>JAQPPZ010007914.1:2500-1252500 GCA_028583015.1 Wollemia nobilis
GACGCCTTTGGTATCCGGACGAGCTCGAAGATTCTCTTAATCAAGCCTTGATAGCTTATCGAGTTTCTATCCGTAAATCAGAATCACTCCAAATATCTCTCGAGTTTCTGTTGATCTTTTGGACATCACTTTCTTCAAAGGGTCAGATTTTAGCACTTCGGGTATTCTTTCTACCAAGTGCTATCAGAAACCGCTCAATGCCTATCAGTACATTCCATTCTGTTCCTGGCACCCTCTTCATCAGAAGCGTTCATTTGTGATAAATGAGCTTAAGAGATACTTGGTTCGTGAATCTGATCCTGCTGGCTTTACTCAGTTGCAAAGGCTTCTCTATTTCAGACTTCGGGCTCGTGGCTATCCAAGGAACTTTTTGCTTCATTGTTTTCGTCAAGTCTCTCAGAAGGATAAATCAGCGCTACTTCATCAATTGCATTCTGCAGTTCGAAAGAGTAAGAGGACCCCCCTTGTTTTCAAATTAAACTTTAGTCATTCGGCTAAAGCACTAAACTTGGGGGCGACCCTAAACCCTACACTTCATCGGCTTTGCCAAGAAGTTCCCGCGTTGCACCATATTCCACTTTCGAGAGTCTGTTGGCGAAATCCAAGGAAACTTGGATCTTTTCTCATGCGGAGCAGATTTCCTTGATTTTTAGACGATATGTAACGGTTCATTTTTTAGACGTTATGTAACGGTTATTTTTGTACGCTACGTAACGGTTGAAAATTAACACACCCGCTAAATTTTTTTTAAAATTTTTTAAACTGCTAATTAAGTCATAATTAGCGGTTGAAAGGGTGTGACCGTTGGTGGTTGAAAGGGTGTGACCTTTAGGGTTCATACCCTCTCACCCCTATATATTCTAGCAAAGAATTTCATTTTGTAACATCTTTCTCAAGTTCAACAGATGAGCGGTAGTTTCCGCGAAACCGGTTTTGAACAAAGAATGAGAAAACTTGTAATCTTTCATTCTCTATAATGAAATTTTCTTGTTACTCCATTTGAAATTCGTCTCGCTATTGTTTGGTTGATTTTCGAAAGTCGCCGGTGATGCTTTCAAAAATTTTTTAACTCTAAAAATATTTTTTCTTCACGATGGCCACTGAAAATCAACCACCGATTGTACCTGATTCTTCGCTTCAAGGACTCGTAGCTCCAGTTTCAGCCGCTGCGAATACCCAAGGAGAATCCAGTCCATTCGTCTTCCAAGGCAACAAACGTCCTCGACCTGCAGATATGGGCCCCCTCGACATGGTCGTGCATCAGGGTTTTACACCCGGTTTTGGGTTTACTCAGATGGCACCTTACCATGCTCTAGAAAGGCGTGTCCAAAGCATCGAGTCAAAGTTTGAAGTCCTCGATAGATTGGAAGAACATCTCACACAAATGAAGTTTCAGATCCAGCAAATTTCTTTGTGGCAAGGCCAACAGTTTGCTCAAGGCCTACAAGCTTCACCTGATCGTGTTCCATGCACTCCTCAGAATTCTTCTGTTTCGGAGACTCCGCACCAGGATATGCGCCATGTGGATAACCCTCAGCCCATGGACATTCCTACGAACACTGATCCACCGTGTAAAAAATTCCCTGCACCTATTGTCTCTTTAATTTCTTCTTCTATTAAAGAATTCAAACGGTGCCATCTACAATCTGATAGATCTAAGGAATATCTTAAGAAACTCCAGCTTTGTCAGAGTTCGGGCACTTTGCCCAAAAATTTACAAGTTAAAGCCCCCAAGATCTCCATCAACGATCCTGAGGGTAATAACTTGCTCTCAGCTAAGCTCGAGTCTCTCCAAGCTGAAGCGAACAAAGCCTTTCTTAAAGCCTACATTGAGGCTATGGAAAAAGCTTGTGCCAACCATGTCGCTTCTATTGATCAAGTGGTGAAAAGCTTTGAATCTTCCCTTCGCGAAGCTGTCGACTCTGTTAATCAACAGACCTTCGTTGGAACCTTTTCAGTTCCTACCTCTTCTTGGTTTTCTGAAGGTAAAGCCGAATTTGAATCTCGGGCCAATGACTTTCTTCTTCAGAAAGTCCTCAAAAAGAATGCTCTAGATCAAGCGACTACTGTTCGACAAAATGCTCGGGAAGAAGCCATGATTGACGCAGACCAGATTCCTAAAGATCCATCCATCTCTCAACTTATCAATGATAAGATGAACCAAAGATTCAATTCTCTTCAAAAAGAATTGAAGGATCTTCGTGCTCATTTCTCTAAGAATCCAGGTTCTGCCTCTACAGCCCTCAATCAACCTGATAATGAAAAGAAAAAGAAGAAGCCTCCTCAAAAGAAGAAGCCTCCTCAAAAGAAGCAGCAACAACCTCCTCCACAGAATCCCTCCTCTCGGCCAAAAAACGGGGTGCCTTCCGGGGGTCCTCCTCGGAATACCACTTCGAATGCCTCTGGTCAGTTGCAATCGGAGCCAAAATCCAGACAACCGAACTCCAATGCTGCCCCATCTGCTGGACTGCGTGGTGCATCAAACAAAATTCGAGGTCGGGGTCGCGGTCGAGGTCGGGGTCGTGGTCGAAATCAGAATCAGGTTCCTCGCCAGAATCAGTCAAACCGAAACGCGGGGGCCTCCAACGCCCGCGCTTTCGCTTGAGCTTCTGGGGAGTTGTCATCGACCGAGCTTTATTTGCCCGTATCTTCTTCTCTCGCAAGTCTCCTGCTGAGATTGACAATCGAATTTCCAATATGGCAATTCATAATCTCTCATCAAGACGACTGAGTTATGAAGAACGCAAATTGCTCGGTATGGGTGTGAAGTTCATCCCACGCCCTCCTCCGATGACTATGTCCGAAATTCACTCTGAATTTCGTGCTTTTGCTCGCCTTCTACGTCTCAGAGCCTTCTTTGGTCCGGATAATCCTGATGATATTCCTAATCCAGATGTTGATGCTGCTCTTCTTCCTTTTCATGGTATTTTTCCTCATCAATTTCGTATGCCTAATCCTCTTTGGCATCCTGATGAGCCCAACCTTGAATTGGAAGAGATCATTCAGAAGTGCGAATCTCTACTACAGAACCAGATTGCCTCCTGCTCGTTTGATGTGCGTCCTCTTCTGCCTGCAAGGCTCATGAAGTGCCTTAAGGACCTGAAAAAAGATGACTCCATCACCATCAAGCCTGCGGACAAAAATCTTGGACTCGTCATTCTCAACCGTTCCTGGTATGCTAATGAGGGTCTTCGACAACTTTCTGATTCTGCTGTTTATGAAGAAGTCTCTGATATTCCATGGAAGTTGCTTTGGAGTAAGCTTTCTTTTTTGACTGATAAATTCTCTGTTTTGAAGTCAATTAAGCGTTTTCTTCTGCAGTATCCAGTTTCCCGTTCTAGAGCTTGTGCTTTCTACCTCTTACCTAAGCTTCATAAGCCTGTGGTTGTTGGTAGACCAATTTGCTCCTATTCGGGTTACATGCTTGAACCTGCATCTAAAATGCTTCACTCCATACTCTTCCCTGTCCTCTTGAAACAGAAGAACCATCTTCCAGATTCTTTGTCCCTCCTTCGAGAAATTCATACCCTCACTCTTCCACCCGATTGTCTTTTGTTCACTTTCGATGTGGAATCTTTGTATCCAAGCATTCCCACTTCTGCTGGTCTTGCTGCTCTCAGAAGTATGGTCTCTGAGTTTGTTTTGGAACAATCGCTTGATCCTGGTGTAATCGAGCTTGTTATGAGTTTTGCTGAGTTGGTTCTCAAGGAGCATTATTTGGAATTCAATGGTTCTTTCTACAAGCAGATTCGAGGTACTGCTATGGGCAATAATTTTGCTGTGGTCTATGCTTGTCTTTTCCTCTGTCATCTTGAAAAACAGTGGGCAAGCAATTTTGACCTTTCTGATCTGTTGTTCTTCAAGAGGTTCATCGATGACGCCTTTGGTATCTGGACAGGCTCTGAAGATTCTCTTAATCAAGCCTTGATAGCTTATCAGAGTTTCTATCCGGAAATCAGAATCACTCCAAATATCTCTCGAGTTTCTGTTGATCTTTTGGACATCACTTTCTTCAAAGGGTCAGATTTTAGCACTTCGGGTATTCTTTCTACCAAGTGTTATCAGAAACCGCTCAATGCCTATCAGTACATTCCATTCTGTTCTCGGCACCCTCTTCATCAGAAGCGTTCATTTGTGATAAATGAGCTTAAGAGATACTTGGTTCGTGAATCTGATCCTGCTGGCTTTACTCAGTTGCAAAGGCTTCTCTATTTCAGACTTCGGGCTCGTGGCTATCCAAGGAACTTTCTGCTTCATTGTTTTCGTCAAGTCTCTCAGAAGGATAAATCAGCGCTACTTCATCAATTGCATTCTGCAGTTCGAAAGAGTAAGAGGACCCCCCTTGTTTTCAAATTAAACTTTAGTCGTTCGGCTAAAGCACTAAACTTGGGGGCGACCCTAAACCCTAAACCCTACACTTCATCGGCTTTGCCAAGAAGTTCCCGCGCTGCACCATATTCCACTTTCGAGAGTTTGTTGGCGAAATCCAAGGAAACTTGGATCTTTTCTCATGCGGAGCAGATTTCCTTGATTTTTAGACGATATGTAACGGTTCATTTTTTAGACGTTATGTAACGGTTATTTTTGTACGCTACGTAACGGTTGAAAATTAACACACCCGCTAAAAAAAAATTTTTAAACTGCTAATTAAGTCATAATTAGCGGTTGAAAGGGTGTGACCGTTGGTGGTTGAAAGGGTGTGACCTTTAGGGTTCATACCCTCTCACCCCTATATATTCTAGCAAAGAATTTCATTTTGTAACATCTTTCTCAAGTTCAACGGATGAGCGGTAGTTTCCGCGAAACCGGTTTTGAACAAAGAATGAGAAAACTTGTAATCTTTCATTCTCTATAATGAAATTTTCTTGTTACTCCATTTGAAATTCGTCTCGCTATTGTTTGGTTGATTTTCAGAAGCTGCCAGTGATACTTTCAAAATTTTTTTAACTCTAAAATTTTTTTTTCTTCACGATGGCCACTGAAAATCAACCACCGATTGTACCTGATTCTTCGCTTCAAGGACTCGTAGCTCCAGTTTCAGCCGCTGCGAATACCCAAGGAGAATCCAGTCCATTCGTCTTCCAAGGCAACAAACGTCCTCGACCTGCAGATATGGGCCCCCTCGACATGGCCGTGCATCAGGGTTTTACACCCGGTTCTGGGTTTACTCAGATGGCACCTTACCATGCTCTAGAAAGGCGTGTCCAAAGCATCGAGTCAAAGTTTGAAGTCCTCGATAGATTGGAAGAACATCTCACACAAATGAAGTTTCAGATCCAGCAAATTTCTTTGTGGCAAGGCCAACAGTTTGCTCAAGGCCTACAAGCTTCACCTGATCGTGTTCCATGCACTCCTCAGAATTCTTCTGTTCCGGAGACTCCGCACCAGGATATGCGCCATGTGGATAACCCTCAACCCATGGACATTCCTACGAACACTGATCCACCGTGTAAAAAATTCCCTGCACCTATTGTCTCTTTAATTTCTTCTTCTATTAAAGAATTCAAACGGTGCCATCTTCAATCTGATAGATCTAAGGAATATCTTAAGAAACTCCAGCTTTGTCAGAGTTCGGGCACTTTGCCCAAAAATTTACAAGTTAAAGCCCCCAAGATCTCCATCAACGATCCTGAGGGTAATAACTTGCTCTCAGCTAAGCTCGAGTCTCTCCAAGCTGAAGCGAACAAAGCCTTTCTTAAAGCCTACATTGAGGCTATGGAAAAAGCTTGTGCCAACCATGTCGCTTCTATTGATCAAGTGGTGAAAAGCTTTGAATCTTCCCTTCGCGAAGCTGTCGACTCTGTTAATCAACAGACCTTCGTTGGAACCTTTTCAGTTCCTACCTCTTCTTGGTTTTCTGAAGGTAAAGCCGAATTTGAATCTCGGGCCAATGACTTTCTTCTTCAGAAAGTCCTCAAAAAGAATGCTCAAGATCAAGCGACTATTGTTCGACAAAATGCTCGGGAAGAAGCCATGATTGACGCAGACCAGATTCCTAAAGATCCATCCATCTCTCAACTTATCAATGATAAGATGAACCAAAGATTCAATTCTCTTCAAAAAGAATTGAAGGATCTTCGTGCTCATTTCTCTAAGAATCCAGGTTCTGCCTCTACAGCCCTCAATCAACCTGATAATGAAAAGAAAAAGAAGAAGCCTCCTCAAAAGAAGAAGCCTCCTCAAAAGAAGCAGCAACAACCTCCTCCACAGAATCCCTCCTCTCGGCCAAAAAACGGGGTGCCTTCCGGGGGTCCTCCTCGGAATACCACTTCGAATGCCTCTGGTCAGTTGCAATCGGAGCCAAAATCCAGACAACCGAACTCCAATGCTGCCCCATCTGCTGGACTGCGTGGTGCATCAAACAAAATTCGAGGTCGGGGTCGCGGTCGAGGTCGGGGTCGTGGTCGAAATCAGAATCAGGTTCCTCGCCAGAATCAGTCAAACCGAAACGCGGGGGCCTCCAACGCCCGCGCTTCCGCTTGAGCTTCTGGGGAGTTGTCATCGACCGAGCTTTATTTGCTTTAATCTTCTTCTCTCGCAAGTCTCCCGCTGAGATTGATAATCGAATTTCCAATATGGCAATTCATAATCTCTCATCAAGACGACTGAGTTATGAAGAACGCAAATTGCTCGGTATGGGTGTGAAGTTCATCCCACGCCCTCCTCCGATGACTATGTCCGAAATTCACTCTGAATTTCGTGCTTTTGCTCGCCTTCTACGTCTCAGAGCCTTCTTTGGTCCGGATAATCCTGATGATATTCCTAATCCAGATGTTGATGCTGCTCTTCTTCCTTTTCATGGTCTTTTTCCTCATCAATTTCGTATGCCTAATCCTCTTTGGCATCCCGATGAGCCCAACCTTGAATTGGAAGAGATCATTCGAAGTGCGAATCTCTACTACGGAACCCGCATTGCCTCCTCGCTCATTTGATGTTCGTCCTCTTCTGCCCGCAAGGCTCATGAAGTGCCTCAAGGATCTGAAAAAAGATGACTCCATCATCATCAAGCCTGCAAACAAAAATCTTGGACTTGTCATTCTCAACCGTTCCTGGTATGCTAATGAGGGTCTTCGACAACTTTCTGATTCTGCTGTTTATGAAGAAGTCTCTGATATTCCATGGAAGTTGCTTTGGAGTAAGCTTTCTTTTTTGACTGATAAATTCTCTGTTTTGAAGTCAATTAAGCGTTTTCTTCTGCAGTATCCAGTTTCCCGTTCTAGAGCTTGTGCTTTCTACCTCTTACCTAAGCTTCATAAGCCCGTGGTTGTTGGTAGACCAATTTGCTCTTATTCGGGTTACATGCTTGAACCTGCATCTAAAATGCTTCACTCCATACTCTTCCCCGTCCTCTTGAAACAAAAGAACCATCTTCCAGATTCTTTGTCCCTCCTTCGAGAAATTCATACCCTCACTCTTCCACCCGATTGTCTTTTGTTCACTTTCGATGTGGAATCTTTGTATCCAAGCATTCCCACTTCTGCTGGTCTTGCTGCTCTCAGAAGTATGGTCTCTGATTTTGTTTTGGAACAATCGCTTGATCCTGGTGTAATCGAGCTTGTTATGAGTTTTGCTGAGTTGGTTCTCAAGGAGCATTTTTTGGAATTTAATGGTTCTTTCTACAAGCAGATTCGAGGTACTGCTATGGGCAGTAATTTTGCTGTGGTCTATGCTTGTCTTTTCCTCTGTCATCTTGAAAAACAGTGGGCAAGCAATTTTGACCTTTCTGATCTGTTGTTCTTCAAGAGGTTCATCGATGACGCCTTTGGTATCTGGACAGGCTCTGAAGATTCTCTTAATCAAGCCTTGATAGCTTATCAGAGTTTCTATCCGGAAATCAGAATCACTCCAAATATCTCTCGAGTTTCTGTTGATCTTTTGGACATCACTTTCTTCAAAGGGTCAGATTTTAGCACTTCGGGTATTCTTTCTACCAAGTGCTATCAGAAACCGCTCAATGCCTATCAGTACATTCCATTCTCGTTCTTGGCACCCTCTTCATCAGAAGCGTTCATTTGTGATAAATGAGCTTAAGAGATACTTGGTTCGTGAATCTGATCCTGCTGGCTTTACTCAGTTGCAAAGGCTTCTCTATTTCAGACTTCGGGCTCGTGGCTATCCAAGGAACTTTCTGCTTCATTGTTTTCGTCAAGTCTCTCAGAAGGATAAATCAGCGCTACTTCATCAATTGCATTCTCGAGTTCGAAAGAGTAAGAGGACCCCCTTGTTTTCAAATTAAACTTTAGTCGTTCGGCTAAAGCACTAAACTTGGGGGCGACCCTAAACCCTACACTTCATCGGCTTTGCCAAGAAGTTCCCGCGCTGCACCATATTCCACTTTCGAGAGTTTGTTGGCGAAATCCAAGGAAACTTGGATCTTTTCTCATGCGGAGCAGATTTCCTTGATTTTTAGACGATATGTAACGGTTCATTTTTTAGACGTTATGTAACGGTTATTTTTGTACGCTACGTAACGGTTGAAAATTAACACACCCGCTAAAATTTTTTTAAACTGCTAATTAAGTCATAATTAGCGGTTGAAAGGGTGTGACCGTTGGTGGTTGA
Source organism: Wollemia nobilis (assembly GCA_028583015.1). Taxonomy (NCBI): domain Eukaryota; kingdom Viridiplantae; phylum Streptophyta; class Pinopsida; order Araucariales; family Araucariaceae; genus Wollemia; species Wollemia nobilis. The sequence goes on from JAQPPZ010007914.1 coordinate 11,063, forward strand.
AAGGGTGTGACCTTTAGGGTTCATACCCTCTCACCCCTATATATTCTAGCAAAGAATTTCATTTTGTAACATCTTTCTCAAGTTCAACTGATGAGCGGTAGTTTCCGCGAAACCGGTTTTGAACAAAGAATGAGAAAACTTGTAATCTTTCATTCTCTATAATGAAATTTTCTTGTTACTCCATTTGAAATTCGTCTCGCTATTGTTTGGTTGATTTTCAGAAGCTGCCAGTGATACTTTCAAAATTTTTTAACTCTAAAAATTTTTTTAACTCTAAAAATTTTTTTAACTCAAAAATTTTTTTAACTCTAAAATTTTTTTAACTCTAAAATTTTTTTAACTCTAAAAATTTTTTTAACTCTAAAACCCTAAACCCTAAACCCTAAACCCTAAAAACCTAAAACCCTAAACCCTTAACCCTAAACCCTAAACCCTAAACCCTAAACCCTAAACCCTAAACCCTAAAACCCTAAACCCTAAAACCCTAAAACCCTAAACCCTAAACCCTAAACCCTAAACCCTAAACCCTAAACCCTAAACCCTAAACCCTAAACCCTAAACCCTAAACCCTAAACCCTAAACCCTAAAACCCTAAAACCCTAAACCCTAAACCCTAAACCCTAAACCCTTAAACCCTAAACCCTAAACCCTAAACCCTAAACCCTAAACCCTAAACCCTAAACCCTAAACCCTAAACCCTAAACCCTAAACCCTAAACCCTAAATTTTTTTATTGTTATTACGATGGCCACAAATACTAATATGCAGGCACTTCCCTTTGACGGATCTGCACAACCACTTTCAGTTGATGCACGTCCAGAGGTTGATGCCACAATTTCAACAGTCAATATCCACAAGCGCCTTCGAGGTGAACTTGGTCTAGATGCTCGTGATGTTTCTGATCCACAGGCTCAAGCTTTGGTTATCCATGGTCAGGAAGATAACAGATCAGAAGCTCTTCTCACATTTGCTGCTGCAAAGGAGGTACAAGCTACCGTTGATCAGAGGCTCAGAGACTCTGATGAGAGGCTCAAAGATTTGGATGACTCTCTCCACGTCGTCAACAACTACTTGAACCAACATATGAGTGAAACTAATGACCGTGTTAAAAATATGGAGGCTCAGGTCAACACGATCAGATACTCGATTGGGCAATTGCACAGCGCCTTTGTCTCTTATCCAAAGACAACGACGCGGCTTGATCCCACTCACCTCCCCGTGCACACAACTCAGCATGTGCCATGTGGGAATGAAGGCATCCACCCTTAGAATGTAGACGCCCAACATACAAGTGTCCATCCTTGAAATGATGATGTCGAACATACACGTCGCGTTTTAGGAGAAGCGATCAGTTCAAGAAACCCTCTGCACGACGATCATGCCAATGATGAATCTCGCCCCATGAATGATGTCGAGATGGGAAATCCTCCTCCTGAGGAAAAATATCCCAAGGTGATTGCCTCCTTGGTGTCCATGGCCTTCAAAGAATTTAAATGATGCCATGCTCTCGCAAATTGAACTTCTGATTTCTTGGAAAAACTACGACGCCATCGCAATGCTAACACTCTGCCAAAAAACTTGTAGGTGAAGCCGCCAAAGATTACAATCAATGAGAGCCAAGGGAATACCACCCTCATGGATTTCTTGGAGCAGATCCAAAGTGAGGCAAATAAGTCGTTCCTCTCTGCCTATATTACCTCCATGGAGCAAGTTACTACTGCTCATTTAGCCAAGAAGTACAAATGACATTTCACTCAGCCCTCCAAGCTACCATAGATTCCATTAATGAGCAGTAGTATGTCAAAATTTTTATTGTTCCAACAAATGATTGGAGGTCTGAAGCCAAGAAAGATTTTGAAGAGCAAGTAAATTCCTTTCTCCTACAAAAAATTCTCAATAAAAACTTGAAGGATCAAGCAACAGCAACCTGCCAACATTCCACTGAGAATGCCATAACAAACGCAGATTAGATACCAAAGGAGCAAAGCGTCTCCCAACTGATCAACCAAAATTTTTCTTTCTTGCAAAAAGAAATGAAAGAGATTTGGGCTCAGCTAAATACCTCCAAAAATAAGAATAGAGCTCTAGATCCTCCTAGTAATGAAGTTCGCCATCAAAAAAGAAAAAGCTGACCAAAAAATGGATTTCCTTTCGGGGCTTCACCCCAAAATGTCACTCAGAATGTCTCTGGGCCATTACCATCCGAGCAAAGGTCCAAACAACTCACTCCACATGTTGCCCAATCTACTAGACAGCGTGGGAACTCCAATCAACAGAAGGATCATGGTCAACCAAGAGGACAAGGGAGCAGACCGATTGGGAGATGAGCAAGAAGACGAATGGGCAGGCTGATAAACCAAGGAAATCTTGGTCCTTTTCAAGGACGTACATACGCTCCTCAACCGCCCATGCAAGGACATCCAAGGATGCCTCACACTCCATGCCATGGATCGAACACTCAGCACCAAGGGAGGAATGCGCAACAACAAGGGATGAACTCTCAACGACATCCCAATACCATTCCAAGAGGCCATGGTTTCGCTTGAGTTATTGAGGGGTCTGTATAAACCAAAAACTCTTCTCTCTTTTATTTTTTGCAAGAAAAATTCCATCTGAGATTGATAAAAGGATAACTAATCTTTCTATCCATAATTTATCCTCACAAAATTTGAGTTTTGAAGAGAGAAAGGTGCTTGGTTTGGGGATCAAATACATCCCTCGTCCTCCTCCCATGACAACAGATGCTATGAAGCTGGAGTTTCGTGCTTTTGCAAGGCGCCTATGACTTTGAGCTTTCTTTGGCCCTGAGGATCCAGACTCCAACATTGAAGATGATCCTGGAAGGTTGCTCCCCTTCTATGGCGTATTCTCTCATCATTTTTGGACTGCTAACCCTTTTTGGATGCCGATAGAATACAATGCAGAGCTGGAGTCTTTCATCAGGGAGATTGAAACCACTTTTTTGGAACGAATGACAGTCTGTAACTTTGAAGTTCGACGTCCTTTGCCACTTCGCCTGATGAAAGCATTAAAAACGCTGTGCAAAGACAAGAGCATCATCATCAAACCAGCTGACAAAAATCTCGGGCTGCTGATCATGAACCGGACATGGTATAAAATTGAAGGACTACAGTAGCTCTCAGATCCAGACGTTTACCTTCCAATGTCAGAGATCCCGTGGTGACTCATTTGGGGTAAGCTTTAGCAGCTGATAGATCATGCTAAGATCTTTAAGGGAATTAAAGATTTCCTTACCAAATTTCCTGCCTCCAAATCAAGAGCCTGCACCTTCTACATGTTACCAAAAATTCACAAGCCAAAAATCGTAGGGAGACCGATTTGTGCTTATAAAGGCTACATGTTGGAGTGTCTCTCTAAATTACTCCATGAGCTCCTCCTTCCAGTGCTCTTGAAACAAAAGAATCACTTGCAAGATTCGACCTCTCTGCTCAGGGATCTCCAACGCCTCTCTTTGCCATGTGACTGCATCCTCTTCTCTTTTGACGTTGAATCCCTTTATCTGAGCATTCTAATTATGAAGGGGCTTCACGCTCTCAAAATCCACTTAACGAATTTTTTCACAGAATTCAATTTGGATCACAGTTTGATTGATATCATTCACGACATGGCAACATTGGTCCTCAATGAGCACTATCTGGAGTTTGATGGACAGTTTTTTAGGCAGGTTTGAGGGATGGCTATGGGCAGCAATTTCATCATGGTATATGCTTACCTCTTTCTTTGTTACTTGGAGAGCCGAGTTGCAGAAACTCATAACTCTTCCAGCCTCCTCTACTATAGGCGTTATGTGGACGATGCTTTCGGGATTTGGGCTGGCAATGAAGAGTCCCTCCATGAGTTTTTTATAGCATACAGAAGCTTTTACCCGGAGATAAAAATCTCACCATGCATCTCCACAACTTTTGCTACTTTGCTTGACATCACCTTCTTTAAAGGTCCCAACTTTTGAGAAACATGTATTCTTGTAACGAAATATTTTCAGAAGCTTATGAATGTATATCAATACATATCGTTCAGTTCTTGGCACCCGCTTCACCAGAAAATTTCCTTTGTGGTCAATGAACTTAAACGATATTTGCTCCGGGAATCTGATCTGTTTGGGTATGCTCAACTCAGAGACTTGCTCTATCAGAGATTATGCTCAAGGGGATATCCAAGAAATTTTCTTGTTCAATGTTTTCAGAAGATCTCTCTCACAGACAGAACAGTGCTACTCGACAACTTGCATTCAACAAGAAGGAGTAAGAGGGCCCCCCTCGTCTTCAAATTGGACTTCAGTCACTCTGCAAAGTCCTTGAACTTGGGGGTCTGCCTAAACCCTAAACTCCACCGACTCTATCAACAAGTCCCCGCACTGCAACACATTCCTTTTCCTCGAGTTTGTTGGAGGAACCCGAAAAAACTCGGAAGTCTGTTGATGAGAAGCCGATTTTATGGAATGAACTAAAAAATTTTAATTTTTTAATTTAAAATTTTTATTTTATTTTATTTTAAATTTTAAATTTTAATTTTTTTTTAATTTTAAATTTTAATTTTAAAATTTTAAACTATTATTTAATTTAATTAAAACTTTTATAAAGTTTAATTTAATTAAATCTTAGTTTATTTAACTATTAGTTTATATTAAACTTTTAGTTAACTAACTAATAGTTTATTTATTAAACTTACAGTTTAATTATTTAAACTTTAGTTAAATTAAAGTTTATTATAAACTTTAATAAACTTTAAACTTTAGTTATCTAAACTAATAGTTTATTATAAACTTTAATAAACTTTAAACTTTAGTTAAATTAAAGTTTATTATAAACTTTTAGTTATCTAACTAATAGTTTATTTATTAAACTTACAGTTTAATTATTTAAACTTTAGTTAAATTAAAGTTTATTTCCTAAAAATTAAACTCACTCTTCTACTTTAAAAATTTCGAGCTTATTTTGGTTTTTCTACTTCATTCTTGATCTGGAATTAAAAGCCTGACACCTTGGAGTTTGCTCTAAGTGTGATTATTGTAAACCCTAATTAGGGTAAAAGCGAGAGGTTTATTGTAAACCCTAATCAGGGTAAGAGTGAGAGCTTTTTTGTAAACCCTAATCAGGGTAAGAGTGAGAGTTTTTTTGTAAACCCAAATAAGGGTAAGAGTGAGAGCATTTTTGTAAACCCTAATCAGGGTAAGAGTGAGAGCTTTTTTGTCCTATATGTATTCGATTTGAGATTCCATTTTCATATCTCACAAACCAACTGATGAGAGGCTGAGATGCCTCGAAACCGATTTTGGTGATTAATGAGAAATTTCAATTTGCACTATCTATAGTGTTAAATTTGTGTATATTTTTTTGAATACTCATGATTTTTTAGTTACCGTATTATTATTTTTACTTCTATAATTTTTTTGCATATAGTATTTGAAGCTGCCAGTGATCCTTTTCTAAAATTTTAAACTCTAAAATTTTAAAACTCTAAAATTCTAAAATTTAAAACTCTAAAATTTTAAACCCTAAAATTTAAAACCCTAAACCCTATAACCCTAAACCCCTAAACCCTAAACCCTAAACCCTAAACCCCTAAAAACCTAAAAACCCTAAACCCTAAAATTTTAAACCCTAAACCCTAAATTCAAAGGCCCTAGGAGAAGGCCTCAAGCTACTTGAAAGAATAACTCAAGGAGAAGTTCTTGATAAAGAAAATTTAGGATAATTGTTGCCATACAATAACTGAAGAAGTAGTGAACATATTCATTATCAAGTTTGGTGATTAAATATACATGGTGCAAAGTTCGATGAAGTTTGATGAACCACTTCAACCACTAAATAACCACCCTATCACCTACCTTGGAGAGCGCATCATGAAATAGCACTAAGGTTTAAATAATGTAATAAAACTAACATAATTTTTAACATCCCCCCTTATTACATTATTGGTAAATACAAAGACCATTGCAAAATAATTCAAATTTGACACATGAAAGTGCCTTGGTGAAAATATATGCAACTTTCTCATTAGTGGGAATGTACTGGAGTTGTATGTGATGCTTTGGAACTTCATCGTAAATGAAATGACATCGAGTATCAATGTGTTTGGTACACTCATGAAATATTATATTCTTGATGAGATTCAAAACACCTTGATTATCGCAAAACAAATGAAGTGGAAGTTTCTTTGGAAGACCCATGTTTGTAAGTATACGACGTAACCACATCATCTCGCAAATTGCTTTACTTTTTGGGTGATATTATGCCTCTGTAGAAGATAAAGCAACCACCTACTACTTCTTACTATACCAAGAGATAGGCCCATATCCAATATGAAAAATGTATCCTAAAGTAGACTTGCGATCATTAATGAATTTGGTATAGTCTGAGTCAGTGTATCCTTGTAAGAAGAACTTGTGATTCTTGTACTCCAGGCCATAGTTTGTACTACCACTAACATAATGTTGGTCAAATATCTGCCTAATTGATAAACATTATGTTTATGCACCCTAGATACGACCAATATTGAAAGGCCAGAGGAAAGGAATATGCTCTGCGTCAATCTCCAAAGAGGCTTGGTTCCTAAACTAATCCTAAAACTGGTTGAAGGCTAGAGATGCAGGAAATAAATTACAAATTGCAGAAAGAAATAGGAAATATAGCCACAGGCCAAAGTGCGAGATTTGGGGTAGACTGATAGCAGGAAAACACTCAAACATAGAATAACATTCACACAAGAAAGAACTGCAGAATAAATTTGTGATCTAGCAAAAATAACTTTCAAAAGGATCACTCCGACATTCACTTTCTTACTAGCAATATTCAAATCCAATCTCAGAATTTAAATTTAACAGCGAACAAGAAGAACGAATGTGAAAAAGAAGTGCATAATACAGAAAGCAATTATATGCAAAACCACTTATAAATTCAGAAGTCCGATTTCTTGAATTAATGTAGAGAGCTTGGGTTGTCTTGAAAAGCTAAACTTGAATGCGTTCCACTTCTAAAAATTATTGCTTTGAATTCGGTGCTCACAACTTCTGATTATTGCCACATACCCTCAAAGCGTATTAATTCCACAACGCACCTTTGAACCTGTTGTTTTTCTCTTTGGCAAACATCCTTTGGGCGTTGAACAATTCGTGGTTGAGGCAAAAATGACCTTATCTTTTGAAAGGGGGTGACTGCGTTTTTCTTTTTTCCTTTTAAAAAAAATTTCATGGGCGCACATATTTAAAAACGCATTTCCCTTCAAATATGCTTTTCTTTCTTCTTCTTTTTTCTCTTTTTTTTTCTTTTTCAAGTGCCACGCTTTTCGCTTTAAAACAAGCTTCCTCTCTTTTTTTATTTTTTTTCTTTTTTTATCTTCTTCTTTTACTCTGTTTTTTTTCTTTTTCACCCGCTTACATCATAAAACACGTTTGCCTGAGGGATAGGCAAACGTCTCATTCGCCCCTTCCAAAGGGTGAACGCACAGTTGTTTGGATATCTTGGGTGAACCAGAACTCTAATAGTTCGGGGTGAACAACCTTTTATTTACCTCTCCTTTATATATATATACTCATACACAACATATATTCAAGACTAAGAGAATATTTACATTTGTAAAAAAATTTACCTTCAGTAAATCAAAATCATGAAACATAGGCCTTCAAATGAAGGCCATTCACTAGAAGGGGGAGCTCGTAACCTTCCATGTCACAAATATGGTAAGCATTTGCAGAATTCACTACAGAGACCCAAAAAGGACCCTCCCATATGGCATCGAACTTATGGTGATTTCCTGGCTTGGATTTCTTCTCATTCCATTTTAGCACTAGTTCTCCTACCTAAAAACTTCGATCACTTGTCTTTTTTCCAAACCATTTATTCATCTTTGCACCATGTTCGATGAAATCCAGGTAAGCCTGCTCCCTTCCCTTAATTGCAGCAACTGTGCCAACCTTGCCTCCATAGGGTCGTATTCTTCATCTTCATCTTGGAACATTTGTAAAGTTTCAAGTACGTGTAGTTCAATATGAGTAGGAAGAACAACTTCTTTTCCATAAACCAAAGCATACGGGCAAGTTTTTATGGACCTCTTCACTTAAATACGATCAGCCCAAATTTCTTGGTTTAATAACAAGTACCAAATCCTCTTGTTACCACCCATTATCCTTTTAAGGATTCGTAGCAAATTTTTGTTTGTAGACTCGGCTAATCGATTCCCTTGTGGATAATAATTGGAAGATGTTTTAGAATAAATACCATATCTGCTAGCGAATTCAGTGATCTTAGATCCAATGAAGGGGGTACCATTATCAGTAACCAAAGAATCTGGTATACCAAAATGAGTGATTAGGCTTTCCAAAAAAGAGATCACCGTCGCTTGATCAGCCTTCTTAGTGGGTATGGCTTCTGCCCATCTGGTGAAGTAATTCATTACTGTTAAGATATACTTATGTTCTGTAGATGAGTGAGGATCAATAACACCAATAAAATCAAGGCCCCACTATTGAAAGGGTGCTTCCACTCGAATCGGATGCAAGGGCAATGCTCCTTTTCTGACCCGACCCACATATCTTTGGCAACTATCACATCGCTAGCTTACTTTGTGTGAATCGACGAACATAGTAGGCCAATAATAACCTACCCGAATAATATTCAAAGCCATAGGTCTACCTGCATAATGTCCTCCCGACAACCCAGAATGGAATTCCTCCAAAAAAATTCCTTTTCGAAAGTCTTTACGCACCTGAGTAATACACCATCTATATTCTTATGATATAATCCATTGGGCAATAGTACATACCTAAGCACTTGCAATATGAACCTGTGTCGTTGTGAGGGATCAAGGCGGTTTGGACACCTTCCAGAAGTAAAGTAATCAACTAATTCTTCTGTCCAATATTTGTCACCTACTGCATTATTTGCACAAATTACCCCTTCATGGTTTGCATTTATCATTTCAATGATAACGCTTTTGGCCAATTCTTGACATAGAGCGCACCCACAAACCAATTTTGTTGGACTAATCTCCACATCATACTCCTGGATCTTTGAGATCCATACAACCCTCTTATCACCTAGTTCTCCTTGAATTATGAAATTTCGAACATCAGGATGTATGACGTAGATGATAGTCTTACTTTGGGACACAAAATACTAGAATTTCTTAAGAGATTTCATGACTGCATAAACTTGCTTCTCTATAAAGTTGTGCTTCTTTGCTACAACCCTAAAATAGCCTACTATGTTAGGTTCCAAGTGAATTAAATAGTTTCACTATTTAGGTTAGAATAGATTTATTTTAAGAATCATCTCTCTTATTCTTTTATCATCTAGAAATTGCATTATTGCCTTCATGGCGAGTGTTAGGAACCTGCTATAAAATATACTAACAACACACTCTCAACTCAAATAAACTCACAGAAACATTATAACAGTATTCAAAATTAATTGCATATGATAACATAAACTACTTAAAAGGAACAATCTCACAATAGATAGAATCGCAGGCCTCTTCGAGGGGGCAACCTCCTTCAATACTTCATTAATTTGCAAAAATATGATTACATTGGTGCCTTTTCGGGTATTTAAAGAGTTTCCCTCCAAGGTTGGCTTACATGCAAAATGCCACCTGGATTACATGCATAATGCCACCCGAATTACATGCATAGTGCCACTTTGAATTACATGCACAATGCCACTCGAATTACATGCATAATGCCACACGAATTACATGCACAATGCCACCTAACCTAACCTATCTACCATGTGTTACATAGAAAAGGGTGCCATTTGTCATAGGCACTACCTAAGCTAAAACTTAGAACATTACAAAATATTAATCATGGGTACTACCCACGTTCACTAGGAATTATTACATCAAGGAAGTTATTACATTAAGGGTTAGGATGAGATCCTAACATGCCCTTCTCCTTGAAGAAGCTTTGTCCTCAAAGCTGAAAATGAGGAAACTGTTGTTGGAGTTGATGGAGAGACTCCCATGTAGCATCCTCAGGTTGAAGCCCACGCCACTGAACAAGGACCTCCGTAATGGTACGGTTACGCAGAGTGCGAGTTCGACGATCCAACAGCTGCTCAAGTGCGAGTAAGATGGAGCCTTCTTCATCCAATTCGGGAAGTGTTGATTGAACCTGTACCTTTGTGCCCACAACTTTCTTGAGAAGGGAAACATGAAAAACAGGGTGGAGCTTGGAAGTGGGGGGAAGAGCCAATTTGTAAGCTGTAGGGCCAATCCGTTGTAGAACCTGATAAGGACCATAGAATTTTGGAGCGAGCTTCTGACACCTGCGAAGTTGTAGGGATGATTGTTTGTATGGCTGTAAGCGAAGGAAGACCATATCACCCACATCAAAACTGCGCTCAGAACGATGTTGATCAGCTTGTTGGCGCATCCGATTCTGGGCCATGTTCAAATTTTGCTTGAGTTGGCGGAGGACCTCGGTGTGTTGACTCAGAGCATTGTCAACGGCCTGGACCTTGGAGCTGCCCGAAATGTAGGAGGAAGGCGTGAGTGGAGGGCGCCCGTAAACTGCCTCAAACGGTGTGAGTTTGGTGGCGGTATGATAGGAAGTGTTGTACCACCATTCGGCCAAGGAAAGCCATTTTGCCCAATGAGTAGGATGATCGGAGGCAAAGCAGCGAAGGTAGGTTTCCAAGCATTTATTAACAACCTCTGTTTGACCATCCGTTTGCGGATGGTAGGCTGAACTCATTTTGAGCTCAGTCCCCTGCAACTTAAACAACTCTTGCCAAAAATTGCTAGTAAAGGTGGGATCACGATCAGATACAATGGAGGCTGGCATGCCATGAAGGCGAAAGATGGAGTCAAGAAAAATTTGGGCAATAGTGGAGGCCATGTAAGGATGGGCTAGGGCACAAAAGTGAGCATACTTTGAAAGGCGGTCCACTACTACGAAAATAACTGACTTGCCTCCCGATTTAGGTAGCCCTTCGATGAAGTCCATGGAGATGTCAGTCCACACCTGCTCTGGAATCGGCAATGGTTGAAGAGTGCCCGGAGAGCGCACTGTTTCCCCTTTCATCCTTTGACAGGTGTCACAGTCAGCTACAAAAGAGCGAATGTCCTGTTTCATACCTTTCCAAAAGAAGGTGCGCTTGAGTCGCTCATAAGTTTTTAGGAACCCTGAATGGCCAGAAGATGGAGTAGCATGTGATTCCTTCATGAGGAGCTCTCGAAGTGGGGACTTAGGAGGAAGAACCAGGCGTTGATGGTAACACAGATCCCGGCCATCCCAACTATATCCTGGTGTAGACTCTGGATCATCCATAAGTGAAGCAACCAAGTCTTTCAAATCTGCATCCTGAAGTATTTCCTGACGTAAGGGCTCAATCCATTGGGGCAATGGTGCAGAAATGGCACACAACATACTAAGGGTCTCAAATTGGCGAGAGAGAGCATCCGCCACAAGATTTTCCTTTCCTTTTTTGTACGTGATGTCATAATCATAGCCCATGAGTTTTGATACCCACTTTTGTTGCTCGGGGGTGGCAACCCGTTGTTCTAGAAAGTATTTCAGACTCGGTGGTCGGCTTTGATGGAGAAATGGCGCCCAATGAGGTAAGGTCGCCAATGTAGGACTGCATGCAAGATTGCCATCATTTCCTTGGCATATGTGGATTTCCCTAGATTGCGATTAGATAGGGCTTTGCTGGTAAAAGCCAAAGGGCATCCTTCTTGCATCAATACCGCCCCAATACCACGACCAGAAGCATCACTTTCAATGACAAATTTTTTAGAGAAGTCTGGCATGGCTAAAACTGGAGTGGTGGTCATGGCATGCTTGAGTTCCAGGAAGGCTTGCTCAGCCGGCCCTGTCCAAGTAAAAGAATCCTTCTTCAACATGGAGGTGAGGGGGGCGGCTATCTTTCCATAATTACAGACAAATTTACGGTAATAGCCTGTAAGCCCTAAAAATCCTTGAAGTCCCTTGAGAGTGCGCGGTTTCGACCATTCTTGGACTGCTTGGATCTTCTTAGGGTCAACCTTGACACCATCCTTTGAGACAATGTGTCCCAGGTACTCCACTTCAGTCAAACCAAAGGAACACTTGGATCTTTTTGCGAACAGTTGATGGTCAGCCAAGAGTTGTAGAGTTTGATCTACATGCTTGAGATGCTCTTCCCATGTGTGACTATAAATCAAGATGTCATCGAAGAACACAAGGATGAACTTCCACAAAAAAGGGTGAAAGATGTTGTTCATCAGGCTTTGAAATGTGGAAGGAGCATTTGTGAGACCAAATGGCATTACCAAGAATTCATAATGACCTTCATGAGTGCGAAAAGCAGTTTTAGGAATATCTTCATCCCTGAGCCGGATCTGATGGTACCTAGAGCGAAGGTCTAGCTTGGTGAAGTACATGGTCCCATGTAATTCATCTAGTAATTCATCAACCACAGGGATAGGAAATTTATCCTTGACAGTTATCTTGTTGAGTTCTCGGTAGTCAATACACAGTCGCCAGGAGCCATCCTTCTTGAGGACCAGTAAGACTGGTGCAGAGTAGGGACTAGTACTAGGCCGAATGATACCCGCCTTGAGTAATTCCTGTATCATTTTCTCAATCTCTGACTTCATGGCATGAGGGTACCTGTATGGTCTGATATTGGGAGGTGCACTATCCGGCAATAATGGAATGGCATGGTCGTGAGAGCGATGCGGTGGTAGTGTAGTTGGTTCCGAAAATATGGCCTCATGTTTGTGGAGAATCTGTTGTAGGTCTGATGGAGTTTCACCCATTTGAGAGGTGGATGGTTGGATGGAGAATAGTTGTGCAATGACCCCACGTGATGATTTCTTTAGCAATTTCTCCATGCCATTTGAACTAATAATTTGAGGTGTTCCTGCTGGGGAGCCCTTGATGATGTGTGTTTGTCCATTTTGGGAGAACTGCATCCAGAGTTCGGCAAAATTCCAACTGATAGTGCCCAACGTACTCAACCATTGAGATCCCAAAACAATATCACATCCGCCCAACCGGAGGGCAAACATGTCCTGCTTGAGTTCATAGTCCCCTATCTTGATTTTAACATTGCGGCATTTTCCTTTACAAGGTAAGGTTCCCCCATTGGCTACCATGACCTCAAAGGAATTACAAGTGTGGACATAGCAATTTTCCCGCTGAGCCACTCTAGGGTCTATGAAGTTGTGCGTGCTTCCCGAATCCATAAGGATGGAAAGACGTTGGCCCTTGAAAAATCCCACAACCTTCATGGTTTGTGGAGTAGTAATGCCTGCAAGAGCATGGACTGTAATTGCTGTCTCAGGTTCCTGTTTCACTTCTTCTTGTGGAGGAGGTGTTTCCGGAGGGTCCTCATCCTCATCACTCTGGTCAGAGTCCTCAGGTTCTTCAACATCTATCAAGAACAATTTTTTGTGTGCACACTTATGCCCTTTAAAAAACTTTTCATCACAATTGTAGCATAATCCCTGGGCACGACGTGCATCCATCTCTTCTGTAGTGAGGCGCTTGGGTGCAACAGGTTTATTATCAACTGGGTGTTGAGGTCGGGGAGGAAATGAAGGTCTATTTTGAGGAAACTTTGATGGGCGCCTTTGGGCAGAGAGTTTAGATTCGGCCAAACGGGCCAAACTAATAGCTTCCATCATAGTTTGTGGTTTCAACATTCTTACTTCCGCTTGGAGTTCCACCTTCAACCCACTGATATAACAACTCTGGAAGAACCCTTCATTCAATCCTCTTGTCTTATTGGCCAATTTTTCAAATTGAGCTTGGTATTCACGGACTGACCCTGTTTGTTGTAGTTTGGTCAAGGCCCCTGTAAAGTCCTCATACTCACTAGGACCAAATCGAGTGAGTAGTTGGGATTCAAAATTCTCCCAAGAGAGATTTGGGTTGGCACTACGTAACCATTGAAACCAGTGTAGAGCCTCAGATTCCAAGTTAAAGGAAGCCATCTGGACTCGATGAAATATGGGGACATTATGGAGTCTAAAGAATTGATCAACCCTACATAGCCACCCATCAACATCCTTCCCACTAAATTTGGGAAAGTCCAATTTGGGCATTCTGAAGGGTGGTTCATGGTCATGATTCCTTGCAGAACCCTCAGCTTGGTGTTCTATTTTGGGGGGTCCTCTTTTTAGTTTGTTGTCTACTTCTGTTAGTGCTTCTTCTAAGCGATTACTGGTGGCCTCATGCTCTAGGCGAAGACCTTGGACTTCTTCCCTTATGGAGTGAAAAGCCGAGTGCAAGTTTTCAATGGCTTTTGTTAAGGATTCCAAGTGTTCTAGTTCCTTTTGATGTCCACGGGTACCCTGGGCCATTTTGAAACCTTTTGTGACCAGTTACTAAAAATAGAATTGAGTTTTTAGGACTTACTATTTTTAGTAAGTGCCCCAAAAAGTGCTTGGGTGCTATATATCAAAACAATCAGCTCGAAGAGGTGGTCACAATGAGCTATATCTCTCAACACTACTTTTTGGCACCCCAAACTTTTTTTTTTTATCTACTATTTTGCTGAGTCTAACGGTGTTTACAATTTTTGATTCTGAGCTACAGAGCAGAAGTTGGGTACTGGAGCACTATCTATAACTGGCCTTCTGTCATGCTCTCACTGGTTGGCCCAGTCCTGACTTCACTAGCTCCAAGATTCTCTGTATTTTGTAGGAGACTGTTACGACAGTTCTGTTCTGACTCTGAAAACTGTAAATTCTGACCTGACTGTGCTGACCTCTCTGACTCTCGACGTCGACTTGACTATGACTGCCACTATAAATTTGACTGTTATTCTCCAGAATGTCAGCTTAAGTGTCACCCTCATGGTCTATCCCGAATGCATGTTCTTTCTGTTATTTTTTAGTAGAGGACTCCTTTCTCATATGCTCACTTTTTGGGGATTTGAAATGCAGGTTTACGAATAGGGAGGTTTGGCTTGTTTTTTTTTTTTTACAGGTTGAAGTTTTAACAGAACCAGGGAATGCTAGGTAGAGGAGTATGTACCACCCATAGGCCCTCTAATATACCGACAGTGACGAACAATAGTGCTCGGACCAATATTTTAGGCCACTACTCAAGGAGGATTCCACACATACCCTTGAGCACACTACCTGCCTCTCTGACAATACGGGAGGGTAATCGTCCAGGATGTTGTGTCCCGTAGACTATGAGTAATACAAGGCCGAAAAGCTTCCTAATGGCTAAAAGTTTGTTTAAACCTAGATGGTCTCCCGATATACCCGAAGATACGTGGGAGCTCAAGTCCGTGCACGAGTTCTGTCTGAGGCCTGGGTATTGGAGCCTGATCGCCCCTCACTTCACTAGACGCTTTATGGGCTATCTAGCTTAGCCAATAACGACAGATCCTTCACGATATTTTAAAACCCCCGGCACAGGGTTTCTACCTACTCAACTACAAAGATTTTTTTTTTTTTTGGTCTAGAAAAAAATGCACTGTATTTTTTGGATTTTTTTTAATAAGGAAAAATAGGAACGAAAAAACACACAGAATTTATACCTAACAGGCAGATTGGATGGCAAGAATCATTGCAGTTGCAGCAGAACTTGGCCCTGGAAAGCGCTCTGATACCACTTGTTAGGAACCTGCTATAAAATATACTAACAACACACTCTCAACTCAAATAAACTCACAGAAACATTATAACAATATTCAGAATTAATTGCATATGATAACAAAAACTACTTAAAAGGAACAATCTCACAATAGATAGAATCGCAGGCCTCTTCGAGGGGGCAACCTCCTTCAATACTTCATTAATTTGCAAAAAGATGATTACATTGGTGCCTTTTCGGGTATTTAAAGAGTTTCCCTCCAAGGTTGGCTTACATGCAAAATGCCACCTGGATTACATGCATAATGCCACCCGAATTACATGCATAGTGCCACTTTGAATTACATGCACAATGCCACTCGAATTACATGCATAATGCCACACGAATTACATGCACAATGCCACCTAACCTAACCTATCTACCATGTGTTACATAGAAAAGGGTGCCATTTGTCATAGGCACTACCTAAGCTAAAACTTAGAACATTACAAAATATTAATCATGGGTACTACCCACGTTCACTAGGAATTATTACATCAAGGAAGTTATTACATTAAGGGTTAGGATGAGATCCTAATAGCGAGGGTGTGTCCACCTTGAGTGGCATTGCATTTCATTCATATCTTCATTCATCATTTATATTTATGACAATTAATTCCATTCGATAACCTGATTTGGTGTAATAACCTGGCTCAAAAAATCAATAGGCTTCTCCTCATCGTTATCTTGCTTCTATGTCAGCACGGTAGCATAGCTTTCATGTTCACCGACCGCATAAAGGATGAAGTCTTTTGAATAGTCTAGATTAATTAAAACTGGTGCTTGAGTGATCCTCTCCTTTATCTCCTAGAAGGCTTACTTCCTGACTTCAGTCCATTTAAACTCAACATTTTTCTTCAAGAGCTCGGTCATGGGCTTCACGACTTGGGCGAAGTCAACAATAAACTTGCGAATGAAGTTAATTTGTCCAAAGAAGGACTGCAAATCTTTCTTATTAGCAGGTAGCAAAAATTTCATGAGTGCTTTGGCTCATGATGGATCTATTTCCAACCCTTCTTGTGAGATCACATGACCTAGCAGCTTCCCTTATTTAATCGTGAAGATTGACTTCTTCGAATTTATGGAAATCTCAAATTCTTGATATTTTTCAAATACCTATCTTAGATGAGCAACATGATCTCGTCTGCAATGTGAAAACACTGTCATATCATCAAGATATATTACAATAATTTTATTTAGTAACTCACCAAAGGCAACGTCCATGGCCCTTTGAAAAGTAGTGTTGACATTGGAGAGCCCAAAGGGCATCCTCTGGTAGGCGAATGTTCCCCACTTAGTGTTAAACGTCGTCTTGTATTGGTCCTCATATTTTATCCAAATTTTATTGTACCCAGAGAAGCCATCTAAAAATGAGAATCTCTGAGCGCCAGCAACAATATGAATAATTTGATCTATCTGGGGCAAAGGGTAATGATCTTTGAGTGACGTATGATTCAGGTTACATAAATTGATGAACAAGCATATATCTCCATTCTTCTTTCGTGAAGGAACCATAATCACCACCTAAGTTGAGTGCTTGATGGGGTAAATGATCCTCGCCTTGAGCATCTTTAACAATTCTGCCTTCACGAGGAGCTCAATCTTGGGATTGATAGGGCATTGTTTTTGCCAAAAAGTATTAACTCCTTCTTGCAGCTCTATAGTGTGTTGGATCACACTTTTGTCATATCCTTTAAGGTCTTGATAACTCCATGCTACAATATCAAGGTATTCATAGCATAGGTTTTTAATTCCTTCAAGCTCATCTAGTTCACAATTAGTCCCAATATTGATAATTTTTCCCTGTTCTAATTGCAATTCTCTGTATTCTTTAGCCTCCACCTTAATCTTGTGCTTGTCAACTCTGTCATTCTGGTCAAATAAGATTTCTAATGAAATCAATCCTCTAGGAATATGATTGTTTCTCAACTGAATCATCCCCTCCCTTTCTTCATCATCAAGTGTTCGGTCATCTATGCCAGCAGCTTCTCAAAGAAAAAAATTGATTATCAGTTCATCATTATCAAATACTTACCAATAACTGTTCTTGCCTAGAATCGAAGGTCTGTATATTATTCTAATGGTCTTGGGTTTACAGACCACCTATTCTATGGGAGAGTAATTTACACCTAGGGTTGCCAAAATATCAGCATGTTTATTTTGCTCCCAAAGAATTGCCTGAATATTCAAAGCTATGAAAGCTTCAAACAAATACTAAACTCTATTGTGATACGCTTTTAGGTAGTGTTGCTTTGACACACACCTATTAGTTACCTTATTGAAAATGAGCTCAGAATCATAAAAAATTTACAACTGTTTGATCACTAACTTCTTTGCTTTTATTAATTCGAGATATAGTGCTTCATATTCGACTGCATTATTTATACAGCTCCAAGTCAACCTATAAGAGTATGTATTTTGAATCCCTTCAGGAGAAATCAACACGATACTAGCTCCTTCACCATTCTTACATCTCGTGCCATCAAAAAATAGTTGCCACAACTGGTTCATGATGGAGTCTGAAGAATCGAGAACCCCTTCCACCTTATTGGTGGGTTCAGGCTTGGTTATTGTATAGCATCCAATGTCAATCTTGATCATTGTGTTAAAATTTGTCAGCAAGAAGTCATCCTCCATGCGAAGCTCATCCAATTCTCCTTCCACCAAATTAACCTCCTCAATCTTTTTGGTCATCATATTTACTGCATCCATGTATTGCTCTTCTTCTATTTTTTCAATATGAAAAGGTGATGGCCTTTCATTATGAATGTGAATCCACTTCCCTTTGAATGATATTTCAAGGTGCAAGTAATCTAAGGACAAATATCCTCCCAGCTTGGTCGTGAACTACCTTAAGAGACACATGCTAAAGTATGGTTCCAAATCGACCACCACCACTTCTTGAATGACTGTGATCTGTGACACACTATGAAGGATGGTTGGAATATCCTTAATTACTCCCAATGTCTTGAATGGAGTTTCATCTAGTTGTAACACTCCAGGGATACTTCTCGTGTATTCCATCCCCATTACTTTGCATATTACCTTTGTCATGACAGTAGTTGTGGCTCCAGAGTCGATCATACAATTATGCACAATCCATCCCTCCATTCTCAGAGATAAATAAAATGGGGGAGGTCTATTTTTTCCCATTACAAAAGTGGGGAGCACCTGTGCCAGAACCATTTGGAAATGATCTTTCTTTTGGTCCTTAGCAGTCTTCAAATATTCTTGTAACAAATCAATTTGTCCAAGCAACTACAGTGCATCATACAGGCTAATCTTTGCAGGGATTTTCTTCATTTCTTCCACAATACTATAACTTGAAGTAACTGAAACCTTCTCCTTCAGAACTCATTCATATTTATCTCGATAGTGTTGAGTAGCCTCAACTCTTTATATTTTTTTCAGAGACGGATACTTAAGTCGCTCTTTGGCTTGCTTCCTTGTTTCGACCATAGCAGGTTGTAAAACTGACGATCTAGCCTGCACCTTCTCCTGTGTTGAATGAGGCAATATATCTTTCAATTTGATAGAATACTGATATTTATTGTTTTTAATAGGTGCTCTCACTTGAGGTGATCGTTTCTCATCTTGCGCATTTGGTGTTGTAGGTATTTTCAATGGTTTGAGTTCCATGAGATCAATGGTCATAGGTTTCTTCCCTGATTTGGTGAGGACCATAACTTGCTCCAAAGAAGACATCATGCAATTGTCATTAACTTCTCGAATCAAATTTATCTGCCCACTTGCAAAAATTTTTGCCAGCATTTGGACGTAATTCATGTGTACCATAAAAGTGTCCTCTCCGTGGGGGTCGTTACATGTAGAGCACCAATATGCCTTTTATACAGTACTAATATCTTCATTTGCTAGCACCGTAACACTCCTCTATGGTCCCCTACTAGTAGATGCTTGGTCCTAAGAAATAGGTGGAGTTTGAAACCTTCATGATTAGAATTCGGCTTCTGCTTGTTTCTTTCTCACCATTGTAAGCTCATTTGATATTATCCTCAAATTTGCATTATTAGATTTTAATTCCTATAGTAGGGTTATGAACGGGTCGAGACTAGGTGGTAAAGTGGGCATCGATAAAGGTAAGGATGCTTGCGAATCCAATAATGGCAACGGAGTTGGTGGTGCTAGTAATGCTGGGAAGGGAATTGGCACTGGTAATTGAGGGACTGAGGGGATAGGTAACTATGTAAAACTTGAAGCTGACTAATGTGGAGGAGGAATCGGGGCAGTATGAGGTGAATCAGAGTTCCATGAGGGAACTAGATACATAGAAGGCATGGGTTGCAAAAATGTGTTTGAGTACAAATATTGGGGAAGGTCTGGAAATTTGGCATAGTTGTTTTTGGGGGAAGCCTTCCTACAAAAATTAAATCAGATTCAACCTTTCGAGACTGTGTGTATAGATCAGGAAATGTTGTCACATTGGCCTGGCACATTGCCATACCAATGTCAGTGCTAAGCGTGCAAAGATAATAAAATATCGCTTCCTCATGTGTAGGACGTAAGCCATTGGGGACTCTTTGTCAGCTTTGAGAGAACCTAATATTAAAATCCATGATATCCTTCTGAGGATGCCTTTACATCATGGTGAACTGGTGCAACAAAGAATATGGATCAGCTTGTTCATGGAAATTCTTTATCAACAATTCATCTAACTGATCCCATGAAGTAATAGTAACAGGCTGCAAGGATTGGTACCAATATAATAATTTTCCTCTTAATGATAGAACCAACAAATTTATCATTACATCCTCATTATTTATGCCATAGATAGTTGCAAGAGAGGCTACATATTGAATATGTTCGTACGCGGTCTTTTCAATACCATCGTAAGTTGGCAAAGCCTTCAAAGTTGCTTGAGGTACTGGGTTCTGCGCTTGAAAATTCAACACTCCCAAGCTATTCCATGCTGGAAACTACCTTGGAGGTTGTTGTTGATGTGGTGGAGGATTCTAAGACATATGAATCAATGTAAGCTGAGGAACGCTAGTGGTTGTGTGATGTGGAAGTTGGGGAAAGCTGGTGGCAGTACTTACCAGACTTATAGGAGCAGAAAATACTCCAGTCAATCAAGAAGACATGACAAATGATATATGGGATGTATGGGGTAATGAAGAGGTATGCCAAAAAGTGGCTAACTGAGGATGCTCTCCTAATTGTTGGATATCAAGCTCATAGAACTTGATTTTATGATTTATATTTTTGGCTTGTGATCTTGTATTCATGAGACACAACTTTTGTTGTTCTCACATTCGAATATTTTTGGATAAAATTGAGTCACCAGATGTTCTAATTTTTTTGTAGAAAGGTGAACACCAAACCTAAAATAATTCTAATGGAACCTTAAAGGTCTCACCGGGCATGCCAAAAATGGTTGGTCAAATATATGCCTAATTGATAAACACTGCGTTTATGCACCCTAAACACGACTAACATTGAAAGGTCAGAGGAAATGAATGTCCTCCATGCCAATCTCCAGAGAGGGTTGGTTCCCGAACTAATCCTAAAACTGGTTGAAGGCTAGATATGCAGGAAAGAAATTACAAATCACAAAAAGATATAGGAAATATGGCCACAGGCCGAAGTGCAGGATTTGGGGTAGACTAATAGCAGGAAAACACTCAAGCACATAATAGCATTCACACAAGAAAGAACTGCAGAATAAATCCGTGATTTGGAAAAAATAACTTTCAAAAGGATCACTCTAACATTCACTCTCTTACTAGCAATATTCAAATCCAATCTCAGAATTTAAATTTAATAGCGAATAAGAAGAACGAATGTGAAAAAGAAGTGCATAGTACATAAAGCAATTATATGCAAAACCACTTGTAAATTTAGAAGTCCGATGTCTTGAATTAATGTAGAGAGCTTAGAGATATCTCTCGCAAAGTGTCCAACCCTCATTTTACAATGAAATTTATCCAGTATTTATAGAGGTTTTCACCTCTTTCATTTAATACATAGAGAAGGAAATGTCTCGAGATCAAAGACACAATCAGAAAAATCCTCCTCAAATTCTTTGACATTCATCTTCCTGGGGAGACAACATCCAAAAAAAGTGCAACTCGAGCATCGGTGCACAGATAGTGAGAATGATATTAAATATTTTGGCCATGCCTTCAGTGCTTTGGAAATCAGGAAAACTCATTCATTCTCTTCATCTCGAGATCCACAAATTTGAGTTACTGGAGACCTCCTTAATTAAATATATGAATGCTTTGACAATTACATCCCTTTGACCAATTTTATGTTTCGTCCCATGGTCACTCTTCGTCAAAAAAAATAGCTTCACCCATATCCATTTTAAAATGTGCACATGACCTCTTGACAAACCTCATTCGCCTCTAGGAAGGGTTAATGGGACATTCACCCCTAAGGAAGGGTGAACGTGATTTTACTTCGCCATATATGTTGGTTTGCCCATGGGAGGGGCAAACGGGATGTTCGCCCCTCAACCAGGGTGAATGCAATTTTACTTCAATGGGTGTGTGTGATCATGTAATGCGTTCGTCCCTAAGGAAGGGTGAACGGTACATTCACCCCAAAGATGGGCGAACACGATTTAATTTATTTCCCTTTGCCTTATTGAATGTCTAGATTCGTTCGCATTTTTCAAGGGTGAATGGGATGTTCGCCCCTCTCATGGGGTGAACGTGATTTTTAAGGGCCATTGTATTTTCCATTTATTTTCAATTTTGAACAACGCATTCAAGGAAATAAATTCGAAGAGGAATCTTCAAAAATGCATCAGAATGTGGCGAATGCAAACAAAATTTAAAACATTACATATGGAAGCAGAAGAGATAAATATATTGTCACCATTTACAAAAATTGAGCCCAAAAAATTAGACAAAATTCCCAATGAAACAAACACAAAATGGCCAAAACATAATGAAAAAATCTCTTTGTTGCTTTCCAATGACTCGTCTTAGGTTCCTTCATGAACCTTGAAAGATAACCCACAATAAAACTAAGATTTGGCCTGGTATTTGTAAGATATATGGGACTCCCAATTAGTTGACGATAGAGAGTACCATATATCTGTGGTGATTTATCATATCATGAAAACTTAAGTCCTGGCTCCATTGGAGTCGCTTTAGACTTACAGTCAGTCATACGATATTTTTCGACCAATATCTTGGCATACTTATTTTGTGTTACTTTGATATGATTCTTTTTTTATATCACTTCCAAACTAAGATAATATTGAAGAAGTCCTAGAAATGTCATTTCAAAATATTGTTTCAAATCATCTTTCACTGCATCAATCATGTTTTTGAACTGTCTGTTATGATTAGATCATCCACATATAGTACCAAAATCACTATGTCACAACCATTGTTATTGATATAGATATTTGTATCTGAAGGAATTATTTTGAATCCATGCTACACTAGGTGACTATCTATTTTGATGTACCAAGCTCGTGGAGCTTGTTTTAGCCCATACAAGGATTTGATCAACTTGCAAATTTTATGTTCTTGCCCTTCAACCACAAATCCTTTTGGTTGGGTCATGTACACTTCTTGTAGGTCACCATTCAAGAAAGCACTTTTTACATCCATATGATGTAACTTCCACCCAAACTGAGCTGCCATGGCACAAAGTACTTGAATGGTAGTTATTTTTGTAGTAGGGGCAAAAGTCTCTTTATAATCTATGCCTTATTTCTAAGCATAGCCCTTTACAATAATATGGGCCTTATGCTTATCAATAGTACCATATATGTTATACTTCACTTTGAACACCCATTTGCAGCCAATGGGCTAGGCAGATTAACTAGCTTCCATGTATGATTTTCATGAGAGATTTATGTTCTACTTCTATAGCATCCTTCCATTGAGGCTCACTAAGTACATACTGAACTATGGTGGGTTTATTTTCATCCAATGATGACATATAAACCCTCTCATCATCCATATATGTTTTTCTATCTTCCTCTCTATCTATAGATAGTTCATCAAATTGTTAGAAAATCTTATCAACCTCTAAATTTGATACCTTTGCTCTCATATGTTGAGTCATACTACAAGTACAAGGTCAACCTAGAGTTAGATCTGAAAGTGAAGTCAACTTTAAATCTCTCAATGTACTAGTATACCATTTTGGAACCTTGTTATGTGGGGGTGGAACCTCTTTCTTAGGCTCCTCTTCCTCTAGGTATATAGTTGTAGAAGTGTTATCTGATGTGAAAGCTTCATCAAATACCACATATCAACTTATGTGTGTTTTCTTGGTCATAGGATCTATCAACCGATATCCCTTTGAATGCTCATCATAACCAAGAAAAATACATTGTAGGGTTTTCTCATCTAACTTCTTCCTCTTCTATTTTGGTATGTGCATGAATGCCTTACATCCAAAAAATCTTAGATGAGAAATGGAGGGTTTCTTACCACTCCATGCTTCTTGTGGATTCTTGCCCTGTAGAGCTCTTATGGGTTCTCTATTCAAGAGGTATGATGTTTTACTCACTGCTTCTACCCAATACTCATGCTCAAGGTATGTCCCCTTAAGCATACATAGAACCATTTCCATAATGGAACGATTCCTCCTTTTAGCAACTACATTTTTTTGTGGAGTATAGGCAGTTGTCAATTATCTCTTAATCCCATGTTCAATAAGAAATGATGAAAATTCCTTGGAGGTATATTCCCCCCCCCCTCGATCTGAGTGAAGGGTTTTTATGGAACATCCTGACTCCTCAACAAGCTTCTTGAATTTCTAAAAATACATAAATGCATTTGAATTCAATTGAAAAAAGAAAACCCACATCTTCCATGAGTAATCATCAACAAAAAAATGAAAATACCTCTTTCCACCATATCTGTTTGTCATAGGACCACACAGATCAGTGTGTACCAACTCCAAAGGTTTCTTAACTCTTGAAGAGCTAACCTCAAAAGGTACCCAATGTTGCTTCTCTTCTAAGCAATATGATCATAATAACAATGTGGATGAAAGGTTGGGAAGGCATTTCACTATCTCATATTTTCTCAACTCGAGCAAATATCCTAAACTTAGATGCCCATATCTCTTGTTCCAAATAGAAGTAGACTCCTTTGTGGTTGCTACCATGGCAACATGAGGCATAGAAAAAATATTGAAGATGAACAAGCCATGCTTATTTGATCTGGTTACTACATGTTTTCCCTTGCTGGTGATGAAACATCTCTTTCTGCCCTCCTCAAAATGAAAAACAACATTCATATCTCTATCCAAGATCTAAGGGACAAACAACAAATTATTGGCCAATCTAGGAACATAGAGTACCTTCTCAATCTGACATTTTTCATCTGGAAGAGTCATGAAAACATCTTCTTTACCCTGGACATGGTAGGTATGATTGTCATTAATTGTTATTGGTTTACCTTCCTTTTCCTCAAATGTCTCAAACCACGATATATCTCTAGTCATGTTTTTACTAGCACTAGAATCAATATACAACACTACATATTTTTTCTTAGAATAAGTGTGAGTCATGAGCATCTTGTGTGCTCGCTCAAAATATGAGTTCGAGTTTGATTCGACATAAGAAACATTCCCCTTGGGTTGCTTATTCTTTTTCTATGGTTTATATTTTCCTTTGCCCTTCTTCTTGTGATCTTGGTCATTTTGTTGTTTATTCTTAAACCAACACCTGTTGGTGTCATGGTTATTCATATCACAAATTTTGCAATATTGCTTGTCTTTTTGCTGAGTTTGTTTCCCTTTTCCTTTAGATGAGAATCCTCCCTTCTAAAAATGACCTTGCTTTCTACCCCCTTGCTTGGAGTAAAAGGCATTATCTGGTACTTCATATTTTTGAAATTGATTTGCCTCCTCAGTTTGAAGCAAATTCACCAATTCCACAAAGGAAACTTGTCTACCAGATACATTGAGAGAGGTAATAAACACCTTGTAGGATTTTGGCAAAGCTCTCAAGATGATTAATTTCAAGAGAGTATCTACCACTGTCTCTCCCATAGCATTCAATATGGCTTTCAATTCTGCCACTCTACATAAGAACAAGTCAAATGTCTCACCAGATTTAGAATATGTAGTTGAGTTTGAAGGTTTAGAATAGTGGACTGATTCTTCCCTTCATAAATGGTAATCAAAGCATCCCAAGATTCCTTACCATATTTGGCATCACAAATATGAGGTTGGAGCTCATCTGTAGTAGCAAAAAGAATAAACATGAGATATTTTCTATCATTTTTATAAAAACCATCTTGATCTGCCTCTACTGCTGTAAGACGTTTTGTAGTTCCAGTCACTACATCCCACAAATATTAAACCTCAAGGATAGCTATCATCTTTGTCTTCCATGGTGTAAAGTTAGAACCTTTTAGAAACTATGAATCTGACAGATATTTGTGAACAATGGCCATTGTGAAGGTTTCTTATAACATAAAATGGTCCCCCTTTCTTTATACTTGCAAGAGTACGTGAAATGGAATTCAATCAAATTGATGACATTTGCCTCAAAAACTCTTTGAAAGAAGGTTGATGAGTTGGAGGAGATTAAGCCAAACAATAAAAAAGAATTAGGGTATTAAATGGAGTGAATATCAAAACTAGTTTTCCTTATTTCTCCTCAATGATTGATAGAGAATAATAGCTTAGATATCATTGTTGCAGCTATATTAGGCATTAGATATAGTAGTCCAAGCATGATAGCATCACCTGTAAGTGTGGACTAGAAGTATCGTATATATCGAATGTTGTTGTGCAATAAATTGCACAAATAGGCATAAAATTTGGGATCTTTTATTTGCTTTGTATATTTTACTTTATGATTGAAATGCAAGAAAATAGAAAATTTAAATGCAAAAACAATCATAAGCACCCACAAATTTAAACACTTTAGGTGTCGATTTCCACCGAAAATGCACCTATTACAATGTCAGTTTTATTACAATGAAGATATTCACATCCACAAGTGCTTTTCAAATCAACAATTTTTCTTCCCCCCTTTGTCTTAGAATTTTGCAAAAGAAAATGCTTTTGATCCCCCCTTTTTGTTGCAAAATAAACAAGGATAAAAAAATTGTGCTATAAAAGACATTTATCCCTCAAAAAATTTGCTTTAAAAGAATAAACAATGTTTTTTAAAAAATACCTCTTAAATAGCTCCTCCACGTGCTTTGGAAAAAAAAAATTGCGTTGGTTTGCCCTCCTTTATCAAAAAAATGATCCTTCTTTGGCAAAAATTTGTTGACAAAAAGTTGTCAAAAACTTGCTGACAATAAAAAATTGTCAAAAAATCTTGTTGACAGAAAATGTTGCAAAAAAAAAATTATTGATGGCAAAAAATTGTTTCAAGTGGCACGGGTGGGATTTGATCCCGCAACATCCATGTTGCCAATGACTTAGCATGGGCCTAACGTGCCAGGTGGGCTACGGTGCTCGATGAAATTAAAGGGATAGGAGGTCCCTCTTATTTGGTTCTTCGTCACTGGATGAAGAAAAAAAATTTGGGACTATTTGTCCCACATCGCTTTCGCAACAATGTTTTTATTGTTTAAGAATGATGAATCACAGTATGTGCTTCGATTGCCTTTGGGTAATCCATATTACCAACCAAATTTTTGCCACTTACCAAGAATAAATCAACTATCATCATGTTTCCTTAATTGTTGCCACATCACACACCCAACTAATCACCCTAATGCTACCACATATGCTCCTACCACATCAAAAATGTCTAGTTAGCCATCTACCATGTCAGCCACCTCAATGCCATGTCACTTTCCATGTTAGCAAGGTCTAGTTAGTTGCCACGTTAGATCTCTATCATGTCAACCACACAGTCACCACTTGCATGTCAGCCTATCAGTTAGCACCACATGTCCACCAATCAGCCTCTACCACATATCTGCACAGATCAAGGATCTCACTCCTGAATATTTATGCCCTTTCATATCATGTCAAGTTTTGCATGTATGCATCTCGATGTACATGCATCTTGATGTATGTGTAGTCTTCAACATCCTCAATATTTGTGAGGTCTACATGTTTTGTCCACTTGCAGATAATGTCTTACAGTTTGCGTACCTCGTGATGTCTCCTCAAAACAGTTATAAAGTGTGGTCTGCTATGGAATAGAAATCACCGTTGTGAAAAACTATCTTGCCCACAACCAACCCTCTTGTCCAAGCTCTGATACCATGAAGAAATAGTGAACATATTCATTATCAAGTTTGGTGATTAAATATACATGGTGCAAAGTTCGGTGAACCACTTCAACCACTAAATAACCACCCTATCACCTACCTTGGAGAGCGCATCATGAAATAGTGCTAAGGTTTAAATATTGTAATAAAAACTAACATAATTTCTAACAATAACAAGCCTGAAAGGAGAAGAATTTGGCAAGGAGTTTGCCAAAATTCAAAGGAGAATAGTGAAGACCTCAAGACAGTCAAAATATTGAGAAGAAGTCCATTAGATAGGCCAAGATTGAAGTTAGAATTTGACAAGGAGGCTAAAGGAGAAAGGAGTTAGAAAAAGCCACAAAATCTGAGAGATTTGAAGATTGCCATTGAAGGCTATTTTAGAAAAAGGATTTTTTTTGGTTTTATAGTAGAAAAGTGAAGGTTTCTTGAAGGAAAATCTCAATTGCAATTTGGAGGAGTTTCCTACCAAATTTATGAGATTCAAGGACAACACTTTGGATGATAAATTTACTAATTTGCACTCTAAATATTTCATATTTGAGGATAACAAGAAAGAAACAATATTGACAACATTACCAGCTGCTAAGTTTCAGATTTCAAGAGAGCATCTAGAAGGATAGTTAAAGCCATCAAACTACATTTCTGGGCAACAAGTTTAAGGAGTTTTCATAGGTGAGATAAAGAGTTTTTTTGGAGAACAAAGAAGAGCTACAATTTCATCTAGTACAAGGAAACATTTAGGTGAATCTAATCACCAAGATTTCCATCATCTATAGAGGTCATTAAGGTAAGAAACTTTGGTGCAAAATTTTCATTACTTGAACATTAGTTACTTGGTTCATTATTAAGTTTCATTAAGCACCATATTAGAGTTTAAAATTTGCAAGGATAAGGTTGCATATTAAGTCTTCAAGGAAGTGTAGAAGATAGTTTCTACAAGGGTTATAACCTGCACACAAAAAATAGGAGTTAGATATATTTCAAGAGAAACAAGATCATCAACTTCCTATTATCTATTAGAAGCAAAGAATACATTACTCTTAAAGTAAAAGTTGCATAGACTATAGTGCATATTTCAAGGTACTTTAAAGAGTTCATTTAAAGGAGCAATAAGGAGTTTTTAATAGTGCATTATACTAGTTATCCTTAAAAGGTCTTTAAAGTGCATTAAGAGTTTATCAAAGGAGAAATTTTAAGTGCACAAAACTAGATAAAAATAAGTGTCAAGAGACACTATTAAGCACAAAAAACCTATAGCATTTTGTGGCAAGGAGAAGCCACCAAAAAAATAATATAACCTCCAAATATTGGAGAAGGAAGTCGTCATATCAAAGAGGCAAGAAAGCTTCAAAAAGTGACTGTAAAGTCTCAAGTTTTCGATGCAATTCAAGCAGATTTATTTACATTATTGCATCATATTATACGTAGTAAAACAAATGCAGAAGCTAAAGTGTCTAAAGACACTACAACAACTTACTATCATCAAGGGGTCGAATCATCAAGGTTCATGAGCAAATTACAAAGCAATAGGAAGACAAATCATAGCCCATACTTCAATATTCAAGTGGACATTTTATAAATTTTAAAGAAGGATCTTCGACAAACAAAATATAGAGCCATCCAATGGCTCAATATCCATTTATTAGAGGTGTCTAAAGACACCCACCACAGTGCCAAAGCCACCAAATTTAGTGCCTATGCAGTGCATAAGGAACAAACCTACAATGTTCAAGGAGTTTACGTAAGATAACACCATTGCAAGGAGTGCAAGTGAGAAGAAGGATAACACAAAGATTACATAAGTGGTCAAAATAGAAGTGCAAATAAAGATTTATCATTAAATATCACCCAAACATACGTAGAAAATAACTTAGATGAACCACCTTTGTTGAAGCAAGTTACAAACTATTGTAGCAAGAGTCATCATCGTCAAGGAGGAGCCACCATCATAGTGGAATAGTCGTCATACGTTGAGAAGCAAGAAAGAATTTGATGCATGCTAGAAATATCTTGATACAAATTGCAAAAGGATTAAAAGGACACCAAGGTGATAAGAGACATTTAGGAGCTTGAGTGCATTCAAAGGAGCGCCTCCACTTGTCCTAACAAAGAAAGGCATATTGTACCACTTGGCACAAATGTGAAAGAAGCATCTTCATATGCTAACGCTTGCAAAGGAAATCAAAGCATGCTCAAAAGGAGTAACATCCTCATCATCACGTCAATGCTCATGAATGAGAATTTCCAATAATAAAAAACCATAGCCAATACCCAAGAACTATTATCAGGCCTACACCATGTGGAGTAACATCTTACAAGATTAATAATAGTCATGCACCACCTAAGGATAAGACACAAGGTCTTGAGCAACGTAAAGTTCCACTTGGCACTCGTTTCAAGAAGGACAAACATATTAATAGCTACCACAAGAGAGAGCGCGTATAAGGGAAGCATATCTCCAACAAGGCTTGAGCACAAAAGTGGTTAAAGCACATTAAAGGAGCAAGAGACCATCAAATGTGATCACCATTCAAAAGTGAGTATTGAATGCTCATTTTCATAAGGTGAAGATAGAGAAATTCCAGCACCCTAAGTGTGAACAGTGAGGTCAAGATCGAAATCAATTAGCACACATAATTTAAAAGGTATATTTACATTGAAATTTGCTTTAATTAAAGTTCAAAAGGAGGTATAAGATATTTTTTATATCTAAGGTTAAACTTTTATTGAATTGGAGAATTTATAACCTTAAAATTAAAAGCAATTAAACCAAAGGAGTGCAAAATCTCAAGAAATATTTCAAGGAGCTTAATATAAGGTTGAAGGTTATTTATTACTGCATTGAAGAACTAAGCATATACCGATCTTAGAGAGTTTAGAAGGCAATTAAAGTAAAGGGAGTATATCTTAAAAGATATTACAAATTGAATGAGATTCACATATTAAAATATTTGCAAATAATTAAGTAGGATATATAAGGTTTTCAACATTGGAAAAATAAAATACAAGTTTGCAAATATTATTATTTTCTAAATTCCCAAAATTAGGGAGATATAAGGAATACTACATCAAACTTTAGTTTCGTGGAATTTAGGAAATTAAATCATTTAAAATTGAAGGTTAAAGAAGAAAAACCATTAATTGCTTGAAAGTTGGAAATTGCATTTTACATTAGTCTCTTACTCTAATTTATGAGACATTATTCCAACTAAAAGGTCTTGAAAGAAAAGAACCTTATTAAAACTTGAAAGTGCATCATCATTTATCTTTAGATTTTTAATTACTAATTATTAGGGATAAATAAGGGAATAAAGTGAAGTTTAACATTAGGGAGAAAAAAGGGATTCATATCAAACTAGGAAAGCTAAGTATACTATCAAGATTCATAGTGCATTATTCAAACACTTGCAAGATAGAAGACATTTTATAAAACTTGTAAAATTGAAAAGTTCTTAGCAAGGTTGAGCATATACTTGATGTTAGAATTAAAGTGCATTATGCCTTCACCTTGACACTTGTCAATTTCACTTGACATTTGTCATGTTATCAAATAGGCCTTATGCCTATATATGTAATCCATTTGTATCAATACATATCTCATTAGTTTTCCTCCTAACATTTGGTATCAGAGCCAGGTTCCCTCTCCTACCTGTGAAAACCTTGAGGGGGGATTTCCCTCATGGAAATCCTCCCTCCCCCCTCATTTTTTCTCCATTTTTTGGATATTGAGGGAGTATACTCTCCATCCTTTGTTGTATGGATCAGAAACTAGACATTGAAGAAATTATGGCTGTCATTTCTCCTAATGTTTTTGTTCAACTTTTGCTTTGTTGGAAGAATCCACATAAAGGCCCTACTGCTTTCTCACCTCTTTCAAAAATTGGTTGACGAAGTTCGGCACCATTGTTCAGAGAAAATATTCAACAATTTGAGCTCAAAGTTGGCCCTGGTCCTGCGTGAGGCGCTTTTAAAGACATGTTGCTGCAGTCATTTTTATTTTATGGAAGGTGGATGTGCCTAATTTCTTGATTTTTGGAGCTATGTTTTGTTTTCTATGTCATGGGTCTTCAATTTTTGAAGTCTTTGCACGGGAGGAGAACAGTCTAAACCGTCAATCATGCGTAATTCACGGTGACATTCCAGAGATGATTACAAAGAATAAGTCTCAATAGATGGCTAACTATGTGAGACTTTGTGGTTAACTACTCGCTGATGCGCAGATGAAGCTTCACTGACACCTTTGGAGGTGAGAAATTTAGTTGCAAAAAATTTTGCGCAAGACGAAGATGATGGTTTCAGAGATCATGGAGGCACAATTTTCTCGAGTTCAATTTTCTTGAGTTTTGGTAGCCCCGGGTTTCATCTGGGGCCAACGAACCTGTTTCCTTCTAGCACTATCGCCCATGCCATGATTTCAATGATTGTCAAACAGGAGTTCTAATCAGATTTTTGAGGAGTAAACCACCATGATACCACCAAATACTGTTGCACACAGTCTGGTTGTGCATTGGCGGTGTTGCAGGTGCACAAATTTTTTCATGCCAGACGTACTCCTTGACCTGTGCATTATGTAGCAATTTGTTGTTTTTAGGAGAAATATTCTATAGATTTAGAAGACTATTGTTAGAAAGCCCTGATGTTTGTTAGAAAATATGGAAACATGCAACAAAGATTGATCGCGGCTCTATGGATCCCTATCTTTGTTTGAAGAGTGGTGATCGATGCGGGAAAAATTCCTCGACGACCACTATTTTACCATGCCAGAATCAAGGTGTTTGAAGTGGACGATCGACTATAGCTTCTTCGGGTGCATGGAATGGTTGTATTTTTGCTTAAAATTTTGGGCCAGAAAGATGTGGAGGGGCTCTCCAGAAGTAACATAAATCTTGGCATGATTGGTGGAAGTTTTTTGGTTGACTCAAATCCGACACAGATTTTTTGGGTGGTTTGGTGATTGTTTTAAAGATTACAGTGATGTTGAATAGATTTTGGTATTGTAATTCAAAAATGAAAGGGGCCATGTGAGTTGTTTAAAAGCATGCAATTATTTTATTTGCTTGAAGAACTTGAATGGAGGAGCACCTATTGCACCAGATCCAAGAGTTGACCTCTTCAGATCCATCAGGCGCAAGTTCAGTAAACGGAGGGAGTGCAAATCCATTCATCATAAGGAATTCGTGAAACAAGTTAAATTTTTTAAAAAATTGGATGCCCCTCTGTTGTGCGCCGAAGACAGTCAACATGATGCAATCTGGTTATTTTCTAGCAAAAATCCGTTAAAGGAGTTTTTATTTTCTTCCATGTAATGTGGAGCATGTAGAAGTTCAATCGAATTGTTGTTGTAATCATGGTTCAGAGGGCAACAAATGTAGATGTCATTTATAACTGTCAGAGGAGATGTGCCTAATCCTCATCAAAAATTGAAGCCATTACCCGCACGTAATAATTTTTACGATGAGTGAGTTGTTGATACCGAGAAGTGGAGGGCCACGTGTTTTCTATTTGCTTTCTACGCTGATGATGTGTATGAAGAAGGATGACACTTACACTGTAGAGATGGATTTATGCTTTGGAATTATGTGTTGATCCTATTCGACGTTGATGTCGGTGGCTTTGGTGAAGCCCTGGGATTTTTTTTTTTAAAGTGATTGTTGTCACTTATGTGGAAGTTTGATTTATAATGCCTTGTCTCCCTCAATTGCCTCCCATGACGTGGAGTGGATGACAATGACCTACAACAAGCCTTTAAAACCTCATTTTGCAGCATGGGTCTCATAATTTATTTCCACATGACAGAGAATATTTTTTAATATTCTCTTTCCAATTCAATTTGAGGGAATATTTATTAATGAAGCATTTTTTAATGTATGGAGCTATTTTACTATAAACATGGGAAGTGGAAGTGGAAGTGGAAGGCCTACATGGCCCATGTAATTCCTCTGTGAAGGAAAATTGATGTTGTTTTTCCACCACGGTGCGATGTTTATTTTTCTGCCTAGAGAGGCATGCTATTTTTCTCATGCATGGAAAACTTATTGAGATCCGACTATAGCCATGTTTATAGTCGTTGGAAATATTTTTTCAATACGGACACATTGGTGATGTCCATTTGTAATTTTGAGGTTGTTTCATTTGAGTTTTTAAGCCTCAAAGTTTTCTACCTTGGAGTGCACTCTCGGTTGAACCCGACACTCTCAAGGCACTTGTAAGTGAACCTAGTATCTAGTATTCTCCTTTTTCTACTTGGCGGATGCAGCGGCTAGTTACCAATGCATTCCGATAAGATGAGGTGACTACCATAAGGACACTTATTCTAGGGACTACAACATAGACACCCTAGACCCTATCTGAGGTTTTTTTAGATCTACTTCTGAAGACTACATACGAAGACACTTCAGAAGATTCTCTTATTATCTTCATGTTCTCCTCCATATTTGGATCTATGGCTTATTTATTGTATTGAGTTCATTTTCAATAGAGATCGACACTCTTATATGGCTCGTTTTTCCTTTGTATTAAGCTGCATTTTTTTTGTAGAAATCGACACCTTCTAGATTGAGTTTCACCATGAGGGGGGGAGATATTCATGGTGAACCTAGTTAGTGACTTACGAGAGGCAACATCCTCTGAGGATGACCTGCAGAGGCAACAAACCCAGGAGTGGTTGACCTTGAGGCACCCATGATGACCTTGAGGCACTTAGACGGCTGACCCAGAGGCAACAGACCCGAGGAAGTGGCTGACCCTGTGGCAATAGACCAAGATGTATACATCGTTGATCTAGCATTTTTTCATAGCTGGAGAGCCAAGCGCATAGAGCATGAGCCTAGACCAAATAAGCAATAAAGAAGGATGATAGAATTTTTTTAGAGAAGTCAACATTAAGGGGGAATGTTACCTAATGTTGACTTGTTTTTTTCTTTAGTTAGGATAGTGCACTTTAAGGGGGAATGTTAGAATTAAAGTGCACTATGCCTTCACCTTGACACTTGTTAGTTTCACTTGACATTTTTCATGTTATCAAATAGGCCTTATGCCTATATATGTAATCCATTTGTATCAATACATATCTCATCAGTTTTCCTCCTAACACTTGAAACTAGGGAGTCATAAGGTAGACTACTACAAAGAGTTCTATTGATTGATCATATAATACAAAGGTTGAAGATCATAATCCAAAAGTTAAAAGGATTGAAAGACATAAGAAATACGACAATTTCTTAAATGGATAAATTAGCAAGAGGGACATATCATCACAAGGTACACTACAAAAGGATTTAAAATCAAGATACATACAATAGACCACATCAAAGATGTAAAATTAGTTCTAGCACAAACAATTCTACAAGCTAAACTGAAAAGAACATTTGGTATATTGATTATGGTACTAGTCATCACATGACATGAAATCTATAATGGTTTGATTATCTTGAATTGACTAATAATTTTAGGTTAAAAATTGTAGATGGAAAAACCTAACTTACACATGGATATAGGTGTGTAACACTCAGTAAATAATTTCTAAAATTTCTATTACATAATGTGATGTATGTTCCTAGATTAACATCTAATCTTATTTCAGTAGCCAAGCTAGTGGAAAGCAAAAGGATAATAGATTTTAGATACATAAATGGAGTCAATATGTGTCACATTATAAATCAAAATGAGATAGAAGCTACTGGATCAATCCACAGAGATATATATGCTCTAGATTCAATTGAGACCTCACAAGATATTGTTGTATTTCAAAACAATACTAATGCATTTTTTGAGGAGCAGATTGCAGAGAATGAAGAACCCATATATCATAAAAGCAGATGAGAAAATAGAAGATGCAAAAATAAAAATATGAGAGGACAACAAAACTATGGACTACTTGGCCATCTACAAACTAAAGAAGAAGGACCAGATCAAGATGAAGAATATTTGAAGGATGAAGATTCATATCCAAATAATGTAATATAGGGGGTGTTAGAGTATATTACATTTTTTGGTACATTCCAATGTACCACCTTGGATACATTTATAGATAAAGAATATATCTTAGATTAAGGTTTGAGTATATAATTCAAGAAAGTAATAAATGCACAAGTGTTAAAATGTGCAAAGATGTAAATGTGCATGTAGACCACATGTACATGAGTCATAGGATAAGTAGATGAAGAGTCATGGGTAGAGTCTTAGTTATCAAATGCATTGAATTTTTTAGTTTAAATTTGAAATTACTCAAATTTGAAATCCTAGTGCATAAATTCGACGAACAAACCCTAAATTCAAAAAAAAAAATATTGGGTGGAAAATAGGCGCAAGAAATAGGCGCAGAAGGGAAAACACCTGTAACAATTTTTTTGGTCCTCTATAGGCATGCAACTTGGTATGTTAATGTGTGGTTTTATTTTTATGAAGCACTCATCACATCTGAATTCAGGTAATTTCCCATATGTTCATCCCCTACTCTAGGTTGACCAAATGTGTAAAACTTGAGCAGCTTGTCTAGCAAAGTTTTCCTTTTATGGTAGAGAAGAATTGCAGGGAACAACACTGCAAGAGCACCGCCAAAGTTATAATCTATAAAATAAACCCCAACTTGTTGGTCTGAGTTTTGAGGTTTATGTGTTGAGTTTTCAGTTTATGATTTTGTTTGATTTGAAGGTTGCAATAGGGATTTTGATGAATTTTTGTGTTCATATAATGATCATCATGTATAATAACAGAATACACAAGGAATAACTGACAACAAATGTTGAAAAAGGAAGAAATTTTTTATTATTTAATTTTGACCTTAAAAGTATAGTAATGTACTTGTAGAAATTACATAGGAAAAGTACAACTATAACATTCATTTGCTCATAACTTGAGCTCTGGTACTCCGATTTTGTCATCGTAAAGTGCAAAAGGACCATCTAATGTAGCTGCCCAAGTTGTGACCCCAAAAATTATGAAATGATACCCTATTTATTTTTGCACACACTCTAGGGTGGTTGGAAATAGATGTACAGTTGGCTAAAAGGTTCGACCTTTTCTAGAAATTTATGCCCCACTCCAAATGACTTTCAAATGCCACTAAAATGATTAAATAGTGAGCTGAATAGATTGGTAAATTGCCTAGAACGATTCAAGGATGCATTTATTAGCTATGAACAAATGACATAGTTCCCTAGGCACCCATATGTTGTATGGCCAGCTCCAACATGGCATCCAACACTCCAAACTAAATCAAAATGACATTGACCCAGAAGAAATATGGCCAAAATAATACAACCCACATGGTCAGTTTGTCAACCCAAATGATTCCATAAATTAGCAACCCTTGTCTACCTCTGGTAAGATCAAACAATTCCTCTGTATTGAGAAATTCAATTCATGATCAGGTAGAGATGATCTTCCACATCTGAAACTGATAATCCTGCTGAGAAATCCACTCTCAACAAGCCCTGTGATCTTCTGGTGAAAATCCCTGAAAAGCTTCTCCAAAAAACATAAATTCTTCTATGCACAAATGAGCCTCAAAAAGACAATTTAAAGAGAACATCAAATTAGGGTTTGGACCCCCATTTTAGGTTTCCACAAGTCATTATTTTATAATTTTTAATTGATGTCTCTTAATGTCATTAAAGTGGTCGCCCAAGTCCTCGACAAATAACTTTATAATTTTAAGTTATAACACTTTATAACTTAAATTTATAACTTAACATTAAAACATGTCCCCTTTCACTTTGCCTAGCGACCCTTTTTCAAGGTCAAAACTTGCAAATGGTAGAATTATACCCTTTGAATGCTAGGATTCTCACCAAGATGAGTCCCTAACCAAACTGTTTAGCCTAGGGGACCCCTGTGACTAGGCTAACAGGTCTCTGCTCTGTCTACTGTAGAGAAGAGGACAATACATAATCTCTAGAAATGATCCATATGAATGGACTTTCCACAAATGAATTATTTGTATCAAATTATTTCAAAGGAATGCTCTAGGCATGACATGTGGAAATGATGGCTCTTACAAAAGAACAATTTCAAGTAGACCGAGTCTTTGCAATGTAAATTACCAAATATTTAATGTTTAGGTTAGTTCATGCTATGGGATTGCTAATGTAAATTAGAAAATATTTAATGTTTATGTTAGTTCATGCTACGAGATTGCTAATGTAAATTAGCAAATATTTAATGTTTGAAGTAGTAATTGTTCTTTACTTTGAAGTAGTAATTGTTCTTTACCCAGAGTCGGGGATGAACATATGGGAAATTACCTGAAGCGCTCATCTCATCAATAGCAAAAGCCTTACATTCACACTCCATGAAAAAACAACCATTATAATTTTTTAAGATACATTAATTTTTTTATTTCACTATGTCATTATACCTAAAAAATTTCTACACGGTGCGAAAGTTATGCAAGGAATCAAGTCAGTCCATTCAGTGCTCTAGCACGTAGAAGACATATCCAGTGTTATTATTTTGAATGATTTACTAAACTAGACAATTTGACTGGATGAGTACCCAATTTTTTGAGTTTATTATTGTTATTGTTATTTCCAATTCCAATTAGGGTGTGGGGCAAAATGATTGAAAAATATTGGTTTTATATCAGATTCAGAAAAAATGTTATGTGCATATACTAAGTTCATATATTTACATTTATAATATATCAAATTTTATGTCAAATTTTATTTCGAATTTTTAAACATATCAATTTTTTTTCGAACTTCAAGAGTGTTGAATTTGAACACGAACTCAAACTTGATAACTAAGGGTAGAGTAAAGGCCAAGGAACATATCTTCTTATATATAAGCCTTGAGAGTATACGATTAATATAGGGGGAACTTAAGAGTTAATAAAGTGAGAGGAATGAGTAGGTACAATGTAGTTCTTCATTGAAAATTCTAGAGTGTTCATGTCCTTCATTATATTACATTGTACAATTTTTGTGATCTTTTATTAATGGTATATTACCGAGTTATTACATAAGTTTATCATCTAGTTTTCCTGCATATTATAGTGTAATTATTATATAGTTATCATGGCTTACTTATTTTACATCTTGTGGTAGCATTTTCTTTAATATACATCCTCAAAAGCTAACATTTTATTTTTATTAGTGGCCTTATCCCCACTTCTTGTTAACACCTATGATATTTTTATATGGCTTCCTAGATCAATCTCCTTTTGAGTTTCTTTTTCTCTTTTTTCTTATTTGTATGGCCTTCTTCTCCTTCTTCCATTCTAACCAACACTCTCATATTCATTAATATCTTATGTTTTTTTTATATTATTCATATGAGACTTGTCTTCTAAATATTTATGTTGCCCTAAAGAGTCAAAAGTGCAAGGAATAGCCTCATTAACATTTTCTTCTTTATGTTGCCTTAAAATATCTAAATTGCATAGATGATCCTCTGTAATCAATACTTTCTTATGTTGGCCTATCAACCCTATATTTCCTTGGATATCCTCCATAAGATTTTCTTTAATATACTATTCTTTAAATCCTAAAGTGCAAGGAATACACTCGTACTACTTTCATTTTTATTGTAAGGAGAATATTTTATGCTACTTGGGGATAAAAAAGGTGATTTAATTGGATTAAGATTGACTTACTTCACCTCATTTACTTTAAAATTTGCCTCCTCGTCTTTCTTTATTTTAAAATTTACCTTCTATATTTGCCTTCCTTCGCACCTTTAGCTCCTTCTATATTTGAACTTGCACATTTTACTTCCTCATCCCCTATATCATTTTTGTTGGAGAATATTACATTGTTTAGGACATGTTAATGTACCCTCATGGTACATATTGTAAATATTAGATTAGGTTGTATCCTATTGGAGAAAAATATGCCTTTGGTTATGTTTGCGCCCAAGACTTTGCCAACATTGAAAGACTAGATTAAAATAGAGTTTACCCGGTTCAATCTCTAGAGGAGGCTCATTCCTTGCTTATTTTTAGGAAAAGGGAGAGAGGAAATGTTAGAATTAAAGTGCACTATGCCTCTATTTTGACACTTGTCAGTTTATATTGACACTTTTTTAGATCTACAGAATGGTGGACCTTGACGGAGCTCTCAGATATGGTGTTGTTGCAGCATTTTTTGGATTTTTCTAATTGCAATATGTGGGTATAGAGGGTTTAATATCTCTACCTTTTTTTATCTGGAAGCCCGAGCAAAAGATACCACCGAAAGAAGAAGTCATCATAGAATGACACAGATCATAGCATCGGGGAGTATGAGATTGAAATATTTCGATTAACATTATCCGTGTGGAAGTGGGAGTTTTTTTTATTGAGTTGTTATAATGGCGTTGGATTCCGTCAAAAAGACCATTGGCAATATTGATTCGATGGTAAATCTGCCCGAAAAATTGCTTTCCACCACTGTGTTTGATTGTCGAGTCTGATTGCTGGGTGGATCGGGTAGGGACCGTGTGTCGTCAAGGGTGCCATGGAGATATGCGCTTATCCATACCTCTAGGCTTGAAGAGGAGGTGGTTGTTTTGATTGTGGATGTTGCTGATAACACACGCAGGGAACTGATTTTCTATAATTGTGTCACTTTCAGAAAGGAGACTACGCAGCGACACCCATGATGATTTGGAATTTAATGAAAGATCATGTGGCTGTGTTCATGGAGAGTTCATCGGCTACGCTGTTTATGTGGCGGTATGTGTGACAGATGGTAACTTTCTGTTATGGCAGATCCAATGCGATCTCATGGTTGGCATATTTTCTTGATGGGTTCGTTAACATGGAGATTCGACTACTTTCTATAGTATCACAGCCATAATGTCCATGGTTGTTAGGTGGAGAACATATAGGACGTGTCGAGTTTGGAAGAGCACAGTTGGTGTGCTGCATATTCTATGAGCGGTATAACTCCGTCATTGACCGACTGTTTCTTCTACTCGACATCGTCATGCAAAAATGTTGATTGCCATAGGCAGGCGTAGATTTTTTTTGGATGCTTCGAAAGCATGGCCGTAATGGAGAGGTAGCGTGAATTCATTTCGAGGTGGTTATACTTGCTATTCCTCTGCGTTTCGTCAAAGACCAAAGTGGTAAAAAATTGCGGATCACTGCATGCATTTGAGTTTACAATGGTTTAATTTCTAACGGTATGAAGTGGTGGTGTCTTTGATTAAAGATTTATTATGCATGTAACTAGAGTTTAGTAAAAGCTAAAGGTTTTAAACTTTTATATTTTAAAAGTGGAAGGGAGTTTACTATTCAAATTGTATAGGCTGACTTTCTGGCAGTATTTTTTATAAAAACTCCCATCTTAAGCATTGAGTACTAGAGTAGCACTCGAATGGGTGACTACTTGGGAATTTCCTGGATCTGCACATATTTTTGAGGGTCATTGTGTTTGATTTGTTGAAGCATCAATTTGTATACGCCTATAGGGGTATTTATAGTCGATGGAAACATTTTTTCGTGATGGACACAATGGTGGTGTCAATTTGTAATTTTGAGGCTATTTTAATTGAGTTTTTTAACCTCAAAGATTTTCTACCTTGGAGTGCACTTTCGGTTGTACCCGACACTCCCAAGGTACTAGTAAGTGAACCTAGTATCTAGTATTCACCTCTTTCTACTTGGCGGATGCAGCGGTTGGTTACCCATGCATTTCGATAAGATGAGGTGACTACCATAAGGACACTTATTTTAGGGACTACAGACAAAGACACCTTAGACTCTATCTGAGGTCTTTTCTGGATCTACTTCTGAAGACTACAGATGAAGACACTTCAAAATATTCTCTTCTTCTCTTCTTCTCCTCCATATTTGGATCTATGGCTCATTTTATTGTATTGAGTGCATTTTCGGCAAAGACCGACACTCTTATATGGCTCGTTTTTCCTTTGTATTAGGTGCATTTTCGATAGAGACCGACACCTTCTAGATTGAGTTCACCATAAGGAAGGATTTGATATTTATGGTGGGACTAGTCAGTGACCTACGAGAGGCAACATCCTCTGAGGATGACCTGCAGAGGCAACATCCTCTGAGGATGACCTACAGAGGCAACAGACCCAGAAGTGGCTAACCTTGAGGCACCCATGATGACCCTGAGGCACTTAGACAACTGACCCAGTGGCAACAAACCCATGGAAGTGGCTGACCCTAAGGCAACAGACCGAGATGTATACATAGTGAATCTAGCATTATTCACAGTTGGAGAGCCAAGCGCACAGAGCATGAGCCTAGACCAAATCAGCAATAGAAGAGGATGATAGGTTGCTTTTTAGAGAAGTCAACATTAAGGGGGAATGTTACCTAATGTTGAATTGTTTTTTTTCTTTAGTTAGGATAGTGCACTTTAAGGGGGAATGTTAGAATTAAAGTGCACTATGCCTCTATTTTGACACTTGTCAGTTTATCATATAGGCCTTCTGCCTATATATGTAACTCATTTTTATCAATAAAATAATCCCATTAGTTTCAGTCCCAATAGGAAAATGCATAAAGAAAGGGAAATATAGCTATTGCTAGATTTTATTAAGAGGTACAGATTAGATAACAACAAAATTATTTAAACAAGCTTTTGCAGAGAAGCTTTTATCAGAACCAACAAAATAGAGAAACTAAGCATTCGGTGTAAATCTATTTCATATGTAAGCTTATCAGTAAAGTTAATTTTAGAGCTAGCATAATTTAGTTGTAGGAATTCAGAATAAGAATTGAAGCAAGTTACATTCAACCTAACCTTATGTAGCAATTAACAGTCCATACATACTTGATTAAGAACACCAATGAGCTAGAAACCAAAATGAGAGATCTTTTATTAGCTTTCAGAAGTCTGTATACATAGCCTTGTAAACACCTAAGAGTCGACCATTTTTTTAGGTCGCTCATCCTTTATATAAGAGTTTTACATAACAGAAAAATTGAAATTTGCTACAATATTATGCTTGTAGGCGCATTTTGGTAAAGAAGCAGTTAAGAGAGCATGGATACTTCAATTGGAAGTGGTTGAGATCTTCTTGTTGCAATAATTTTCTTTAACCTCTTAGGGGCATCATGGTCCAGCTGTATTCAAAGTATTGTGCCATCATCACTTTTGGTCTTTGTTTGGATCCTCGACTTCAAAATATTGCACTATTGCGACCATTGCCTTAGCTTCACCTTCAACTTCAAAATGTCATGCCATCGCGACCATTTTCCCTTAACTCTATTTTGGTCTTCTAAATGTTGTGCTATTGTGACTTTTGGTCCATATCTGGCCCTTGGCCTTCAAAATGTTGCTCTGTCATGAATTTTCTCCTTAGCTTTACCCTTGGCTTTCAAAATATTGCATTGTCACGACTTTTGGTCTTCATTTGGCCTCTTGCCTTCAAAATGTCATGCTATCACAACTTTTCTCCCTTGGCTTACATTTATCTTCAAAATTTCATGCCATCATGACTTTTGGATCTTGTTTCCTCCTCACTCTTCAAAATGTCATGTTTTCATGACTTTTCTCCTTAGCTTTGCCCTCGACTTTCAAAATGTCTCACCGTCGCGACTTTTGATCTTCATTTGGCCTCTTGCCTTCAAAATGTCATATTGTTATGAATTTTATTCCTTGGATTACCTTTATCTTCAAAATGTCACACCATCATGACTTTTGGATCTTATTTCCTCCTCGTCCTTCAAAATGTCGCACTATCGCGACTATTGTATATACTTAGTAAAATCTTGAGAAAACTACTCCCTATTTCCTTGGATGTGGTCATTTTGACCAACATGTCCTAGATTAGAGTGGGAGTAAATATTTTATATAATGTAATAATATGCAGGAAATGTGCAAGTGTCATGTAAATGAGTGTGCAAGTGTTATGTGTGTAGATGTACACAAGTGTCTTATATGTAAGTGCACATGTGCTCTTAGGTTAGGAAGTGTTATGTGAAGAATCATGTCCAAGCGTACATACAAGATAGAGGCATGTGTATGCAAATGTCAAGTAGAGAAGCAAAGAGTCATGAGATTTGGCATAAGGAAAGGAAGAGTCAAGTAACCAAAGATTCATCCTACAATGGCTATATATTACTACATAGTGGGCGTAGCATATATCATCTATATTACCTACATTGCCTACATTGTCTACACAGTCTACTTAGTGTGCATATAAAGTATTGTTATTATGAAATTTTTATGATACATTTGTAAGAGAAGAAAGAGTAATAAGGATTGCATACATTTGAGCAACTAATTTTGTAAGTTGTGCTACTTGCTTTGTACATGTACGATTCAGGCTATTCCATTCATATATTTTTGCTTATTAATGAATGTTAGTTGATATATTATAAGACTTGATTTTAAATATTGGTTGGCTCATATTATTATAATTATATTATGATTTTGATCTTACTATATTATGGCTATCATATATTTGATCCTATGAGTTTACATTAATATTAAGGCTTCAAAAGCCATCAATGGTATCAAAGCTACAACAAGAAGTTTCTTGCATAGGGTGAATTTTTTTAGTTGCATATAAAATCATTTTTTGTCTAGTATGATAGAATTGGTTAGATTTTATCTATTTTAAAAGGAGATAGACCTAGCTCTATTGTAAGATAAAAATAAGGTATAAAAATTTCATTAAGCAGGGATTGATTTAAGTTGTAGGTTGTTAAATTTTTCAGGTCACTAAGAAATTGACCTTGACTTAGAAGATTTTAGGTCTTGAAGGTAAACCTTGATAGAGAAAAGGATTTAGGTCT
Source organism: Wollemia nobilis (assembly GCA_028583015.1). NCBI lineage: Eukaryota > Viridiplantae > Streptophyta > Pinopsida > Araucariales > Araucariaceae > Wollemia > Wollemia nobilis. Next base: position 55,532 of record JAQPPZ010007914.1, read on the forward strand.
TGAAGATAGACCTTGACAATTGGCTTGACATTGGCATCCATATAAAAGTTTCAATAAGTCAGAGATAGATAAGATTCAGGTCTATATTGAACTTGACGATTGGTCTAAGAAGAGAGGTCAATATTAGAGGATAGAGACCCTTCAATGAAAATAGGTCAAGTTATAGAGGATAACATAAAGGACAACAATGTAAGAGAAATAAGGCTCATGAAATAAAGAGCCTAATATATATTGCGACAAGCAACATTGAAGCCATCTAAGGAAGAAAACATATTTCCAGAGAAGAAGGTAGAAGGTAAATTTTAGAAAAGACAGATTTTAGAGAAGAAGATTCAAGGATTCAAGAGCAGATTCAAGAGTGAAAGGTAGAAATATTGGTCTTAAACTATAGTTAAAGTTGATCAAAAGTGATGTTATTCAACTTTGAAATACAATGTGAGAAAGAGTGTAGTCTTAAGGTTCTTATTACTTGAGAGCAACTTCCTTCATCCATATCAAAGTGATGCATCTATTCATCACAAGAAGAAGCAATAAGCAAAATGAAAGAAGGTTGGCATAGTATTCTATAGTCTACATAGAAATAAAGAATTATAGTTAAAAAATAACATTCAAACAACCAAGTTAAAGGAACAGTAATTGGGCAACAAGGAACATATTGCTTGGATAAGCTACACAAATATTAGGTTCAAAGAAGCACAATTTTGAAGAGGACAAAGTTCAAAGGAAGACATAATTACAAGAAGCGCTCATGACAGAGTTTTAAGACAGAGTGCTCAATCTTGGAGAGGTTAGATTCCAAGAAGTATTTAGGTTCAAAGTGGACAGACATAGTTCGTATTCTAAGAAGCACTCATGAGGACAATATTCTATACGCTCAAGTTTAAGGATTAAAATAATAATGCTTAGGTTCAAGATAAACTCAGATAATAATTATAATACATAGGAGAAAAATCAATAGCCTAAGTTATCTAAAGTTGTGTGCCTAGTTACAAAGATACATAAATTGTCAATCTAAGGACAATAATATTTGTGAGCTAAGTTACATAGCTATGCAATGACAATAAGGTTCGAGGTATAGCGGGTCAAACTACATCGAACCAAAAGCTACACAAACAAAAGGTAATATGCAAATCTAAGGTAGGCAAAACACCAAGCAATGCATGAGAGGAGAAGAGAAATTGCAGCAAGTCAAGTGTTGCACAGGTGGAACATCAAGACAATAAACTAAGAAATAAGGGAATTGAAGAGTTTAAGCGAACAATAAAAAATGAAACACTAAGGTTGGTGAATATTCAAAGGAGTTAGACGTTGGAGTCAGATGGAAGCGAAGTAAAATGCTCATTATATGGCTGAACGATGAAAGAATCACATTACCATCTTACCAAAGTAACATCTCATTGGCAGTTGAAATGTTCTAATGCCATTGCCTACAGGAATGTGTCACTAGTTGTTGCACATTAAAATGTTGTGTAAGCAACTACGTTTGTAGTGGAATATCGTGTGAGATAAGTGCCAAAGTTGAAAGAATTAAATAGGTAAATATTTATAGGGTTTCATTTATTATAAGGTTTATTCCAAGTAGGAGCTATAAGATTTTATAAGATTATATTATATGGAGAAATAATGAATGTCAATAAGGTTTTATAAAATAGGAAGTTATTTATCAAAACCTTGTTATTAAAGTTAATAAAAAAGTGATAAGTAGAGTTGATTAATAGTTTGAGATTATTCGATCAAACAATACATACATGATTATTGAAAAGTGCAAAGGATTAGGGTTTTTTTTCCTGAAAAATGTCATATTTTAGGAGCCATATCTTCGCGACGAGTTATCCGATTCACCTGATTTTTGGATCAAATTTTGCAGATTTTGAATAGCTTTAAAATGAGTGGTCATATGTAGCAAGTTGAGCAATATTGAGGGAGATACAACCCTATGAAGTCAAACATCCAAAACAAGGGCAGTGACGATTTTTCAATTCGCAAAAAATGGAATTGCAAAGTGCAAAGGATTAGGGGTTTTCCTAGAAAATATCTCATCTTTTAGGAACCATATATTCATGAAGAGTTATCTTATTCAGTTGATTCTTGGACCAACTTGTGCAGAATTTCAATAGCTTTAAAATGAGTGTTCACATGTAGCAATTTGAGCAATATTGAGGGAGATACGACCCTGTGAAGTCAACAATCTGGAATAAGGGCAGTGACAATTTTTCAAGTCATGAAAAATGAAATTACAATTATTTGCCAACTAGGTTTCAAACAATGGGAAGATAAATGAAGGGCTAGGATTTCAGTGAGGCAAGACATTCTATCTAGACAGAATTTTTCAGCTAAGTTCTTTTTTCCTTTTCTTTATCTTAGAAATTGTGCATGAAATTTCTATAAAGTTTTTATCAAATATTATATTTGCCATAGAATTTTTTGATAAATTTCATTATATTTTGAGTTTTGGTTATGATTGATATAAGTAAATATTTACCAGAATAAATCATTATTAAGTATGGGGATAAGATGTGGATCCAAACTATAGATTATAAAAACATTGATAGGTTAGGAGAGAACCATAGGCAAAATAGTCATTAGAAATATTATTGAAAACATAGGTTTAAATAACATTGCACTTAGGCTATGAATAGCCTAAGGGGTAGTCCACCCGTGAAGGTAGCTAACTGCTAGGATTCTATGCTAACAACTAACAAATTATGAATCACTAACAATATGAAATATATCACGTCTAAATAATAGCGCGTGACAACCATAAGATATTCGACATGAATATCTTACTGGTAAATGTAGAAAGATAATTAAATCAATCTAACCTACTAGGTAAAGCAAGTAACTAACCTAGGTAACTAGAAAAAGTAAATACTAGTGGTAAAAAGTAACAAGCTACTTTTTACCATGCGGTAAATAAATTCTACCTAATGTAGGAAAAGGGTAAATATCCCAAATGATGGAATATTACTCTAACATCAACCCTTATTACATTATTTAAGTAATGTATATAACTATCCCAATACAGTGAAAAAGATGTTGATCTGCTGGTTCTTGCTCTTGCTCAGGCTCTGTCACAGTGCTCTGGTTTCTTCTAAGCAAAAAGTGGGTCATTTCTCACTTTGTCTTCACATCAACGAATGTCATTATTGTAATATTGTCATCTAACTGAATTGCATGGGTAACCAGTCACTGCAACCATTAGGTGTAGTAGAGTAGATCACTTCATACGAGGTTCATTCTATTTACAATATGATTTTGCAAAAATGTGTTGATAAGGTAGCTAAGGTGTCGCTTGCTGCCGAAAATGCACCCTTATAAGTTTTCCCCCTTGTTGCAAAAATATTTTGTAATCAAATTTATGAAATAAGTGTGACTAAGGTGTCGGTCGTTGCTGAAAATGCATCCTTCTAAGTCTTCTTCCATTTTTACAAAAATTTATGTGAAGTAGGAAAATAAATCTACATCCCCCCTTAATTGCTAAAGATGTGCAACGTAAGAAGCTTTGTGAAGATTTTTTTACAAAGATTGCCTCCTAGGCAAATTTTACACCAGAAAATTCTCTCCTTTTGTTACAAGTACTTGTAGCAAGTGTGAACACTTAATTTATTAAGTGGTTAATTTAGTGGCTAGGCTAGGTTAGAGTTGTCGGCTAAATTGTTTAAATAAGTCGGCATGATATTTTTGAATTTCTCTTCTATCCTCCTTATCCCTCCATTCTCTCCTATATTCCCTCTTCTCCCTTATCACTCCATCTCCCTTCCTTGTTATTCCTCCAACCTCCCTTCATCTTCTCCTCCGACTTCCTCCCTTCCCACTTCTCCTCTAACCTCCTCTCCCTTCATATAAATTAGATGTATTTCCTATAGTTTGTGAATAATGTAATAGCTCTACGAGATCTGGAATAAAGAATTGTTTATTCCTATTAATTTTCCTATTGCCACCTAGTCTTGGTTTCATATTTGGTATCAGAGCTAACCGGGCGAGCATGTTGGGCACGAATCCCGAGAGCGCATGGTGAGTCAGCTAGGCGAGTGTGTTGGGCATGAATCCCGAGGGCACATCGTGATCGAGGAGCTGGGCAAGCGGATCGAGGAGGTGGTAGAGCGTAGAGCTAGGCTTAGTTTTTGAGGTGATTGACTGCATGATTTTTGAGGTGACACATGGTAGGCAGAGTAGTTGCTGATGTGGCAGAAGCACGCTGGCAGAGTGTTTACTAGGCAAGCTAAGATCTGACGTGGTGAGTCGTATGCTAATGTGGCGATCTAACATGGACGCTGATGTGGCGATCTGAGGTGGACGTTGACATGGCGAGCAGAGGTGGCGAGCTGACATGGCGGATCAGACGTGGCTGATCGGGCATGTGCTGACATGGCAAAATTTTGTTTGTCCACGTGGCAGAAGCAGATTGGTAGAAGCAGATTCATCTAAAGCAGATATGGGGAGTGATTGCTCGAAGGCAATCAAAGTTTAATGCGCTCGCGCACATATTTGAAGACCAGTTTGTCTTCCTCCCACTCAATGTGGGATAAATCCACATTTTTTTTTTAAATCGCCACTCGTAGATGGAATAAGGAATCGGTCATTCCTTTTACTACCCGTCGAAGCGCGTAGCGCAGTTGGTTGGGTTGTTTGGTTGCGGCACAGAGGTCCCGGGGTCGAATCCCGTCGGGGTTAGAAACAATACAAATTTTTTTTTTTTATGTCGTTGATCAAGGATTTATTAATCCTTGGAGCCATAGTCCTTCCATAAGAGCTGCGTGGTGCAGCATCTAGAGCTTTCGGGTTGGAAGCGGAGGTCAGCAGATCAAATCCCGTCGGGGATTTTTCAAAAAAAACAAAAAGGTTTTTATTTAATTTTTTCATTATTTAGTTTTTTAATTAAAGTTTTTAAAAATTATTTAATAATTTCCATATATTTTTATTATTATGTTTTTTAAATAAACTTTTATTTAAAAAATATAATTAAAATATATATAGGAAATTGTTAAAAAAATTTCTAAGGGCTTTATTAAAAAATTTTGGACTCCCCTTGGAACCCCGTTCAAGGGTTAAGTATTGTGATGGAAAACATGAAGGTGCCAAGTTTCAATGGAGATGATTATGCTATTTGGAGCATAATGATGAAGACCTTCTTGATGGCCAAAGACCTCTGGAGCATTGTCGAAGAAGGATATGAAGAACCACCACAATGGACCTTGCTTGAAGGTGAAGAAAAGCAGGAGAAGAAGGAGCAGCAATATGCAAATTGCTTAGCTCTTATGGATTTGAGGAGAGGAATGGAAAAGAATGTTTTTCCTCTCATAGCCAGTTGTAGCTCAGCTAAAATGGCATGGCAAGTGTTGAAGGATGCTTATGGGTTTGATGAGGATACCCATAAAGCCATGTGTGACAATCATGAAGATTGTTTAAGCAAGGAGGAGCCTTGCTTCCTTGAAGAAGTTTCTAAATTAGATCCTTTTGCAGGAGCTTTTGAAGACTCTTGTGAAGGCTCATATGAAGGTAAAGGTAGGTCATTTGAAGAATACATACATTCTTATGATGCTGAATTCTTCCTTGAAGAGGACGACATGTGTGACGAAGAGAGTGATGATGAACTTCTTGAAGAGAAAAGAGCCGAAGATGCGGAATCCCTTCATGGAGAAGAGGATGAGAAGGCACAAGAGCCTTGTACAAATTTCCTTGGAGAAAGTTCTTGTGAGACACCCATAGTTGTAAACATGTCTTGTGAAGGCATGGAAATTTGTAATAGTCAATTATTTCTTTTAGGAGGAGAAAAAGATGAAAAGAAAAATTGTACTAATGAATTTTTATAGGAATGGCATGCTTGGAAAGCATTCGCATTGATAGCAAAGAGGATGGATATCTCAATGGAGATACAATTGCTCAAGGACCTTGTAGTGAAGACCACTCAAAAGTGGAAGAAGCCTTTGAAGATAAAGGAAGAGAAACACTCACATTGGAGTGTTCCTTGCTTGAAGATCACCAAGGTGAGATGTATGATGAAGAATGTCTCATGAAGGAGACATATGAAGAAGAGTGTCTTTTGGAGAAGACACCATTTCAGCTATTTGTTGAAGAATGCTTCATGGAGAATGCATCGACAATTCTCATGGAGGAGAATAAAGAAGATGATGGTAGAGAAGCAATGGTCATGGAAGATCATTTGCTCCCTTATATTGAAGACCATTCACTTGGAATGGATGTGTGCTCTCTTGAAAGAGCAAATGAAGTTATATGGGATGATTTCTCAAGTTTAGAAGAGGAAGAAGAGATGAAGGGCATAATTTTCATGCTCCATGATGAAGCTTATCTCATGGATGAGATAATGAAAGAAAAAAATAATGATGAAGAAGACTATCTCAAGGAGGAGATAGAAAATAGTGAGATAGTCATTAATAGACTTCATGATGTATTGGAGACATCATCAAAGGAGATTGAGAATTGTATTGAAGAGGCAATTGTGGATGTTGATCCACAAGAAAAGTTTGATGAAGAGGAGATGGAAGCGATAGGCTTCTTGTTTGAAGATCACTCATCAAGGGTGAAGGATGTGTTGTGTGAAGAAAAGAACACACAAGACTCTCTCATTTGGGATATGGAAAGTGAGAGGGCAAATGGGATAGAAACAGAAAATGGAAATGAGATTGCTGATTTTCTTGTCATAATGGCAAAGAAAACATCACTCATGGATGATGATCACTCACTTGGAGTGACTACATTGCAGAGAAAGTGTTGTCATGAAAAGGCAACAATGTATGATTGCTTGAATGAAAAGGCAACTATGTATGATTGCTTGAATGAATGGTGTTTCAACACATCAACATGGATTGAACAAAGGAGGAGAACTCTTAGAGAAGAGTTTATGGTTGATCTTGAAGCAACATACACTGAAGGAGAACTGCTACAAAATAGCTTTATGGGAAGCACCAAATCTACTCATATTAAAGGTAAAGTTTTTATGATTAATGATTTGTTTTTTGTGAGCAGGAATGAAAAGAAAGGAGAATGTCTTCCAAAGGCATTATTGAGAGGTGATTGTCTCATTGAGACAACTTTGGTGAAGAGTCTTCTTGGAGAGAAGATAGTGATGGAGAACTTGGGTCACATGGATCCAAATTATGTGTTAAAAATTCCTTGGACGAAGGAATATTGTAAAATCATTGTGTTACATGCAAATTTGTGTGAGGAACAACATTTTGTTGCATATGTAATTAGCTATTGCATAGCTATATTTTGTTTGAAGATCTGTGTAGAGGTATGTGAAATTGTAATATGGCAAAACCATCTACATCAGATGATGCATTGTACATACTCAGGTGGAGTATTAGGAGCTGAAATATGGTTTGAAGACCATAGAATGAATGATAAAAGAAATGTTTTGGATTCGTTAATGAGAACCAATACTTGTGGCATTCTGGGAATACCATCATTTGAAGGAGTATTTGATGAAGGGGGAGTAGCTCATCAAAAGGAGGCACTCGATTACTTGCAAGCAGTAGCAATAACAAAGATGGAGGAAATCCCACACAAACAATGGAAGGAGTGCCCAAGACAAAATTTTACAATTTTTGATTTCTTGTTACAAAACTGGAGGAGACGAAAAAGATTGAGTTTCTTCCAATGTTGTGATGCTGATGAAACTTTTTGCTAAAGTCACATCAACATCAGTTGGCATACAATCCTATCCACCATAGTAGATCAAAGCATTTTGATATGAAGTACCACTTCATCAGAGATATGGTGGAAACTGAACCTGTTGAGCTTCACTATTGCCACACTTTGGAGAATGTTGTGGACATCTTCACCAAGGCGTTGGCCAAAGCTCAATTTGTAAAGTTGAGAGACTATCTTGTCAGTCCTCTCAACTTTAAGGGGGAGAATGTAGCAAGTGTGAACACTTAATTTATTAAGTGGTTAATTTAGTGGCTAGGCTAGGTTAGAGTTGTCGGCTAAATTGTTTAAATAAGTCGGCATGATATTTTTGAATTTCTCTTCTATCCTCCTTATCCCTCCATTCTCTCCTATATTCCCTCTTCTCCCTTATCACTCCATCTCCCTTCCCTATTATTCCTCCAACCTCCCTTCATCTTCTCCTCCGACTTCCTCCCTTCCTGCTTCTCCTCTAACCTCCTCTCCCTTCATATAAATTAGATGTATTTCCTATAGTTTGTGAATAATGTAATAGCTCTGCGAGATCTGGAATAAAGAATTGTTTATTCCTATTAATTTTCCTATTGCCACCTGGTCCTGGTTTCATAGTACTTCAAACAATGAGAGTTTGCTATTTATGAAGCCTAAAAGAGGTACAATCACCCCTTTATTGCTAGTACTTCAAACAAAAAATTATGCTATTTATGAAGCCTAAAAAAGAGAGAGAGGAAATGGTGCTTGCTTAAGGTGACAAATTTATTTCCTCTTTACAATATTGTCTTAGCCAGGAGCACTTTGTGTGCTCTTTCTGAACCATAATCAAAATCATTACTAGACACTTCACTAGCAATATTGTCTTTGTTTTGCTTCTGTGATGTGCCTTTGTTTTTCTTGTTTTGCTTGTTTTTAAACCAACATTGATTGGTGTTATGGTTATCCTTTTTACAATGCGAGCAAAACCTCTTTTGAGTTTATTTTCTTCCTCCTAATTGTTTTATTAAAGTGCATTGTTCAACACTTCATCGCTTTGGAGTTGATTTGCTTCCTCTGTTTGAAGCAAATTGACTAACTCCATAAAGGTGACTGGTCTTTGTGATACATTAAGGGATGTAATCAACATTTTATAGGATTCGGGAAGAGCCCTCAATATTACTAAAGTCAAAATGGTGTCTTCTACTTTAGCTCCTAAAGCATTGAGCTTAGACTTCAGTTTTGACACTCTATAGAGGAAGAGTTCTACTAATTCACCTGACTTCATATGGAGTGTATGAAGTTGTGTTTGAAGGTTTATAACAATTTATTGATTCTTGCATTCAAAAATGGTACAAAGTGCATCCCATGTATCTTTACCAATTTTAGCTTCACTTATGTGAGGTTGGATCTCATCAGTAGTTGCTAGCAGTATCAATATGAGAAGACGGTTGTTATTTTTATCCCATGCTTTTTGATATACTCCTATTGATGCAGGTCTTGATTTAGTGCCATCAACTAAATCCCACATTTCCTCTACAGTCAGGATGGCTTTCATCTTAGTTTTCCATGCTGAATAGTTAGGACCTTTAAGCAATTGTGTATCATTTAAGTATTTGTTGATAGATGCCATGATGAAGGTCTTAGAATTTGCACTAAGATGGATCTTTCTTTCACTCTTAAGTAGTATTTAATGGCACCTGCTTGAAAATTCTCTTTGAGGAGAAATAATCAGTTTGAGGAAATTAAGCCAAACAAATAAGATATGAAAGATAATTCACTCAAAAAGATATTTAATGGCACCTGCCTGAAAATACTCTTGAAGAGGAATAATAAGTTTGAGGAAATTAAGCCAAACAAATAAGAGTGAATTAGGGTTTTTTTTTTTAGGAGAGAATATCAAGTGAAATTGGCTTTAAACCTATGTAATGATTTAAACAAATTATTGTGATTTTTTGGGGTTTTGAGTGTTCTTGATTTTATGACTTATAATTGCAAAAAATAATACAATAATCAAACAAGAATACCCATAAAATTCTTATCACATAGGTGTCGGATGCAACTAAAAATGTACCTAATTTGCCAATGAAGGTGTCGAGTAAAATTGAAAATGCACCTTTTAGTTTTTGCAACAAAATTTGGATTTGTGTTGTGCAAAAAATTGATATATTTTGTCTCCTTGTTTTACAATTTTGCAAATATTGTGGCATAAAACAATTATCTATCTTTTTTTTATTTTGCAAAATAAACAAGTTTAATTTTATTTTTAAAGTGCTCCTCACTTTTGTGTTACAAATTTTCAAAATAAATATAATTTCTTGTCTTCCCCCCTTTGTTTTGAAAATTTAACAAATAGCACTCCTTTCAAGACAAGTTGACACACGACCCGCATTTGAAAGGCTTCCAGAACCAGTCGACACACGACTTAGTTTTTATGGACCCAATGTCACAATTTCTTCTCAATTTTTGCAAAAAATAATAAAATGTGCAATACATGTATTATATCCTCCCTTGGAGAAAAAACAATTGCACACTTTTGCCTTTGAATTTTACAAAATTGTGTCTCCTTGTTTTCTAATTTTGCAAGAAAGAATCAAATTTCTTTGATGTTGTCCCTCTTGGATTTTGCAAAACTAACAAGGTTGAGAAGAGTTTTCTTTATCCAGGGTCTATTCTTCATGAGATGTTTAACTTGTGCTCTCCAATCAAAGGATTAGAAAAAAAATATGGGAGCAAAGTTTTAAGGAAACTCTGAAAAAATGCAACAGATTAGTGTATTGCTTTCTTGTCTATTTATCCCCTTGGAAGGAGAAAACTAAGAAAAACACTTAATTTTGTAGTTGCAACAAAAAATAGCCCTTGAAATTTTCTATTTTAATATATAAATTTAGTAAATTTCATTAATTGACTTAATAAAATAATATTTAAGTTTAAAAAACCATCTTTAATTTAAAAAAAATGATTTAAAAAACATTAAAATATTAAAAAATTAAGAAATTTAATTAAAAAATAAATAAATAAATAAATAATTACCTTATTGTAAGCCAAATAAATTGGATTTTAGGTCGTGACGGGACTCGAACTCATCACCTCACGTAGTGGGGCGGCCTTTACTAGCTTCGAATAGCCAGCAACCCCTATGCCTGATCCATTAGCCATAGGGTGGGCTTTATTATTTGAAGCGCCCCGTGCTTCAAATAAAAGTTTTGAAAACTTTCATGGGATAAATACCACATCATTTATGAGGCAATAAAGGGGTGCTTTAAAATTAAAAGCGCTCCCCTTAAGTTTTGACTGCCTACGGGCAGTTCAGATTCCATTTTTTCTTAAAGATTCGAAGGCCCGTAGGCATGCCACATGGCGGGTTTGATCGCTTCCACGTGTTGCATCATTTTCATGATGAATCAACCTTAGAATATGAGGTGTCAAGAACAGTAGAACCTAAGGTGTCAAGAACAATAGAGTGCCACGTGTTAGCCTCGAATAGTGTACCTCAGGGATTGTGCTGGTGCCAAATGGGTCTTTGGGATTTGTGCCATAGAGAGCTATGCCACATGGATCCTCAAGATCTGTGTAGGTTCTAGGTGCATCCTCAAGGGTATGAGCAGGTTTCAGATGGTTCTTTGAGATCCATTCCATAAAGAGTTGCACCACGTGGATCCTCAAGATCGGTGTAGGTTCCAAGTGCCACCCTCGGGAAGTGTGTTGGTTCCAGGTATCATCTCCTTAGGATCCATGCCAGAGTTGTCTTGAGAATCATACCACAGAGCAGCTACAAGCCTCCTCGAGATGCATGCAAGTTCCAGATGCTACCTCCTTGAGAATCGTACCATAGAGCAATTGCGAGCCTCCTCGAGATGCGTGTGCTACCTCCAGTTCTGATACCAATGATAGGTTAGGAGAGAACCATAGGCAAAATAGTCATTAGAAATATTATTGAAAACATAGGTTTAAATAACAATGCACTTAGGCTATGAATAGCCTAAGGGGTATAGCCTAAGGGGTAGTCGACCCGTGAAGGTAGCTAATTGCTAGGATTCTATGCTAACAACTAACAAATTATGAATCACTAACAATATGAAATATATCATGTCTAAATAATAGCGTGTGACAACCATAAGATATTCAACATGAATATCTTACTAGTAAATGTAGAAAGATAATTAAATCAATCTAACCTACTAGGTAAAGCAAGTAACTAACCTAGGTAACTAGTAAAAGTAAATACTAGTGGTAAAAAGTAACAAGCTACTTTTACCATGAGGTAAATAAATTCTACCTAATGTAGGAAAAGGGTAAATATCCCAAATGATGGAATATTACTCTAACAAACATATCTATTAGATGTAGAATATGTTATGAGGTGGGACATATTGAGAGATCATGCCCTAAGAAGAGCCTAGTAGAATTTTTTGTAGAAAATCGTAAGAGAAATTTACAAATGGGTATGGATAAATATGGTTTTCAACTTCCAAAAAATAGATCTAGGAAAATAAAATAAAATGAACAGTGGAGACCAATAAGAAAGGATACTAGAAGAAATTCCAATTCTTTTGAGGCTTTAGCCTATGAAGAAAAAGTAGATCAAAACTTAGAGGATACAAGACAACAATTTCAACATATTAGCAAGGAACCGTCTATTCAATATGATCATAATTTAAGGAAGAACATTCCTCATGAACCCAATGAATGTGTTTCATAAGATTTTGAGGACTCTCTTGAAGATACACCATTCAGGAGGAAATAATTAGTAAAGAGAATGTAGTTTTAGAAGGTAATACCTCTGTCATTAATAAGAAGATACTAGAAAATGAGTAGGGTAAGTCAAAAGCTTCTATAATAGAGCTAGGAGAGGATAAATATATTGAAAAACAAAATGGTGAAAGAATATTGATGAATAGAATAATAAGACCTACTCCTGATATAGGTAAGGCAAAAAGAGGAAAACCCTCAAATTATCAAGCAAGATCTAGGGAAGCAAGAGCTAACATAGAGAAAGGAACACAAACTAAGTTGGTTGAACTTCTCTTTACCAAACAACAAAATGATATTGGTAATACGCAAGAGGGGCCAAAATTCCCTAATAATACATGATTATCATCTCATGGAATATAAGGGATGCTAATGCCCCTCAAAGCATAGGTGTATTAGGGACCTATGTAATAAACCTGATATTCTCTGTATTCAGGAAACTAAAATGATAAAAGAAGAAGTTTCAAAAACTATGAAAGTAGTTTGGGCAAGATGTGAATGGGATGCTATGGATTCTAAAGGAGCAGCGGGAGAAATTCTAACTTGTTGAAATTATTCTAGAACCTCTTGTGTAACCATTAAAAAAATAGGCATTGGATAGCCTCTTTAGTCACTTGCTACTTTGTTGATATTCGCTTAATACTTATCAATGTGTATCATCCTACAACTCAATCAAGTAGATTAGAATTTTGGAGTGGAATTGAGGCCTTTATAAGAAGTAAAGACCAAGAAATCTATTTCATGATCATTGGAGATTTTAATGCCATTACGAAGCTAAATGAAAAAATCAGGGAAATTAGGAAATTGACCCAAAGTATGAGAGATTTCTCAACTTTTATTCAAAACAACAATATTTGGGAAGTTGAGTTTGAAGAAGACATCTATGCTTAGACCAACAACAAGAGAGGCTAGAAACTAATAGCAGAAAAATTAGATAGATGCATTCTCTTAGATCATTGACTAGATGAAGGAACTTGTACTAAAATTAATACCTTAACTAGGATTGGTTCAGATCATTGGCCAATAAGAGTTAAAATGGTGGTTAGTGAATTAAAAAAAATATCATATTTTAAATATGAGTGGATGTGGGAAGACCATCCTCAATTTGTTACTCAAACATATAATTCTTTAGGTAATGGTGGGTTGTATGCTCTTCCAAACCAAATTAAATCTATGCCATTTAGATTAAAAGAATGGAACAAGAACACCTTTGGAAACATTTTTTGATAAGAAAGAAGAACTAAAAGATAAACTTTCAAAACTCCAAAAAAGTGATGAAAATAATACAAGCTCAAAGGAAAGGGAGTTGCTTAGTGAATCACAATATTTTGAGTAAGGAAGAGAAATTTTGGAGATTAAAATCAATATAGAATTGGTTAAAATAAGGAGATAAAAATACAAAGTTTTTTCATAGGATGACTATAGTACAAAGATCCTATAAAATTGGTAGAATTAAATAAATAGGAGTTTGGATTGAAGATCAGAGTGAAATTAGAAAATATGCTAAGTAATTTTTTCAAAATATTCTAGGTTCAGAGGAGACCGAAGTTCTTAATGATAAACTTCTTCAAGATGTTCCTTCAGTTATAACAAATGAAGACAATAGGAAACTGGTGGAGCCTATTACTCTAGAAGAAGCTCATTTAGCTATTTTATCTTTTAATAAGGATAAATCCCTTGGTCCATATGGGCTCTCTACAGCTTTTTACCAACATAATTGGGATATAGTGAAGGATTCTTTATTGGTGGCAATGGAACAGTCTAGGGTAAAACAATACATTCCTTATAAAATAAATGTAACTTATCTTACCCTAATTCCAAAAAAGAAGGATGCTGAATTGTTTGATTCTTTTAGACCCATAATCCTATGTAATATGGCTTATAAGATTATTTCTAAGGTGATGGCCATTGTTAGACAAAATTATTTTAGAAGAGCAAGGAGGTTTTGTGAAAGGGAGACAAATTTTGGATGGGATTATAGTAGCTCATGAAGTTATACATTCAACAACTTCAAGAAAAGAGAAAGCTATGATCTTAAAACTTGATATGAGTAAAGCCTATGATACGGTTAAATGGAATTTTCTTTTTGCAGTTTTAGATAAGTTTAGTTTTGGGAAGAAATGGGTTAGATGGATTAAATATTGTGTCTCTATAGTTTCTTATTTAGTGTTGGTCAATGGGTTAGTGACAAAATCTTTTAAATCTAAGAGAGGCCTTAGACAAGGAGATCCTTTATCTCCTTATTTATTCATTATTATGGCAAAATTTTTGAGTAGGAACTTAAAGAAGGCTTACAAATATGGGTTTATAAGTGGACTTAAGGTTAGTAATAACATCGATAACATCACCCATCAACAGTTTGTAGATGAATCACCCCTTTTTGGAAGGGCAAGGATAAATGAGACCAGAGCTTTGAATGACTTTTTAAAAGAGTACGAAAGAGCTTCAGGGCAAAAAATTAATAGGACTAAATATAAAATTTACTTTCTTAATACTTTTTCTAATATCAAAGCAAGAATTTGTAGGTTGCTTCAAATAGAGGAGGCAAATTTACCAACTACTTATCTAGGGATGCCTTTATTTGCGGAGAGAATGAGGATAGAGTTATGGAATCCAATTATTAGTAAAGTTCAAAATAAACTTCCAACTTAGAAAGGTAGATGGTTATATTTAGCAGGAAGAGTGTAGTTTATTAAGTCAGTCTTACAAGCCATTCCAACTTATTATATGACTTTGTATTCTATGTCAAAATAAGTTGAAAAAAGTTTAATATTTATTATGCGATCATTTTTATGGTCAGGTTTACATGATAAAAGGAAATTTTCTTTTGTGAAATGGAGCAAATTGTGTGATGACAAAACTAGGGGAGGTCTTGGTTTAAGAGCTCTTACAGATGCAAACTTAGCTCTTAGGGGAAAATTTATCTGGAGATTGTACAAAGAGAGTCAAAGACAATGGGCAAGAATTCTTCTAAGTATGTTGATCCCAATGACCCAAGTTTGATATTTACTGCTTTCTCTATTCCAAATGGTTCTACTCTTTAGAATGGTTTAAAAAAATCTATTGATCTTATGATTAAAATTTTAATATGGGTGGTGGGAATTGGAGAAAAAAATTATATTTGGATAGATACTAGGTGTGATAAAAAACTACTCAATTTAGATATAGTTTTGAAACCTTGGATGAGAATGCTTCAAGACAAATACGGTGATAGGGTTTCAAACATTTTGTACAAGGATCAAGAAGGAATATACAAATGGAAAGAATATTTTTTTACAAGTATACAAGACATTGATGCTAGGAGGCAATTGAGTAGAAAGATAACAACTGTAATTATTTCGAGGAGTGCCAAGGATAAATTGATTTAGGAGTTGAATAGCTTAGGAGAATACACAACAAGAAGTAGATATAATGTTCAACACCAACATAATAATAATATCACTAGAATTTGGAGAGATATTTGGGATAGCCCAAGTATTCCTAAAGTCAAAATGTTTATTTGGCTAGTAGGTCATAGAAATTTTTTATCCTGGGATAACCTTACAAAAAGGGGTTTTCATGGCCCCTCTAAATGTGTTTTCTGTAATAAGGAAGAGAGTATGGACTATCTCTTAGGACATTGCTCAATTTTCTGGAATCTATCGCAATGGATTCTTAATATGTTTGGTAAATGCATGGTGATGAATAGAAAAATTGAAGATTGGTTAAAGCAATGGCAGAGCACTTATAAAAATGAGGTTTTATAGATAATATGGGATATTTCAAAAGATACAATACTTTGGACTATATGGCTAGAAAGGAATAGAATAATTTTTAAAGGAAAGGAAAGAAATTTAGAGGTAATGAAAAATAATATATGTTTAGCCATAGAGGAGTCTAAACTAACCCTATCAACTCACCCTATCCCTAATTTGGAAGCAGAGAGTCTTGATAGATGGAGTCAAGTCATTAAATGGAATTATGGTATTGGGTACAAGAGAAGCAAAAATAAGTTTAAAGAATATAAAGTGGAAATCACCAGATGTGGAGTGGTTTAAGTTGAATATTGATGGAGTATCTAAAGGAAACCTAGGACCAGCAGTAGGAGGAGGAATAATTAGAAATAATAGAGGAGATATTTTGTCTCATTATGCTTTCAATTGTGGATTTAAGAAAAATAATGAAGCTGAAGCTTGGGAAACTTTAGAAGGGTTAAAAATATGTAAACAAATGAAATGGAATAGAGTTTGTATGGAAGGTGATTCTGTCATAGTAATAATTGCAATTTTGAGGAAAGCAAGGGCTCCATGGAACATACAAAAGATAGTTGTGGAAAATCAATATCTTGCTAAAGAGTTTGAAGAAATCAAGTTTACACATATATTAAGGGAAGGAAACAAATGTGCAAATAAGCTAGCCAATAAAGGGGTTTTGGTTGAGGATTGTGAAGTTAACATCTCCTTTCCATGGTTAGAGGAAGTAGAAAGTTTAGTTGAAGCTGACAAAAATTGTTGATTGCCTAAATCAATTAATGATTAAGATTTACTTTAATATTTCCATTGGTAATATCATTTTATTTTGTAACAATAATGTGTGTTCATTTAGACTACTTATTATAATTTTTGTTGTTGCACTTGTGTTTCAGGAAGGAAACTAGCAATCCATATTTGGTAAAGCAGACTATGTTAGTAAGATGTTCAAGAAATATTACTCTAATAAGATGCAAGGCTTATATAGTAGAGGCGAATTTTTGGCATTGTGAAGGCTGCTATAGGAAAATGTCAAGAAAGATGCTAAATTTTGGAGTAATTATATTCATACAAAGATTTGAAAAGATCCAGAAATTGAAAATCAAGAATTTAGAAATTTTATGTAAAATGATGTAGGTTTCTAACTATAGCATCTCAATTGAGATGAGAAGTGTATCTATTTGTAAGATCTCAAGCTCTAAATAAGAGAGATGTAATTTGTTAAGGGTGGGGGACCCGAGTATAACCCCTTTTATTAAGCAAAAAAAATAGTTTGAAATGATTCCGGAGTTATAAGTTTTTGATTTGAAGATTTTTTAATAGTTTTTTTAAATTCAAAGCTTATAGAATATTTGCAAATTAATTTAATTTGGGAGTCAAAAGGAGTTCACCATCAAATTTAGGAAATTTAAATTTGCAAATATTATTTTCTTAGTTTCTAAACATTAGGGAGATAAGAGGAATTAAACTTTAAAAGTTTTTTAAACTTTTAAACTTTAAATTCCTTAAACCTAGGGAGACATAAGGTAGTCTACATCAAAGGTCATATGAGTACTACTATGTCAAACAACAAGTTCTTTCTTTTTTAATCTCAACTTTTGAAAGGACCAAATTATGCTTCATGGAAAAATAAAGTGAAATCAATTCTAATATAAAAACTTTAGGATATAGTTAGTGGAGCAAAAACAAAACCTGTTGATGATGCTAGAGAAATTCAAAAATATGAAGATGATGAAATCAAAGCACTTATGATAATAATTTTTGCAATTATTGATGAAATACAACTTTATATAAGTACAACATAAACTTCTATAGAAGCTTGGAATACATTAGCTAAAATATTTGAAGGGAAAAACAAAGCTACTATCTTCAATCTTCAATCTCAGTTATATTCCTTGAAAGTTAATATTGAAAGTATTGAACTATTTCTCAGAAATATAGCAGATATAAAAGCTAAAATTTTAACTCTAAGAGAAAAAGTAGAAGATAAATTTATTGTTCAAGTGACATTGAGAGCTCTTCTAGAAAATTATAAACATCTAGTTACATATTTGCAAGTTCTAAGCAAAGATACTTCTTTTGATGAGTTAGTCAATATTCTACAAGAGTATGAAGTGGAAAATTCAACCAAGGATGAAATGACTAACAATGCTTTAGTATCAAAAGAGAATTCACAAGGCAATATTACTTCAACCTCAATATATAGGTCCAAATGGAATAATAGATATTGTCAAATGTGTGAGAAAAGAGGACATAACACAAATTTTGTATATATAATCCAAGGAATAAGTCTCAAGGAAATAAGATGAATCAAAGTGATTAAACAAATAGGTCAATACAACAAAGACAATATCAAACTCAATACAATCCATAACGACAACAATTCCAACATTAGTATCCTCCTTGGTATTTAAAGATTATAATAATAGAGGGATTTGGAGGGAGAGCTCTGGAAGAGAAAACTAGGGAATCAATTGGGTAGTTGAAGATATTTCTGGTTATAGTGGACTTGAAGACAATATTGCTACCCCAGGAGGGCCCAATGGGGACACCTTCGGATCCTCTTTTAGAGAGACAGTTTTTTTGCAGATTTGTTAAAGGATAAATCTCCATCAGAGACTAAAGAAGCATAAAAAATTGCATTAAAAATGCTCTTTACGACTGCTGGAAATAGATCAACATATCAATGAGTTAATGGATGCTTGCCACAGTCAAAATCAAGGCCAAAGATTTTCATTGAGCAAAGGATGGTCCAAGAAATAGTTTTATATAGAGCTAATCATGATTTGATCTGTAAATTCATGGGTATTTGCCCTACCCTAATTTTTTTGTATTCCTAGGTTCGACAAAACTGGGAGCCTCTTGGTGAGTATTCTTTGTGGTTTATTAGCAATGGATATTTTATTGTTAATTTTTCTTCACTTGTTGATAAAAATAGGGCTTTCAAATTAGAAAAGAGGAATCATGGTCTAGAAAGATTATGTGTTCAACCCTGAAGAGTGGGATTTGATCCTCGAATTGAATCCACTATTTTCTCAGTTTGGATTCATTTGTATGCACTTCCAATGAAGTTTTGGAGTGAGAAAGTATTGGAAAATCGGTAATTCCCTTGGAATATATTTGGTTCCAAAGACACAATGGAAGGAAACACAACTGTTTATGCAGAATTATGTGTCAAAATGGATCTTAGTCAGCATTTTTCGGTATAGGTGGTGTAGCCCAAAAATTCTCACACTCCTTTCCTCAAAGTAGATGGATCCACACCTTAGAGGGGAATGGGAGAATGCATGGCCTACACCTCGAAAGAGAGGCACTTAATCGTACCTTCTATATATGGTGATTTTTCAACAAATGGATTTGGGTTAACCAAGAAGCATTTGTGGTTGCCTCCATACCTAAGTTGTAGGATTTATTTATGAGTTCTTTTTAATCAAATCACACGCACCTAAGTTTGGCCAAGATGCAAACTAAATTAAACTACATGCATTTTAACTTCAAATGTGGACAAAGAATACAGAAAACAAAATATTTAAATCAATGCAATGCCTGTTGAAGACATTTCAAACCTTATATGAATCTGGATGTCTAATGAAGATTTTGTTGCTTGTTGAAGGTCAAAATCATCTCTGATTTGTCAATATTATCTCTAATCTAAAAAAATCGTCTTAGATTTGATGAAATCGTCTTAGATGATGAAATCGTTTGAGATGATTATGTCAAAAACCTATAAAAGAATAGTTTGATGGCAGAAATGGTGCAACATGCAAATTGTATGATTACAACTCTAGGATAAATGAATAGATTAATGATATAGGATGCTTACTAAATGATCAAAATTAATTCCACTAAAGTGAATGTGATAATTCATATTTTAAACAACACCATTATGTAAATTGAAACAGAATGAAGGTGAACACCATATGCAATAGTTAAATATAATACCCAATGCAATGTAAATTGAAATTAAAATAAAATAGTTGCAAACGGAGTTCTGGAATTGCCCCCAAGTGGTTTGGTGACGAAATCGCCTCCAATCTAAAAAAATCGTCTCCAATTTAATGAAAACATCTAGGACGATTTCATATAAACTGGGATTAAGCATAGTTGAAACCTATAGTAAAATAATCAAACTAAAAGGTGTAGTCCACGTGATGTGGTCTACCAAAAAGGACGCTACTTGTATTATCGGTTAAAAGGAGCTACTCAGGGACTGCGCCAGGGGGATCCATGTTCTCCTTATATTTTTCTCATTTTGGCTGAAGGTCTTGGCAGACTTTTCTTGAAGAGAAGACAACAAGGTAGATTATTGGGTATCAGGGTGGGTGACGAAGTTTTAACACACCTGCAGTTTGTGGATGACACTTGGTTTGGTGGGAGTGGCCAGCTTTAGGGAAGCAAGAATGATTAGGGATACTCTTAATGTCTATCTTAGGGCTACTCAACAGGTCATTAATGACAAGAAATCCAAAGTGGTTTTTTTTAATCTGGAGCAAAGGCTTCAGAATAGAATTTTAGAAATCCTGGGATTCACAAGGACTTCTCTCCTAGTGGTTTACTTGGGGGTCCCCTTGCACTTTAAGAAGTTGAAATTAGACACATGGAGGAATCTGTTGGAGTGTATCAAGGACAAAATTAATCACTGGTATCACAAGTGGTTAAGTTATGGTGGCAGATTAACGTTCTTACGATCAGTCATTCAAGCCATGCCAATTTACAAATTCTCTATCCCGGCTGCCCCGATTACAATATGAAAAGAGTTGGACATGATGGCTAGAAATTTTTTATTGGAAGGAGCAAAGGGAGAGAGAAAGTGGGCCTTAGTGGGCTGGGACAAAGTTACCCAGCCCAAGGTTAAAGGAGGTATGGGTTTGAGAAAATCTAAGCTAAATAATAAAGCTTTGGTTGGAAAGTCAGCATCGGAGATGGATCTCCTAACCCACCTCCATTTTCGATGAGAATCCTAACTAGCAAATACCTGGGATGGGCCAACCCAAACGATGTAGCTCGCATCCCCTTGGATGGTACTAGGTCCCTAGTTTGGCAGGCTCTCAAGTTAGGGTATCAGGTTGTTAAAGACCGCTTATTTTGGAAAGTGGGAAGAGGGGAGAAGGCTCATTTTTGGACATATTCTTGGGATCAGTTCCCACCCATCATTGTTGAATTTCCAAAATTACAGCCAATAAAATCAGCCATTGAAGCCAAGGGATGGATCCGTATTGAAAGTTATTTCAAAACTACTCAGCTGGGGGAGTGTAAGTTTAAGCAGTTCAAGAAGTTGGATGAGTGGCCCATTTCAATCCCTCCGGATTTGACTCCCATCATGACTAAAATTCTGATAGAAAGATTTCTTACAGGGGGAGACATGGAGGATGAATTATCTTGGGGCTTTGGGAGTCTTGGCGTCTATATAGTAAAGGACGGATATGACAACATTCTCCCAGAGCCTCCCCTCATACTTTTCAGGTTGAGGACCGGAGGAAAATCTGGCACTCTAAAGGCTGGTCGAAAGTTAACTTTTTTGCCTGGCAGTGCATGCACAATGGAATCCTCACTTTTGATAATCTCAGATCAAAAGGTATCATCGGCCCTTCTTAATGTATACTATGCTACAAGAGCAAGGAAACTATTGACCATTTGTTGTTTGGTTGCCCTTTCACCCGACAAATTTGGCTGCGTTGGTTTGCATACTTTAAAATTCAAGTAAGTGGTGACCTGAACCGGATGAATATCTGGGCAAAATGGTAGAAAGGTAGATTCAAATCTAAATCTCTTTGTATTGGCTGGGAGCTCGGTTTAAGCTTTATCTGGTGGCAAGTATGGCTAGAAAGAAATGCCAAATTTTTTAGAGAAACTTATACTACTCTAGACAGAGTTTGGCAGACCATTTGGAGCAAGGTCACCGAAACTGTGGCTATTTATGTTGAGGAGGAATCTCAAATTGACATTGGAGCTATGGAAGAACGCGTTGAACTACAAGAGGGATAGGACAAAATTTTTTGGAAACCTCCCCCTGAAGGTTGGATAAAAATCAATACTGATGGAGCTGCAAAAGGCAATCCGAGTAGAGCCGAAATTGGAGTGGTGTGTCGAAACCATGTTGGGACTGTGCTCTATTGGGAATTGCAAGGCCTGGGAAGAACCACTAACAATGAAGCCGAAGCCATTGCCATCAAGTCTGCTTTTGTTTGGGCAGTGAAACATGGCCATCGTAGGATTATTCTTGAATCAGACTCACAAACAATGGTTGGAGCTCTAGACTGCATGAGGAAATTTGATCTGAAAGCTTAGAGGTTGAGGTCTTTTGTTACCCAAATTAAAGAATTATGGAAGTAATTGGAGGACATGATCCCAGTTTATGCGAGTATAGATTTGAACAAAGCGGTTGACTTTCTGGCTAAGAGGGGTGCGAAAAAGGAGGTTGGAGTTCAGTTGCATAGTGACATGGATATTGAGGATGAGGTGATTAGACAAGGTCTTGAAAGGTCCTTGAGCTAATGACCTTAAAAAAAAAGAGTACGATAGGGGACCCCATGGCAGCTAGTTTTTGGTTCACGAAAATTGGCTCCAGTGCAGTTCTTCCTTTACTATTGTATGACTCTATCCTCTCGGACCTCGGCTAGGAAGAGGCTCTTCCCACATTGTAATTGATCTATGTATTAATACAAGTTTTTTTTCAAAATTTACTAAAAAAAGGTAAACGATAGAGCTCTATTCACTTTACTAACTAGCACACTAGGAAATGTAGAAAATTGATCAGTCAGGGGGATTTCTAAGAAAATCCCTTAGATTAAATAGGCTTGAAACTTTGTTGGGAGGGTTATGATTCTCTCTATTCTCGAATTGTATATTTTGTTTTTCAGAAAAAATTCGAGTTTTTTTACCAAAATTACAATTTGGCACAAAAACTCGAAGGGGGCACCATACATAAAATAGTTTAACAACCCAACTTAAAACCGTCAACAAAAAGTTGCAATAAATTTTTACCTTCTTGAAAAGCATGCAATCTTTCTTTAACGCATTTTCCTTCAGAAAATTTGCTAAAGAGGGGGCAAAATGTAACAAGGTAAAAATGACACACATTATTTTACCTAAGTAAAAATAACACACATCATTTTATATATATATATATATATTGATCTTCTTGTCTTTTATGTGACTTCATGTGTTTTGTTCAATTTTTTTTTTTTTTTTTGTGGAAAACATCCCAAAAGGGATGCCACTTTCGGGTAAGACCCAAGGAGGCAGGGGTATCCATTCCGCCAAAAATTCCCAGGACTCGGACCTGGCCTACCACCTTTGACATACTCAAGGAGCAAACAAACACACAAAACCAATTTAAAAATAAGTAAATAACAACAAAAATAATAAAATAAAATAAAAAACATGCTCCTTGAGTGTGTCAAAAACAAAAGCACAACCAAACACGCACAATAAGATAAAAGAAACCACAACACAAACCACATAGAAAAACACAAGAACCACATAACAAAACACAAACAAGACAAAAACAATAGAACACTACAAAGACAACCCAAAAAAAACATGAAAAATAAACACAACCAAAACCTAAAAAATTAAAAAATTAAATAAAAATAAAAATAAAAAACAACCAACAACAGAAAATAAACAAAAAACAAAATACATAGAAAACACTCACACATAAAAACACGAAATAACACAAACAAAGAGAAACCCAAGAACAAGAATGAAAAAAACACAAGAACAATAACAAAAAACATAAAAAAACAAAAAACAAAACAACAAAGAACACAAAAACAAAACAAAACAAAAGAACCCACCCACCTTAAAAAACTAAACAAAAAAAAAACAAAAAAAAAACAAAAAACAAAAAACAAAAAACAAAAAAAAATGAACAAAACAATGACCTATCTAGACCAGAAGACTATTAAGGCAAGAATCAACAGAGGAAACAAAATAAAGAATAGAATGAGCTAGGGAACTAAAAAAAAACTAAATGAACCAAAGAGAAGCAAAAAAAAAACAAGAAGAAACTAGGTACCTTTAAAACTAGAGCCATCCAAAGAAATGATAGAAAGAAGAGCTTCCCTAATTTGAGAAGCCCACCATATAGGAGGGTGGCCATAACAAGTAAGATCACCTTTGTCCAAAGCCCAATTAGCTAAAGCATCAACACTCTTGTTTTGATCTCTAACCACATGATTGTAATCAACTTTCAAAAATCCCATCCGGATTAACTGAATCTTCTCAATAATTCTTTTTATTCTCCAATCCACCTTATGATTCTTAGAAGGAGTCTTCAAGAGATTAATCATAAGTTGAGAGTCAGAATCAACTAACACCTTTTCCCATCCAACCTTAGTAGCCTCTTGAAGGCCTTTGAGGATACCATACCCCTCAACAAGGTTATTGGAAAGAATACCCAAATTCTCAGCAAAAGTAAAAACCAGGGAGCCATCTGAAAGTCTACCAATTCCTCCCACACTGGCTTTTCCAGGGTTCCCTCTAGAGGCTCCATCAGTATTGACTTTTCCAAAATCCTTAGGAGGAGGTTGCCAATTTCTAGTCCTATCCATCTTACTAATACTCACATTCCCTTTAAGTTGGTTGCCCTTAGAAGGTTTAATCTTCAATCTTTGCATAACTTGATCCCATCTTTGGTGGGAGTTTTGGGGGTGATTAAGGAGTTGATGGACTGATTCAACTAAGTTGGCTATGGTATTTTGCCAAATATAGTGAATATCCTTCCTATCTTGATTAAAAATTTGTCTATTCCTTTCATTCCAAATATTCCAAAGAAGAATGGTAGAACCCATCCAAACTAATTGCCTAATAAAATGATCAACACCCTCTTGATTAGGCCAATCCCTCCAAAGTCTGTTCAAAAGTAAAAAAATTGGACCACTGTAAGCCAAGTAAAGTGGCCATTCTCCTCCATAGCTCAGAGGCTAAAGTACACTCAATAAAAATATGGTTGATATTTTCTACATTCTCTTCACACATTTCACATCTAAAAGGGCCATGAAAACCATGCTTCATAAGTTGCTCACTAGTAAGCACCCTACGATGCAATAAAAGCCAATTAAAGAACCTCACCTTAGGCCAGAGATTTTGAGCCCACAATCGAGAAAATATGTCAGAAGAATGGTTGGGATTATTATGGCATAAGGTCAAATAACCTTGAGCAACTGAATACTCACCCTTAGTAGTGTTGTTCCATCCAAAACAATATTTTTCATGGGACCAAGAGAGGGATCTCATATGAAGGATGCCTTGGATATCTTGTCTTTGCATTTCTGGGATTTGAATAGGCCAGTCCTCAATAGGGATCCAATATCTACCAACCTTTGAATTACCAGTATGGTATCGACAAGAATTAGCCACCTTTATCCAATTAGCTCGGTGAAGCTCCTCCATCCAAGGCCTCCAATCAAGAAACTGAGTTATCAAAGGCTTGTGACCATCCCAAGAATCTGTCCAAAAATTTGCATGTTGACCATTATGAATGATCCAAAATAATTTTTTCTTTATCAAATCCTCACCACTCTTAAGAACTGCTAAAATGGGAGAACCTTTGGTAGGAAGTTGATAGCGAACAAGGTCTTCAGGACTTTTGTTCTCAACATATTTAGCATGAAGATTATTGGCCCAAAGAGCATTGGGGTTATGCAACATCCTCCAATATAATTTAGCAAGCTAAAGCTTTGTTGTTATTAATTGAAGACCGGAATCCTAACCCCCCTTCACTCTTAGGAAGACATAAAGTATCCCATTTCACCAAGGCCCATTTTCTTTTCTCCTTAGTACCACTCCAAAGGAAACGATGACTGATTTGATCCAATTCTCGAAGAACAACCTTTGGGATATTCAAAATGGAAGAAACATAAATAGGAATAGCTTGAAGGACTGATTTTACCAAGGTGATTCTACCCCTAGAAGAAAGCCACTTGTTGGTCCACTTTCCAATTTTCTTCTTGACTTTGTCCAACAACCAATTCCAATATTTATTTTTTTGCCTTTGAATATTTATGGGAATACCTAAATAAGTGATTGGAAGAGAGGTCTTCTTATATCTTAATTTATCCAAGACCATGGATTCCTGTCTAGCAGAGCAGATAAAGAAAATAACTTTAGATTTGTCTTCATTGATCAACTGCCCAATAGCCTTAGAAAAACAACTAATGATTTGCTTAATATTAGAAGCTTCCTTAACTGTAGCTTTACCTAAAAGAGTAGAGTCATCCACAAATTGAAGATGAGAGATAGGTCTAGCTCCATGAGCAATGGTAACTCCCTCAAGGGTTTTTTTTTCCCTCTTTTTGGTTATAGTCCTACCCAAGCATTCAGCAAGAATGATGAATAAATAAGGGGATAGCGGGTCACCTTGCCTAATACCTCTGGAAGCTGGGAAATACTGAGAAGTCCTACCATTGATAAGAACTAAGTAGGAAACTGAAGAGATACATCCCATAATCCAATCCATCCAATCCTTAGAGAAACCAAATTGCCTCAAAAATTTGATAAGGAAGTGCCAATCCACTCTGTCATAAGCTTTGGATAAGTCTAACCGAATGAACATGGAAGGAGAATTTTGCATATCCATGGAATGGATGGCTTCCTGAGCAAGAACTATCTCATCTACTATTTGACGTCCTTCCACATAACCCCCTTGCTCTGGGAAAATAATCTTATGCAAAAGAGGCTTCAACCTTTCTGCCATGATTTTAGTAATGATTTTGAGAAGAACATTACATAAAGAAATAGGTCTAAAAGTTGAGATATGATCAACCTCTTGAGATTTTGGAACAAGAGTAATATAAGTTTTATTGATAACCTTCAAAATTTCTTTGGCTTTCCTGGCTTCTTCCACCACCTCTAATAAATCAACATGAAGGATATCCCATAACTCTTGGTAGAACTCAATAGGAAAACCATCAGGACCTCGGGTTTTCCCTTTTTGCATTTTAAAAACTACTTGTTGAAGCTCATTGATAGTAACAAGAGTAGTCAAAATAGAGTTCTCCTTAGAAGTGATAAGAGAAGGGATTGCTTGAAGAAAATTATGTTGAGAAGCTGAGTCAAGAGGAGTAGCAGCAAAAAGTTTGGAAAAGTAATCAACAACAATAGAGTTCATGCCATCCCAAGTATAAACAACATCTCCAGAATCTGATTTTAAGGAAGAAATAAAGTTGTGAGATCTTTGAGCTAGAAGATATTTGTGGAAGAAATTTGTGTTTCGATCTCCTTCTTTGAGCCATTGAATTCTAGATTTTTGCTTCCATAATATTTCTTCTCTTTTTTCCCATTCCTCTAACTGAGTTGTGATTTTAATTTCATCTCGCACTTCTCTTCTCTCGTGAGGCCATCTAAACGGATTTTCTTATTCAAATTTTCAAGATGAGCAATAACTTCATGTTTTTTTTATGAACATCCCCAAACTCTTTCCAGTTCCAAGTCTTGATTTTGGATTTAATGTATTGCAATATTTTGGCAAAATAGAACATCTTAGTCCCATGCCTAGGTTTACCTTCCTTCCACCATTGTTGCACACGAGGTCTGAAGGAAATGTCTCTAAGCCACATTAATTGAAAACAAAAAGGAGAGAAACTCACATTGGTTTTCCACATTTCCACCATGATTGGCCAATGATCCAAACCAACATTATTAAGAGTCTTCACTTTAGGAATGTGACCATGGATTAAGAAATTTTTAGAGAGCAAAAACCTATCCAATCTCTCCATTATACAAGCTAAGCCAGACCAAGTCATAAGGCCATTATCTGGTTGGATATCCACAAGATGGAGGTTTGCAATATATTCACTCATGAGGTCAGTGCTTTTGTCCAAATTTCTATTTCCCCCCATTTTCTCATCCAGAGAGAGGATGGTATTGAAATCTCCTTCGATCAAGATCCAAGCTTTAGGAAAATGAGAGATAATATGAGTAATATCCTTCCACTGTCTTATTTTTTCCTCCAAAGAATTCGGAGCATAAACAATAATGCAGAGCATAATCTGGTTGGAATGTCTACTTTGAATAGCTATAGCCAAAAAACCCCAACTGCCAACCATATGGTGAATAACTACCTCTTTTGGGTCCCAAAGACAAGCAATGCCACCCGAAGTCCCTTAGGAACTGAGGGAAACCACTTTTCTAGCTGGCCAAATTTTACTAGCAATTAAGTCCATATCCTCCATTGACATCTTTGTTTCTTGAAGGAAAACAAGATGTGGATGATTTATCTGAATCATTCTTCTAATTTCATTTTGTTTTGAAAGACTCCCTTTGAGTCCTCTAATATTCCAAGTGATGATCTTCATTAATACTAGGGCTAAAAAAGTTGGGAAGGGCATTAATCTTACCTTCCTCTACAAGATTTTCACCTTCTTTTACCATATGATATTGATTGGTCTTGTGACCTACTTTTTGATTAGAATCCATCTTCAATTTTTTTTCCCTGTTTCTTGACTTATTCCAATTGAATCTGAGATGGCTTCTAACCTTGAAGAATGCTCGTACACAACCAAAATTTTACTAGATGGTTCAACGAGTCTATATTGGGACTCGCATTATTTGAAGTTTTGACATTTGAAATATTGTTTTTCTTGTGTAAATTTTCTCCTTTTTTTTTTTATGTTGAAAACCTTTGATTTGTTGGTTTGTCTCTGAGTTCTTCCCTTCATATTTAAATTGTGTTTCTAAGATTTTAGTTTCCATTATTTCCTCTTCCTCACTTGGGACATCATTTGTGGAAAGGATTTCAAACATATTAGCAGATGACTTTGATTGATCCTTCATAACTAGTTTTTTTTTAGTGTTCTTCTTCTTAGGTATTTGGAAACCTGTTGAGTTTATATCTTCTTTCTTTTGATCGAGAATTTTATTTGGGCAAGCACTGGCCAAATGACCATATTCATGGCAAATTCTACAACGAAAAGGAATGTTCTCATAGTCCACTACTTGCTCCCAAGTTTCTTCCCCAAATTGTAATGTGATCTTTTTAGGTAGGGGTTTGTCAAAATCCATTAAAACACAAATCTGAGCATAAATAATATGTTCAAAATTTTGAGTACAATCAACAGTCATCATAAAAGTTCCTAAAGAGTTTCCAATTGAAGAAAAAATAGTAGGATTCCAAAATTCAATAGGGAGGCCAAAGAGTCTAACCCACACGGGAGCTATAGAAGGCATCTCTTCTTCGACTTTAAATTTAGTATCCCAAGGCTTCATGAAAAGCCCTGCCCTTCCAAAAATCCAAGGACCCCCTTGAAAAGTTTTCTCTCTATCTTCATTATTAGCAAATAAAACAAGAAAATAACCATTTGGATAAATAGAGATTTGTAACTCACCTTTAGTTTTCTAGCTTTTTGCAGCCCAAACTTTGAAAGCAGATAGACTCGGACGAAAACCCACGAATCGACAAATTAGTCCTATTTTTTCCAAATCTTCAATGCCAGTTTGAATGTTACCCATATCAAGCTTAACAATAGGAGTTCCATCAGCTGCTTTAAGACATCCTGACTCCGTTTTCCTGGGATCAATCTTAGGCATTCTTAGAGGTTTATGGGAAGCCCTAATATTGATATTAGCATTGGGCTGAGGTTGTCCACCACGAAGGGCATCCCTAAAATTCATTTTTGGGACTAAGTCTTCAAAATTCTTACCCTTGACAGGGGTTTTCATAGTAGAATTATTTTGTGGGTGCACACATTTCACATCTAAAATTCATTGTCAGTTGATGGAGGACTTCAACATGTTGGTTGAGTGTAGTGTCAACTACATGGACCTTAGAACTACCTGGAGTGTAGTAGGAGGGTGTGCATGGAGGCTAACCATAAACTACTTCAAATCATATGACCTTGGTCATCATGTAATAAGAAGCATTATACCACCACTCAGCCAAGGGAAGCCACTTCACCCATTATGTAGGATGATGAGAGGTAAAGCAATGAAGGTAGATATCCAAACATTTATTGATAATCTAAATCTGGCCATCCATTTGTAGATGATAGGATGAACTCATCTTGATTTTATTTCCTTGCAAATTAAACATTTATTGCTAAAATTTACTAGTGAATGTAGGGTCACGATAAGACACAATGGAGGTAGGTTTGCCATGAAGGTGTAAGATAGAGTTAAGGAAAATTTAGAAAACGATGGAGGCCATGTAAGGATGGAAGAGGGAAAAAAAATGAGACTACTTTGAAATATGATCCATTACCACAAAAATAATTTATTTACCATCGAACTTAAGTAACCCTTCAATAAATTTCGTTGAAATATTTGTCCAAACCTATTCAAGAATTGGAAATGGTCAAAGAGTTTCTATAGAATAAATTTTTTCATCTTCCATCCTTTGATAGGCGTCATATGCAACCACAAAATTGTGTATGTCCTTCTTTATACCCTTCCAACAAAAATTATGCTTTAGCATTTCATATGTTTTAAGAAACCCTAAATGGCCTACCATGGGGGAAGCATGTATTTCATTCATGAGAAGGTCCCAGAGGGAAGATGTGCAAGGAATCACAAGGTACTGATGGTAGTGTAAATCTTCTCCATCCCAAGTATAGCCAGGACATGAGGTAGGAACTATTTGAAGAAAAACAACCATAGTTTGTAAATATGAATCTTGAAGAACCTCCTCATGAAGAGAATTTATCCATTGATAAATGGGAGAGGAAATGGAACATAACATGTTGTGAGCCTCAAAATAATGAGAGAGAGCATTGACCATAATATTCTCTTTGCCCTTTTATAGGTAATATCATAATCATAATCCATAAGATTAGAATCCCACTTTTGTTGCTGAAGGGTGGTAACCTGTTGCTCTAAGAAACATTTGAGACTTTGATGATCCATTTTTTAATAGAAAAATGATGCCCAATGAGATAAGGTCGCCAATGAGTTACCACATGCAAAATGGAAAACATTTCCTTAGCATAAATGGATTTTCCTATATTATGACTGGAAAGCACTTTACTAGGGAAAGCCAAGGGTCCTCCTTCCTGCATCAATATGGCAGCAATATCATTGCCTGAAGCATCACTCTCAATTACAAAAGGCTTAGAGAAATCAGGCATTTCTAAGACTAAATTTGTCATAGCATACTTTAAATCAAGGAAATTCTATTCATATAGACTTGACCAAGTAAAATAATCCTTTTTCAACATGGATGTTAAGGGAGCAACAATTTTTCCATATTACAAATAAAGCCAGTAAGCCCCAAAATACATGAATAACCTTGAGAGTGCGAGGTTTCAACCATTCTTGAACCACCTAAATATTTCTAGGATCAACTTTAACACCATATTTTGAGATGATGTGTCTCAAAGATTCCACTTTCGTCAACCCAAAATAACACTTAGACTACTTAGCATAAAGTTGATGTTGTACCAATAGTTGTAGGGTTTGATCCACATGGATGAGGTGCTCTTCCCAAGAGTGACTATAAACCAAAATTTCATCAATAAAAACTAGAATGAATGGACAAAAAATATTGTTCATGATACTTTGGAATGTGGAAGGTGCATTGGTCAATCCATGGAATTACCAAAAACTCATAATAGCCCTCATGAGTATGAAATGTGATTTTGGTAATATCTTCTTCCTTGAGTCGGATCTGATGGTACCCAAAGCAAATATCTAATTTAGAGAAAACATAGTACCATGCAACTTATCCAACAATTCATCCACTACTAGAATGAGAAACTTATGCTTAGTAGTGATCTTATTGAGCTCACAAAAATCAATACATAATCATCATGAACCATCTTTCCTTCTCACTAATAAGATAGGCAAAGAGTATGGGATGTTACTGGGTTGAATGACTCCAACTTTTAATAATTCTTGTACTAACTTCTCAATCATATACTTAAGAGCATAAGGGTATCAATACGGTGTGATTTTAGTTGATACACTACCAGGGACCAATGGAATAGCATTATCATGTGAGTAATATGGTAGTAATTCAGTTGGTTTAGTAAAAAATGCATTGTGTTTTGTCAAAACAAGTTGCAAATCATTTGGAATTTGATCCACTACTGTAGTAGGTGGTTGGATGGAAAATATTTTTGCAATGATTCCAAAAGATAATTTTTTAATAAATTATCCATACGATTGGAACTGATAATCTAAGGAGGCCCTATTTTTGAACCATGAAAAGTATACAACTATCCATTTTGTGAAAACTGCATTCACAGTTCTACAAAATGCCATGAAATGGTATACAAAGTGCTCAAACATTAAGTGCCCAAACAATATCACATTTCCATAATTGAAGGGTAAACATATCTTGTTTGATATCATAATCCCTAATTTTCAATTTAACATTATGACATTTACCTTTGCAAGGTAAGGTCCCTCCATTTTCCACCATGACTCGAAGGAATTGTAAAACGCGAACTAGTATTTTATTATGCAGCAGCCTGTTTAAATAAATATTACAATGTCGGGAATAGTCACCGGCTGAAACAAAACACTATTACAGAAGTTGTAACAACAGCCTAATAATGTAATACAGACAAATAATAAACAGTACGCTAACATCCCCATTTATTACATTATTTGGGTAATGTAATAACTAATAGCTATACTAACATCCCCTTACATTATTTTGCTATACAAAGTGAGCTGCGAAAAAATTCAAATTTGACACGTCCAAGTGCCTTAGTGAAAATGTCTTCAACTTGAGCATCGGTGGGAATGTGCTGAAGCTAAATTCAGTGCTTTGGAACTTCATCTCGAATGAAATGACATTGTGTGTCAATGTGCTTTGTTCTTTCATGATGGATTGGATTCTTGACAAGGTTCAGAACACCCTGATTATCGTAAAACAAGTGTATTGGAGATTTTGATGGATGGCCCATACTTGTCAGAATGCGACGTAACCATATCACTTCGCACATAGCTTCACGTGCGGCGCAATACTCTGTCTCTATTGATGAAATAGCAACCACCTGTTGCTTCTTGCTGTGCCAAGAGACAGGACCGGATCCCAGATGAAAAATGTATCTAGAAGTTGACTTGCGATCATCAAATGATCCGGCATAGTCGGAGTCCGTGTATCCTTGCAAGAAGAATTTGTTGCTCCTCTTGTATTCTAGGCCATATTCCATAGTACCACGGACATAGTGAAGAACACGTTTCTTTGCTTTCCAATGAGTGGTCTTAGGCTCCCGCATGAACCTCGAAAGATAGTTGACAGCAAATATGAGATCTGGCCTAGTATTGGTCAGATATATGAGACTCCCAATCAACTGTCGATAGAGAGTACCATCTACCTGAGGTGAATCATCATATCACGATAACTAAAGTCCATTCTACATCGGAGTTGCCATTGGCTTGCAATCAGTCATGCGATATTTTTCCAGCAATGTCTTGGCATATTTTTTCTGAGACACTTTGATGGAGTGCTCCTTCTGGCTGAATTCCAGACCAAGACAATAATGGAGAAGTCCGAGATCTATCATCTCAAAAGATTTGCACAAGTTTCTTTTGATAGTAGAGATCATAGTTTCTGAACTCCCTGTAATGAGCAGATCATCCACATAGAGTACAAGCAACACTATCTCAGAACCCTATTTCTTGAAATAGAGGTTTGCATCTGACGGACATATCTTAAATCCATGCTGCATAAGGTGATTGTCCATTTTTATATACCAAGCTTGAGGAGCTTGTTTCAGACCATATAAGGATTTGACCAATTTGCAAACCTTCTACTCTTGGCCTTCCGCTTCAAATCCTTGAGGTGAGTCATGTAGACTTCTTCTTGGAGATCACCATTTAGAAAGGCACTTTTGACATCCATCTGGTGAACTTTCCACCCATATTATGCTGCCATAGCACACATAACCCGAATTGTGGTCATCCGAGCAGTAGGTGCAAAAGTTTCCTCATAGTCAATGCCTTCTTTTTGAGCATAGCCCTTTGCAACAAGACGGGCCTTATGCTTATCAATTGTTCCATCTGCCTTGTACTTGACTTTATATACCCATTTGCAGCCAATGGGCTTCTTTCCATGCGGCAAATCAACAAGCTTCCAAGTTTTATTTCTCATCAAAGACTCATACTCTGTATCCATAGCGGCCTTCCACTGAGGCTCACTGAGAGCATCTTGCACTGATGCAGGTTCAAGACCATCTATGGTAGACATGAATGCCCTGTCATCATCAATATCCATATCCTCTACTTTTGTACTTGGAGTTACAAAAAGTTTCTCAAAATATTGACAAATATCATCAACCTGACCAGTTTCTTTGGCTTCTTTCTCCTTTTGAGCCATACTGCGTGTACGAGGTCTATCCAAATTCAAATTGGGAGGAGTGGATAAATTTGCATTTTTGATTGTATTTGTACACCATTTATGATTCTTCTTCGGTGGAGTTGAAGAAGATGTAGAAGGACCTCCTGTCTGTGTTGATGAAGGAATCTTCTCTTCCTTAGATTCCACAATATCTTGGTGTACTTTAGATGTGCTCTGTGATGTGAAAGCTTCATCAAAGACAACATCTCTGCTGATATGAATTTTCTTGGTCAAAGGATCTATCAACCGATATCCTTTAGAGTGCTCAGAATAACCAAGAAAAATACATCTCAGTGTTTTCTCATCTAGCTTCTTCCTTTTCTCTTTCGGTATGTGCATGAAAGCGTGACATCCGAAAATACGTAGATGAGATATGGAGGGTTTTTGACCACTCCATGCTTCCTATGGAGTCATTCCTTTTAGGGCCTTTGTGGGTGCCCTATTCAACAGATACACTACAGTGGTGATAGCTTCTGCCCAATATTGTTGCCCAAGAGTAGCTCCTATGAGCATACAACGAACCATTTCCATGATAGAACGGTTCCTTCTCTCAGCAACTCCATTTTTCTGAGGAGTATAGGCAGTTGTTAACTGTCTCTTGATTCCATGCTTATCTAGGAATGCAGAAAATTCATTAGAGGTAAACTCTCCCCCTCGATCTGAGTGGAGGGTTTTAATAGAAGCTCCTGACTCCTTCTCAACGAATTTCTTGAACTACTGGAAGAATGCGAAAGCTTCGATTTCGAGTTGGAGAAAGAAAACCCACATCTTTCGTGAGTAGTCATCTACGAATAACTGAAAGTACCTCTTCCCTCCACAACTGTTGGGTGTGAAAGGACCGCATAGATCAGTGTGAATTAACTCCAGAGGTTTTCGTGCTCTTGTTGAGCTCTTCTCAAATGGTACTCTATGCTTCTCCCCTGCCAAGAAGCCAGAGCACACTGGCAATGTGGCAGAAAGGGAAGGAAGACCCTTTACCATCTCATACTTACTGAGCTCAAGTAAGTAGCCAGAACTAAGATGCCCATATCTCTTGTGCCATAGGGAAGTTGCCTCCTTGGTAGAGACAGTCATGGCAACATGTGGAGTAGAGATAGCATCTATTGCAAATAAGCCGTGCTTATATGAAGTTGTTGCAATCTGCTTACCCTTCCTGGTAATGGTACAACACTTCTTTCCATTCTCAACACGAAAGTTGACAACCATATTTCGATCCAGGATTTGTGTGACTGACAGCAAATTGTTGGCCAATCCCAGAACATAGAGGACTTTGTCAATCTGACACTTGCCATCAGGAAGAGTGACTGAAACTGTACCCTCTCCCTGAACCCTATAGGTTTTATCATCGACAATGGTGACAGGTTTGCCCTCTTTGGCCACAAATGATTCAAACCATGATCTATCGCCAGTCATATGTTTGCTAGCTCTAGAATCGACATACCAAATAGGATCCCTCTGTGTGGAATTTGTGGTAGTCATGAGCACCTTGTGTGCCCATTCAAAATCTGAGTCAGATTCTTCAATAGCAACATTCACCTGGGGTTGCTTTTTTTTATTTTGTGGTTTGTTTTGGCATTTCTGCTTGTTCTTATGCCAACACCTGTTGGTGTCATGGTTGTATTTCTCACAGATCTTGCACCACCTCTTCTTCTATTGAGGTTGTTTACCTTTTCCTTTCGTATCTTGTTAAGAATTTCCTCCTTTCTGAAATTTGCCTCCTTTTTTCCCATTACCTTTCTTCCTAGAACCCTGCCTGTTGGTGTATAGGGCTATATTGGAAGAATCATCCTTGTGAAGTTGGCGTGCCTCCTGTTGTTGAAGCAGATTGACCAAATCGATGTAGGTAATTTGTCGTTGAGACACCTGGATGGAGGTTATCAACATATCAAATGAAGAAGGTAAAGCTCTCATCACAAGTGAAATGAGAAGCTTTCCGTCCACGATATCTCCCAAAGAATTCAATTTCTCTTTCAATTCAGACACTCTGCATAGAAAGAGTTCAACTGTTTCACCCTGTATCAAACTCAGGCTATAAAGTTGTTGTTGAATATGAAGAATGGTGGAATCATTCTTTCCCTCATAGATGGTTCTAAGGGCATCCCATGCCTCTTTACCACTTGCTTTGTCAGCTATATGAGGTTGCACTTCATCTGAAACAGACAAACAAAATGAGCACCTTTGCTCGATTGTCTTTCTTGTCAAAAGCTATCCGATCTGCGGAAGGACTCGTGGATCCTGCTTGTTGGTGAAGGCCTAGTTGCTACTCCGAGTAACAATATCCCACAAATCTTCCATTTGGAGAACTCGCCTTCATCTTATGTTTCCATGGTGTATAATTTGGACCTTTCAATAACTGATGCGGATCAGTCATCAACTTTGCAACAACGGCCATAGTGAAGGTTCCTTATATCACCAATTGGTCCCCCTTTCGATATACCTTTTTCTAGGCCAATATACCATACAAAATACCCGCCCTTACGTGAGGGAAACTATAGGTATTTAGAAAGATCAACAAAAATCACCCGCCCTTACGTGAGGGAGACTATAGGTGAGTTTTAGAGATCATACGATACGTGGAACATAAGCGGTACTGAAATGGAATCACCTTGTTGATGGCACCTACCATAGAATATTCTTCTCATGCATGGGGCGTAACTTCCCCTAAACACTATGAAGAATACTTCGTCAGGATTTACGCCTAAACACAAGTGCGATAAAGGGTAGTGGATGGAGTAAAATAATACAAAAATGGCTAACTTATCTCTCCTCGACGATTTATAGAGAACAAGCTCAGACGTCGTTGTAGCAGCTATATTAGGTGACGGATACAATAGCCAAATCACGATAGCTTTACCTGTAAGTGCTGGCCAGAGGTATCACAAATACCGAACGCTGCAGTGCAATAAATTGCACAAATGGGTTTTAATTATTCTGGGGACTTAGGGAGTGTTTTGATTTTAATTTTTAATGTTATAGTGCAAAAATGAAATATGCAACATACAACAAAAAAAATGCCCACAGGAATAACCCACAAGGTGTCGGTCACAGCCGAAAATGCACCTTTTACAATTCACCAAATTGCTATTTTTTAGAAAATTACTCACATTCCCCCTTTGATTTTTTGAAAAAATTTCCCCCCTTCAAAAAAATTTTCTTTAACAAAGCATTTTAATAATTATTATTTATTTAAAGTTAAAACAAATAATTTTAATTTATATAGTTTTAAAAAACTTATGAAAAATAAATTAAAAATTAAATTTTAATTTATAAAGTTTTAAAAAACTATTAAAAAATAAATTAAAATTAAAAATTTTAACTAAAAAATAATAATTATTATAAAACCTTTGAAAAATAAAAATTTATACCTTTGGGGGGAGTCGGCGGGATTTGAACCCCCGACCTGCAGGCTCCGTGAGCCTTACCACACAGCTCACTGCCAAGTGAGCTAGCGGGCTAATCCGGAAGGATCAGTAGAGCTCCTCTCCTTTATCCTTCCTCGGTCTGCCCGTCCTCCTCTCTACTTCCCGGTGCTCTATTTTTTTTTCAAAAAAAACTTCCACGTTCCCGGCTCGCTTGCGTTGCTGCTTCCCGGCACTCTGGTTTTTTTTTTCAAAAAAAACTTCCACGTTCCTAGCTTCAACGCGGGGGGGGGAGGCCCAATGTTGGACGCACGTTTCCGACGCATTCAACGGGAGGGGGGAATAAATTAATTAATTCCACAAGCTGTTACGCTCAGCCGGGGGGGGCTACACCCTAGACGCAACCTGCGCCTCCTCCAACTCCAACACGGGGCGGGGGGGGGGCAATTCAGCGTGCGGACAGACATCCACTCGCTGGACGTCTCACGCGAGAACCGCATGCAGACAGACATTCGCTCGTTGGACGTCTCGCGCGGGGACCGCTCTGCTCCGTCCCAGCAAGGGCATCCAGCCCTCCCTGTGCGCCTTCAGCGCTGGCAACCGCGGGATGCAGGCTTGCGCCTGGTAGCCACGGGACACAGGCTTGCGCACCCTCAGCACTGGCCGGCCCTCAGCACTGCGACCAGCCGCACCAGCCTACTGCGTCCAGCCGCAAATCTGCCAGACTGCGCTCTCTTAGCGCTGCGACCAGCCGCACAAAAAATTTTTTTTTTTTGCTAAAATTAATCACGTGATGGCGTGATTAAACAAAAAATCACGTCGCGGCTCGAAAAAAATGCATTCAAAAAATACGCAGAGCAACTTTCTCCCACTCCAGCCTCTCTTCTCACGCTTCCCTGCAATAAATTTCCGTAGCTGGCTCTGATGCCATGTAAAACGTGAACTAGTATTTTATTATGCAGCAGCCTGTTTAAATAAATATTACAATGCCGGGAATAGTCACCGGCTGAAACAAAACACTGTTACAGAAGTTGTAACAGCAGCCTAATAATGTAATACAAACAAATAATAAACAGTACGCTAACAGGAATTGCATGTGTAGATGTAACAATTGGTCTACTTTGCAATTCAAGGATCAATAAAGTTGTGTGTACTACCTAAATAAACAAGGATTGTAAGGCATTTTCCCTTGAATAAATACACAACTTTTATGGTCTATGGAGTAGTAATCCCTACAAGAGCATGAACCAAAATTTCTACATGGTTTTTTTCATGTGTTTTATCTTTAGTTTGAGGTTGTTCCTCGAGTGTGTCTTCTTCATCACCACTATGGTCACTGTTGAAAGGTTCCTCTACATATATTAGGAAAAACTTATTTTGAGTAAACCTATGCCCCCTAACATATTTTTCATCACAATTATAACACAACCCTTGGGCTTGTTGAGAATCCATTTCCTTGATTTTCAAGTGTTTTGAAGGGATATATTTATTTTCCTGATTGCTTATGAACTTGGGAGGTAAGAAGGGTTTGGTTGGTTGAAATTTAGGTTTCCTACGTTATGCCATAAATTTAGATTTGGCCAACCAGGTGAGTCTTATGGCTTGCATCATTATATTTGGATTAAACATCTTAACCTTAGCTTGAATATCATCCCTTAAACCATGATGAAACAACTCATAAAAACCCTTCATTCAACCCAGAAGAACACAAGCTTATACTGAGAGGGGGGGTGAACAGTATAAGACTTAACCAATTAATAATTTTAACTTTAGATAGCAGTGGCATCAACACAACATTAATAAAGATAGAAAGCATCACACATTGAAGACCTATTTTTAACGTGGTTCACCCAAAAAGGTTGGGCTACATCCACAAAAACTTTTCTCTAAAAGTTATCTCAAAGTTCTTTGGGAATCCTTCCCAATTACAATGTTTATGAGCCTTGGCCCAAAGGAGATACCTTCCCCTCTACTCTAGAAATGATCCCTCAGAAGATCAACTGCCTCTACCTCTTGCCAGCATGTGGAACTCCTTTCCATCGAAGACCTCCTGTCCTCAATGCTTAGCCTAAGAGACCTCTGCCTTCTATGATCACGTCCATAGCAACTCAACAACCTGTACCAAACATAGTCAGTCAGTCTAGTACAAGTCTTCCTCTATCCATCAGATCTGTCCAACACTTGAACAAATCAATCCTTTGCACACAAGCCTTCTCAAAGACTTGCCATAATCTGTCCTCAGGTTCTTCTCAAAGAACCAATGCACCTCTGTCCTCAAGTTCTCTGATAGAACTATCAACCTCAACTCACAAGTCCTCTGCTAGGACCTGTCCAAATCTACTCAAGAAACATACACATCTTCTATGCTCTTACAACCGCACTTCGTCTTCTCTCAGTCGTCTCTCTACAAACACTCTGCATTGTCTTCACACACTCTGCACACTTTGATCGAATTTTGCACTCTACTCTCGGTGATCGACCTTCTCACTCTGCACTCTATCTACGAATGTCGCAACTAACAACAACAACTCTTCAAAATAGCTTGCATTTTATAATAACACTTTCAATATCAAAACCTTAATCTTAGTTGACTGTAACCCTAATATTTAGTCGATTGCACAACCCTAAACTTTGTCGACTGCAAACCCTAATCTTCATCGGCTCACATTTAACTTTGTTGGCTTCAACTGCCTCTGTAACTCTTCTATAGCTTTTTCTGCAAAACTACAACATGTCGCGATATCGTGACACATTTGCAACCGTACACTTTCTTTTGGCTTTTGTTGCGATATCGCGACACTTCAGCCTTTATCTTCAACTAAGGTCTTGTCGTGATATCACGACACTTCTGTCTTTGTCAGCATCAACTTTGCTTTTGTCGCGATATCGCGACACTTCTCCCTTCATCGACCTCCTTTCTACTTTTATCGTGAAATCACGACACGTTTGCCTCTACAGACTTCGTCTTCACTTCTATCGCGATATCGTGACACTTTTATCTTCATAGCCTTCCTCTCTGCTTTTGTCGCAAAATCATGACACTTCTCCTATAGAAGACCTACTTTCAGTTTCTGTCACAAAATCGTGACACTTCTGCTTTCATCTGCTTTCTTTTCTACCTGTCACAAAATCATGACACTTTCTGCATCCATACGCATTCTTTGCAACCCGTCATGAAATCGCGATGCTTTCAGCTTCTGTACGCTTTCCTTGTAACCCGTCGCAAAATTGTGATGCTATCAACTTTCTGTACATTTTCTTTGCAACCTGTCATGAAATCATGACGCTTTCAACTTTCGTACATTTTCTTTGCTCTTTGAGTCACGAAACTACGACATGTCACGAAATCATGACACTTTTCTAACTTGCTTTCTCTCTCCTGCTTAAGTCGTGAAAAATGTGACGTGTCGCGATATCGTGACACTTTTCTAACTTACTTCCTCTCTCCTGCTTAAGTCACAAAAATGCGACATGTCGCGATATCGTGACACTTTTCCTCCTTAGCTCTTTTCTGTTCTTCGGATCGCGAAAACCCGACATGTCGCGATATCGTGACACTTTTTCTCCTTAGCGCTTTTCTTTTATTCAGGTCACGAAAACCCGACATGTCGCGATATCGTGACACTTTTTTGCCTTAGCGCTTTTCTTTCGAACCTATCAGCTTGGGGTTTGCAAAAGACCTTTGAAACTGTCATGTCGTAACCTTCATCAAAACAAATTATATGACATCAAATCAAATTCCTT
This sequence comes from Wollemia nobilis, assembly GCA_028583015.1. Lineage (NCBI taxonomy): Eukaryota > Viridiplantae > Streptophyta > Pinopsida > Araucariales > Araucariaceae > Wollemia > Wollemia nobilis. Next base: position 97,018 of record JAQPPZ010007914.1, read on the forward strand.
CAAAAGCTTCTTGACATCAATGACAACTTATATACTTGAGCAAAGGCAATGTACCCAAAGTACCCAAAATTGCCAACAAACCCCATAGTCCTGTTAGCTAATTTTTTAAATTGAGCATGGTAATCTCAAATTGTAGAAGTTTGCCTCAACTTGGTCAAGGCTCCTTGGAAATCATCATATGCACTAGGGCCAAAGTGGGTGAGTAGTTGTGATTCAAAATCTTCCCAAGAAGGATTAGTAATTATTTGTCAAAACCATTGGTACCATTGTAAGGCTTCTAATTCTAGATTGAAAGAAGCCATCTTGACCCAGTAATATTGAGGAACATCATGTAGTTGGAAGAATTGATCAACACGACATAACCATCCCTCTACATCTTTCCCATTGAATTTTGGAAAATCCAATTTAGGCATCTTGAAAGTGGTATCACGGTTAAAGTTAAGGTGAGAACTATTCAATTCCTATGGGATCCTTTTCCTTGCCATGACTATTCAGTATCATGATACTCAAAATAATATAGATCAATTTGAATCTTAGACTCTGCTTCTTGAAGTTTTTGTTCTATATCTGATTTGGCAATGATGTAGTCACTCTTAGGTAGGCAATGTTAGCGTGTAATGATTTATTGTCATCGATAAGGGTACTAATTTGTTTGGAGATGAAATCAAGTTATGATGTGGCTTGTTCTATCTCTTTTTGATGTCCATGAGTCCCCTCAACCATTTTGGAGAGATTTGAATGATGACTAGTGACTTACTAAAAATAGAAGTGTGATTTTAAGGGTTACTATTTTTAGTAATAGGTCCAAAAAAGTGTTTGGTTAGGTTGAAACACATATTTTAGGATAGATACCACTTCAATGGCCACTCGATCTAAGTGCTCAGTGAGGAGATATACTGACTTATTTGACTTTTTATTCTCTTGGTTTGGTGCAAGTCGATACTGAGTTAATTTCTTCAATTTGGACTTAAAAATTCATGTGGGTCCTTGAAGGTCTTTGGTACAAAATAATGAGCTGCTTCTAGTCCCAAAATTTTTGGCCAAATTGATAGACCATTGGGAAGTTATGGCCTTAATAAGAAAAATTAAAAATTACCAATTTTGGGAAATCGATGCAAAATTTGACCAAGAGCTACCAAGGATAATTTTGTCTAAAATGGAATGTAGAGTTGTTTGGTAAATTTTGGAGTCAATCTAAGCTTTGAGTGAAGAGATATCCTTGTTTGTGTAAAATTTCATTTTTTTAAAAACGAGATTGGGTTTAAAATTTAGGTATTGTGTCAACTATATTTGTCTTATATGTTCATCCTATTGACCACTCCTATCATTGTCCTATCTCTGTACCTATTATCTAAACTATGATTACTGATATTATTTAGACACTGAATCTAGGATTCCTTGTACTTTATGATTACTAACATTGTTTGTTTCATTTATATAACTGACAACCCTATTACCGATTACTATTACTGCTATTGTCAACCTGACTGTTACTATGACTAACCCAACTATTACTACCACTAAAATATTTCTATCATAGACACTTGCCAACCATTAGCATATTTTATAGTTTATTACATTATGCTAGCACATAGCATACACTAGGTGGTTAGGACATATTGGTGTAGAGGGAGAAAACTGCCCTAATGCATACGATTCCCAAAAAAAGGTTGGATCCTCAAAGGAGGGAACCTTTTGTGAGGTGAACCGTAGGGGTATGTTGTGCTCTACACTTCATGCTAGGGGTATGGGTTTACCAAGAACGGTTTTAGGACTTGCTCCAAATCCTTAGGATATGCAAGAAAAGTTTGATGTGTTCATTTTTAATAAAAACACCTAAGTTTGGTCTTTCTAGTTCTAAGCTAAGAAAGATAAATGACAATGCAAAAAATAGAGTATAAGAGCTGAAAATAGAATGCAAGCACATAATATCTAGCCTAATATGATTCTTGATTTTGAATGCTCACTAACCTAGGGTTTATTCCAAAAAATATTTTAAAGCAAAAAAATATAAAAATGCACAAAAATTATCCCTAGATGCAAACTAAATGCTTTTCACTTTTAGATACCTAAGAATTAAATTCAGATCATATCAAAAAAACCATAAAGATAAATTAGAATACTTAGCTTTAACTAGTGGTTGACCCTAGATTTTGTATGCTTCTTATCCAATGATATCAAAATACCTGTTCCTGCAAGATAATCTAAGAAACACTAAAAAATGATGATCAGTATTAGGGGTCTTGATTAAGCCACTGTATAACAGTCCTTAGAGGTGTAGTAGTCAAGACCCCTAGGTTCCTTAGATGACATTTCAATACAAAATTAAAAATTGACCTTTGGATAATTAATCATAAAAAAAAATGCAAAAATAATAAAAACAAAAATAGAATATGCCAATATGCTCAGTATGCAATAATGAAGCTAACCAAACTATCAAAAAATATAACTTACCCTCAGATTGATCTTAGGAAAAATCATGCCTCACAAAAAGTAGGTGTGATAATGCTTCAACAAAGTCATGCTCCATCAGAATGGGGCATGATTTCTCTTCTATGAGCTAAACCATAAATTAGGGTTAGCAAAGTCGTGCCTCAATAGAATCGGGTGTGATTTCACTTCAAACACACAAAAAATAAAAGTGCATGCATAGAACATAAATTAAATATAAAATCATAGAGATAAAAACCTAAATGGAGAGTGCAAAATCAGTAGAAGAAGATGAAGTATCTAAAATGGCACTCTTTCCCTCTGAGCCACAACACACATCCACCAAGTTAAACAACAATCCAATCCATGCAACAGGAAATCAAAATCTAAAATTCACACTTTGGGTTAGCTTGTAGAAGACACAAAAAGTAGAGTGAAATGAAATCAATAAGAGAGTGTTAGTAGACAAAGATCGCATGAGCATTAGTAAGTTTGTTATCATGAAATATTTGAAAAGAGTGAGATTGTTGTTCCTTTTATAGACAATTAGGGCAAGCACAAATAAACTAACAATCGACGTAAAAACATGCTAGAGGGTTTAAACTTGGGTCTAAGTGGGCCAAGAAGAAAATTAAATTAAATTAAACAAATTTTAGTGAAATCATACCCTATTTTTGCGGGGTATGATATCACTTCTGTGAAGTCGCACCTCATGAATATGGGGCACAATTTCACTAAAAACACTAGAAAATGCAAAATAAGGGGTGAAGAGGTCCACCCTTATCTTTGGCAAGGGTGAGGGACCTATTAAAGATACTAAGGAAGATTTCCCACTCAAAGTGGGTCAATTTTTTGTGTCTACATTTTTCCCCCTCTTTGATGGATGCATTTAAGGTCAAGTAAATGCGTCAATGAAGGATGTAACCTCTTCAAGGCAAGCATACAACAAACACAAAGAAGAGGTGGCCAGTTTTGGGTAAAGGGGTGATACATTACTACCATTAATACCTCTATGGCTAGGGTGCCCCCTCGAGTTTTGAAAGGAAAGGAACTTCCTTAAGAAACTCAAAAAGGTAAAGAAAGAAAAATATTGAATCACAGAGAACAAAGCAAAAGTAAAGAATACTAGGGTACAATATGAATCTAATGCAACTAGCATGAAATGCATGGAAGAAAAGGAGGGAAATAAGGGAGGGGAAGAAAGAGGAAAAATAATGGAAACAAAAAATTGTGAAGTGGAAAAAAAATAAGACAAAGATAAAACTCCAAAGGTCAACCATCTAAAATCAAGAAGGAAGCTAGATCAAAACCCTAACTAGAGGGTGTTATGCTCAAAATATGGTCCATGTATGGATTTAATAACCCTCTATGGATGTAGTACTCACTAAATATGGACCAATAAGTGAAGTGCATAGTGTAACCCGCTATGGGTGGTTGATCACTAGTAACTATTATGGGGCGATTACCCGCTAGGATGTATGTCGAGGCCTACTATCAATGGCCAAGGAGTTGATCCTATAATGGGGTGTTGGACCCACTGAGTCAAAGAGAGTCAAAAATTTATAGGGGTGTTAATGTTGATGTAAAATGATGTATGTAATGTATATGTTAGTACTACCTGAAAAGGTGTATGCGTATGTATGTATGGACCAACCAATATGAGCATAACACAATGTGAGTGTGTGCATGTGCTAGAAGAAAATAAGAGGAAGAAAATAAGGAGAAATAAACTATGCATGTGTACCCCCAAATTGAAGTTTCAACTAGTGAAAATTCAATAGGGATGACGTGTAATCAAAGGATAGAAGAATGTGATGCAAGAGCATCCGGTGGCAGTAGAGCAATCTTGCCTCAACAAAAAAATTTCTAAGTTTTTGCCTTGATGTCACGATATCATGACAGAGAAAAGTGTCACGATACCGCGACATGTCACATTTTTGTGACTCAGGAAGGAGAGAGAAGGCACAAACCAAAAATGTCACAAAATCGTGACATTTCACGTTTTCACAACTCAGGAAAGAGAGAGAAGGCATGGAGTAAAAATGTCACGATTTCATGATAGAAAGAAGATAGGGAAGGCATGAAGTAAAAATGTCACGATTTCACGACATGTTGCGAAATCATGATAGAAAGAAGACAGGAAAGGCACAGAGCAAAAATGTCATGATTTCATGACATGTCGCAAAATCACGATCGAAAGAAGACCAGAAGGGCAGGAGAAGAGAATGTCATGATTTCGTGACATGTCGTGATTTCGTGACATGTCATGAAATTGCGACCAAAGGAGCAGAAAGAAAGCAAGGAAGGAAAGCGTCACGATATCGCGACATGTCACGATTTCATGACCAAAAAGTAGAAAGAGGAGGTAGAAAGGAAAGATGTCGTGATAATGTGACATGTCATGATTTCGCGACTGAAAAGGAGAAAGAAGAGCAAGAGAGGAAAATTCCGTGATATCGCGACATGTCGCATTATCATGACCAAAAGCCGAGAGAAGGCTCAAGAGAGAAAAGTGTCATGATATCGTGACATGTTGCATTTTTGTGACCAGAAGACGAGAGGGGGCGCAAGAGAGAAAAATGTCGCGATATCACGACATGTCGCATTATCACGACCAAAGGACGAGAGAAGGCACAAAGGAGGAAATATGTCACGATATCGCGACATGTCGCATTATCGTGACCAAAGGACGAGAGAAGGCGCAAAGGAGGAAAGATGTCGCGATATCACGACATGTCACATTTTCACGACAAAAGGACGAGAGAAAGCACAAAGGAGAAAAAGTGTCACGATATCGTGACATGTCACATTATCATGACCAAAATGTGAGGGGAGACGCAGGAGAGAAAAAGTGTCGCGATATTGCGACATGTCACATTTTTGTGACTCGCAAAGGGCAGGAAGGCCGAAAGGCAAAAGTGTCGTGATATCGTGACATGTCACATTTTCATGACTCGCAAAGGGTAGGAAGGCCGAAAAGCAAAAGTGTCATGATATCGTGACATATCACATTTTTGTGACTCGAAAAGGGGCAAGAAGGCAGTGAGGCAAAAATGTCACGATATCACGACATGTCATGTTTTTGCGACCAAACAGAAGGAAAGAAAAGGCAGGCAGTTATAGGGGCCGTTACAGAGGAAATGATCAAGTGATAGGTATATCGAGCATCATCATTGTTTGATAGGCAGACAGAGTCGACAGTGGCAGCACTGGACAAGCATGTGGCACCAAGGTGCAGTGAAAGCAGACAAAGATCAAGAGTCGAAAAGAAAGACGTTTCGAAAGCCAAGCCAATGAAGAGGCATGGGAAATGAAATGAAGCGTCAGAAAAGGGAGACAAAGAGTCATGCTAGAGATTTTAAAAGGGGAAGTGATGGCATGCACAAGGGGTTGGAAACGGCTGAGACAAAGTTGCAGACATGAAGGCTAGAGGGCCATTCTGGACCTGTTTGAGCTGTTTTCTTCTAAGGTCGAAAAACAGTGGAGACGAAGTTGCAGTCAAAAAACTACAGAGGCAGATTTTGTAGACATGAAGGCAAGAGGTCCATTCTGTGGACCTGTGTAGGCTATTTTTCCTTCCAGAGTTGGAAATGTTGTAATAGAAAAAGAAAATAAACTACCTTTCGGGATAAAGGGGTTTATTTGGCAGACCGCTGCCAAATTGTAATTTTTCCAAGTTTAATCAATGAGATTTGAGTGTTTGGGGTGAGCGATTTTTGTGTCCCCATAAAGTGGTATCAAAGCTGGAAGTTCTTGAGTGTGTAAAAACGTGAGGCAGTTTGCACCAGGATCTTTGGAAGAGCAAAAGTTCTTGAGTGTGTGAACAGATCGTTGACAGTGAGGCAGTTTGTACCAAGATCTGTGGAAGAGCGGGAGTGCCTGAGTGTGTGAGTAGATCATCGAAAGTGAGGTAGTTTGCACCAAGATCTATGGAAGAGCATAGGGTTTTTGAGTGTGTAAACAGATCATCGGACGTGAGGCAGTTTACACCAAAATATGCGGTTAAAGTTTGTGAGAGAGAGTGAGGAAGAATGCCTCCACAAAGAAACCGTGGTGGTGGGAGAAATGTGGTACCTGAAGAAAGATTTCAGAGCTTTGCAGAGGCAAGTGCAAGCCTTGCAAGAGGAGTTGTGAAGAGAAGTAGTCCAAGGAATGCTTTTGAGTTGAGAACGATGGATAAAGGAGAGAAGAGCAGTGCTGAGGCTGAAGATTTTGCAAGTACTGAGATGTTGAAAAAGAAGGTGACAGAATAGTACAGAAGTGAAGGTCACTTCTCAATCCACCCTAGTTGTCTGATGCAGGAACATCCGATGGCAACAGAGCAATCTTGCCTCAATAGAAAAATTTCTAAGTGTTTGCCTTGATGTCACGATATCGTGACAGAGAAAAGTGTCACGATATCACGACATGTCGCATTTTCATGACTCAAGAAGGAGAGAGAAGGCACGAAACAAAAATGTCGCAAAATCATGACATGTCACATTTTCACGACTCAAGAAGGAGAGAAAAGGCATAGAGTAAAAATGTCACGATTTCACGACATGTCACGATTTCGCGACATGTCACAAAATTATGACAGAAAGAAGACAGGGAAGGCGCGGAGTAAAAATGTCGCAATTTTGTGACATGTCACAAAATCATGATAGAAAGAAGATAGGAAAGGCGTGGAGCAAAAATGTCATGATTTCACATGTCGTGAAATCATGATCGAAAGAAGACCGGAAGGGCAGGAGAAGAGAATGTCGCGATTTCGTGACATGTTGCAAAATCACGACCGAAGGAGCAGAAAGAAAGCAAGGAAGGAAACTGTCATGATATCGCGACATATCACAATTTTGTGATCGAAAAGGAGAAAGAGGAGGCAGAGAGGAAAGATGTCACAATAATGCGACATGTCATGATTTCACGACCGAAAAGGAGAAAGAAGAGCAAGAGAGGAAAATATCGCGATATCGTGACATGTCGCATTATCGTGACCAAAAGCCGAGAGAAGGCTCAAGAGAGAAAAGTGTCATGATATCGTGACATGTCACATTTTTGCGACCAGAAGACGAGAGGGGGCACAAGAGAGAAAAATGTCATGATATTGTGACATGTCGCATTATCGCGACCAAAGGACGAGAGAAGGCGCAAAGGAGGAAAGATGTCACGATATTGCGACATGTCGCATTATAGCGACCAAAGGACGAGAGAAGGTGCAAAGGAGGAAAGATGTCGTGATATCGTGACATGTCGCATTTTTGTGACCAAAGGATGAGAGAAAGCGCAAAGGAGAAAAAGTGTCACGATATCACGACATGTCGCATTATCGCGACCAAAGGGTGAGGGGAGGTGTAGGAGAGAAAAAGTGTAGCGATATTGCGACATGTCACATTTTCACGACTCGCAAAGGGCAAGAAGATCGGAAGGAAAAATTGTCATGATATCGCGACATGTCGCATTTTCGTGACTCGCAAAGGGCAAGAAGGCCAAAAAGCAAAAGTGTCGCGATATCGCGACATGTCGCATTTTCACGACTCGAAAAGGGGCAAGAAGGCAGTGAGGCAAAAATGTCACGATATCGCGACATGTCACGTTTTTGCAACCAAACAAAAGGAAAGAAAAGGCATGCAGTTACAGGGGCCGTTACAGAGGAAATGATCAAGCGGTAGGTATACCAAGTGTCATCATTGTTTGATAGGCAGACTGAGTCGATAGTGGCAGAACTGGACAAGCATGTGGTACCAAGGTGCAGTGAAAGCAAATGAAGATCAAGAGTCGAAAAGAAAGATGTTTCAAAAGCCAAGCCAACGAAGAGGCACGAGAAATGAAATGAAGCATCAGAAAAGGGAGACAAAGAGTCATGCCAGAGATTTTAAAAGGGGAAGCGATGGCATGCACAAGGGGTTGGAAATGGCTGAGACATATTTGTAGACATGAAGGCCAGAGGGCCCATTCTGGACCTGTTTGAGCTGTTTTCTTCCAAGGTCAAAAAACAGTAGAGACGGAGTTGCAGTCAAAAAATTGCAAAGGCAAAGTTTGTATATGTGAAGGCAAGAGGCCCATTCTATGGACCTGTGTAGGCTATTTTTCCTTCCAGAGTTGGAAATGTTGTAATAGAAAAAGAAAATAAACTACCTTTCGGGATAAAGGGGTTTATTTGGCAGACCGCTGCCAAATTGTAATTTTTCCAAGTTTAATCAATGAGATTTGAGTGTTTGGGGTGAGCGATTTTTGTGTCCCCATCAGAATGTATATCCTTATCTGAACAAATAAGACAAAGGAAAAATAAAAATCATGTAAAATGATAAGGACATACCAAAAGAGGATTGCATTCCTTGAATTAGAGGAGAAATGATGATTCATTGTAAAAAAATTAAAGTCAAGGAATACAAGAAGAATAGATAAGAGAAGAAAGAGAAAAGGAAGCAAAGACGAGAAGAAGAGATGAAAATGCATGGGCCCTAGGTTGGGGCTTCTCTAGGCATAAAAACCCTAATTAAAGTGCAATGCATGTAACATATGACCTAACTAGGTATCATCACATGCCATTATCTCAAATCCCTAGATACTGTATCATTAGGAAGTCATGAGCAAGCAAAGGTGTAATGTATGACAAGAAATATGCAAAAATAGAATGACAGGTAATCATGCATAGTATGACAGACAAGTGTGTAGAATATGTCAGGAAAACATGCAGTATGACCTAACTAAATACCAGTGCAACATGAAAAACAATCAAGCATAATATATTTTTAAATGTATTATATTCATTGGTTCTTTAAGTTCTTCACCATCCATAGAGTCCAAATTATAAGAACTTGAACCAAACTTAGCTGTTATGACAAAGGGCCCTATCCAATTGGGCTAAAATTTACCTTGAATATCAACATGAGCATTGGTGTTCTTTTTATTTTCTTTGAGGACAAGGTCCCCAACCTCAAAATAATGATTGTAAACCTTTTTAGAGTAATATCACCAGATCCTATCCTGATAGGCTCGTAAATGCTCTAGGGCATGAATGTGCTTCCCATCCAACAACTCCAATTGGTGCAAATAGTCTACACGATACTCATCACTAAACTCAGCATCTTGCAACAAGATGTACAAAGAAGGAAACTCTAAATCAAAAGGAAATACTACCTCAAACCCATATACTAAGATATATGGTGAGGCCCATGTGCAAGTATGCATGCTAGTACGATAAGCCCATAAGGTAGGATAAAGTTGAGTATGTCCGTCATGACTGGTCTTATTAACCAGCTTCTTCAAAATATTGATCAAGGATTTGTTGAATGCTTTAGCTTATTCATTACCTTGAGTGTAATAAGGAGTTGATCGTCTATGTTGAATATTGTACTTAGCACAAAGATTACAAACATCCTTGTTCTTGAAAGGAGTGTCATTGTCAAAATCAATCATCGAAGGTATCCCAAACCTACAAAGAATCTGGTTGAAGATGAACTTAGAAACCTAAGTTCCAGTCACCATAGCCAGAGGTATGACTTCAACTCATTTAGTGAAATATTCAATCATAGTAATGATAAACTTATGACCATATAATCACACGAGGTTAAATTTCTCAATAATGTCCAATCCTCACATGGAGAAATACCAAGAAAAAAATATCACCCGAAGATATTGATAAGGAGAATAAATAAGATGGTCATGGCATTGACACTTGTTGTAGTGCCAAAAATAATTGCATGCATATTTCTCCATGGAAGGCTAGTAACACCCCATTAGAAGGAGCTTTTTGGCAATAGCATTGTTGCTAAAATTGCCTCTGCATGAACCTTCATGAGCATCAATAAGAGTAAGTCAGGCTTCATTAGAGTTAAGGCATCACAAGAGGATACCTTCAAGAGAACGTTGATACAAATCATTTCCAATTATAAAAAATTGAAATGCGCTTTTGTGCAATAGCTTACGCTTATTGCGATCTACACCATCAGGGATTGAACTGTATTTAAGAAAAATAAATATATCATTATACCATGGTTCATATGGGGAATATTTGATGGTAAAACACTCTAGGGGATCCAAAAAATAACTCAAATATATGTATTCCCATAGTTATCTAATGATAATCGAAGCTTGATCATCTTCCAACTCCAAATAGAACAAGGATGTAGTAGTAGCCATGGCATCTGCATTACGATTTGAGGATCTAGGGATATACTCTATGGTTACTTGCTCAAAAAAAGAAAACAAATTGGTGATATTCTCCTTATATGGTTTAAGCCTATCATCCCGATTCTGATAAACATCATTGATTTGATTAACCACAATTTTAGAGTCATCAAAGACCAAAAGGACATTAACCTGCAAAGCTAAGGCTGTTCTAAGGCCCAGGATCAAATATTTGTATTCTGCAGTGTTATTCGTGCAAAAAAAATAAATTTTGAAGGACAAGGGGATGAGCTATTTTTATGGTGTAACTATAACAACTCTAGCTCTAGCACCCTTCATGCATTGGGCTCCATAAAAAAATAAATTCCAATACTTAAACTCTTCAATTTCAACATTGAAGTACTCATCGAGAAACTCAATAACTATAGAGTGGGTACCTTCTAGAGGAGTGAAGGCTAAATGATCAGTGATCACCCTTGATAGCCTTCTAACCTATGAAAGTTAGATTAAACTCACTAAGGGACAACACCCACTTAGCAGCTCGACCTGAAAGGTGGGGTTTAGAAATCAAATAGTATAAAGGATCAAACTTTGTAATTACCAATATCTTATGGTTGAGCATGTAGTGTCTTAACTTATGGGAAGCAAACACTATGGCAAGGCAAAGCTTCTCTAAGGGAGTGTACCTGGTTTCATATATAACCAAAGTTCTATTGATATAGTAGATAGCTCTCTTTTTTTTTCCATCATATTGAGCCACCATGGCTCCCAAAGGATGAGCGATGGATGCTATGTAAAGCAACAGATGTTTACTAGGTATAGGAGGCACTAAAATAGGTGGGGAAGTGAGATATACTTTGAGGTCATCAAAATATTACTGAAACTTAGAATACCATTGTAAAACTACATCCTTTTTAATAATCCTAAGGAAATGATGACACTTATTGACTAATTAGGCAATGAACCAATGAATAGACTGCAACTTACCTTACAAACTATGCATCTTGGTCAAGATGTGAGGAGGAGGTATATCACTAATAGCTGCTACCTTAGCAGGGTCTACTTCAATGCCTCACCTAGATACTATGAAGCCTAAAAACTTTCTAGATGTGACTCTGAACACACACTTAGTGGGTTTAATATGAACTTGGCTTTGCCGAAGCCTTTCAAAAATGTATCCTAAGTCATGGATATGATCCTTTCATTCTAGTGACTGATCCAAAAGGTCATCCACATAGTCCTAGAGAATATCACGCATCATGTCATAGAAAATAGAATTCATGGCCCATTGATAGGTAGCTCCTACATTCTTAAGGTCAAAAGGCATGACCTTACAGTAGAAAGTACCCCATGGAGTAGTGAATGTAGTCTTGGCTTGATCCTCAAGAGCAATCATAATCTGATTGTAACCTGAGAAACCATACATGAGTGAAAGTATTCTATATTTGGTAGTGAAATATACAATATGGTCTATGTTGGGCAAGGTAAAATTTTCCATGGGACATTATAAGTTAATGTCCCAAAATTTGGTACATGATGAGGCCTGGAAATGCCTCAATCATAACATGTTTTGAACACTGAAATTGCCTACAAACTCTTATGTTTAATCTAATATGCTAGTTAAGTTAATTCAATATGTTGTGTATTAACTATTTGCATGATAAATGTATCTGAAATGCTATATTCTAATTTTTACAGCTTTTTTGCATAAGTTTTATGTTGTTTTGTTATGACTTGCTAAATGAGATATGCTTAGGTTGATAGCAGCATTTCACTAATCATGTTTTGATATGTCTCAAGCATTTATTTGACCTAAATTTGGCAACAGTGCAAGTAAACTGTTACTGTGCAGCAAAAACTGGTTTTTCCCATGTAAATTCTAGCCAGCTGCCAATGAATGGCAAGGCATGGAATTCACATATGGAAAGAGATGAAGACCATTGGAATATGATCCTGAGAAATAACCCACATGAGAAATGCAGAGAAAATAATTTAAAGAGCACACATTTGTTCATTCGAAAGTCTCTTCGGAATGAACAGATATCTTCGAAATGAGAAAACACAGTGTCTTTGAAATGAGCAAATTTTTGAAATGAGAATTGCAGTCTCTTAGGAATGAGCCACTTATCTTTGGAATGAAGATAGAATGTTATTTTTGACTTGTTGACCAATTTATGACGCTAGAAAAAGGGAAATAAATATTGAAAAGGGTAAGGGAAAATATCTCCCATCTGACTTTGTCGTCCTTGCCGACCAAAGCCACCATTTATGGAAAGATCAAGTTTGATCTTCTTCTAAGATAAAACCAGGAATTGTTGTAGCATAATAGGATTAGATCTTTTGAGATATTCTCAGCTTGTTAGTAGATCTTAGGACATCTATAAATATGGCTCCCATTCAGGTTGAGCTAGTAGAGGATAGAGAAAGCAGAGAGTAGAGAAATATAGGAGAAAATAGGCAATAATCAGAAAAGTGACGGTTACAGTCCTATAACAGGTTTTCAGTATAATTATTGTAATCATGTGCTTGAATCAATAAAGTGTACTATTTCTATTTCATATTGCTTGTAAATGAGTGTGAGTAAGATCTAGAGAAAGAGAGACTCATACCTTCTTCTGGACAAGGAGGCTGGCCACTTCCAAACCTAGGAGGAGGACTAACAACAAGTTTTTATTCTGATTGTGCTGCAGCAAAATGAGTTGTAGAACTTGTTATTTCATTCCTGTGTAAACAACTAATGGTATTTGCAATCTTAGCTTATTTTATGTTTATATTAATCTTGTGATTAATGGTTTGGTTGTAATCTCCACTTTCAACAAAACTTTCAATTTATTACAGACTGTCATTTCCAAAATTTACTGTTTTCTGTAATTTCTTGCATTTTATGTTTTGTTGTCAACCCCTGTATAGAATATTGACAACATTTTGTTACAGATCCTTGACATGGTTTCATTTCTATGCTATAATTAGGTTTCCATTACTACAAAATTAAATAGATTTCCTTTCTACAATTATAATCAAACTTCTAATTCTGCAACTGTTATTTCTGCAACATAATTAGGTCTCATTTTGCAATTGTAATTAGGATTTCATTTCTACAGTTAATGATTAGTTTCCATTTCTGCAATTTAGAGATAGAATGTCCTAAATCCCCCACACAATCAGTTTCACCAATAAGACCTGTTGCTCCAAATTGACCTAAGTTATAACCCTGTTCACCCCTTCTTCTGCAGATATCCTTGTACACTACCATGGATTGAAAAATTTGTTGAGAATTAATGATGTGTATAACGACAATGCATACTTTTGGCATCGTTGTCGAGTAATTGTGTTGCTAGAAGGTGACAACAGTCCAATAGCTATTAATTAGACTGAGCTGTGAAGATTCAAGATAAAATCTGAATAGAACAGCTAGTTAAAGTAACAACTATTGACCTATAATTTATGTCATTTAAGAGTAAACATGAATGAGTAAGTCTAGGGATGAAAAATGCAGAATTACCCAAAGGTATCCCTGGCTTGTTCCATTAAGGAGATATTCACGCATAAGGGGGGAATCACCTATTTGAATTACCAAAAATATTGAAAGAAAAATCACCAGTCTCACCATCATTAGAACATTCTGAGAAAAAAAAATCACCAGTATCATCATCATTAGAACATCCTAAGAAAGAAGAATCAGCAGACTCATTATCAACAGAGGATCTTGGACCTCTTAAGAAAGAAATTTGGATAGGTTTAACTAAGGAACCAGAAACGATGGTAGAGGGAGGCAATCTAGGTAGAGATGGCCAACATGGCTATGTCCATAATGAAGGAGATGATTAGGATATGCCCCAACCTTCTAGAACATTTGAATATCCTATCCGTTTGAATCCAACACAAAACTCTCCCATGAAAACCATTTCACCTTCAGTACTTCCAACCTTTCGAGGTGTTGTATCTGAATATCCTGATCAGTTTTTATTTGAATTCAAAGTAGTGTGTCAAACCTATGACTATGTAAATGACAATCAGAAACTTAAGGTTTTTCCTCAACACTCAAGGACTCAACATTACGCTAGTTCATGAGCTTAGAGCCAAATTCCATCCGAACTTGGGATCAAATGGAAACTGTGTTTTTAGACAAATGTCAGGAGTATTGTCATGTAAGGAACAGGAAAGATGAGTTATTCAGGATTAAATAGGAAGATGATGAAACATTAGAAGACTATATTGATAGGTTCTCCTTTGTTCAAAGGAGATGTGGGCTTGTAGAACCAGATTTATGTAAAACCATATTTTTAAGAGGATTACAAGATGAATCCAGATAAGTATTGGATTTTATGAGAAAATAGGATGTAAATACTCTTAGTAATGAGGAAATTGTGGATCTCTACAGGAATTACTCTCACAATAAGTAGGGAAGAAGAAAAAAGAGTACAAATGGCACTAATGTGAAGGACCTAACAGAGGAACTTACAAATTTTAAAACTGATATTCTAGTACAATTAAACACAACTTTGGGGGAAATGTCTGCAAAAACAAAAAACATAGAACCTTTGGAAATTTATTGCCCAAGATGTAGAAATAAACATGCTTTGTAGGAATGTCCTTTGAATAAAACATCTATCTCAGCCATTTGTATTATCTGTTCAAAGAAGCATTCAACTGATAAATGCAACTTGCTACCACAACTCAAAACTGTGTTAGAAAATCAGACTAAGGAACTGTTGGTCACGAATCTGCCACAGGAAAGGATTTTTACAATTGCGCCCTAGACCCGACCAACATTGAAAGGCTGGAAGCAAGAAATGGCTCCCAGACCAATCTCCGAGTGGGCTGGTTCCCTCTACTATTCTAAAATTGGGTTTAAGATAAGGGTTCTTTGGAAAGAGATTTAAAAGGTTGCAGAAAGAAATGGGAAATATGGCCATAGGCCGAAGTGATGGGATCAGAAAAACAACAGCAGGAAACTACAAACGCAACAACAACAAGTAACATAAGAAATCAGCTTCATCTTTGCACAATCACATGCCGCAAATCCCTCCAAACCCACATTCCAGGAATTGTACCCTGACCGCAGTATTTAAATCCAGTATGCAGAATTTAAATGTAATAGCAATGCAGGCGTACGAATGCTATTAGAAATGCAGAAAATAGAAAAGAAATTCATCCATGCAACGCTTGAAAAATTAGAAATTGATCCTTTTATTCCTGCAGATACAATTGCAGTTTCTAGCAGCAAGTTTTTCCAACCTTTGTAAATGAGAATTACATTGGTTTTTATAGAGGTCCGTCCTCTTTGCAGCATTAAAAACTTAAAACCAACTTTCTTGTGATCCACAATTATATCTTGGAAATCAGAAACACGATCCCCTTAATAGCGGCCTCGAGGAAATAAAAATTAAATACCATGAAACGTTCACGGCCCTTCATTAAATTCGTTTCTTTTAAACATGTGCATGCAATTGTTAGCTCCATCCACGAACCGCAACCTCGAACCAATAAACCCTTTAATTTTGGTGGCCTGGGCGCTTCTTCGACTTTAACCGCCTCGGAAATCCGCAAAATATTTAATTCGGGTCAATATTAAATCATCGGAAACCAAAAAACCCTTCTCGGCCGTTCATATTGTGTTTGGCGGGAAAACAGTTACAGGTCGCGAAAACGCGACGGGTCGCGAAATCGCGACGTGTCACGAAATCACGACATCTTATAATGCCGTACGCTTTGACCACCGTTGACCCGCGAAAATGGCACATGTAGCGATTTTGCTACGTCTCCGGCTTCCTCTTCACCATCGCAAGCTTGCTCCGCGAAAACGAAACATGTAGCGATTTCGCTACATGTTTCCGTCGTTGGCTCCTCCCTGCGCTCTGCCCCGCGAAAACGAAACATGTAGCAATTTTGCTACATGTTTCCGTCACCGTACCCATCGCCATTTTCGGTCGCGATTCGCTGACATGTCAGCGACGCGCTGCAAATTTTCATCTTTGCCTTTGAAGCCGCCAGGGTCGCGATTCGCTGACATGTTAGCGAATTGCTGCAAGTTTTGACTTAATGCCTTTGACGCCGACCGACCCACGATTCCGGAACACGTCACGATATCGCGACGGTTCCGCCCAACCTGCCTGCATTGACTGCGTTGACCGTGATTCTGAAACATGTCAGCGCGTCGCTGCAGTTTTTTGACTTAACCATTTTTTGCTCAATTTTTCTCCTTTTTTCGCCCAAGCTGCATCAAAGCTGATATCAAAGGTCAGATTTCCAACAATACACTAATGCATTAATCAATGAGAATCAATGTGGCAAAAATGCCAACATTCTTGGCGGCTCGTAGGGTATACAGCTTGTTGTATGCAAGAATCCAGGCCTTAGTCCATTGGGCACAGAGTCATATCCGAACAGAAGGCGGGCTGCTGCAATACATGATCTGCTGAAAAATTGAAACTGGAAGGACCTACAACTTGTTGTGAAATGAAACAAATGGAATGGAAATGGAATGAGCTCTTGCGGTTGCACAAGCGGTGATTGCAATGGAGTGATATGAAAATGAACGAAGTTATGAAGTGGGAATGGAACTAGAAAAGCTGTGAAATGAAATGAACTAGACTGCGAAATAAATGCATAAAAGACTGAACTTAGAGGAAAGGGATAAGAAGGGACGGGGAAAAATAGAAAAGGGAAAAAGAAACAACAGCTGTGGCTTATTTTGTTTTAATGCAGAAGAAAAAGAAGGAAGAAGATGAAGAAAGGAAAGAGAGGAAATGGGGAAGGGAAAGAAGAAAGTGCTAGAAAGCCACCAAACTGTTGGGAGGAGAAAAACAAAGGAAAAACAAGCATCTACGGCTCGCAGGCAACAAAAGCCGAGATGAACAAATAAAAACAATACCACTTTTTTTTTTTTTTCTTCTTTTTTCTATTTTTTTTTATTTTTTCAAAATACTATATACAATAATTCACGACATGATTGGCATGTCGCCACCAGACATCCAATCTCAGAATGTTATCCGATAAATCTGCAATGTCCCGACCAGATCTGATCATACTTAAGTCGGTCCTTGAAATTGGGCTGGCTCCTTCCTGAAGTTCTCCATGGTGCGAATAGGATGCAATGCGACAGATTATCCTTCTTACTAGTACCCATATGGAGGACTTCTTCAGGTACCGGATGTAGTGGCTAGAACCAACACCACCACTCTGCAGACTTTACTGGCTGTGGGCTGAGTACAGGCTCCTCTAACTCCTTAATGTGATCACAGGGCTCTTCAAGGGAGAAATCTGATTCTGGGATCTCCTCAGGCTCTGAAATTTGCACTTGTTCTTCTACTTGGCCCATCTCTTGATGAAAACTGCAAGCAACCATATTGTTCATTGCTGGAAAAGTGCTTGCATGTCCCAATCCTTGACTTTGGACGAGATCTGTCCCTTGAGCTCCACATGACTGCATCTCAGGGATCTGGCATGAATGTGCAGGGTAAACAGGAGCAGCAACCACCGGAGAAGGTAATGGAGTTTCTCCCCACGGTAACTTTCTCGATAAGAGCAACAGCTGTTCCGCTCGCACTGCTTCCTCAAAGATTTGTGGGAACCGTTGTTCACCTGATCGCAGCAAAAAGAGACCTATGTCGGAATTAAAAGCTCGAACATAAAAGAGGTGGGCTTGGGTGGGTGATGGACGGATCTTCTCTGGAATTCTCTTCCAACTTATCAAGAATCGGACATTGAAGTCCGTGATGCTCTCTTGAGGTGCTCTCTTGATGTACATGAAAAATTGGTAGAGATCCAAAGAAGCGTAGAAAGGATCTTCATCAAATCTTTTGATCGGTGCCCCCGCTAGATCGTCCCATGAGCCGATGCTTTGACGTTTGAGCAATCTGCACCACCGTAATGCTCTTCCTTCCAAATACTCGAACCAGAAGTCGGATCATGACATCTTCATGTTCTATGACATGGATCATGGACAGAGTAGCAATGTCTTCAACATGTGCCAGAGCCATGCCTTCGGTACCATCATATTTTGCCAGGTTCTTCAAGGCACCTTCGGGAATTTCATGCCGAACTTGCAGATTTAGAGGGCCAAGATCATCCCATATAGAAAAAACCCTCACCTTTGTGGCAGTGGTCTGCGGAATCACGACCATCGCCATTAAGTCAGAGTCGCCAGAAAAAACATTCTTTGAACTTTTTTTTTTTTTTAAACAAAAACAGGTGTCCACGAACAGATCTTCAACTCAGAAAAGTCGCCAGATGAACTTACAAATCTCCGCTATGAGGCCAAGATAGCTCATAAAATCTTGAGACCTCCGGGTGTTAAAAGCGTGCCAAAACTATTGGCACCGGTGGGGTTATCACTTTGGAAAATTATGCGTATCCCACCGATTATGAATTCTTGGAGACAGAAACTGATCTATCCCACCAGGCGTGCCAAAAGCTGTTGGTCACGAATCCGCCACAGGAAAGGATTTTTACAATTGCGCCCTAGACCCGGCCAACATTGAAAGGTCGGAAGCAAGAAATGGCTCCCGGACCAATCTCCAGTGGGCTGGTTCCCTCTACTATTCTAAAATTGGGTTTAAGATAAGGGTTCTTTGGAAAGATATTTAAAAGGTTGCAGAAAGAAATGGGAAATATGGCCACAGGCCGAAGTGATGGGATCAGAAAAACAACAGCATGAAACTACAAACGCAACAATAGCAAGTAACATAAGAAATTAGCTTCATCTTCGCACAATCACATGTCGCAAATCCCTCCAAACCCACATTCCAAGAATTGTACCCTGACCGCAGTATTTAAATCCAGTATGCAGAATTTAAATGTAATAGCAATGCAGGCGTACGAATGCTATTAGAAATGCAGAAAATAGAAAATAAATTCATCCATGCAACGCTTGAAAAATTAGAAATTGATCCTTTTATTCCTGCAGATACAATTCCAGTTTCTAGCAGCAAGTTTTTCCAACCTTTGTAAATGAGAATTACATTTGTTTTTATAGAGGTCCGTCCTCTTTGCAGCATTAAATATTTAAAACCAACTTTCTTGTGATCCACAATTATATCTTGGAAATCAGAAACACGATCCCCTTAATAGCGGCCTCGAGGAAATAAAAATTAAATACCATGAAACGTTCACGGCCCTTCATTAAATTCGTTTCTTTTAAACATGTGCATGCAATTGTTAGCTCCATCCATGAACCGCAACCTCGAACCAATAAACCCTTTAATTTTGGTGGCCTGGGCGCTTCTTCGACTTTAACCGCCTCGAAAATCCACAAAATATTTAATTCGGGTCAATATTAAATCATCGGAAACCAAAAAACCCTTCTCGGCCGTTCATATTGCGTTTGGCAGGAAAACAGTTACAGGTCACGAAAACGCGACGGGTCGCAAAATCATGGCGTGTCGCGAAATCACGACATCTTATAATGCCGTACGCTTTGACCACCGTTGACCCACAAAAATGGCACATGTAGCGATTTCGCTACGTCTTCGGCTTCCTCTTCGCCATCGCAAGCTTGCTCCGCGAAAATGGAACATGTAGCGATTTCGCTACATGTTTCCGTCGTTGGCTCCTCCCTGCGCTCTGCCCCGCGAAAACGAAACATGTAGCGATTTCGCTACATGTTTTCGTCGTCGTACCAATCGCCATTTTCGGTCGCGATTCGCTGACATGTCAGCGACGCGCTGCAAATTTTCATCTTTGCCTTTGAAGCCGCCAGGGTCGCGATTCGCTGACATGTTAGCGAATCGCTGCAAGTTTTGACTTAATGCCTTTGACGCCGACCGACCCGCGATTCCGGAACACGTCGCGATATCGCGACGGTTCCGCCCAACCTGCCTGCGTTGACTGCGTTGACCGCGATTCTGCAACATGTCAGCGCGTCGCTGCAGTTTTTTGACTTAACCATTTTTTGCTCAATTTTTCTCCTTTTTTCGCCCAAGCTGCATCAAAGCTGATATCAAAGGTCAGATTTCCAACAATACACTAATGCATTAATCAATGAGAATCAATGTGGCAAAAATGCCAACAGGAACTCAACTATGTTGGACCAAAATAAGGGGTAAATTTCTCTCAATACCAAAATCCCCCTCATTTTCCTACAAATTGGGGGCATAATCCCTGGACTATGCCTCGGGGACAATCAAAACCACCCCAACATCCTTGGAATTATCCTCAATGGAAAAATTCCCAAGAATGGCCACAAAAAAATTAGAGTAATTTAGCCTGGAATCAGAATTAGAATAACCCATAATGGAATCAAAATAACCCATCTTGGAATTAGAATCAGACTAATCCACATTGGATGCAAAATCAACCACAGTGGAATCAACAATACTAGTCCTATCCAAGGCAACAAAGAAATCAAGGTCAAAATCAGCATTTGCTGCCTGCACCTAATAAAAGTTTTCAAGAAAAATAGAACCAACCACAATAGACACAATAGGTGAAACAACCTCAACTTCCAGCTCAATCAGTCACTAATACAAACAGCATGAGGTAGGCATCCCCTGTCTATGTGGCTAAAGCTAAAGAAAATGTTGAAATAAATGTTATTGATTGTAGTAACATCCAAATTCATTCAGGAAAAGTTATACCTGAACCTGCTTCAATTAAAATCAA
Organism: Wollemia nobilis; assembly: GCA_028583015.1. Lineage (NCBI taxonomy): Eukaryota > Viridiplantae > Streptophyta > Pinopsida > Araucariales > Araucariaceae > Wollemia > Wollemia nobilis. The sequence continues at coordinate 118,162 of JAQPPZ010007914.1, forward strand.
GGAAAATGAAGAGCAAGAACCTTTGGAACCAGTTAAACCAACAATAGAGAAAGAATAAAAAAAATAGAACCACAGGCAGAACAATTACCTTCATCAAAGATAATTCCATATCCTAAAAGATTCAACACCACAGCAGAAAATTCTGAGTCAGACCTGGTCAAGGAACTTAAAAAGTTAACTATATCATTGCCCTTATTGCAAGCCATTAAGGATATACCAATGATTAAAAGTACTATCCGAGATTTATGCATTAAAAGAGCAGGAAGAAAAAAGAAAGCATTTCCTAAGACTGTTCAGGTTGAAGGAAAGATAGTTGATCTCTTGTCTGGAAAACTAGTACCTCCAAAGTATAGTGACCCAGGAAGTCTAGTTATCATAGTTACCATAGGTTCAGTACCAATATCAAATGTCTTAGTAGATCTAGGAGCTACAATAAATGTCATGACCAAGGATATAATGAAACAATTACAGCTCAAACATCTTAGCCCCACATTTATAGTTTTAGAAATGGCTAATAGGTCAGTTGCAAAACCTGAAGGTATCATTGAATATGTTCCTATAGAAGTTTCTTCTTGGGAATTACCTATAGATTTTTTGGTTTTATAGCCAAGAAATTCAACACATGGATATCTCATCATTTTGGGAAGACCTTGGCTTGCAACTGCAGCAGCCTTCATAGACTGCAGATCTGGAAAAATGACTATTTCAAATGGTATTGATATAAAATAGATCTCTTTGTATCCTCTTGCAAGACCCTCCAGCAATTTTTTAGGTTAGTTATGGTTTCCTGATTCAGATGAAGAATCAGAAGAGGTTATTTCCACACTAGCCACCTTGGTATTAAGAGAACACACAGAAGACCTCCAAGACACAAAAAATTTAGAAAATGAAAATATCCTAATAAATGTTCTGCATGAACAAAGGTTAGAAGAGGAAGCAGTAAATATCTATCAATTGTTAAGGAATGAGGAGAACCAAAATTCTAAAGGTGAACCATCTATACTATCACAGGAAAACTATGTTTCACTACCACATGGGTGGCACCATCACCTGATTTTTCCTTCTCATTGTTCCATACAGGATATGCTTCCATCAGGAAGTAATGAAACAAAAACCTCTTATTTTCTCCCATCTTAGTAGTGTCCTCTTAATTCCCTAATCACGAGGTATGAAGAAGTGAATTCAATCCTTCCAAATACAAAACAAATAGAAGTCCAACCAGGCAAATATCTGAACATTTACAGCTGGATTACTAGGGAAGAGGAAGAAAAATTGATAGTTGTCTTGCAAAAGCATGTTCATGCTTTTGCTTGGGAGTATAAAGATATGTCAGGAGTTCACCCTGATATATGCACCCATAGAATTTATACTAAAGAAGTCAATCCAGTAAGATAACCCCAGAGAATATTGAATCCTACCCTAAGGGATATTGTAAAAGAAGAAATTGAAAAACTTCTGGAGGTAGGATTCATTTACCCAATTTTTGATAGCCAGTGGGTCTCTCCATTGGTTATAGTTCCTAAGAAAAATGGAAAAATGAGAGTATGTGTAGACTATAGAGAGCTGAATAAAGTAACATACAAAGACCATTTTCCATTACCTTTCATAGATCAGGTGTTAGATACCCTTGTTGGAAAAAAATACTTTTGTTTTCTTGATGGATTTAGTGGATATAATCAAATCCAGATTGCACTTGAAGATCAAGAGAAAACAACCTTTACCTGTCCATGGGGAACATTTGCCTATAGGGTTTTACCTTTTGGTTTGTGTAATGCCCCAGCAACATTTTAGCGAGCAGTCTTAGCATTTTTTTCTGATCTGACTACCAATAGTGTTGAGATATACATTGATGATTTCACAGTATGTGGACAGAATTTTGAATTTACATTAGAAAACCTTGACAAAGTTTTAACTCACTGTGAAACATTCCAATTATCCTTGAATCCAAAAAAATGTTTTATGATTATGAAGGAAAGAATAGTTCTTGGTCATCACATCTCTCTTCAAGGGATCCAGGTTGATCCAAAGAATGTGGAAATTATCAAGAACCTTCTTCCTCCAAAAACTCAAACTAATGTCAGAAGCTTCCTAGAACACATTGGTTTTTACCGCAGGTTTATTCTCAGCTTTAGCACAATAGTCAATCCCATGTTTGCCCTATTCACTAAAGATTCTAAATTTTCCTGGACTGCAAGGTGTCAGGAATCATTTGAAGCTCTAAAAGAGAAATTAGTAACTCCACCTGTGTTAAGAGGACCTAATTGGACATTACCATTTCACATACAGGCTGATGCTTCCAATACTGCAATTGGAGCAACATTAGGACAAATTGACAATGGTGAAAACTATGCCATCTACTACATTAGCAAGAATTTGACAGGAGTTGAGAAAAATTATATCACAACTGAGAAATAATTCTTGGCAGTAATTTATGTCATCAACAAATTCAGGCATTATATCACAGGTTATCAAATATTTATTCACACGAGATCACACAACAATTAAGTATTTGATGAATAAGCCTATGGTAAGTGTAAGAATTATTCATTGGTTACTTATTCCTTGCAAGAATTTGATATCACTATAATCAACAAACCAGGAAAAGCTAATGTTGTAGCAGATTTCTTGTCCAGATTATAGAACACAGATGAAGGAGAATTAGTTGAAGACACCTTTCCTGATGAAAAATTATTTTCTATATCATTCCAATCACCTTGGTTTGCAGATATAGCCAATTACTTGGTCATAGGGAAAGTTCCTCCACACTTCACTTCAAAACAAAAAAATAATTGATCAAATAGAGTTCTTTTAAATGGATTAAGGGTATACTTTTTAAGTGCAGTCTTGACCATGTGTTACGTAGGTGCATCCAAAAGGATGAGGTGTATGATATCCTTAGGGCTTGTCATGATGAACCCTTAGGTGGACACTACTCTGTAAAAAGCACAATTAGGAAAATCTTAGGGACAGGATATTATTGGCCATATCTTCACAAGGATGTGAAAAAGTACATCAGGAATTGTGATGCATGCCAAAGAATGGGGAAACCCACTCATACAAATGAAATGCCACTGCAACCTCAATTGGTTTTAGAGCCATTTGAGAGGTGGGGTCTAGATTTTGTAGGACCTATTGATCCACCTTCTCAAGGAAAGATGCATATTCTAGTATGCACTGATTACTTGACAAAGTGGGTAGAAGTGTGTGTTTTCAAACATGCTTGTGAAGAAAAGGTCGCTGATTTCTTGTATACTTAGATTTTTTAGATATTTGGAGCTCCTTGGTCTATTAACATAGACCAAGGACCCCAATTTGCATCTAAAGTCATTGAGGCATTCACAGAATTATATGAAATCAAACATAGAAAATCATCACCTTATCACCCATAAGCAAATGGCGAGGTTGAAGTAACAAACAAGGAACTAGAACGAATCTTAACAAAAAAAATAGCTTTTCATAGGAGAAACTGGCTAGATAAATTACCTGAAGCAGTGTGGGATTACAATACTAGTTGGAAATCCACTACTGGATTCACACCTTATGAACTAGTCTTTGGTAAAAAGCCCCTCTTACCTATTGAATTTGAGCTACTAACACTCACACAGCATTGGAAATTGAAATTGAATTGTCATAGGCACAGACAGACAGGATTTTGTAGCTGAATGCATTGGATGAACTTAGGTTGGATGCTCTACACCAAACTGAAGTAATTCAAGAGCAGAGGAAGTTGTGGCATGATAGTCACATTTAGTAGAGAAAACTTCAACAATGAGATTGGGCTTTACTATTTGATTCTCGCTATGAAGACTTCCCTGGAAAGCTGAGAACTAGATGGCTTGGACCTTATCGGATTGAAGAGGTATTTGACAATGGAGTAGCTCGTTTATCTCTTATTGATGAGTCACAGAGAAATTTGGTAGTGAATGGACATCGCCTCAGGGTGTACCATACACCTTTGACTAAAAAGGAATTCTTGTAGCATCTTGACAATTTTGATACACAACAGGTGGAAGAAATTTCCTCTTCCACTTCAAAACAATCAGCATGATCATGGATTTCAAGAAAAAGCAAAAAAATACAAAAAAATAAAAAAATGCAGAAAACAAAAAGATGAATAAATTCTAATTATGAATTCCTTCATGGGCATGATTTTAGGGAAATCATGAATTCCTTCATGGGCATAGTCAGAATCAAGAAAAAAGAGAGAGAAAATGAGAGGTAAAATAAAAAAAATAAAAAATAAAAAATAAAAAAAAGAGAGAAAAATGAATAACTCAGCAGTGAAAACCTTTTCTAAGGCACTACTGGGTTGGTATGCATGAAAACCAGTTTTCTGGCATGTATAACCTTGAAAATTTCTAAACCATCATTGTACAAATCCACCAACTACACTTGTCTTGAAATATTACAGAAAATCTCAGCAGAACATCAACAAAGGCAGTCATTCTTCAAAACTTGCATTAACTTGTTTTAATCAGGTATATATTTCTTACATTTCTTCATTGTAAATGATTGGTATATAGTATATAAATTAACCATTAGCATAAAATATATCCATAAGAGTTGTCATACTTAAAACATGTTTTGAGCATGAGAATATTGATTTCTGCCTAATCTTCAGAACAAGAATGCCAAAAATAGTGTCTGCTATCTTCTTCAGATTAATTGTTGTATTATCTCCAGATTGAAATTGTCTTCAGAATGATAGCAGAATGAATGTTGCACTTTGTCTTCTAAATGAAGCTTTGTCTTCGGAATGACGATTTGTCTTCGAAATGAAGTTTTTTCTTCGGAATGAAGATTTGTCTTCACAATGAAGTATCATCTTCAGAATGAAGCTTTGTCTTCGGAATGATGCAGGATTTGTCTTCAAAATGCAGTAGGATTTGTCTTCGGAATGAGGATTTATCTTTGGAAAGAGGATTTGTCTTCAAAATAAGGATTTATCTTTGGAAAGAGGATTTGTCTTCGGAATGAGGATTTATCTTCGAAATGAAGATTTATCTTCGGAATGAGGATTTGAATTCAAAAAAAAGCATGATCTTCGGAATGAAATCATAATCTTTGGAATGAGGTTTTGTTTTTGCAATAGATCATAATCTTCGAAAAGAGCATTCAATATAACATCTCCACGTGGCATCTAAGGAAAAAAAAAGAAATACGATCAAGTAAAAATTCTTTTGGCTGCATATGATAAATGAACACGTGTCAGTTAGGATGTGGTTTGTTTCTGCATCCATTTAGAAAGTAACAGAATCATGAGGGACATGACCAACAGTATGCCACCATTTTTTTGATACTAATAAACATGCACATGAAAGTCCGTAGGCAAAACAGAAAAACTAAAAAATGAGTAAGGTGGATCTGACGGCAAGGGCATCTGTGCAACCATTGATGGAAATGTGTTCGAAGAAAAAATAGAAACATGTGCCACACTTCTTTTTGAAGACATATTTGCTAAACATAAAATTATTACGAGGAACAGTGCTCAGATTACGGTTCATTCTGAAGAACAAAAATAGGGCAATTGAAAACTTGGAACCAAACCCTACAAATTTACAAACACCATAAACCAAATATCCAGCAAAGGAATAGCAGTAGAAGTGAGCAATTTGTAACATACCAAGACAGGAAAAAGAGGCAAAAAATGAAAATGGAACCAACGAATACCACCCACCTCTGGGAAAATCTAGAAGTGCTATAGATTTTTGAAGATGGAGGGCTTATGTCATTTTTTGATAAGTTTAATGGGTTCTCTGAAGATTTGGCTAGCATGTTCGCCCACACATTCAGAAACAACCGAGCACACATGAACGACATGACCATTGAGGTAACCCCTAAATTTTTGAGTCAAATTACTGAGCTACCATTAGAAGGTCTTCCAATTTCTAGGTTTGGCAAAAATACATTGGTAAATATAGTTAATCAATTTCTAGAAGAAAATGATAGGGAGCCAAAATATTTAATACATAACAACACATGCAAGGGGGTAAAAAGGGCCATCCTGCAGGAACCCTAGGATGAAGTGGCCACATGGGTAATCAAATTTCTAACCTATGAAGGGCAATATGTACTGTTATCAGGGCATCATCTAAAAATTTTAAACCATCTCAAACATGGTAGGCAATAGCCAGAAGCTAGCATAAATCTTCCCCTATACCTGCACCAAGAATTGAAAAACATGGCAAAAAGATATCAGGAAGGAAAAGGGAGCCTTCGCCACCATGGTCTCATCAAACTAGTTTGCCAACACCATTTTAGAGGAAACCCTAGGAGCTTTGATAGGTTTTAATCTACCCTAAATGATGTAATTTTTGGATATGAGGATGAGGAGGAAGAAACAAATGCTGCTGATGCTATTATAGAAGAAGAAATAGTTACTGCAAAGACTGTTGCAGAAGAAGAAACATAAACTATTGTAGAGGTTGTTGTAGAGGAAGAAACACACCCAGCAGCAGCAACAGAACACCTTGCTCCAGAACCTTCAACCTCATGAGCCAAGAAACAAAAGAAAAGAAGGTCTAAAACTGGTAGCAGAATATAAAAATATAAGAAGGTCCATTTTTTTGAAGTTGTTATTAATTTATCATAATAAGGAAGTGAAGCACCTAGCCCAATAGGGGAAGAAACAACAAGGGAAACATAAGCATCTAAAACTGTCCCCACAACCCCTGTTGTCACCAAAAAATAAAGCAAAAAGAAGAATTTTGCATCTGGAACTAGGAGGTCTACAAGACTCCACTTGAGGAAAATGACAAAACAGGTCATAGAAGAAGAAGGTGGACAAAGCAGTCCAGATGTCATAGAAATACAACCAGCCCTTGAAAAATTTCCAGAATTGCCTAAACAGATAATTGAGGAAGAGGCTAGGTAGGATAGCTTGGAGGTGGCTACAGTTCAATAGGCCACATAAATGGTAGATGTAATTATAGATAGTTTCATAGAGCCTCCTAAACAAGAGCAGACAAATGTTGCAAAGGAAGAGATAGTTTTTAAGTAGCCAACTACAACTGACCTATTTGCATCGAATTCTGAAGCAAAAATAGAGGAGGAAGACATCACAGAGCAGCTAAGAGCAGCAAGGAGTGTTTTCAAAACACAAACCATATGGATTGAAGAGAGAGAAAACATCATTGAGATGCAGGAAAGAAAAATTATAGAGTTATAGCAGAAAGTGGCAGAATTGAGAAAAATGTTGTCACAGTCTGAAAAACAACCAACTATATCCATTGATGAGGACGATTTGGCTCAATTTCTTATGAATTTATCTAGGGCAGATGACTCTGTTGAGGCAAACATAGGTGCTCATTCTGAAGTAGCACCCTTTCATTCTGAATATGCTTCAGAATTGGCAAAAAGCATAGCAAAAAATATTGGAGATGAGTCACCAGCATAGGAACAGTCCAAGCAGCAGCATGAAATTGTTCAACTAAGTACTCCTTCTATTGATGTCCCTGTATTTCAAACTGTTACACCTTTAGTAGAAATAGCAGATAAGGGGGTGCAAGTGGAATTACTGTCTAATGACAACCCAATAGAAATATAAGATAAGGGGGTATAGGTAGAATTATTGACAGATGATCAACCAATAGAAGTGGCAGAAAAAGAGGTTCAAGTAGATCTGCTACCTAGAGTTCCACTTGTAGTTAGACCACCTAATACTATGTCCCTAGGAAAATACAATGCAGACATATCCAGTTGGGTGATTAGATATGAGAAGCTTGCCACTAAGACTAAAAAATTCAAATTGGAAGGAAAACAACTAGAGGCAAAGGAAACATAGATTCAAGTATTAAAAGAAAAAGTGTCTAATTTATGTCAAATTACTAAATTTTTAGTCTAATTCAGATGGCTAGCCAGATTTTACAGTCTTATTCTGAAGGAGAAATACCTCAGATGGCAGGTCATGAGGATTAGATCAGGTCTCCCATATAAATTGGACACAACTGCAGATTTCTTGGAAGCATATTTTGACAGCCCTATTGAGCAGAAAAATCTCCTATGTGAACTATTTTTACACTTCTTTATTCTAGAAGAAGTAGAATTTCATCCTCAAATATACATTAGAGATGTTCAATTGAGGGCATTCATGTCCACCTTGCAGAATCAGTTTTATTGGGACCAGGAGAAAAGGTAGAATAAAGAAATTAAAACAAGAGCTAAATTGTTGGTCAGAGCAATTCAACCCAATCACCCAATTATCACCAAAAAACACTTCACCATGATGAAAAGGGATGATGTAAAGAGAATGTACTTGACAAACTTCAGGGACTATGTGAGCAGATTCCAAAAAATTTTGTAATGACAATTTTGTGCCAGGATTATCAGTCTGTAGAAACATATGGGCTAAACTTTCCATGTCTTTGCAGAAAAGAGAACCCATCTCCCCCATTAACTAAGAATGGTCCAGAAGAAGTGCAGAAGGAGTAATATAGTTGGTTGAAATCATGCAACATCATTGGATAGGTATCAGATTTAGGCCTCCAACCATCATCACTCCAGTTCCATTCTAATTTGAAGAAGATGCCCAACCTGATGAACAGTTTGAAGAATGGCTTAGGAAGCTTCAGGAGAACAGAGGGTATTATATAGGCAAGAAGTTGTTCTACAGGTCATTGAACATGGACATATGTGATTCCATAGCCCAACAGAATGCATGAGGACATGCATTAATATAAGTTGGGGGAAAAATGATGAGGACTAAAAATGCCTCAATCATAACATGTTTTGAACACTGAAATTGCTGACAAACTCTTATGTTTAGTCTAATATGATAGTTAAGTTAATTCAATATGTTGTGTATTAACTATTTGCATGATAAATGTATCTGAAATGCTATATTCTGATTTTTATAGCTTTTTTGCATAAGTTTTATGTTGTTTTGTTATGAATTGCTAAATGAGATATGCTTAGGTTGATAGCAACATTTCACCAATCATGTTTTGATATATCTCAAGCATTTATTTAACCTAAATTTGGCAACAGTGCAAGTAAACTGTTACTGTGTAGCAAAAACTGGTTTTTCCCATGTAAATTCTAGCCAGCTGCCAATGAATGGCAAGACATGGAATTCACATATAGAAAGAGATGAAGACCATTGGAATCTAATCCTGAGAAATAACCCACATGAGAAATGCAGAGAAAATCATTTAAAGAGCACACATTTGTTCATTCCGAAGTCTCTTTGGAATGAACAGATATCTTCATTTAAAGAGCACACATTTTTTCATTTCGAAGTCTCTTTGGAATGAACAGATATCTTCGAAATGAGAAAACATAATGTCTTTGGAATGAGAATTGCAATCTCTTCGAAATGAGCCACTTATCTTTGGAATGAAAATAGAATGTGCTTTTGGATTTTTGATCGATTTCTAATGTTGGAAAAATGGAAATAAAGATTGAAAAGGGTAAGGAAAAATATCTCTCATATGACTTTTTCATCCTTGCCGACCAAAGCCACCATTTATGGAAAGATCAAGTTTGATCTTCTTCTAGGATAAAACCAGGAATTGTTGCAGCATAATAGGATTAGATATTTTGAGATATTCTCAGCTTGTTAGTAGATATTAGGACATCTATAAATATGGCTCCTGTTCAGGTTGAGCTAGTAGAGGATAGAGAAAGCAGAGAGTAGAGAAATATAGGAGAAAATAGGCAATAATAAAAAAAGTGACTGTTACAGTCCTGTAATAGGTTTTCAGTAGAATTATTGTAATCATGTGCTTGAATCAATAAAGTGTACTATTTCTATTTCATATTGCTTGTAAATGAGTGTGAGTAAGATCTAGAGAAAGAGAGACTCGTACCTTCTTCTAGACAAGGAGGCTGGCCACTTCCAGACCTAGGAGGAGGACTAACAACAGGTTTTTATTCTGATTGTCTTTGTAGCAGAATGAGTTGTAGAACTTGTCATTTCATTCCTTTGTAAACAACTAATGGTATTTGCAATATTAGCTTATTTTATGTTTAGATTAATCTTGTGATTAATGGTTTGGTTGTAATCTCCACTTTCAACAAAGATTTCAATTTATTGTAGACTGTCATTTCCAGAATTTACTACTTTTTGTAATTTCCTGCATTTTATGTTTTGTTGTCAACCCTTGTATAGAATATTGACAACCTTCTGTTACAGAGCCTTGACAGGGTTTCATTTCTATGCTATAATTAGGTTTCCATTACTGCAAAAGTAAATATATTTTCTTTCTGCAATTATAATCAGACTTCTAATTCTGCAACTGTTATTTTTGCAACATAATTAGGTCTCATTCTGCAATTGTAATTAGGATTTCATTTTTGTAGTTAATGATTAGTTTCTATTTTTGCAACTTATATTAAGGTTTAATTTATGCAATTTAGAGATAGGAATGTCCTAAATCCCCCACACAATCGGTTTCACCAATAAGACCTATTGCTCCAAATTGACCTAAGTTATAACCTTGTTCACCCCTTCTTTCGCAGATAGCCTTGTACACTGCCCTGGATTGACAAATTCATTGAGAATTAATGATGTGTATAATGACAACACATTAGTACATACTTTGATTTTTCCTTCCTTCTTAGCTACATGAATTATATTAGAGATCCAATCAGAATAGTCGATGGCTTTTATAAAATCGATTTTAAAGAGTTTTTGGAGCTCCTCCTTGATTGGAAGGGTGACCTTCAAATGCATCTTTTGACGTTTCTTCTTAACAGGATTAGCATTAGGTTTAACTATAAAATGATGCATGACAAGGGAGGGATCAAACCTTGGCATGATGGCATATTACCAAGCAAAAATATCCTAATATTATCTCAATAAATTGGTCAATTGCTCCCACTCATCCATGGTCAAGGCTTTGCCTAACTTAATGATTCTAGAGGATTACTTAGAACCTATGTTCACATCTATGGTATCCTTGATAAGAATAGAAAAATCATCCTTAAGAGGAGGCAGGGAAGGAATTACTCCTAATTTCTTAATGTCCTTTGAAGACATAGAACCAAAATCCACTTGAGAACTAGAAGACTCAACCTATGTTGCGCAAGCGACATACCCATCAAAGAAGATGTCATTCTAAAATAAAGTTTTATCTATAACATGCAACTCTAGGGTTAAGACCTTAGGAGAGGGTGGACCCTCATCCCCAAAAATCCACTCTAAAACTTGATGAGATTCACCAAAGAGAAGATCTAAACAACAAGAGTCATCTTGATCCTGTGATGAAACATTTGTAGATTTTTTTTAGAGGAAGATTATGATGAATTGATTTGGGCTAGATATTCTGGTGAGCAAATTTAAAATGGGTGAGGATCTCCAACGATAGAAATAATTTGGTTTTCAAATTAAAATTTTACACATTGGTGAAAATTAGAAGGGACAACCTTCATTGCATGAATCCAAGGTCGTCCAAGATGCATATTAAAATATTCGGGACAAGACACCACATAAAACATTATTTTTTTAATTTTTGGTCCAAATCTAAGAGGGAGTAATAGAGTGCCACAAACTTCTTGAGAATAATTGTTGAAAGTTCTAATTATATCACTGGATGTAATTAAATATTCCTTTCTCAATCCAAATTTTTGAAAGAAATGATGTTACAAATATTAAGCGAATAACCATTATCAATCATAACCCTTTTGATGAGAGTGTCACCAATATAAGTAGTGATGTATAGAGAAGAATATTCTTGCACCCCTAAGGAAACCATATCATTATCTAAAAATATGAGATTAGGCTTCCTGAGATAACTTATAACCTGTGTCATATCACTAGGATAAATATCTAGAGGTACTGGTTGTTGTTTCAAAACATTTACCATAGCTTCTTTATGGGCTTGAGAATTCTGTAGAAGTTCTAAGAGGGGAATCTTTGTTGAATCATCCATATTATGTACTAATTTTCCTAGAGTAGTCATTATCAAAACAACCATGTTGTTATCATACTGATGCAGTACACTTTTATAGGACACTTGGTTGATTTATCTTATTATATTATGATTCAACTGATTGTTGGAATATTGAAAACTATAGTGTCAATGCAACAAAAATCAATTAAATCTTGAACCACATATTTCAACCATTTACAAGAATTAGTCCAATATCCTTCTACTCTATGATAGGCATAATGTTGATCTAATTTATACCAATAAGCTGTAGTATCTGGCTGTCTTATGGGAGGTAATTTAATTGCCTTAGCATCCAATAGTTATTTCAAAACTACTTCCACAAGCATATTAAGTCTTATGAAATTCCTTTGAGGAGGCTTCTGAAGTACAATATTTTGTAGGTTGTTAGTGACATTATTAATATGCCTAGTATCATTGTCATATACCATATGCTTATTCTTATGTTGAGACTTAGTTGACTTATCTTATTTAACCTTAAGCTGATCTCTTCTAATGAGATCTTATTCTACTCTTCTTGTTAACTCAATCACTTTATATAAAGACCTGACAATAGTAGTTTATAGGGCATAAGATAATTGTTCTTGTAAATTACTAATGAATATATCAAGCAAATATTTTTGAGACATAGGTTGTCTTAATCGACCAACTAAACTTCTCCAATGAGCTAGAAATTCTAAAAACCTTTCTTATTTACTTTATTTTAAATTATATAAATCTCTCATAGTCACTTCCTTCTCAATGTAAGCACTAAACTGATGAACAAACATCTCTACATTCTTCTCAAAAATATTTAAAGAATAGTTGGGCAATCGATAATACCATTCCAATGCCACTCTAGCAAGACTCTTTGGAAATATTTTCAATAAAAGCATATCATGATAAACAAGATCATGGTAAGCTATCCTGAATCCTCTTAAGTTCTCTATTGGATCTTCAGTTCCTTTATAGATTGGTAATACTAGAATAGAAAAATACTTAGGATAAGGTCTAGCAGCAACAATGGTATCCAATGGTTGACTACATATTTCTTTCTAACTATATGTAAACCCTAAATGTTGAATCATATCCATCCTTGAAACCAACTGATTCACTATACTTGCCAAATTCTGCATTTTTGGATTATGTGAATTCCTCATATTCCCTTGACTTAGGTTGGACATGAGAATTTTATTGTTGTATGTGGCACCTTGTGGGAATGGAAGACTAACTTGTGGTGGAATAGAGGAAATAATATTGACATTAGAAGATTGAAGTGGAAATTGAGAACCAATTTGAGTGCTACTACTAGTTGGAGGAATTGGTAGATTCACTCCAATGTTGGTGGTCACAGTAGTAGCATAAGTAGGTAGACAGGTTTGATTACCATAATTCAAAGGTTCATTCAAAGGGCTATCTTAGAGTGGGACATCCTTTTCAAGTAATTCTTATTCCTCTAAGGCCATATCCAAAGCATGTTTATGGTACTTATAGAAAGTCCATATATGGTCAAAATATTTAAAGATAATATTCCCATTGGAATCTTGGATAGGATCAATATGATTATCAACATCTTCTTCTAGGTTATGATTTTCTCTATCAATCTGATCATTCTCATGAAAAATCTCATCAAACCTAAGAAGTCTTTGTCCTTCCCCAAGGTCAAAATCCATTGAGAAAAATGAGTAAGACAAGGAGGAGAACTAAGACCAAAAGGAACCTATGCACTTATATGTAAATGAATTATCTTTTTAAATATTTGGCACATGATTTAATGATCTTGCTTATTGTTTGAAAGAAATAAAGAAGGTTTTTATGTTGGGTTCACCAAATATGTAGAGGGGGGGAAAATTCCTACAGCGTACGATATCCAAAAAAAGGCTAGATCCGTAAAGGAGGAAACCTTTTGTGGGATGAACCATGAGGGCATATGTTGTGCTCTACACTTGGTGCTAGGAGGATGGGTTCACTAGGAATGGTTTTAGGGCTTGCTCCAAGTCCTTAGGATATGTAAGAAAAATTTTGATGTGTTCAATTTTAAGAAAAACTCCTAAGATTGGTATTTCTAGTTCTAAGCTAAGAAAGATAAATGACAATGCAGAAAATAGAGTATAGTAGCTGAAAATAGAATGCAAACACACAAGAGCTAGCCTAATATGATTATTTATTTTGAATGCTCACTAACCTAAGGATTATTCTAGAAAACCTTTAAAGCAAAAACATACAAAATAAATGCACACAAATTATCCCTAGATGCAAACTAAATGCTTTTCATTTTTAGATGCCTAAGAATTAATTTCAAATCAAATAAAAAAAACCAGCAAGATAAATTAGAACACTTAGCTTTAACTAGTGGTTGACCCTAGCTTTTTGATGCTTCTTGTTCAATTATATCGAAATACATGTTCCTACAAGATAATCTAAGAAACACTAATAAATGATGATCAACATTAGTGGGCCTGCTTAGGCCACTGTATAACAGTCCTCGGAGGCACAATAGTCAAGCCCCCTAGGTCCCTTAGATGACCTTTCAATACAAAATCAAAAATTGATCTTTGGAGAATTAATCATTAAATAAATACGCAAAAATAGTAAAAATAGAAACATAATATGCCAATATGCTCATTATGCAATAATGAAGCTAATCAAACAGTCAAAAAATAGAACTTTCCCCTAGATTGATCTTAGGAAAAATTGTACCTTGCAAAAGTGGGCATGATAACACTTCGACGAAGTTATGCTCTATCAGAATGGGGTGCGATTTTGCTTCTGCAAGCTAAAACCCTAAATTAGGGTTAGCAAAGTTGTACCTTGATAAAATTGGGTGTGATTTTGCTTCAAACACAAAAAATAAAAGTGCATGCATAAAACATAAATTAAATGTGAAATCACAGAGTGAAACCTAAATGGAGGGCACATAAGCAACAAAAGAAAGTGAAGTTTCTGAACTGACACTCTTTCTCTCTAAGCCACAACACGCATCCACCAAGTTAAGTAGCAATCCAATCCACGCAATAAGAAATCAAAATCTAAAATTTGCACTTTAGGTTAGCTTATAGAAGACACAAAAAGAAGAGCAAAATGAAATCAATAAGTGAGTGTTAGCAGACAAAGATCACATGAGCATTAGTAAGTTCGTGATCGTGATATATATAAAAAGAGTGAGATTGCTCTTCCTTTTATAGATGATCAGGGTGGGCATAAATAAACTAACAGTCAATGCAAAAATACACTAGAGGGTTTAAAATTGGGTCTAAGTGGGCCAAGAAGAAAATAAAATTAAAATCAATAAAATTGTGCCCCATTTTGGTAGGGCACGATATCACTTCTGCAAAGTCGCGCCTCGTGAAGATGGGGTATGATTTCATTAAAAACACTAGAAAAGGAAAAATAGAGGGTGAAGAGGCCTACCCTTATCTTTGGAAAGGGTGAGGGACCTCATAATGGCACTAAGGAATGTTTCCCACTCAAAGTGGGTCAATTTTATGTGTCTACAAGTGGTTATCAATGTGGTTAAGGAAGTTATCAACCACATGTATTATTTATTACTGCTTCATTCTCAGTACAATCTAATGCTCACCTTAATCTCATATGGTATTAGAGTGGTAGAACTAGATGCAGGTGGACTTATGGATGAATGAATCAGGGCATAAATCCTAAAGTGGGACCCTTGGACAACCTAGACTGGATGCACAATCGACTGGACCACTGGACAATTCTCGATCGACTATAGATATGAACTAACTTCTACACACATCCTCAAGCATGGATATCAAGGCACTAACATGGACCCATCTAGGTGAATACCTGATGTGGTATCGGCTAACCTAGCAAGGTGATAACGTGGCATCATGTAATTGGTCCATTTCACTATTGATGCGACACTCCATTGGTTTTTTATTGATGCTGACATGGCTCCTTCATAGATGTGTGGCACTCCTTTGTTGGTTGGTGTGGGTGGAAAAGCATGTTCAAAGCTTCCTGATTGCTAGAAGGTAATAAAATTCTAAGGTTTGTGAATTTAGGTTTAAACCCTTCGTAGCACAGTAATATGCTGCATGTGGGACTAAAGTCTTGGATGTTTTTTTTATATATGATGTAGACGATAATAAATAAAATGCACCTCTCCCTTTTTTTTAATGGGGCTGCTAGCCCGATAGGTCGATCGAGCCAATGCAATATGATAACGTGCAGGAGGTTCGGAGTTCAAACCTTGCATAGGGTCCAAACATTCTTTTTGCAGAAAGAAAGAAAAGTAATATTTTTTTTGCTAAAGAAAGAGCGAAAGTGAAAGCCAAAAGAAAAGGTATTTTTTTTAAAATACTTTGCAAAATCATTTTTTTGCCAACAAATCCTAGGAGCATAAATTTGTTTTGCAAAATCTAGAGTAAAATAATGTATTTTTTCTCACAAGGAGGGATACAAAAATTGCACACTATTTTTTTGCAAACTGAAAGAGTCTTATAAATTCCACAAATTTGTTTATTTTGCAAACAAAAGAGGGGACAAAACTGTATTCTTTGTTACAAAATTATAACACAAGGGGAGAATTGTGAATATCAATTTTTGCAAACACAAAATAAATTTTCTTGCAAAAATTATTGTAAAAAGGTGCATTTTTTATTGCATTCAACACCTTAAAATTGGCATCGTGAAAATAAGTGCATTGTCAATGGAATTCGACACCTATACTTTAAAATTTGTAGGCACTTTTGATTGTATGCTGCATTTAATACCCTATTTTTTGCACTTACATCATAATTTAAAATTCAAAAAAACATAAGACCTTAAATTTTAAACCCTTTTGTGTAATTTATTTCACAACAACATTCGATATTTATGGTACCTCTGGCCCACACTTACAGGTAAAGTTGTCATGCTTTGGGCTACTATATCTAACACCTAATATAGTTGTAACAACAACGTCTGAGCTATTATTTTCTATAAATAATCGAGAAGAAATTAGGAAGCCAATTTTATTTTGATATTCACTCCATAATATACCCTAATTCATTCCTATTTCTTGGCTTAATTATTTCAACTAATCATCCTTTTTTAGAAGGATTTTTAGGTAGGTGCCATCAATTTGTAATGTCCCATTTTGAAGACTATGTGGACCCTATGCATTGTAATATTTCATTTTTGTCATTTTTGGACAAGGAAGTTGGATGTCCCCTTTTTTCTAGGCTAATAGGTGTTTTATGTAATAAAAACTAAGTGTTGGGGATTAATGTTGATGTAACCCTCACTTAATGAATAATTGGAAGCCTCTAGTGGGATGACTAGGTATATAGTCTTGGAAAGTTACTTTTAGTGTTTCATTATGTCATGTTCATCTAGTGAATTATAAGAGAAAGGGTTTACCCCTTCCTTACCTTTTTTTGCTTAGCTGGTGTGCCCTAAGTCTTCGAAAATAGCTAATATTATAGATAATGTGATGTGCCCTTGCAAATTTTGATGTGCCCTTGCAGATTTTGGTGTGTTGGAGATTAGGTGGATCTATCTCAGGATTCATAATTGTGTTGCAGATTTTGGTGTGTTGGAGTCTGGGAGTAGGTCATCCAGCTTTAGGAGGCCATTTGTGCATGTTTTGTGACCTATTTTGCTTTCATAGGAGGATCACCCAACTTTGGGGATTTTTCTATCTAGTTTTGAGGGTTGATTTATGTTTTTGGATAGTTCTTTACCCCATTTGCAATTTCAAAAAATTAATTAAAATCTATATCGCTGGAACACCCATTTTTTAGGGTTTTTGGAGTAATTTTTGAGTAGTAATTGTAGATCTGATCTACTTTGCAAAAATATAAATTTTTATTTTTTTAAACCCTAGTTTGTTGAGTTAGGGTTATTACAATGGTATCAATTTTGGTTTCCTGCTAGCCTATGAGAGCTATTTATGCATCCAAATAGGTACTATTTGAGGAGAAATAATTCAAAACCTAACCTCAACTAGGGGAAAGAAATTCTAGAACTAGAAGTTGAACAAAGGGATATGGTGGAGATGGTAGATGAGAAAAGGGATCCTATTGAGAAGAAATTTGACACCATGCTTGAGTTACTAACTTTTTTGGTGACCAAGATGGATCAGGGTGGAGTTTAGCCACCACCAAACCAAGGAGTAAACCCTAACCCTCAATCGCCACCAGATTAGGGAGAGCCATAAAATAGGGCGGTCATTTGGGATGAAGGGAGTGAGATGTCTATGATATAAACTCATTCTCCTTTGCCTAAGCCAAAAAACCCCATGTTTTTGCCCAGGCAAGAACCTGATGTATACCAGAAGACTGATGAACTAGATGCCCTATTTACAAAATATTAGTATAGGGTTGAAGAATTTGAAAATGCAATCACTTTCCAGAGTTACCTAGAGATCATGGGGAAGAAGGCTAGGAGAGGCAGGAAGTTTAGAGAAAGAAACAAATTGTAGTAGAAAATTCAAGTACTAGTGTTCAATGGAGATTATAGCATATTTTCTAGGGCATGACTATATAAATTATAGACTTACTTTACTCTCAACCCTATGTATGAAGAGGATGTAATACAATTTTAGAGAAGAGAGTTACCCTTAATTATATTGAGGGTTTGGTGGATTCCTTGAGAGTCTTGGTAAAAGCCTTTGAGCCTGCTTCATTGCAATGAGAAAGGATTTGACCCTTGAGTCTACAACATCATCAAAACCTAGGGTTTTAGCACCACCACCACCTAGGTTTAGCTAGGTAGGACCATCAGGATCATTTCGAAGAGGGAATTTCTTCTAAAAGAGAGAGATGCCTTCTCCAGGGAAGAATCAGGCTTTCGAAAAGCCAACACCCCCTCCATGGAGGGATTCAACACCTACGCCACCAGGAAGGAGGTTAAATGATAAGTGTGATGAGCTTAGGAGAAAAAAATTGTGCTTCACATGCAAAATCCCTTGGGTATCAGGCCATCACTACCAAGGAAAGGGGTAGATTCACTACATTGAGGTTGTTTAAGATGAGAGGTATCAAAAAGTAAATATGAGTCTTTGAAGGAGCACGAGCTTGAGGAGTCATCCCTTGTTGGACATTTTGAGTCCCTAAGCTAAAAGTTGTCATTGATGTCAAAAGGATCTATGTAAGTAAGCACTATGATTTTGCTTAACAAGAGCTTCATGAGAAGCAAAGGTTTTGATCAAAGGTTCAAGAAGGGATGCATGGCATTTGGTTCCAAAAGGAGCTTCAAGGGAAGCTTAGCAAAAGGTTTTTATTTAAAACCATGGATGGCATATTTGAAATGGGTTTTTCTTAAAACCCAAGTTGGCTTTTCGTTTCATCGAAAAATGTGCCCCGGTGATGGAGATATTTAATTTTAAAGGTTTAGTTTAAATTTTAATTTATTTAAAATTTAAATTTAAATTTTAAAATTAAATAAAAGGTTTTCTGCCATGTCCGTCGACGTCGTCATTTTCCCCCTCCATATCGTATATAAAAGGTGCCTCTTTAGCAAGGAAAATCTAAGTCTCTGAAATTTGAATTATAAAATCTTTATTGCCTAAGTTAGATCCGCCTCCGAATCGTGCATTTCGAGTGTCGCGGGATTGGTTGAAGCGTTGTTCAATTGTTTAAAATCTCGTGGACGAAAAGAGGAAGCATAAGGAGCACAAGGTGGAATAGCTTCCACATGGGAAGCTTAGCCCACTTGGTGGGTGGAGGGAGTGCAAAGGTGCACTCATTGCAGGTCTCAGGTTCGAGTCACCCGAAACCCATTTTTGCATGGTTTGTTGTCACCACAATTTTTGGAGCCGAAAAATATTTTATTTTCTAAGGTATGCCCATCGCCGCAATTTTTGGAGAATGAATAATTAATGTTTTAATTTTTCAAAGCTAAGGTTTCAAGCACCATTATTGAGGGTATGCTATGGTGATGTGATTTATGAGTTGTGGCTTATATTTTGCACTATTTGATGTGGGATTTTTTGCATTAAGGAGCTTAGTGAGTTGTGCATTAGTGCAAAGTGATTTTTAGGAGAAATAAGGGAATGGTAAATGGTTGTGGTGATATTCATGCTATGCTTAATTAATTAAGGAAATAATTATTTTTAATTATTTTCTAGTGGTGGATGTGATTTTTGACTAGGAGAAATAAGGTGTAAAAGGTTATGATATTTGTTTTGTAATTTCTCCTAACCCTCATGAAGATTGGCAAAAGAATATTGTGATTGTGGCAGATTTCCAAAGAGGCTTCTTCATCTTCATAAAAGGTATGGGCACATTCTCCTATTGATTGATTATGGTGGTTGATTTCTGAAATATCATTGGAGAGAAAATGATTGATTGTGGTTTCCTTTTCAAAAGTGGTTGGTTGAATGCTTCAAGGTTTTTTGGTTTGAGAGTTGTGATTAAACCTTGTTTTATAAGCATTGTTGTTGAAGCCCATTGGTTGTGCAAAGAACTTGAACTTGAGTTAGAGAAGAACATGAGTATCATTGTTATGTGAGATTTGTGGTTGAGCATTGTTGGAAACATTTTGAGTTGGTTGATACATGCTTGGACTAGGGTTTGTGAGAGAGAGTTGATCCTTGAGGTGATTGGTTGAGTTGAGTTGATTGAGCCTAGTCAAGTGATTGTGTGAAGTGGTTGTTCAAGTTCCAAGAAACAAACTATTCTATATTTTGATTTGAGTTGAGATTGGGATTTGAGAATAGAACATATAGAGTCTCTAACAATTCTCTTTATGCTTCTATGAGATTGATTTAAGTTGAGATTGGGATTTGAGTATAGAACATATTGAGTCTCTAACAATTCTCTTTATGCTTCTATGATATTGAGTTGAGATATTGATTGAGCATTGAGCTTAGAACATATTGAGTCTCTAACAATTCTCTTTATGATTCTATGTGATTGGACAAGTTCTATGTGAGCTTGTTAAGCAGATTTGAGACAAGTCTTTGAGAAGGCTTGTGGACTGATTTGAGTAAGCTTTTGTGAAAGCTTGCTATGAAGATTTGAGCAAGTCCTAGAGAGGACTTATTGAGCAGATTTGGACAAGTTCTAAGTGAGCTTGTTGAGCAGATTTGGACAAGTTCTATGTGAGCTTGTTGAGCAGATTTGAACAAGTTCTTGTGGACTGTTGAGAAGATTTGGAGCAAGTTCTTGTGTGGACCTATTGAGCATATTTGGACAGGTTCTATGTGGACCTATTGAGCAGATTTGGACAAGTTTTAGTGGACCTGTTGAGCAGATTTGAGTAGGTTCTATGTGGACCTATTGAGCATATTTGAGCAGGTTTTAGTGAACATATTGAGCAAAATTGTACTAGACCAAATATACTATGTTTAGTGCAAGATATTGAGCAGAGTTGTGCTAGACCGACTGAACTATGTTTAGTATAGTATTGAGATAGAGCTTTGGAGGTGACAGAGTATAGAGGATAGAGTCTCAATGGATAGAGATCCAACAACTAGGACAATTGAAGATAGATCTGAGTGAGGAGTCTTCAAGTGGAGAGAGATCCACTAGTCAGTGCAGCATAGAGATAGAGTCTTCTAGAAGATCACTAGCCAGAGCAAAAGGAGAAAGAGTTCTCCTATGGAAGAGATCCATGAACTTGAGATTAGGGGATCAACATCTCCTTTGGACAGAAGTCCATAAACATTGTAATTTGGGAAGGATTCCCAAGAGATTATTTGAGAAATATTTAGAAGAAATATTTTCTTTGTGGAGGTAGCCCACATTGGGTGAACCATGTTAAAATCTGTGTCTCTATTGTGTATGGTGTTATGTGCATTGCTTTGATTATTGCTATTGATACTACTATCTATACACTACATAATACTAATTTGAAAAGAAAAGTAAAAAGTGGTCTTATAATGTTCACCCCCTCTCTCAGTATAAGCTTGTGTTCTTCAATTGGTATCAGAGCGGGTTCCTTCAGAAGAGTTTGACAACTTGAAGGAAAAGCGGTCTAAGAACACAATGGATCAAAAGAATGAGTTCTTCAATAATGTAGTACCAGTATTTGATGGAAGTGACTTCTTGTATTGGTGTGTGCTGATGAGATTTCACCTGATGGCACTTGGCAATGAAGTTTGGGATGCAGTGGAATTTGGATATGATTCAATAGTTAATCCTCCTACAGATAAGGAAGGTAGGTTTCTCATGCATGCAAATTCAAGAGCTATGAATGCAATTATAAAAGGACTACATAGATCAGAATCTATGAAGGTTATGGAATGTGGAACAACAAAAGATATGTGGACACTCTTGCATACCATATATGAAGGAGATAAAAGTGTCAAGAAATCTAAGATCAAAAATCTCAAAGGAGAATTTGAGAATCTAAGAATGAGGGATGATGAAAATATTCATGACTATCTCAACAAGGTTGATGAACTTATACATGAGATGAAAGGTCTTGGAATGAAGGTTGATGAATCTGATGCTTGTGATAAGATCTTGAGAACTCTTCCAAAAAGGTATAGTGAAAAGGTTTCTGCTATAGAAACATCAATTGATAGTGATAGTCTAACAAGAAATGTTTTGCTTGGTATGCTTACAACTTTTGAGATAAGAACAAAAGATCCTATTCCTCCAAAAGAAGTTGCATTCAAAGTGGACAGTAAGAAAAAGGGTAAGAAGACAGAATCAAGCAATGAATCTTCTAGTGATGAAGAAGCTAACTATGGTAGAAGAGATAAAGGTTCCAGAAGACCGATAGATATAAGATCTATTAAGTGCTTTAATTGTGGCAAGTATGGACATTTTGCAACAGAGTGCAAAGAGCCAAAGAATAACAATGATGAAGAAAAACAAGATCACAGGTACAGGGAATCTAAAAAATATAGGTACCAGAAGAAAAGTAGGGATGGACAAAACAGACAAGGAAAGAAGTTCTTCCAAAGGCAAAAGAGAAGCTACTATGCGGATAATGCAAGTAAGTACTCAATTGATAGTGATGCTAGTTTTTCAGACAATGATAGAGATGAAGTCTTGTTTATGGTTGAAGAAAAAGATCCAGTTAAGAAAAAGACTCTAGTTATTCTCAAGTGTTTTAGATGTGGTAAATTTGGACATCTTGAAGATGATTGCACAAGGGATGGCTATAGTTTCAGTGATGATGATTTTGAAGATGCACTTGGTAGACCATATGAGAATCTTCTAATGGCATTAGAAGAAGAAGTGAGTGATCCTATAGAAGATAAGTCAAAAGAAATAAATGATATGGACAAAGGCAAAAAAATAGAGGATTATTCAATAGAGAATGGTTATGATCTCAAGGGAGAACTTATCTATGCTCTTGACACAGTAAAGAAGGTAAGAAAGCAACACTCTAAACTTGAAAGTCAGTTTCAAGAATGTGATGAAGAAATATTATTGCTCATAGAGGATTTAGAGAAGTCAAAAGCTAAGGCAAGCAAGTTCAAAGATAAGTTAGAAGAAAAGATTCTAGAATGTGAAAAGTTAACACAGGAAGTGGCACTACTAAAGGAAGATTTAGAGGATTCCAAGAATAAGCTATACAAGTATGTAACCAGTGCAAAGAATGTGGATAAAATAGTCAAGATACAAAGAGGAGCATCAAACAAGACAGGTCTTGGTTCTAAACAAGTTCAAAAGAAATGGGAAGCAAAGTCTACCTCAAGTCTTGAAGAAGAAGGAACTTTAGAAGAAGACACTTCAGAAGAGGGATTCTCAGATGAAAGTGGAAGTGAAAGTGAAACTTCTAAGGATGAGTCAGATTGCAGTGAGTCCAACAGGAAAAGAGACAATGGGCAAAGAAGATATAGATGGAACAACAATCAGAATAGGAGACCAATGAGGTCAAGACAAGGAAGCTTCAATGGAAGATGTTTTTCATGTCATAGGTTTGGGCACATGGCTTCACAGTGCAGGACACATCAAAGACAAGAATATGGAAAAGGATAACTTTTCCAAGGATATTGTTATTCATGTAATGAGTTTGGTCACAAGGCAATGAATTGCAGGGTTCATGACAGAAGAGGATATGGCTTCACTAGGAGAAATCCTAAGACAGTTGCACATCCAAGGAATAATAACATTAAGTGTTATAAGTGCAATAATGATGGTCACATAGCAAGATGGTGTAGAGAAAATATTCCAGAAATAAATAGGAACAGGAATATAAACAAGAACAAGAATATGAACAGGAACAAGAACATGAACAGAAACAAGAAGATGAACAGGAATAGAGACTCAAAAAAGAATGAGAACAAGAACAAGAATAGGAACATGGATAAGAACAAGAATAGGAACAAGAACATAAGTGATGACAGGAACAGGGATGATGACTTGGAAAGAAACAGTGAGAGGATTCAAAAAACTCAGAAAAGAAGAGAGAAAGATAAAGGTAGAGAACAATGCTTTAGGGAGTAGAAATACTCCCACCCTAGAATTAACCACCTCAAGTGGAGGTGGGGGAGGGGCTAAGCTAAGAGGCTCATTCTTAGCCCCGAGCCCCAAAGGTGACCCTTTGCCATTGATGTCAAAGGGGGAGAGATTTGTGTATATTGGGGAGAGTTTTTGATATGGGGAGAGATTTGATATTTGAGAGAGCATTGAGCCAGGGGGAGCAAAGTCCCAGGGGGAGCAGAAAAGAAGGTCAGATTTTAGTAAAAGGATATGGGTTGCCATCAATGACAAAGGGGGAGATTGTTGGACATTTTGAGTCCCTAAGCTAAAATGTTGTCATTGATGTCAAAAGGACCTATGTGAGTAAGCACTATGATTTTGCTTAACAAGAGCTTCATGAGAAGCAAAGGTTCAAGAAGGGATGCATGGCATTTGGTTCCAAAAGGAGCTTCAAGGGAAGCTTATAAAAAAGGTTTTATTTAAAACCATGGATGGCAGATTTGAAATGGGTTTTTCTTAAAACCCAAGTTGGCTTTTCGTTTCATCGAAAAAGGTGCCCCGGTGATGGAGATATTTAATTTTAAAGGTTTAGTTTAAATTTTAATTTATTTAAAATTTAAATTTAAATTTTAAAATTAAATAAAAGGTTTTCCCTCCCTTGTTCATTGACGTCATCATTTTCCCCCTATGTATCGTATATAAAAGGTGCCTCTTTAGCAAGGAAAAGCTAAGTCTCCGAAATTCAAATTATAAAATCTTTATTGCCTAAGTTAGATCCGCCTCCGAATCGTGCACTTTCGACTGTCAAAGGATTGGGTGAAGCACTGTTTAAAATCTCATGGGTGAAAAGAAGAAGAATAAGGAGCACAAGGTGGAATAGCTTCCACGTGGGAAGCTTAGCCCACTTGGTGGGCGGAGGGAGTGCAAAGGTGCACTCGCTGCAGGTCTCGGGTTCGAGTCACTCGAAACCTATTTTTGCATGGTTTTCTGTCGCCGCAATTTTTGGAGCCAAAAATATTTTATTTTCTAAGGTATGCCCGTCACCGCAATTTTTGGAGAATGAATAATTAATGTTTTAATTTTTCAAAGCTAAGGTTTCAAGCACCATTATTGAGGGTATGCTATGGTGATGTGATTTATGAGTTGTGGCTTATATTTTGCACTATTTGATGTGGGATTTTTTGCATTAAGGAGCTTAGTGAGTTGTGCATTAGTGCAAAGTGATTTTTAGGAGAAATAAGGGAATGGTAAATGGTTGTGGTGATATTCATGCTATGCTTAATTAATTAAGGAAATAATTATTTTTAATTATTTTCTAGTGGTGGATGTGATTTTTGACTAGGAGAAATAAGGTGTAAAAGGTTATGATATTTGTTTTGTAATTTCTCCTAACCCTCATGAAGATTGGCAAGAGAATATTGTGATTGTGGTAGATTTCCAAAGAGGCTTCTTCATCTTCATAAAAGGTATGGGCACATTCTCCTATTGATTGATTATGGTGGTTGATTTCTGAAATATCATTGGAGAGAAAAGGATTGATTGTGGTTTCCTTTTCGAAAGTGGTTGGTTTAATGCTTCAAGGTTTTTTGGTTTGAGAGTTGTGATTAAACCTTGTTTTATAAGCATTGTTGTTGAAGCCCATTGGTTGTGCAAAGAACTTGAACTTGAGTTAGAGAAGAACATGAGTATCATTGTTATGTGAGATTTGTGGTTGAGCATTGTTGGAAACATTTTGAGTTGGTTGATACATGCTTGGACTAGGGTTTGTGAGAAAGGATTGATCCTTGAGGTGATTGGTTGAGTTGAGTTGATTGAGCCTAGTCAAGTGATTGTGTGAAGTGGTTGTTCAAGTTCCTAGAAACAAACTATTCTATATTCTTTTTATTTATAAATAAATTTATTGATTTGAGTTGAGATTGAGATTTGAGAATAGAACATATAGAGTCTCTAACAATTCTCTTTATGCTTCTATGAGATTGATTTGAGTTGAGATTGGGATTTGAGTATAGAACATATTGAGTCTCTAACAATTCTCTTTATGCTTCTAT
Organism: Wollemia nobilis; assembly: GCA_028583015.1. Classification (NCBI taxonomy): domain Eukaryota; kingdom Viridiplantae; phylum Streptophyta; class Pinopsida; order Araucariales; family Araucariaceae; genus Wollemia; species Wollemia nobilis. Next base: position 144,406 of record JAQPPZ010007914.1, read on the forward strand.
GAGATTGAGTTGAGATATTGATTGAGCATTGAGCTTAGAACATATTGAGTCTCTAACAATTCTCTTTATGATTCTATGTGATTGAACAAGTTCTATGTGAGCTTGTTAAGCAGATTTGAGACAAGTCTTTGAGAAGGCTTGTGGACTGATTTGAGTAAGCTTTTGTGAAAGCTTGCTATGCAGATTTGAGCAAGTCCTAGAGAGGACTTATTGAGAAGATTTGGACAAGTTCTGTGTGAGCTTGTTGAGCAGATTTGGACAAGTTCTAAGTGAGCTTGTTGAGCAGATTTGGACAAGTTCTATGTGAGATTGTTGAGTAGATTTGGACAAGTTCTAAGTGGACCTTGTTGAGCAGATTTGAGAGGTTCTATGTGTGAGCTATTGAGCATATTTGGAAGATTTTGTGTGGACCTATTGAGCAGATTTGAGCAAGTTCTAAGTGGACTTATTGAGCAGATTTGAGTAGGTTCTATGTGGACCTATTGAGAAGATTTGAGTAGGTTCTATGTGGACCTATTGAGCAAAATTGTGCTAGACCAAATGTACTGTGTTTAGTGCAAGAGATTGAGTAGAGTTGTGCTAGACTGACTAGACTATGTTTAGTACAGTATTGAGACAAAGCTTTGGAGGTGATAGAGTATAGAGGATAGAGTCTCAGTGGATAGAGATCCAACAGCCAGGATAATTGAAGATAGATCTAAGTGAGGAGTCTTCAAGTGGAGAGAGATCCACCAGTCAGTGCAACATAGAGATAGAGTCTTCTAGAAGATCACTAGCTAGAGTAGAAGGGGAAAGAGTTCTCCTATGGAAGAGATCCATGAACTTGAGATTAGGGGATCAACATCTCCTTTGGACAGAAGTCCATAAACATTGTAATTTGGGAAGGATTCCCAAGAGATTATTTGAGAAATATTTAGAAGAAATATTTTCTCTGTGGAGGTAGCCCACATTGGGTGAACCACATTAAAATATGTGTCTCTATTGTGTATGGTGTTCTGTGCATTACTTTGATTACTGCTATTGATACTGCTATCTATACACTGCATAATACTGATTTGAAAAGAAAAGTAAAAAGTGGTCTTATACTGTTAACCCCCCCTCTCAATATAAGCTTGTGTTCTTCATCCCTTGAGTCTCATGAGAGCTTAAACACTGGCACATTGACCACAATGAATAGTGTGAATAGGTATTTTACAATCAAGGTGCCAAGAGATGTATTAGGAAATAAGGTGATAGTATTGATAGATTGTGGGGCAACCCAAAATTTTGTGGATGAGGTTTTTGTAGATAAAAAAGGACTAAAACCAGAAATATTTTCTGGGTTTAATGTTGCTACTGGTAACGGGAACATTATGCCTTGCAACATATTTGTGAGGCAAATGAAGGTAAATTTTAAGAATCATTCCATAGTAGATTATTTCTATGTGTTTCCATTGGGAGGAATTCCTCATTTCATACTAGGAGTTAAATGGATGTATTCATTAGGAGACTACACCACAAGTCACCAAATATTGTAGCTAAAATTTAAAGCTAAAGGGTGTGAGGTAGTTTTGCAAGGGATCAAGAAAAATGTAAGAGAAGATGTCCAAAAAAATGGAGAGGATTTTGAAGAAAGAGGATATAGTTTAGGATTTTGGTATATTTATAACAAAAGGTATACCTTATTCATCTGATAATCATGTCTCTTATCATCCTAAAATTTAGATTTTGTTGGAAAAACATAGCACTATTTTTGGGGATATGCCTAAGGGATTGCCACCCCATAGGGGATTTTAGCATGTGATTGAGTTGGAACCAGGAACAAAACCTATCATGATAACCCCTTATAGGCATCCTAGAATGTATAAGGATGAGATAGAGAAGGTCATAAAAGAGCTACTTGCTATGGGGCACATTCACCCTAGCTCTATCCCATTTGCATCACCTGTAGTGTTAGTGAAAAATAAATATGGGACTATGTGGATGTGTATTTATTATAGGGTCTTGAAAAAAAAGATAATATAAAATAGATACCCTGTTCCTAGAGTACATGAGCTCATAGATGAATTGCATGGGGCTATATATTTTTCTAAGATTGATTTGAGATTAGGATATCATCAAATCAGGGTGAAAGACAAGGATGTGCATAAACAACCTTTAGATGTCATTTTAGCCATTTTGAGTTTTTGGTGATGCCCTTTGTATTGATAAATGCCCCTACCACTTTACAATCAACCATGAATCAGATTTTTAGGGAGTATTTGAGGGATTTTGTGTTAGTTTTCTTTGATGATATTCTTTTTTATAACAGCTCATGGAAAAATCACTTGAAGCATTTGGATTCTATTTTGAGTATTTTGGGACAGTGATAATTTTATGCAAAGAAGTCTAAGTGTGAATTTGGCATGTTTGAAATTTTATATTTGGGGCACATAATCAGCAATAATGGAGTGCATGTAGACCAACACAAGATAGAGATAATTCAAAAACTGGCCTATTCCCACTACCTTAACTCAATTGAGAGGGTTTTTGGAACTTTACAACTATTACAGGAGATTCATTAGAGGGTTTTCAGCCTTGGTAGCACATTTGACTAAATTTAAAAAGAAGAGAGCATTTGTATAGAGTGATGAAGCCCAAAAGGCTTATGATAAATTGAAGGAAGTGATGTCTTCTTGCCCTCTACTTGTAATTCTTGATTTTTCTTTACCATTTACCATTGATTGTGATGCTTTAGGTGTTGGAGTAGGGGTTTTATGAATGCAAAATGGGAGGTCAATTACATTTGAGAGCAGGAAACTTAGTCCAATGGATATAACTTTCAGCATATATGACAAGAATATTCTTGCCATTATGCATGCTTTGACCAAGTTCAAGTAATACCTTGTTTGTATCAAATTTATGGTAAGGATTGATCATAATAGCCTTATATATTTTCTTGGACAACAAGATTTAAATGATATGCAGCAGAAATGGGTCACTAAAGTGTAGGCATATGATTTTGATATTGAGTTTATAAAAGAGAAAAATAATTCAGTTGTTGATGCACTATCTACAATGCCCACATTTCACTCTATTTCCATTATAACAGCTGATTGGAAGGCTGTGATTATGGCTAAGTATGTGAAGAAAATTTGTACATCTAACATTCTTGATGGCAACTTGAAATATGACAAGTATAGCATGAAGGAAGGTCTGATTTTTTACAAAAACAAAATTTTTATTGTGCCAGATTCCAAGCTTAAAGATAAATTTATTGCCACTATGCATGATGCACCCATGGCTGGTCATCCGAGGTTTTTTAAGACCTATAGATAGTTGCGTGAAAGGTTGTCATGGAAGGGGCTAAAATATGATGTATTGAAGCATGTGAGGGAGTGCATCACTTGTCAAAAAAATAAAATTGGAAACACATTGTTTGCTGGTCTTTTTCAATCCTTGCCCATTCCCAATCTAATATGGGAAAGTATATCAATGGACTTCATCACGGAGCTACCAAAAGTGCATGGTAAGAATTGTATATATGTTGTGGTGGATAGGTTAACTAAATTTGCACACTTTTATGCTATTTTAGCTTCATATACAGCAGTACAAGTTGCTAATTTGTTCTTTAGAGAATTGTTTAAATTGCATGGCATGCCAAAGAATATTGTGAGTGACAAGGACAACAGATTCATGAGTATATTTTGGCAAGATTTTTTCAAGCTTTTTGACACATTGTTGACTCCAAGTACAAGCTATCACCCCAAAAGAGATGGCCAAACAAATATTGTGAATAAATGGGTTGAAGGCTACTTGATAAACTATGTTTTAGGGCAGCGTAATGCATGGATTTAATGGCTTTACTTGGGATCATTTTGTTATAATTCTTCCTATCATATGTCTATTAAAATGACCCCATTTATGTATTTATATGGATATGATGCTCCTAAATTCATTTATTTGTTGTTGAGTGACAGTAGGGTGCCAAAATCCAAGGATTATATGTAGAAAAATTAGGATATTATGAATATTTTGAAGGATAATATTCAGCTTGCACAAAATCAGCAGAAAAAGTATGCTGATCGACAGCGTATTGAGCATCATTTTAATGTTGGAAACAAGGTTTATTTGAGTTTGCAACCCTATAGACAGTTCACCATGAATAGAAGTGGAGTAGAGAAGCTTAATCCATGTTTTTATGACCCTCACAATGTCATACATAGGATTTGGGAGGCTGCATATGAGCTTGAGCTATTAAACAATAGTAAAATACATAATGTATTACATATTTCATGCCTAAAAAAGGCACTTGGACAATACATTGTTCCTTCCATTGAGTTGCTTCCATTTGATAATGATGGAAACCTAAAATGATCATGGAGACTAGAGAGAGGAAGTTGATAAATAGGGTCATCAAAGAGTACTTGGTGAAATGGAGAAGCTTGCCCATTGAAGATGCTACTTGGGAGAGAAAAGATAATATTGTACATCTAGCTCTAAATTGCTTGAGGACAAGCAATTTGGGAAGGGAGGACTTGTAATATCCCATTTTGAATACTATATGTACCCTATGCATTATAATATTTTATTTTTATCATTTGTGGACAAGGAAGGGGGACATACCCTTTTTGATAGGCTAATAGGAATTTTATGTAATAATAATTAAGTGTTGGGGATTAATGTTGATGTAACCCTCACTCAATGAATAATTAGAAGTCTTTAGTGGGGTGACTAGGTATATACATTTGGAAAGTCACTTTTAGGGTTTCATTATGTCATGTTCATATTGTGAATTGTAAGAGAAAGGGTTGAACCCTTCCTCACCTTCTGCTACTTAGGTGGTGTGCCCTAATTATTCATAAATAGCCAATCTTATAGACAATGTTATTTTCCCTTGCTCTTGATTGGAGATTGGGTGGATCTATCTTAGGATTCACAATTGTGTTGTATATTTTAGTGTGTTAGAGTTTGGAAGTGTGTCATCCAGCTTTGGGGGGCCATTTGTGCATGTTTTGTGATCTATTTTGCCCTCATAGGAGGATCACCTAGCTTTGGGGATTTTCTAGCTAGTTTTGAGGGTTTTTTTGTGGTGTTGGATAGTTGTTTGGCTCATTTTCACTTTCAAAAAATAAAAAAATATATATGTATGGTTGGAACATCTATTTTTTAGGGTTTCTAGAGTAATTTCTAAGTAGTAATTGCATATATGATCTACTTTGTAGAAATTTAATTTTTATTTGTTTAAACCCTAGTTTTTTGAGTTAGGGTTATTACACAATTTGAGTGAATTCTCTTTCAGTGCTCATTTATGGTATATCGAAAGAGAGACCATTTTGGTGATATAAGGAACCTTCATAATGGGAACTATACACAAATATATTTCAAATACACAGTTGCTTAAATGTTCCAATTATGCTCCATGAAGAACCAAAATGAGATCCATTCTACAGGTTGAATATTTGTGGGATGTAACGACTGACACTACAAAACATCCTACTACAGTAGATACAAATCAGGAAGCATATGATAAAAAGTATATAATATCCCTCATGCTTATCTTGCTTGCTACTACTGATGAAGTACAACCTCACATGTGTGATGCTAAAAATGGTAAATATGCTTGGGATGCATTAGTTACCATATATGAAGGGAAGAATCAATCCACCATTCTTAACCTTCAATCCAACTTCATAATCTCAGTATGAATTTTGATAGATTAGTAGAATTTTTCCTATGTAAAGTGGTAGAATTGAAGTCCAAGTTGAATGCTTTGGTAGAAACAATAGAGGATAAAATCTTGAATTCAATCATTTTGAAAGCTTTTCCAAATTCCTACAAGGTTTTGATCACATCCCTTGAAGTTTCCATGAGACAAGTTACTTTTTTGAAGTTGGTAAATTTGCTTCAAACTGAGGAGGAAAATCAACTTCAAAGAGATGAAGTTACAGATAATGCACTTTACTCAAAATAGGGATCAAGAAAATAGGGTAACTTTCAGAAGAGGGATCTTCTTCCAAAGGTTCCAAAGGCAAGCAACCTCAACAAGGACAAAATAAGTATTGCAAAATTTTGATATGGACAACCATGACACCAATAGGTGTTGGTTCAAAAATAAACAACCACATGACCAAGTAAAAAAGAAACAACAAAATAAGGGACATAAGCAACAAAAGGGACATGTTGCTTATGATGAATCAAAATAAAATTTTGAGAGGGCATGCAAGGTGCTCATGACTCACACAGATTCTAAGCAAAAGGATCATGTGTGGTATATTTATTTTGAAGCCAATAAACACGTCTGGTGATAAATTATGGTTTGAAATATTTGAGGCTAAGGAATACAAACTAGTTATCATAGCTGATGATAAGACCTATCGAGTCTAGGGTGAAGGAAATATTTCAATCACTCTTCCAGATGGAAAATATCAAATTGAGAAGTTCTTTATATTTTAGGATTGGCAAATAATTTGTTGTCAGTACCTCAAATCTTGGATAAAAACATGATGGTTTATTTCATAGTTGAGGATGGAAAGAAGCGTTGCTTCATCACCAAGAAGGGTAAACATGTAGTAAAAACTTCCTACAAGCATGGTTTATTTGCTTTAGATACCATTTCTACACAACATTTTGTCATGGTGGTAAACACAAAAGAGTCCACTTCTCTTTGGCACAAAATATATGGTCACCTAAGCTTAGGATATTTAATTGAGTTGTGTAAATATGAAATGGTGGAAGGTCTTCCCAACCTTTCATCCACTTTGATAGTTTGTTCGGATTGCTTACCAGGGAAGCAACATCGAGTACCATTTGAGTTGAGCTCTTTACGAGCCAACATACCATTGGAGCTAGTACACACCAATCTATGCAGTCCTATGCCAAATAGTTATGGGAGAAAGAGGTATTTTTAGTTGTTCGTTGATGACTACTCATAGAAGATGTGGGTTTTCTTTCTATAACTGAATTCAAAGGTCTTTCTATAATTTTATAAGTTCAGTATAAGTTTTGGGAAGGCATTAGGATGTTCCATTAATACCCTCTACTCAGATCGAGGGAGGAATATACCTCCACAAAATTTTCCACATTTCTTAGTGCACATGGGATTAAGAGGAAACTTACTATAGCCTATACTCCACAACAAAATGGATTTTCTATGAGGATGAATCGTTCCAGCATGGAAATGGTTTTTTATGCTTACAGGGGCACATCTTGAGCAATAGTTTGGGTAGAATATTTTAATACAACAACATACCTCCTGAATAGAGCACCCACAAAAGATCTTAATGGAATGACTCTAAAAGAAGCATGGAGTGGTAGAAACCCCTCCATTTATCATCTCAACATTTTTGGGTGTAAGGCATTCATGCACATTCCAAAAGCAAAGAGAAATAAGTTATATGAGAAATACCTATAGTGTATTTTTCTTTGTTATGATGAGCATTCCAAGGGATATCATTTTATATATCCTAAAACCGAGAAAATGCACATTAGTAGAGATGTGGTATTTGATGAAACTTTCACACCATATAATACATATTCAATTGTATATCTAGATTATGAGGAGCCTAAGAAAGAGACTCCTCCCCCATAGAAGAATATTCCCAAATGGTATACTAGTAAAATGAGAGATTCAAAAGTGACTACACCTCTAGATCTAACTTTATATTGACCTCATACACACAATATGACTCATCAAAAGAGAGCAAAAGCATCGAAATTAGAGGTTGATGATATTTTCCAACACTTTGAAGAAATTTTTGTAGATAAATATAGAGAATATGATGTGGATGTAGATGATGATAGATTTTTTATGTCTTCATTGGATGAGCATGAACCTACCACAGTCCAAGATGCACTTAGTGAGCCTTAGTGGAAGGCAGTTATGGATGTAGAACATATGTCTCTCATCAAAAACAACACTTGGAAGCTAGTTGATCTACCTCTTGGAAAAAAGCCCATTAGCTGCAAATGGGTATACAAAGTGAAGTATAAGGCATATGGAACTATAGATAAGCATAATACCCACCTTCTTACAAAAGGCTATGCACAAAAAGAAGATATTGAATATGAAGAGACTTTTGCACCCACTACTAGAATGACTACCATTCATGTACTTTGTGCTATTGCAACTTAGTTTGGATGGACGCTATAATAGATGGATGTAAAAAGTGCCTTCTTAAATAGTGATATCAATGAATAAGTGTATATGCATAAGGATTTTTGGTTGAAGACCAAGAGCAAAAGGTTTGTAAATTGGTTAAATCCCTGTATGGATTAAAATAAGCTCCATGATCTTGGTACATAAAAATTGATAATTGCATACTGCAGCATGGTTTCAAGAGAAGTCCTTTGAATGCCAATCTATATATCAAGAAAAATGCTTCTAAAATAGTGATTCTAGTACTCTATGTTGATGATTTTATTATCATTGACTATTCAGAGAAATTGATAGATGCAATGAAAGGTGACTTGAAAAAGTCATTTGGGATGATAGATCTAGAACTTCTTCATTATTGTCTTGTTTTTGAAGTGGAATAGAAGAAGAATCACATCAAAGTGACACAAAAGAAATATGTCAAGACATTGATTAAGAAATATTGCATGACTGGTTGTAAGCCTAAAGCAACTCCAATGGAAATAGGGCTAAAATTATTGTGATTTGATACTTCTCCATAGATAGATGGTACTCTCTATCACCAATTGATTGGGAATCTCATATATCTAACCAACATCGGGCCAAATATTAGTTTTACTATGAACTATCTTTTGAGGTTCATGTAAGAACCTAAGGTTAGTCACTGGAAAGTAGTGAAATAAGTTCTTCATTATGTCCATGGCAATACAGAATATGGCATGGAATACAAGAAGAATGATAACTTCTTCCTGCAAGGACACATGGACTCTGATTATGCCAAATCAATTGATGATAGGAAATCAAATTTTAGATACATTTTTCATCTTGGCTCCAATCCCATATCTTGGTACACTAAAAAGTAGTAGGTGTTTTATTTATCATCTACAGAGGTATAATATTGCATAGCATGTGGAGTAGTCTACAAGGTGATATGGTTACATCACATTCTTTCAAGTATGGATCTTCCCAAGAAAATTTCAATCCACTTGTTTTGTGACAACCAATATTTTTGAAACTTGTCAAGAATCCAGTGTTTCATGAACACACAAAACACATTGACACTCAATATCATTTTATTTGATATGAAGTTCCAAAATAAAATATACAGCTCTAGTACATTCCCACCGATGAACAAGTTGTGGATATTTTCACTAAGGCCCTTACATGTGTCAAATTTGAGTTGTTTCACAACACTCTTTGTATTTCAAAATAATATAATAAGGGGGGATGTTAGCATATTTTATAGTTTATTACATTATGTTAGCACATACACTAGGTGGTTAGGGCACAATGGTTATCAAGGTGGTTAGGGAAGTTATCAACCGCATGTATTATTTATTATTGCTTCATTCTCAATACAATCTAATGCTCACCTTACTCTCACACCAACTTGTCCAGACTATTTTGTGCATGGAATTGTTTGTTATTGTGAAATATAAGTCTTCTTCGTATGCTCACTTTTGTGTAAAAGAAAATTGTAGGTTCAATAGATAGAAGGTATTATTTTTTTAGGTTAAAGAATTTTATTTGTACATAACCAAGGTGCGTTAGGCAAGGGAGTATGTAATACCCATAGGCCCTCTATTATACTATAGTGATGAACAATAGTGCTCAAACCAATATTTTAGGCCACTACCCAAGGAGGATTCCACACATACCCTTGAGCACACTATATGCCTCTCTAATAGTATGAGAGGGTAATCGTCTGGGATGTTGTGTCCCATGGACTATGGATAATACAAGGCTAAAAAATTTTCTATTGGATAAAATTTTGTTTAAGCCTAGATGATCTTTTGATATACTTAAAGATACATGGGAGCTCAATTTCATGTGTGAGTGTTGTCTGAGGCCTAGGTATTGGATCCTAATCACCCCTCACTTCACTAGACATTGTATGGACTATCTAGCTTAGCCAATAATCACAACTCCTTCATGATATTTTAAAAACCTTGACATAGGGTTTCTAGCCTACTCAACTACTGTAAAAAGAAGATTGTATTTTTTTGCTTTTTTTTGGTTTTTGTTGAATTTTTTAAATAAAGGAAAATAGAAATGAAAAAAATAAGAAAAATATACCTAATAGGTAAAATGGATGGGTAAGAATTGTCGTAGTTGCAATAGAATGCAACCCTAGAAAGTGCTCTGATACCACTTGTTAGGAACCTACTATTAAAATAAAACTCACTCACTCAAAATGTTCTAAAATAATTGAAATACATAAAATAACAAAATAATACTACACAAAAAGTAATTGCAGAATTGAAACAATATCACAAATAACTCAGAATCGTAGGCCTCTTCTATTAGTTGTGGATATTGATTAATTTGGAGGCCTTTTTTTCATCTGCATTTGGACCCCCTCCATGAAATGGGAGGTGTAAGGGGGCCACTAGCCCCCCTACTACTATCACCATGGGGGTCCAGGCAGTGCCTTCGAAGCCAAAAATAGATTTTTTTTCCTCTATTTAAATCTAGACTATTTGTTATTAGGTCACATATTATATGATGTATTTTAGGTAGGATTTTTACCCTAAAATTGTAATGTTATTTTATAAGAGGAGGATGTACGACAACTCATTGTAATGTTCTATACACGACTATGTATGTAAAGGTTTTTTGGATGGAATAAAAGGCTTGGTTAATTTCTCCATGGATGTAGCCCATATTGGATGAACCACATTAAATTTGTGTCTTGTGAATTGCTTTATTCTTCTACATTTTTTATTTCCATATTTAATTATTTCTTGAGTTTGTTATTTCATCCTAACATCTTCAAGGGGATGATCTCCTTAAATATTTCATTAACTTGCAAAAATATACATTCGTACATGGATTCATAGCTTTTAAAGTAAAGACTTCATGTAACCCTAACCCTAAGCTCAAGAGTTGGCTTACAAGCAAAATGCCATTCGATCTAGAATCTTCTACAAAACATTGGTTACAATCTTGATAACAGTTACATGAAATGGCTCCACTTGTCTAGGCACATTACTTGCCACATACATTACAAAATATTAGTTAATATTATTATCAATGGGATCCCCACGTTGGAAGTGGGTCATTACATAAGAAAATGAGAATTACAAAATAATGTTAGGATGGGATCCTAACATTATCACCTTTGGAGCTATGTTCGATTACTTGGGATGATAAGAGTAATACTGGATTATCACTTGTCTCCTCATGTATAGTTGCTTTGGATCATTACATTTTCCCAATCAAGGCCAAGGTCTTGCCTAATCCACATTTAGATTAGTCCCTTTGGTAAAGTACTTAGTGTATTCTTTTAGGGTCTTGGCCTCCACTTCTCGAGTTGCTTCCTAGCCAAGGGAAATACTCTTTCCCATTGGCCCATCCACTACTATTTTATTAATGTCTTAGTTTTAACTAGGACTACCAAATTTTATACTTAGGTGGGCATTCCTTTAGATATTTTTTCCCTCTTATACTTTTTTACAACTCTTTCACCATGGATCTTAGGATGGATCTTGTAAGAACCAAGAAGCCTCAAAGTTTAGTAGAACTTTTACAACTTGAAATCTTCAATATGATCCACTTTTTACCATCCTTTGAGTGTTAAGATCCTCTTGAGGGAGAGGGAGCTTTCCTTACTATTTTCTTACTCGATCACCTCAAGCCACCCCATTTTCTTCCTCTATGTCACTACACATAACCTTGATATCCATTGACTAAGTTTACCATGAAAGTTATGTGAAAATAAAATAGAGCACTTTGTATCAAGATGTTGATGGCAATTGCAACCCTTACTTGAAGCCTCCATTGATGGAGTGTTCTCCTTCATAGATTTAAAAAATAAATCCCTTATGGTCAGCCCCCATGACATTTTATTCCAAAACCAAGGTCTAAGAGACACTAACCATGGCCTATAAGGCTACCTCTTCAAATTCTAACATAACAAAATCATTGCTAAATACAATTCTAAAAGGTCACACCCCCAAATTTTTCTTGTCTACAATGGATACAATAGTATAAAATTTTGTTAAAGCTAGTATCAATTTATTCGATTGACCCTCCATTGGCTTTGGAGCCCATATCAAATCCTATTCCTCACTAGATTTCTAATTGAAATTTTCATGCTCCACAAACTAGATTTCTAATTGAAAACTTCATGCTCCATAAACTAAATTTCTCCTTGCAAGTCTTCTACATTAAAGAGACATTAATGCACATGGCATTATAGGTACACATTTTTAAATACAATTGTTGATTTTTTTCTTTAATTTTGTCTTGTATACACCACTAGCCATTATCTTACATTAGTACTTATCCCAAAAAAACATGCCTATAATTCATCAAAATTGACACTTGAAAATGTATTCATTGGAAATGATGTTATTAGTGCATCATGCTTTCAATGATGAATGATCTCCCAAAGACTTAACAAATCAATGACAGTGGAGACACTTATTTGAAATATGATTGGTGAATTTGTTTTCTTTAAAAATATTCATGTGTATCCATCTAGCCACTAGCTTAAGGATATATTCATCCCCAAAAGACCTTACCAATAAATTTTTGAATTTGAGACTTAAAAATGGGTTCCATTGGAATAATGTTATTTATATATCATGCTTTCAATGATATACAATTTCCTAGGCCCTTAACAAATGTAATGATTGTTGACAAGAATGTTAGAATTTATAATACTTTCTAGAAATATTAAAAAACATACATTCACCACAATTATATGTAGAATAAGGGAGCAAGAGCAAAATAGAAGAGCATATAGAGAAAAATAAAGAGCAATAAACAACATGACTATATAGAAGTAATAAGGTTTGGGTGCACATAGGCACACCTACGATCTCACATATCACAAAATAATACAATGGATTAGTTATGGGGAGTATTTATAGTGATATAAAATCTCCAATTTGATGTGTTAAATTATATCATAATAAATCATAATATAACCTAGTTTAAAGGTTAAACTATAATATAATAAATATTTGAAATCCTTTAATCAAGGTTAACCATATAGGTGGCTTAACCAATATGAATAAGGATGAATACATCAATATTGCCTATAGGCTTACATAAATGATGTCTAAATGCTTACAAGAGGAATGCCTATAGGTCTACATAAACACTTTCAAATAGGTTACATCAATAGTATTGATAAGCAAACTTTAACTCATCACATGAAATGACTATTAACTTATGCAAGGCAAAAAATGGTGCTCTTAGAGTTCAAACATAAGACTTGATGATCACTACAAAATATTTCAACCAGTACACCATGGCCTAGGTTGGAGATAGGAAGTGAAGTCATGTTAGCAAAAACTTTGAAGAAAATGCTTATGTCATGCTTCGATAGCTTGTGAACACTTCATTGCATAATATTCTATTATGTAAAAAAATAAATCTACTTGCAATTCAAACATGGTGTTGCATCTACAAATGACATAGTAAATGGTTGGACCATATTCATGGTTGGAGTTTTACCCAAAAAAGGGAAAAAAATCCTAAAGAGTTGAATAAAAAAATGGATTCTAAGAGGTTTTTAACTGAAGACCTGTAACATACAAGTGAAGGAACCAACCACTATGCCATTCCTAGTGATTGGGGCTTGAATGCAAAAATATTTTTTGCAAGACATGGCTCCATGATGTTATGTAAATATGAAGTAATAGCAAGAATAAGTGTGTCCAAAGACTGAACCTCTATGTAATTGACTTGAGAAAGAATCCACAACCACTTTTTTCAATATTTTTCCATGCTATGTGAACTAACCACCTTGTAAGGAGGGGTTTGGATTCCTTAGATATAAAAGATTTTTTTTTTTGGTAAGTAACAGTATATTTACAGCGGGTTTTTTGTTGAAGGATCCCAAAACCTTAGTTACATAGGAAGTCGTGGCTACAATTGTGATTAAAAATCGGGGCTGCGCCCTTGGGCAACAGTCCGGGGCCCAGGGCCCTGGTGCCTACAAAAAATAGACTAGCTATGAGACCAGCACTACAAAATTTGGTCTGAGGCCACCAAAACATGGAAAAACTACAAAACAACAAGCGCAAAAAATGCAAAAACCTGCTCATCGTCGCTCCGGGAGGCCCTGTGGCCGGGCCTGGCCTGGACGGGGCCCGACCTGACAGATCAGCTCCTCTCCCTGTCAGGGCCATCGCCCAACCTGCGACGGAGTTCGGCCAGGGCATTGGCCGCTGAGGAAGCCACTTTGGGAGCCAATCGTAATGTCAAGGAGGGCCCTGGTCGTCAAATTTTGCATCTTGCTGCCGGAGTCAGAACTGACTTCGGTGGCCTCCGGGGCCTCCACCTTGGCCTTCTTGGAGCTGCCAGTAGCCCTGCTGCTGCCTGGGGCTGGGCCTTTGTGACTTGAGCTGGCACCAGGAGTCGGGGCCCCGCCTGGGCCCTGGACCGGAGTTCTGCATTTTTGGGTGGGCCTGCACCTTTTTGGGGAAGGGGAGCCTTCGGGGGAGGGGGTCTCCTTGGATTTGGAAGCTACAGGGGAAGCACGGGGCATGGCCATGCATCTTCGGGGCCCCGACATGGGGCGGGCTAAGCGCCTGGGCCCTCATCGATGCTGGAATTGTCTTGCGATACTATTTGGGCCAGAGCTTTAGGGAAGTTCGTGGTCCAGGTAGTGAAATCTTCTGCTATGGTGGCCTGGTTGGCCATGAAGTCGGCTGCCCTATTGCCTTCTCTGTACACATGCCGAAGGGCGTGATCAGGGAGCCCTTGGAGAATGGTGTGGACTTCTCGGATGGAGTTGTGAATGCACCAAGAGCAACTTCCTAGGCTGCGGGCAGCTTTGATTATAACTTGGGAATCGCCCTCGATGATGACTTTTGGGGCGGACTCCTTGAGGGCAGTCAGCCCACTGAGGAGAGTTGCTGCTTCGACGAAGTTGTTGGTCTGGATGCCAAGCGGAGCAGCGTACGCCAAGATCAGGGCCCCGTGACTATCACGGATGACCCCGCCCGCACTAGAGGGCCCGAGATTTCCTTTAGAAGCTCCATCAAAGTTAAGTTTGACCCATCCGGGAGGGGGGCAGTCCACCTGGTCGTAGAACGATGGGAGGGGAGGAGGGGGCCGAGGGGGAAGTTGGATTTCGAGGGAGGAAAGAAGGGTGGCCTCGCCCGGCCATCGGGGTGCCTCGGTCAGAGGGATGGAGCGAGAATTCTCAAGGGCAAAGGAAACCGCCTTGGTCGCTATCCATAGGGGGGAACGGGCCGAGGAGGAGAAGGCTCTGTTGTTGCGCTCAAGCCATAGTTGCCAAAGCAAGTGAGGAAGGTAGGAGCCCTAGAGGAAGCGGATGAAGGGGTGGGCGAAGGGTTTGGGCCACTGAGATAGGAGGTCAGAGATGGAATTGGGGGCCACCCATTGAATAGAAAATTGGGAAAGGATGAGGCCCAGGACTTTAGAAGAAAAGGGGCATCTGAGAAAGAGGTGATTAGTGGACTCCCAGGAAGCACAGCAAAGGAAGCATCTGTTCGGGATCTGGAAGCCCCTCCTGATCAGGTTCTCAATGGTCAGGATCTTGTTTTGGACTACCGCCTAGATGAAGTGGCTAATTTTGGGGATCAGCTTCTTGGCCCACACCTGAAGGGCTAGGAAAGGGGCCTCGTCAGGGACTCTTTGGAGGTTGTAGGCAGATTTTATAGAAAATATGCCATTGGGAGTGTCGTGCCAAATGCATCTATCGTTCCCCCTGGAGGACGGGATCACTGTCACCTTGAGGAGGTGCTGAAGCCTGGAGGCTTGGAGCGGGTGCCTGGGATTCAGGATGGGCTTCCAAGTAACCCACCCCTAGTTCTAGGAGAGATAGGCCGACACACTGGGCCCTCTACCCGCCAGGCCCGGTCTAAGGATGAGGAGATCGCTATCAGTAGTCAGGGCCTCATCTTGGATCCACCTATCTTCCCAGAAGTCGATCTTGGTTTCGTCCCCGAGGATCCATCTGGTCCCTTTTCGAATGATGTCTTTAGTGGAAATCAAGGATTTCTAGAAGGCTGATCCATCTCTGGGCTGGGATTCACTGAGGAAGGGGTGGAGGTGGTAGTATTTCCTGAGCATGATACTGACCCACTCATCAGGGGCATTGGTGAACACCTTCCAAGCGTGCTTGGACAAAAGGGCCTTGTTCATCAGGGTCACCCGCCTGAGCCCGATCCCTCCCTCGCCTTTGGGGTGGCAGACCAGGGGCCAAGAAACCAGGGGAATCCTCTTCTTATCTTCGTTGCCCGACCAGAGAAAGCATTTCTAGATTTGTTCGATGTGAGCTACAATGGAGGCTAGGATTCTGAAGACCGACATGAAATATACCGGAATGCTTTGAAGGACTATCGACAGGAGGGTGGCTCTGCCAGCCTGAGAGAGGAGGTGGCCTTTCCAGGGGGCCAGCTTCCTCTGAATCCGATCCATCATCCCACTCCACAGGGCCTTGGAGGATGCACCTATAAATAGGGGAAGCCCGAGGTAAGAGGAGGGAAGGGAATCAGGGGTACAACCCAGAATCCACCCGATTCTGATTTGCCTAGCCAGGGGGTGTGGATGAAGAAGATTTTGCTTTTTTGAAGGTTAATTTTTTGCCCGGCCGCCTCCTCGTATAGGGTCAAGATGTGCTTGAGGGCCTTGGCTTGAGGGATCAAAGCTGAAGTGGCGAGAATGGTATCATCCATGAACTACTGATGGGACACAGGAGGTAGGCCCGATGTAGGCCTGATGCCCAAAATGAGTCCGCGGGAAACAACACTCGAGATGGTTCATCCCAGGGCCTCAGCCAGGATGATGAAGAGGATCGGGGATAGGGGGTCGCCTTGGCGCAGGCCTCTGGAGCTGGGGAAGAACCCGACGGGGGATCCATTGATGAGGATAGAGAACCAGGGGGAGGACACACAGTTGTTGATGAGCCTGACCCATGAGGGGTGGAACCCAAACTTGAGGAGGACCTTGAAAAGGAACTCCTAGTCAACTCTATCAAAGGCCTTGTTCATATCCAGCTTGAGCAGAAAGGAGGCCTTTTTGGATAGGAAGGCCGAGTGGATGGCCTCGTGCATGATGATAACTCCATCTGTGATCAGCCTTCCTTTGACCGAGCTCCCCTGGCAAGGGGCAATGATCAGGGGAAGGATATCCTTGAGGCGGGAGGCCATGGATTTGGTCAGGATTTTGTATAAAACATTGCACAAGCTGATGGGGCAAAAATTAGAGAGGGATCTGGCTGCCTGAGACTTGGGGATCAGGGCAATGAAGGTGGAGTTAATACCTCTGGGGATGGAGCTGGCAGTCTGGAGGTCCCGGATGGCTGCGCACACTTCTTGACCAACGATGTCCCAAAAGGATTGGAAGAAGCGAGGGGAAACCCATCCGGGCTCGGGGCCACCTCGGCCTTCATGGAAAACATGGCAGCATGGATTTCAGAGTCAGACAGGGGCTGCACGAGCATCTCATTTGCCAAGGCCGAGACTGAGGTAGGGATATGTTCCAGTAGGGAGTCTACTACTTCTGGGGACATGAGAGGACTGTCACCAAGGAGCTGCTGGAAGAAGTTGATGGCTTCGGTCCGAATGTCCTCTTCGTCCTTGATAATTCTGTCATCGCTGCTCACCAACTCGAGAATTCTGTTAGAGCCCCTATTTTTGAGAGTCGACGTGTGGAAGAACTTCGTATTAGCATCGCCCTCTTGGAGCCATAGGGCTCTCGACTTCTATCTCCAAAATGTTTCTTCCCTGGCCAGGATGTTATGGTACTCGCTGAGGGTTGAGCGTTCCTCTTCCCTGATCCCCGGGTCTTGGGAGCCTGCCTAGAATCTGAGCTCAAGGTCTTCGAGTTTTTTCTTAACTGCCACTTTATTTTCAAAGATGTTGCCAAACACCTCTCTATTCCATACCTTGAGTTGCTCTTTGAGGCATCTCAGCTTGTGGTAAACTTGTTCAGCGGGGCGCCCAGGGACTGGGGGAGCCCACCAGTAGCCAACCTGGGCCCTAAAATTGGGATGATGCAGCCACATGGACTCAAACCGGAAGGGTCGCTTGAGGGGGGAGCGATGGTCGATTTCGAGGAGGAGGGGGCTATGGTCAGACCCAATTTTAGGGAGGCCCAACAAGGTTGCATCGACAAACAAGGGAATGGCTTCCTTGGATAGGAACACTCTATCCAACCTGACCTGGATATGGCTTGCTCCCATTCTTCTATTTGACCAGGTGAACCTGGCTCCTTTCAGGCTGACGTCCATGAGCTCGTTGAGGGAGGTGAAGGCGCCAAAGTCCTCCATGCTTTTTCTCGGAGCCGTTGATCCCCCACTTTTGTCAGAAAGGAATAGGGGACTATTGAAGTCCCCTGCCAGGATCCAGGGGAGGGGGGCAAAGGCTTCTCTCATCGAGCTGATATCCTTCCATAAGGCGGCTTTCTCAATCGGGTTGTTAGGAGCGTAGACGTTAGACAGGATCCACGACCGCCTTGTCTTCACGCAATGGACCAGAATGTTGATTATTCTGGGAGAAGAAGATATGAGCCTCCCCTCGTAAGACCGGGGATCCCACATGCACAGCAGGCCCCCAGCTGAGCCAGCCGTAGGGGTAGACAGGGACTCACAGTTGCGCCAGGTAGCTTGGGCGACTCTCTGGGCAGCGACATCATCTATTTTGGTCTCCTGGAGGAGGAGGAAGGACGGGCGGTGATCCTTGCAGAGTTGGCCGAGGATCCTTTTCTTGGGGGCACCATTGAGCCCCCTAACATTCTAGGTGATGAGCTTCATTTGACACCCTTGTGGGGTCGCTTGCCCCCCTTCTCGGCCTGAGCGGGGGGTTTGGGTCGAAGGGCTTCTATTTTGGAGAAGCTCGTAGCAACGTCGGAGAGGGTTGCCTGGGAGCCATTGGCTATGTCATCTTCAGTGATCCTCGCTCTCTGGTCGCCTAGGGTGGGCCGGCCTCGCTTGAGTTTGTTGCCAAAGTCTGTGGTGAAAGTCCTACTACAGGTCATCTTGGGGCTGATTTCATCGGGCCCAGATGGAGAACTACCCTCAACCTCTTCGTCAGACCTCTCAGAGCTGCACTCTAAAGGGGGAAGCCAGCAGGGACCACCGAGAGGGGCGGGAGGGGGTCGAGGGGGGGATAGCGGGGGTGGGGGGAGGAGGAAACCCTGATAGAGGAAGGCGGGAAGGTGGGAGCCGACGGGGAAGAGAGCCCGGGTGGCTCACAGGTCTAGGGGGCGCAAGCAGGGGCCTGCAGGGAGGGATTCGCATTGGGGAGGGGGAAAACCTGGGATCGGGGCCCCGAAAGAAGACCCAGGGAGGGGAGCAGGGGAAGGGGAACCCTAGGGAAGACCATCCACCAGGCCAAGGCCCGCATGGGGTTCCTTTGGGACAGAAGGGGGAGCCTCCTTGGTGGTCCAAGCCTGAGATCTATGGCCATCGCGAGGGGGCCCTCGGGAGGGGGCCCGACCTGGTCGAGAAGGGAGTTTGGGGAAAGGGCCATCAGCCTTCTTGGATCCAGGGCATTGGTGGGGGAGGTGGCCCTGAGTGCAGTAGAGAGGGCAAAAAGTAGGTTTGTTTTCGTAGATCAGGGATTGGCACCAAAAGAAGGACCCAGAGGAGATGGTCACAGAAGAGGGGAGCTCAGATTCTAGATTTGCATTGACACAGAATCTGGCATGAACCATACGGGAGCCTGCCTTGGTAGCGGGATCGAAGGCCACCAGTTCCTCGATCGACTGGGCAATAAGCCTTAGGACGTCTTCGTGCCACAAATGGAAGGGAAGCTCAGGGAGCCGGACCCAGACCGGGGCAAAGTTGATGCTTTGAGTGTTGGGGTGGAAGTCAGCTCCATAACGCCTGAGGAAGAGGCTTTTGCATCCCAAAAACTAGGGCCCACCCGACAGGATCTTTTCAGCGTCATCGTTGTTATTCAATTTGATGATGAAGAATCCCTTGGTGAGGGCCACCAGCTGAATATGACCAAAAACTTTCCATTTGGTAGCCGCCCATCTGCGAACGGTTTCCATGTCCGGGCGCCCTCCCAGGAACTTCCCAACCAGGGAAGCAGAGGATCCAATGACAAAGGAGGAGTAAACCTCCTCTTGAATGGAGATGTGGGTGCCCTCAAGGGAAAGCCCTAAACCCAGGGCCCATGGTTGGGCCCTGGTACCAGCCAGGATCTGTTGGTAGGAGGGTTTGGGCCCGCCCGGGGTAGAACCCTGCCCAGGATCTGGAGGCTTTTTCCCTAGGCCTGTGCTTGCATCGAGGGAGGGAGGGGGTCCTGGGCCCAAGATACCATCCCCACCCTGTTCGCTAATCTGCACAGCCTCTGAGCCCTCCTCTGGGCCCATCGAGGGTCCTGTGGGCCCAGGCCCGGGCCCCGACGTGCCCGACCCCGATCTCGATCCAGCTCCCGCCCTAGGACTTGCACCAACATCATAACTAGTGCCTAGTCTCGCTCCTTCTCTCGCTCCCATTCCTGCTCCTGCTCCCATCATCTCATCGAGAAAATCTATAAAAGACTTTTTTATCTCTATCCACCTAATATATATTTTTTAAAATTTAATAGTAACATCCCCAATTTTAGGTAGCCATTAAGCTCCCAAGATGACATCTAAAGTACCTAGGTTCATGGCAAAGATATTGTTTGACCAACCATAATTCCCTATTTGGATATTAACTTTAGTTGTGTGACCCGTACACTAAGCAGTACCTCTATTTGCAATTAAGACTTGGAATTTATCCTAATTTGAAGTATTTATATACAAATCCAAACACTTTGTTGTCTTACTATCTATAAAATTATGTGTGCAATCAACATATTTACACATTGTCATTTTAATAAATCCTTGTACCTTGTTAGTATGGTGAGCTTGGAGTCCCATAAAATTATGAGAAGAGAAAGCCATGGTATCATCCTCATGTTCTACTTCATATACTTCTATTGATTTTTCCTACTATAATGAATCTTTATCTTCATATATTGTTGTGTCTTCATATTCCACTTGAAATATATGATATTCTTCAAAATATTGATTAAAGGGGTGGTGAGAATTCCATTTAAAACATAATAATACCTAGGAATGTTAATTATTGTGACAAGGACAATGAGATTTGAAGTCACATCTATGTGGGGGACCATAATCTTGAAGACTTTGTTTTGCTACCACATGTAAATATTGATCATCACCAAGAGTATAGGGATTGAGCATATTGACTTCCAAATTTTATCCTTAATACCTTAGTGAAAGGTTGATACCACCACTTTTGGATTGAATTTGTGGTTATAGGTAATAAGACTTGTGAATTAATAGTAATACTCATCCACTATTCCTATTTGATCTATTTGCATAAGACAACCCCCATATTATGTGGAATATCCTTTGCCAATATTTTGGAGAAATTATTATTTGAATCCAGGACACCAAAAAGGACCTCCATATTGGAAAAGTTGGCACAACAACCATTGATGAGCTTGGATTCCTAAATTTGAAGTTGCTAATTCAACATGACCTTTTCAAGAACATGGTATGGACAGATAAGGCCTTCCATTTTGGCCAACTATACTTAGGGATTGACACCTTCAAAGGTGGGTAGGCATATCGATGCGAGAAATAAGAATGTCATGATTCCATTCAAGGAAATTACAAGGATATCCTACCATGGAATCCAAATTGTAAGTAAATCCTAGGTCATAACCATAAAAAACTAGAGGACTTTTACTAGGTAGTGGTTATGGAAGAATAATAATATTTGGTGCTTGATGAATGATCAAAGGTTGTTGTGACCCTTTTCCAAGAGGATACATAGTAGTGGATATTTGTATGATTATTTCTATGTTATTTAATGACTTGGCTATGAATGCAATTGATTAGTCTTGATCACTTGAGTAATTGACCATGGAAGTAATCGACTACTCTTGATCGATCAAGGACTTGATAATGGAAGTAATTATTTGTTCTTGATTCAAAGATATGCATGAAGATGAGGTTCAATACTATTGTAAAGAGGAATACTGATAGAAGGGGTAATAGAAGGGATGAATAGGGGAGGGTTATTAGGAAGAGATGAGGAAGAACTCAAGCATTTGGTGTGGGAGAAGCCATGGCATTTAAGGAATAAATGAGATATTGGTCAAAAATATTAATATTTGAGGAAGTGTTGTGATGCTTACCAATATTTTTGGGTTGGTGCTTCTTTATACTCATACACACATCCTATGAATGGATAGTAAACTAAAAATGACCATTGGCTCATGCACAACTAGTAGTGGTAGTAGGTTCATTCATGTACTAGAGGCAATTGACAAACTCATAAAATACTTGGAATGCTACTAAAAATTATTATGAAAAGTACTTATTTTTGATCAACTTGAAGTCTCCTATAAGGTTCTTGAGATACTTGCCTTCCAAAAATATTTTATTGGATATACCCCTTGTTTTGACCATCCTAAAGAGACAATCACAATGGTATAGGTCTCTTACAAGGGTTTGATAACACCAAATTATTTGAAATTCAGGTTTGAGAAAAGGATGTAACAACAACGAACTCACAATATTCTAGAAGATAATTGCACCAAAATTTGGGCTAAAATTTTTATGAAAACAATTACTAGGAAATAGGTAGTAGTAATGTTTAGCAGAAGTTCTAAAGTGGTTTACATGTCCTTATATTGCAATCTCACACTACATAGGGAGAAGATATTGAATCTCTAATACCACGTGTTATAAAACAACTTTAAGAATAATAGCAATAACAATAGCAATCTAATAATGCACAAAAAATGATAGTACTAATTTTGATCCAATTGCCAAGAATTAAAATATACAAAAATCCAAATCTTGATTCAAATCAATGCAAATTCTTAGACACTTATAAAGGGCTATGGATAGAAGACAACTTAAATTTGAAGATAAAAGATGATTCCAACTACTACATAAATCTTCTTATTTATAGATTAAATTAACCCTAAGCCTAACCCTAATCCTCAAGGGATGACTATCTAAAACTAGGGCCTAAGTTAATAAAAATAAATATGGTCAACATGACTATATTGGAGCCATTATATTTTGGTTTACGAAGTAAATAATTCCCTAGTTGGAGTGATATGCTATCCAACTAGAGAAAATTGCTTCCAAGAATTAAACTTAAATTTTTTTATAAGGCAAGGTACAATGAATTGCTTCAAGCAAATCAATTCAATTCTAGGCCATATCTCTCTCCATACAAGAGTTAGGAAATTTTCTTAACCTTCCAATCAAATTGTTCCTTAGTGTTGGAGTATATTACATTATTTGGTACATGCTAATGTACCCCCATCATACCTTCATGGTACATATGTAAATATTAGATTAGGATTGAGTCATAGTTTAGAGTGTGAGTATTATTTCCCCTTTCATGTGTGTATGCGCAAGAAATGTACAAGTGTCATGTAAATTTGTAATGTGCAAGAAATGCACAAGTGTCATGTGAGTATGTGTGCAAATGTAAGTTGAGTCTATGTGCACAAGTGTCTTGTATGTAAGAGATAAAATATGTAATGTAAATATGTGCACAAGTATCTTAGATTAGAGTGTACAAAGTGAAGTTCAATAGTCATGTCTAGGTGTGCATACTATATAGAGTCATGTGATTATAAAGTATGCAAGTATCAAGTAGTCAATACAAGAGTCATGAGACTTGGCATATGGAAAGGAATAGTCAAGTATCCTAAGAGTCATTCTACTATGGATATATACTCCATAAGGATACTTCATATGATATCAAGATGTATTACATTACAAAGAAGAGCAAGTTCTTGTTATAGATGTAAGAGAAAGAGGAGTAATAAATATTGCATACATTTTGAGCAATTAATATTGTAAGTTGTGCTACATGCTTTGTACATGTATGATTTAGACTATTTACATTCATATTGTTGTTTATTAGTGAATGTTATTTGATATATTATAGGATTTTATGTACATATTAATTTATTCGTATTATTCTCCTCATATCATTATCTTGACCTTATTGCATTATGGTTGTATTATATTCAATCCTATAATATTTATCTTGTCAAATTTGTGGTAGTATTAAAGCTTAAAAATCCATCAGTGATATCAGAACTACCCCCATACTCTATATAGATTGATAGATTTTATTAGCCACTTACAAAAATCTATTTTATCTAGTTTAATAAGATTGATTTAGAGTATATCCACTTTAAAGACAGTGCAACTCAGATTCTATTGTAAGGTCATAGTAAGTAGAAAGGCTAGATGTAAAAACCCTAAAATCTAACCATGATTTTTTCTTAAAGGGTCAAATACTTTAATAATTTCAAAGAACCTTCCTTCACATTCTGAGTTTCCAAATATTGTATCATCCCTTGAGTGGACAGGAGTGGCCAACTCTCTTGTAATAGTTCTAGGGTTTACCTTGTACATTGCCCATACATCTTAAATTATACCTTTTGAGTGGTCTTCCCATTTCCTTTCTCTCCTTTGAAGGATGGTTTGACCCTAGTGTAGGGTTAACCCTATCTCACTTGTTTAAGAAAAGGGATGTCAATTACCTTACTAGTATTTTTCATTCCTTACTAGTATTTAGTCACAAGCTTCTTATAGTTTTACACACAAATTATTTAGTACAGAACTATTGTGCACTATTAAAATACCTTCTAGATATTTTAATAGAGGTAATTTTCACTTATGTGACATCATCCATTAGGTTGCCCATCAATCAATTAGGATTTCCAATGTCTTCCACACCAAAAGACATCCCCCATAGGAATTCATCCATAGTCATTCGGATCCCTATGACTATCATTTGCATGACATCTCTCTCACATGGGTATCTCACTATCTATTGGAGAATCCATCACTAGGATTTAGTTACAATGGAATTCTTAGCTTATCATATTTTAGAGCACACTTTAGTGATCTATTACTAAAGTGCCCATTGTAACCCTAAGGGATTGTCACATCATGTCTCCCTTAGTTTTGGTCCTAACCTTAGGTATTTAAATAAGTTGGCAATCTATTGAAAAATACCTCTTTAACGAAAAATCTCCAACCCTAAGATACAATGAGAGATAAATTTTAACCTTTTTATTTCATCCATTTCAAAATAGAAACCACATTTGCATATTTCACATTCCATTGCAAAAAATAGAGGAAAGTTAAACATCAATCTTTCTTTCCATAAAAAGCATAACAAAATGAACAATTCTAGTTCTTCTTCATGTACAATTCATAACAATAGATCAATGAGTGCTAATAATAACTCCATAACAAGTTCAAAAAAATATACGCAATAGACACATCATGTATCCTAGGAACCCTTTTCGAGAGAAAACCCAACCTTAAAATATTTGTATTTATTTTCATTGCAAGTCTATTAGCCATTCTACAAAAAGGAATCCATTATTAAACAATGTGTTTATGCGCCCTAGATATGGCCAACATTGAAAGGTTGGAGGAAATATATGTCCTCCATGCCAATCTCTAGAGAGGGTTCCCAAACTAATTCTAAAAGTTGTAAAAGACTAAGGATGCAGGAAAGAAATTGGAAATAACAGAAAGAGATGGGAAATATAGCCACAAGCCAAAGTGCAAAATTTGTGTTAGACTAACTAGAAGGAAAAAACCCAAGCACAAATTAGCATTCATGAAAGAAAAAGAAATAGAACAAGCTCACAATATTTCCATAACAACTATCAAAATGGTACTCCAACATTCGCTTTCTCCTTAGCAACTTTAAATCCAACAACAGAATTTAAATTCAACATCAAATTAGATAGGTGAATGGAAAAAAAGCACACCACACAGAAAATAATTATACGCAAGCTCACTCACAAATTCAAAATTCTGATGCCTTCTATTAATGCAGAGATCTTAAGGGAATCTCTCACAAAAAATGTCTAACTCTCTTTTACAATGAAATTTATCTAGTATTTATAGAGGTTTTTGCCTCTTTCATTTAATACATAGGAGGGAAGAATGTCTGAGAATCAAAGATAAAATCAGCAAAATCCCCCTTGAGTTCTTGTAAAATCCATTCTCCAGGGGAACAAATTTTTGAAAATTCGAACTTCAGACGGAGGTGCACCTGTTAGGAGAAAATATTAAATTCTTCAGATTGCCTCTGATACATTGGAAATCATGAAGGCTTATTTCCCTTCGCCTTCCTCTTCATGATCCATAAAATGGAGTAACTGATAATGCCCTTCATTTAATGCCAAATTCAACATCTTGACCAAAGTTCCATTCGTTCGATTTATCTTCACCCAACATTAGCTTCACCCCTTCAGATGCATGCGATCTTGATACAAACAGGTTCACCCAATTCAAGGGTGAATGGCACGTTCAACCCTAAGGGAAGGCAAACGTGATTCTCCACTATCACTAGGTGGTTTGCCCATAGGATAGGTGAACGGTGTGTTCGACCCTTGACTAGGGTGAATGTAATTTGATTTGGGCATGTGCACCAAGTGGTTGGCCCATAGGAGAGGCAAACAGTGTGTTCGCCCCTCAACTAGGGTGAACGTAATTTTATTCGGGTACAGGACTCCTCTAGGTGATGCTAAGGAATGTTTAACCCTGGAAAGGATGAATGACCCGTTCACCCCTAAGGGAGGGCAAATGCAATTTATCACTTTTAAATTTTTCACCATTCTGCTTTCAAAACTTATTCACCCTTAGAAAGGGCGCAAGGGACATTCGCACCTAAGGAAGGGCGAACATCAATGCACAAGATTTTCTAGCAATTTCACTCAAGCTTTTTATGAAACTCATTCTCTACATTTTTTGGACCTTGAAGGACATCTCTCCATTAAATATTCAAATGCATGGGATTTAAAAAAATTATTTCAATTTAATACAACTATCCAAAAATAAAGGAGAAATATATTATCGCTTTATACAAAATTTCCAATGAATATAAAATGGCCAACATTTCTTGGTGACTCATGGGGTATCCAACTCTCATGGATGCAAGTGATCCCAAGCCTTTATCCATTGGATGCAAAGTTTCTTTTTGCTAGCTGCTACTGCCTTCTTCATTATGGAAGCTTTCTTCTTGGACGCCTGCTGCGCACGTTATGCTTCTTCCTGTTCTGCCACGACTAGAACACAAAGTACTTTCACACATTTTGCCTCTTATGCCACCTTTGCCACTGCTTTGCGATCCACCGCTGCTTTCTCTTCTTGTTATATGATAACCTCTAAAAGAGCCTCATTGGTGCAAACAACCTCATGCTAAGCTTCAGTATTAAATAAAAAAGGAACACTAAGAGATTCATAAATGAGGTGAAGATTTTGCACATCCATAAAGCTGAGGTGCTTCGAACACTGGGCTAATTCATAAAGAGACAACTCCAAACATGTATACTTTTAAATTAGAGGCAACACTTGCACTTCATTAAGGGTATTAGTCAAGGTGTTAATATCTGCAGTATCTTCAATAATTGCATTCTAGAGCTCTTGCAATTGCTCCATCGAAATAGGTTCACCCTATTCATCCAGGAAGGTAGTGAAACCCTACTGATCAATAGTCTCAAAATGAGACATCAAAATAGTATGCTTTCTCTCAATAGTATTGAGGATAGCCCATCCTTCATTTACAAGGTCCATGCACTAAAAATAGCTCTACAGGGTTATGCACGCTTGGGACCATGCATAATCCATCTCGCTAAGAGGGTAAATGTTCAGAGATGTATTCAACAATGCTTATATCTTCATAGCTGTCTCCATATAGGGTAAAAGCAACTCCTCCACTAAATCAATCGTTTGTTGCCCAAGGTAGATTTGTATCCCTACTTCCCATAAGTACTACAACACCTTGATAGCTTATGCGTCCAATTAGATAGAATTTTGGATGGAGCGAAGGTGAATATCTCTTACACTGTCGTGCAAAAATCCTACAACATGTGCAGCCTTGGATTCCAGCTGCTTCTTGATTTATTTGAATTATTGCTGAAGATTATGCATTTCAATTCTAGCGGCATCACGCTCCTTCAAGTGCATCTAGACTTGATTGCACAAATATTCATTTTTGATGGTCATATTTTCTTCTATCGCCCTGCTCTTGGCCAAGGCACTTTCAAGCTCCAGCACCTTATTTTGCACTTCAAAATATTTCTCTTTATAATGCTCCCCGTGCAAATACAACAAACTCATATCAACTTGCATATTACCCATTTTTTCAATGGGATTAATCCATGTCAGATCTTCAGTGATAGTCTCAAAAACATAATCTTTAGGCTGTAACTCACCTTGAGGTTTCTGAACTAGTGGAGTGAATTTTGTCATATGAGCCTCCTTGGAAATTGGATCGAAAGCCACCTTCTTGATTGGATGCGCCAGTGCCAAATCCTCCTTTTGATGCATACTCTTCAACCATTGGGAAGAGCTCAGATGTGTTTGATTTAATTTTTCAACGTCTGGCTGCTTGCAGGCTACCTTTACATATGGGACAGTCTGTAGATCCAAAAATGGTGTAAATGGAACAATAACTTCTAGGCGACTAGGCCCAGTGGACACGGATGACATAGATTGCAATGAAGGAATGGACACAAGAATGGTGGAAGGAATAGAAAGGGTGGAGGAAGTGGAAGACATAGGTGTGGCTGCAATTATACTAATTTTAGATGGAACTTGGGTACTAACAGCCGTAATAATAGAGGAAGTGATGACTGAGGGAAGGGGATAGAAAAAATATTTTCTCCCGATGCATACGAACTAAAATAAATGAAAGACGGAGGAGCGAGAATGAAAGAAGGAGCAATAGTGATTTTAGAAATGGAATAAGTCAAAGTAGAAGAAGAAACCATAGAAAATGAAACAAAAGCAGTACCAAAAGGTGGAGAGATAGAAAGTGGAGGAGACAAAAATGTAACAGATGAGACCGAAGAAGAAATCATTGTGTGATCGATGAGAGATAAGAAGAGGGAAAATATGGCGTACATTAGGGCACGAGAACCATTTGTATTGTAGATGGGGGAGGTTGCACAACTACCTCCTATTATTGATTTACCTTTGGTTCGCCAATATTTAGGGTTTTCCCCTCATTTATAATCTCAACATGAGAATATTTAGAAAGCTACTCTTCCTCTTCATGTTATGCCATTGGAAATATTTGTGCTACAAAAGTAGGAAGTTCAACATTGGGCAAAGGCTTTGCTATCAAAATAGAGGAAACTATAGAACTTGGCACGACAAAAATCATAGTACCCAAGGACATGGGTGTTGTAACAGTGGAAGTAGTAGCTATGCCAGTGCGAGGCCATTTAGCTACTTTAGGAAATGGAGGTGCCATCAGTTGTTTCTACTTTTTAAGTGTGGGAACCTCCCCCTAAGGGTGCTTCATACTTTGTGATCACCTTTTGAATACATATTGTTGTTGTTGCTCTTCTTCTTCTTATTCCTTGGCGTCATCCTCAACTATAGAATTTTCCTCTTCAGGTTCACTTTCACCACTTTCAGACTGCTAGAAACTTTGCGGTAAAATAGTGGCAAAAGCAATGGGCTGATAAGATTTCACAAACTTATCATAAACTTCAAAAAATTGGGTATCAAGATTCATCCCATAAGCATTATACGACTTCCTCCTATGAACGCGCATCATCCACCAATTCATAATTTTTTCCTTCGTCCAATCAGGATTCGCTTCTTGGATAGTTGTGAACAAACCCAGAGGAGGAATATGTGTTGCATTCCTTTTTAGATTATAATATGCTTCCTGCTCGTAGTAATATTGCCATGGAGGAAGGGAGGACATATTCTCTATATGCCATTTCATGTCTGGCCCATAAAAATTATTTTTCCACCTTTGAATATCCGGGCATGAGCAACAATGAAAGGAATTTGCCTTAATAAATTCCAAAAACTTTCCGAGTGGGTCATAGCGCCAACACTGCGATAACTCAATTAAACGTAGGTATTGAAGAGCCACGGTCAGCAGGCAATTTTTCCCAACCTGATTCACTTCTATACTTCTAAACTTTAAGGGCATAGTACAAGTTGTCTTCTTTCCTCATCCAAAGCCATATATATCATTGATATAATCCATCTGGCACACAACTTCCATTGCAAAAATGTGCGTAGTAGCAAAATAAGGTAACAAAAATGGTTTACCTATATATCCAAAAATTCGAACTACCATGCCCTAAGTGAGAAAAAATATGTTGCCCTCTTACTTCGAAACAACTGCATCTCTCAAGTCACGAGGCACTAGGTCGTAACTGCCATAAAGAAATACAATGGCAGGGCCCAAAAACTAGCTATTAAAGCTATAGGAATCTTTCTTTGTTAACACCTGAGTCCACTTATAAATTGATAGAGACTCATTCTTTTCATCCATCTGTGTAACGATGATAAAATAAAAACATCATTGCATCTAAAAAAAGAAGAACCATACTAGCAATGAAGTATACCAAAATGATCTAGATTTCCCTTCCTGCAATATTTGTAGTTGTGAATTGATTCTCCATGAAATAAATTTGGCCCAGTAAAAATAAATTAGCTTTCCACCCTGCCTCATCGCAACGGGAGAATAAAACTCCACCTTGGAAATACATTGAGCCATAGTTTCCTGCCATTTATGCACCATTTCATCTGAGGGAAACCCATCAATCCAGGCAAGCATGGAATAGATGTCCTAGCACTTGAATTCTAAGAAAGGTTTAGGCAAACTCGATAGCCGCCCCATCTATGGATCTTTGACAAGCTGAATTTCCACGAATTGTCTCATTGTAACTGTGGAGACATACCTATCCTCTTGTTTTTCCATATAGATATTTTTGTTTATTGCATAATTCAGTGCACCTATGTTAGGATCCTGCTATAAAATAAACTCAAATAACACACTCTCACATAATTTCTTGGAAATAAACTCACATAAACATCATATTAATATTCAGAACAAATTACACATTTTAACATAAATTTGCATAAAGGAACAATCTCACAATAAGATAGAATCGCAAGCCTCTTCGAGGGGGAAACCTCCTTCAACACTTCATTACTTTACAAAAGATGAATACATTGGTGCCTTCTCAGGTATTTAAAGAGTTCCCTCCATGGTTGGCTTACATGCAAAATGCCACCTGGATTACATGCATAATGCCACCCGAATTACATGCATAGTGCCACTCGAATTACATGCACAAGGCCACCTTACATAACCTATCTACCATGTGTTACATAAAAAGGGTGTCATTTGTCATA
The DNA here is from genome assembly GCA_028583015.1 of Wollemia nobilis. Taxonomy (NCBI): domain Eukaryota; kingdom Viridiplantae; phylum Streptophyta; class Pinopsida; order Araucariales; family Araucariaceae; genus Wollemia; species Wollemia nobilis. The sequence continues at coordinate 175,661 of JAQPPZ010007914.1, forward strand.
GGCACTATATAAGCTAAAACTTAGAACATTACAAAATATTAATCATGGATACTACCCACGTTATTTATGAATTATTACATCATAGAAGTTATTACATTAAGGGTTAGTATGGGATACTAACATGTCCTTCCCCTTGAAGAAGCTTTGTCCTCAAAGCTGAAATGAGGAAACTGTTGTTGGAGTTGGTGGAGAGATTCCCATGTAGCATCTTCAGGTTGAAGCCCATGCCACTGAATCGAGATCTCTATAATTATACAATTGCAAAGAGTGTGAGTCCGACGATCCAACAACTACTCAGGTTCAAGTAATATGGAGCCTTCTTCATCCAATTTAGGAAGTGTGGATTGAACCTGTACCTGTGTGCCCACAAATTTCTTGAGAGCAGAAACATGAAAAACCGGATGAAGCTTGGAAGTAGGTGGAAGCGCCAATTTGTAAGCTATGGATAAAATCCTTTGTAGAACCTGGTAAGGGCCATAGAATTTTGTAGCAAGCTTTTGGCACCTACGAAGTTGTAGGGATGATTGTTTGTACGGCTGTAAGCAAAGGAAGACCATATCACCTACATCAAAACTACACTTAGAACGATGTTGATCAGCTTGTTGGAGCATCCGATTTTGGGCCATGTTCAAATTTTTCTTAAGTTGGTGAAGGACCTCAATGTGTTGACTCAGAGTGTTGTCAACGGCTTGGACCTTGGAGCTGCTAGGAATGTAAGAGGAAGGCATATGTGGAAGGTGCCCATAGACTGCTTCAAATGGTGTGAGTTTGGTTGCGATATGATAGGAAGTGTTGTACCACAATTCGGCCAAGGATAGCCATTTGGCCCATTGAGTGGGATGATCTGAGACAAAGCAACGAAGGTAGGTTTCCAAGCATTTATTAACAACTTCTGTTTGACCATCCATTTGCGGATGGTAGGAACCTAGGGTTCCTAGCACATAAAATGATAAGTAAATAATAAATAACCTAAATCTAAAAGAATCGTCTTTTGATATTTTCGGGAAGTCCCTTCAATAAATTATATTATATTTTATGTTCATGGATATATTAAATGATAGAATCACATAGTGTCTTATACCCCTTTAGGGTTATGAGTGAAGAGTCACCATGCTTCCTAACCCTAACCCTAATCTTATAATAATATAATAATTAATATAATTAATTATTATATTATTTATTAATATAACTATAGGATAACATGTATTATTATTATTATTATTATTAATTAATGTTTGGATAGTATCCTAACATGCCATCCCTCTTTGAAAAGCTTTGTCCTCAAAGATAGAAAAATTTGGAAATATGCTTCCACAAAGTTTGCCAATCTCAACATCACAAGATTCTTGTAGTTAAGTTTGTCTTTTAAAAAAAAAACTCAATTGTCACCTATAATGCACATTAACATCGACCACTTCTCATCTATTCACAACTTCTTTCTATCAATGGCTACCTACATGACGTCTATGCACAATCTAGATGGATCGTTGCATCAGATTGTAAGCACAAAAGCCCAATGTGAATGCATCTTATGGCTTCTTCGTCGGAGTAACTTCCCCTAACTGTCCAATCCATGATATTCATAACATTTTCTTCCTCGTATAGTTTCTATGCCCGTTCTAATAGGATTTGAATTTCCCAAGGAAGATTGATATAATCTCTTACTTGGAACTCCAAGGAGAAAGGCGGCCAGTGTCAGAATCACACCTCCCGCAACCCCCAATATTACGGGTAAATTCTTTGAGGACTTCCAATGTGGTCCTAGGAAAAGGTGACAAGTGAGGAATGCTATAAAATGAGTATGACAGGTATTGAACTCCCTCTTTTTTAGAATAATAGTGCTCTATATTATTTAGTGCATAGGACAAACACGATGTGCAATCTTCTATGGAGATGGTCTTTCTTCTAAGTTGTGATCATGATAGTTGGTGAATTTGATTGTGTGATTCTCCTCCATAGTATGTTTGATGAAATAAAAGAGCTCTATGAATTCGTTAAGTGTGGCCATCTACCAAGTGTCTGTTACCAACTTGAGTGTCATGTGCCAATGAATTTCTTCAATGTGGCTTGATGCTTGTAAGCTTACATGTCGATAAGCTATACACATAATACCTGCAAACTACGTACACTTTCAACGAAATGAAAACATGCCCATCTATCAAAAATCATCATTTCCATTAGTAGTCACTACTCAGTAGTCTTTATATCATCTTATTTTGAAGTTCATCTTGTATCCAAACAAAATGGAACAATTTTCACTTTAGTTTTTTTTTTTTGAACGTAGACAAAATATGATATAGATACCTAATTGTCCTTCTAAATTGTACACAAAAGCTTCCATTTTAACCTTATAATAAGATACAATAGTTAGAAATCTTCTCTTTTAACTTTACTTATTTTAACCGCCAGTGATATAAGATTCCATCTTAAATCTTATTGATGAACACCGGTAATAACTAATGTTTACCACAATGAAAAAGGGCGGCCTTTTCTGCACGTAGGCTACGATATATTATTTTTGAGATAATTTGATGTCATTCTGATTCAACTTTAGTGTATCCCATCACTTATATGTTATCATTGAACTAATGCTCCATTGGCACCTCCATTAATATTTTTTTCTCAAACTCGTTCAAAATTTTCAATGATCATGAGATGCCGCAAAAAGACATCCCTAGGATGAAATCCATAAATAGATAGAAAAAATATTTTGAATAGACAAATCCCTCATTCATTCTCCATGTATGGCAGAGTATGTGCACAATAGATATTATCACCATAACTTAATCGATGTGTTTTAGAAACGACTACTATGTTTGACGTTCGTTCGTAACACAGGAGTGTGAGAGATTGTAAGGAAGAACTTTTTCATGGCACTTAGAATTTAAGGGAAGCCAAATGTATTTTTGTTTTTAATTTCTTATTTTATGTTTGAGCAGTCATCTAGCTTGGTAGTGTGGTTGGTGTGGTATGTAGTTGGCCTACAATTTTTGGACCGAGTTGCTACTAGATTTCATCTTTGAAGTGGAGAGATCGTTCATCAGCACTAGTCTCCTGGTTTGGATGGTCACAATGGGCTTAGGCTTTGAACATGGCTTTGATGATGTGATTCCCATAAAGCCTATGGTTCCTCACATTTTTAAACACATATGTTTTGTTATATCTCAGGCTTGATTTCCCTTTCGAAGAAGAGTAAGCTTGAGTTACTGACGAAAATCTACCCAACAAAACTCTAAAAGATGGCATTGAATTTGAGATGGATGCTCACAAAGCTTTATATTCTATCCATTATCTGTGATTTGTTCCAGGTTTTTGTGAATTGAATTAAAGACATGAACCACTGTTTTATACTGTCCACATTTTTCAAAACCAAAAATTGATGATGAAAGGATTCATACTGAATGTCACTAAGAATGAATTATAGTGCATGTCGTTGGTCCTCACATGTAGATTCAAAAAATTTTGACAAGTCATTCACTTTATGTGCCCAATTGTTTGAATTACCACCAAGCCGAGCGACCATTTCAATCAAAATAGAAAGGATGGTAACGGTACTTTATAATTTTTAAATACGAATTCAATTGTAGCCAGACAATTCCACAAAGAAGGATCATTAACACTGCATAGGAAATGAGAAATGGCAGAGGTGGCCATGGAGGCGGATGGGCAGGGCTACATTCCTTAGATTTTGTTTCTTTTGCTTTTGCAATCTGAAATTCACCTGCAACTAATTTGGAGCTATGAGAATACTCAAATGTAACCTCACTGGGAATGATGCCCTTCACGAGGATTGGACCTCCTAAATTTTGAGAAATAGTTTTAGTAGCACCAGGTGAAGGAGAGAAATAAGGAGCTTTAGTGGATGTTAGTGCAATGGAAATAACTTTATGATACTAAGCACCTTGAGCCTCTATTTTGTTTGCATAGGTGATACTAGGTTGGCTTCCACTTTGATATGCATTGTAATTTTTAGAAACTTTCGTTTCTTCCTCTCGCATTAAAAAGAACATTGCAAACAACATTGGAGATATTACAAACAATATTGGAGATATTTTTAGGGTTTGGATTTTTTTCGTTCTTGGGGAGTGCAATGGGTACCCTCTAGGATTCCCTGGTTATGGGCTCTTCCTCTGCCTGAGATTCCATGGCTATGGGATCCTCCTCTACTTGATATTCCATGGCTAGGGTCTCCTCTTGTATTTCCATTAAATATTGTATAATACGATCAGAACGTTCCATTTTTTTTGTTTTTGTTCAATCATTCTTCTAATTTTTGCAATGTCATTTTTCATTTCCTTGACCAATGTGGTTGGATCCATAAGGCTCTGATACCAGATGGTAAGAACCTAGGGTTCCTAGCACATAAAATGATAAATAAATAATAAATAACCTAAATCTAAAAGAATCGCCTTTTGATATTATCAGGAATTCCCTTCAATAAATTATATTATATTTTATATTCATGGATATATTAAATGATAGAATCACATAGTGTCTTATACCCCTTTAGGGTTATGAGTGAAGAGTCACCATGCTTCCTAACCCTAACCCTAATCTTATAATAATATAATAATTAATTATTATATTATTTATTAATATAACCATAGGATAACATGTATTATTATTATTATTATTATTATTATTATTATTATTATTATTAATTAATGTTAGGATAGTATCCTAACAGATCATGATCAGATACAATGGAGGTGGGCATGCCATGAAGGCGAAATATGGAGTCAAGACAAATTTGTGCAACAATGGATGTTGTATAAGGATGGGCAAGGGCACACAAGTGAGCATATTTTGAAAGCCATTCCACTACCACAAAAATAACTGACTTGCCTCCAGATTTAGGGAGCCCTTCTATAAAGTCCATGGAAATGTCGGTCCAAACCTGATCCAGGATAGGCAATGGCTGAAGAGTGCCCGGAGAGCACACTGTTTCACCTTTCATCCTTTGACATGTGTTACAGGCAGCAACAAAAGAGCGGATGTCCCGTTTCATACCTTTCCAAAAGAAGGTGCACTTGAGTCACTCATATGTTTTAAGGAACCCTGAATGGCCTGTAGAGGGAGTGGCATGCAATTCCTTCATGAGGATCTCTTGAAGTGGGGACTTATGAGGTAGAACCAGGCATTGATGGTAGTGCAGATCATGGCCATTCCAATTATATCTTGGTGTAGAATCTAGATCATCCATTAGTGAGGCTATCAAAGCTTGCAAATCTGCATCATGGCATGCTTCTTGATGCAAGGAATCAATCCATTGGGGAAGTGGTGCTGAGATGGCACACAACATACTTATGGTATCCATTTGGCAAGAAAGAGCATCAAGCACAATATTATCCTTTCCCTTTTTGTAGGTGATATCATAATCATAGCCCATGAGTTTAGACACCCACTTTTGTTGGTCAGGTGTGGCAACTCTTTGTTCTAGAAAATATTTGAGACTTTGATGGTCAATTTTTATGGAGAAGTGATGCCCAATGAGGTAAGGTCACCAATGTGTGACTACATGCAATATGGCTAACATTTCCTTAGCATATGTGGATTTCCCTAGATTACGATCAGAGAGTGCCTTGCTAGTAAAAGCCATAGGTCATCCTTCTTGCATCAGTACTACCCCAATACCATGACCAGAAGCATCACTTTCAATGACAAATGGTTTAGAGAAATCTGGCATGGCTAAGATGGGAGTGGTGGTTCTAGCATGCTTGAGTTCAATGAAGGCTTGTTCAGCAGGTTCCTCAACATCTATCAAGAACAGTTTTTTGTTTGCACACTTATGTCCTTTAAAAAAAATTTCATCACAATTATAACATAAGCCTTGGGTACGACGTGCATCCATCTCCTCTATAGTCAGTCGCTTGGGTGTAGTAGGTTTACTATCCACTAAATTTTGGGCACAAAAATGAAATGAAGGTCGGTTTGGAGAAAACTACGAGGGGCGCCTTTGGTTTGAGAGTTTAGATTCGGCCAAACAGGCCAAAATGATAGCTTCCATAATGCAATGTGTTTTCAACATATTTACTTCAGCTTGGAGATACCATTTTAACCCACTGATAAAACAACTCGTGAAGAACCCCTCCATAAATCCTCTTGTATTATTGGCCAATTTTTCAAATTGAGTTTGGTAATCACGGACTGAGGATGTTTGTTGTAGTTTGGTCAAGGCCCCTGTGAATTCCTCATACTCACTAGGCACAAAGCGGGTTAGTAGTTGGGACTCAAATTCCTCCCAAGAGAGATTTGAGTTGGAATTACGTAACCACTGGAACCAGTGTAGAGCCTTAGATTCCATATTGAAGGAAGCCATCTGAACTCGATGATATATGGGAACATTATGAAGTCTAAAGAATTGATCAACCCTACATAACCACCCATCAAAATCATTCCCATTAAATCGAGGGAAGTCCAATTTTAGCATTTTAAAGGATGGGTCATGGTCATTCCTTGTAGAGTTTTCAACCTGGTGTTCTGTTTTGAGTGGTCCCTTATGTAACTTACTACCCATATTTATCAGTGTTTCTTCTAAGTGAGCGCTAGTGGCCTCATGATCTAGATGAAGACCTTGGACCTCTTCCATTATGGATAAAATTTCCAAGTTCAAATTCTCAATGGCTTTGGTTAAGGAGTCCATCTGTTCTAGCTCTTTTTAATGTCCACGGGTACCCTGGGCCATTTTAGAACCTGTTGTGACCAGTTACTAAAATTAGAATTGGGTTTCATGACTTACTATTTTTAGTAAGTGTCCAAAAAAGTGCTTGGGTGCTATATATCAAAATTATCAGTTCGAAGAGGTGGTCACAATGAGCTATATCCCACAACACTACTTTTGGGCACCCCAAACTTTTTTTTTATCTCTTGTTTTGCCGAGTCTAACGGTGTTTATAGTTTTTGATTTTGAGCTACAGTGCAAAAGTTGGGTACTGGAGAACTATCTATAATTGGTCTCTAGTCACTTGCTCACTGTTTTTCTCAGTTTGGACAGTCTCTCTGACATTGTTTACCTCACTAGTCTAAAGATTCTCTATATTATGTAGGTTACTGTTATGACAGTTCTATTTTGAAAACTGCAGTCGTTGACCTGACTGTGCTAACCTGACTGACCTCACTATTACTACCACTGTAAATTTGACTGTTATTCTCCAGACTATCAACTTAAATTTCACCCTCATATTTTATCTCGAATCCATGCAATGTATGTTATTTTTGTGGTAGAGGATTCCTTTCTTCTATGCTCACTTTTGGGAATTTGGAATGCAGGTTTATAAATAGGGAGTTTTGATTTGTGATTTTGTTGCAGGTTGAAGTTTTAATAGAACCAAGGTATGCTAAGTAAAGGAGTATGTAACACCCATAGGCCCTCTTTTATACCGTAGTGACGAACAATAGTGCTCGGACCAATATTTTAGGTCACTACCCAAGGAGGATTCCACACATACCCTTTAGCACACTATCTGCCTCTCTAATAGTATGAGAGGGTAATCATTCAGGATGTTGTGTCTCATGGACTATGTATAATACAAGGCCGAGAAGCTTCCTATTGGATAAAATTTTGTTAACCCTAGAATGGTCTCTTAATACACCCGAAGATGTGTGGGAGCTCAATTCCATGCGCGATTTTTGTCTAAGGCCTGGGTATTGGATCCTGATCGCCCCTCACTTCACTAGACGTTGTATGGGCTATCTAGCTTAGCCAATAACGAAAGATCCTTCACAATATTTTAAAACCCCTAGCACAGGGTTTCTACCTACTCAACTAAAAAGGACTATTTTTTTTTTTGACTGGTATTTGTTTTTTTTTTTTTGATAAAATAAAAAATTACATGAAAATAACATAGGATTATACCTAACAGGAAAGAATCATTACTGTTGTAGCAGAACTTGGCCCTGGAAAGTGCTCTGATACCACTTGTTAGGATCCTGCTATAAAAATAAACTCAAATAACACACCCTCACACAATTTCTTGGAAATAAACTCACATAAACATCATATTAATATTTAGAACAAATTACACATTATAACATAAATTTGCATAAAGGAACAATCTCACAATAAGATAGAATTGCAAGCCTCTTCGAGGGGGCAACCTCATTCAACACTTCATTAATTTGCAAAATATGAATACATTGGTGCCTTGTCGGTTATTTAAAGAGTTCTCTTCCATGGTTGGCTTACATGCAAAATGCCACCTGGATTACATGCATAATGCCACCCGAATTACATTCATAGTGTCACTCGAATTACATGCATAATGCCACTTGAATTACATGCACAAGGCCACCTGACATAACCTATCTACCATGTGTTACATAAAAAGGGTGCCATTTGTCATAGGGATTATATAAGCTAAAACTTAGAACATTACAAAATATTAATCATGGGTACTACCCACATTATTTAGGAATTATTACATCATAGAAGTTATTATATTAAGGGTTAGGATGGGATCCTAATAGCCTACCCCACAGGCTAAAGCCTCTTGAATCTCATCCGATGTAATTGTGAATAGAATCTCTTGTCTGGAATTTTGGATGGCCCTAGTAGAGGAGTCATAAAATTATGCAGTTAACTGAATAAGCTTGGGACACGGATGCATAGGTGAACAAAGATACTATGAAAGTTGCAAATTGTGCGGCATTATGAGCCAACTATTGTAGGAAACTCCTTAAATTACTACAGCTTCAATATCTTCCCTCAATTGGTCAACTCCTTTATGCATGATCAAACAATCACCAATCTCAGCCATATTATCTTCGTAAGAATCCAGACCAACATAATCATTTTGCCAGGATTTCTTGGCCCTTGAACTTATTTCTATTTTCTTAGCGGGCTTCACTTCGACAACCTCTTGTGCCTCTACTGGTTCTTTACTGTGTCTGTCCATTTTTCTAAACAAAAAGTGATGACTCTTCTACAATTCCCTACTTTGAGATCTCAAAAATTCTTCTACACTTCAAAGCACAGGATACAGAGAAGCAAAATATATTTAAAAATTAGGGAGAAAAAAAAAATTAGCCTTTTACCTCCCAGGATTTATAGAGTCGCTACCAACTGCTGTAGTAATCGTAGAATTAAATGCAGGCATGCCTTCGGGGATAAATATTCTTTGAAAACTTTTCAAATGTCCTTTCCAAGGCACAAAAATCTTCTTTTCTGGTTCACCGATGGATCCTCCTAAAAAATATGCCCTCTGCACTATGCAATATTGTAGAAAAATATGCCATGGTGCTAGAAGCTTGTTAGGAAAACCAACCCAACCATTACTCATTCGATCATTAATTTTGCTTGCTACCTTGAAAATTTCAATTCGAATGCTTCCCACATTCAGAAATAATTACTCAAATTTATCGCCCACTACTTCCAATTATCACCACGTACTCCTTGGGAATATCTTCTTCAACAAAAACCCTCTCACGCACTTATGAATCCATGGGCGCATGTGTTTTTAAAATCTCATAGCGCGCCTCCTGAAAAAATGACTTTTTTCTTCTTTTTTTCTAAAAAGAGAAAAACAACCTCTTTTTTCCTGTTTTTTTTGCTTTTTTTAATGACATCATCAAAGTGTGTTCGCCCTAAATATAGGTGAACATGACACTCACCTCTTTCAATAGGTGCATGCGAAACCCTATCACTTCTTTACCAATCTTTGAGTTTCTTTTTTGGACGAATGATGTCTTAACCATCATTTATTCTTCTCTTTTTTTTTTTTCAGAACATATTTATACCTATGCAAAATTGTTTAAAATGCATGAAAATATTTACATATATATAGGATGTTACCTTTGATTTGAAACCTTACAAAACATAAGCCTTCAGATGAAGGCCATTCACTGGGATAGGGAGCTCATACCCTTCCATGTCACAAATTTGGAATGCATTAGAAGAAGTGACAACAAAAATTCAAAAATGTCCTTCCCATATTGCATCAAATTTCTAATGTTTTCCTAGATTTTATTTTTTCTCGTTCCATTTTAGTACCAAATCACCTACCTGCAAGCTTCGATCAGTCATTTTTTCTTGAACCACTTCTTCATCTCAGTAGCATGTTCTATGAAAGTATGATAAGCATGCTCCCTTTCTTCTTCTAATTACAACAATTGCACAAATATAGCCTCCATTGGATCATTTTCTTCGTTATCATCACAAAACATCTGCAATGCTTGGACCACAGGGAACTCAATATGTGTAGGAAGGATAGATTCTTTCCCATATACCAAAGTGTACGGGGAGGTCTTTATTGACTTTTTTACTAAAATGCGGTCAGCCCAAAGTGCCTTATTTAATGACAAATGCCAACTCTTTTTATTATCGCCCAATATTCTTTTCAAAATCTAGTATAGATTCGTGTTAGTTGATTCAACCAATCCATTCCCCTATGGGTAATAATTGGAAGAGGTCTTCAGGTAAATTCCATATCTACTAGAGAATTCTATAATTTTGGCTCCAATAAAGGGAGTGCCATTGTCGGTGACTAAAGAATCTGATATGCCAAAACAGGTAATAAGGCTTTCCAAAAAATAAATAATAGTCGCCTAATCTACCTTTTTGATGGGTATAGCTTTTGTCCATATGGTAAAATAGTCTATTGCGATCAGAATATATTTATTTTCGATGAAGGAATGTGGATCTATAACTCCTATAAAATTGATACCCCACTGCTAAAAGGGTGCTTCCACCTGGATTGGATGCAGCAGTGATGCTCCTTTCTTGACTCGACCCACATATCTTTGACAACTGTCACACCGTTGGTTTACCTTATGTGAATTGGCGAACATAGTGGGCCTATAATACCCCACCTAAATAATTTTTAGAGCCATATGCCTACCTGCATAATTCCCTATTGATAGCCCATAATGGAATTCTTCCATAATCTTCTCTTTCTCAGAATATTTTACACATCTAAGAAGTATACCATCAATATTCTTATAATATAGGCCATTGGGAAATAGTACATATTTGAGCGCTTGTAATATGAACCTTCAGCACTATGAGGAGTTAAGGTGGCTAGGACACCTTCCAGAAACAAAATACTCAATGAGTTCCTCGGTCCATTCCTTGCTGACTGCTGCACTATTTGCATAAATTACATCTTCATGACTTCTCTCAACAATAGTGCTTTTAGCCAACTCCTGGCATAGAGTGCATCCATGAACCAATTTTTTTGGTTTAATTTTTACATCATACTATTGGATATTCGAGACCCATCCAGCCTTTTTATCACCCAGTTCTACTTGAATGATGAAGTTCTGAACATCAGGATGAATGACATAAACCACAGTTTTACTTTGAGAAACAAAGTGGTGAAACTTCTTCAAGGCTTTCATCACTGCATAAAATTGTTTCTCTATAAATTTGTACTTTTATTGATGTGGTGCTATAACCTAGCTTAGAAAAGCGATAGGTTTTTCTTCGCCATCATGTTGCTTTTGTGTTAGTACTGCAACATAGCTCTCCTGCTTGCCCACTGCATAAAGTATAAAGTCTTTGGAGTAATCAAGGTTGATTAACACTGGTGCTTGATTAATTATCTCTTTGATTTCTTGAAAATCCCACTTCCTGACTTCTATCCACTTAAATTCCATATTTTTCTTCAAGAGCTCGATCATGAGCTTGATGACTTGGGCAAAATCAGCAATAAAATTATGCATAAATTTTATCTATCCAAAGAAGGACTGTAAATATTTCTTATTCGATGGTAATGACAAACTCATAAGCGCTTCAACTCGTGTAGGGTCTATGGCCAATCCTTCCTGCGAAATCATATGTCCCAAAAATTTCCCTTCCTTGACCACAAAAATTGACTTCTTCAGATTTATAGAAATCCTAAATTCTTGACATTTCTTGAATATTTGCCTTAGATGGAAAACATGTTCTGTTCTGCAATGTGAAAATACCGTCATATAATCAAGATAAATCACAATAATTTTATTTAGCAACTCACCAAAGATGATGTCCATGGCTCTTTGAAAAGTATCTCCAGCATTTGAAAGTCCAAAGGGAATCTGTTGGTAAGCAAATGTGCCCCACTTAGTTGTAAACGTTGTCTTGTATTGATCTTCATCTTTAATCCAAATTTTATTGTACCTAGAAAAGCCATCCAGCAAGGAAAATCTTTGAGCACCAGCCACGACATGAAGAATCTGGTCTATATGAGGCAGATGATAGTATTCTTTGAGTGAGGCCTAATTTAAATTTCAAAAATCGACGCATAAACGTATGTACCCATTCTTCTTCCTTATGGAAACCAAGTTTACCACCCAGGTGGAATGCTTAGTAGGGTATATGATCCTAGCCTCAAGCATCTTTTGTAACTCTGCTTTCATGAGAACCTCGATCTTAGGATTAACAAGGCACTGCTTCTATCAAAAATGCTTAACTCATTGTATCTCGATAGTATGCTAAATCACACTCTTATCGTATCCTTTCAAGTCTCGATAACTCCATGCTACTATATTTGGGTATTTGGAGCATAGATTTCTAATGCCCTCAATCTCATCTGGTTCACAATCAGTACCAATCTTGATAACTTTTCTTGGCTCCAACTACAATTCTTTGAATTTCTTAGCATCCACCTTAATCCTATGCTTATCAGCCCTATCGCTTTGATCAAATAAAATCTCTAGCAAAATTAAACCTCGAGGAATATGATTATTTTTTAACTAAATCATACCTTCATTTTCTTCTTCCACAAGAATCCTATCTTCTACGCTGGCAGCTTATTTTAGAAAAAAAATCACTATTTACTCATAATTATCAAACACCTGCCAATAGAGGTTCTTATCAGGAATGGAAGATCTGTAAATCACCCTTACTTTCTTGGGTTTGCAAACCACTTGCTCAACAGAAGAATAATTAGTGCCCAAGGAAGCTAAAATGTTGGCATGTCTATTTTTTTCTCGAGGAATTGCCTGAATATTCAAATATTTAAATGCTTCCAAAATATCCCATACTCTATTGCGATAAGCCTTCAAGTAATTTTGCTTTGATACACATCTATTTGTAACTTGATTAACAATAAGCTCAAAATCACCAAAAATCTATAGTTGTTCAATTCCTAAATTTTTGTCCGTTTTAAGCCAAGGTATAGCGCTTCATATTCAACTACATTATTTGTACAGCTCCAAGTCAATATGTAGGAGTAAGTTTTTTGTATGCCTTCAAGGGAAATCGACACAACACATGCTCTTGTACCATTCTTATAGCCAGCACCATCAAATAATAGCTTCCATAACTGATGCGAAATAGGTTCTTAGGATTCAAGGACTTGCTCTTAGGACTTCTCTATCTTTTGAATTGAATAACAACCAATATCTATTTTGATCATAGCATTGAAATCTGTTAGCAAGAACTCATCTTCCAGGCTAAGCTCCTGGGGTATTTCTTCAACCAAGTCAACTTCCTCCAATTCTTTGGTCATCATGTTCATTGCGCCTAGGACTTGTTCTGCTTCCTCAATTTTTTCAATATGAAAAGGAGAGGGCTTATCATTATGAATGCAAATTTGTCTACCTTTGAATAGAATATCCAGATGTGAATAATTTAGGGAAATATAACCTCCTAACTTAGTTTTGAACTCTCTTGAAAGGCACATGCTAAAGTAGGGCTCTAAATCAACAACCACCACTTCCTAGATGACAGTAATCTGTGGCATGCTATGGAACACTATTGGAATATCCTTGATTACTCCAATAGTATTAACTAACGTACCATCCAATTGTAAAACTCTTGGGTTGCTTCTTGTATATTACATTCCCATTACTTCACATATCGCCTTTGGCATGATAGTAGTGGCAGAGTTGATCATACAATTATGCATGATCCACCCTTCCATTCTCAAAGATAAGTAAAATGGGGGAGGTTGATTCTTACCTGTCACTAAAGTGGGGAGTGCTTGAGCCAAGACTATTTGTAAATGGTCTTTCTTTTGATCTTTGGCAGTCTTCAGAGATTCTTGCAATAAATCAATCTGCCCAGGTAATTGCAATGCATCAAACAAGCTAATCCTTGTCATAATTTTCTTCATTTCTTCCATGATACTGTAGCCACGAGCAGATGAGACCTTTTCTTCTAAGGGTCGCTCATATTTATCTTGGTACTACTGCATAGCGCCAACTCTTTGCATTTTCATCAATGAAGGATACTTGATTCTTTCCTTAGCTTACTCTTTAGTTTTTCTAGGAAATGGAGCAGTAGCGATGCGTTGCAAATTTGAAGGCTAAACCTGTGCCTTATCTTGTGCCTGATTAGGTGATGAGTTTTTAAATTTGTCAACATCAAGAATCTTTTTTGAGGATACCCGCTTTTCTTCCTGTGCTTTTGGAGCCATAGGAACTTTCAAAGGTTGCAAGTCTGAAGGATCAATAGTCACTAGCTTCCTTCTAGACCTAGTAAGGACTGAAACTTGCTTTGGGGTTGGCACCATATAATTACACTCCATCTCTCGAATCATGTTGACTTGCCCACCCAAATATCTTTCTATTAATATTTGAACATAGTTTAGATGTACCATACATGTGTCTTCACCATGAGGATCATTATATGTAGAACACCAATATTTCCTTTCAGATACGTTACTCTCATCATTTGCTTGGTGTTTTTCTTAGGTCCCTTGCTGATAGATACGTGTTCTTGGGTTATAGGTGGATTATGAAACCTTCTTGATCGAAAATCAGCCTTAGCCTACTTCTTCCTCATAGTAATAAGCTCATTAGATATCATCCTCAAAGCCGCATTATTGGATTTTACTTCTTGTAACAAGGCCGTGAGAGGATCTATATTGGGTGACGAAGTTGGCACTGGCAATGACAAGGGCATTGGAGGTGCAAGTAATGGTAAGGGCATTAGGGGTGCTGATAGTGTTGGAAAAGAAATTGTTGAAGGCTATGATGTTACTGACGAGATGGGAAATGGTGGAAAGCTCATAGCAGATGATTATGGAATAGGGATAGGAGCTACTTGAGGAGAGTCTTATTTCCATGAAGGGATAGGATACATCGATGGAATAGGCTGTGAAAATGCATTAGAGTAAATATACTATGGAAGATCATGGAGGATAGGCATCGTCGCCTTTGAAGGAAGCCTACCTAAAAAAATCAAATTTGACTCGACATTTTGAGCTTGTGTATAGATATCGGGGAATGTAGTCACATTGGCCTAGCACACTGCCATACCAATATTGGTACTGAGTGTTCAAAGATCTTCTTGCTCATGAGTTGGTCATAACCCATCTGGGACCCTCTACTAACTTCATGCAAATCATACATTGAAATATACAATTTCCTCTTGCAGATGTCTTTGGATTGAGGTGAACTGGTGCAACAACGAATACAGATCAGCTTGTTCATGGAAATTCTTAATCAGTAACTCTACCAATTGATCCCACGAGGTAATGGTACCCGACTACAAATATCAGTACCAATACAACAATTTCCCTCTTAATGACAGGACCAAAAGTTTTATCATCACATCCTCATCAGTTATATCATGAATAGTTGTAAGAGAGGATACATCTTGGATATGCTCATAGGCAGTTTTTCCAGTACCATCATATATGGGTAAAGCCTTCAGAGCAGCTTGAGGTACAAGATTTTGTGCCTAGAAATTCAGTGCTCCTAAGCTATTCCAAGCCAAAAACTTCCTTGGAAGTTGTTGATGTGGTGGAGGATTCTAGGCCATGTGGATGAGAATATGAGGAGTAGGCCTTGGGACGTTAGCGGTTGTACTAGGTGGAGGTTAAGGAAAACTGGTGGCAGTGCTTATAGGACTCACAAGGGTAGAAAACAAACCAGCTAACTGGGAAGATGAAACAGATGGTATGGATGAGATATGAGGAAGTGAAGATGTTCATCAAAAAGTGGCTATTTGAGGATGCTCTCATAGCCTTTGAATGTCCAGTTCATAAAATCTAATCTGATTATTAGGATTTTTGGCTTTTGATCTTGTATTCATGAGAAACAGCTTTGATTGTTCTCACGCTTATGAAGTTTTGGGTAAAAATTGAGTCGCCAGATGTTCTAATCTCGGGTAGGAAAGCGAACACCAAACCTAATGCTACTGGAAGTGGAACCTAAAAGATCCCACTAGGCGTGCCAAAAATTTTTGGTCAAATATCTACCTAATCAATAAACATTGTGTTTATGCACCCTAGATATGACCAACATTGAAATACCAAAGGAAAGAGATGTCCTCCGTGCCAATATCCAGAGAGGGATGGTTCCCAAACTAATTCTAAAACTGGTAAAATACTAAGGATGTAGGAAATAAATTGGAAATAACATAAAGAGATGGGAAATATAGCCACAGGCCAAAGTGCAAAATTTGTGTTAGACTAACTAGCAGGAAAAAACCCAAGCACAAATTAGCATTCATGAAAGAAAATAAAACAGAAAAATCTCACAATCTTGCCATAACAACTATCAAAATGGTACTCCAGCATTTGCTTTCTCCTTAACAACTTTAAATCCAACAACAGAATTTAAATTCAATAGCAAATTAGATAGGCAAATGGAAAAAAAAGCACACCACACATAAAATAATTATACGCAAGATCGCTCACAAATTTAGAAGTTTGATGCCTTCTATTAATGCAGAGAGCTTAAGGAAATCTCTCACAAAAAATGTCTAACTCTCTTTTACAATGAAATTTATCTAGTATTTATAGAGAATTTTACCTCTTTCATTTAATACATAAGAGGGAAGAATTTCCGAGAATCAAAGACAAAATCAGCAAAATCCTCCTTGAGTTCTTGGAAAATCCATTCGCTAGAGGAACAAAATCCTGAAAATATAAACTTCGGACGGAGGTGCGCCTGTTAGGAGAAAATATTAAATTCTTTAGATTGCCTCTGATACATTGGAAATCATGAAGGCTCGTTTCCCTTCGCCTTCATCTTCATGATCCACAAAATGGAGTAACTGAGAGTGCCCTTCATTTAATGCCAAATTCAACATCTTGACCAAAGTTCCATTCATTTGATTTATCTTTTCCTAGCATTAGATTCACCCCTTTAGACGCGCATGATCTTGATACAAATAGGTTCGCCCAATTCAAGGGTGAATGGCATGTTTACCCCTAAGGAAAGGTGAATGTGATTCTCCATCGTCGCTAGGTGGTTTGCCCATAGGAGAGGTGAATGGTGTGTTCGCCCCTTGACTAGGACGAACATAATTTTATTTAGGTGCACGCACCAAGTGGTTCACCCATAGGAGAGGTGAACGGTGTGTTCACCCCTCAATTAGGATGAACACAATTTGATTCAGGTGCATGACTCCTCTAAGTGATGCTAAGGCACGTTCGCCCCTAGAAAGGGAAAATGACCCGTTCGCCCCTAAGGGAGGGCGAACGCAATTTGTCACTTTTTAATTTTTTGCCATGCTACTTTCAAAACTTATTCATCCTTAGAAAGGGTGCAAGGGACGCTCACCCCTAAGGAAGGACGAACGTCAATACACAAGATTTTCTGGCGATTTCAGTCAAGATTTTTATGAAACTCATTCTCTCCATTTTTTGGACCTTGAAGGACATCTCTCCATTAATATATTCAAACGCATGGGATTTCAGAAAATTATTTCAACTTATTACAACTATCCAAAAATAAAAGAGACAAATATATTATCACTTTATACAAAATTTCCAATGAATACAAAATGGCCAACAGATCTACACAATACTTATGTTCTTTCCTTTTGTAAATTCTCTTTTTACAAAAGCAAGAAAACTCCATATTTTTCTCTCATTAACCCCATTCATTTCTCAATCTACTAACACCCAAGAGTCCTTTCTTTGAGTGAATTATTACAAAAGAATAATTGTGGAACCCCCATAAGTTCCTTTTTCTTTGATTGGATCCCATGCCTAATACTTTCATTCATTTATATAAAATAATAGGTTCTCTCTTTGCAAAAAAGCATTTAGATTAAAAATGCATAAAACTATCCATAATCACCTCACAAGATAAACATACACAAATGTTTTGTTACTCTATTTTAAGGATGCCATTTATCTTTTAATAATAGCCTCATATAAGTTTCCACAAAGTGAACATGATTATATCAAGAGGATAACACTAATATTCTTTAGTTACCAAATAATAAACATGAATCCAAAATTATTTTCAACCTACTCATCATTAAAACATCCATAATATATTTGTTCCAAAATGAACCTAACAACTATAGGATTACTATTTAAAATAGAACAATTCAGCATTTCATTAAAATGGTTAACCTTGTAACTAAATAATCCATAAATAATCACATTAGTCATTTATCCTTAACTAAAATGTATTATATTTATTCCAAGGATTATTTTTCTAGTCATATTTAGGTTCAAATGAATTATGTCACTTCTACAAAATAATTTCTTTCCAGATAGAAGTATGATATACAAATATTAACTCCCACTAAATAAATAATATTTCACTGGAGGCATTAAGACTCATCTTATACATTCTGAGTTCTTTTTCGAACCAAATAAAGGAACATTCAACCCCTGATATAACATTTTCTCAAAGTATATTACTTCATATCATGCGTTAGCAAACTCACTTAGTGGTCATTATTCTAGATATTGATATATTAAATATCCCTACGAATTTCATTTAATGTGGGACAAGGTATTCTATTCTTCTAAAATAATTTCAACCATCACTTAGTACGTCTATCCAAAAGACACTATCATCCTTCTAAGAACAATAATACACTTTATTTTGTAAGGTATTTTCATATGAACATAGTCACAGTTCGTGGCACTACTCGTAGGGTGAAATAAACTACACTGGTGGGGTCTATAATGATTGTTGAATGTATATACCATATATTAGACTTATGACAACTCAGAATATCTCAATTCACTCTAATGACTCAGCCCATCATTATAACATAAGGTGGCCCAAGATACTATAAACCCCTCTATATTTTATTCCTCAAGTAATACTTCACATCATTCTGAGCCACCACGCGAATGCCATTGCGTAGACTAATCCATGGATTAATACACAGAGTTGAAACATTCTTGGTGCTAATGTAAACTTAATATTCATTATGATTAAGGTTATGAATCTAACATTGGTTTAATGTGGAAACAAAATCCGGTTTCCATTCTATTGTGATGCCTCCTGAAAATATGTGCACAATCATGCTTCTTGTTGCACAACCTACTATGCTCAGGTAGGGAGGATCATATGGTCAAACTGTGTTTTCTCAATTGTATACAACAACAAATCCATGACTCATATAATAATGAAAATGTTCTATTATGGAGGAAACTCTACGTTTTACACAAACCAAGAAGACCTTTTGAAGCTTTGAAACATATTCAATCTTTCTTTACATAGGTTTAAAACAACTGCATCAAATGATCACAGAGGAAGGTACCTTAATCAATTCAATGGATGTCTTGGAGATGACTCTATTGCACACCAAAGGATTGTTCTTCTGCCACTTTCGTTCTTCCAAAACTTCCAAAGCCTCCCTTCTCTGTAGTTTGTTTATCGTTCAAGAATAAAAATATTAATCCTCCCTTTTCTTCCATCGAAGGGTTTTCTAAATAAAATAGGGCAATTTTTGTTAATGAAACGAACTCCATAACTACCTGCATCTACTTGTTCTTTAAAAATATTTCCATTAGAAATGATACAAAAGTCATTTTTAATACTTGCAATCGTTCTAATGTTCAAATCCTTGGTCACTTGTTCCTACCAATAAATCATTTCCTTATTAAAACTTAGAAATCTACTTTCTAATTCATACGTAAGGAAATTTTAACAAATGAAACTCATCATTTTAATTTCATAAGCATCTACTATTGCAACAAAGGCTTATTCCATGAAAAATTAGTAATTCCTTTACTACTAAGCATTATCAAGAAGCACCCCTTAGTATTCTATGTTACTTTAAAACTATTTAAGGTAACCCATATTTTCTTGAAGAATTAGACATAATACCATGCAATCATAGCAAGAGAGATAAATGCAAAGTGCACAATTATGGATTAGGTCTAATGGTGGATTTCATGTGTCAAGATATTTGGCTATCTTAACCATTGGTTCTTTGTTCATTCATGAGAACACATATTCCTGTGAAACACACAAATCCATTAGTAGTATACAATAATCCAAAACTACCAATCATCATAAAATCCAAATATTTTTTATTTGAAATAACATATAAATTCATAAGCTTGTTATATGATTTTTTTTTCCAAGGGAGGGTCATGACACTAGAGCCTTTCCATGGTTGGATACTAACCATTGAATACCAAGCCTCATCTATAGATTCTTTCCATGGTTATGACTAGTGAAGACTAGGACTTAATTATATTGGAAGGTGTGTCAACTTTAAGATAGTTTATCATTCATGAACATAGCCAAACATTGATATTAATAGAAGCATCAAGGACATTAATATCACCTTAAAATTATTGATAGATGTAATAACCCTCCCTATCTAGTTCTCTATGGGTTTGCCAATTCTTAACCTTTTTCGTGAATTTTTTATATACAAAATCACAAACACAGAGCAATCCAAAATTCTTGAAATATTGTTTTATTATTATATCAAAACTAGGGCACAAATTACAATGCAAATACCTCAAATGCTGATGAAACCCTAGCTGCTTTGTACTCTATAAATGATGATGAAGGCTCAGCCCTTTTGATGTGAATACTGTGTGGTGTCCCAGCTCCAAATATTCCCTGTATAATCTCTGAATGACCCTGTGTGGTAACCCAACTCCATAAGTATTTAAAACTAAAGTCCAACTGCAATCCCTATGTGGAATTGCCCAGATTGACCTGAGGGTAATATTTCAACCTCGAAGCCAATGTCTCTGTAAGAGGTTGTCATCTCTCACAAGCTCCAGAATCTCTGTAAATGGCTCTGCTAGAGAGTCCTCCAAAAAACCAGAGAGAAAAATAATAATCTTCTCATATCTCCAAATGAACTCAAATCCTCCTTTTATCTCCTCCGTAGGTCGACTTAGGGTTAGGTCACTTTTAGGGTGGGCAAATATAATTTTATCAATTTTTAATTCCACCTTATTTCTCCTTAATTTATTCACCCCCTTACGCCTAGGCTTAACGACTTTTTAAGTCGTCACTTAAAATGACCCCTTTTAAGTATAAAATGATTTTATAATAAAATAAAGTCACTAACTTTACAAAATTAAATTAAATAATCACTTTATTAATTTTATCTTCAACCATTAAAATTTCCAACCTCTTCCCATCTGAATTGAAATTCGCGAATGGTTTTGGACACCCATTTCACTGAAGAATATCACTGCACTGTCTGTTGTCCACTAAAACCCTAAAAATGGACATGGCTAAAAATAGTAACTTTGATCAAACAAATCTTTGAATGAGCCCAAACGACCATCAATCAATAGCTCTCTGGGTACTGACAAAGATTTTGATATCTCCAATGGCTCCCCTCCATCCGACTTAGCCTACGGGAGCTCGTGTATAGGCTAATATGCTCTGCACTTGACTGCATAGAAAAGGGGACATTACAGTCTACCCTTCCCAAAGATTGCTTGTCCTCAAGAAATACATATACATACTCCAGTTAGATGCTACATCCTGGATGAGATCACATCAAATCCCCTGGATCCCATAGCAACCTCAAAAAGGAACCACAACGCTGACGCTATGCCACTCTGATCATCACTACCCCTCTGACATGGTTAAGTGGCAGAAGTCTCAACTACGATAGCATGATGAAATATCTCTCCAGTCTGGCACTGACATGTCTGTCTGAGCTGATATGTAATATCATGTACCATGACATATCGAAGGAAACAACGTCATAGATTACTACAAACACAATGTTGGAAGTGCCTCCATAGTCATCACCTAACCAACTCAACTCGACGTTCACACTCTTGGAATATCCCAGATAATCCCATGTAGCCCAATCTACTACAGTCAATGTAATATCCTCTGGAAATATGATTTCCCTCATCATACTCAACCAAGTAGGGTGTAAATATATCTATATAATTCTTGAAAGATCAACCACCCTCCACTCTGTAAACTCAATAAAAAACTTAGCCTCACCATCAAAACCGGTATGCCCATTATGATCGCACCCGTGCCAAGTAACATCTCATGCATAGGTGACTCAACTAGGCCTATCTATGCACTTTCACTGATTAAACTGACCCCTTGAGAGGGCACTGTGTTCAAATAAGAAGTAAGATACTCCATGTAATGCCAACCAAATTATGGACCCATCTCCATCATATAAAGGTTATGGTTGTTCAAAAAGCGAACAACGACATATCTCTCATACCCATGATCATCAATTGCCCACAACATGCTCCTACCATTGCCATCGATACCCATCAAGGCAAACATACGATCCTGGGTAAGAGAACTCAACTCCTGGTCATACAGATTAGGCTAGAGGATGCTCATGGAATCACCCTCAGACTCATGTTAGAGTAGACACCCTGTCTCAAACAATGTATCCTGATGATATATTATAGTAAATAAATCAGCACTCTACATCTCAAAATGCAGATTGCCCACAAATGTCACATGATCCATCTCATATAATAGATTTTCATTCCATCAAAAATAGTTATCTCCCTTGTGCTTATCAAGGTTATTTTGCTGATCCCAAATTGTGTAATCTGTTTTCATGGGACAATGTGATAATTCATAGTCCTCCTTAATGCAATCTAGTTCATCAACAATCTTCCCAATCTTCCTGGCTCTCTTTCGATTCAGCTGTTCAGTATATTCTAAAACAAAATTGAGTTTCAACTTTGTCTCATGCAATGAAAAGTGTGCCTCTGACAAAGAGCTTCTAGTCCACTCAAGCTCTTCAATTAGCTGATTGACTTCTTCTTATTTGCTCCTGTATGCACTAAGGGTCTCTTCGATGAGCTTGGTATAGTGATCTTTGTCTGCAAGAGTGTTCATGAAGTCTACCTTCATAGTTTCTAAGGCTGCCCTCAAATTCTATAAATTAGTACTGGAGATTACTCCTTCTACACCCTTATGTCTCTTCTCAAATTGTGCCCTCCAATATAGTTCTTCGGTGAACTTATGGGTGGCATCGAAACGAGATAAGGCTGCAAAAATTCTGTCCTCATAAGACCTAGAACTAAAATCAGATTTATGTACCAAGTTTTCAAAATTATGCATCTGGTCTCCCTCTTCAGAACTCTTGGTGTTTGGCTCCCTGTATGAAGATGTAGTAGGCAGATCATCAAGGGGATGACCATAATAAGGTGATGATCCACTCGGATCCTCATTAAGCTTATCATGAATACAATCTGAAATGGGATTATAACCAACAATAAACTCAACATCCATGGAGTCCTCATGGCTGTCTTGAAGAGATAAAATATCCTTATAATCTGATTTTAAATCAGCAACAATCTCAACTATGTTATGGTCTAAAAATTCATGTGTGTGCTCCTCAAAAGGTGCTGCTATAAATTCTGTAACATGACCATCATGTGTATCATCCACCACGGACTCCATATGCAACTCACTCTATAAATCTTTGAAGAAGATGTAGTTATCCAGTGCATGCATCCTACCCTTTTCCAATTATGAACCCAAATCCATAACACTTCTCTCTAAATGGGTCTCAACCTCATATTTTGGCTCATCTGTAGTGTGTACCTGTATATCAACGAAACTAACTTGTGATCCTACCCCGCATACCTCATGGGAAGAGGACTCTTCATTCTCACAATTTGTTGATTTGTTTTTCTTTCTCCACAACCTGGTCGCCAACTGTGTCATCCCATTAAGATAAATAGGATCACTTAAATAGCATTCATCTTGTCTAATAGGTGTATCATTTCCTGTTGATTTCTAACCTGATCTCCATGTGGGCCCATGATTTTATTCTCTCTGAATATGTGAAGTCTTGTATTTGCTCACTGTCTGCTGATGTATAAATCTTGAACTATCCCCCTAAGAATTACTGCTTAGTTTGAAGCAAGACTTTACACATTCCTTAATTCTGCCACTCATAGATGGTACAACACATATTGTTGAATAGTGTAGGATTGTGTAATTTTAGAATCGAATTGATTATTTGTTCCTTTAAAAGGTACAGCAGATGCAACCAAAGGGTCTTCACTAATACCTCTATACATAGGCTTCAAAATGAAGTTGCCCTATGAAGGAAGATTAGTTATTGTGACTTAATCAAACTCTGTTATTTCCACTGCAAGTAATCTAAATATTCAGTGATATAATGGTATGTCCCAAGTATTATGTTATTCAGTCATAGCCGAGGAAGTTTCAACACTACAGTACAAAAAGTATCATGTCTCACAAAGGAGTCATCGTCAGTCATGATAGAATATTTTGCCCCTTACAGATACAAAATAATGTGAACGCCGTTATTGTTCATTACCAAACTATTAATTTTCAATGGATTTTTAAAAAACAATCAATATCTATCAAACTCCCCATTCATCAGTGCAAACAAAGAATCTTATTATTTTGTATTTGCTCTGCTTAAACCAATCTTCAACCGCAAATTTTCTTCAAATTATATTCATTTCCCATGATCCCTGACAAATAAATATAAATTCACAAGCAGCGACTATATTCCTGTGGGTACAAAGATTCATATAGAATTGCATTTGTTAAAAGAATGCCAATATTTTATTTGGCCACCAAATTTTTGTGGAGTAGATGCCTCCAGTATTACACTGTTGCTCCACACAATATGTTGGCACGTTAAATTTTTGAAATTTATTCTCGTATAGAATTCATAAATTTCTCCAATTTACCATCGTTATGCTTTACGCAAACCCTAACAGGCAGGCAGGAAAAACATGCTCTGATACCACTGTAATAACCCTCCCTATCTAGTTCTCTAGGGTTTTGCCAATTCTTAACCTTTTTTGTGAATTTTTTATATACAAAATCACAAACACAGAGCAATCCAAAATTCTTGAAATATTGTTTTATTCTTATATCAAAACTATGGCACAAATTACAATGCAAATACCTCAAATGTTGATGAAACCCTAGCTGCTTTGTACTCTATAAATGATGATGAAGGCTCAGCCCTTCTGATGTGAATACTGTGTGGTGTCCCAGCTCCAAATATTCCCTGTATAATCTTTGAATGACCCTGTGTGGTAACCCAACTCCAGAAGTATTTAAAACTAAAATCCAACTGCAATCCCTGTGTGGAATGCCCAGATTGACCTAAGGGTAATCTTGCAACCTCGAAGCCAATGTATCTGTAAGAGGTTGTCGTCTCTCACAAGCTCCAGAATCTCTATAAATGGCTCTGCCAAAGAGTCCTCCAAAAAACCAGAGAGAAAAATAATAATCTTCTCATATCTCCAAATGAACTCAAATCCTCCTCTTATCTCCTCCATAGGTCGACTTAGGGTTAGGTCACTTTTAGGGTGGGCAAATATAATTTTATCAATTTTTAATTCCACCTTATTTATCCTTAATTTATTCACCCCCTTACGCCTAGGCTTAACGACTTTTTAAGTCGTCACTTAAAATGACCCCTTTTAAGTATAAAATGATTTTATAATAAAATAAAGTCACTGACTTTACAAAATTAAATTAAATAATCACTTTATTAATTTTATCTTTGACCATTAAAATTTCCAACCTCTGCCCATCCGAATTGAAATCCGTGAATGGTTTTGGACACCCATTTCACTAAAGAATATCATTACACTGTCTGTTGTCCACCGAAACCCTAAAAATGGACATGGCTAAAAATAGTAACTTTGATAAAAAAAATCTCCGAATGAGCCCAAACAACCATCAATCAATAGCTCTCTGGGTACTGACAAATATTTTGATATCTCCAATGGCTCCCCTCCATCCGACTTAGCCTACGAGAGCTCGTGTATAGGCTAATCTGCTCTGCACCTGACTGCATAGAAAAGGGGACATTACAATAGAGGCATCATGGGTATTCAAGTCACCTTGATAAGATAGATAAATAGTTGTAGCAAATATTAAGGTTTAGAAGAGTGAGAAGCTTCCTACAACATATAGATAAGAATTTCATGTTAGAAGTGTAAGAGAAAGTAGAACATAAGTATATATCAAGGAAGATATATCGATCTTAAAGTAATATTTCATTAATATTTAATTAATTAGAGTTGCAAGATATTAAAATTTTAAGTTCCAAAGAAATTGACCTTGACATTGGAATTTTAGGTCATAAAGAAATTGACTTTGGCACATTGCATTCCAGTCTTGAAGATAGACCTTGACTTAAGAGACAAAAAGATTCAAGTCTCAAAGATAGAACTTGGTATAAGAAAGTTTCAGATAGAAAGGTAGCAAGATACAATGGAAGATATTTGCTCCTAGAAAATATCCTATAGTGTAGTCATTAGAAGAAATCAAGCATTGTGAGAAAATGTCTTGAATCATCTTCAACTCAAGACATAGTATTTAAATTCGAAGTAGAATAAAGAGAAAGTTATTTATCTTAATTCAAATTAAAATAGCACAATGCAAAGCAGTAGAAGACAACCTCATTTGACTCAAGAAAGGTAGCCTCATTTGGCTCAAGAAAGGCAACATCGGCTCATTGCATAACATAGAAGAAAATATTATTTTGACTCAAAGCATAACAAAGGTGTTAACTTCAAAGCAAGACTACAGAGTTTAGAATTTGGTTCAAGGTTTAACAAGAAAGAAAGTAGGCTATTGAATGCAAAAGTTTCAAGCTAGAGAAGGAATAACCTAATATTGAGATAACAATACAACATAGTGTGCATTTTGGCTCACAATAGCAGACTTATTTTGATGATAAAGTGTTTACATTGAAGAAGTAGTGAGCAAGGAACCTACAAGCATAGAGTATATCTTACACAATAAATTGAAAGTATGCATTAATAAAAATGTAGAATTCCCATATCATAGAGCTGAAGAAGCCAAAGCAACTTGGTAAATGCATCAACAAAGAAACCAAATAAAAATAAAATGTTAGAGTATACACAATAGTGAAAGGAAAGGTAAAATGATTAGTGTAATGCAAAAAATATATGGAAGTAAAACATTATCTAATAGTCACCATAGAGGCAAATAGAAAGGAGTTTCTAGCAGTATTGGAGAACATGTCAAGTGCAAATTAGAAGGATATTAAAGTAAGTGCAGGTAGGCAAGCACTAAGGTGAAACATCTATGGAGATTATATAGTGGTAATGTTTATCATGCAAATGGCCGTATTATGATCAACTAAAGTCTATTTATCAAACCTACACAAGGGATGCCAGAGTAGAGCAGCTGAGAGTAGAAAAAGTGTCAGATTAGCCATTGAAGCATAGGTTTATGATTTTGAAATTCGGTAGGACAACAAAAAAATTGATGTGAATAATACCATATTTACATGCTTGAATCTGAAACATTCCAAATTGAATCACATTAAAGACACACATCATTCCAACTAGATCATTAAGAGCCTTCGCACATACTTGGATAAGTATTTGTTGGTCAAATATCTGCCTAATCAACAAAACTATGTTTTTGCACCCTAGATATGGCCAACATTGAAAGGCTAGAGGAAAGGGATGTCCTTTGTGCCAATCTCCAAATAGGGCTAGCTCCAAAACTAAATACTACACTGGTTGAAGACTAGATATGTAGGAAAGAAATTAAAAATTACAGAAAGAAACAAGAAATATGGCCATAGGCTGAAGTGTAGAATTTGGGGCAGACTAACAGTAGGAAATTCACCAAAGCATAAAATAGCATCTAACAAAATAAAAGTAGTAGAATTTTCTTATAATATTGCAAGAACAACCTTCAAAATAACACTCTAGCACTCACTCTCTCATCAACAATATTCAAATTCAGATGCAAAATTTAAATTTAACAACAAATAAAGAGCATAAGCATAAAATAGAAGTGTGTAAAGCAGAAGAAAATCACACAATATCACTTGTAAATTTAGAAGCCTTGTGTCTTCTATTGATGCAGAGAACTTAGAGAGATTTCTTGCAAAGTGTCTAACCTCCTTTGCAATAGAAATTTTATTAGTATTTATAGAGGATTTCACCTCTTTCATTAAATGTACATGAGAACAAAATGATCGCAGACCAGGAACAAGAGTGAAGAAATTCTTCCTTATAATAATTAAAAATCCATCCTTTTGGGGTAGTGATCCACATTTCAGGGAAACATTCCCAAGAAATCAGCAACTTGGGTGTTGGTGCACATAAATTTAGGAGACATTCAATACCTTGGAAATGCACTCCCACCTTGGAAATCATGAAAAACACCCCTTGTGCTTCTATATGACTTCGTCCTTCACTTGGGATTCACTATTTGAGTTACTCGTGACCACCATTATTTAATGCTTGTAAAACCTCCCTTGGGCGCTATTGAAATCTTTGACTATATTCCTCATAGAACATGGTAAAACTATACAGTTGGATGGCTCTATTGTTATAATCACTTTGCCCCCCTTTTTCCATTTTTCTCAAAATTGAATTCATAATTCAATCAAAAATTAGCTTTGCTCACATGCTTCTCTTTTAAAAATGTGTTCGCCCATGGGAGGGGTGAACAGGACGTTCGCCCCTCAACCAGGACGAATGTGACAACATTCCATTCTTAAAATACGTTCACCCATGGTAGGGGTGAATAGGATGTTCACACCTCAATCGGGGCAATCATAATAACATTTTAATTTTTGGGAGCGTTCACCCATGGGAGGGACGAACGAGACGTTCACCCCTCAACAAGGTGAATGTGACTTTGACTTGTCACAATTATTTTAAATCATGGAACCTTCTTTTGGTCACCTTTTACTATTACATTCACCCCACCATGGGGTAAATAGGGCGTTCACCCCATCCTTGGGACGAATGCACCTCCATATTCCTCTACTTTTTGGCACTTCTATATTTTTTTAAGTCCTTCATTTTGACTTCTTTTTCCATTTTGCAAGCCCAAAAATGCCTCGATTTTACATCGTGCTTCGAATATAGTAGATTTGAATTCCAAATGAAATTTGCATTATTTTTTTAAAACATTTATAACACCGATGCAATGAAGCTTACATTTACAAAAAAAATGGTAACATAGGAAATTACTGTTAAAATAAATAGTGTCATATATAATCAAAAATATTTTATCAAAATACTCCAACAAAAATTCCCAATGTGGCATAGTGCAAAAATTGCCAATATTTCTGGTGACTCACGGGGTATCCAGCTCACGTGGATGCAAGTGATCCTAGGCCTTTATCCATTGGGCTATTAAGGAGTCTTTTTTATAGCCACCTTGGCAGGAACCTTTGTTGATGCCATAGATGCCTTTCGATGTGCCTCCTCCTCAACACGCTCCTTCTCTTCCATCTCGACTGTTATCTTTAGAACTTCAGTTCATTTTGCTTCCTCCACTAACTTATCTGCCATCGTACACTCTGGTGTTTCCTTCTCTTCCTATTCTTTGAGACTCTCTAAAATCATAGATCGAGACTGCATCCTTCCAAGCATCAGTAGTAAACAAGCATGGAACACTGAGTGATTCATAAATGAAGCAAAGATTCTAGACATCTGTCAAACTGAGGCACTTCGCTCGTTGAGCCAATTCATACAATGATAGCTCTAGGCATGTATATTTTTGCATCAAGGGCAATACCTGCACTTCAGTGAGAGGCTCTTCCCATACATCAATCTCAGAAGTATCTTCAACAAACTTCTTCTAGAGTACCTCCAACTGCTCTTGTGGCTTGGGTTCATCCCACTTATCTGTAAATTTTGGAAATCCCAACTCAATCAAGGTATTAAAATGAGTCATATAAATCGTGTGTTCCTGCTCAATGGTGTTGAGAATTGTTCGACCTTCTCTTACTATAGCCATCATTTGAAAATATTGTGCAATGTGACCTTAGCAGTTGACCAAGCATGGTCCATTTCACTGAGAGGGCGAATACAAATATGAGGAGTATTAGCTAAGGCCTAAATTTTTATAGCCATTTCCATGTGCGACACAAGACTCTCCTCAGTAGAATTTATCAACTATTCACCCAATTGGATCTGTATTTGATATTACCATAAATAATGCAGTACTTGGATAACCTACGTAGCCAACATCTCATAGTTCTGAGCAGAATGAATACGAGCCCCCTTGATACTTTTGGGCGAAAAACTAGTAGCCTACACAACCTTCTCTGCCATATTATTCTTCATGTCTTCAAGTTGTTGTTGGAGCTTATGCATTTCTATTCTAGTGATGTCTCTTTATTTCAAGTGCACATTGACCTGTCAGGGCAAGTATTCATTTTCTATTACAGTTTTCTCCTCTTGCACCCTGCTTTTCGCCAAGGTAGTCTCGAGCTCAATGATTTTATTTTCATTCTCAAAATACTTATCCTTATAATGCTCATTGTGTAAGTACACTGAGCTCATATCAACCTGTATATTACCCATATTTTCTATTGGGTTGATCCTAG
Organism: Wollemia nobilis; assembly: GCA_028583015.1. Lineage (NCBI taxonomy): Eukaryota > Viridiplantae > Streptophyta > Pinopsida > Araucariales > Araucariaceae > Wollemia > Wollemia nobilis. The sequence continues at coordinate 206,094 of JAQPPZ010007914.1, forward strand.
TGAGGTCCTCTATAATGTTTTCAAATATGTAATCAGTTGGCAGTATTTTCCCTTGCAGCTTCTGAACCAAGGGAGTAAGCTTTGTCGTATGCACCTCCATAGCAATAGGATCAAAGGTGACCTTCTTAATCGGGTGAGCAGGATCCAATTCTTCTTTGTGCATCATAATTTTCAACCACTACGAGGAGCTCAAGTGCGTCTGATTAATATTCTCCACATCTAGCTATTTTTGGACCACCTGAACATCGGGTAATGGTTGTAACTCCAAAAATGGGGTGAATGGAACTAAAGCGTTTGAACACTCTAGGGGGGCAGATGAGACGACAAGAAGTGGGGGGACTGAAATGATGGGTTGGATGGATGAACTGGGTTCGACTACAATTACACTTACTCTAGGAGGAGCTTACGTACTTACAACCCCAATAGTAGAGGTGGAGGTAATGGAAAGGGAATAGCATGAAAAGGGATTCAACCATGATGCATATGGACTGAAAGAAATAGAAGTTGAAGAAATGATAAAAGAAGAAGGAGAAATAGTGACTTCAGGAATGGAATAAGAGGGAAGTGAAATGGATGCAAAAGGGATATCGAATGGTGGGGAAATAGAAATGGAGGACGATCGAAGTGAAATAGAAGTCACTACATGCTCTGAGGAAGAATAAAGGGGAAGAGAAGATGTACCTTTGTATGTGAGCACCATGTGACATGGTGATGGGGGTGACTATGAAAATACTTCTTCTTGCTACATTTATGGCCTTTCTTTGATGCCAGGGTTCTCTGCGGCATCCATAACTTCCACATGGGAGCTCTTCGACTGATGATCCTCCTCTTGTCCTTGGACCATCAAAAATATTTACGCAACCTTATTCAGGAGTTCTTCTACCTATGGAGGGTTTACTACTATTGTTGGAATATTAGTAATTATAGGAACAACCACAACCAAAACTGTAGAAACTGCGTCAACCGATACCATAGCAGTAGAAGCAACAACAACGTTGGTCCTTGATTTTTTTGCTACTTTGGGAAGTAGTGACACCTTCAAGACATTTTTCTTCTTAGATGCAGGCATTTCTTACACCTTTTGCTTTGTTCGCAAAGACCTATGGTTAAACACATATTTTTATTATTCCTCCTCTGGAATATCCTCTTTGGCAACTGGTTGTCCTCCTTCAGTTTCACCTTCACCATTATAGGACTATTGGAAAATCTATGGTAAAATTTTGGCAAAGGTGATAGGCTGATAAGAATCGACATACTCATCATAATTATCTAAAAACTACTCATCTAACTTCAATCCAAAAGGAGTATTCGGCTTCCCTCAGTCAATATGCATTATCAACCAATTAATAATTTTATCTTCAGTCCAGTCAGACTTACTTTCCTTAACTTGGTTGAATAAACTCGATAGAGGAATCTGAGACTTATACCTAGTCATATTATACTCTGCCTCTTGTTCATAGCAGTCATGCCAAGGTGAAATCATCATCATTTTCTCAAAGTGCCAATTCATATTAGGCCCATCAAAGTTATTTCTATTTTTTTGGATATTAGGTTGAGGGCAACAATGAAATTATTTGGCCTTCACAATGGCCAAGAATTTACCCAAAGGATCATACCTCTAGCACTGTGGTAGTTCTATCAAACCCAAATCTTGTAGTGCTACTATCAAGAGTTGATTTTGTCCAACTTGGCTCACCTCTATACTGTCAAATTTGAATGACATATTGCATATTATTTTCTTTTCATGCCTAGCTCCATATATATCATTTACGTAATCATACTGGCACACAACTTCCATGGCGAACACATGCTTTGTGGTAAAATACAGCAACAAAAATGGATTACCCGTAAAACCAAAAATTCTCACAACTATGCCCTAAGTAAGCAAAAAAATATCTCCCTTTTCCTGGGCTACAACTGCATCTCTTAATTCCCATGACACTCTTTCACATGTGTCGCAAAGCAAATCTATTGCTGGGCCCAAGAATTAACTTTTAAAGCTATAAAATGACTCCCTCTTTGATAAAATGGAAGTCCACTTATAAACCATCAAAAGTTTATTTTCCTCATTAGTCTGTGTCACCACAATAAAGGGGAAGCACCACTAAAGCTGGAAAAATAAATACCATACCATAAAGGATGTATGCTTAAATTATTTTGCCTCTCTAGTTTGCAATTTCTCCAATTGATGACTCATCCTTTGGGAAATGAAATATGCCCAGTTGAATAAAACGGATTGGTGCCTTTCCTCGAAGAATAAAATTCCACCTTGCATATGCATTGCACCAAGGCTGCCTGCCATTTATGAAAAGTGTCATCTGAAGGTAACCTTGCCACCCAAGCCAACATTGAATAAATATCTAGGCTTTTAAAATCAATCAGCAACTTTGGCAAATTAGACAAGTGCCCCATTGGTGGCTCCTTAATTAGCTGTCTCCATAAATTGGTGCATGGTCACTGTAGAGACATATTTATCTTCTTGCTCATCGATATACAATTTTTTGTGAACCTCATAAGACGAAGGCTCCAATCCATATATGGTCTCCCACACCTCATCAAGGGTGATGGTGAACAAAATATCCCTCTTGGCATTTCTTATAGCTCTAGTGAAGGGGTCGTAAAACTAAGCAACAAGTCATACCAACTCGGGGTAAGGATGAAATAGGGAACATAGATACCAAGACAATTGTAAATGATATGACACTATCATCCAACTCTCTGATATCACTCTCTAGCTCACTGCCAAATCAACATATTCATGCAACCTTTTCACACCTTTGTGGGTAATGAGGTAGTCATCAATTTCTACCAATGAGTCCTCATACAGGTCCAGGTCGACATAATAATTTTTTTGGACCCTCTTAGATCTAGAGACTCCTTCCTTCTTTTTTTAATTCTCGGGCTCTATGGCCTCTATGACATTCTTGGGCTCCTTGCTCCATTTTACAATTATTATTTTTTTCTTCTTCCCTTCTCTGGAAAATACTCTGAGCACTTTCTGGACACCTTTGTAGCTATAGTTTAAAATATGCAGCAATAAAATTTCAAAAGAAAAATAAACTACAAGCCTTTTACTTTAATATTTATATAGAGCTCTCCCACAACTACCATAATAAATGTTGAATTAATTCTAGGTGCTTTCAAAAGAATGTGGGTGTTGATACGCTAGCTCAACATCATTCCTAATGTTTCATAAGTTTCTCCTTTGATTCGTTGCCAAATATTCCTAGGGAAGAGTGTCATTTTCACCATGTAATTTCATTGTAACTCATGCCCTAGCACCTGAAGCTTACTTGGAAAGCTAAATTGGCCTCTTAACAACCAATGATAAATATTTGTTGTTTCTTGGGAAAATAAATAGTGCACGTTTTAAATTAAATGCCCTTTTACCTGCACTCTAGCTCTCCAATCGCTGCCACGTATCCAAGGGCACGATTTGTTTTGCAATGTACTACCGAAACTGATGCAACTACTCCCTTCTCTTTGGTGAAGTTACTTTTGGGCACTAACCAATTTTTTCCCTTTTCTTGGAGACTTCAAAAATCAGAGCAACGTGTCTTGATTTTCTTTATTCTAGGGTGCATTCAAATTGCTTGGAGATTTCATGGCGAATAGCTTTCTTTAAAACACACTTGTCTACTTTCACTTTTTTGCTTATATTTATAAAATTAAATTTTCTAAAAACAACTTACGGTTTTTTCCTTTTTTACTTATCCTTTACTTACCCTCTTTTCTCCAAGTTTAGGGAAATCGTATTTAAAGCATCCTAGTTTTCCTCTTTTTTATATTAAATATTATATACCCTTATCGCTCCATCATTCAAACCAAAACGTTCACCAAAATTAAGTGTGAATGGCTCGTTCGCCCATCATTCGAGGTGAACACGATACCAAACTTGCGCTTGCTCGAATAATAAAGCTTCTTAAAAATAAAGAACTCCTTGTTGCTGCATCTAACATGTTCACCAAAAACAAGGGTGAACAGCCTTTGTGCTTATTGCATGAGGTGAACATGCTAACAAATCTATGTTTACCTTATCCAAATAGGATATCAAAATATTTGTGCACCCCATACTTAGAGTGAATGGTCGCATCACCTCTACTTTGGGTGAACGTGACTTGCACATAATGCATTGCTTTGTTTTTATTTTTTCGCTCAAAAAATTGATATTGCCTTAGCTAATGCACCCATTACTTGGGTGAACACATCCTTTAGAAATATGTTGTGCTTATTTTCATTCGCTCTAAGGAAGGGACCAATATTTTTGCATTTTTCTTTTGGGAAAAAATTCCAGGGATTGTCTTCTTAAGAGTGAACACAACTTGCTCTTAATCCTTAAAAGGCACTTCCCAGGAATCATACCACACCATCCTTTATTTTTCATGTTTTCTTCTTTTCTTTTCTTTTTTTATATATTATATATATATGCTAATAACAGACATCAATTATTAAAAACAAACAACATACTAGAAAGAATATTTACATATGTACAAGGTGGTACCTCATTAGAATATCATCATTGAATATAGGCCTTCAGATGAAGGCCATTTACTGGAATAATCTCACAACTCTCTAGATCATGAAGGTGATAAGCATTTTTCAAATTCACTACAAAATTTGAAAAGGGCCTTCCTAGATAGCTTATGGTGTTTTCCTAGCTTAGCCTACTTCTCATTCCATTTTAAAACTAAATCTCCCACTTGGAAATTACATTCAATCAATTTCTTCTCGAACCACTTCTACATTTCTTTTGTGTGCTCAAAAAATGCTTGATAAGACTTCTCCCTATCCTCTTCTAACTATAACAATTGTACCAATATTGCACTCATAGGATCATACTCTTCATTTTCATCTTGAAATAGCTGCAATGTTTGGAATACTGACAACTCAATATGAGTGGGGGTAATAGCTTCTTCTCCATAAACCAAGGCATATGGGGAATTTTAAATAGATTTCTTCATAGAGATGTGATTCATCCAAAGTGCTTGGTTCAACAACAAATGCCAACTTCTCTTGTTATTGTCCAACATCCTCTTCAAAATTTGTAGCAAATTTTTATTGGTAGATTCTACCAATACATTCCCCTACGGATAATAGTTGGACGATGTCTTCAGATAAATACTATATTTGCTAGTAAATTCTATGGTTTTGGCCCCAATAAAGGGAGTTCCATTATCAATTACAATTGAATATGGGACACCAAAATGGGTAATGATCCCTTCTAGAAAATATATAATAGTAGCTTGATCAACCTTCTTGGCAGGAATGGCCTCTATCCATCTAGTGAAATAGTCAATCACCATTAAGATATACTTATACTCTATGAAAGAGTGTGGCTCAATGACTCTGATGAAGTCGAGACCCCACTATTGAAAAGGCACTTCTACTTGAATTGGATGTAGGGGTAATCTCATTTTCTTATTCTACCAATGTATCATTGACAGTTATTACAATGCTAACTTACTTTATGCGCATCGATGAACAAAGTGGACCAGTAGTAGCCTGCTTAGATAATATTTAGAGCCATGGGCCTGCCTGCATAATGACCACCAAATAGTCCAAAATGAAATTCCTCTAAAATTATCTCCTTCTTGAACTCCTTCACACATCTAAGAAGAACTCCATCAATGTTCTTGTGATACAGTTCATTTGGTAACAAAATATGCTTGAGTGCTTGCAACCTGAACCTCCATCATTGTGAAGCATCAAGGTGAGTTGGAAATCTCCTATAAGTAAAATAATTGACCAGTTATTCTATCCAGTCCTAATTGCTCATAGCATCATTTGCGCAAATACTCTCACCAATGTCTCCTTCATGCACCTCATCCAAGGGCTCAAAGATAACATTTTTAGCTAATTCTTGGCATAAATATCGCCCATGAACTAGCTTTATCGGTTTGATATCTATGTCATATTCTTGAATTTTTTAGACCCAACCTACTCTTTTATTGCTTAGCTCTCCTTGGAGTATGAAGTTTTGAACATCAAGATGTATAACATAAACCACAGTATTGCTATGAGAAATAAAGTGTCGTAACTTCTTCAATGATTTAATTACTGCATACACTTGTTTTTCTATAAAATTGTACTTCTCCTGATGTGGCACAATAACTTGGCTCAAGAAGGCGATTGGTTTCTCTTCTCCATCCTCTTGCTTTTGTGTCAAAACTATAGCATAGCTTTCTTGTTCACCCATCGCATAAAGAAGGAAATCTTTTGAATAGTCAATGTAGACACCAAAACAGCACCATTCTGATTAAGTGACTACAAACATTGATCGCATTGACATACATAGCTTTCAGGGCAGCCCTCAGAGGTCAAACAGTGGTCCTGGCCACTTGCACAACAGTTTAGAAGGTCAGAAAAAGAGCCTTGCTAAAACCTTCATCAAAGTCTTCAAGCCTTGCTAAAACCTTCATCAAAGTCTTCAAGCCTTGCCAAAACCTTCATCGAAAGCAAAGTCTTTAAAAGCAAACAAGCCTCAACAAAAAGGGAACCTAGCCTTAGACGTCGCGAAATCGTGACGTCGCGATTTCACGCGTCGCAAAATCGTGACACCTTTGGCCCCGAGGGGAGCCTCGACCAAAGGTGTCACGATATCGCGACACCTTTGGCCCCGAGGCTACCTCGGCCAAAGGTGTCGCGAATATCGTGACACCTTTGGCCCCGAGGCTCCCCTCGGCCAAAGGTGTCGCGATATCGCGACACCTTTGGCCCCGAGGCTCCTCTCGGCCAAAGGTGTCGCGATATCGCGACACCTTTGGCCCCGAGGCTCCCCTCGGCCAAAGGTGTCACGATATCGCGACACCTTTGGTCCTCGAGGCTCCCCTCGACCAAAGGTGTCACGATATCGCGACACCTGCCAACAGGTCCCGATATCGCAAAGGTGTCGCGATATCGCGACACCTTTGGCCCCAAGGGGAGGCTCTGCCAAGTGTCGCGATATCGCGACGTCGCGATATCGCGACACTTCGGCACTTTACGTCTAAAAAGCATATTTGCGATAATCAAAGGCGGACTTTGACGTGGCCGCCGCATCCAAAGAATGATTGCCACGTGGCACCCTTACGTGCCCCTCTCCAAAGAGACCCCGTGGATCTGCAGAACGGCGGACTTTAATGAGACAAGCCATTTCGAAACAAATCCGATCCGAAGCCACGCCTCATAACTGCGATCTGTCAGTGCGAGCCATGTCTCATAATGGCCCGATAAGGATCAAATCTAAGCGGCCCTTGCAGATTTAGGGTTTTAACATTAATGCTCTCGGAGGCGAAACCTCTATAAAACTAGCTCGATACGAAGTAAGAAAAGAGAGAAGATTTTGGGTGAACACAACGAAGTGCTGTTCATTTGAAGACTCGATTATATCAGTTCCGACCTTCGAACCAGACATTCGACCACAGTGAATTACCAATTTGCCGACAACACATTATCCAAGATTTTGAGCCAATTCCTAGTGGGTTGGCGTCGAAGTCAGATTTTAACAGGGCGGCCCGCTTGGGCACCCTACGCATGTTCATAGTTTTACTTGAGTATATATATATATCATTTTGAATATATCTTGTTAATGAACAATATTTTAACCGTTTATGTTTCACATTTTCGAACACTTGCTATTTTCAAAGGTGACTAAAATAGTTTATGTTCTATAACATACGCTGTTTTCAAATACAAAGTTATTGACATTGATTGTTTCTTTGAATACAGAAAAAACAACAACAAGCTAGAACTCATTAAACACCATACGGCAATACAGTTTGGCCCGCCCATTTTCAAATGTGGGCATGCGGATAGAAGCAATATTGACTTCGATTGTAACCGAGGCAGACTAACACTCCTGGCCCCTAAAAAGGCAGGAGATGTATTGTAACCGAACGAAATTAATTTATATTCGATTGATTTAAAGTTCTATTTTATTACATCTTTAATACTATTTTTCATTCCGAAATCTCATGCTTTCAGTGGCGATCACGGTGGGACCTTCCCGCATTTTTAAAATCACAGAATTTAATTAAAATTGTTGTGTCTTGTGCTTAATGTACTTCTTTTTAGCCGGAGGTCAGAAACAGCAAATCCGGGCAGAAAGGAGGTAACGGTTCTAGCCGTCCATATCATTTTCTGTTGCGAAGTTTCGGGTTATTTTATTTATTTAATCTTTTACTGTCATTTTAATTTCTTTTAATTATTACAGTAAGGTAGAGAAATTTTTCTTAAAAATTTTTCTTGCTTTATTTAATTATGTAGTTATCTGCGTAATTATTCATTTAATAATTAATCTTTTTTAATTATTAAAGTAAGGTAGGGAAATTTTTCTTAAAAATTTTTCTTGCTTTATTTAATTATTTAGTTATCTGCGTAATTATTCATGTAATAATTAAAAAAAATTTGTTAAGGAAAGATAGGGAATTTCTTTTCAATTTTTTTTGCCGGTTTGTAGTGTCTGTCTGGCATAGGGAAAGCTTTCTTTTTCAGTTGCCTGTTTCAATTTTGCAAAGTAAAATGAACCTCACACACCACGTGGTATTTTAAACCAAGGCGTTGGTCGTAAAACCCCAACCCTTGAGCAAGACCAAAGGTGGATTCCATCATCACTTTGGCTTGAGATATTGCATCCATTACCTCGATCGCGACTGTTGCTAGACGTAAATCCTGACGAAGGCTGACCGAGTGTTGCTGGGGTGATTCCCATGCACGCGAGGATAAGTCTTCTATGGTAGGTGTCATAAACAGAGCGATTCCCCTTCCGTACCGCCTATGTTCCACGTACCATCTGCTCTCACGTACCTATAGTCTCCCTCACGTAAGGGCGGGTATATAGAGAGGTTGGTATATCGGTCCGGCAATGGTATATTGAAGGGGCGACCATTTATGGGAGTCATATGAGCCAACATTATGCATTTAAACGTTCTTCCAAAATTGCAAAAACAAAACGAAACACCAAAATGCACTAAACCAGTCTAGGACACACTATTTAATCCTTAAAAGAGATAATCACAGTTTTGTGTATGTGTGTGTTTACTTCTGCTTAGTGTAGACAAAAAGACAAATCATCATAAAACAAGATAAAATCTGCTTAGAAAAGCACTACAATGGTGTACACTCGTAGCCAAGCCCAATCAAGGGCAGACGCTGTGGAAGGTACACAAAGAGAGGGCGCTAGTCGCCTTCGCTTTAGTCCTGAGGACCTAGCCATACCGTCTTGGCAGTCTGGCCTACAACAAAGTCCACATCAGGCCACTTCAAGAAGGAATTATTGGGAACCTCCTCATTGGAATACACCCATTCAACACAGCCCCTTTCGGGAAGATGGTTCACATGCAGGTCTCAATATCGGTAGACAACCGCCTTTTGAGGCTAGATTTGAATGGCCACAGCGCGATGAAGCGCTAGAGAGGCATATTGTCCATTTGGAGGGGCAACGTGGATATGGCGTCCCTTCTTTACCTCCCATCAGAACAAAAAACAACATCCAGAGCGCAGGGCTCTTTACACAGGGCAAGCTAACTCCGCCCGCCCCTTTCACACCCATGAAAGGGAGTACGAGGAAGATCATCACATTCCTCGAGAACAACAAACAACGCGGGAACCTTGCATTTCTGCACCTGCCAGATATCATGATCACACATCGAGGCTAGGACCTCAAACAAATGTTGCCTACCCCGACAAAGGGAAGCAACCCATTGAAATTTTAGACCATCAAGATCGAGGCAAACACATAGGCAAAACATTCAAGCCTCCTCAACAAAAGAGGGCAGACCCAAATTGACCCGGCAGTCGCCAGACATGCCGCCCGCCAAGCTCGAATCACGCAGCTTGAGCAGGGTCATCAGGAATTAGAGTATTTATACCGCTTGAATAAAGAGCGCATGCAACGCGAGGCAGATGAGTTACGCTATAAACTACCTGAAAGGGTGCCAACCCCTCGCACCCAAAGAGCACAACAGTATGAGAGGCACAACCCGTTGGTGCAGGACAGTCTCCGCGACCTCGTCAAGCTTTGCCTCCGAGACCTTATAGACCCGAAAGGGAGGCCACTCCCCGGAACAATGATGGGTACCCTCAGCGGGGACTCGATCAAGGTCATAGGGCTCGCCCAGAGACTCCTCAAGAGTTTTATGAGGAGTTCGAACCAGAAATAGAATGGGCCGACACGCCCCATCAAGGCGGGAGGGCTGCCAATCGGCCACCTCCCCATAGGCCTCCAGTCTCCCTTGACCCACAACGAGAGCAAACCAAAGAAGAAGAAATAAAATCTTTCGATGCATACAAAGCGCTATTAGAGCGTTTGGAGTCTGTGGAGATAAAAGCTTCTGGGCATCAAAAGCCCACACTACGTCAACTCCGCAGTCATCCGGTGCATCCCTCGTACCCATACCTCTTTACCCCGAACATTTCAAGTTGCCACAATTGGCAGTCTTTAAAGGTGAGGAGGACGCACAAGAACATGTCACGAGGTTCCTAAGTCAATGCTTCGGCATCCAAGACAATGATGCATTGTTGCTTAGAACTTTCATAACCACATTCATGGGCCCTGCCTCGGATTGGTTTACACAATTGCCCAAACACAGTATCAACAACTTAGATCAACTAGTGGATGCATTTCTTGAACGCTTTGCTTTCAACACAAGGAAGAAGGCATCACTAAGTGATTTGGCCAGCCTCAGGCAGTATGAGGAGGAAACAATAGCAACATACGGGAACCGATGGAGGGCTTTGCTTTCCAGGCTACCCTACCGTCCCCCTATGTCTGATCTCACTCAGATGTTTGCACGAAGTTGCTTAAAATCAATCTCTGGGCTATTGCTGCTGCAGTAATACGACAGCTTAGAAGAAGCTTTGGCGCAAGCCAGAGTCATAGAAGAGATTAAAATAGGTGAAGGCACAATTGCCAAGCCTAAAAAGAAAGAGTGGAATAAAACCACTAAGACTGGGAATACGCAATCACAACCCGCAGCGGTTAATCAAGTCGCGATCAATGTTCCCAAGCCTCGCGCAAGACACGCAGCCTCAAAAGGCCAATTACTCAGCAAAGTGCTCTCCTAGTTATGAGAAAGATAATAAGAAACAGGAGCAGAATCAGCAGCTGTCGCCCTAAGCGACAATTCACTCCCTACACGGAGTCTAGGGACTCCTTATTTGACCGCTTGTCAGCGGCAAATTTAGTAACCCTTCCAAAGATCCCGACTATAGACCCTAACGCTCCTAAACCTAAGGGATATAGAGAGGAACTATACTCGTAGATTTCATAGGCGAAGGGGACACGATTTGAATGGATGTTGGAAGTTCAAAGGACTCATCCAAGATTTAATCGAAAATAAAACATTGGCCGTGGACAACCCCATAGCGCCAAACAACCAACAAATGGGGGTATTCAAGGACCCCTTGCCTGCCCACGAGGCACAGCAAAACCTCTCCAAGTTAATGAGGTGCGCCAAAACCTTCCCATGCAAGGATTTGTGGGAATGATCAGCATAGTGACGAGGAATAAAAAGTACTCAGCAGTTGCCCCTGGGGTAGCCACGAAGGAAGTTCCGACAACGTCACAGCCTCAGCAACACCCTATACAGTCACCTCCGCCTAGACCAGAAATCATGATACGGAGCAAACTCACGCAGAGTTTGCGGACCACATCGGCTAGGCTGTCCATTTACGAGCTTATTCAACAATCAACACCTCACAGGGAAGCTCTTATGGACATTTTAAAAACCATCGAATTACAGCCCCAAGAAGCAAATTCTTTCAACAACTTCGTGGGACACGTAAAACGATGTACTGAGCCGGTCATCACCTTCAGAGAGGATGAAGTCAAAGCAATATCGAATGACGCGGCAGATCCACCCCTGCATGTTGTTGCACGGATCAACGGGATCCCGTATAAGAGAGTGTTGGTAGATACTGGCTCGTCCAAGAATATTATTACCACCGCAGCCCTAAAACATTTGAAGCCGCCACCTCTCATATCACAGCCTCCACGTACACACTCGCGAGCTTTCAATGATGCAATATGCTCGACAATCAGCACAGTTGTTCTACCCGTCCGGTAGGACAAAAGACAACACCAACATTGTGCCATGTGTTAGAAGGCGAGATGGCCTACAATATACTGCTAGGGCGGCCTTGGATTCGGGACATGAAGTGTGTCCCTTCCATCGCTCACCAGTGCTTAAAGTATGCTTTTGAAGGTGAAATACACGTAGTCCCAATGGACTTAGAACCCTTCAAGTATTGCAATGCGGTACAACTAATGCCTCAGTCGACCCTCCCTTCAACACATTTGGATTTCCAGCTAAATCCATCTAAAAAGGGTTCAACACCGCAGGCACCACTGGTAACCAAAACAACAACATCCCAGCCAGGTGAACCCTCATCATCTACTCCTTCATTACCAACGCCACCTGTCATGGCTACATAGAAGGACAAGGGAAAACAAATCATGGAAGAGGCTCAGCCCTTAAAAGAGGGGTTGCCAACAATTTCAACGATATCAACAGAGGAAATATCCAGCACAACGGAAGCTGAGACTCCAAACCTATCAAACATGGAATGGACTCAGGAAGGACTCCCGTTCCCTCCCTCCGAAGCATCAACAATCACTGTTGAAATGGCTAGTACAGGCCTGGGGGAGTACATAGTGCAGAATGTTGTGGCAACGCCCGCATTAGAGTCAGTCCAGGATATGGGAAGACCTCGCCTTCCCATAGGAACACTTGTTCCCCTAGGTCACCCACCCAACCAGACAAATTTTGTGTATGGGGGCCTTGATCATGGTCTTGAACCATGTAAGCAAAAGGAAGCAGACGAAGAACCTTTTGTTGAAAACATCAATTATCTGTCAAACCCGCAATTTGCCCTTAAATATCTCGGCCACTGCCATTGGCATGGATACGGGCTAGGCAGATATGAGCAAGGGATGCGTCTCCCTTGCCAACCAAGATATCAGATGCCATATGACAAGTCAGGAGTAGGGTTCAACCACCCCCTGCCCTTGGACATCTTGGTTGAAAATATGCAAGACCTAGAAATAGGCAACAAGGGGGGATTGGCACCAGATCTCTATGCCAACCCAAATACATAATTTACATTGGGAGATTACCTCCCATGGTCACCAAACACCCTTGGTAACAGCAGTAATCCCTCTCCTTTGCTAGAGAGAGGCGAAAGTTCGGATACTCATCCCCAAAGAGAATATCAATGGTGTCCGGACATCTTCTCGAAGCTGTTCCCCTTAGAGATTCCAGTTGAGTCAGTACAATGTCCAGAGAGTCAGGTCCCTCCACCCAAAGTGGAACAACCGCAATGGGACCAGATTAACGCACTCGGAACAAGGAGAACCATCAACGTCGCAAGCAATAATTGCTGAAGAGAATGAACATTTTTGGATCTCCGAAAGTGACTCAGAAGATGAGACTGAGATGGACTATCTCAGACATGCGCGACGACATTATCGCGCTTTAACTCATGAAGATCTAATGGGACAGATGGGCATAAGATTAGGGCATGAATGGTGGGTCGACCCAGCAGGGTGGGACCTGATCTTGGATCCATGGCTCCACATTCACGATGAGCACCGTCCACCTCGAGACCCTATCATAACAACAGTGCCGAGGGAAGACCCTGTCCTCCATTTAGCACATAGGGCCGATCCGTTCGTGCCCGTTCCCCTAGAGCCAGATCCAGAGTATAGGGGGCATCTAGAAGAATCAAGTTATCATCCCCGCGGTAATGGAGACCAAATTCATTCCATCCACATGATCTCCATTGATTTGACCGCACCCATCCGCAATCCGGCCGATCCAGCACGGTCATTGCATCTAGACATAGATGCCATCGACCGGGATCGCGTCAATTCACCTCTATCACCAGCAGAGCACTGGCCTTTCGGTGAAATGCCTCATTTTACCCCAAGGACAACTCAAGATATTTTTCAAGCTGAAGAGGAACCTGAGGTTCCAAGCATAGATCTAAATTCAGCCGATGATATCCATTTGATCCCGACTCCACATCAGTTGGAGGACGGATCCCACATGTCAGCCGAGGAGACGACTGACGTAGACATCGGCATGGATCCAATGAATCCACAGATTCTCAAGTCGGGGGTAAGTCTTTCCCTCGAAGAGCAAGCCGACTACATTGCCCTTCTCAAAGAGAAGAAGGAGGTTTTTGCATGGTCGTACAAGGATATGCCAGGACTAGACCCGCAGCCTAGTCACGCATAATTTAACGCTTGATCCGACAATCAAGCCTCGTAAAGCAAAAACTACGTAAGATGCACCCAACAATGGGCCTTGATGGTCAAAGACGAATTGCAAAAGCTGTTGGATGCACAATTTGTCATCTCGCGTGGATTATCCGCCATGGCCGTCCAACATGGTTCCCGTCAAGAAGCCCGACGGGAGGATTCGCATATGCACCGATTTTCGTGATTTGAATAAAGCGAGTCCTAAGGATGATTTCCCCTTGCCGAGCATCGACGCGTTGGTAGACGCAACAACGAGGTCACAAAATGCTCTCCCTAATGGATGGTTTCTCGAGATACAATCAAATTCGTATCAATCCTGAAGACCAACTAAAAACGGCGTTCACAACGCCTTGGGGGACATTTTGTTATAAGGTCATGCCTTTTGGCCTTAAAAATGCTGGTGCCACCTACCAACGTGCCATGACGTATATCTTCCATGATTACATGCACAAAACTTTGGAAGATTACATGGATGATTTGTTAGCCAAGTCTCTCTTGCGCTCAAATCATATCGCTGACTTAAGCAAGATCCTCGATCGCCTCATGGAGCATAAAGTTAGACTAAACCCCAAGAAGTGCGTCTTTGGCGTCACATCTGGAAAACTCTTGGGTTTCATAGTCTCAAAACGAGGAATCGAGGTGGACCCAAAGAAAGTCAAGGCAATCCTTGAAATGGTTCCCCCAACCACAATCAAGCAGCTCAGGAGTCTGCAGGGAAAGGTCGCGTCGATTAAACGCTTCATAGCGCAATTATCTGACAAGTGCCGACCCATGAACAAATTATTGCACAAGGGGGTTACATTTCATTGGGATGACGAGTGCCAGTCAACCTTTGACGAGATCAAACAATACCTCGGTTTCGCCGCCAGCATTGGCACCACCTGCACCAGGAGTGCCGTTCTACTTATACATCTCAGCAACTGAGGTGGCACTAGGCGCCATGCTAGCCCATAAGAATGAACTTCACAAAGAACAGGCTACATACTATCTTAGCTGCACCCTGGTTAGTTATGAACTTAACTATGCATACGTTGAGAAACTCTGCTTGGAAGTGGTGTTTGCTACCAAAAAGCTACGCCACTACATGCTGAGCAACACTACGTATGTTGTGTCTAAGGAGAATCCATTGCGATACATGATGAGTCGTACTTATCATAGTAGTCGCACGGCGAAGTGGATCATGTTGTTGACGGAATTTGACATAGAGTTTATTGGACAAAAATCTATCAAAGGACAGGTCATAGCCGATCAACTAGCAGAGGCTCCTCTTGAAGACGATCAGCCTCTGGTCATAGAACTACCTGATGATGGGGTCTTCCATGTCTCAGAATCGCCAGATGTTGATGAGCCTGAGTCACAGGCCGACATAACCCTATTCTTCGATGGTTCTAAGTGTGAGCAAGGTGGTGGTGCGGGAATTGTATTCTTCACACCGCAGGTGCTCCAATGCCCCCGTCATTTAAATTAAACTTCCCGTGCACCAACAACAACGCAGAGTATGAAGCCTTGCTCCTAGGTCTTCGGACAACGAATCGCCATGAACATCAAAAGACCGAACATCTTTGGTGATTCGCTGTTAATAGTCAATCAAGTCAAAGGGGTATATCAATGCAAATGCCCAGTTTTGAAGGCTTATAAAGCCCTTGTGGACAAATTCCTGGCAAAACTTGAGTGGTATGACATCGAGGCACTCCCTCGATCATCGAACCATTTTGCGGACACAATGGCCTCCTTGGGGTCACTAATTCCGTAGGACCTTTCTGGTGATATGACAACCATTCAAGTCAAAACCTTATCGCAATCCGCGATGGAGCGTGCAAGCTCAGACTTGCCGCCAGGAATCCACATGATCCAAATTGAACCATCCTCGGATAGGTTCTCTCGAATCCGAGATCGTCTGAAACACGCCAACTGGGGGTCCTTGTTCTCCCCTACTCCCATTAGTAGCAACACAACACTATTCTTGCAGGTTCTATCCCATTCAGCATTTGCTAGGGATGAACTTCAGGAGGGATTGGCTGTTCATACTGTCGAGGTTTCTGATCAACAGGACTGGTATTTACCCATCCGAGACTACCTCAAGTTAGGTAGTCTCCCACTTGATTTGACTCATGCCGCAAAACGAGCACTCAAGTAGAAAGCGGCTAAGTATGTCTTGATAGGAGACATCTTGTATCGTCGCAGCTATGAAGGAATCCTCCTTCGTTGCTTGGACCAAGGAAGAGTCCACTTGGGCAGTCGCCCAAGCGCACGATGGTACATGTGGTGGCCACTTCAGTGGAATGGCCATCGCAAAGCGCATTCTTCGCATGGGCTATTATTGGCCATCTTTAGAGCGAGATTGTTGCACCTATGTCAAGAAGTGCGTGAAGTGTCAACATCATGCCAATCTAATGCACGTACCTTCTCAGGCCTTGCAGACAGTCCAGTCTACTTGGCCGTTCTCGCAATGGGGCTTTGATCTAATTGGAAAGATCTCCCCTGCGTCGTCAGGCCGTCACACGTTTATCATAACGGCCATAGAGTACTTCACCAAGTGGGTGGAAGCAATTCCGCTTACCTCTACGACAGGACCCCGCATTGTGGAGTTCATTTTGCATAACATCATATGTCATTTTGGTATTCCATCCAAAATAGTCTCGGATAATGGGACACCTTTCAAGAACAAAGACGTGCGTGCTTTGACCACAAAGTACAAGATTCAGCACAACTTTTCAACACCTTATTATCCGCAGGCGAATGGGCAAGCAGAGGCGTCAAACAAAATGCTAGTTGCCATCCTTAAAAAGACCGTCGCAGATAGTCATAAGGATTGGCACATTCAAATCCCACTTGCCCTATGGGCCTATCGCACTAGCATTCGGACGCCCACTGGGGCCACTCCGTTTTCACTGTATGGCTCCGAGGCAGTCATGCCTCTAGAGTTGGAGATTCCTTCCCTACGCATATCAATGCATGAGTTCATCGATGATGATTCTACGTGGCAGGCCCGGTTAGACCAGCTTACGTTGCTTGACGAACGACGCGTTAATGCTCTCGAGCATTTACGCATTTATCAAGAGCGACTTAAGAAAGCTTACAACATGAAAGTTCACCTCAAGGACTTTCATGTTGGTGATTTGGTTTTGAAGGAAAATCAACAAAATTCCAGTTTGCCATCCCACCTAAGGGACAAGTTTGCGGCCAATTGGTTAGGTCCGTATGTCATTGATAGCAAAATCGGACCCGGACATACCGGCTAGCTTCTCTTGATGGTATCAAGGAAACAGAACCCTTGAATATCAGTCATTTGCGACCATTTCATATCTAAAGAGAGCCATATCCCAAAAGGCTCCAAGGATTCTTGCAATCGCTTGGTCAAATCCCACAAATGCTCCAAGGATTCTTGCAATCGCTTGGTCAATCCCACAAAGGCTCCAAGGATTCTTGCAATCGCTTGGTCAATCCCAAAACGCTCCAAGGATTTCCACAATCACTTGGTCAAAAATCATGAAAATTCAAAAACAACAAAAATCATCAAAAACAACAAAAATTTGCATCTCATTTCTAGGCATATTCAAATTCATCAATAGAGAGTTCTTCTCGCAATTCATCTTCATATTCACCAAAATCAATCCATCAAAAATACAAAAATACATAGCTGCATTCAAGCATCGCACCCATACATTGCACATTCATGGTCGTATAGGTCAAAAGGCACCATAGGCTGTCATGATTCTACTAGTCCATCTTGTTCCACACTGTTCCATCTTACAAAAATAGCAAAAACACCATTCATTTTACCACACTAGAGTCAGTGGTCTTTTAATGTATCAAGAGTTTTTCGTGATTCAGTCATCATTTTGCTCTTTAGCAATGAAATGTATCAAGTCAAACAGATTTTACGAAGGTAGAGTTACACTTGCAATACACCTTGTTACGTAACATCCCAACACAAATTACAACACATAAAAATTCCCGAGTTGTGTGAACGAAGGATGAAACCTGCACAGTAATCCAGGTTACCATAAGCGAAACGGTTATCTTGCTCATCCCCCGTGCGAATGACCCCAAGAATGCCGAGAGTTGGCAAAAGGACAAGCGTCCTCCCTACCCAATTCCCTAAGAATCCCAAAGTTGCAAAACATCAAAAATTTGCAAATGTCAAAGCTCCAAAATTTGACATCCTACAATGCACATATCAAAAGGCATAAAGCATAGTGATTCTCGTCACTCCATATCCATATCCCTTGCTCAAGAGAAAAGAAAAACAAATTAAAATAAACAGTGATTATTATCACTATAAAGAGCAAGTATCCCAATACAATTGAAGAAAAGAAGGGAGTTGACCTTGAATCCTCGGAACTCTCAAAGATTCTCGACAGGTCATGAGGCAAGCCTCGAGATCGGTTTGGTTGATAGCCTATCGGTCACTGGCGGTAAACTTCTCGCATGACGATATATCTATCACATTAACTTGTGTACAGATCAATGTTTGCATGTGGATGAGCTAGCTTATGGTATCCTGGATGACACCGCAGATTAATCTAACTACATACAACAAAGGAGTTAGTGGAGCTAATTAGGTGATCCTCAGTACAGGTTCGGTTGAAAGCCCATCTGGCACTGGCGGTATCCTGACAAATACCACATAAATGAACTCAATCGCACACACAGGGATGTGAAATAGCTTGGTCAAAAACAAGTCCGATTCATACCTTGTTCAAAAGTCTTGTAAGATAAAATACAATCATGGCTAGTAAGTTAAAACCGTCTGAGTCTCGAAAAACCTTTGCTACATTTCTAAACCAACTGCGCTACTTTTCATCCTTACAATACCACCAGAAAATACAAAAAAGAAACACCACATTTGTACATAGCAAAATAATGGAGATCTAAAACAGTCTATGGTGCCATAGTCAAACATCACAAAGTTCATCCATCCATCTTATTTCCGCATATCACATGCCAATCAAAAACACTTGCATCCATCATGCATCCATCAAAATAAATCAACATACAACATCGGTAATTATCATACCATATGCATCCATCAATATAAAGTAGCATGCATCCACCAACATCAACCATTGTGCATAAAGTCATGACATATACGCAAAGAAAGAAAATCAAAACAACAAAAACATCACAAAAAGCAACACAAAAACATAAGCAATAAATTGCTGGACACAAGTGCTCTTGCACTTAACCTCTTGGCACAACAAATCAATGTCGGGGCCCAAATTATCACCCTCCTACTTCCCCAAGAAGGCTACCATAGCTGGACCGCTCCACGGGAAGATGGGTTCTTGCTGATTTCACCCCATTATGGCATCACCAAAAGGGTTAACACCCACCAAAAATAGGTCCAAATGTCAGGAAATTGCACGTGCTCAAATGGTAAAACATCTAAAGGCACCCTAACCTAAGTCATCTTGGGTCAAGCGACTCGTCGCTTTTCTCACGAAGGTCATTCCCTCATCGATTCGTCGCTTGAGGGGGTAGTCACACTTAGTCACCAATCAACAACCACACACCCAATCAAGGCAATGACATGCATTCAAAGAATCATTGACAAAGACAATCACGCTCCCGCTTGGGGCAAGGAACAAGCAATCATTAAGTTGATCAAATACTTGGCATTCCCGAAGCATGAACACAAGGTTTCCCCTGTGGATAAAAGGTTGCGCCCTTTGCCTAATCATGACCGATCAATGTCCAAGCTCAAGTCACACCTCACCAAAATAGGTTAACACTTGAAATCAAATTCCTTAGCTCGTCAGAAGCAAGGATTCAAGAATGCATGCCCTTTCCATACTTGGGGCATCAAAAGTTGGTTAGGTTACCAAGAAACCCTAATCATTAGTGCTTTGGTTCTCTATTTTTGCTCAGCGCTGTGCCATGCACAACGCTTCCCAAAAAGGGGCATCTGTAGACACCAAAACAGCACCATTCTGATTAAGTGACTACAAACATTGATCGCATTGACATACATAGCTTTCAGGGCAGCCCTCAGAGGTCAAACAGTGGTCCTGGCCACTTGCACAGCAGTTTAGAAGGTCGAAAAAAGAGCCTTGCTAAAACCTTCATCAAAGTCTTCAAGCCTTGCTAAAACCTTCATCAAAGTCTTCAAGCCTTGCCAAAACCTTCATCGAAAGCAAAGTCTTTAAAAGCAAACAGGCCTCAACAAAAAGGGAACCTAGCCTTAGACGTCGCGAAATCGCGACGTCGCGATTTTGCGCGTCATGAAATCGCGACACCTTTGGCCCCGAGGGGAGCCTCAGCCAAAGGTGTCACGATATCGCGACACCTTTGGCCCCGAGGCTACCCTCGGCCAAAGGTGTCACGATATCGCGACGCACGATATCGCGACACCTTTGGTCCCGAGGGGAGCCTCGGCCAAAGGTGTCGCGATATCGCGCGTCGCGATATCGCGACACCTTTGGCCCCAAGGGGAGGCTCTGTCGAAGTGTCGCGATATCGCGACACTTCGGCACTTTACGTCTAAAAAGCATATTTGCGATAATCAAAGGCGGACTTTGACGTGGCCGCCGCATCCAAAGAATGATTGCCACGTGGCACCCTTACGTGCCCCTCTCCAAAGAGACCCCGTGGATCTGCATAACGGCGGACTTTAATGAGACAAGCCGTTTCGAAACAAATCCGATCCGAAGCCACGCCTCATAACTGCGATCTGTCGATGCGAGCCATGTCTCATAATGGCCCGATAAGGATCAAATCTAAGCGGCCCTTGCGGATTTAGGGTTTTAACATTAATGCTCTCAGAGGCGAAAACCTCTATAAAACTAGCTCGATACGAAGTAAGAAAAAAGAGAAGATTTTGGGTGAACACAACGAAGTGCTGTTCATTTGAAGACTCGATTATATCAGTTCCGACCTTCGAACCAGACATTCGACCACAGTGAATTACCAATTTGCCGACAACACATTATCCGGGATTTTGAGCCAATTCCTAGTGGGTTGGCGTCGAAGCTGGATTTTAACAGGGCGGCCCGCTTGGGCACCCTACGCATGTTCATAGTTTTACTTGAGTATATATATATATCGTTTTGAATATATCTTGTTAATGAACAATATTTTAACCGTTTATGTTTCACATTTTCGAACACTTGCTATTTTCAAAGGTGACTAAAATAGTTTATGTTCTATAACATACGCTGTTTTCAAATACAGGTGCTATTGACAGTTGATTGTTTATTTGAATACAGGAAAGACAGCAAGCTAGAACTCATTAAACACCAGCGGCGGCAATACAGTTTGGCCCGCCCATTTTCAAATGTGGGCATGCGGATAGAAGCAATATTGACTTCGATTGTAACCGAGGCAGACTAACACTCCTGGCCCCTAAAAAGGCAGGAGATGTATTGTAACCGAACGGAATTAATTTATATTCGGTTGATTTAAAGTTCTGTTTTATTACATCTTTAATACTGTTTTTCATTCCGAAATCTCATGCTTTCAAGTAAATATTAATTAAAATTGGAGCATGTGTAATTCTTTCTTTGATTTCTTGAAAAGCTTGTCTCTTGGTTTTTGTCCACTTGAACTTAGTATTCTTCTTCAATATCTCCATCATAGGTTTCACAACCTGAGAAAAATCGATAATAAACTTGCATATGAAATTTATTTGACTGAAGAAAGATTGCAGGTCCTTCCTGTTAGTAGGAAATGGTAACTTCATTAGGGCTTCAGCTCTTGCAGGGTAAACTGCCAATCCTTCTTGCGAGATCACATGGCCCAATAGATTCTCTTATTTGATAAACAATATTGACTTATTTGGATTAATATAAATTCTGAACTCACGACACTTCTCAAGCATCTGCCTTAAATAAGAAATGTGGTCTTCTTTGTGATGTGAAAACACGATCATATCATCAAGATATATCACAATAATTCTATTTAACAACTCACCAAAATCAATGTCCATGGCCCTCTAGAAAGTGGTGTCGGCATTTGAAATTCCAAATGGCATCTACTGGTAGGCGAAGGTACCCCACTTGGTGGTAAATTTTGTTTTATGTTGATCTTCATCTTTTACCCATATTTGGTTATATCCAAAAAAACCATCCAATAATGAGAATCTCTGGGCGCCTGCTACTACATGAAGGATTTGATCGATCTGAGGAAAAGGATAATGGTATTTTAATAATTCCTGGTTAAGATTACAAAATTTAACACACAATTGAATGTCTCCATTTTTCTTCTGTACTGGAACCAGGTTCACCACCCATGTTGAGTGCTTTATTGTATAGGTTATCTTTACCTCCAACATCTTCAACAATTTTACCTTCATGAGTAATTCTATCTTGGGGTTGATAGGATGTTATTTTTTTTGAAAAGGTCTCACCCCTTCCTGCAGCTCAATGGTATGTTGGATCACGTTCTTTTCATATTTTTTCAAGTATTGATAGCTTCGTGCCATGATGTCAGGATACTCATAGCACAAATTTTTAATATCTTCCAAATCCTCTTGCATGCAATTGGTCCCGAATTTGATAATATTTTTAGGTTCCAATTGTAACTCCTTGTACTCTTTTGCATCCACTTTGATCCTATGCTTCTCAAACCTATCATTTCAATCAAACAAAATCTCCATAGAAACCAATCCCCTAGGAATATGATTATTTTTAAAATGAATCATTCCTTCTCTTTCTTCTTCGGTAAGCATTCTTTCATTGGTGTCAACAACTTCCTTAAGAAAAAAATTTACAATTTGCTCATCATTGTCAAATACTTGCCAATAAATATTCTTATCCGGGACTGAAGGTCTATAAATCACCCTGACAGTCTTGGTGTAGCACTAAAATTCTCGCACTTCTTTCCTCCAGGCTAATGGATATGCACCTAAAAGGGGAATGTAGAATAGTAGGTCTACACCTCATAGAGGCACTTGATCGTACCTTCTTATGGTGATTTTTTGATGAATTATTTAGGGTTCACCAGGAAACATTTTATGGCAGTTTCCACACCTAGGTTTTGGGAGTTTGTTTTGATGTGTTCATTTTAGCAATCTCACATACACCTAGTTTTTTACAATATGCAATATGCTATTCTAAATGCAATTTCAATTCGTATGCAAACATCAAAAATAGAAAACAAAGACTAAAATGTACTAATGCAATGCTAAAAATCAATTTTAAACTTTGACCTATGTTCTAGAAATTTGATGAAGGCTCTGATTTTTTTTGTAGACTAGATCGTACGCATCAGAGCAAGATCGTATCCATACAATCAAATATCGTATGCTCCTGATCAAGAATCGACAGATATGATCTTGACAGAAACCTGCAATTTCATGGATAGAGTGTAGAAAACAAAAAACAGAGAATGCTATGGGTGTTCTTAAGAATGAATTAGATTACATGTGAACTATTGGATATCATAACAAAAGGAATTGACAAATGTATGCATCAAACTATGTGAAATGTGCAGTTACATGTAGATTGGTGAACTCCAAGGATACAAATAATTAAATTCAATATCCTATGCAATATAAATGATCAATATGATGCTAAATATACAAAATAGAGCTTAGAAAATGCAAACCAATGTTAGAAATTACCCCCAAGTGTGTTGTGAGCAAGATCATATGAACAGAGCAAGATCGTATGCATCCAATTGTAGATCGTATCGTCTGGTCGCAGATCATATCGTCCGATCCTACAAAGAATTGCAAAACTAATAGATCTAATGCAAAATTTATAGTGATATTAACGTGGAAATTAAGTCAAGAAATTATGAGTGCCAGGAGGATTCAAAGGGGAAGGGTGACTAATTAAATAGGCAAGGTAAGTTGGCTAAAATGGGATATAATAAATTTGGTTGCAACTCCTTCCAAAATTGGGACCATAACGGGCGGATCCGATCTGTAATTATCGCACAATTGCATAGATAAGGACAAAAATGTGTTTCAACATCTTTTGTCATTTAGATAAGTTGAGATTTTTAGTTTTGAGCAAGATCGTATCGTATGATCTTGTCTAGTTTACCCAATCTCGCCAAGAGTGTACAAAAATCGAGGCAACCAGCTAAAGGCTCATTCTTACAAGTTGTTTGTCCTTAATGCAAATTATAATGGGTCATTTTTAGGGTGTTATATTTTGCCCCTTCTTTAGCGCAATTTTCAAATAAAATGTGTTAAATAAAAGTACAACATGCTTTACGAGAAAGCAAAAATTTATTGCAAATTTTGTTGATGATTTTAAGTTTTAATGCAAGTTTTTTTAAAGGTATAATATCTATGATACCACGTTTGAGGTTTTACACCAAATTTTATGATTGGGTAAAAACTCGAATGAAGGGTAAAATTAATAAATAAGAAAAAGAAAATACAAAACTAACTCATTTGCATTTTTACCATTTACCTATTCAGAGCTCTGAAGACAAACATTGCAGATGCTCCACATTGCATTGATTTGGTCCGAGCGGGAGATGGGTCACTCCGGGTAAGGATTTCTTACTTATTTAGCTTAGATTTTTCATTTTTTTAGCTGAATTTTAATTTTAATTTATATTTTTAGGGCACGGCTACCATCACGTAGCCCTAACTGCGAAATCGTATCGATTTCACAAAATCATATAGATTTTGCGATATCGTACGGTATGATATCGATTGAAATTGATATGATCTATAGATGTCATATCAGTACAATGTCATAAAAATCTATACTATTTGAGATATTTTTAGTACTATTTTGCACAAATTGCTATGATTTTGCACATGTTATCCGATTTTGAATTTTTTGATATGATTAGCTAATAAAAAATTATTACTTTGTTTTTATTGATAGATGGCAGAATTAGAGAACCGAGGGTGGAGGTATGCTATACTTGGTACAAACTTGGGTGCTCTCATAGACAGTGAGATAACTCGCTTAGAGGCAGTGGGACTAATACACATGGTAGAGATACCACAAATTATAGTAGACATGATGGTACTGACAGCTCTGGTGGAGAGATGTACCCAAAGTCATCCTACTTTAGACTACCCATAAAGAAGATGGCTCCCACTTTAGAGGATTTCTGGAGGATCCTGCAAATACCATTGAGGGGTATCCACATTATTGCATCTAGAAATCAGGGCCAGACATTGAGGAGATCGAAAAGGAACCCTAGCTTCTTATTGAAGAAGGGTGGGATCGTTATTGATAGACTAGGGGAGATAGGGGGTATCTCTCGACTGATAGTTCTACTGAGTGGTATTTTGGGTGGCTTACTGGTGAGCCATCTTAGTGGAAAAAATCTACCCTATAATTTGGTAGAGGTGGTGTGTGATATGCATGACCAGGAGGTGATATTTTCTTGGGGACCTTTCTTTCTTTGTAGAATATACTGATTTTTGCATCGGGTAGTCTACAAGAGCGAAAAGGGATTGATTCTAATTTCATTTCTATAGGTGTGGTGCTAGGAGCACATTGATATATAGTGGCCTATAGGTCTTCCTTTGGTTTGATCCATAGATGTTTAGCCCATGGTGGAGGCTGACAGGCCCAAGGTCTTCTATTGGCCACTACAAAGAGGGCACAGGGGATGGGTTGGCCTCGATGTGGCAAGGTGACTCATAGATGAGCTACTACCATATTTCATCACATGGAGACCTTGGAGGAGTTTACTAGGGTGGGGTGAGGATGCTTTTGAATTGGACCATGTCAAGCAGACCATTTGGGTGCATATGGACCTGGGAGAGTTGGATTTGCATTATTTTGATCGGGTGTAACACCAATTTGGATTACAGCAAGACATCCATGAGTGGAGGGAAATTACATACCCTCGGGTGACTCGAGATCACATTACCATCAGTGGCACACTGAGTATGGCTACATTTTGGATCCAACACTATATGATACACTAGTACAAGTGATATATGGGGATGATGTTGGTATGACAAACATGTACTATCAGTGGTATGTTGATATCTGCCCAACTAGACTGACTCGACCACAGAGTGCTATATATCAGACGATAGATCTAGTTAGTCAACGAAGGTAGAGGACATAGGTACCCCCTAGGCAAGGAGGGCCTTGCACTAGGGGTGGTCACATGGGTTAGGGGAGGCAGGACTGATTAGAGAGTAGAAATAGGGAGGAGAGGAGAGCATCATCCCAACAAAAGGAGGGATCATCTCCTCAGTAAGAAGAGAGACCTAACTCATCCAAGAAGGGCAAGAGGATCCTAGAGGTAGGGGAGAGCATTGGGGTAGGGGACCTTGAGGTAGAGGTCACTAGGTTGAGAGTGAATACTACCACCCAGAAGATTAAGATTGAGATCTTAGAGGTAGATCTAGCACAGGCTAGGGCTTAGGCAGGACAGAGTGATGTAGCTCCAGCATCTATGCCTTCTCAGTAAACACAGTCTAGGAGGAGCGGCATGGTGTTTGAGCTAGTGAGGTCTATACAATAGACCATATTTTACCAGACTTTATACTTTATAGCAATTTTTGAGGGACAGATATAGGCTATGACTCCTGAGATTGTGGGTCCTATTCGTATAGGATCATCATCTCGTTGTATTACTAGGGCAAATTCCTCTAGGATGGCGACAACAGGAGGATAGTTTCGACCACCACCACCACCCCTTGGTAGATAGGATGATACAACAAGCTCTAGAGGCTCGAGAGGAGCTAGGATGGACTCATATAGATAAATTTTTGTATTATATATTTATGGACTGAGTATGCCAATTTGAGGATTGTGGCATACCAGTCTATCTCTATTTTGTATATGGATTTTTGAGATATATATCACACACACACCACCCCCCCCCCACCACACATATATATATATATATATATATATATATATATTATGCTTCTTGTGATTTTGTATGATTTGATTGTATTTTATTATGGTGTTTAAATTTCTTATAATCATGCTTTTGATTTAAGTATTGTTGATCATGCTTAAAATGAAGATTGATTTGTATAAGTGTGTTTTTGAAAAAGATGTTTTTGTAAGATGATGAAATAAATGGATTAGCAATGTTCCTCGAAGGATGTTGTGTTTTTATATGACCCTTTTTGGAGATCTGTGCTCACTAGGTCATGAAGTAGATCTTGTTGTGAGTAATTTATCCATTGCTAATAATGGGATTGTTTTTGTGGTGCTCAAGTATATTCTTGAATCTTATGATGACAAAAGAAGATGTTTGATTTTGTTTGTATGAAAATTTGAATTTTGTAAAAATATTGTTTTGCAAAGATAGCATGATTTAAGCATGAAAATTTGGGAAGGATGACTTGCGCTAGGCATAAAATTCTTAGTGAATTTTCTTTTTAGGACAATGGTTACTAAGAATTATACCATCATCGTGAAGTCAAAATACAATGCATGATAGTATGAAATTGTTTATTTTAGGATATAAGTTGTTATGAAACAAATCATTCGTATCACATATTTAAGAAGATTAAGAAATATGGACTATTTTTAGACCTAAAATTTGAAAAAGAGGACTTGCGCTAGGCATAGAATTCCTAGTGTGAAACTTGAGAAGAATAATTCTTAGGAATTATACCATCATCGTGAAGTCACAATGCAATGTATGATAAATAATTTTTGTACTATGAGTTATTTTTGAAATAAACTATGTTTTGAATATTTTGAAAACTTTGGAGATATAAATGATGAACAAATATTTTCTAACAAACTTTCAAAGGAATATTTTATCTTATTTCTAATATAAGATCAAATTTATCAAGAACTAGTGTGTGCTAAGTGGGTTCATTATCCATATTGATTTGATACAATGATACAAAATCTCTCAAGGATCAAATGTGTGTGCTTTGTGAAGTTAATTTACCGATTTTGAGTAAGGTAATGATACAAGCAAAATTTTATGAACCAATGTGTGTGCAAGTGAAATATTCATTAACCATGATTTTGTGCATGCCATTGTATCGAACTACTATGTAAGTCAAGTTACCAAAAGCTAGCTGATTCACAAGCGGACATTGGTTTGTATAAAAAAGGTCACTAATGTGACAGACATGTCACCACACGAAAGGGGTTACCCAAGGCCAAGAGGGTTGGGAACAAACCACCTGTTATGGGGCTTACCTCATAATTTTTAAATGACTAAGGAATTCCAGGGATTCAAGCTCACTACCCCCTTATTTTCTTCAAATTTTTGGAATAGGGATTTCTTGTCCATTTTTTAATAAGGGGATTTTATTGCTTTTGCTTTTATATCTTTATTTTTCTTTTCTTTTCTTTTCTTTTCTTTTCTTTTTCTTTTATTTTTTGGGGTACTTGCCCAGATTAGACGTAGGGCAAGGGATTTTATTCGGGTAGGGGGAACATGTCCTTTTGCCAATTCTCAGTATTCTGGATCATGTGCATAATAGGATAGCAAGGGAAAATTTTTTCTTAAGGAACTAGGACTACTATGTAGTATCTAATTTCAAAATTTGCAACAAATCATATTTAGAATGTGAAAATGTGTTCTTGGTTCAAAGAGTAGCAAGATCATTTCCCAAAACTCAAAATTTATTTAATGAAGCAATAGTGCTTTTTGATACAAGAGAGATCTATAATCAAAGTGATGAAATCAAAATTATGTAAAATGTGAATTAAGTGCATGGTTCTAGATAAATTTTGAGCTAATCTAAGATAAAATAAAATATAACTTGAATTTTGGAAAACAACACACACTAATGCAAAGAAAACAATTTGAAATATTTTTGGAAATTTTATGTTTTCTTGATTTTTTTGGTATTTTGATAATATTGTAAACTAAGTGATGAAGAAGTTATTTACAAGTATGTATAGAATAAAACTATCATTCTAGGCATAGTAATTTTTGAGATGCATAATGTTCATTGGTTCTTTAAGTTTTTTTCCTTCTAAAGTGGCCAAGCGATACGCACCTGATCCAAATTTAGCAGTGATAAAAAATAGTCCAATCCAATTAGGTTGAAATTTTCCTTTTAATTTTTTTCTAGCATTTGTATTTTTTTATTCTTTTTGAGTACTAAATCACCAATTTCAAAAGATCGACGATGTACTTTCTTGGCATATGATCTTTTGAGTTTGTCTTGGTAAGACCAAAGGTGTTCTTGGGCATGAATATGTTTTTCATCTAGAAGTTCTAACTAAATTAGTCTGTCAGCACGATATTCATCCCCTACTTTAGCATCTTGAAGTAAGAGAGCTAGAGAAGGAACTTCTAATTCAAATGGAAAAATTGCTTTAGCACTATAAACCAAGATAAAATGTGATGCCCCTGTAGGAGTACAAACACTAGTTCGATAAGCTCACAAAGTAGGATATAACTGCATGTGCTAATCAAGTCTTGTTTTATTAACCAATATTTTTAGGATTTTAATTAAGGTTTTATTTGAAGCTTCAACCTGATCATTTCCTTGTGGATAATAAGGATTAGACCATCTATGTTGAATTTTATATTTTTGACATAATTTCTTAACATATTTGTTTTTAAAACATGTTTCATTATCTAATATGAGAGTGGATGGGATTCCAAATCTACACATAATTTGATTAAATATAAATTTAGAGAGGTTTACTCCCGTGCAAGAAGCTAATGGTATAGCTTCTACCCATTTTTTGAAATATTTTGTTGTTGTTATTATAAATTTGTGACCATAAGATGAAATAAGATTTATTTTACCAATAATATCTAAACCCCATTTAGAAAAGGGCCAAGGAGATGCAATGGCTTGAAGTTCCTGAGCAGGATCATGAACAAGGTCTACATGTCTTTGACACTTTTCATAATGATGCACATAATCATTAGCATCCTTTTCCATGGAAGGCCAAAAATACCCCATTCGAAAGAGTTTCTTAGAAATGGCACTTCCACTAAAGTGTCCTCCACAGGATCCATCATGGACTTCACGTAAGGCTTTCTTAGACTCTTCTAGATTAAGACATCTTAATAGGATACCTTCAAAGGATATTTTGTATAAGGTATTACCAACAATTACAAAGTGAATAGCTCACTTATGTAATAACCTACGTTGGTTTCTATCTAATCCTTCTGGGAAGGTTCCATTTTGGAGGAAATTAAAGACATATATATACCAAGGTTTTAGGGTTGTTTCATTAATCAAAAACACATATAATGGCTCTAAATATGACTTAGAAGAAGTAGGATCTTGAATTTGTCGAATAATTATAGTAGCATACTCATCATCCAACTCCAAAGATAACAAGGAAGCAACTGCAGCCATGGCATTGGCAGCATGGTTGCTAGTGCAAGGGATAGCTTCCAAAGTTACTTTCTCAAATAATGAAATAAGTTTAAGAACATATAAAATTTATTGATTTTATTAATAACAAGTTGATAATATCCAAAGACTAATAGTACTTTAATTTTTAAGTCTAAAGTTGCTCATAACCCAAGGATTAGAGCCTCATACTCTGCAACATTATTGGTGCAAGCAAATTGCAATTTGAAAGATAAGGGAATAAGGTGCTTTTATGGAGATATTAATATAATACCACCTGCACCACTTATACATCTAGCTCCATCAAAATACAAATAACATGACTCAAAAAAATCTTTTTCTACGTTAAGGCACTCATCCAGAAATTCTATGTTTATAGGGTGAGTAGACTCTAAAGGTGCGATAGCTAACTAATCAGCTATAACTTGGCCTTTAATGGACTTTTGGCCAATAAACGTAAGTTCAAACTCACTCAGAGCAAGAACCCACTTAGTTGTGCACCCTGACAAGTAAGTTCTACTCATCAAGTACCTTAATGGATCAGACTTAGCAATAACAAATGTTTTCTGACTAAGCATATAATTATGCAACTTTTGAGTAGAAAATACAACTGCTAAAACAAAGTTTTTCTAGTGGTGTATATCTAGTTTCATAACTTATTAATGTTTGGATTATATAATATTTGGCTCGTTCTTTCTTTTCATCGTCAATTTGAGCCAACATAGATCCAGAAGAGAAACTAAGGATCAAAGTGTCTTAAGAGAATGAGAGAATTACATTTCCTTAAGATAAGCACAAATAACTAAAAAATGCAGCACAACATTCACATGCGGAATAGGGTAAAATAGTGATGAAAAATATTCACGGTGGGGAGGATTAGACGTTTTTTGCAGGACTGCCCAAAATTTCGAACTCATTTCGGCCATATCTCACTCATCCGAACTCGGATTGAGCTAAAATTTTGAGGGTAGATGCCTGAAAAACCCTAGAACGTCTCCACCAATTTTCATATCATTTGGAGCAACATAGATCCTAGCACATCCCTATGTGTGAATGATATATTTGGCAAGCGACTATGCGAGGGTTTCATCTGGGTTGAGTGCAAGCAGCTCCAGAGGTTGGTTTTTAGGGCCTTCGGGCCCTAGCGGCCAATATTTTTGTGGTTTATGCTCAATATTTTAGCAAGAAATGTTGCAGGGGATACAAGATGGGTTAGAAATTTGTCTTTCAACAGATCATACTGTGAACTTGAGTGACAACGGCTTCCAATTTTCTGCACAAAAGAAAAGTGAAAACCATACCTTTCCACGGCGTCTAGGGCAAGGATTAAAGAGACCACGAAATAAGTTTCAAGAAGTTGATCAAAAAATGGCTCATATCTCAAGTGAATCTAGTGCTAAGGTGCACCCACAAAATAATTCTACTATGAAAACCCCTATCAAGGGTAAGAATTTTGAAGACTCAGTCCCAAAAATGAATTTTAGGGATGCCCTTCGTGGTGGACAACCTCACCCCAATGCTAATATCAATATTAGGGCTTCTCATAAACCTCTAAGAATGCCTAAGATTGATCCCAAGAAAACGGAGTCAGGATGTCTTAAAGCAGCTGATGGAACTCCTATTGTTAAGCTTGATATGGGTAACATTCAGACTGGCATTGAAGATTTGGAAAAAAGAGGACTAATTTGTTGGTTCGTGGGTTTTCATCCGAGTCTATCTGCTTTCAAATTCTAGGCTGCAAAAATCTAGAAAACTAAAGGTGAGTTACAAATCTCTATTTATCCAAATGGTTATTTTCTTGTTTTATTTGCTAATAATGAAGATAGAGAGAAAACTTTTCAAGGGGGTCCTTGGTTTTTTGGAAGGGCAAGGCTTTTCATGAAGCCCTGGCATACTAAATTTAAAGCCGAAGAAGAGATGCCTTCTATAGCTCCCGTGTGGGTTAGACTCTTTGGCCTCCCTATTGAATTTTGGAATCCTACTATTTTTTCTTCAATTGGAAACTCTTTAGGAACTTTTATGATGACTGCTGATTGTACTCAAAATTTTGAACATATTATTTATGCTCGAATTTGTGTTTTAATGGATTTTGACAAACCCCTACCTAAAAATATCACATTACAATTTGGGGAAGACACTTGGGAGCAAGTAGTGGACTATGAGAACATTCCTTTTCGTTGTAGAATTTGCCATGAATATGGTCATTTGGCCAGTGCTTGCCCAAATAAAATTCCTGATCAAAAGAAAGAAGATATAAACTCAGCAGGTTTCCAAATACCTAAGAAGAAGAACACTAAAAAAAAACCAGTAATGAAGGATCAATCAAAGTCATTTGCTAATATGTTTGAAATCCTTTCCACAAATGATGTCCCAAGTGAGGAAGAGGAAATAATGGAAACTAAAATCTTAGAAACACAATTTAAATATGAAGGAAAGAACTCAGAGACAAACCAACAAATCAAAGGTTTTCAACATAAAAAAAAGGAGAAAATTTACACAAGAAAAACAATATTTCAAATGTCAAAACTTCAAATAATGCAGGTCCCAATATAGACTCCATTGAACCATCTAGTAAAATTTTGGCTGTGTATGAGCATTCTTCAAGGTTAGAAGCCATCTCGGATTCAATTGGAATAAGTCAAGAAATAGGGAAAAAAAATTGAAGATGGATTCTAATCAAAAAGTAGGTCGCAAGACCAATCAATATCATATGGTAAAAGAAGGTGAAAATCTTGTAGAGGAAGGTAAGATTAATGCCCTTCCCAACATTTTTAGCCCCGGTATTAATGAAGATCATCACTTGGAATATTAGAGGACTCAAAGGGAGTCTTTCAAAACAAAATGAAATTAGAAGAATGATTCAGATAAATCATCCACATCTTGTTTTCCTTCAAGAAACAAAGATGTCAATGGAGGATATGGACTTAATTGCCAATAAAATTTGGCCAGTTGGAAAGTGGTTTCCCTCAGCTCCCAAGGGACTTCGGGTGGCATTGCTTGTCTTTGGGACCCAAAAGAGGTAGTTATTCACCATATGGTTGGCAGTTGGGGTTTGTTGGCTATAGCTATTCAAAGTAGACATTCCAACCAGATTATGCTCTACATTACTGTTTATGCCCCGACTTCTTTGGAGGAAAAAAGAAGACAGTGGAAGGATATTACTCATATTATCTCTCATTTTCCTAAAGCTTGGATCTTGATCGGAGGATATTTCAATACCATCCTCTCTCTGGATGAGAAAGGGGGGGAAATAGAAATTTGGACAAAAGCACTGACCTCATGAGCGAATATATTGCAAACCTCCATCTTGTGGATATCCAACCATATAATGGCCTTATGACTTGGTCTAACAGAAGGCAAGGCTTAGCTTGTATAATGGAGAGATTGGATAGGTTTTTGCTCTTTGAAATTTCTTAATCCATGGTCACATTCCTAAAGTGAAGACTCTTAATAATGTTGGTTCGGATCATTGGCCAGCCATGGTGGAAATGTGGAAAACCAATGTGAGTTTCTCTCCTTTTCATTTTCAATTAATGTGGCTTAGAGACATTTCCTTCAGACCTCGTGTGCAACAATGGT
Organism: Wollemia nobilis; assembly: GCA_028583015.1. Lineage (NCBI taxonomy): Eukaryota > Viridiplantae > Streptophyta > Pinopsida > Araucariales > Araucariaceae > Wollemia > Wollemia nobilis. The sequence goes on from JAQPPZ010007914.1 coordinate 240,092, forward strand.
GGAAGGAAGGTAAACCTAGGCATGGGACTAAGATGTTCTGTTTTGCCAAAATACTGCAATACATTAAATCCAAAATCAAGACTTGGAACTGGAAAGAGTTTGGGGATGTTCATAAAAAAAAACATGAAGTTATTGCTCATCTTGAAAATTTGAATAAGAAAATCCGTTTAGATGGCCTCACAGAGAAGAGAAGTGCAGATGAAATTAAACTCACAACTCAATTAGAGGAATGGGAAAAAAGAGAAGAAATATTATGGAAGCAAAAATCTAGAATTCAATGGCTCAAAGAAGGAGATCGAAACACAAATTTCTTCCACAAATCTCTTCTAGCTCGAAGATCTCACAACTTTATTTCTTCCTTAAAATCATATTCTGGAGATGTTGTTTATACTTGGGATGGCATGAACTCTATTGTTGTTGATTACTTTTCCAATCTTTTTGTTGCTACTCCTCTTGACTCAGCTTCACAACAAAATGTTCTTCAAGCAATCCCTTCTCTTATCACTTCTGAGGAGAACTCTATTTTGACTGCTCCTATTACTATCAATGAGCTTCAACAAGTAGTTTTTAAAATGCAAAAAGGGAAAACCCCGAGTCCTGATGGTTTTCCTATTGAGTTCTACCAAGAGTTCTGGGATATCCTTCATGTTGATTTATTAGAGGTGGTGGAAGAAGCCAGGAAAGCCAAAGAAATTTTGAAGGTTATCAATAAAACTTATATTACTCTTGTTCCAAAAGCTCAAGAGGTTGATCATATCTCAACTTTTAGACCTATTGCTTTATGTAATGTTCTTCTCAAAATTATTACTAAAATCATGGCAGAAAGGTTGAAGCCTCTTTTGCATAAGATTATTTCCCTAGAGCAAGGGGGATATGTGGAAGGACGTCAAATAGTAGATGAGATAGTTCTTGCTCAGAAGCCATCCATTCCATGGATATGCAAAATTCTCCTTCTATGTTCATCCGGTTAGACTTATCCAAAGCTTATGACAGAGTGGATTGGCACTTCCTTATCAAAGTTTTGAGGCAATTTGGTTTCTCTAAGGATTGGATGGATTGGATTATGGGATGTATCTCTTCAGTTTCCTACTTAGTTCTTATCAATGGTAGGCCTTCTCAGTATTTCCCAGCTTCCAGAGGTATTAGGCAAGGTGACCCGCTATCCCCTTATTTATTCATCATTCTTGTTGAATGCTTGGGTAGGACTATAACCAAAAAGAGGGAAAACAAAACCCTTGAGGGAGTTACCATTGCTCATGGAGCTAGACCTATCTCTCATCTTCAATTTGTGGATGACTCTACCCTTTTAGGTAAAGCTACAATTAAGGAAGCTTCTAATATTAAGCAAATCATTAGCTATTTTTCTAAGGCTACTAGGCAATTGATCAATGAAGACAAATCTAAAGTTATTTTCTTTCACTGCTCTACTAGACAGGAATCCATGGTCTTGGATAAATTAAGATATAAGAAGACCTCTCTTCCAATCACTTATTTAGGTATTCCCATAAATATTCAAAGGCAGAAAAATAAATATTGGAATTGGTTGTTGGACAAAGTCAAGAAGAAAATTGGAAAGTGGACCAACAAGTGGCTTTCTTCCGGGGGTAGAATCACCTTGGTAAAATCAGTCCTTCAAGCTATTCCTATTTATGTTTCTTCCATTTTGAATATCCCAAAGGTTGTTCTTCGAGAATTGGATCAAATCAGTCATCGTTTCCTTTGGAGTGGTACTAAGGAGAAAAGAAAATGGGCCTTGGTGAAATGGGATACTTTATGTCTTCCTAAGAGTGAAGGGGGGTTAGGATTTCGGTCTTCAATTAATAACAACAAAGCTTTAGCTGCTAAATTATATTGGAGGATGTTGCATAACCCCAATGCTCTTTGGGCCAATAATCTCCGTGCTAAATATGTTGAGAACAAAAGTCCCGAAGACCTTGTTCGCTATCAACTTCCTACCAAAGGTTCTCCCATTTTAGCAGCTCTTAAGACTCGGTGAGGATTTGATAAAGAAAAAATTATTTTGGATCATTCATAATGGTCAACATGTAAATTTTTGGACAGATTCTTGGGATGGTCACAAGCCTTTGATAACTCGGTTTCCCGATTGGAGGCCTTGGATGGAGGAGCTTCACCGAGCTAATTGGATAAAGGTGGCTAATTACTATCGGTACCATACTGGTAATTCAAAGGTTGGTAGATATTGGATCCCTATTGAGGACTGGCCTATTCAAATCCCAGAAAGGCAAAGACAAGATATCCAAGGCATCCTTCATATGAGATCCCTCTCTTGGTCCCATGAAAAAGATTGTTTTGGATGGAACAACACTACTAAGGGTGAGTATTCAGTTGCTCAAGGTTATTTGACCTTATGCCATAATAATCCCAACCATTCTTCTGACATATTTTCTCAATTGTGGGCTCAAAATCTCTGGCCTAAGGTGAGGTTCTTTAATTGGCTTTTATTGCATCGTAGGGTGCTTACCGGTGAGCAACTTATGAAGCGTGGTTTTCATGGCCCTTTTAGATGTGAAATGTGTGAAGAGAATGTAGAAAATATCAACCATATTTTTATTGAGTGTACTTTAGCCTCTGAGCTATGGAGGAGAATGGCCACTTTACTTGGCTTACAAGTGGTCCAATTTTTTCACTTTTGAACAACTTTGGAGGGATTGGCCTAATCAAGAGGGTGTTGATCATTTTATTAGGTGGTTAGTTTGGATGGGTTCTACCATTCTTCTTTGGAATATTTGGAATGAAAGGAACAACCAAATTTTTAATCAAGATAGGAAGGATATTCACTATATTTGGCAAAATACCATAGCCAACTTAGTTGAATCAGTCCATCAACTCCTTAATCACCCCCAAAACTCCCACCAAATATGGGATCAAGTGATGCAAATATTGAAGATTAAACCTTCTAAGGGCAACCAACTTAAAGGGAATGTGAGTATTAGTAAGATGGATAGGACTAGAAATTGGCAACCTCCTCCTAAGGATTTTGGAAAATTCAATACTGATGGAGCCTCTAGAGGGAACCCTGGAAAAGCCAATGTGGGAGGAATTGGTAGACTTTTAGATGGCTCCCTGGTTTTTACTTTTGCTAAGAATTTGGGTATTCTTTCCAATAACCTTGCTGAGGGGTATGGTATCCTTAGAGGCCTTCATGAGGCTACTAAGGTTGGATGGGAAAAGGTGTTAGTTGAGTTTGACTCTCAACTTATGATTAATCTCTTGAAGACTCCTTCTAAGAATCATAAGGTGGATTGGAGAATAAAAAGAATTATTGAGAAGATTCAGTTAATCCAGATGGGATTTTTGAAAGTTGATTACAATCATGTGGTCAGAGATCAAAACAAGAGTGTTGATGCTTTAGCTAATTGGGCTTTGGACAAAGGTGATCTTACTTGTTATGGCCACCCTCCTATATGGTGGGCTTCTCAAATTAGGGAAGCTCTTCTTTCTATCATTTCTTTGGATGGCTCCATTTCTGAAGGTACTGTTGACACTTTTTGTCACATTATACAAGGGGTAGAAGAATAGCAAAAATTTTGTATGATATTAATTATTACCTTTTAAAATGTATGTAAGTTATAGCAATTTTGGTTTTCCTAGCCATTCCCCTTGTACACCAAAGAAGATAGAAAGAGCTTCGCAGCTAGGATAGCTTCGCGGAGGGGAGGAAGAATAAAATGAAAAGAACTTCGGGCCCGAGGCATTTCAAAAGGTTACTTCGGGTGGAAAATCAGCGAAGCAGTTTTGCCGAAGAAAAACACGAGGAAAGCGCCAAGAAAATCTTCGCACCCGAAGCATTTCCAAAACTACTTCGGGTGGGAACCTAGCGAAGAGATATTCAAATGACAACTCCGCCCGAAGAAGGAAGGCCCAAAAATCAAATTCCAAAGTCGCTAAGGCAGAAGAATTACTTCGGACCCGAAGCATTTCCAAAGGCTACTTCGGCCCAAAAACTTGCGAAGCAGATCTCGAAGCAAACATTGAAAATGCTTCGCTAGAAAGTCACCGAAATACCCACCTCGGGCCCCTCCGCCTGCGAACCATTTCTGCTTCGGCCGCAAGCCTCCCGAACCATAGTTTCAAAGAAATATCATGGCGAAGCATTTCCTTGAGGCATAGGCGAAGTAATTCAACCAACGAAGTAGTAGAGCATGAAGGGCCCCACCAAAAGAGATCTACTTTGGCACTCAAACCTCCCGAAGTTGTGCCGCGAAGCTCAACTATCCAAAGTACCAAACCCTAGAGGAAGGATCTGCTTCGGCCCAAACCCATCGTGAAGCAGAATTGCAAGAAGAGATCCAGCGAAGCGCTTCCAAGGCACACACTTCAAGCCGGATACTTTCTCGAGGTGGTCAGTTGCTTCATAAATGCATTTTTCCTTGCCCGACAAGTTCGTCGATCATTTTGGGCAATTGGACCTGAAGTACCAGTCCAAGAAGGAGAACCCATCAAGCATGGTGGCTACTCGAGTATTGCACCCAAAAACTAAGGACAGTTCAGGCGGCCCATTGAATGCCTATTTCCTCGATGGACCCGATTGTAGTTGCTATTTTTAGTAGCCAATTTGAGAGATCAGTCGCAGCAACCATGAGGAGCCGACTTCTCGAAGCTCGAGGATGCACTTCGTCGATTTTGTGATAATGACTCAGAGGGTCGGGTCCTCTATAAAAACCCAAGTATTGTAATGTAAAAGGGGGGGAACTATCTGCTAGAAAGCTAGCTGTAACTTGATGTCCTACGATTAATACTAAGAGACTTTGAGCTCAATTCTTCTCTTTTATGTTGCCTTTTGTGCTTGATTCTTCTATCTCTCCTTGTTTGTATGTTGGATGCTGAACTCTGCGTCCGGTGTGCGATCGGGGACAGTGTCCTAAAACTCGCTCTGAAGGATACATAGGAGTTGAAAAACATCCTATTGACTTTCTTTTATGCTGCCTGCCTTGCTTGATTCTTTTGTCTCTCTTCGTTTGTAGACTGAGATGCTGAACTCTACGTCCGATGTGCGATCGGGGACAGTACCCTAAAACTCGTTCGGGAGGATACATAGGAAGGTTGATACTACGTTTCTTTCATTTTACTCTTGGTGTTCCTTGCTGCTATTCAAGTTGTCTGTTAGCGATCGTGCTTCCTGTTCTCTCCCACCTGAAATCATCAATCTCTCTTCCCTTAGCCCTTTTTATTTATTTCTCTAACCCTTATCCCTTTTATCTCTTTCCTGCACTCTTGTCTTCAAAACACCCAAGTAGTTTAGCATAGGAGCCGGCCTTTCTTCGGAGATTGGCATGAGGGGCATCTCTTCCCCCGGCCTTTCAATGTTGGTCCAGGTCTAGGGCGCGTACACTAACCCAAAATCCTTACCTAGGTAGATTTGATGACCAATAGTTTTTGGCACGCCCGGTGGGACTCACGTCCCATATTTTGAGAAAATTTCTAGCCCGTCTTCACCGGAGCCAGTAGTTCTAACAGTCCTCGGTGAGATCCGGTCAATCTCATCTTCTGAGTAGTAGTGAGAATCGATGCTCTCATTACCAAAAGACTCATTAGCATCTGGCGACTCTGTTCAACCCAAAAATCTCTAAGTCATAAAGACCAGTGCCTAAGCCTATGTCCTCATGTCAACTATATCTTAAGAAAGCTCGAGTTTGGTGAATCTCTGGCTTGTCTTCATCTGGAAAAATCACCTGGCGACTCTGTTGAGTTGAAGATCCAGATTTCTTGATCGTAGGTGCCTTTTAAATCTGAAAGAAGATATCCCGAAGGAATCAAGGTTCGGTGAGCAGCCTTGACCTCACAAGCGGAGAAAGAATGTTCACCTGAAGACTCTGACTTAGCGGCGACAACCGTGATCTCTGCAGATCGCTGCTATAATGGCAGGGGTTAGCTGTCCCAGCTGGAATGCCCCAGGCCCCCTGAATATCCAAAGCTATCACGAGATTCCCAAAAGTGCTTTGAAGTCATTAACAAAATACAATGGCACTACGAGAATGGTGCGAGAGCACCTTGAAGATGTCGCTGCTTTGGCACCCCTCCATGACATAGTACATGAAGATGTTATGATCAGACTTTGGTCCTGTCTCTGGAAGGAAGGGCGCAACAGTGGTTCAGATTGCTCGAGCCAAAAAGCATCTGCTCATGGGATGACTTAGCGGGAGCACTAATCAGAACATTCGACGACTCGCAGGACCCCTTCCAGCTTTTCACTTACCTCTCCACCATCAAGAGAGCACCTTTGGAGGGCATTACGGACTTCAATGTCCGATTCTACAGAAGCTGGAAGTGAATCCTGGAGGAGATCCAACCAACACCTGCCCAAGCTCATCTCTTCTATGTTCGGGCTTTTCACCCGGACATCAGCCTCATCCTACTGCAATCGGGTGAGCGAAGATTTCCTCAAATGTTTGAGGAAGCAGTACGAGTAGAACAACTCCTACTCTTATCGGGAAAGTGGCAGTGGGGAGAGGCTCCATCGCTTTCTTCGATAATTACTGCTCCTGTCCGTCCAACACAGTATTCATCACAGCGGATTCCTCATCCTGAGTCGAGGCCCGAGGTGCAGTCATTTGGAGCCCAAGAGGCAAACCTCATCTTAGTCCAACAATGGAAAAATGCAAGCTCGTCCCCTACTACAAACAATCTGGCTGCTCAGGAGATGAATCGAAGAAAAGAGCAGGTTCAAGTGGTGGAACCTGAGAACAAAGAGGGCACATTTTTGCACCCTTTTTGTATCCCAAGGGATGGTACGTGAATGTTCAGCCCGAGCTCATCAAGCGTATCTCATCAAAGAGCTGAGCCCGAGGAGATCCCAGAAGATATTTCTTCACTGGAAGATTATTCTTCGCTGGAGGAGCCTTACTACGACATCGAGAGAGTAGAAGAACCTACACCCAGCCCTCAGCTAATGGAATCCTCAGAATTCTGGTATTGGGTCTGGTATTGGTTTCGGCTATCACTAGATCCGGTCCCTCGAGGACCCCTTCACGTGGCGAATCTCTTCATAAATAATCCGAGTACTGGCAGGGATAACACCCCGCTGCGTTGCTTCCTGTTTGCAGCATGGACAACTTTGGGAGGAAGTGATCCGAACCTCAAAAATCAACTAAAGTTCAATCGGATCTGGTCTGGACATTGCAGGTTTGTCGGATAATCACCCGAAGTTGAATTTATGGTGGCGGCATGCCGATTATGCCGCAAAAAATTTGTGTAAATACTGTAAATAGTTCGGCTGGTAAATAAGGTGTTGCTCAAAGACTCAGGTCGAGTTTTACTTCGGTAGCTAATAATATAAATAATAATAATAATAATAATAATAAGAAAGAAGAGAAGCTCGGGGACTGGGCGTACGAAGTAGCTGATAGAAAATAGCTCGCAGCAAATTTTGTTGGCCGAGCAAGACTCAGACCGAGGTACGAAGGGTGCTTCGCCAAGAGGAGTCCAAGCGAAACAGTTTTTGAAGGAGGACCAGCGAACCACCTTCTGCAAAGAGAACTACTTCGGGCCCGAAGCGTAGAAAACCGGCTCACACCAAAGGTTCGCTGCGAAGCATTTCAACCCTGACCTCGACTTCACCAACCCAACGATGGAAAAGGCAGGGGCATTTAAAACGTGCCTAGGGGAACGTGCCGACAGCCGCCTTCAAAAGCGTCCGAAGTGGGCGAGTTAAATGAAAAGGTGGCGGGTACGTCCTCTAGGGATTCGGTTAGGGGAAAAAGTTCATGCTCGGGTACAAAGTGGCAGAGGGTCATGCTTCCAAAGCAAGCCGCAATCATCATAACACACAGCCCTATGTACCACTCCACCATGCGACGAATTAGATGAAGCGACACGAAGTTAATTATGGCAAGTGCCATAAATACTGGTGGTTGCCTTCTAAGGCTATATAACGTAGACTCCAGCAGTGGAGAAGCTACTTGCTCAACGATTCATGCAGACTTTGCTGTCAACCTACAAGCTCTTCCATCCTGCGCTTTCAAGCCTTCGAACCCCAGCACATTGCAGACTTCGCCACCCTAAGCATCAACCATGGGAAAGAAGAACTCCAAGGAAAAGGGAAAGGAACCAGAAGTGGTGGCCCCCGAATAGCCAAAGGCAAAGGGCCATGACAAAGGGCCGAAGAAAGTTGATTTTAGTCGTCGCCCTGAGAAACAAGTCATGGGAGAAAGAGAGGATTCTGGGGATGAGCAACCTAAAGAACCGCCAATTGATGCATGGGATAGGATCAGAGACACCAAGCTATCGAGGAGCATAGCTGAACTCAGGAGCACCATCGAGTTCATGAAAAGCAGGCTCTCGACAGACAACAAAAGAGTTGTCGCTTACTACTCCCAGATATACTGGTATCTGACGCCCCCCACACATCACTGCCCTGAGCTGATTGATGCCATCGCACGAAACTATCAGCCCACCTCCAGGCAAGTGGTAGACGCCTCCGGCCACAAGTTGTTCTCCATTCTGAAGGAAGATGTCCAGGCAGCCTTTGCGCCATAGCAGGGCCCTCCTAAGGGGTACACAGTTCGCAACGTTATTCTTAGCGAACAAATGGAGAGGTTCACGTCCTCCAACTACATGATCAATTTTTTGTGACAGAGCCTCAAAAGTGGGCTCCCTTTGGGCAAATTGCCCCAAATGCCCCTACCCTTGGAGGCCTTCAAAAACGCCGACATCTTCTCCATCATTGCATGGGTGGCAGGCCTATCTACCGACGCTTCGATGCACCCGTGGCAGGTGTCTTTGGCTGAGTGTATTTCCAGAGGGGAATTTTATGCCCCTGATGCTTCGAGGCCGAGCACCAACCCAGTATTTTTTGATTGGGCAGAATGGGTGGCCAGGACCCTACATACGCGGCTCACCAACATGAAGAATGCTGGGACAAATAAGTACTTCTCGCCCTGTTCTCTTCTTGTTTGGTTATTTTTCTTTCATGTACATAAAATTTTCCCTTATGTTGCTATTACGGCAAGCGGCGAGGATGGAAACCCTCTGCCCGTATACTAGTGGACCCTTCTCCTATTGAAGACGGAGTCCTATTATTCTTTTAACCAACAATTTTTGGGACCCGCAATGCACATGCTAACGGGGTCTTCCCCTCGGGTTCCCCTCCTCCTAAGGGACAAGGTGGTACAAGAGAAGAGGGGAGACATTTTTCAGCTGACACAGGGGCTCGTAATTCGCATATTCGACTTCATAGGGAAACCTTTCCTACTGCCACTATCCCTCTGAATACCAGTTTGCATTGGAGGTCGCTCGGTAGAGCGATGCAACAAACGCCATTTATGGCCATGGACGGAAATGGGCTCACACCTATGATTTCCCTTTCAAAATGGGAGTTATCGAGGTGTTTGCCCTCAACCAAAATGTTTTCTTGGAGGAGAAACTCGCCAATTTTGGCCTAGTCCAACTTCCTCAGCAATGGCTCTATGACCCCTTGGGGGTAATGAGGGACCATCTTCGATTCAAGAACTTCCACGCTTGCCCCTATCCAGAAATTGTGGAGCAAAGGAACAATCCTAATGGGAAGGATCTGGAGTGGCACTTGGAGAAAATGGAAACGCTACCTCCCTGGCATGAGTTCTACCCGATGGAGGTCGCATATGACCCAGTTCGAGCACCCTCTCCCGAGCCCCAACTCCACCTTCTGGAAGAAGGCAAAAGATGATTTGAGGGAGGCAATGAAAGATTGGGACGTGGCCCAGCTAAGAGAGTGGTGGATAATGAGGGTCCATCGTCGAAAGATGAATTCTTATGATTTTTTGTCATCTGACAAGGACTTCGCAGTGGTCTATGAGGCCAATGCCGGGACATGGAAGCCCCTATCCTTCGTCGACCTCATTCCTCCAGCTATCCCAGGTTCGGGCGAAAGCCCAAGAAGAGAAAATAAGGATTCGGGGCCGAAGAAGGAGAAGAAGGCCAAAGCCACACCACGTAAACCACCTCAGGTACCTGTGGGAGGCCAAGACACGAGTTCCGAAGAGTCAGAACAACCACTGGTGAAAACAAAAAGAAAGAGGCCAGAACAAGGCCCAGTGCCCCCGAACTATCCGAAGCGACCCCGTACAGGTTTTCAGAGTGCCTCCACTGGACGACCTACACCAGGTCCGTCCGAAACAAACATTGAAGGCGTAGCGCCACCAAGCGTCGAAACCATCCCGGATATCAATGTCATCAATGTGGAGGAACTCCTCCAATCCGAAGGGGACGCTGAGGCAGAAACCATGGAGGTTGAAAATGCCGAGGCAGAGAAAGAACAGGAGACGGCTGCACTTGAAGTCACTACAGCCGCTTTGCCAGGAGGGCACTCAGGTACGCATTCTCCACCCTTTGCTCAGGGCTCACCCATGTCCACTACGGCCATGGCCGAAGGTTCCCATCAGTCTCCCCTGCAGGGCCACTCATCCCCTCATGCGTCACCCGTGGCTAGTCCAAATCCATCCCATAATCCCGGCAGGGACAAGTCCATCGATCCTACTTCACCTACTCATGTTGCCATTCCCTTGGTCATTAGTAGAGGCGGGGATGCTACTTCGACGCCGAGTCCCACTTCTCACGATGTGGCCCCCATCACTGAAATGCCCGCCACACCCACCGCCGAACCTTCTGGCGAGGCATCCCCCATCCATTCCCTATATTTGTTCACTCCTTCGACTGGAGATCCAGCCTTATTCGAGTCAGAGATGTCCTTGATCAAGGAACGCCCCCTTGCCGAGAAGCTGCTCCGAGCCCAAAAAAATACCGATAAAATACTGAAGGAGGCGAGGAAAAGAAGAGGGCGCGCGATGGCTCAGGTTGAAAAATGCGCCGTGTTTGATCTAAAAGCCGGGAAGATGCACAAAATCAAGAAGGTCCCTAAGGTACAGAAGCCTCTGGATGAAATGACTCCAGCAGACTATGATTACCAGGAAACACCTAAGGACCTGGTGCATCTAAATGTGGATAACGAATCAGCATCCATGCATGTCCGAATCGAGACCTTTAGAGCGCATGCTACTATTGCTAACCAATGCAGGTTGGAGGCAGAAACCGCCAATGTCAAACTAGAGGAAGATCTGGCAAGGGTTCGCTCCAAGTTGGTAGAAGCCGAGGAGCAGTGCAAAACAATGGAAAAGGAAGCGCGTGCTCTAAAGCAGCAAATTCTACAGCTCCAGTGTACAGAGGAGAATCAAGCGCAGAGACGGGCCAAAAATGATTTAAAGGCCAAAGAGCTTGAAGGCAAAGTCACGCAAATGCAAGCTCAGCTGTATGAGAAGGAAGACCTATCGATGTTCGATAGGAGCAGGATTAAGGAGATTCGTGCGCATCTGCTTAAGAATTTTAGGTCTCGGTGTTCCAACGCCCTTTCCATATTGACCTACGTCATCGAAGCCCAACGTGCTATTGTCGAGGGAGGGCCGGTTATTGATGAAGTCACATAGAAAGCCAGGAGCCGGCTCAAGTTGGCCTTTGACGTCCAGAATGCTAGATATCAGGACCTGCAGGTCACTGCAATGACCCGGACAGCTAGGGACTGGTCCACGGCCCAGGCCACGGTTCGCGCCTTCTTCTCCAAGGTGCGAAAAGCTCAGAAAGCTAGAAGCCTCCAGGACATTTTTGACAATGAGCAGCGTGCCTCAATGAATTATTTTCAGGACCTTTCTTCCTTGGGTTTCCCGAGTTTCACAGACGATGACGGAAATCTTCTGACTAAAGACGAGCTCAAACCAGTCTGGCTTCAGTTCGAGAGCGATGTCTCAGAAATAGACGGGTGGGCGGAGCCGATCTCAGAGGGGCAGATAACCGACTTCATCTTGAGACACTGCAAGATGGTAGCATGCCTAAACGATCTATTCATCAGGGCCAAACATGCTGACATCGGGCAAATTGATCGGTTTCGCGTTCTAGTAAAGGCATTGCAAGATCAGGAGCCTTTTCAGAAGGGTGCCTGGGCTCATGTTCGACGAACGATGAAACGTATCCGGGATCGCCTTGAACCATCACCGCAGCAAGAGGCCACGCCAGAGGAAGCCACACAGGAAGAAGAGGAAGAGGAATCAGAAGGAAGAGTAGAGGCAGAGGAAGGGCAAACCGTAGAAGCGCCCCAGGAGATAGAAAAAGGAGAAGGGTCTGAGGGTGATCAGTGACTCAGTAGCCCAATGGATCAGGGCTAAAGGGTTCTTTTTCCGAGGCGAGCTCGTCACCCCGTGAGCCACCAAGAATGTTGACACTTTTTGTCACATTATACAAGGGGTAGAAGAATAGCAAAAATTTTGTATGATATTAATTATTACCTTTTAAAATGTATGTAAGTTATAGCAATTTTGGTTTTCCTAGCCATTCCCCTTGTACACCAAAGAAGATAGAAAGAGCTTCGCAGCTAGGATAGCTTCACTGAGGGGAGGAAGAATAAAATGAAAAGAACTTCGGGCCCGAGGCATTTCAAAAGGTTACTTCGGGTGGAAAATCAGCGAAGCAGTTTTGCCGAAGAAAAACACGAGGAAAGCGCCAAGAAAATCTTCGCACCCGAAGCATTTCCAAAACTACTTCGGGTGGGAACCTAGCGAAGAGATATTCAAATGACAACTCCGCCCGAAGAAGGAAGGCCCAAAAATCAAATTCCAAAGTCGCTAAGGCAGAAGAATTACTTCGGACCCGAAGCATTTCCAAAGGCTACTTCGGCCCAAAAACTTGCGAAGCAGATCTCGAAGCAAACATTGAAAATGCTTCGCTAGAAAGTCACCGAAATACCCACCTCGGGACCTGTTGGCATTTTTGCCACATTGATTCTCATTGATTAATGCATTAGTGTATTGTTGGAAATCTGACCTTTGATATCAGCTTTGATGCAGCTTGGGCGAAAAAAAAAAGAGAAAAATTGAGCAAAAAATGGTTAAGTCAAAAAACTGCAGCGATGCGGCGACATGTCGCGAGAATCGCGGTCCAACGCGATCCAACGCGAGCCAGGTTGGGCGGAACCGTCGCGATATCGCGACGTGTTCCAGAATCGCGGGTCGGTCGGCTTCAAAGGCACAAAGTTGAAAACTTGCAGCGCGTCGCTGACATGTCAGCGAATCGCGACATTGGCGGCTTCAAAGGCACAAAGTGGAAAACTTGCGACGACGCGCAGTCGGCGACAGGCCAGCGAATCGCGACGGAAAATGGCGATTGGTACGGAGAGAAGAGGCAGTAGCGATATCGCTACATGTCTTAAAATCGCGGTCGCTACGGTCTAAAGGGCAGTAACATAAAAGTTGTAGCGATTCGCTGCAAATTTTGATGATAAGACCAAGCAAGACAATATGCAGCAAAATTGCGACAAGGAAAAGTCGAAGGCATGCGAAAAGCAAAAGGCGTCGCATTTTCGCGACCCATCCATAAGGCCGTACAAGGTGACAGAAACATGTAGCGAAATCGCTACATGTTCCGTTTTCACGAGGCGGAGCGCAGGGAGGAGCCAACGACAGAAACATGTAGCGAAATCGCTACATGTTCCGTTTTTGCGGAACAAGCTTGCGATGGAGAAGAGGAAGCCGAAGACGTAGCGATATCGCTACAGGTCCCATTTTCGTGGGTTAAAAGCGGCCAGGGTGTACGGCGTAAAAGACGTCGCGATTTCGCGACCCGTCGCGTTTCGCGACTCGCAACTGTTTTCCCGCCAAGTGCAGTATGAACGGCCGAGGAGATATTTTTGGTTTCCGATGATTTAATGCTGCCCCGAATTAAATGATTCATGGATTTCCAAAGCAGTCAAGGTCGAAGAAGCGCCCAGGCCACCAAAATTGAAGGATTTATTGGTTCAAAGCTGTTGTTCGTGGATTAATTCAACGGTTTTCATGCACATGTTCGAAGAATCGAATTTAATGAAGGACCGCGAACGTTTCATTGCATTTAATTTTTGTTTCTTCGAGACTGCAATTAAGGGGATCATGTTCCTCGTTTCCTTCGCATAATTGTAGATCTCAAGAAGGTCGGTTTAAAATATTTAATGCTGCAAAGAGGACGGACCTCTATAAAAACCAATGTAATTCTCATTTCGAAAGGTTGGAAGTTTTGCTAAAAACTGGAAGTGCATTTGCGAGAATAAAGTATTGGCTTCAGATTTTTCAAGCAGTTGTTTGGGTGATTGTCTTTTCTGTTCCTTTTGCATTTCTAATAGAATTTATATTCCTTAAGTCTCTGTTACATTCAAATTCTGCATATTGGATTTGAATCTTGCTTGTAAGGATATGATTCCTGGAGTGTAATCTTGGAGAGATTTTCTGCATACGAGTTGTGTGAGAGTTGAGTCATTATCTTCTGTTGCTTGTTGTTGCTACACTTTAAGTTTTCTGCTGTTGTTCTTTCGATCCCATAACTCCGGCCTGCGGCCATATTTCCATTTCTTTCTGCAACTTTTAATTTCTTTCCAACAACCCTTATCTTCAAACAGAAATTTAGATTAGTAAAGGGAACCAGCCCACTCTGGAGATTGGTCTGGGAGCCATTTCTTGCTTCCGACCTTTCAATGTTGGCCAGGTCTAGGGTGCATTTGTAAAATCCTTTCCTGTGGCAGATTTTGGACCAACAGTTTTTGGCACGCCCGGTGGGACAGATTTTATTTGTCTCTAAAAGATCCCATAGGGTCGAAGGTTTAATGTTCGCCTTCAGACTGTAAATTAGAGCATTTGGTGACTCTGTTGTTTTTGGTAACCCTACTGAACCCAGAAATACTTCATGATCACAAGATCACAGTCAAAGAAATTTGGCGATCTTGTTCAGTTTTTTGAGCTTGATAGTTCGAGAAGTGGTGAGCATTCTAGATTAGTTTCCTCGTCCCTTCCATCTTCTGCTGTACAAATACCCAGTATTGTTGCTAGTGTTGCACCCCTACAAGTTCCACCAATGGCACAATTTCCTCCACCCAAAAAATTCTTGGCATGGAACAGCACTGGAGCCTTGAATCTGCAGGCTCAGAATCCAGTACCACAGGCTGCACTGAAGGCTTTGCCCACTTACGATGGTACTGGTAAAACAGCCTATGAGCACATAAATGATGTGGCTTCTCTGGCTGCTATCCATGACATTACTGATGAAGATGTAATGATCAAATTGTTAGTGTGTTCTTTGAGAGGTAAACTGTTGTTTTGGTACGAACTCTGCCTCCGGCACCATAACATCATGGGATCGGTTTGGTGATTTCTTTGGTGAAACATTTTCATGAACAGGTGACCCTTTCTCATTGTTAAATCAGTTTATTGTCATACAGAGACATCCACAAGAAGAGATACCTGATTTTAATGTCCGGTTTACCAGAACTTGGCAAAGGATTCCTGATGGTATTCGGCCTGCTGATGAATTAGCTGCGATGTACTACCTCAGAGCGTTTCACTCAGATATCGGTTGGGCGGTTCGGCGATCTAATGTGGTAACGTTTCCAGAAATCTTTGAACAAGCAATTAAAGCAGAAGCTGATCTGGTTGTTGTAGGAAGACTGCCTCCAAAGGTAACTATGCCTCTTATTTCAGATTTGCCTCAATATTTATATGGTTCACAACCACACCCCATGCCAGCTATGTATCCTACACCATCATGGAGTTCTAAAGCACCTCAGGTTGCAATTGTTCCAGCTCCTCAATTGCCTGCTTTAACTCCTTTACCGCTCCCTGCACCCAGCATTCAACCATCTCCCGTTTCCACTGCATTTCCAGCTTTGCCAGCACCACCGACTCCTTTGCCCTTACCAGCACCTCCTGCACCTGCAAACCATGATCCATATACAACATTATTGCAAGAGGTGAAGTCTGCAAATTCTGCCATTAGAGCCATGGGAAATAAGATCACACTCATTGAGAGGAAGCAGGTTAAGAGAGATTTCCAGCCAAGGAGATTTCAACCTCCTCAAATTACTAGAGATCAAGCTGCCTCCACAAGCAAAGCACACGAAAAGGGCTTAGCTGTTCTAGCAAATGAAGATGCAGCCCATGCGGATGGAGTATATTGGTGCTCGACTTGTAATGATCCTCACGGAGAGGATACATGTATGGTTCACTTAAATTATGTGCAGACCTTGGCGGCCAGCTCTTCAGGTGACCATGTTAATATGATCTCAGAAGATGGTTATAATTTGATGACTGCAGTGGAAGATCAAGTTTCAGTTCTAACAAGGACTGGAAAGAAGCCTATGAATGTTGATCCTGTTGACTTAGAGCCGTTAAGAGTACCGGCTGAAGTGAAAAGGCCAGTGAAAGCTCCTGTGCTAGCTCCAAAGCCATTGCCCAAAGATCCAACTTTTAACGAGTTCAAGAAAAGGCAGCAGTTGCACCAGTAAGGTCAGAAGCAGAGGAGCAGGCACGTGAAAAATTGAAGTATCCATCACTGACCAAGAGGTTAAGAGTGGAAGCTACACAACAGTACAGAACCAGATTTGAGCAACCTGTTGAGACGAAAAATTCTGCTGCAGTTTCATACAACATTGTTGATGATCTTAAAAAGACCCCTGCTAAGGTAAGCCTTTATGACGCTTTGCAATTACCTGGTCAAGTAGATTTATTACAAGAGTCATTGAAATCTGTGAAGGAGAGTGAAAAAGGGCCTACCCAGACCGTCTATGCCCAAACTTTAACCACCTCTGTTACTGGTAAGAACAGACCTCCTCCTTTTTACTTGTCATTGCAAATAGAAGGTTGGGTTGTACACAATTGTATGATTGATTATGGAGCTGCAACCACTGTCATGCCCAAGGGAGTCTGTGAAGCTATGGGAATGGAGTATACCTGGAGTAGTCCTGGAGTTCTGCAATTGGATGGTACGCCTGTAAAAATAGTAGGTGTCATTAAAGATGTACCCATTGTCCTGCATACAATGCCCCAAATCATTGTTATTCAAGAAATTGTTGTAGTAGATTTAGAGCCCTATTTTAGCATGTGTTTATCCAGGGAATTTACCGCAAAATTAGGGGGTTATCTGGCATTAGATTATTCCCATCTGGAAATTCCTTTTAAGAATAGACGTCTCAGAATACAGAATGAAAAGCCTTCCCCTTTTCACATTGAGAAGTTGGAAGATGTTGGAAAAGACATGCAGTCGGTCCATATGCTCACTGAAGAGTCTGAAGATGTTGTTTTAATGAGTGAAGTTTTAAACAATCTTCAGTTGGAAGACCAGTTTTCAATGCTTAACTTCAATGCCATGATGGAGACAGAGATTGGCTGCTATGCCATTCGAAAACCTGAGACTGAGACAAAGCAGGAATTGTCTAACCCAATTGATCAGACTGAGGTTACAGATCAGTTATGGCAACTGTATTTCGATGGAGCTAGATGCAGGAATGGTGCCGGAGTAGGTATTGTGTTAATTTCTCCTTATAGTGTACAGAGAACTTATTCATATCGGCTTACATGGAGTTGTACTAATAATGCTTGCTGAATATGAAGCATTGTGCTTGGGTCTGAAGAAAGCAAAGAAGTTAGGAATAGAACAACTCAATATTTTTGGTGATTCCGAGCTTATTGTAAATCAGGTCACAAATAGATGCATCTCAAAGCAGCATTATCTGAAAGCATATCGTAATCAGGTTTGGGATTTGTTTGAACTTTTCATTGCGCTTAATATTCAAGTTGTTTCCAGAGAGATGAATAAACATGCTGACTTATTAGCATCTCTTGGAGCGAACTTTTCTCCTGCTGATCAAGTTGTGAACAAGCCCAAGACAGTGAGAATGGTATACAGACCCAGTGTGCCAGATAAGGAAACTTTCTGGCAGGTCTTTGAAACCGATGAGCAGATTGTTAATTTCTTGATACATGAAGCTGCAGCTGTTGAAGGCAGAACTTTGGAAGATGAGGAAGCCGAAGGTCTTATTCAATTAAGGAATAACCATATTCCAAAGGGTCTAATAACTATGGAGAGCTTGTTTGACCAACATGATCGTTCCAGAAAGCCTCGAATGGAGATTGATAGAAAGGAATTCATGGAGTTAGAGCTTCAGCCTGACAAAGTGATTAAGGTTGGCACTGACTCAACCCCAGAAGAACTGCAGAAAATCAGGCAGCTCTGTAAAGAGTTTTCTGATATTATAGCTTGGAGCTATAAAGACTTGAAAGGTTACAACAAGCAGATTATACAGCATACAATTGAACTGGAAGAAGGAGTTAGGCCTTTTCGGCAGAAACAGAGACCTGTAAACCCAAAGATTGAGGCATTGATGAAGGCTGAGCTTGTTAAAATGTTGCAAGCTAAGATCATCTATCCGGTCAAGCATTCCACATGGGTCGCCAATCTGGTCCCCGTCCGTAAGAAGAATGGAGATATTAGATTGTGCGTTGATTTCAGGAATTTGAACCGTGCTTCATTAAAGGATCATTATCCTTTGCCAAGAATAGATCAAATATTGCATGTTGTGGCTGGTGCACAGCGTTTTTCTTTGTTTGGATGGATTTTACGGGTATAACCGGATCCGGGTAAAAGATGAAGATCAGTTTAAGACAGCATTCACCATGAAGTGGGGTACTTTTGCATATCAGCGAATGCCCTTTGGACTGTCAAATGCTGGAGCTACCTTCCAAAGAGCTATGGACATTGCTTTCAAGGATTTGTTGAACAAGATCATTGTAATATACCTTGACGACATGACAGTCTTTTCACATAGAAGGGAAGACCATTGTTCTCACCTGAGGCTGATTTTTGAGAAATGCAGAGAATTCGGAATCTCCATTAATCCAAAGAAGTCTGTGTTTTTTGTAAAAGAAGGTAAGCTTCTGGGTCATGTGATTTCTGAAGATGGATTAGCAATTGATCCAGCCCGTGTTGAAGCCCTGAAGAAATTGTCACTCCCTGCAAACAAGAAGGAACTTCAATCTTTCTTTGGATAGATAAATTTCATTAGAAAATTCATTGCTGATTTTGCTCAGGTTGTTAAACCAATGACTGAATTGTTGAAGAAAGATGCAGTTTTCCAATGGACAGCTCAAAGAAAGGAAGCATTTCAGGAGATCAAGGAAAGAATAGTGCAGGCCCCTGTCTTGATTAATCCTGACTACTCCAAGGATTTCATCTTATATGCAGTTGGAGAAGATGACAGTTATGCTGCAGTTTTGACGCAAAAGGGAGATGATGGGAATGAAAGGCCCATTGCTTTTATGAGCCAAGTCATTTTACCTCACGAAGCAAAGTACAATTTTATTGAGAAACAGGTATATGTTGTGATGAAATCCCTGAAGAAATTCAAACATTTTATTTCCCAGAGCAGGACATTTGTTTATGTGCTTCACCCAGATGTGAGAAATTTCATTCTTCAAGGAGAGTTGGGTGATAAACGTGCTGGTTGGGTCACCAAGATCCAGGAATTTGATGTAGAAATTCACCCAACTAAATTAGTGCGTGGTAAAGCTCTGTGCCAGCAGTTAGCAAAGATGGCGGCATTTGATGTATGCGAAGATCAGGGAGAGGCTCTTGTTGGTAATGACAATTTAATGAATTTCTTAATTATGGAAAAAGATTGGACGAGAGGACACGATTGATTACTTCACAAGCTGGAAGATGTCCATCACAATTGATCGCTTCTCGAGAGGAGGAGATTTCGGTTGCAAGCTCTGCGGTATGTTTTGTTTTCGAGATGGTTTATTTTTTAAAAATATTGATGGTGTTCTTTTGAAGTGTGTTAAACAAGCAGACAAGGATAGGATCTTGGAAGAGTTCCATTCCGGTCTATCAGGAGGACATTTTGCAGGAAGACCGATGGCCTTGAAAATCATTCGAGTTGGTTACTACTGGCGACCACTGTTCTCAGATTCTTTCAAGATTGCACAAGCCTGTGATAAGTGTCAAAGATATGCAGGAAGAGTAAGGAATGCGGCTACTGCCTTTGCATCCGATTCAGGTTGAAGCACCCTTTCAGGAATGGGGGTTGGATTTTATTGGAATAATTGATCCTAATTCCTCGGTGGTCACCAGATACATCTTAACGGCTACAGATTATTTCACCAGGTGGTCCGAAGCCATACCTACAAAGATGGCCAATCAATCTGTAGTGATTTCTTTTGTTGAGAGTTTGATTACACGTTTTGGTGTTCCAGACGCCATCATTACAGATAATGGAACTCCATTCATTGGAGCTGAACTAGCTGAGTTTGCTAACAAGTTTGGCATTTTCCTTAAGACATCTTCCAATTACTATCCACGGGGAAATGGCTTGGAGAGTCAACGAACAAAAATTTGCTCAAAATTTTGAAGAGGTCATTGGGAGAGAACAAAAGATCATGGCACTTGTTATTGAATCAGGCGTTATGGGCAGACAGGATTTCCGTCAAGAAGTCCATTAAAACCTCACCATATGCCCTAGTCTATGGCAAAGAAGCAAGGTTGCCGGTTCATCTTGAGTTGCCGATATTACGGCGATTGCAGTCTTTTCAAGATGATGAGACAGACCTGAGTTCCTTGGATCTGCGAATAGCACAATTGTTGGAATTAGAGGAGCAGCGTTCCAAAGCGTATAATGAATTTGACAAGCACATACAAGGGATTTCGAAGTGGTTTTATAAGCATTATGCAGCCCGTCCATTCAAGACAGGAGATTTGGTGCTGAAATGGAATGAGAATAAAGCTAAACCTGGCAATCATAAGAAGTTTGATGCATTTTGGGAGGGTCCATTTCGTATTTCCAGCACTGGTGCAGCTAATTCTTTCTATTTGGAAGAGATGGATGGTAGCCCACTTCCAATTTCAGTTAATGGCTTTCATTTGAAAGCCTACTTTTCATGACTTCGCAAGTTCAATTTGAGTTTGTATATAATATAAAAAAAATAAAAATATAATATATATATATATATATAAAAAAAAAAAGAGGAAGTGAAGAAGAAGAAAAGAGTATGTATATATGTGTTGCCTTTTGTTGTCACCTTGGCTCTTGTTGCTTGTGGGTTGTAGGTGTTTGTTTCCCTTTTGTCCTTCCTTTCCCGGCAGTTTGTGGCTTCCAAAGAATTCTTCTTTTCCCTCCCCTGCTTTCTATTTCCTTTCTTCATCTTCCTCTTCCTTCTTTTGTTTCTTTCTTCTTGCAATATATAAAAACAAAAAACAAAGCGAATAAGCCACGACTGTTGTTTCTTCTCCCCTTTTCTATTTTTCCCATTTCTTCTTATCCCTTTCTTCTCAGTTTGGTTTTTGTTTTAAAAAGCATTTATTTTCCAGCTTAGTTCATTTTCATTTCACGCTTCAAAACTTCCATTTCTGTTCCATCCATTCGTTCATTCCATCTATTGCCGCTGGTAGTGTATCAACATGATGTTGTTATGTCTATCACATCACTTTTACTTACTTCCACATCACTCCATTGCGAGTCACCGCTGTGCAATCGCGGGAGCTCACTCCACCATCACATTCCATTTCTTCGGTTTATAACCGCTTCTATGCGAGTTCTTCCGGTTCTAGTTTTCAGCGGCGAGAAGAAGTTTTGCGGCGGTCCTACGACATGTACCGCAGCGACCTAGCTTACGGTTCCAATATGACTCTGTGCCCAATGGACTAAGGCCTGGATTCTTGCATACGGCGAGTTGTATACCCCTGAGCCGCCAAGAATGTTGGCATTTTTGCCACATTGATTCTCATTGATTAATGCATTAGTGTATTGTTGGAAATCTGACCTTTGATATCAGCTTTGATGCAGCTTGGGCGAAAAAAAGGAGAAAAATTGAGCAAAAAATGGTTAAGTCAAAAAACTGCAGCGATGCGCTGACATGTTGCAGAATCGCGGTCAACGCGATCAACGCGAGGCAGGTTGGGCGGAACCGTCGCGATATCGCGACGTGTTCCAGAATCGCGGGTCGGTCGGCTTCAAAGGCACAAAGTTGAAAACTTGCAGCGCGTCGCTGACATGTCAGCGAATCGCGACAGGCAAGGAAGTTGAAAACTTGGGGCGTCGATGAAAAATGGTGATTGGTACGGAGAGAAGAGGCAAGCGATATCGCTACATGTCTTAAAATCGTGGTCGCTACGGTCTAAAGGGCAGTAACATAAAAGTTGTAGCGATTCGCTGCAAATTTTGATGATAAGACCAAGCAAGACAATATGCAGCAAAATTGCGACAAGGAAAAGTCGAAGGCATGCGAAAAGCAAAAGGCGTCGCATTTTCGTGACCCATCCATAAGGCCGTACAAGGTGACAGAAACATGTAGCGAAATCGCTACATGTTCCGTTTTCGCGGGGCAGAGCGCAGGGAGGAGCCAACGACAGAAACATGTAGCGAAATCGCTACATGTTCCGTTTTCGCGGAACAAGCTTGCGATGGAGAAGAGGAAGCCGAAGACGTAGCGATATCGCTACAGGTCCCATTTTCGCGGGTTAAAAGCGGCCAGGGTGTACGGCGTAAAAGACGTCGCGATTTCGCGACCCGTCGCGTTTTCGCGACCTGCAACTGTTTTCCCGCCAAGTGCAGTATGAACGGCCGAGGAGATATTTTTGGTTTCCGATGATTTAATGCTGCCCCGAATTAAATGATTCGCGGATTTCCAAGGCAGTCAAGGTCGAAGAAGCGCCCAGGCCACCAAAATTGAAGGATTTATTGGTTCAAAGCTGCTGTTCGTGGATTAATTCAACGGTTTTCATGCACATGTTCGAAGAATCGAATTTAATGAAGGACCGCGAACGTTTCATTGCATTTAATTTTTGTTTCTTCGAGACTGCAATTAAGGGGATCATGTTCCTCGTTTCCTTCGCATAATTGTAGATCTCAAGAAGGTCGGTTTAAAATATTTAATGCTTGCAAAGAGGACGGACCTCTATAAAAACCAATGTAATTCTCATTTCGAAAGGTTGGAAGTTTTGCTAAAAGCTGGAAGTGCATTTGCGAGAATAAAGTATTGGCTTCAGATTTTTCAAGCGATTGTTTGGGTGATTGTCTTTTACTGTTCCTTTTGCATTTCTAATAGAATTTATATTCCTTAAGTCTTTGTTACATTCAAATTCTGCATATTGGATTTGAATCTTGCTTGTAAGGATATGATTCCTGGAGTGTAATCTTGGAGAGATTTTCTGCATACAGTTGTGTGAGAGTTGAGTCATTATCTTCGTTGCTTGCTTGTTGCTGCACTTTAAGTTTTTTCTTGTTGTTCTTTCGATCCCATAACTTCGGCCTGCGGCCATATTTCCATTTCTTTCTGCAACTTTTAATTTCTTTCCAGCAACCCTTATCTTCAAACAGAAATTTAGATTAGTAAAGGGAACCAGCCCACTCTGGAGATTGGTCTGGGAGCCATTTCTTGCTTCCAGCCTTTCAATGTTGGCCAGGTCTAGGGTGCATTTGTAAAATCCTTTCCTGTGGCAGATTTTGGACCAACAGGACCCTCCACCTGCAAACCATTTCTGCTTTGGCCGCAAGCCTCCCAATCCATAGTTTGAAAGAAAGATCACGTTGAAGAATTTCCTTGAGGCATAGGCAAAGTAATTCAACCAGCGAAGTAGTAGAGCATGAAGGGCCCCACCAAAATAAATCTACTTCGGCACTCAAACCTCCCGAAGTTGTGTCACGAAGCTCAACTATTTGAAGTACCAAACCCAGAGGAAGGATCTGCTTCGGCCCAAACCCACCGTGAAGCAAAATTGCAAGAAGAGATCCAGCGAAGCACTTCCAAGGCACGCACTTCAAGCCAGATACTTTCTCGAGGTGGTCAGTTTCTTCATAAATGCATTTTTCCTTTCCCGACAAGTTCGTCGATCATTTTGGGCAATTGGACCTGAAGTACCAGTACAAGAAGGAGAACCCGTCAAGCACGGTGGCTACTCGAGTATTGCACCCAGGAACTAAGGACAGTTTAGGCGGCCCATTGAATGCCTATTTCCTTGATGGACCTGGTTGCAATTGCTATTTTTAGTAGCCAATTTGAGAGATCAGTCACAGCAACCACGAGGAGCCGACTTCTCGAAGCTTGAGGATGCACTTCGTCGATTTTGTGATAATGAATCAGAGGGTTGGGTCCTCTATAAAAACCCAAGTATTGTAATGTAAAAGGGGGGAACTATCTGCTAGAAAGTGGCTATAACTCGATGTCCTACGATTAATACTAAGAGACTTTGAGCTCAATTCTTCTCTTTTATGCTGCCTTCTGTGCTTGATTCTTCTATCTCTCCTTTTTTGTATGTTGGATGCTAAACTCTGCATCTAGTGTGCGATCGGGGACAGTGTCCTGAAACTCACTCTGAAGGATACATAGGAGTTGAAAAACATCCTATTGACTTTCTTTTATGCTGCCTTCCTTGCTTGATTCTTTTGTCTCTCTTCATTTGTAGACTGAGATGCTAAACTCTGCGTCCGGTGTGCGATCGGAGACAGTACCCTAAAACTCGTTCGGGAGGATACATAGGAAGGTTGATACTACATTTCTTTCATTTTACTCTTGGTGTTCCTTGCTGCTATTCAAGTTGTCTGTTAGCGATCGTGCTTCCTATTCTCTCCCACCTGAAATCATCAATCTCTCTTCCCTTAGCCCCTTTTATTTATTTCTCTAACCCTTATCCCTTTTATCTCTTTCCTGCACTCTTGTCTTCAAACCACCCAAGTAGTTTAGCATAGGAGCTGACCTTTCTCTAGAGATTGGCACAAGGGGCATCTCTTCCCCCTGGCCTTTCAATGTTGGTCCAGGTCTAGGGTGCGTAAACTAACTCGAAATCCTTACCTAGGCAGATTTGATGACCAACAGGTACCTAGTTTCTTCTTGTTTTTTTTTTTTTGTTTCTCTTTGGTTCATTCGGTTTTTTAGTTCCCTAGCTCATTCTATTCTTTATTTTGTTTCCTCTATTGATTCTTGCATTAATAGTCTTCTGGTCTAGATAGGTCATTGTTTTGTTCATTTTTTTTCTTTTGTCTTCTTTGTTTTTTTGTTTAGTTTTTTAAGGTGGGTGGGTTCTTTTGTTTTGTTTTGTTTTTGTGTTCTTTGTGTTGTTTTTTGTTGTTCTTGTGTTTTTGTTGTTTTGTTTTTTTTTCAATGTTTTTTGTTTTTTTCTTGTGTTTTTTTCGTTCTTGTTCTTGGGTTTCTCTTTGTTTGTGTTATTTCATTTTTTTATGTGTGAGTGTTTTCTATGTTTTTTGTTTTTGTTTATTGTTTGTTGTTGGTTGTTTTTATTTTTATTTTTATTTTATTTTTTAGGTTTTGGTTGTGTTTATTTTTCATGTTTTTTTGGGTTATGTCTTTGTAGTGTTCTGTTTTTTTTGTCTTGTTTGTGTTTTGTTATGTGGTTCTTGTGTTTTTCTATGTGGTTTGTGTTGTGGTTTCTTTTATCTTATTATGCGTGTTTGGTTGTGCTTTTGGTTTTGACACACTCAAGGAGCATGTTTTTTCTTTTATTTTATTATTTTTGTTGTTATTTACTTTTTTTAATTTGGTTTTGTGTGTTTGTTTGCTCCTTGAGTATGTCAAAGGTGGTAGGCCAGGTCCGAGTCCTGGGCGTTTTTGGCGGAATGGATACCCCTGCCTCCTTGGGTATTACCCGAAAGTGGCATCCCTTTTGGTATGTTTTCCACACAAAAAAAAGAAAACATAGATCCAAATGCAAGTTTCAAAGCAGAAATATATAAAATAAAATGACGATCAAGTCTAGGAGGAACAAGCACTAGAGTAAGAATATATTGTTTAATGCTCTCAAAAGCTTCTTGAAATTCTTCATCCCATTGGAATGGAATTTTCTTTTTAAGCAATTTAATAAAAGGCCCTATTTTATCTTACAACATATCAATAAAGCGACAGATAGATTGTAACTTACCTTGTAAACTTATTAGCTCTAATATATTTTTAGGTGGTGGCATATCAAGGATAGCTTTAATTTTGAGAGGATCTACTTCTATACCATGCATAGAAACAATAGTCCCCAATAATTTTCTTGATTTAACTCCAAATACACATTTTTCAAGATTTAATCAAATCAAATATCGTCTTAATCTATCAAACACTTTTCTTAAATTATTTATATTGTCTTCCTCTTTAGCTGAACAAGTTATAATATCATCTACATAATCATGTAGAATATCATACATCATATCATGAAATATGTATGTTATAGCTCTTTGATATGTTACTCCTGTATTAATTAAGCCAAAAGGTATTACTTTCCAACAAAAGGTGCCCCAAGGTGTAATAAAAGTCGTTCTGGATTGATCTTTTGGAGTTATTCTAATTTGACTGTATCCTGGAAAACCATCCATGAGGGATATCATCCCACTCCCAGTTGTAAAATCTATGATTTTATCCATATTGGGGAGAGGTAAATCATCCTTAGGGCATGCATCATTAATGTCCTTAAAATCAGTACAAACTCTAACTTCAATTGCTTCTTTTTTAGCTATTGGGACAACATTTGATATCCACTCAGCATAGTCAATATCTTGGATGAAAGTTACATTCAACAGTTTTTCTAACTCATTTTTGACTAGCAGTGCTACTTTGGGATGCATCTTCCTAAGTTTTTGTTTTACATGTTTTGCATCAGGGCACACTACTAGGTGGTGCATTACCACAAAAGGATCTAGGCTTGACATATCTGCATATGTCCAAGAAAAGATATAAGCATATCCTATGAGAAATGCTATATATTCCTTTTGTTTTTCTTCACTTAGTTCTACTCCAATTTTGACCATGCGAGGGTTTTATTTTGTTTGAATATTAACTTGTAGAACATTTTCTATCACAATATTTGACTCTGTTTCAAATTTGGGTGGTGCCAATGACACTCCTATTTCTTGTAATTCTTCTAAAGTTAATTTTTCTAACTCTTCTTGAGGGATAGTTGCTTCTACATGAGCTATACATGGGTTAGATCCATCAAAATAAAATTTATTCTTTAACACATCATCAATAGAAATATCATGAAAAATATCTCCCTCTAGATATTCATCTGGTTTAGCAATCATGTATGGGTATGCTATGGATAACATATTGCAAGAAGATATCCATTTTATTTATTTGAATAATTCCTTTTGATCTAAGTATTCCTCATATGTTATAAGGTGATCATCATCCTTATATGGGAATGGTTGGATTTTTGTAGGAATGTAGCCAATCCCACATTGGGCAGGTCATTCCCCAACTTCCAAAGGTTCTTGTATTCCATTTTCAATAGGTCCTAAACCTTTACCTCTATATCCCATGTCACACATCATTTTTTGGTTTTATATATCCATTAGAAAAATAAAATTTGGCAAAACCATTTTTATCAATTGTGATACTCACAACATTAATTTTGCCATAATCATACCCTGCATAAACAAAGGCAAAACTCCCAATATGATAGATACTTCTGATGAGGATTGATGTTTTATCTTTCATATGACCCCTCTAGTAGTTCCTAGCTAGGTTTGCATAGTTTATTTCTTGCAAATTAATAATTGTAAGTGAGTCTCCTTCTCACATGCACTTGTGGGCACTAGTTATCTTCTAGTTGTCATTTAGAGTGTTAGTTAGTAAGTGTGAACTCAAAGTAGGAAGTGTGTACTTCAAGATAGCTAAAATGGATCTTCTAGTTAGCAATATTCCTTTCTCTTAACTTAGAAGTTTACGTGCATTCTCCCTTGCACTTTTGTAGCTTATGGTTAAGCATATTGGATCAAATCCATGATTTGATGGGTTTGGTTATGTATTTTGGGCCATTAGTGCCTATATATTGAATTGTAAATAATAGAACACTTAGTTGGATTTTCAATCCTTTTCATTGGTATCAGAGCCTAGTTCATGTTTGCACTAGGGCTTGTGAGGTGAGAGGATAGGAGATAATTTTGTTATGAGAAATTCTTTCTCATTGAGGACTCGGTTTAAGCTCAAGGGGAGCTTGAAAACCATTCGGAGAAGGAAGTTCCTTCGACGACAAACTCCTCGTTCCAACTTTTTGCTTATGCTCAAGAGGTATAGGAAAAGTTTGCCTCAGAGTTCTTCGTATTGTGATCCTTGGAAGGGATTGGATCGTAGCTACGGTCCAATTAGGATTAGGGAGCCATTTAACCCTATTGCCCCCCCATTTTTGAGTACTGAAGAGCTCCAGGAGGTCATCAAAACCAGGTCGTGTGTCGACTTGGGTCTAGTTGCCTTTCAAACGCTGGTCGTGTGTCGACCGGATCTTGAAAGGAGAGCTACTGAAGGGATCTGGTTGCTCTTATTTTTACAATTTAAGTTTTTCAAGCTTTGGAATTAACCCTCCTGGTTAATTTTTTAAAATTTTCTAGTTTGTCTTAGAAAAGCTTCAATTTTTATTAATATATTATTTTTTTAATATATTAATTGTAGCTATTGTAAAAAAAAATATATATTGAAAATTTATTTTTTTTTAGAAAGTCTCAGGCATTTGTGCCTTTTTGGCTACCGAGCTAGCACCGAGGGTGCTTGGTCGGCAACCGTGGGCTAGTCGAGCGCGTCAGACAATCCTGACGCACTCGGCTCGCTGCCTACGAACTAACAGCCTGACATTCTTGTCGGGCGTCAGTCCTACGGCAGACGTTGTCAGTCGATAGTGCCTGCAACGTAGGCCACGACAGCACTGCCTAGTGTCGAGCCAGCGGTAGACTACACTGCTTGCCAGCCTGACAGCCTGACAACTGATCAGGCATCAGCATCGATGCGGTAGGTCAACTGCCGTAGTGCTTGACAGTATTGTCAAGTGACTATCGGCTTTGCTGCCTGTGACGTAGCGCCTGACAAGCTTGTTAGAAATCTATAGGGCCTATTGCCCACAGAGCCACCACAACAACGTCGGACAGTGTTGTTAGGTGTCTGTCGGGCTTGCGGTCGACAATGCCAGGGCCTACAACAGTCTGGCCAGGGGCGGCTGTGGATTGGAATTATTTCGGCCAAGCTTAAGGGACTTTGTGCACGAAATTTTGTGCATGAAAGTTTGTGCATGGAAATTAGTGCACAGATATTTGTGCCCACTGTACTTCTTTTGCACTGTAATTGGAATTTTGTTGTTGGTTTATTTGCTCGGGAAGCGTGCAACAGGAGTTTTGTGAAGTCTGCCTCGAGAAGTGTGCCACAGTAGCAGCAGAATTTCATGCACTGAAATTAAGTTGGAGTGCACTGTAAGTCATCTTGAAGGGTAATTTATTGTAAATTTTTAATTTTTACTATTTAAGGTTGCATGTTAAATTTTGTTTTTATTAATTTAATTTTTAATAACTTGATTAAATTCATTAATCTTTGATTAATTGAAATTTAATTTTTAATTAAGTTATTTTTAAATTAATAAATTCTAAATTGCACCTTAGATTAGTTTAAAATTTCAAAATTTTGAGCCTTAGGAGTAAATTTTCAAATTCAGAAGCACTCCATTGTAACAAGGAAAATTTCCATTTTCTTTCCTTGATTTAGTGCTTTCTCATTTTTACTCCTGGCTTATACCGGGTTCACATGGCTTCTGACTTGGCTACCCAAGTGGCGAGAACTTGCCCATGTTGTAAATGCTTTAGCGGATAAAGCTAATGATACTACCATGGCAGAAGTCCTTGGCAATCTTGCCATGAAGGTAAATGACATTTCTGTGCATAATGCTTCAACTTCGCTCATGATTCTCGTACGAGAGTTCGTTGTGAAGTTCCATTTTATGATGGATCCAGGAACCCTGATGTCTTGAATAGTTGGATTCTTGACATGAGTTCTTGGTTTTCTTACTCTCAACTTTCAGATGACGATGTGGTTCCTTATGCTAAGCTAAAACTTTCTGGTTTAGCCAAAGTACTTGTTGAACGAAAAAGAGGACAGGATGCACTCACTTCATGGGATGAGCTTATACATTGTCTTAAGACCAATTTTTATCCTTCAAATTATTCTAGGGAATTGGTTATTAAATGGTTTCATTTTTGACAAGGTACTAATATGTCTGTACAAGAATATATTTTCCAGTTTAACAGGTTCGGGATACTTGTGAATGTGGAGGATGATGTTCCAGCTTTGATTCTCAAATTTCAAAGTGGCTTGTTAGAGCATTTGTACGGGGAACTAATGTTTGTTTCTATGGACACATTGGATTCATTTTTCAACCAGGTGCAACTTGCGGAGGACAAGTTTAAGGCGCATTCGCAGGCATTCCATGCACTTGCTACTCAAGTGGTTGCAAACTCATCAAAAGGGAATAATTCTTTCTCACAAAAGAAGAATTTTGCTCAAAAGAAGAATGTTTCTTCTCCATCTCCTTCTTCTCCTTCCCCTTCCGCTTCTACTCCTTCTTCTTCTTCTAAACCTTCTTCTTCTTTTTCTTCTTCTAAAAAGTTTTGCAATTATTGTAAGAAGAAAGGTCATGAAAAAGTTGATTGCTTTAAGCTTAAAAAGAAGAGTTTAGTAATTACTACTCAAGAGGAGGATGCTCCCAAAGGTCCCCTTGAGTCTGTAGGAGAGAGTAGAGTATACACGAAATTACGAGGTAAGCTTAATGAAGTTACCTTGGTAAATGTAAGTTCATCAGAAGGAGCTCGTGATGCTTTGTTCATCACTCGAGCCCATTTGCTTCATAATTTTGCAACAGATTGTATAGTGGATAATGGCTCGCAGAAAAATCTAATTGCGAGGTCCATTGTCGAGCGTTTGAAGTTACCTATGGAGCCTCATCCTCAACCTTATTCTTTGGGTTGGAAGGATAGTGGAAGAGGCTCAGAAATCACTCACACTTGCACATTAAAATTTGCACTTGGCCCACATTTCATAGATCAAGTCACTTGTGATGTGACTCCTATGGATTGTTGTGGGATTTTGCTTGGACAACCTTTTCGGTATGATAGGAGAGCTGTTTATGATGCTTTCAAAAGAACCTACACACTTCAAAAATATGGTAAGGTCTTTCTCATTAAAAGCACCAACACTCCTAACATCATTCTAAGTTCCAAGCAAACTAAAAGAGTAATTAAAAAAGGTGGTGATGTTGCTCTAATTTTCATTCGCTCTCAAAACACTTCTACATCCACATCCATTACAAAGCAACACTCTTCAATGGATAAAATATTGCAAAGTTATTCACACATATTTCAGGAGCCAAAGTCTCTTCCTCCAATTCGCACAATTAATCATAGCATTGAAATCATTCCTGGTTCTTCACTACCTAATGCACCCATGTATAGACAATCTATTTTGCAAAATGAAGAAATAAAAAGGCAAATAGAAGATTTGTTGTCTAAGGGTTTCATTAAGGAAAGTACTTATGCTTGTGCCTCACCTATTTTGTTGGTTCTTAAAAAAGATGGCACTTGGAGATTGTGTATTGATTTTCGTGCTTTGAACAGAATTTCTGTAAAGAATAGATATCCATTACCACGCATTGATGATTTATTAGATCAGCTTCAAGGAGCTAAGTTCTTTTCAAAAATAGATCTCAAAAGTGGATATCATCAAGTGCGTATCCAAGCTGAGGATACATGGAAGACATATTTTAAGACGAAGATGGGCCTTTTTGAATGGTTGGTCATGCCCTTCGGTCTTACTAATGCTCCTGCAACCTTCATGAGGTTGATGAATGATGTATTTCGTGATGTACTTGACAAATTTGTAATAATATATCTTGATGATATATTGATTTTCTCAAAAACTTGGGAGGAACACCTTAGGCATATCCGAGCAAACCCTTGATCTTCTTGCGAAGAATCAATTATATGCCAATTCTTCCAAGTGTTCTTTTGGCAATACTTCGGTTTCTTACCTTGGCTATGTGATTAGTGAAAGTGGAATTCAGGTAGATCCCATAAAAGTTGATGTTTTACTTAAGTGGTCCCCTCCTACAACTCTCATTGAGTTAAGGAGTTTTCTAGGACTTGCGAATTTTTATCGCAAGTTCATTCCTCAATATTCCACCCTTGCAGCTCCATTGCATTATCTCACTAAGTCCAAAATTCCATTTCATTGGGAGAAAAGCCAAGAAGTTGCCTTTGAGAAACTCAAAAAGAAACTTTGTACAACACCTGTGTTAACTTTACCCGACCTCTCTCAACCTTTTGAGATTGAAACGGATGCCTCTAAAGTTGCCTTAGGAGTTGTGCTCAAACAGAATGGTCATCCAGTTGCTTATCATTCAGAAACTTTTCTCTTGCTAAGTTGAACTATTCTACATATGACAAGGAGTTGTATGCATTAGTTCAAGCTATTAAGTATTGGAGACATTATCTTTTGGGAAAAGATACGGTAGTACACACTGATCATATGCCTCTCAAGTTTTTACAATCTCAAAGTAAAATTGAAGAATCAAGACATATGAAGTGGGCCTCTTACCTCCAACAATTTCACTTGGTGATCAAGTACAAAAAGGGGAAGAGTAATACTATTGCTGATTGTTTGAGTAGGCCTCCAGCCGCTCTTGCCTTAATAGTTATGTCCACTTCACACTTGGGATTTCAGACTTGGCCTAATCAGTATTCACGGGATCCTGATTTTGGAAAAATATTTGAGCAAGTGAGTAAGCCTTCTTCTTCCAATTTGCGTCCTTTCCAAGATTTCTACATCAAAGAAGGACTTCTTTACAAATTGGACAAGGTTTGTGTTCCTTGTGAGCCTAGAGTGTCACTTCTTAAGGAAGCTCATTCTACACTTTATGGTGGTCACTTTGGGAAGCATAAAACACTTCATCATTTGCAAAGATTTTTCTATTGGCCTAAAATGCGGAGGGATGTGTTGAGATTTCTCAAACAGTGTGCAGTTTGTTGTCGCTCAAAACCAGCTAATAGGAAGTTTGGCTTAGGCATGCCTTTGCCCATTCCTTCCCGTCCTTGGGAAAGCATTTCCATGGATTTGGTTAGTGGTTTTCCTATGACAGTGTGCCAACATGATTGTGTGTTCGTGGTGGTTGACAGATTCGATAAAATGGTTAAGTTTATTCCATGCCGCAAGACAAGTTACGCATCAGACTTAGCCCAATTTTTCTTTGACGGCATTTGGCGTTCCTTTGGTCTACCTACCAGCATTATCTCGGATCGTGATTCACGCTTTGTGGGTCACTTTTGGCATTCTTTGTGGAAGATTTTGGGAGTTTCCCTTAACTTTTCCATCGCCTATCATCCACGATCCGATGGGCAGACTGAAGTGGTAAACCGTACACTTGTGCAAAGTTTACGAATCTATCATCACGCTTCACCAGCAAAGTGGGACTTGAGTCTCACTCATATTGAACATGCCTACAATAGGGCCCTACATTCTTCTACAGGTCATTCACCCTTTGAGGTTTGTATGGGATTTCAGCCCTTGGCACCTTATGAGTTACCTTTGTCTTTGCCTTCTCCTGTCACTTCACATCTTCAGAAGGAGCAAGACAAGGCACACTCATTTATTCAGAATTTGCACAATCTTCAATCAAAGGTGGTTGAGATTTTGCAAAAGACACAACAACAATAGAAAAAGGCCATGGATCGACATCGAATTCCTCATCCATTTCAGGTTGGTGACAAAGTTTGGTTGCATCTTGACAAGCGGCGTTTTACTGATAAGACTCATAGCAAAATCAAACCAATTCGCTATGGGCCTTATACTATTCTTCAACAGGTGTTCGAGAATGCTTTTCGCCTTGATCTTCCCGCACACTTGGGAATTCATGACGTCGTCAATGTAGATCTTTTGAAGTTGTACTTTGACTCTACATTGGAGACTGCACCGGCTATCAGTCATCCTGTGGACGTGGTTCACGATGCTCAGTTACCATTGGATGCGAGATCAGATCTATGACACGAAGACTCGACAGACTCTCCAAGGGTCTACCACCTCATATCTTGTGGCTCGACGAGGACAGTTGCCGCATCAGGCTCGTTGGATTTCTTTTCATCAGATGTCCCGTGACTTTCCTATTCTTCTGAAAGCATTGGAGTCCAATGCTTCTATTGTGGGGAGGCATGATGAGGATTGATGTTTGATCTTTCATATGACCCCTCTAGTAGTTCCTAGCTAGGTTTGCATAGTTTATTTCTTGCAAATTAATAATTGTAAGTGAGTCTCCTTCTCACATGCACTTGTGGGCACTAGTTATCTTCTAGTTGTCATTTAGAGTGTTAGTTAGTAAGTGTGAACTCAAAGTAGGAAGTGTGTACTTCAAGATAGCTAAAATGGATCTTCTAGTTAGCAATATTCCTTTCTCTTAACTTAGAAGTTTACGTGCATTCTCCCTTGCACTTTTGTAGCTTATGGTTAAGCATATTGGATCAAATCCATGATTTGATGGGTTTGGTTATGTATTTTGGGCCATTAGTGCCTATATATTGAATTGTAAATAATAGAACACTTAGTTGGATTTTCAATCCTTTTCAACTTCCCAATGGTTGTGGCAAGCCCATCGTGTGGGGAGATGGCAAAATTTTAGCTAATACCAGGGAATATTGAGTGGTAAAGTTATTATATTCTGAAGTTGTGAGTATTGAAGATATGTCTGATAATATCTCATTCATAGTAGGGTATGAAGAAGGACTATCTTCATTAATTATAGATTTAGATGATGAAGTTTTTGATGGTTATGGCGTTGATGATGATGTAAGTTTTGGTGATGATGTAGATTTTGGTGGTGAAGTTGTTGATGATGGAGGTGGAATAGGATATTTTCATGACATAGCGGGACAAATGGGAACTCCTATCGGTTCTGCCATGGCACACATATCCAATGGTCTAGGATAACCATGTATAGTAACTAATTGATTTTTAAATTTGAACTTAACACACTTATGTAATGTATAAGGTATCACTCGCATTATTTATCCAAGGTCAATCCAAAAGTATGTTATACAATGCAGGGCAATGTATAACAAACATGATCGTATCCAAAATCCTTGGGCCAACTTGCAATAGGATCAATAACACTCCAAATGTTTCTTGAGTTTTATCATTAAATGCTTTAATAATCATCTTAGTTTATTTTAAATATTCATTTCAAAATCCAAATATTTGGAAAAAGTCATATGTGCATATATTTAATGATGATCCATTATCAATTAGAACTCTTTTTACCCCTACATATTTAATTAAAGTTGTGATGTATAAATGATTATCTCTATACATGATTTAAAGAGGGATATCCTTATCTAAAAAATCTATGTAATTTGTTCCATTAGATCTTATAGCATTAACCATAGCATTAGGTTCTATATTTTGTGGTACCATCATCTTACTTAAGGTACTCATTAATTCTTCTCTAGGGATAGATGAAGTTCTCAAAAGATCCAAAAGAGAGATTCTTGTTGTGATATTTGCCAGTTGTTCATTAATATCATATGGAGGTTTTTGTTGTGCACTTGATGTATAATTTTATTTTATATGTGGTTTTACTACAAAATAAGTTTATTTTTTATTTTGGGTTAGAATTTGTGGTTGATAATTCTAAGTTTGAGCTTGTTGTCTAGTAATGGCTCCAATAGTACCTACAACATTATTTTGACCAAAGAAAAATATAGCACTTTTTGCTTGTTGGTTTGAAAGCATTAGTTGAGATGAAGGTCGAGTGGTTACTCTTCTAGGAAATGGTTCTTCTGAAACTGATAAATTTGTAATGGGAGTAACTCGATCTGATTCATACTCAGAACTATTTGAGACAATTTCTATTTCACGTCCAAAATATTTGAATTTTGAGTTTGAGCTTGTTGTCTTCTGACCACCTGTTCCATGGGAGAATAATTTGTGCCAAGCGAGGCTAGAATATTTGCATATTTTTTCACTCTCGAGAAATTTCCTGAATGTTCAAATTCTTGAATGATTCAAATAAATCCCACACTTTGTTGCGATAAGCTTTTAGGTAATGTTGCTTTGATATACACCTGTTAGTGATCTAATTAACTATAAGTTCAGAGTCGCAAAAAATTTACAACTTCTTGATGCCCAAATTCTTAGCCTTCTTCAATCCAAGGCACAATGCCTCATATTCAACTGCATTATTTGTGCAACTCCAAGTTAACCTATAATAATATCTTTTGTAACCCTTCAGGAGAGATCAACACAATGCCAGTCCTTGCACCATTCTTACATTTGGCACCATCAAAATACAGCTTCCATATGTAATTTGGATTGGGATCTAAGAAACTAGGGACTTCTTCTTCATCAACTTGCTTAGGCTTGGTTATTATATAACAACCAATATCATTTCCA
The DNA here is from genome assembly GCA_028583015.1 of Wollemia nobilis. NCBI lineage: Eukaryota > Viridiplantae > Streptophyta > Pinopsida > Araucariales > Araucariaceae > Wollemia > Wollemia nobilis. The sequence goes on from JAQPPZ010007914.1 coordinate 276,103, forward strand.
ATCATTGCATTAAAATTTGTGAACAAAAACTCATCTTCAAGGCACAGTTCACCAAGCACTTCTTCCATCAAGTCAATCTTGTCTAACTCTTTAGTCATTATATTAACTGTACCTGGAGATTCTTCTTCTTCCTCAAATTTTTCAATATGAAAATTCGAAGGCTTATTATTGTAAATGTGAATCCTCTTTCTTTTGAATGGTATCTCATGATGAGAATATTCTAAGGAAAGTTATCCTCCTAGCTTAGCTTTGAAATCCCTTGAAAGACACATGCTAAAATATGGCTCTAGGTCAAAAACTACCACTTTTTGAGTGACAGTGATTCATGACATACTATGGAGAACAATGGAAATATCCTTGATTACTCCTACCATATTGATCGGGGTCCCATCTAGCTGTAACACTCTTGGGCTACTCCTTGTATACTCCATCCCCATAATCTCACATACTACCTTTGGCATAACAGTAGCTGCAGCACCAAAGCAATCATACAAATATGTACAATCCACCCCTCCATTCTGAGTGATAAATAAAATGGAGGAGGTCTATTCTTCCCCGTAGCTGAAGTTGGAAGTGTTTGTGCTAGGACTATTTGGGAAGGATTTTTCTTTTTATCTTTAGCAATTTTCAAACACTCTTATAGCAAGTCAACTTTTCTAGGTAGTTGTAGTGTGTCGTACAAACTTACTTTTGTGGGTATCTTCTTCATCTCCTTCACAATATTATAATTTGAGGCGATCGAAGCCTTCTCTTTAGTAATTTATTCATACTTGTCCTGGTACTACTGAGTAGCTTCTACCATTTTTCTCTTTGTCAACAATGGATATTGTTGGTTTGTCTTTCATACACACCCCTATGAAGGATGAGCATAAAATATCGATAACACTTATACGGGATAAATCCCACTCACTTTAGGATCTTACTGGTTATCCAAGGTGTGAGTTACAGAGTTGGGTCGAATGGCTATTCACTCTTTTTTGCTTCTATAATAGTTTCAAGCAGACTGTCTATTACCTTACAACGGGCTCAACCTTCGTTCAATAATGTTTAGCGGTTGTTATCTTTGTTGACTATCGGATTTACAATGAGTTCTTTGATATAGCTCTTTATGGTTTAGTAGATTAAATAAAAGACAAATTTAAAAGAAAATAAAAATGAATCATTTAACGGTGGAACTGAGAGAGTAGGGTAGGGCAAAAAAGAGAAGCTTATCTAACTTAGATGCAAATAAAAACTAGCAATTTTAGTTACACTATTTAGCTTCACAATAAAACCAATCAAAGAGGAAGGTGTCCAACTTTCTAAGGTCCAGCTTTCTAAGATCACCTTCTACTAAGAGCATAAGACGGAGATGACAAAGATCTGAAAGAAAATCATAAATAGAAGGGAAGTCGGTGTCAACTGGTATCTCTCACCAGCAGCTTAGCTCACACAGTGAGGATAGAGCAATTAGAACAGACCTGAACCTTAAATATCTAACTTTCCCTAGCATACAACAAATGGAATGAAGCCTAGTAGCATATTCAATCTTGATAACACAGATTTACAACTAAAATAAATAGAAATTTAGTGAGACAAAAACAAAAGAAGGTGCACTTATCAAAATCTGAAAGAGATTAGGCTCCTGGCCACACTATCACAGAAGAACGATTTCACACCAACCCTAGGTCCAGAACAAAGCATTCAAATAAGATTTGCAGGAAATTGCTAGAATGTCTTTTATTCTAAGTTTTCTCATCTGGACTTTACATTCAAAAGAGGTATATATAGACTCAGGATAGACCCTGATCTTTTCAAAATATCTTCTTCAAAATATCTAGATCTTATCATAAAAATCCCACCATCGAATATTTACAATATAAGGTATTTTTATATAGAGTTTCGATAAACCCTAATCACTCTGAAAATCTTCGTGTGGATCTTGCCATAAATGGAGAAGAGAAGACTTGGTTTTATCCTCGTCAAATGGGCACTGCGTGTAAATGTATCTTTATCTTTCGGTAATCTGTCAGAGCATCTCATTAATTCTTCTGCACAATTTGGATGAGTCACTGACTTTCGAGGCCTTCCATCCTCGCACAGCCACCTTTGTTTGGTTCGAGTTGAGATTCTCGACCCGTCATTACTTTTGCCATAAATTTTTTGGGCAAATGGATCCACCAATAAATTCCTTGAAGCCTATATTTATGGCTGGATCTGTAAAATCTAGATGAGTCACTGACTTCCCGGCATCTCTTATCTTTATCTTTTGGCAAAATGTCAGAGTATCTCATTAATTCCTCGCTTGATTTGTGCCAAAATTTAGGTTTGTCTATCTTTCTTGCCATTACTTTTGCCATGAATGTAACTGTCGAATTACTTTCTGCAAAAGAAAAGCAAATATTAGAACTTTTTAATTAATTAATTTTCTCATTTAAATATTTCTAGGGTTTGGACTGTGTCGAAAAGCTTTCACTTCCTTTGGATGGGTGATGAAAAATTTAAAGAATGGCCAAATTTTGCAAAATGAATATAAATTCAAACATGTCGCGATATCGCGACATTTTCTTCAAGTTACTTCTTCCTTGCTTGTGCCTTCACAAAAATGGAACATGTCACGATATCGCGACATTTCCTTCACTTCATGTCTTTTAAGCTTTCGCCCTCGCGAAAATGGAACATGTCACGATATCGCGACATTTCCTCCACTTAATCTCTTCCAAGCATTGGCCCTCGTGAAAATGGAACATGTCACAAAATCGTGACATTTCCTTCACTTCGCTTCTTTCAAGCTTTCGCCCTCGCAAAAATGGAACATGTTGCGAAATCGTGACATTTCCCTGACTTCATGTTTTTCTGGCTTTCTTCCTCGCGAAAATGGAACATGTCGCAAAATCGTGACATTTCCTTCACTTCGCTTCTTTCAGCTTCCACCCTCGCAAAAATGGAACATGTCGCGAAATCGCGACATTTCCTTCACTTAGTCTCTTCCAAGCATTGGCCCTCATGAAAATGGAACATGTTGCAAAATCGTGACATTTCCTTCACTTAATCTCTTCCAAGCATTGGCCCTCGTGAAAATGGAACATGTCGGGAAATCACGACATTTCCCTGACTTCATGTTTTTCAGGCTTTCTTCCTTGTGAAAATGGAACATGTCGCGAAATCATGACATTTCCTTCACTTCGCTTATTTCAGCTTCTGCCCTCACGAAAATGGAACATGTCACAAAATCATGATATTTCCTTCACTTCGCTTCTTTCATCTTTCGCCCTTGCGAAAATGGAACATGTTGCAAAATTGTGAAATTTCCTTCACTTTGTCTCTTCCAAGTCTTGGCCCTCGCAAAAATGGAACATGTCGTAAAATCATGACATTTCCTCCACTTTGTCTCTTCCAAACATTGGCCCTCGTGAAAATGGAACATGTTCCGAAATCGCGACATTTCCCTGACTTCATGTTTTTTAGGATTTCTTCCTCGCGAAAATGGAACATGTCACGAAATCATGACATTTCCTTCACTTCACTTCTTTCAGCTTTCGCCCTCGCGAAAATGGAACATGTCGCGAAATCGCGACATTTCCTCCACTTTGTCTTTTCAAGCTTGCGCCCTTGCAAAAATGGAACTTGTCGCGATATCGCGACATTTCCTTCATTTCATCTCTTTCAAGCTTCCTCCCTCATGAAAATGGAACATGTCGCGATATCGCGACATCGAACTTTAAAATATTTTAGGGTACAATTAAATTTGAGCGAAAGTCCAACATGTCCGAAAATGGAACATGTCGCGATATCGCGACATTTCTCTCAAGTCATTACTTCCAAGCTTTTGCCTTCGCAAAAATGAGACATGTCCGAAAATGGAACATGTCGCGATATCGTGACATTTCCTTCAAGCTTTTCTTCCATGCTTTTGCCCTCGCGAAAATGAGACATGTCCAAAAATAGAACATGTCGCGATATCGTGACATCGGACTTTAAAAGATTTTAGGGTACAATTAAATTTGAGTGAAAGTCCGACATGTCCAAAAATGGAACATGTCACGATATCGTGACATTTCCCTCAAGATTTTCTTCCAAGCTTTTTCTCTCGCGAAAATGAGACAGGTCCGAAAATGGAACATGTCGCGATATCGTGACATTTCCCTCAAGCTTTTCTTCCACTTTGCAAATTCTCCAAAAATTGTAGGTTGACTCCAGTGACTTTGTCCATCTGTATTTGGAATTTTTACATATTGGTGAAGGATCTTCCTTACTCATAAATAATTTTAACATTTGAAAAATGAATTTTAAATTGCTCGAGAATGATCAGCTTCACATGGTGTAGAAAAAACGATGAAAACTCAAAGTGCCCAAAATTTGATGAAACTTTACAAGAATCTAAAAAGGCCCAAAGGGTATCCAAATTTGCAAATGGAACTTTAAAATTCATCATGGATTAAGGGAAAATGCATTTAGAAGTTTGCTGGCCAAAAATAGAAACTACTATTTCTAAACTGAAATCAATGCCATATGCAAGTCTACTTGGACACTTTGATGTAGGCGAAGTTTGAAAAAGGGTGCAAGCAAAATTTGGAATTAAAACCCGAAAAAATCAAGAGGGTCCCTGCGGAAAAATGAAAATTAAATATTTTCAAATGATGGAATTTCATTTTTTAGTGGGGGTGTGTTGCTTCTCAACAAATGGCGATATCTGCGGGGAAAATAGTAGCACTATTTAGAATCCAGAACTCTAGTTTCAAAAAAATTTAGACTATGTACCATGCTTTGCCACAAATATTTTCTAAAATGATTTAACTAATATATGATAGTTGTTAAAGTTTTCCAAAGACATACTAGGTTGAATCACTTAAGGAAGATTTCGATGTGCAATTATGAGCGTATAAACCTTCCTCCAAGTATGACCGGGGCTTCGAATGCTCACTATGGATAGACCAGCTTTTTAGGTTGTGTAGGGGAAACCGAGTAGAGATATGTTTACTAGTTTAGCCTTTTACAACCCCGACAGAGTTACTCTTTAGATTTTCACGACCCTGATTCACAACTATGAGGTGGCATCTATAGCCTGGTGAACACGTTTGAGATGTATCCTTCGGGAGCCTTGGCTATGTGTAGAAAATAATGTCGGTTTTATGTTGTCTTGCCCAACTTTCACCTTCTGTCTCTTTTTCTTTTGAAAGATACCAATAGTTGGAATGCCTTGCTCTCTTTTTTTTTTATTCATCGAGCAATTGATCGACTAACTGTTTCAGCCTGGGTACCAATAGCTTCCTTGGACGCTTTGATGTAATTTTATGAATCGGATTCCCCTCTCATGACCAACTTTTCTTGGATTCCCTAGGAGTTCTTCAGCCAAACAGTATAGTAGTTTCTTTATAATCAAAAATAATTGTGGCAAGCAAAATACAAAATCCAATTATCTTTCTACTGTTGTTCCAAATAACAAGTAGTCCCACTTTTTAGTCCTAGCAGACTATCTCGTAAAATAGAATGAAACAAAATGAAAACACACTAGGCCAATTTTAAATGTTGATTTGTGTTTTCTTTGTTTAGGCAAACTCAAACAAACAGGATTAAAGAGTTAAAAGGGAGGGGAAAAGGCCACCAGTTAAAGATAATATTGCATAGACCTCAAAAGACAAAATACAGAACTTCAAAATTTTAAATAAAACAAAATAAAAACACACTACTTCACACTTTATTTACAATATATACATATGCACAAAGGTTCCTTCAATCACTCAAAATATGTAGCAGATGGAAAAGCAGAGAAAAAGTGCCTTAAAAAAAATTGACCATTACAGTTAAATTTAGAAAAATACCTTTCAGGTCCTATTGATGAAATGCACTCCGGATTATGCTTCCCAAAATTTTTGCTACGTGGGAAAGACTTGGTGCGTTTACTATCTTCCCCCCCTTTTTTTTTTATAGATCTTGTCCCACAGAAACACCAAATCTACAAGTCCTTCACCCTGCAAATTAGTCAAATCATATAATAACAAGAATGGTAAAGTTTTCATCCCCTACTTATGTCTTATTCTATCAGCCCATGTGCATACAATTTTTATGCCTCCTTCAAAATCAAGGCATTAACATGTTTATGCTTCTACTTGAAGGGTTTGCAGAATCCTTTCAAAGGGACAGAATGTAAAAACCCCCAGGATCAAATACCTTAAAGCCTTTATAGACCCAGATCATCACATCTTTAGATTTATGTAACAACTCAAAGAGATCATATTTTATTTGTATGTCATGGTTCTTAATAACTTGAACATTTTGTGGTTGCTCTATTGTTCCAATATCCAAGATTTCAATTTTTACCCCTCTAGTAGAATTTTCATAATTTGCTCTTTCACCTGAGCCTTGTTTATATTTAACCCCACCAATGCGGAATGTCCAAATATCATTGTTGTGATTGGTTAGAGCTGTAACTGGTCTCACCTTCTTATTTGTCAAATTATAAACTCTAATATCTGCATCAACACGATTTACAACCTCTTTTTTGATATTATGTTCAGTGATCATATGCTTATACTAAGACTCTTTGTCTATTCTGAGTTGGTTGACCACATTCACATTTACTATTTTCTTCTCCTTTTCTTGAAATTCAATAGGTGGTCCAGAGTAAGTTTCAATCAAGTTATCTTTTTTTTTCAACAATTTGAGCCAGCTCATGGAGGGTGATGTTAGCCTTAATTTTCTTCATATCCTCAATGATGTTATACTCCTTCCTAGTTACTTCTGTATAGTGATATTGAATCTTATTTTCATTACCCTTTGGTGAGGGAAGATCATTATTAGGAGTAGGTTCTGGATTCTCACATCTCAAATTATAACTGTCCCTTTGGAACTGTTGAAAAGCTTGCACTTCATCCATAGGTATCTCCATGACATTCTCTGACTCATCGAGAAAAGTGAATGAATTTGAAACCATAGTCGTACTATTTTTAGATGAACCAAAACTATCAATATTTCTCTGATTTTTAGGAAAATTTAACTCACCAGGAAAAGCTTCAAAGTTGGGTAATGCTAGGTCACAAATTTTTACTTTAGGCACTTCCACCTTGAACTTGTCAGAATCTTTCTCTATATTTTGCACATGTTGAGTGTGTGTCACAATTAATGGAGTTTCCTTGGGTAGAGCGTGACATGTTGGCACTAACTCATGATGTGGAATGGGATTCAAAATAGGCATGTTTTGTGTAACATAGGATATCAAAGGACTGCTCAAAATTTGAGGTCCTAACTGTCTTTCAAGAATTAAAGCTTCCTTATAAGCTCCTCCCAGGGTTGTCATATTGATGTCTCTCTTGAGGAAAATAGAGGTCACCGAATCCAATGCATTCTTATAGATTTCTAAGGCTATATTTGCACTTGGGATGTAATGACCAGTCATTCTACCATAAGATTTTTGGAACCTTACATTGAAAGACCTGATATCTTCACCATACTCTCTCTTAATGTTAGAAAACTGTTGATATAACACACTGGGGTCAATCACTTCACCAAATTATGATACAAAAACTTTCTCCAGGTCATTCCAACTAGTAATAGAGTCATTAGTAAGATTCAAAAACCAGTCGTATGCTTCCCCTTGGAGAGTGAATGGGAATAACCTACAAGCCACATCTTCATGTTGCACATTAAACAACTTTAGAGCATTTTTATATGCCACCAGGTGTTCTTCTACTGTTATGATTCCATCATGCTTGTAGGTAGGAAGATACTTCTCAAGATTTACGGGTAAATCATGCGCTACATCGGGTATATTCAAAGCAAGTGGAACCCAACCGGTTTGCCATAACTACCTGATTAACGATGATATTTTGAGTTGCAGTTGGAGGAACTACAAGTGATAAAACTATGCTGGACAAAGACTTGGCCCTTCTGAGGCTTCTTCTCCTTGGGGTTTCTAACTCAGGCACAAGGAGCTCTCCAGCTCTGGAGTGGGACCTGGTTACTCTGTAGGTAGAATCCATCTTTTCACAAGCAACTTACAATCCTTAAAAAATATTGAACGGAGTTCAGTCGGCCCTCCTTCTAGCACCAATTTTAAATGTTGGTTTGTATTTCATACACACACCCATGAAGGATGAGCATAAAATACCGATAACACTTATACGGGATAAATCCCACTCATTTTAAGATCTTGCTGGTTATCCAAGGTGTGAGATACAGAGTTGTATCAAATGGCTATTCACTCTTTTTTGCTTCTGGACTAGTTTTAAGTGGACTGTATGTTACCTTACAATGGGCTCGACCTTCGTTCAATAATGTTAGCGGTTGTTATCTTTGTTGACTATCGGATTTACAATGAGTTCTTTGATATAGCTCTTTATGGTTTAGTAGATTAAATAAAAGATAAATTAAAATAAAAATAAAAATGAATCATTTAACGGTGGAACTGAGAGAGTAGGGTAGGGTAGAAAATAGAAGCTTATCTAACTTAGATGCAAATCAAAACTACCAATTTCAGTTACACTATTTAGCTTCACAATAAAACCAATCAAAGAGGAAGGTGTCCAGCTTTCTAAGATCACCTTCTACTAAGAGCATAAGACGAAGATGACAAAGATCTAAAAGAAAATCATAAATAGAAGGGAAGTCGGTGTCAACTAGTATCTCTCACCAGCAGCTTAGCTCGCACAGTGAGGATAGAGCAATTAGAACATACCTGAACCTTAAATATCTAACTTTCCCTAGTGTAGCACCCTAAAATTGGCGCAGTAAAATTATAAAATTTACATTCACCTTAGTAAATAATTTAAAAATCAAATTTAACCTCCCAAACCGCCCGTTAACCGTCGGGTAATCCGTTTCCCCCTTTTTCGTGCCATTTTTAGAGGTTGTTTTGACCGTTTGACGATATCGTCGCCGATCAGACGATATCGCCCCAGATTTGATGATTTCGTCTGGACTAGGACGTCCAGACGATCTTGTCGCAAAACTGAATTTGCATAGTTGGAATCTGTTCCAACGGGTCTCCAATCTGGGCAGAAGCGTGTCTGCGCCGTTGGGACCCTTCCCCGTTGGAGATCTCCCAAATTGGGATGATCTCCAACCTCCCAACAACTCCCCTAAGCCTATTTAACTTCTAGGATTTTCCCTCCCCAACCCCTGGCTGAATTTATCTGCAAACTGATTCCCTCTACGTTGAAACATCCTAATATTGTTTTTGTACTAGTCCCATAGCATTTTTGTTGTAGGTACATCATTGATTTTCAACCGGAGCCAGCACCCATCGTCGTCGACGAACCTGTTCAAATCGGAGGCGATCCTGTCGAATTCGAGACGATTTCGTATTGATGCGAGACGATCTCGATCGCAGTCCACATCGAGGCAATCAGTGCCTGGAGTTTGCTTTTCTCAACTCTTTCTCTATTATTTTATTTTGCAAATTAGATTATTATTTCAGTTTTTATGCTATTTTGCATCTGGAGTTCACCCATTTAGCTTAGATTGCATGTTAAGTTTATGATCTGCCATTTAAGTAAAGTAATTTGCATTAATTTCTATTCTTAAACATTGTTCAGTATTCATATTGCTATTTGGTGTAATTTGCCTCTGTTTGCACAGTAGGATTTTTTGTATTTTGCATCTATTTTCGATTTTGCAGGTCTCTGACGAATTCGTTAGATCTCAGACGATCTCGTCTGATTGTAGACGATTCTGTCGAATCTCAGACGATCGGGACTGCTTCAAAATCAGAATCTTCTTCAGACATCCGGATCAGGTATTCCCCATTTTCCTCCTGTAAATTCTCTATTTTTTGCTTTCAAATCTGTCTGTTGTATTCATGGAACTTGCATTTTCATATAGTTTAATTTAGTTTCATTCGGCCAAACCTAGGATGAATGTTTAAGATTAAAATGAACTCATTAAACACATTCCAAAAACCTAGGCATGGAAACTGCCATTAAATGTTTCCTGGTGAACCCACCATCCGTCGAAAAATCACCAAAATACACCTCCCTTGAGAGGCGGGACCTTCGCAAAGTCCTCTCGTCCGAGGTACCGCATCATCCTTTTCCCATCCTCCTTCCGGGCGTGGATCCTATAGCCTGAAGGTAGGGATGCAAAAAATTTGGAGCGATACATTTTGGTGAACCCGACGTGAATGCATCATAACCTTTTGAAAACAAAAACAAAAAAATATATATATGTATACAAGAAAAACAAAAACAAAATCATCATTTCAAGTTTGTATGTTTTAGATTCAATTCTAAATAGTAGATGTTAAATATTACTTTTAGAAGTACTAAAGAAACCATGAGTTTTTACTCAAATCAATATGAGCCCATTAGTAATGTTGGAAGAATTCAGCTAAATACATTTGTTGATTATGATCAACCTTATCCCTATTCAACATCACCTCCATCACACTTCTCTCATTTTTCATCCATAACTCAACAAAACAATCCCTTTGCCAATCCTCTTCATAATGATATTATCTATTCTCCCATATATCCATATTATGTCTATCAATCCACATATAATCCTCCACCACCTTTTCAATACTCTTCTTTCAATACAACACATCCATTTCAACAAGAAAATACTTATTCTTCCAATTCTACCATGCACTCACCTCATACATCGCAATCTTCCTATCATCATTCTACCCATAATAAAGAAAGTAGAGGTGAGAAACCATTAGGTCCTTTTATGACGAAATTCCTAAGGCATTTATCAAAAACCTCTCAAAAACCTTCATCACGTAAATTTACTAAGCTCAATCAACCAATGGATATAATTCTCAAGTATTTACTTGACACAAATAAGATTGAACTTCCTTCCATAAGACAACCTTATACCACATCAGATTGGTTTAAACCTGAGCTACATTGTGAATATCATAGAGTAGATGGACATATGACACAAAATTGTAAAGATTTAAGATGTGCAATTCAAGATTTGATTGATAAGGGTCTTTTTAATATAAAGGAATTACAATCTACAACTGATTATAAATCTCCAGTAAACAATCAAACTCCTACACAACAAATACCAATAATCAATCAAGACATGGGGATCTCCCAAGAACCCCTATTCAATTATCAACAACAAGAAACCAATCAAATATTGCATGTTAATGTGTCCCATCATGATGATATTATTAATATTGTAACAAAAACTACAAATGAGCAACCTCAAGTTCAATCAACTCAATCCGATATTCAAGATATGGATTCCTCATTTGACCAACCTTCAAAACTATCTTTGGCTCTAGAGAATGATCCAAAATGGAATGTAAGCATAGAAAGCTCATCTTTAGAATCAAAATCTCAATCTGAAATCCACTTTGATAACCAACAACAAGTGATTAATCCTCAAGCAAAGATATCCCTTTTAGAAGTATTACAAATTTCTCACAAGGAAATTTTGTTCAAAATACCTAGCCAACAATTTGTTCCTCATCATATTTTCTCTAAGAACATAATTAATGGTGTAAACCCTCTTGAGGTTAACCATATTTCATTCTATGATGAGGATATTCCTTCCTCTACTCCACAAGAAGACTCCTATCTTTACATTACAGGATCTAGTAAAGAAACACCTGTTAAAACTATCATGGTAGATAATGACTCCTCTCTTAATTTATGCACTTATCAATTATTCCAAAAACTCAAATCAAAGGAAGAAGATCTTAATGAATCAAATGTTATTATAAAATCTTTTAACAATGAAATTCAAGAAGCTCAAGGTACTATAATTCTTCCCCTTAATATTGGATCCAAGATCCTGGATACTTTATTCTATGTAGGATATTGTCCTTCACCTTACAACCTACTTCTTAGAGTCCTTGGATTCATACGATGAGGGTTTTCCCTTCCACTCTTCACCAATGTTTGAAGTTTGAACTTGCAAATAAAATTGTTACCATACATGGTGACCCAACACCATTTGAAGAATATTTAACGATTGAAACATCAAGTTCTATACATTCTCTATTATCACAATTATCTTCTATCCATCACTTTTCTTCATCCATATATGATCATCCTTGTTTACCAAATAACACTCATGCATATCTTTCACATATACTTTCTCCATCTTATCAAGACTTGGAATATAGTGATAAGAATGAAGAACCTTCTTATCCTTCTTACATTTTATTTTGTAACATGATCAATTTTCCACATATAAAAGTCAAATCTTTTTCTACATTATTCTACATTATAACAAAGCTTTTGTTATCACTACCTTTTATTCATCACCTTCTATTCTTACCTTCACCTCAACCAGATTATCCTTCAAAACCTCCTTTGATTTTGAAGCAACCTTAGACATGCTATACTCAAATAAACCTTGTATAGTGTATATAGATCATCTTGTATATACCACCAATTTCAATTCATAAATTAAAATCAAAATACAAAAAAATCAAAATCCTCAAAATCTTCAAAAAAATACTAATGCAACTAAGGAACTTAAAGGTAAATTTGAGCCCAACTGGCTTGGACCATACATTATTACTGCTAAATTTGAATCAGGAGCATATAAATTATCTACCTTAGATGGTAAAGAACTTAAAGAACCCATGAATATTTTGCATCTTAAACGTTACTATGCATAAATTTGGTCATTTCATCCATGTATATATTTGTTTTCAAAATTACTATCTTGTATTTCTTTCAAATTTATAAAAATCCAAAAACATCAAAAACATTCATAAATCTCCAAAAATCTTCAAAAACTATCTATTGCATTTATTTAAAGCACTTGTTAAATTCTTTTTGCTCAAAAACAAAAATCAAAATAATGATAAAAATATAATAACTATATGCTTGACTCTTTCGAAACCAAAACAATATACAAGAAGAAAGAGAGAGTCAACATTCTCAAAACTTCTCAAAAATCATTTATATATATTTTTCTTACAATTATTGCAGTTATATGTTTCAACTTATTTTGGATAAATTAGCATTTATTTTGAATCCCTCACTTGCACACTCACAACAATAAATATCTTGATTTTATCTGGCATGATTACTAATCTCTCTTATATCAAAGTCCACAAAATTCAATTAAATAAAGTTTGAGCATAGAGAATTGATCTTGTTATTTACTTAAACCAAGCACATCTTTTCACAATAAAATGATTATATTTGTAATTTCCATGTTTTGCTACATAGTAGAACTGATTTCTTGAGTGAAAAGTTTCCCCTGCTATCCTATCATGCACATGGTCTAGAATCTTTGAGAATTGGCAAAAGGACAAGCTCACCCCTACCCAGAATAAAAATCCCTTGCTCTACAGCTAATCTGAGCAAGTATCCCTAGCAAAGAAAAAGAGAAGAAAAATTCAAGAAAAAAGAGAAAAGAAAAATGTTATTTCAGCAATGTTCCAAGTATTATCAAGCAAAAGAAATACAAAAGAAAAATAAGCAAAGTTCAAAAGAAAGCAAGAAAGCAATAAAATCCCTTTCCCTACCCTTTGAAAAGAAAAGAAGGGTTGATGAGCTTGAATCCCTGGAATTCTCAATTATTCGAAAACTGTGAGGTAAGCCCCATAACAGGTGGTTTGTGCCCAACCTCGCTTGGCCTTGGGTAACTCCTAGCGTGGCGATATGTCTGTCACATTAGCGACCTTCTTTTGTACAGACCTATGTCTGCTTATGGATTAGCTAGCTCTTGATAATCCGATCTACATAGTAGTCTAATATGGTTATATGCATCTACATCATGGTTAATGAACATTTATTTGGTTTCTTCAAATCACTTGTATCATAGTATCTTGCTCAAATCTGGTAAATGAACAATGCAATTGCACACACATTTGTATTTGAGAGATTTTGTCTATCATTATGATAAATCAAGATCGGAAATGAATTCACATATGCACATAGGGATTCCTTATAAATCTAACTTTTGTCTTCAAAGTACTTTGAAATATTATTTTTGCAATTTGTTGAAATAAATCAAGTACAGTTGTTTACTACAAAGACAACTATATAAATAGAAAAATCAAAAATTTCTTTCAAAACATATCATATATATCGTGTTGACTTTCGCGACGATGGTATAGTTCCAAAACCAAAATTGGAATTTTATGCCTAGCGCAAGTCCTCATTTTCATATTTCCTGTTCATCAAACATCAATCATGCAATAAAAATAACCTTTTTTTGGATTTTCGCGATGATGGTATAAGTCTATACCTACATATTCTATGCCTAGCGCAAACCATTGTAACAATTTTTATTCCCCATTTATTAAAAATCATGAAAACCATATGACTTAAATCATTATGTTACACAAATTATGCTTTTCAAAAGCAAACCCATTTTTCACTATTTTATGTCATTATGTCAACCTTCAACTTTGCAATGATGGTATAATTCCTAAGGAATTATTTACAAATTTTATCACACTTAGGAATTTATGCCTAGCAAAAATCATTTTTAACATTATTTCATGCATAATATTTTTCATGGAAATCTGAAAACAAATCATTATCATCACCATCATTTTTCATCATTGCACCAAAGTCTTAAGACAGTCTCTTAAGCACTCTTTTACTTTTTAACAATATTTCTATAAATGGGACTAGCTTGACGACCGAGTGAGCAGCGACTCCATGAAATGGTCTATAATAGCGACAATGTCCTTTGAAATTATTGTTAGAAGTCTCTTTTTATTTTTTATCACATTTTCATTACAAACAACCAATTTGTTACATCAGATTATTTCATTTCAAATATTACAAGCATGACATTCCAATTATAATATATCCACCGACATAATCACATGAAATCAATCAATCAAACATAAAAGCATCATAAGCATCACATAAGACAAGTCATATGATCAAAAATAGCTCATCTATATATGTCACAAATATATGTACATCATCAAAACCGGATTGGTATGCCACAATCTGTACCTCGGCATACTCAATCCTCTATCAAACAAAAAATATATATAATACAACATCAATGTCCAGCCCTCTAGCCTCGAGAGCCCCTCGAGCTCTCTCCCTCATCTCCTCCCCCGCCCTGAGGTGGACGAGGTGGCCCCATCGCAGTCTGTGTAGTCCTAGTCCTCGACCGGGACGTGGTCCTCGATGACCCGATCCCGATCGGATCTACGATGTTAGCTGGCAGGGGTAGTCTATCTACCTCTGGCACCAGCTGGAAGTACAGTGTCTGATAGAATGTCAACTGGGTGATAGCCCGTGTCAACTCTCCTAAGCTCGCCCCTCCGCCCCGTGCCCTGAGGCGTGCAATCTCATCTCGTAGCTGTGACACCTCAACATGGTGTCGTGCAGCCGCATCCTGTAGCGTCTGCACCTGAGCCTGCAGACGATCTCTCTCCGCCCGGAGAGTAGCCATCTCGCTACTCTCTCCTGTGTCCACACCCTTGCCCTTATCGGGCGATGGTGGCCTCTGTGGAGATGGGGGTCTCTCCTCCCTCCTCTCCCGCTGCCGTGGCCTCTCCTGTGCCTGTGGTCTCCTCTGCTCTCTCCCGCCGTGACCCTGGGCCGCCTCTATCGCTGCCTGGCGCCGCCTCCCTATCCGACGCACAACCGCGTGGATCGGACCCTGAGCCCTCGTCATCCGAGGAGGGCGGATGCCTGCGTACCAGGCATCGTAGCCGTCAGCTACCCCTGCGTCGTCTCCATCCACTGGCTGGATGGGGGCATCATCCGCATCCTGACTCCAGAATCGCTGCATGTCTGGAGCCCCGCTAACCGTGGTGTTATCCCGGACGGTCCGGGAAAACTCATAATCCCTGAGAGATGGGATCCCCTACTGTAGACCGAACTGCCTCAAAACTCGGTCGTAGCGGTGGAGCTCCACCTCTCCCCTCTCCATCCTCAGCCAACAGACTCGCCTGATGCGAGCCAGCTCCTGTCCATCCTCGGCCCACCCTGGGTGCCCTCTCCATGGCCTCCAGGTGATCTGATCCGGGATCAACTCATCTAGTAGTCTCCGGGACATAGGCAGGTCGATCCGTCGCTGTGCCCCTCTTCGGAGCCACCAGTAGAAGACTCGGGGCCTCTCCCCGTCTACCCCTATCAGTGGAAGCCCTACCGGCCTCCGCACCGCAATGTGCTCCCAGCACCAAACCTGTAGTAGCGATGTCATCACCAGACATCGGCCGCCCTTGTACACGACCCCATACAGGATCCTGTACAATCGGCATAGTACAAAGCTGCCCCAAGAAAACCTGTACCCATGGTCCCGCATATCGTAGATCACATCTACGAGCATCCATGGTACCCTGCACCCGCTCTGGTGGCACAGCAGAAGTCCACCAACCACCCCAGCTAGAACTCGTGTGAGTCTGGATGCCCCAGGCATCTGGCGTAGTGCCTCGATGTTCACTCCGCCCTTCTCCAGGGCGAAGCTCGGGTCACCACACAGCCGTCCCATAGCGTGGCCCTGGTTGGCCGTAGGAGTGATCATCCGTCCTTGTATGGGGATTCTCAGAATCCTCCATACATCCTCCAGTGTGGGAGTCATCTCCCCTGTCGATAGCCAAAAACAGGAAGACCCCGGATACCATCTCTCTGCTAGGGCTGTCAGTAGCCCCATATCTGTGGATATTTGTGGCATCTCCGCCACATGCTGCAAGCCGGCCTGTGCCAGCAGATCCCGCTCTGCCTGTGTGAGCGCGGCCAAGTCATCTCTCAATCCTCCATATTTCCATTCTCTGCTCTTTAGCAATCCTCTCTGCAACATAAACAATAAACAACAAATAATCATTAATCAATAATTCAAATAATCAATAATGCAAGTTAAAAATTCAATTTTTTGCAATTGATGATATCGCCCACTATTGGACGATATCGTCCCAAATTTGAGCATAATCGTCTCCGATTTCGTAGTTCGAAATCGTCTCTAATTTGACGAAATCGTCCCCCTTTCGACGATTTCGCCCTTGGGCGAAATTGACGAAATTGAGACGATTTCGTCGAAATCGGGACGATTTCGTCCCGACGACGTCGACGGCCCAAAAACGGCCGCGATGCTCAAAATTCATCTAAAAATCACTTAAAAAGCATGTAAATTCAAATTAAATCAGTTCTAGATCAGTCTAGACCCTTACCCGTAGACCGCGTCGGACCTCTGCTGATCTGTGCGTCGTCTCCACCATTTTCTGCTTCAGAGCTCTCAAAACAGTAAAAATGAACAGTAACAATGAATTAGGGTTTTACCCTATTTTTCTTAATTTTATTCAACAATAATTTTTTGCTTTTTCGTGTTTTTACCTCAAACGTTCGATTTGGGTAAAAACACGGAGGGGGCACCATAGTAAGTTGTCGTACGATTCGACCAAGAATCGTCGCCTAAAAATGGGTATAATTTTTTTGCTTTCTCGTAGATCGAGAAGAACTCATCTTTAACGCATTTTCTTCGGAAAATTCGCTAAAGAGGGGGCAAAATGTAGCACCCTAAAATTGGCGCAGTCAAAATTATAAAATTTACATTCACCTTAGTAAATAATTTAAAAATCAAATTTAACCTCCCAAACCGCCCGTTAACCGCCGGGTATTCCGTTTCCCCCTTTTTCGTGCCATTTTTAGAGGTTGTTTTGACCGTTTGACGATATCGTCGCCGATCAGACGATATCGCCCCGCATTTGACGATTTCGTCCGGACTAGGACGTCCGGACGATCTTGTCGCAAAACTGAATTTGCATAGTTGGAATCTGTTCCAACGGGTCTCCAATCCGGGCAGAAGCGTGTCTGCGCCGTTGGGACCCTTCCCCGTTGGAGATCTCCCAAATTGGGATGATCTCCAACCTCCCAACAACTCCCCCTAAGCCTATTTAACTTCTAGGATTTTCCCTCCCCAACCCCTGGCTGAATTTATCTGCAAACTGAATCCTTCTACGCTAAAACATCCTAATCTTGCTTTTGCATTAGTCCCATAGCAATTTTGTTGCAGGTACATCATTGATTTTCAACCGGAGCCAGCACCCATCGTCGTCGACGAACCTGTTCAAATCGGAGGCGATCTTGTCGAATTCGAGACGATTTCGTACTGATGCGAGACGATCTCGACTGCAGTCCACATCGAGGCAATCAGTGCCTGGAGTTTGCTTTTCTCAACTTTTTCTCTGTTATTTTATTTTGCAAATTAGATAATTTATTCAGTTTTTATCCTATTTTGCATCTGGAGTTCACCCATTTAGCTTAGATTGCATGCTAAGTTTATGATCTGCCATTTAAGTACAGTAATTTGCATTAATTTCTGTTCTTAAACATTGTTCAGTATTCATATTGCTATTTGGTGTAATTTGCCTCTGTTTGCACAGTAGGATTTTTTGTATTTTGCATCTATTTTCGGTTTTGCAGGTCTCTGACGAATTCGTTAGATCTCAGACGATCTCGTCTGATTGCAGACGATTCTGTCGAATCTCAGACGATCGGGATTGCTTCAAAATCAGAATCTTCTTCAGACATCCGGATCAGGTATTCCCCGTTTTCCTCCTGTAAATTCTCTGTTTTCTGCTTTCAAATTTGTCTGTTGTATTCATGGAACTTGCATTTTCATATAGTTTAATTTAGTTTCATTCGGCCAAACCTAGGATGAATGTTTAAGGTTAAAACGAACTCATTAAACACATTCCAAAAACCTAGGCGTGGAAACCGCCATTAAATGTTTCCTGGTGAACCCACCATCCGTCGAAAAATCACCAAAATACACCTCCCTTGAGAGGCGGGACCTTCGCAAAGTCCTCTCGTCCGAGGTACCGCATCATCCTTTTCCCATCCTCCTTCCGGGCGCGGATCCTATAGCCTGAAGGTAGGGATGCAAAAAATTTGGAGCGATACACCTAGCATACAACAAATGGAATGAAGCCTAGCAGCATATTCAATCTTGATAACACAGATTTACAACTAAAATAAATAAAACTTTAGTGAGACAAAAATAGAAGGTGCACTTATCGAAATTTGAAAGAGATTAGGCTCCTGGCCATGCTATCATAGAAGAACGATTTCACACCAACCCCAGGTCCAGAACAAAGCATTCAAACAAGATTTGTAGGAAATTGCTAGAATGTCTTTTATTCCAAGTTTTCGCATCTGGAATTTACATTCAAAAGAACATGTCGCAAAATCGCGACATTTCCTTCACTTCATCTCTTCCAAGCTTTGGCCCTCGCAAAAATGGAACATGTCGCGAAATCGCGACATTTCCTTCACTTCGTTTCTTTCAAGCTTTCGCCCTCGCGAAAATGGAACATGTCGTGAAATCGTGACATTTCCCTGACTTCATGTTTTTCAGGATTTCTTCCTCGCGAAAATGGAACATGTCACGAAATCGTGACATTTCCTTCACTTCGCTTCTTTCAGCTTTCGCCCTCGCGAAAATGGAACATGTCACGAAATCGCGACATTTCCTTCACTTAGTCTCTTCCAAGCATTGGCCCTCGCGAAAATGGAACATGTCGCGAAATCGTGACATTTCCTCCACTTAATCTCTTCCAAGCATTGGCCCTCGCGAAAATGGAACATGTCGCGAAATCGCGACATTTCCTTCACTTTGCTTCTTTTCAGCTTTCGCCCTCGCGAAAATGGAACATGTCGCGAAATCGTGACATTTCCTTCACTTCGCTTCTTTCAGCTTCCGCCCTCGCAAAAATGGAACATGTCGCGAAATCGTGACATTTCCTTCACTTAGTCTCTTCCAAGTCTTGGCCCTCGCGAAAATGGAACATGTCGCGAAATCGTGACATTTCCTCCACTTTGTCTCTTCCAAGCATTGGCCCTCGCAAAAATGGAACATGTCACGAAATCGCGACATTTCCTTCACTTCGTGTCTTTCAAGCTTCTTCCTCACGAAAATGGAACATGTCGCGAAATCGCGACATTTCCTTCACTTCGCTTCTTTCAAGCTTTCGCCCTCGCGAAAATGGAACATGTCGCGATATCGTGACATTTCCTTCACTTTGTCTCTTTCAAGCTTCCGCCCTCGCGAAAATGGAACATGTCGCGAAATCGCGACATTTCCTTCACTTCGTCTCTTTCAAGCTTTCGCCCTCGCGAAAATGGAACATGTCGCGAAATCGTGACATTTCCTTCACTTTGTCTCTTCTCAAGCTTTTGCCCTCGCGAAAATGGAACATGTCGCGATATCGCGACATCGGACTTTAAAATATTTTAGGGTACAATTAAATTTGAGCGAAAGTCCGACATGTTCGAAAATGGAACATGTCGCGATATCGCGACATTTCTCTCACTTCATTACTTCCAAGATTTTGCCCTCGCAAAAATGAGACATGTCCGAAAATGGAACATGTCGCGATATCGCGACATTTCCTTCAACTAGTCTCTTCCAAGCTTTGGCCCTCGCGAAAATGAGACATGTCAAAATAGAACAGTCGCGATATCGCGACATCGGACTTCAAAATATTTTAGGATACAATTAAATTTGAGCAAAATTCCAACAAGTCCGAAAATGGAACATGTCACGATATCGCGACATTTCCCTCAAGATTTTCTTCCAAGCTTTTTCTCTCGCAAAAATGAGACATGTCCGAAAATGGAACATGTCATGATATCGCGACATTTCCCTCAAGATTTTCTTCCAAGCTTTTTCTCTCACAAAAATGAGACAAGTCCGAAAATGGAACATGTCGCGATATCGCGACATTTCCCTCAAGCTTTTCTTCCACTTTGCAAATTCTCCAAAAATTGTAGGTTGACTCCAGTGACTTTGTCCATATGTATTTGGCATTTTTACATATTGGTGAAGGATCTTCCTTACTCAGAAATAATTTTAACATTTGAAAAATGAATTTTAAATTGCTCGAGAATGATCGGCTTCACATGGTGTAGAAAAATGATGAAAATTCAAAGTGCCCAGAATTTGATGAAACTTTACAAGTATCTAAAAAAGCCCAAAGGGTATCCAAATCTGCAAATGGAACTTAAAAATTCATCATGGATTAAGGGAAAATGCATTTAGAAGTTTGTTGGCCAGAAATAGAAACTGCTATTTCTAAATTGAAATCAATGCCATATGCAAGTCTACTTGGACACTTTGATGTAGGCGAAGTTTGAAAAAGGATGCAAGCAAAATTTGGAATTAAAACCCGAAAAACATCAAGAGGGTCCCTGCGAAACAAATGAATATTAAACATTTTCAAAGGATGGAATTTCATTTTTTAGTGGGGGTGTGTTGCTTCTCAACAAATGGCGATATCTGCGGGGAAAATAGTAGCACTATTTAGAATCCAGAACTCTAGTTTCAAAACAATTTAGACTATGTACCATGCTTTGCCACAAATATTTTCTAAAATGATTTAACTACTATCTGATAGTTGTTAAAGTTTCCCAAAGACATACTAGGTTGAATCACTTAAGGAAGATTCCGATGTGCGATTATGAGCGTATAAACCTTCCTTCAAGGATGACCAGGGCTTCGAATGCTCACTATGGATCGATCAACTATTTAGATTGTGTAGGGGAAACCGAGTAGAGCTCTGTTTACTAGTTTAGCCTTTTACAACCCCGACAGAGTTACTCTTTAGATTTTCAAGACCCTGATTCACAACTATGAGGTGGCATCTATAGCTTGGTGAACACGTTTGAGATGTATCCTTCGGGAGCCTTGGCTATGTGCAGAAAAGAGTGCCAGTTTTATGTTGGCTTGCCCAACTTTCACCTTCTCTCTCTTTTTCTTTTGAAAGATACCGATAGCTGGAATGCCTTGCTCTCTTTTTCTTTTTTTTTATATTCATCGAGCAATTGATCGACTAACTGTTTCAGCCTGGGTACCAATAGCTTCCTTGGACGCTTTGATGTAATTTTATGAATCGGAGTCCCCTCTCATGACCAACTTTTCTTGGATTCCCTGGGAGTTCTTCAGCCAAACAGTATAGTAGTTTCTTTATAATCAAAATAATTGTGGCAAGCAAGATACAAAATCCAATTATCTTTCTACTGTTGTTCTAAATAACAAGTAGTCCCACTTTTTAATCCTAGCAGACTATCTCTTAAAACAAAATGAAACAAAATGAAAACACACTAGGCCAATTTTAAATGTTGATTTGTGTTTTCTTTGTTTAGGCAAACTCAAACAAACAGGATTAAAGAGCTAAAAGGGAGGGAAAAAGGCCACCAGTTAAAGACAAAATTGCACAGACCTCAAAAGATAAAACACAGAACTTCAAACTTTAAATAAAACAAAATAAAAACACACTACTTCAAACTTTATTTACAATATATACATATGCACAAAGGTCCCTTCAATCACTCAAAAAATGTAGCAGATGGAAAAGCAGAGAAATAGTGCCTAAAAAAAATTGACCATTTACAGGTAAATTTAGAAAAATACCTTTCGAGTCCTGTTGACGAAATGCACTCCAGATTATGCTTCCCAAAATTTTTGCTACCTGGGAAAGACTTGGTGTGTTTACTGTCTTCCCCTTTTTTTTTTTTATAGATCTTGTCCCATAGAAACACCAAATCTGCAAGTCCTTCACCCTGCAAATTAGTCAAATCATATAATAACATGAATGGTGAAGTTTTCAACCCCTGCTTATGTCTTATTCTATCAGCCCATGTGCATACAATTTTTATGCCTCCTTCAAAATCAAGGCATTAACATGTTTATGCTTCTACTTGAAGGGTTTGCAGAATCCTTTCAAAGGGACGAAATGTAAAAACCCCCCAGGATCAAATACCTTAAAGCCTTTATAGACCCAGATCATCACATCTTCAGATTTATGTAACAACTCAAAGAGATCATATTTTATTTGTACGTCATAGTTCTTAATAACTTGAACATTTTGTGGTTGCTCTACTGCTCCAATATCCAAGATTTCAATTTTTACCCCTCTAGTAGAATTTTCATAATTTGCTCTTTCACCTGAGCCTTGTTTAGATTTAACCCCACCAATGTGGAATGTCCAAATATCATTGTTGTGATTGGTTAGAGTTGTAACTGGTCTCACCTTCTCAGTTGTCAAATTATAAACTCCAATATCTGCATCAACACGATTTACAACCTCTTTTTTGATATTATGTTCAGTGATCACATGCTTATACTGAGACTCTTTGTCTATTCTGAGTTGGTTGACCACATTCACATTTACTATTTTCTTCTCCTTTTCTTGAAATTCAATAGGTGGTCCAGAGTAAGTTTCAATCAAGTTATCTTTTTGTTCAACAATCTGAGCCAACTCATGGAGGGTGATGTTAGCCTTAATTTTCTTCATATCCTCAATGATGTTATACTCCTTCCTAGTTACTTATGTATAGTGATATTGAATCTTATTTTCATTACCCTTTGGTGAGGGAGGATCATTATTAGGAGTAGGTTTTGGATTCTCACATCTCAAATTATAACTGTCCCTTTGGAACTGTTGAAAAGCTTGCACTTCATCCATAGGTATCTCCACAACATTCTCTGACTCATCGGGAAAAGTGAATGAATTTGAAACCATAGTCGTACTATTTTTGGATGAACCAGAACTATCAATATTTCTCTCGATTTTTAGGAAAATTTAACTCACCAGGAAAAGCTTCAAAGTTGGGTAATGCTAGGTCACAAATATTTACTTCAGGCACTTCCACCTTGAACTTGTCAGAATCTTTCTCTATATTTTGCACATGCTTAGTGTGTGTCACGATTAATGGAGTTTCCTTGGGTAGAGCGTGACATGTTGGCACTAACTCATGATGTGGAATGGGATTCAAAATAGGCATGTTCTGCGTAACATAGGATATCAAAGGATTGCTCAAAATTTGAGGTCCTAACTATCTTTCAAGAATTAAAGCTTCCTTATAAGCTCCTGCCAGGGTTGTGATATTGATGTCTCTCTTGAGGAAAATAGAGGTCACCGAATCCAATGCATTCTTATAGATTTCTAAGGCTAGATTTGCACTTGGGATGTAATGACCAATCATTCTACCATAAGCTTTTTGGAACCTCACATTGAAAGACCTGATAGCTTCACCAGACTCTCTCTTAATGTTAGAAAACTGTTGATATAACACACTGGGGTCAATCACTTCACCAAATTGTGATACAAAAACTTTCTCCAGGTCATTCCAACTAGTAATAGAGTCATTAGTAAGATCCAAAAACCAGTCGTATGCTTCCCCTTGGAGAGTGAATGGGAATAACCTACAAGCCACATCTTCATGTTGCACATTCAACAACTTTAGAGCATTTTTATATGCCACCAGGTGTTCTTCTGTTGTTTTGATTCCATCATGTTTGTAGGTAGGAAGATACTTCTCAAGATTTCTGGGTAAATCATGCGCTACACCGGGGATATTCAAAGCGGTGGAACCCAACCAGCTTGCCATCACTACCTGATTAACGATGATATTTTGAGTTGCAGTTGGAGGAACTACAAGTGGTGATAAAACTATGTTAGACAAAGACTTGGCTCTTCTGAGGCTGCTTCTCCTTGGGGTTTCTAACTCAGGCACAAGGAGCTCTCCAGCTCTGGAGTGGGACCTGGTTACTCTATAGGTAGAATCTAGCTTTTCACAAACAACTTACAATCCTTAACAAATACTGAACGGAGTTTAGTAGGCCCTCCTTCTAGCACCAATTTTAAATGTTGGTTCGTCTTTCATACACACCCCATGAAGAATGAGCATAAAATACCAATAACACTTATACGGGATAAATCCCACTCACTTTAGGATCTTGCTGGTTATCCAAGGTGTGAGTTACAGAGTTGGGTCGAATGTCTATTCACTCTTTTTCGCTTCTGGAATAGTTTCAAGTGGACTATCTGTTACCTTACAATGGGCTCGACCTTCGTTCAATAATGTTTAGAGGTTGTTATCTTTGTTGACTATCGGATTTACAATGAGTTCTTTGATATAGCTCTTTATGTTTTAGCAGATTAAATAAAAGACAAATTTGAAAGAAAATAAAAATGGATCATTTAACGGTGGAACAGAGAGAGTAGGGTAGGGGAGAAAAGAGAAGCTTATCTAACTTAGATGCAAAATCAAAACTACCAATTTCAATTACACTATTTAGCTTCACAATAAAACCAATCAAAGAGGAAGGTGTCCAACTTTCTAAGATCACCTTCTACTAAGAGCATAAGACGGAGATGACAAAGATCTGAAAGAAAATCATAAATAGAAGGGAAGTCGGTGTCAACTGGTATCTCTCACCAGTAGCCTAGCTCGCACAGTGAGGATAGAGCAATTAGAACAGACCTGAACCTTAAATCTCTAACTTTCCCTAGCATATAACAAATGGAATGAAGCCTAGCAGCATATTCAATCTTGATAACACAGATTTACAACTAAAATAAATAGAACTTTAGTGAGACGAAAATAGAAGAAGATGCACTTATCGAAATCCGAAAGAGATTAGGCTCCTGGCCACGCTATCACAGAAGAACGATTTCACACCAACCCCAGGTCCAGAACAAAGCATTCAAACAAGATTTGCAGGAAATTGCTAGAATGTCTTTTATTCCAAGTTTTCGCATCCGGACTTTACATTCAAGAGAAGTATATATAGACTCAAGATAGACCCTGATCTTTTCAAAATATCTTCTTCCAAATATCTAAATCTTATCATAAAAATCCCACCGTCGAAGCTTTACAATATAAGGTATTTTTATATAGAGTTTCGATAAACCCTAATCACTCTAAAAATCTTCGTGTGGATCTTGCCATAAATGGAGAAGATAAGACTTGGTTTTATCCTCATCAAATGGGCACTGCGTGTAAATGTATCTTTATCTTTCGATAAGTTGTCAGAGCATCTCATTAATTCTTCTACAAAATTTGGATGAGTCACTGACTTCCGAGGCCTTCCATCCTCGCACAACTGCCTTTGTTTGGTTCGAGTTGAGATTCTCTCCCGTCATTACTTTTGCCATAAATTTTCTGGGCAAATGGATCCATCGACAAATTCCTTAAAGCCTATATTTGTAGCCAGATCTACAAAATCTGGATGAGTCACCACTTCCCAGAATCTCTTATATTTATCTTTCAAATAGCATCTCATTAATTCCTCTTATTTGTGCCAAATATTTCTGTCTTTCTCACCATTACTTCTGCCATGAATGTAACTGTCGAATCACTTTCTGCAAAAGAAAAGCAAAGATTAGAACTTTTTAATTAATTAATTTTCTCATTTAAATATTTCTAGGATTTGGACTATGTCGAAAAGCTTTCACTTCCTTTGGATGGGTGATGAAAAATTTAAAGAATGGCCAAATTTTGCAAAATGAATATAAATCCAAACATGTCGCGATATCGCGACATTTTCTTCAAGTTACTTCTTCCTTGCTTGTGCCTTCACGAAAATGGAACATGTCGCGATATCGTGACATTTCCTTCACTTCATCTCTTTTAAGCTTTTGCCTTCGCAAAAATGGAACATGTCACGAAATCGTGACATTTCCTCCACTTCATCTCTTCCAAGCATTCGCCCTCGCAAAAATGGAACATGTCGCGAAATCGTGACATTTCCTTCACTTCTTCTTTCAGGCTTGCTCCTCTGAAAATGGAACATGTCATGAAATCATGACATTTCCTTCACTTCACCTCTTTCTTCACTTCTTCCTCATGAAAATGGAACATGTCACGAAATCGTGACATTTCCTTCACTTAGTTTCTTTCAAGCTTTCTCCCTCGTGAAAATGGAACATGTCACGAAATCGTGACATTTCCTTCACTTAGTCTCTTCCAAGCATTGGCCCTCGCGAAAATGGAACATGTCACGAAATCATGACATTTCCTTCACTTAGTCTCTTCCAAGCATTGGCCCTCATGAAAATGGAACATGTCACGAAATCGTGACATTTCCTTCACTTCCTCTTTCAAGCTTTCTCCCTCATGAAAATGGAACATGTCATGAAATCGTGACATTTCCTTCACTTCGCTTCTTTCAAGCTTCCCCTCGCAAAAATGGAACATGTCACGAAATCGTGACATTTCCTTCACCTTTGTCTCTTCCAAGTCTTGCCCTCGGAAAATGGAACATGTCACGAAATCGTGACATTTCCTTCACTTTCTCTTCCAACTCCCTCAAAATGAACATGTCCAAACACCTACCTCAAAATGGAACATGTCGCGAAATCACGACATTTCCTTCACTTCATCTTTCAAGCTTCCTCGAAAATGGAACATGTCGACGAAATCGTGACATTTCCTTCACTTCTCTTCCAAGCTTCCCCTCACGAAAATGGAACATGTCACGAAATCGTGACATTTCCTTCACTTAATCTCTTTCAAGCTTTTGCCCTCACAAAAATGGAACATGTCACGATATCGTGACATTTCCTTCACTTAATCTCTTTCAAGCTTCCTCGAAAATGGAACATGCAACCACCAAAAATGGAACATGTCGCGATATCGCGACATTTCCTTCAAGTCCTTCCAAGTTTCCTAAATGGAACATGTCCAAAATCATTTCTTCCTAGCTTCCGAAAATGAGACAAGTCCAAAATGGAACATGTCGCGATATCGCGACATTTCCCTCAAGCTTTTCCTTCACTTTGCAAATTCTCCAAAAATTGTAGGTTGACTCCAGTGACTTTGTCCATATGTATTTGGCATTTTTACATATTGGTGAAGGATCTTCCTTACTCAGAAATAATTTTAACATTTGAAAAATGAATTTTAAATTGCTCGAGAATGATCAACTTCACATGGTGTAGAAAAATGATGAAAATTCAAAGTGCCCAGAATTTGATGAAACTTTACAAGTATCTAAAAAAGCCCAAAGGGTATCCAAATCTGCAAATGGAACTTAAAAATTCATCATGGATTAAGGGAAAATGCATTTAGAAGTTTGTTGGCCAGAAATAGAAACTGCTATTTCTAAATTGAAATCAATGCCATATGCAAGTCTACTTGGACACTTTGATGTAGGCGAAGTTTGAAAAAGGATGCAAGCAAAATTTGGAATTAAAACCCGAAAAACTCAAGAGGGTCCCTGTGGAAAAAATGAATATTAAATATTTTCAAAGGATGGAATTTCATTTTTTAGTGGGGGTGTGTTGCTTCTCAACAAATGGCGATATCTACGGGGAAAATAGTAGCACTATTTAGAATCCAGAACTCTAGTTTCAAAACAATTTAGACTATGTACCATGCTTTGCCACAAATATTTTCTAAAATGATTTAACTACTATCCCGATAGTTGTTAAAGTTTCCCAAGGACATACTAGGTTGAATCACTTAAGGAAGATTCTGATGTGCGATTATAAGTGTATAAACCTTCCTTCAAGGATGACTGGGGCTTCAAATGCTCACTGTGGATTGATCAACTATTTAGATTGTGTAGGGGAAACCGAGTAGAGCTCTGTTTACTAGTTTAGCCTTTTACAGCCCCGACAGAGTTACTCTTTAGATTTTCAAGACCCTGATTCACAACTATGAGGTGGCATCTATAGCCTGGTGAACATGTTTGAGATGTATCCTTCGGGAGCCTTGGCTATGTGTAGAAAAGAATGCCAGTTTTATGTTGGCTTGCCCAACTTTCACCTTCTATCTCTTTTTCTTTTGAAAGATACCGATAGCTGGAATGCCTTGCTCTTTTTTTTTTTTATATTCATCGAGCAATTGATCGACTAACTATTTCAACCTAGGTACCAATAACCTCCTTGGACACTTTGATGTAATTTTATGAATCGGATTCCCCTCTCATGACCAACTTTTCTTGGATTCCCTGGGAGTTCTTCAGCCAAACAGTATAGTAGTTTCTTTATAATCAAAATAATTGTGGCAAGCAAGATACAAAATCCAATTATCTTTCTACTGTTGTTCTAAATAACAAGTAGTCCCACTTTTTAATCCTAGCAGACTATCTCTTAAAACAGAATGAAACAAAATGAAAACACACTAGGCCAATTTTAAATGTTGATTTGTGTTTTCTTTGTTTAGGCAAACTCAAACAAACAGGATTAAAGAGCTAACAGGGAGGAAAAAGGCCACCAGTTAAAGACAAAATTGCACAGACCTCAAAAGATAAAACACAGAACTTCAAAACTTTAAATAAAACAAAATAAAAACACACTACTTCAAACTTTATTTACAATATATACATATGCACAAAGGTTCCTTCAATCACTCAAAAAATGTAGCAGATGGAAAAGCAGAGAAATAGTGCCTTAAAAAAAATTGACCATTTGCAGGTAAATTTAGAAAAATACCTTTCGAGTCCTGTTGACGAAATGCACTCCAGATTATGCTTCCCAAAATTTTTGCTACCTAGGAAAGACTTGGTGTGTTCTCGTCTTCCCCTTTTTTTTTTATAGATCTTGTCCCATAGAAACACCAAATCTGCAAGTCCTTCACCCTGCAAATTAGTCAAATCATATAATAACATGAATGGTGAAGTTTTCAACCCCTGCTTATGTCTTATTCTATCAGCCCATGTGCATACAATTTTTATGCCTCCTTCAAAATCAAGGCATTAACATGTTTATGCTTCTACTTGAAGGGTTTGCAGAATCCTTTCAAAGGGACGGAATGTAAAAACCCCCAGGATCAAATACCTTAAAGCCTTTATAGACCCAGATCATCACATCTTCAGATTT
Source organism: Wollemia nobilis (assembly GCA_028583015.1). Taxonomy (NCBI): domain Eukaryota; kingdom Viridiplantae; phylum Streptophyta; class Pinopsida; order Araucariales; family Araucariaceae; genus Wollemia; species Wollemia nobilis. The sequence goes on from JAQPPZ010007914.1 coordinate 305,573, forward strand.
ATGTAACAACTCAAAGAGATCATATTTTATTTGTACGTCATAGTTCTTAATAACTTGAACATTTTGTGGTTGCTCTACTGCTCCAATATCCAAGATTTCAATTTTTACCCCTCTAGTAGAATTTTCATAATTTGCTCTTTCACCCGAGCCTTGCTTAGATTTAACCCCACCAATGTGGAATGTCCAAATATCATTGTTGTGATTGGTTAGAGTTATGACTGGTCTCACCTTCTTAGTTGTCAAATTATAAACTCCAATATTTGCATCAACACGGTTTACAACCTCTTTTTTGATATTATGTTCGGTGATCACATGCTTATACTGAGACTCTTTGTCTATTCCGAGTTGGTTGACCACATTCACATTTACTATTTTCTTCTCCTTTTCTTGAAATTCAATAGGTGGTCCAGAGTAAGTTTCAATCAAGTTATCTTTTTGTTCAACAATCTGAGCCAACTCATGGAGGGTGATGTTAGCCTTAATTTTCTTCATATCCTCAATGATGTTATACTCCTTCCTAGTTACTTATGTATAGTGATATTGAATCTTATTTTCATTACCCTTTGGTGAGGGAGGATCATTATTAGGAGTAGGTTCTGGATTCTCACATCTCAAATTATAACTGTCCCTTTGGAACTGTTGAAAAGCTTGCACTTCATCCATAGGTATCTCCACGACATTCTCTGACTCATCGGGAAAAGTGAATGAATTTGAAACCATAGTCGTACTATTTTTGGATGAACCAGAACTATCAATATTTCTCTGATTTTTAGGAAAATTTAACTCACCAGGAAAAGCTTCAAAGTTGGGTAATGCTAGGTCACAAATGTTTACTTTAGGCACTTCCACCTTGAACTTGTCAGAATCTTTCTCTATATTTTGCACATGTTGAGTGTGTGTCACAGTTAATGGAGTTTCCTTGGGTAGAGCGTGACATGTTGGCACTAACTCCTGATGTGGAATGGGATTCAAAATAGGCATGTTCCGTGTAACATAGGATATCAAAGGACTTGCTCAAAATTTGAGGTCCTAACTATCTTTCAAGAATTAAAGCTTCCTTATAAGCTCCTGCCAGGGTTGTGATATTGATGTCTCTCTTGAGGAAAATAGAGGTCACCGAATCCAATGCATTCTTATAGATTTCTAAGGCTAGATTTGCACTTGGGATGTAATGACCAGTCATTCTACCATAAGCTTTTTGGAACCTCACATTGAAAGACCTGATAGCTTCACCAGACTCTCTCTTAATGTTAGAAAACTGTTGATATAACACACTAGGGTCAATCACTTCACCAAATTGTGATACAAAAACTTTCTCCAGGTCATTCCAACTAGTAATAGAGTCATTAGTAAGATTCAAAAACCAGTCGTATGCTTCCCCTTGGAGAGTGAATGGGAATAACCTACAAGCCACATCTTCATGTTGCACATTCAACAACTTTAGAGCATTTTTATATGCCACCAGGTGTTCTTCTGCTGTTCTGATTCCATCATGTTTGTAGGTAGGAAGATACTTCTCAAGATTTCTAGGTAAATCATGCGCTACACCAGGGATATTCAAAGCAGTGGAACCCAACCAGTTTGCCATCACTACCTGATTAACGATGATATTTTGAGTTGCAGTTGGAGGAACTACAAGTGGTGATAAAACTATGCTAGACAAAGACTTGGCCCTTATAAGGTTGCTTCTCCTTGGGGTTTCTAACTCAGGCACAAGGAGCTCTCCAACTCTGGAGTGGGACCTAGTTACTCTATAGGTAGAATCCAACTTTTCACAAGCAACTTACAATCCTTAACAAATACTGAATGGAGTTCAGTCGGCCCTCCTTCTAGCACCAATTTTAAATGTTGGTTCGTCTTTCATACACACCCCATGAAGAATGAGCATAAAATACCAATAACACTTATACGGGATAAATCCCACTCACTTTAGGATCTTGCTGGTTATCCAAGGTGTGAGTTACAGAGTTGGGTCGAATGTCTATTCACTCTTTTTCGCTTCTAGAATAGTTTCAAGTGGACTGTCTGTTACCTTACAATGGGCTCGACCTTCGTTCAATAATGTTTAGCGGTTGTTATCTTTGTTGACTATCGGATTTACAATGAGTTCTTTGATATAGCTCTTTATGTTTTAGCAGATTAAATAAAAGACAAATTTGAAAGAAAATAAAAATGAATCATTTAACGGTGGAACAAAGAGAGTAGGGTAGGGCAGAAAAGAGAAGCTTATCTAACTTAGATGCAAAATCAAAACTATCAATTTCAATTACACTATTTAGCTTCACAATAAAACCAATCAAAGAGGAAGGTGTCCAACTTTCTAAGATCACCTTCTACTAAGAGCATAAGACGGAGATAACATAGATCTGAAAGAAAATCATAAATAGAAGGGAAGTCGGTGTCAACTGGTATCTCTCACAAGTAGCCTAGCTCGCACAGTGAGGATAGAGCAATTAGAACAGACCTGAACCTTAAATCTCTAACTTTCCCTAGCATATAACAAATGGAATGAAGCCTAGCAGCATATTCAATCTTGATAACACAGATTTACAACTAAAATAAATAGAACTTTAGTGAGACGAAAATAGAAGAAGATGCACTTATCAAAATCCGAAAGAGATTAGGCTCCTGGCCACGCTATCACAGAAGAACGATTTCACACCAACCCCAAGTCCAGAACAAAGCATTCAAACAAGATTTGCAGGAAATTGCTAAAATGTCTTTTATTCCAAGTTTTCGCATCCGGACTTTACATTCAAGAGAAGTATATATAGACTCAGGATAGACCCTGATCTTTTCAAAATATCTTCTTCCAAATATCTAAATCTTATCATAAAAATCCCACCGTCGAAGCTTTACAATATAAGGTATTTTTATATAGAGTTTCGATAAACCCTAATCACTCTGAAAATCTTCGTGTGGATCTTGCCATAAATGGAGAAGATAAGATTTGGTTTTATCCTCATCAAATGGGCACCGCGTGTAAATGTATCTTTATCTTTCGATAAGCTATCAGAGCATCTCATTAATTCTTCTACAAAATTCGGATGAGTCACTGACTTCCGAGGCCTTCCATCCTCGCACAACTGCCTTTGTTTGGTTCGAGTTGAGATTCTCTGCCCGTCATTACTTTTGCCATAAATTTTCTGGGCAAATGGATCCACCGAAAATTCCTTAAAGTCTGTATTTGTGGCCAGATCTGCAAAATCTGGATGAGTCACTGACTTCGACATCTCTTATCTTTATCTTTCGACAAGCTGTCAAAGCATCTCATTAATTCCTCGCTTGATTTGTGCCAAAATTCAGGTTTGTCTGTCTTTCTCGCCATTACTTCTGCCATGAATGTAACTGTCGAATTACTTTCTGCAAAAGAAAAGCAAAGATTAGAAATTTTTAATTAATTAATTTTCTCATTTAAATATTTCTAGGGTTTGGACTATGTCGAAAAGCTTTCACTTCCTTTGGATGGGTGATGAAAAATTTAAAGAATGGCCAAATTTTGCAAAATGAATATAAATCCAAACATGTCGCGATATCGTGACATTTTCTTCAAGTTACTTCTTCCTTGCTTGTGCCTTCACGAAAATGGAACATGTCGCGATATCGTGACATTTCCTTCACTTCATTCTTTCTAAGCTTTTTCTCAAAATGGAACATGTCGTAAATATCTCCTGACATTTCCTCCACTTCATCTCTTCCAAGCTTGCCCTAATAATTCAAAAATGGAACATGTCGCGAAATCGTGACATTTCCTTCACTTTCTCTTTCACTTCGCCCTCGCAAAAATGGAACATGTCACGAAATCGTGACATTTCCTTCACTTATCTCTTCAATTCCCAAAATGACATCATCATTTCTTTTTATAAAATGGAACATGTCATGAAATCGTGACATTTCCTTCACCTCTTCTTCCTCACGAAAATGGAACATGTCGCGAAATCGTGACATTTCCTTCACTTCATCTCTTCCAAGTCTTGCCCTCGCGAAAATGGAACATGTCATGAAATCGTGACATTTCCTCCACTTCCCAAATGAAATAAATACCGAAATGGAACATGTCAAATATTTCCTTCAAGCCCTCAGAAAATGGAACATGTCGACGAAACTCGCGACATTTCCTTCACTTCATCTCTTTCAAGCTTTGCCCTCACGAAAATGGAACATGTCACGAAACTCCGACATTTCCTTCAAAAAATTAAAAAACATTTCCCCTTAATGAGAAAATGGAACATGTCGCGATATCGCGACATTTCCCTCAAGCTTTTCTTCCACTTTGCAAATTCTCCAAAAATTGTAGGTTGACTCCAGTGACTTTGTCCATCTGTATTTGGCATTTTTACATATTGGTGAAGGATCTTCCTTACTCATAAATAATTTTAACATTTGAAAAATGAATTTTAAATTGCTCGAGAATGATCAGCTTCACATGGTGTAGAAAAATGATGAAAATTCAAAGTGCCCAGAATTTGATGAAACTTTACAAGCATCTAAAAAAGCCCAAAGGGTATCCAAATCTGCAAATGGAACTTTAAAATTCATCACGGATTAAGGGAAAATGCATTTAGAAGTTTGCTGGCCAGAAATAGAAACTGCTATTTCTAAATTGAAATCAATGCCATATGCAAGTCTACTTGGACACTTTGATGTAGGCGAAGTTTGAAAAAGGATGCAAGCAAAATTTGGAATTAAAACCCGAAAAACATCAAGAGGGTCCCTACGGAAAAATGAAAATTAAATATTTTCAAAGGATGGAATTTCATTTTTTTAGTGGGGGTGTGTTGCTTCTCAACAAATGGCGATATCTACGGGGAAAATAGTAGCACTATTTAGAATCCAGAACTCTAGTTTCAAAACAATTTAGACTATGTACCATGCTTTGCCACAAATATTTTCTAAAATGACTTAACTACTATCTGCTAGCTGTTAAAGTTTCCCAAGGACATACTAGGTTGAACCACTTAAGGAAGATTTTGATGTGCGATTACAAGTGTATAAACCTTCTTCCAAGGATGACCGGGGCTTCAAATGCTTGCTATGGATCGAACAACTATTTAGATTGTGTAGGGGAAACCGAGTAGAGCTCTGTTTACTAGTTTAGCCTTTCACAGCCTCGACAGAGTTACTCTTTAGATTTTCACGACCCTGATCACAATTATGAGGTGGCATCTATAGCTTGGTGAACATGTTTGAGATGTATCCTTCGGGAGCCTTGGCTATGTGCAGGAAAGAATGCCAGTTTTATGTTGGCTTGCCCAACTTTCACCTTCTCTCTCTTTTTCTTTTGAAAGATACCGATTACTGGAGTGCCTTGCTCTTCTTTTTTTTTTTTTTTTATATTCATCGAGCAATTGATCAACTAACTGTTTCAGCCCAGGTACCAACAACCTCCTTGGACGCTTTGATGTAATTTTATGAATCGGATTCCCCTCTCATGACCAACTTTTCTTGGATTCCCTGGGAGTTCTTCAACCAAACAGTATAGTAGTTTCTTTATAATCAAAATAATTGTGGCAAGCAAGATACAAAATCCAATTATCTTTCTACTGTTGTTCTAGATAACAAGTAGTCCCACTTTTTAATCCTAGCAGACTATCTCTTAAAATAGAATGAAACAAAATGAAAACACACTAGGCCAATTTTCAATGTTGATTTGTGTTTTTCTTTGTTTAGGCAAACTCAAACAAACAGGATTAAAGAGCTAAAAGGGAGGAAAAAGGCCACCAGTTAAAGACAAAATTGCACAGACCTCAAAAGACAAAACACAGAACTTCAAACTTTTAAATAAAACAAAATAAAAACACACTACTTCACACTTTATTTACAATATATACATATGCACAAAGGTTCCTTCAATCACTCAAAATATGTAGCAGATGGAAAAGCAGAGAAATAGTGCCTTAAAAAAAATTGACCATTTACAGGTAAATTTAGAAAAATACCTTTCAGGTCCTGTTGACGAAATGCACTCCGGATTATGCTTCCCAAAATTTTTGCTACGTGGGAAAGACTTGGTGCGTTTACTGTCTTCCCCTTTTTTTTTTTTATAGATCTTGTCCCACAGAAACACCAAATCTGCAAGTCCTTCACCCTGCAAATTAGTCAAATCATATAATAACATGAATGGTGAAGTTTTCAACCCCTGCTTATGTCTTATTCTATCAGCCCATGTGCATACAATTTTTATGCCTCCTTCAAAATCAAGGCATTAACATGTTTATGCTTCTACTTGAAGGGTTTGCAGAATCCTTTCAAAGGGACGGAATGTAAAAACCCCCAGGATCAAATACCTTAAAGCCTTCATAGACCCAGATCATCACATCTTCGGATTTATGTAACAACTCAAAGAGATCATATTTTATTTGTACGTCATAGTTCTTAATAACTTGAACATTTTGTGGTTGCTCTACTGCTCCAATATCCAAGATTTCAATTTTTACCCCTCTAGTAGAATTTTCATAATTTGCTCTTTCACCCGAGCCTTGCTTAGATTTAACCCCACCAATGTGGAATGTCCAAATATCATTGTTGTGATTGGTTAGAGTCATGACTCGGTCTCACCTTCTTAGTTGTTAAATTATAAACCCCAATATCTCGCATCAACACGGTTTACAACCTCTTTTTTGATATTATGTTCAGTGATCACATGCTTATACTGAGACTCTTTGTCTATTCCGAGTTGGTTGACCACATTCACATTTACTATTTTCTTCTCCTTTTCTTGAAATTCAATAGGTGGTCCAGAGTAAGTTTCAATCAAGTTATCTTTTTGTTCAACAATCTGAGCCAGCTCATGGAGGGTGATGTTAGCCTTAATTTTCTTCATATCCTCAATGATGTTATACTCCTTCCTAGTTACTTCTGTATAGTGATATTGAATCTTATTTTCATTACCCTTTGGTGAGGGAGGATCATTATTAGGAGTAGGTTCTGGATTCTCACATCTCAAATTATAACTGTCCCTTTGGAACTGTTGAAAAGCTTGCACTTCATCCATAGGTATCTCCACGACATTCTCTGACTCATCGGGAAAAGTGAATGAATTTGAAACCATAGTCGTACTATTTTTGGATGAACCAGAACTATCAATATTTCTCTGATTTTTAGGAAAATTTAACTCACCAGGAAAAGCTTCAAAGTTGGGTAATGCTAGGTCACAAATGTTTACTTTAGGCACTTCCACCTTGAACTTGTCAGAATCTTTCTCTATATTTTGCACATGCTGAGTGTGTGTCACAGTTAATGGAGTTTCCTTGGGTAGAGCGTGACATGTTGGCACTAACTCATGATGTGGAATGGGATTCAAAATAGGCATGTTCTACGTAACATAGGATATCAAAGGACTGCTCAAAATTTGAGGTCCTAACTGTCTTTCAAGAATTAAAGCTTCCTTATAAGCTCCTGCCAGGGTTGTGATATTGATGTCTCTCTTGAGGAAAATAGAGGTCACCGAATCCAATGCATTCTTATAGATTTCTAAGGCTAGATTTGCACTTGGGATGTAATGACCAGTCATTCTACCATAAGCTTTTTGGAACCTCACATTGAAAGACCTGATATCTTCACCGGACTCTCTCTTAATGTTAGAAAATTGTTGATATAACACACTGGGGTCAATCACTTCACCAAATTGTGATACAAAAACTTTCTCCAGGTCATTCCAACTAGTAATAGAGTCATTAGTAAGATCCAAAAACCAGTCGTATGCTCCCTCTTGGAGAGTGAATGGGAATAACCTACAAGCCACATCTTCATGCTGCACATTCAACAACTTTAGAGCATTTTTATATGCCACCAGGTGTTCTTCTGATGTTCTAATTCCATCATGTTTGTAGGTAGGAAGATACTTCTCAGGATTTCTGGGTAAATCATGCGCTACACCAGGGATATTCAAAGCGGTGGAACCCAACCAGTTTGCCATCACTACCTGATTAACGATGATATTTTGAGTTGCAGTTGGAGGAACTACAAGTGGTGATAAAACTATGTTGGACAAAGACTTGGCCCTTCCCGAGGCTGCTTCTCCTTAGGGTTTCTAACTCAGGCACTAGGAGCTCTCCAGCTCTGGAGTGGGACCTGGTTACTCTGTAGGTAGAATCCAGCTTTTCACAAGCAACTTACAATCCTTAACAAATACTGAACGGAGTTCAGTAGGCCCTCCTTCTAGCGCCAATTTTAAATGTTGGTTCGGCTTTCATACACACCCCATGAAGAATGAGCATAAAATACCAATAACACTTATACGGGATAAATCCCACTCACTTTAGGATCTTGCTGGTTATCCAAGGTGTGAGTTACAGAGTTGGGTCGAATGTCTATTCACTCTTTTTCGCTTCTGGAATAGTTTCAAGTGGACTGTCTGTTACCTTACAATGGGCTCGACCTTCGTTCAATAATGTTTAGAGGTTGTTATCTTTGTTGACTATCGGATTTACAATGAGTTCTTTGATATAGCTCTTTATGTTTTAGCAGATTAAATAAAAGATAAATTTGAAAGAAAATAAAAATGGATCATTTAACGGTGGAACAGAGAGAGTAGGGTAGGGCAGAAAAGAGAAGCTTATCTAACTTAGTTGCAAAATCAAAACTACCAATTTCAATTACACTATTTAGCTTCACAATAAAACCAATCAAAGAGGAAGGTGTCCAACTTTCTAAGATCACCTTCTACTAAGAGCATAAGACGGAGATGACAAAGATCTGAAAGAAAATCATAAATAGAAGGGAAGTCGGTGTCAATTGGTATCTCTCACCAGCAGCCTAGCTCGCGCAGTGAGGATAGAGCAATTAGAACAGACCTGAACCTTAAATCTCTAACTTTCCCTAGCATACAACAAATGGAATGAAGCCTAGCAGCATATTCAATCTTGATAACACAGATTTACAACTAAAATAAATAGAACTTTAGTGAGACGAAAATAGAAGAAGATGCACTTATCGAAATCCGAAAGAGATTAGGCTCCTGGCCACGCTATCACAGAAGAACGATTTCACACCAACCCCAGGTCCAGAACAAAGCATTCAAACAAGATTTGCAAGAAATTGCTAGAATGTCTTTTATTCCAAGTTTTCGCATCCGGACTTTACATTCAAAAGAAGTATATATAGACTCAGGACAGACCCTGATCTTTTCAAAATATCTTCTTCCAAATATCTAAATCTTATCATAAAAATCCCACCGTCGAAGCTTTACAATATAAGGTATTTTTATATAGAGTTTCGATAAACCCTAATCACTCTGAAAATCTTCGTGTGGATCTTGCCATAAATGGAGAAGATAAGACTTGGTTTTATCCTCATCAAATGGGCACTGCGTGTAAATGTATCTTTATCTTTCGATAAGCTGTCAGAGCATCTCATTAATTCTTCTACAAAATTTGGATGAGTCACTGACTTCTGAGGCCTTCCATCCTCGCACAACTGCCTTTGTTTGGTTCGAGTTGAGATTCTCTGCCCGCCATTACTTTTGCCATAAATTTTCTGGGCAAATGGATCCACCGGAAAATTCCTTAAAGTCTGTATTTGTGGCTAGATCTACAAAATCTGGATGAGTCACTGACTTCCCGACATCTCTTATCTTTATCTTTCGGCAAGCCGTCAGAGCATCTCATTAATTCCTCGCTTGATTTGTGCCAAAATTTAGGTTTGTCTATCTTTCTCGCCATTACTTCTGCCATGAATGTAACTGTCGAATCACTTTCTGCAAAAGAAAAGCAAAGATTAGATTTTTAATTAATTAATTTTCTCATTTAAATATTTCTAGGGTTTGGACTGTGTCGAAAAGCTTTCACTTCCTTTGGATGGGTGATGAAAAATTTAAAGAATGGCCAAATTTTGCAAAATGAATATAAATCCAAACATGTCGCGATATCGTGACATTTTCTTCAAGTTACTTCTTCCTTGCTTGTGCCTTCATGAAAATGGAACATGTCGCGATATCGCGACATTTCCTTCACTTCATGTCTTTTAAGCTTTTGCCCTCGTGAAAATGGAACATGTCGTGATATCGTGACATTTCCTTCCACTTCATCTCTTCCAAGCTTGGCCCTCACAAAAATGGAACATGTCGCGAAATCGTGACATTTCCTTCACTTCAAATGAAACAACCATTTCACTTCCCTAAAATGGAACATGTCGCGAAATCGTGACATTTCCTTCACTTCTTTCAAGTCTCCTCACAAAAATGGAACATGTCACGAAATCGTGACATTTCCTTCACTTCTCTCTTTCCAAGCTTCCTCACAAAATGGAACATGTCACAAATCCACATTTCCTTCACTTCATCTCTCCCACCTCTCCCCCCAAATGGAACATGTCGCGAAATCGCGACATTTCCTTCACTTCTTTCTTTACTTTCAAAATGGAACATGTCGCGAATATCGTGACATTTCCTTCACTCTCTTCAACTCCTCAAAATGGAACATGTCTCGAAATCGTGACATTTCCTTCACTTCATCTCTTCCAAGCTTTCTTCCTCCTGAAAATGGAACATGTCGCGAAATCCTGACATTTCCTTCACTTCTAAATGGAACATGGTCGAAATCGCGACATTTCCTTCTTTTATCCTCGGAAAATGGAACATGTCGAACATCCAATAATCTAATACATTTCCTTCAGCTTTTCTTTCAAGCTTCCTCGCAAAATGAAACATTCAAAAAAATGGAACATGTCGCGATATCGCGACATTTCCCTCAAGCTTTTCTTCCACTTTGCAAATTCTCCAAAAATTGTAGGTTGACTCCAGTGACTTTGTCCATATGTATTTGGCATTTTTACATATTGGTGAAGGATCTTCCTTACTCATAAATAATTTTAACATTTGAAAAATGAATTTTAAATTGCTCGAGAATGATCAGCTTCACATGGTGTAGAAAAATGATGAAAATTCAAAGTGCCCAGAATTTGATGAAACTTTACAAGCATCTAAAAAGGCCCAAAGGGTATCCAAATCTGCAAACGGAACTTTAAAATTCATCACGGATTAAGGGAAAATGCATTTAGAAGTTTGCTGGCCAGAAATAGAAACTGCTATTTCTAAATTGAAATCAATGCCATATGCAAGTCTACTTGGACACTTTGATGTAGGCGAAGTTTGAAAAAGGATGCAAGCAAAATTTGGAATTAAAACCCGAAAAACATCAAGAGGGTCCCTACGGAAAAATGAAAATTAAATATTTTCAAAGGATGGAATTTCATTTTTTTAGTGGGGGTGTGTTGCTTCTCAACAAATGGCGATATCTGCAGGGAAAATAGTAGCACTATTTAGAATCCAGAACTCTAGTTTCAAAACAATTTAGACTATGTACCATGCTTTGCCACAAATATTTTCTAAAATGATTTAACTACTATCTGCTAGTTGTTAAAGTTTCCCAAGGACATACTAGGTTGAACCACTTAAGGAAGATTTTGATGTGCGATTACAAGTGTATAAACCTTCTTCCAAGTATGACCGGGGCTTCGAATGCTCACTATGGATCGATCAACTATTTAGATTGTGTAGGGGAAACCGAGTAGAGCTCTGTTTACTAGTTTAGCCTTTTACAACCTCGACAGAGTTACTCTTTAGATTTTCACGACCCTGATTCACAACTATGAGGTGGCATCTATAGCTTGGTGAACATGTTTGAGATGTATCCTTCGGGAGCCTTGGCTATGTGTAGAAAAGAGTGCCAGTTTTATGTTGGCTTGCCCAACTTTCACCTTCTCTCTCTTTTTCTTTTGAAAGATACCGATAACTGGAATGCCTTGCTACTTTTTTTTTTTTTTTTTTATTCATCGAGCAATTGATCGACTAACTGTTTCAGCCCGGGTACCAATAGCCTCCTTGGACGCTTTGATGTAATTTTATGAATCGGATTCCCCTCTCATGACCAACTTTTCTTGGATTCCCTGGGAGTTCTTCAGCCAAACAATATAGTAGTTTCTTTATAATCAAAATAATTGTGGCAAGCAAGATACAAAATCCAATTATCTTTCTACTGTTGTTCTAAATAACAAGTAGTCCCACTTTTTAGTCCTAGCAGACTATCTCTTAAAATAGAATGAAACAAAATGAAAACACACTAGGCCAATTTTAAATGTTGATTTGTGTTTTTCTTTGTTTAGGCAAACTCAAACAAACAGGATTAAAGAGTTAAAAGGGAGGGAAAAAGGCCACCGGTTAAAGACAAAATTGCACAGACCTCAAAAGATAAAATACAGAACTTCAAACTTTTAAATAAAACAAAATAAAAACACACTACTTCACACTTTATTTACAATATATACATATGCACAAAGGTCCCTTCAATCACTCAAAATATGTAGCAGATGGAAAAGCAGAGAAATAGTGCCTTAAAAAAATTGACCATTTGCAGGTAAATTTAGAAAAATACCTTTCAAGTCCCGTTGACGAAATGCACTCCAGATTATGCTTCCCAAAATTTTTGCTACGTGGGAAAGACTTGGTGCGTTTATTGTCTTCCCCTTTTTTTTTTTTATGGATCTTGTCCCACAGAAACACCAAATCTGCAAGTCCTTCACCCTGCAAATTAGTCAAATCATATAATAACATGAATGGTGAAGTTTTCAACCCCTGCTTATGTCTTATTCTATCAGCCCATGTGCATACAATTTTTATGCCTCCTTCAAAATCAAGGCATTAACATGTTTATGCTTCTACTTGAAGGGTTTGCAGAATCCTTTCAAAGGGACGGAATGTAAAAACCCCCCAGGATCAAATACCTTAAAGCCTTTATAGACCCGGATCATCACATCTTCAGATTTATGTAACAACTCAAAGAGATCATATTTTATTTGTACGTCATAGTTCTTAATAACTTGAACATTTTGTGGTTGCTCTCATTGCTCCAATATCCAAGATTTCAATTTTTATCCCTCTAGTAGAATTTTCATAATTTGCTCTTTCACCTGAGCCTTGCTTAGATTTAACCCCATCAATGTGTAATGTCCAAATATCATTGTTGTGATTGGTTAGAGCTGTAACTGGTCTCACCTTCTCAGTTGTCAAATTATAAACTCCAATATCTGCATCAACACGGTTTACAACCTCTTTTTTGATATTATGTTCAGTGATCACATGCTTATACCGAGACTCTTTGTCTATTCCGAGTTGGTTGACCACATTCACATTTACTATTTTCTTCTCCTTTTCTTGAAATTCAATAGGTGGTCCAGAGTAAGTTTCAATCAAGTTATCTTTTTGTTCAACAATCCGAGCCGACTCATGGAGGGTGATGTTAGCCTTAATTTTCTTCATATCCTCAATGATGTTATACTCCTTCCTAGTTACTTCTGTATAGTGATATTGAATCTTATTTTCATTACCCTTTGGTGAGGGAGGATCATTATTAGGAGTAGGTTCTGGATTCTCACATCTCAAATTATAACTGTCCCTTTGGAACTCGTTGAAAAGCTTGCACTTCATCCATAGGTATCTCCACGACATTCTCTCGACTCATCGAGAAAAGTGAATGAATTTGAAACCATAGTCGTACTATTTTTGGATGAACCAGAACTATCAATATTTCTCTGATTTTTAGGAAAATTTAACTCACCAGAAAAAGCTTCAAAGTTGGGTAATGCTAGGTCACAAATGTTTACTTTAGGCACTTCCACCTTGAACTTGTCAGAATCTTTCTCTATATTTTGCACATGTTGAGTGTGTGTCACAGTTAATGGAGTTTCCTTGGGTAGAGCGTGACATGTTGGCACTAACTCATGATGTGGAATGGGATTCAAAATAGGCATGTTCTGCGTAACATAGGATATCAAAGGACTGCTCAAAATTTGAGGTCCTAACTATCTTTCAAGAATTAAAGCTTCCTTATAAGCTCCTCGCCAGGGTTGTGATATTGATGTCTCTCTTGAGGAAAATAGAGGTCACCGAATCCAATGCATTCTTATAGATTTCTAAGGCTAGATTTGCACTTGGGATGTAATGACCAGTCATTCTACCATAAGATTTTTGGAACCTCACATTGAAAGACCTGATATCTTCACCAGACTCTCTCTTAATGTTAGAAAACTGTTGATATAACACACTGGGGTCAATCACTTCACCAAATTGTGATACAAAAACTTTCTCCAGGTCATTCCAACTAGTAATAGAGTCATTAGTAAGATCCAAAAACCAGTCGTATGCTCCCTCTTGGAGAGTGAATGGGAATAACCTACAAGCCACATCTTCATGCTGCACATTCAACAACTTTAGAGCATTTTTATATGCCACCAGGTGTTCTTCTATTGTTCTGATTCCATCATGTTTGTAGGTAGGAAGATACTTCTCAAGATTTCTGGGTAAATCATGCGCTACACCAGGGATATTCAAAGCAGTGGAACCCAACCAGTTTGCCATAACTACCTGATTAACGATGATATTTTGAGTTGCAGTTGGAGGAACTACAAGTGGTGATAAAACTATGTTGGACAAAGACTTGGCCCTTCTGAGGCTGCTTCTCCTTGGGGTTTCTAACTCAGGCACAAGGAGCTCTCCAGCTCTGGAGTGGGACCCGGTTACTTTGTAGGTAGAATCCAACTTTTCACAAGCAACTTACAATCCTTAACAAATATTGAACGGAGTTCGATCGGCCCTCCTTCTAGCGCCAATTTTAAATGTTGGTTCGTCTTTCATACACACCCCATGAAGAATGAGCATAAAATACCAATAACACTTATACGGGATAAATCCCACTCACTTTAGGATCTTGTCTGGTTATCCAAGGTGTGAGTTACAGAGTTGGGTCGAATGTCTATTCACTCTTTTTCGCTTCTGGAATAGTTTCAAGTGGATTGTCTGTTACCTTACAATGGGCTCGACCTTCGTTCAATAATGTTTAGCGGTTGTTATCTTTGTTGACTATCGGATTTACAATGAGTTCTTTGATATAGCTCTTTATGTTTTAGCAGATTAAATAAAAGACAAATTTGAAAGAAAATAAAAATGGATCATTTAACGATGGAACAGAGAGAGTAGGGTAGGGCAGAAAAGAGAAGCTTATCTAACTTAGTTGCAAAATCAAAACTACCAATTTCAATTACACTATTTAGCTTCACAATAAAACCAATCAAAGAGGAAGGTGTCCAACTTTCTAAGATCACCTTCTACTAAGAGCATAAGACGGAGATGACAAAGATCTGAAAGAAAATCATAAATAGAAGGGAAGTCAGTGTCAACTGGTATCTCTCACCACAGACCTAGCTCGCGCAGTGAGGATAGAGCAATTAGAACAGACCTGAACCTTAAATCTCTAACTTTCCCTAGCATACAACAAATGGAATGAAGCCTAGCAGCATATTCAATCTTGATAACACAGATTTACAACTAAAATAAATAGAACTTTAGTGAGACAAAAATAGAAGAAGATGCACTTATCGAAATCTGAAAGAGATTAGGCTCCTGGCCACGCTATCACAGAAGAATGATTTCACACCAACCCCAGGTCCAGAACAAAGCATTCAAACAAGATTTGCAGGAAATTGCTAGAATGTCTTTTATTCCAAGTTTTCGCATCTGGACTTTACATTCAAGAGAAGTATATATAGACTCGGGACATGCCTTGATCTTTTCAAAATATCTTCTTCCAAATATCTAAATCTTATCATAAAAATCCCACCGTCGAGGCTTTACAATATAAGGTATTTTTATATAGAGTTTCGATAAACCCTAATCACTCAAAATCTTCGTGTGGATCTTGCCATAAATGGAGAAGATAAGACTTGGTTTTATCCTCATCAAATGGGCACCGTGTGTAAATGTATCTTTATCCTTCGATAAGCTGTCAGAGCATCTCATTAATTCTTCTACAAAATTCGGATGAGTCACTGACTTCCGAGGCCTTCCATCCTCGCACAACCGCCTTTGTTTGGTTCGAGTTGAGATTCTCGGCCCGTCATTACTTTTGCCATAAATTTTTTGGGCAAATGGATCCACCAGAAAATTCCTTAAAGCCTATATTTGCGGCCAGATCTGCAAAATCTGGATGAGTCACTGACTTCCCGACATCTCTTATCTTTATCTTTCGGCAAGCCGTCAGAGCATCTCATTAATTCCTCGCTTGATTTGTGCCGAAATTTAGGTTTGTCTGTCTTTCTCGCCATTACTTCTGCCATGAATGTAACTGTCGAATTACTTTACGCAAAAGAAAAGCAAAGATTAGAACTTTTAATTAATTAATTTTCTCATTTAAATATTTCTAGGGTTTGGACTGTGTCGAAAAGCTTCCACTTCCTTTGGATGGGTGATGAAAAATTTAAAGAATGGCCAAATTTTGCAAAATGAATATAAATCCAAACATGTCGCGATATCGCGACATTTTCTTCAAGTTACTTCTTCCTTGCTTGTGCCTTCACGAAAATGGAACATGTCGCGATATCGCGACATTTCCTTCACTTCATGTCTTTTAAGCTTTTGCCCTCGCGAAAATGGAACATGTCGCGATATCGTGACATTTCCTTCACTTCATCTCTTCCAAGCATTGGCCCTCGTGAAAATGGAACATGTCGCGAAATCATGACATTTCCTTCACTTCATTTCTTTCAAGCTTCGCCCTCGCGAAAATGGAACATGTCGCGAAATCGCGACATTTCCTTCACTTCGCTTCTTTCAGCTTTCGCCCTCGCGAAAATGGAACATGTCACGAAATCGCGACATTTCCTTCACTTCGTCTCTTCCAAGCTTTCGCCCTCGCAAAAATGGAACATGTCGCGAAATCGCGACATTTCCTTCACTTAATCTCTTCCAAGCCTTGGCCCTCGAAAATGGAACATGTCGCGAAATCGTGACATTTCCTTCACTTCACTTCTTTCAAGCTTTCGCCCTCGCAAAAATGGAACATGTCGCGAAATCGCGACATTTCCTTCACTTCGCTTCTTTCAGCTTTCGCCCTCGCGAAAATGGAACATGTCGCGAAATCGCGACATTTCCTTCACTTAGTCTCTTCCAAGTCTTGGCCCTCGCGAAAATGGAACATGTCGCGAAATCGTGACATTTCCTCCACTTTGTCTCTTCCAAGCTTTGGCCCTCGCGAAAATGGAACATGTCGCGAAATCGCGACATTTCCTTCACTTCATGTTTTTCAGGCTTTCTTCCTCGCGAAAATGGAACATGTCGCGAAATCGCGACATTTCCTTCACTTCATTTCTTCCAAGCTTTCGCCCTCGCGAAAATGGAACATGTCGCGAAATCGTGACATTTCCTTCACTTTGTCTCTTCCAAGCTTTCGCCCTCGCGAAAATGGAACATGTCACGAAATCGCGACATTTCCTTCACTTCATCTCTTTCAAGCTTCTGCCCTCGCGAAAATGGAACATGTCGCGAAATCGCGACATTTCCTTCACTTCGTCTTTCTCAAGCTTTCGCCCTCGCGAAAATGGAACATGTCCAACGAAATCGCGACATTTCCCTCAAGTCATTCTTCCAAGCTTTTGCCTTCACGAAAATGGAACATGTCGCGATATCGCGACATTTCCTTCACTTAGTCTTCTTTCAAGCTTTTGCCCTCGCAAAAATGAGACATGTCCGAAAATGGAACATGTCGCGATATCGCGACATCGGACTTTAAAAGATTTTAGGGTACAATTAAATTTGAGCGAAAGTCCGACAAGTCCAAAAATGGAACATGTCGCGATATCGCGACATTTCCCTCAAGATTTTCTTCCAAGTTTTTCTCTCGCGAAAATGAGACAAGTCCAAAAATGGAACATGTCGCGATATCGCGACATTTCCCTCAAGCTTTTCTTCCACTTTGCAAATTCTCCAAAAATTGTAGGTTGACTCCAGTGACTTTGTCCATCTGTATTTGGCATTTTTACATATTGGTGAAGGATCTTCCTTACTCATAAATAATTTTAACATTTGAAAAATGAATTTTAAATTGCTCGAGAATGATCAACTTCACATGGTGTAGAAAAATGATGAAAACTCAAAGTGCCCAGAATTTGATGAAACTTTACAAGCATCTAAAAAGGCCCAAAGGGTATCCAAATTTGCAAACGGAACTTTAAAATTCATCACGGATTAAGGGAAAATGCATTTAGAAGTTTGTTGGCCAAAAATAGAAACTGCTATTTCTAAATTGAAATCAATGCCATATGCAAGTCTACTTGGACACTTTGATGTAGGCGAAGTTTGAAAAAGGATGCAAGCAAAATTTGGAATTAAAACCCGAAAAACTCAAGAGGGTCCTTGCGAAAAAATGAAAATTAAATATTTTCAAAGGATGGAATTTCATTTTTTTAGTGGGGGTGTGTTGCTTCTCAATAGATACTTGAGTCATTCCTTTGCCTGCTCCTTTGTTTCACTTTGTATTTGGCCACCTGCTGCCAATTGCAGAGTTGATACCTTTATTTGTGTTTTTTCCTTAGCTTGCTTAGGCAACAAATATTTTAACTTGATGGAATCCTTCTCCTTAGTCTTCACACTAGGTACCTTCGCAAAAGGTTGCTTTCTTTCATCTTGTATTTTTGGTTGTATGCACTTTCAAAGGTTGCAGCTCATCTGGATCTACCATTACTGGCTTCTTCCCATATCTCGTAAGAACCGAGACTTGCCCCAAATATGGTATCATAAAATTATGATCAAATTTCCTGATCATACTGACTTATCTGCCAACCGAACTCTCCGCCAGTGTTTGCACATAATTCATATGCACCATGCAGGTTTCTTCTCCATGAGTATCATTGCAGGTTGAACAACAGTACACCTTTTCTATTGTGTTGGTTTCTTAATTTGCTAGCACCGTTGTGCTCTTTTCAGGATCTCTATTGGTAGATGCTTGCTCTCGAGTAATAGGTGGAGTTTGAAATTTCCTTGTTCTAAATTCAACCTCTACCTGTTTATTTCTTACTATTTCCAGTTCATTTGATATCGTTTGTAGGGATGCGTTATTAGATTTTACCTCCTACAACAGCATTGTGAAAGGATCAAGATTAGAAGGCATGGGCAACGATAATGGAACTGGTGGTGCTGGCAACGCAGGAGTGGAAATAGGTGCAGGTAATTGTGGAACTGACTGATTAGGTAGTTGTGGAAAGCTTAGAGCTGAATGTTGTGGAATAGGAATAGGAGCAATTTGGGGCAGACCTGAGCTCCATGAGGGAATTGGGTACGTGGAAGGCATAGGCTATAAAAATGCACTGAAGTATAAATACTATGGAAGATTAGGAAGAATGGGCATAGTCATTTTTGGGGGAAGCCTGCCTATAGCAATCAAATCAGATTCGGCCTTTTGTACTTGTGTATACAGGTTTGGGAATGTAGTCACATTAGCTTACCGCACAACCATACCAATTTTAGTGTTAAATATCCTGAGATAGTAGAACGCAACTTGTTCATCCATGGGCCGCAAACCGTCAGGAACTCTTTGCCAGCTTTGGGTAAACCTAACATTGAAATCCACTATCTCCTCTTGCAGGTTTATTTGAATAGATGTAAATTGATGCAACAAAGAGTATGGGTCCGCTTTTTCATGAGATTTTTTTATTAGTAATCCCACCAGTTGATCTCATGAAGTAATGGTGCTATGTTGCAACGATTGATACCAATATAACAACTTTCCTCTCAAAGACAATACTAGCAATTTTACCATCACATATTCGTTCGTGATTCCATGGATCGTAGCCAAAGAAACTACATCTTGGATATGCTCATAAGTCATTTTACCAGTACCATCAAAGGTCGGTAGAGCCTTCAGAGCTACTTCAGGCACTGGATTTTGTGCTTGTAAGTTCAAAGCCCTCAAGCTATTCCATGTTGGAAACTACCTTGGTGGTTGTGGCTTCTGTGGTGGAGTATTTTGGGCCATGTGGGCTGGTATATGAGGTGGAGGTTGAGGAACGCTAGTGGTAGTATGAGGTGAAGGCTGGGAAACACTAGTGGCAGTAATAATTGGGCTAGCGAGAGCGAAGAATACACTAGCTAGTCATGAGGATGTGACAGATGGTATATGAGAGATATGGGGTAGTGAATATGTATGGAAAAATGTGGCTAACTGAGGATGTTTTCCTAGCCTTCAAATATCAAGTTCATAGAACTCAATTTGATGGTATGGATTTTTTGCCTTCACTCTTGTATTCATGAGATACAAATTTTGTTGTACTCACGTCTAGATATTTTTGGGTGTAATTGAGTTGCCAGATGTTCTAATTCTTTAGTAAGAAGGTGAACATCAAACCTTAATATTGTGAAAGTGGAACTTTTTGAGGTCCCATCGGGTATGCCAAAAACTGTTGGTCAAATATCTTCCTAATAAACAAAACTACATTTGTGCGTCCTAGATACGACCAACATTGAAATGCCAGAGGAAAGGGATGTCCTCCGTGCTAATATCCAGAGAGGGTTGGTTCCCAAACTAAATCCTACACTGGTTGAAGACTAGAGATGTAGGAAAGAAATTAAAAATTGTAGAAAGAAATGAGAAATATGGCCACAAGCCGAAGTGTAGAATTTGGGGTAAACTAACAACAGGAAATTCACCAAAGCATAAAATAGCATATAACAAAAGAAAAGTAGTAGAATTTTCTTATAATATTACAAGAATAACCTTCAAAATAACACTCCAGCACTCACTCTCTCATCAGTAACATTCAAATTCATATGCAGAATTTAAATCTAACACAAATAAAGAGCATAAGCATAAAATAGAAGTGAATAAAACATAAGAAAATCACACAATATCACTTGCAAATTCAGAAGCCTTGTGTCTTCTATTGATGCAGAGAACTTAGAGAAATTTTTCGTAAAGTGTCTAACCTCATTTACAATAGAAATTTGATTAGTATTTATAAAGGATTTCACCTCTTTCATTAAATGTACGTGATAAACAAAATGATCACAGATCAGGAACAAGAGTGAAGAAATTCTTCCTTGGAGTCATTAAAAATCCATCCTTTTGGGACAATGATCCATCTTTCAAGGGAATATTCCCAAGAAATTAGCAACTTGGGTTTCGGTGCACAGATCTTTAGGAGACATTCAATACCTTTGAAATGCACTCCCGCCTTGGAAATCATGAAAAACACTCCCTGTGCTTCTATACGACTTCGTCCTTCACTTGGGATTCACTATTTGAGTTACTCGCAACCACCATTATTTAATGCTTGTAAAACCTCCTTTTGGTGCTATTGAAAACTTTGATTATATTTCTCATAGATCATGGTGAAACTATATAGTTGGACGTCTCTACTATCATAATTGCTTCACCCCCCTTTTGCCCTTTTGCTCAAAATTGAATTCGTCATTCAATAAAAAATTAGCTTTGCTCATGTGCTTCTCTTTTAAAAATGTGTTAGTCCATGTGAGGGGCAAACGCGACAACATTCCATTCTTAAAATACATTCGACCATGGGAGGGGCGAATGAGATGTTCGCCCTTCAACCGGGGCGAAAGCAATCGCGTTGTTAATATCCTGCTATAAAATAAACTCAAATAACACACTCTCACACAATTGCTTGGAATTAACTCACATAAACATCACATTAATATAACAGAAATTTGCTTAAAGAACAATCTCACAATAGAACTGAATCGCGAGGCCTCTTCGAGGGGGCAACCTCCTTCAATACTTCATTAATTTTGCAAAATATGGTTACATTGGTGCCCTTTCGGGTATTTAAGGATTTTCCTTCCAAGGTTGGCTTACATGCAAAATGCCACCTGGATTACATGCATAATGCCACCCGAATTACATGCATAGTGCCACTTTGAATTACATGCACAATGCCACCCGAATTACATGCACAATGCCACTCGAATTACATGCACAATGCCACACGAATTACATGCACAATGCCACCTATCTACCATGTTTTACATAAAAAAGGGTGCCATTTGTCATAGGCACTACCTAAGCTAAAACTTAGAACATTACAAAATATTAATCATGGGTACTACCCACGTTCACTAGGAATTATTACATCAAGGAAGTTATTACATTAAGGGTTAGGATGAGATCCTAACATGCCCTTCTCCTTGAAGAAGCTTTGTCCTCAAAGCTAAAAATGAGGAAACTGTTGCTAGGAGTTGATGGAGGGACTCCCATGTAGCATCCTCGAGGTTGAAGTCCATGCCATCGAACCGGGACCTCTCGTGATGGTACGGTTGCGAGTTCGACGATACAGCAGCTGCTTTAGTGCAAATAATATGGAGCCTTCTTCATCCAATTCGAGAAGTGTTGATGGAACCTGTACCTTGGAGCTGCTCGAAATGTAGGAGGGAGGCGTGAGTGGAGGGTTCCCGTACTCTGCCTCTAGTGGCGGTATGATAGGAAGTGTTGTACCACCATTCGGCCAAAGAAAGCCATTTTTCCCAATGAGTAGGATGATCGGAGGCAAGCAGCGAAGGTAGGTTTCCAAGCGATTATTAACAACCTTTGTTTGACCATCCGTTTGCGGATGGTAGGCTAAACTCATTGTGAGCTGAGTCCCCTGCAACTTAAACAACTCTTGCCAATAATTGCTAGTAATGTTGGGATCACGATCAGATACAATGGAGGTTGGCATGCCATGAAGGCAAAATATGGAGTCAAGGAAAATTTTGGCAATAGTGAATGTTGTGTAAGGATGGGTTAGGGCACAAAAGTGAGCATACTTTGAAAGGCGGTCCACTACCACAAAAATAACAGACTTGTCTCCAGATTTAGGTAGCCCTTCTATGAAATCCATAGAGATGTCAGTCCACACCTGATCCGGTATCGGCAAGGGTGGAAGAGTGCCCGAAGAGTGCACTGTTTCTCGTTTCATCCTTTGACCTGTGTCGCAGTCTGCCACAAAAGTGTGAATGTCCTGTTTCCTACCTTTCCAAAATAAGGTGCGCTTGAGTCGCTCATAAGGTGGTCTGATATTGGGAGGTGTACTATCCGGCAATAATGGAATGGCATGGTCGTGAGAGCGATGCAGTGGTCGTGTGATGGGTTATGAAAAGATGGCCTCATGTTTGTGGAGAATCTGTTGCATGTCTTGTGGGATTTCACCCATTGGAGATGTGGATGGTAGGATGGAGAATAGTTGTGCAATGACCCCACGTGATGATTTCTTTAGCAATTTCTCCATGCCGTTTGAACTGATAATTTGAGGTGTTCCTGTCGGGGAGCCCTTGATGATGTGTGTTTGTCCGTTCTGGAAGAACAGCATCCAAAGTTTAGCAAAGTTCCAAGTGATAGTGCCCAACGTACTCAACCATTGGCATCCCAAAACAATATCACATCCACCCAAATGGAGGGCAAACATGTCCTGCTTGAGTTCATAGTCCCCTATCTTGATTTTAACATTGTGACACTTTCCTTTACAAGATAAGGTTCCCCCATTGGCTACCATGACCTCAAAGGAATTACAATTGTGGATATAGCAATTTGCCCATTGAGCAACTCTAGGGTCAATGAAGTTGTGCGTGCTTCCCGAATCCAAAAGGATGGAAAGACGTTGGCCCTTGAAACATCCTGTAACCTTCATGGTTTGAGGAGTAGTAATGCTGCAAGGGCATGGATTGTAATTGATGTCTCAGGTTCCTGTTTCCCTTCTTCTTGTGGAGGAGGTATTTCTGGAGGGTCCTCATCCTCATCACTCTCGTCAATGGTATCAGGTTCTCCAAAATCTATCAAGAACAATTTTTTGTGTGCACACTTATGCCCCTTGAAAAAAATTTCATCACAATTGTAGCATAATCCTTGGGCACGACGTGCATCCATCTCTTCGGTGGTGAGGCGCTTGGGTGCAGCAGGTTTATTATCATCTGGGTGTTGGGCTCTCGAGGGAAATGAAGGTCTATCTTGAGAAAAATTTGATGGGCGTCTTTGGGCAGAGAGTTTAGATTCGGCCAGACGGGCCAAACTGATAGCTTCCATCATAGTTCGTGGTTTCAACATTTTGACTTCTGCTTGGAGTTCCATCTTCAACCCACTGATATAACAACTCTGGAAGAACCCTTCACTCAATCCTCTTGTTTGATTGGCCAATTTTTCAAATTGAGCTTGGTACTCTCGAACTGACCCTGTTTGTTGTAGTTTGGATAAGGCTCCTGTGAAGTCCTCAAACTCACTAGGACCAAATCGAGTGAGTATTTGGGATTCAAAATCCTCCCAAGAGAGATTTGGGTAGGTAAGACGCAACCATTGAAACCAGTGTAGAGCCTCAGATTCCAAGTTAAAGGAAGCCATCTGGACTCGATGAAATACTGGTACATTATGAAGTCGAAAGAATTGGTCAACCCGACATAGCCACCCATCAACATCCTTCCCATTGAATTTGGGAAAGTCCAACTTGGGCATTACGAAGGGTGTATCATGGTCACGATTCCTTGTAGAACTCTCAGCTTGGTATTCTGATTTGGGTGGTTCTCTTCTCAGTTTGCTGTCCACTTCAATCAATGCTTCTTCTAAGCGATTGCTAGTGGCCTCATGCTCTAGGCGAAGACCTTGGACTTCTTCCCTTATGGAGTGAAAAGCCGAGTTCAAGTTCTCAATGGCTTTTGTTAGGGACTCCAAGTGTTCACGGGTACCCTGGGCCATTTTTTGACCTTTTGTGACCAGTTACTAAAAATAGAATTGAATTTTTTTGACTTACTATTTTTAGTAAGTGCCCAAAAAGTGCTTGGGTGCTATATATCAAAATGATCAGCAGGAGGAGGTGGTCACAATGAGCTATATCTCTCAACACTATATCTCCTATTTTGCTGAGTCTAACGGTGTTTACAGATTCTGATTCTGAGCTACTGAGCAAAAGTTGGGTACTGGAGCACTATCTAAAACTGGTCGTGTTTCACACTCAAGATTCTCTGTATTTTGTAGGTGACTGATATGACAGTTATGTTCTGACTCTGAAGACTGTGAATTCTGGCCCCGATCGTCTTGACCTCTCCGACTCGATCGACTTCGACTGACTGATTGTGGATCGCACTCAGTAAATTTTACTATTACTCTCCAGACTTTCAACTTAAGTGTCACCCTCATGGCTTATCCCGAATGCATGTCCCTTCATTATTTTTTTTTTGGTAGATGACTCCTTTCTCATATACTCACTTTTGAAATGCGGAGTTTACTGAACGGGGGTGTTTGGATTCTTATTTTGATTTTGATTTTTGCATTTTTTACAGGTTGCAGTTTTAACGAGAACCGGGGAATGCTAAGTATAGGAGTATGTACCACCCATAGGCCCTCTAATATACCGACAGTGACGAACAATAGTGCTCGGACCAATATTTCGAGCCACTACTCAAGGAGGATTCCACACATACCCTTGAGCACACTACCCGCCTCTCTGACAATACGGGAGGGTAATCGTCCGGGATGCTGTGTCTCGTAGACTATGAGTAATACAAGGCCGAAGAGCTTCCTAATGGCTAAAAGTTTGTTTAATCCTAGATGGTCTCCCGATATACCCGAAGATACGTGGGAGCTCAAGTCCGTGCGCGAGTTCTGTCTGAGGCCTGGGTATTGGAGCCTGATCGCCCCTCACTTCACTAGACGCTCTATGGGCTATCTATCTTAGCCAATAACGACAGATCCTTCGCGATATTTTAAAACCCCCGATACAGGGTTTCTACCTACTCAACTAATAATATATTTTTTTGTTTTTGGTCTGGAAAAAAAAAACACTGTATTTTTTTTTTTGGATTTTTTTAATAAGGAAAAAAAGAATGGAAAAAACACACGGAATTTATACCTAACAGGCGGATTGGATGGCAAGAATCGTTGCGGTTGCAGCAGAACTTGGCCCTGGAAAGCGCTCTGATACCACTTTTTAAGATCCTGCTATAAAATAAACTCAAATAACACACTCTCACACAATTGCTTGGAAATAACTCACATAAACATCACATTAATATAACAGAAATTTGCATAAAGAAAAATCTCACAATAGAATCGAATCGCGGGCCTCTTCGAGGGGGCAACCTCCTTCAATACTTCATTAATTTTGCAAAAGATGGTTACATTGGTGCCCTTTCGGGTATTTAAGGAGTTTCCTTCCAAGGTTGGCTTACATGCAAAATGCCACCTGGATTACATGCATAATGCCACCCGAATTGAATTACATGCACAATGCCACCCGAATTACATGCACAATGCCACACGAATTACATGCACAATGCCACCTATCTACCATGTGTTACATAAAAAAAGGTGCCATTTGTCATAGGCACTACCTAAGCTAAAACTTAGAACATTACAAAATATTAATCATGGGTACTACCCACGTTCACTAGGAATTATTACATCAAGGAAGTTATTACATTAAGGGTTAGGATGAGATCCTAACACGCGTTTTAATGTTGGGGCGCATTCGCCCATGGGAGGGGAGAACGAGACGTTCGCCCCTCAATCGGGGCAAACGCGATTTTGACTCGTCATGATTCTTTTAAATCGTAGAACCTTCCTTTGACCATCTTTTACTATTATGTTGGCCCCAACATGGGGCGAACGGGATGTTCGCCCCATCCTTGGGGTGAACGCACCTCCATATTCCTCTGCTTTTCGACACTTCTGTAATTATTCTAAGTTCTTCATTTTGACTTGTTTTTCCATTTTGCAAGCCCAAAAATGCCTCGATTTTACAATGCGCTTCGAATACAGCAGATTTGAATTCTAAATGAAATTTACATAATTTTTTTAAAACACTTATAATTTTGATGCAATGAAGCTTACATTTGCAAATAAAATAGTAACATAGGAAATTACTTTTAAAATAAATAGTGTCATATACAATCAAAAATATTTTATCAAAATACTCCAACAAAAATTTCTAATGTGGCATAGTGCAAAATTGCCTTCTCATCGAAGTCTTCACACAGACTTGGATATTGCCAAGAATGTGTTTGTGCAAGAGATTGATAGAGGTATTTTTGACTTTTAGTTTTTATAGGGTTTTTATTATGTTAGGAGTTATAAACTGGAGATTAGATAATTAGAGTGATAAGTAATGTTTATTAGTTTGATTAACTTTATTGGAGTGATAAGTAGAATAGGGTTTATAGATTAAAGTTGGAGTAATAAGTTGTTTAATTTGAATATTTACTTTTTTTAAATCTTTGATTTAGAATGGAGTGATAAGGAATCAAATTAGTTTATTTAGTTTTTAAGTTTTTTGAAATATATTTGGTTTTCTATTTTTGAAATTTTTTTGAAAAAATAAAAGTTTTTGAATATTGCAAATTTAATTAGTTGGGAGACAAAAGGTATTCAACCTCAAATTTAGGAAAATATAAATTTGCAAAGTATTCATTCTTAGTTTCTAAAACTAGGGAGACAAGGATTACTACTCCATAGGATTTAAATTAGAAACTTTGATTTATTATCTAAACCTAGGAGTTATATGGAAGTCAACATTAAATGTTTTAATTAATGAGTACTACTATATCTAACAAAATTTTCTTTGTGAATCTCAAGTTCTCAAAGGACCAAATTTTATTTCATGAAAAAATAAAGTGAAATCAATTTTAATAGTGGAAAAACTTTGGGATATAGTTAGTGGAGCAAAAACAAAACCTACTGAAGATGTTAGAGAAATTCAAAGATATGAAGAAGGTGAAGCCAAAGCACTTATGATAATAATATTTGCAATAACTAATGAAATACAACCTTATATAAGTGCAACAGAAAATTCTACAAAAGCTTGGAATACTCTATGTAAAATATTTGAAGGGAAAAACAAAGCTACTATTTTCAATCTTCAATCTCAGTTATACTCCTTAAAAGTTAATAGTGGTGAAAGTATTAAACTATTTCTTAGAAAGGTAGCAGATATAAAAGCAAAACTATTAACTCTAGGAGAAAAAGTAGAAGACAAACTTCTTGTTCAAGTGACATTGAGAGGACTTTCATAGTTACAAGCATATAGTCAAATATTTGCAATATTTAAGCAAAGATACTACATTTGATGAGTTAGTCAACATTCTATAAGAATATGAAGTAGAAAATAAAGCCAAATATGAAATGACTAACAATGTCTTAGTATCAAAAGATAATTCACAAGGTAATCTTACTTCAAATCCAAGATATAGATCCAAATGGAATACAAGATAACATCAAATATGCAAGAAAAATGGTCATAGCACAAATTTATGTAGATACAATCCAAGGAATTAGTCTCAAGGAAATCAAATGAATCAAAGTGATCAAACAAATAAGTCAGTACAACAAAGACAATATCAATCTCAATACAATCCACAATGATAACAATAATTTCACCATCAATATTCTTCTCAATATAAGTATAGTCAACCTTAGTTACAATATAGAGAGGGAAATAAAAAAGGACATCTAGCTCAAGAAATTCATGAAATTCAAGAGTTAGAAGAAACTATTGAAGAAAATGAATTCAAAGCTCTTTTAGAAAAATTGATAATCAATAAAGATGTATTTCTCTCAAAGAGTTTGGAAGGTACTAACTTTATAGTTGATTAGGATACAAGAAGGCAACATGATAAGAACAAGACATAAAAGAACAAAATGAAGAAGCAAAATAAGATCGATAAAATTTAGAAAAAAGCAAAAAGAGAACAAAGCAAGTACAAGTCTTGAGATCACTTGAAGATTGAAGATCAAGATGAAGACTATGATTGAAGACTAAAGTATTCAATAATCAAATAATGTAATATAGGGGGTGGAGTATATTACATTTTTTGGTACATGCTAATGTACCCCCATGGTACCTTCATGGTACATATGTAAAATTTAGATTAGCATTAAGTCATAGTTTAGAGTGAGTATTATTTCCCCTTTCATGTAATTGTACATTTTGAGCAATTAATATTGTAAGTTGTCCTAAATGTTGTGTACATGTATGATTTAGGCTATTTACATTCATATTGTTGTTTATTAGTGAATGCTATTTGATTTATTATAGGCCTTGATATACATATTAATTTGCTCATTATCTTGCTCATATCATTATATTGACCTTATTGTATTGTGGCTATATTATATTCGATCCTATGAGATTTGTGGTAGTATTAAGGCTTAAAAAGCCATCACTCATAATCTACATGAATTTCTATTTGGAAGAATTTTAATCTCTCAAAGTGAATTGCTAGCTAGATTGGACTTTGAGAGATTTTAACTTTTTCTATGTGTTTGACCATTCTTGGAGTAAATTACTTCAATTTTGGAGTGAATCGCTTCTTGAGGAGGGACATTGAAAAAAAAATTAAATTCAATCCAACTGCTATCCACTCATGGTAAATGCAAATTTGAAGCTTAAAATTAAAAAAATATACCAATTTGGGATTCCTTACTTTGCTTGCTACACAAAAAAATAGATTTCTAAAGTTTGTAATGGATTCATTCACAAAGCACTAAAAAATCAAACACAAATAACAAAAAATATGTCAAATTAAAGGTCAATTTGGGACTAGGCTTGCTAAATTAAATCCCTTACCCAAAAAAATTGGATTCAATTTGGAAGAGTTTTTCTAGTTTTTAAGTGAATCGCTAGCTTAGTGGAGCGAATCACTCCTGAAATTTAACTTTAAAAGGTTTTCTTGATTTTCAAGTGATTTTCCCCAAGTGGAGCAAATCACTCTAAGTTTGAAATAAATTGTTGCCTAAATAACAACTTGGAAAAAATTCCTAAAAATTGGACAATTTGCTATTCACCCATGGCAAATGTAAATTTAGTGCCAAAATTGAAAAATTCAGCCAATTAAAGGACTAGGGTCCCTCTAGGCATGTTAAATTGGTAAACTTTTCAACTTCTTATGCATCCTCAATTCTATTTTTAACAAAGTTGGATGGAAGGGATAAGCCTCTTTCAATCTGTAGATGTAGGTCAATTTCCCACTATCCTTGCCAAATTCTAACTAATCCAATATAATTTAATTGCATGAAAATTAATGTGGGAAGTAAATGTGGAAATTAAAATCCATGAAAGTAAAATTTTAAGTTTAGAGTGCAAGAGTTTGAAAGTAAATACGATTGTAACCATAGCAAGGACAATGTGTGATCCATCAATAGATGAGAAAATCAAATAACAACAATGCATTCCCATTCACATGAATTGAGATTAGGAGAGGAATGACAAGATGGATAAAAAGGCAATGCCACAATTGTCATACATTCCACAATCTAGGAGAGCAATACCACTAACGAAAACTAAAATACTTATCAAATTTTCATTAATCGCATGAAGAATGAGCACAATGTGGTTCTCACAAAGTATAGCTCTAACTTCCTCAAGGCCAAAAGATTTTTACAATGTAGCCCATAGCTCTTATTTATAAGAAATAATCACCCTTGATTTACTTTGGATTAGAAATTATTAATGCCTAGTAAAAGTAGAGTTGGGGCATCTCTAACAAAATGATACAGCTCCAAATATTAAATGCCTCTAATTACATCTCTAAATGGGTTATTAAGCTTCTAAACTGGTTGATGGCACCATTACATGGCAAAATATTGCTTTCTAAAGATATTCATCGAGATCCATGCTTCTCTTTCTACCTCTTTGCCTATTGATGAACATTTTCCTCTAGGAGATGAGTGAATCACTCCAATCTATGAGCACTTTGCTTCTATTAGCCAATCATTCCATCATAGTGGATCACTCCTTCGAGCCAATTACTTTTTCTAAGAAAATGAGTCCTTGATCTTTTCTTGGCAAAATTTGAGGGGTTTTGGAGGTTTTAGTTGACTACTTTTGAAGGTTTTGTAATCCTCCAAAATGATAAAATTCCCTATGAAGTAACTTGTCACTATAGGATTGCTTCTATTCATTACTCAAAATTAGTGTGAAATCCAATTGTTGTCAAAGTGGATATGGAGATTTATTGCTTCGTCATGTAGAGAGTGTTTAGGGCCTCCTATATTTCTTTTGATGACAAGGGAAAATTACTTCTAGAAGCTATATAAGCATTTTGGCAATGTACAAAGCAAAAGAAGGAAAGTATTTCTCCTTATTATTCCTTGCAAAAAAATCAAAAAGAATTTTAAAAAATTATTATCTTCAAAAAGGTCACTCTAGGGCTATTTTGGGGGACAAATTTCAAAGGTCTATAACTTTTGCATATGAAAGTTTTTTGAGCCCTCCCCCTCTACGTTTTTCAAATAACATGATTTTCAAGCTCTTTGCATTGATTGTATTCATTCAAGGACTTATTTTAGGTAGAGATGCATCTCATTGTGTGGTTTTCGTCAAGAACTATATCCCCCATTCAAATGGGTAATTTTACAATACATTATGGAACAAGAATTCTTGGTCCATATTCATGAGGAGATATATAGATTTGAGGCATTAAAAATAGTTACTAGATCTTTTGGCGGCACATAGAAAAATATTTCAGAATGTGCTCTTTTCAATTCCTCATCTTCCTATCAGATGCTTTGCCTATTGGTTCATTTTATGCATAACGATCCAACCATTCATGATAACTTCTCTCTTCTATTTTTTATCCATTTATTCTTGGCGATCTATGATGGCTCTTCTCATAAACAAGTTTTTGCAAAGCCTCTTTAATATTATTTTAGGTGTCCTAAGGGCAATGTGAAGTATCCTCTTATGAATGTTGTAGAAGGAAGGGTCATGTTTTCATATCTTACCTTATATGACTATATAAGATTGGAGTAGTTTCTAAGAGTGAGTATCTTTGGCTTGTGTTTGTCATATAAAGTTATTGATGTATTTTATATGTGTAGTAGTATCTAATATTGATTGTGGTGACTACAGTAAAGCATGAGAAGATTCTTGTGCAAGTGCGAGGGAATTTTTGCATAAGCAGACTTTTAGATGATGAGGGAGATATTGTTTAGTCTTCCTCAAGTACAAAGGCCCACTAGAGCATCCATAATGGGGGGAAGATGTTATTGTCACTAATGTCTTCTCTCCTTGGCCTCTCAATTCAAATTATGAGGGGGTGTTGAAAGTTGTAATCTGGCTTTATTGACCAAGGTCAACATTGTATGATGTAATCAAGTGTAAGCCTATGGGCAATCATTATGCAATGTAATTATTAATTATGTGTATAAGCCTAAGGGCCTACAATTAACCTTATAATTCAATGGTTATTGGCACTCAAGGGCACCCATTATTTTTGCCTATC
This sequence comes from Wollemia nobilis, assembly GCA_028583015.1. Taxonomy (NCBI): domain Eukaryota; kingdom Viridiplantae; phylum Streptophyta; class Pinopsida; order Araucariales; family Araucariaceae; genus Wollemia; species Wollemia nobilis. Next base: position 337,590 of record JAQPPZ010007914.1, read on the forward strand.
ATTCTTCTCTTTTTGTCATTTTTTTCTTTCTATATAAGATTTGAGTAAATGGATTGCTTTTGTTTGTTATTGAAATTTGGTGTGAAATCTAATAGCTTATAACTCTCTCCCATTTCCATCAAAGTGTTTTTATCGAAAAGCATATTATTGTTAATGCCTATAGTTCCTCCAAGGTTACCATTGGACTCTTTTCTCCTCTAATATTTTCCAAAAACCAAATTTTATGAAGTCATAACCTTGAGATCCATTGACCAAGTTTATTGTGAAAGTTGTTGGAAATAATATAGAGCACTTTCAACCAAGATGTTGATTGCATTTTCATCCCTTGAAGCCTCCATTAATGGAGTGTTCTCTTTCATAGGTTCAACAAATAAATACCTTATGTATTTTCCTTTGGTTGGTCCCCCATAACATTTTATTGCCAAACCAAGGCCTAAGAGCCACTAAACATGGCCTGTAAGGTTACCTCTTCAAATTCTAACGCAACAAAACCATTGCTAAGTACAATTCTAATAGGCCACAACACCAAATTATTCTTGTCAAAAATGGATACAATAGCAAAAAAGCTTGTTAAAGCTAGCATCAATTTATTTGATTGCCCCTCCATATTTGGAGCCCATATCAAATCATACTCCTCGCTAGATTTCTAATTGAAACCTTCATTTTACAAACTAGATTTCTAATTGAATACTTAATGTTCCATAAACTAAATTTCTCCCTACAAATCTACTATATTAAAGAGACACTAATGCACATAGCATTAGAGAGACTTTTTTAAATACGATTGTTAATTTTGTTTTCTTGAACTTTGTCTTGTACACATCCCACTAGCCATCACCAATATTTATCCTTAGAAAACATGCCTAAATTTTATCAAATTTGACTCTTGAAAAGGGATTCACTGGGAACAATGTTATTAGTGCAACATGCTTTCAATGTTGAATGATCTCCCAAAGACTTAACAAATCAATGGCATTGGAGACACTTATTTGAAATATAGTTGGTGAATTTGTTTTCTTTAAATTTGTGTATCCCTCTAGCCATTAGCTTAAGTGGGTATTCATTCCCAAGACCCTGCCAACAATTTGTTGAATTTGAGACTTAAAAATAGATTCCATGGGAACAATGTTATTGGTGCATCATACTTTTGATGACATACAATTTTCCAAACCCTTAACAAATGAAATGATTGTTGACAAGAATGTTGAAATTTACAATACTTTTTAGAAACATTCATATGTAGAAGGAAGCAAGAGCAAAATAGAAGAGCATATAAACAAAAATAGAGAGCAATAAACATGAGTAGATAGAAGGAATAAGGGTTTGGGTGCATGTAGACACCCCCATGATCTCACATATCACAAACTAATACAATGGATTAGTTGTTGGGGGCATTTCTAGTGATATCAAATCCCTAATTAGATATGTTAAATTATAATATAACCTAACTTAAAAGGTTAAATTATAGTACAATATATGTTTTAAATCTTTTAATCAAGGTTAACCACATAGGTGGTTTAACCAATATCACTAATGGTGAATACATATATACTACCTATAGGCTTTACATAAATGTTGCCTAAAGGCTTACAAGTGGAATGCCCATAGGCCTACATAAACACTTGCCATTAGGCTACATCAATAGTGCCAATAAGCACTCTTTAACTCTTTACATGAAATGACTATTGATTGATGCAAGGAAAAAAATGGTGCTCTTGGGGATCAAACATAGGACCTAATGATCACAACAAAACATACGAAAAAATACGACATGGTCTAGGTTGGAGATAGGAAGTGAAAAAAAAAAATGTTAGCAATGACTTTGAAGGAAATGTGTATGCCACACCTCCATAGCTTATGAGCACTTCATTGCATTATCTTTTACCATTTTTCAAAAAATAAATCCTCTTGCAATTCGAACATGAGTCATTGCCTTTGCAAGCGACATGGTTGACTGTTGGGCCATCTTCACGGTTGGAGTTGGACAAAAATTTAAAAGGGAAGAGCATACTAAAGAGTCGAATTAAAAAATGGGTTCTTAAAGGCTTCAAACCAATGACTTGTAACATATAGGTGAAGGACCACTACACTATTCCTAATGATTGGGGCTTGAATGCAAATTTCTTTTTTGGACTTAAAAGGATTGAAAGGAAGGCACATATGTCGACCCCTATGCCATCCGTAAACCCTGCATCCTACAAAGAAGAAATAAATGTTTAAAAATTTGAAGCAATAGAGATTTGAACACGTGACACTTGTGATGCTACTACAACGCTATTTTGATATGCCACATGACCATTGTTGACAAAAAAAAGACTATTTTCTAATGGAGCTACCTTCCAACACATTGAGTTACCTTCCAAAGCACCAAAGAAAAAACACATGCACTACCTTGTTACCTCCTACCACACAACGAAATTTTCCATAGAATATTTCAATTTCAAATTTTAAAGGGATCAGGGCAAATTCTTTGGAAATAAAAAGAAGACATCAAATGGCAAAAGTGTTGACCTAGAACCCCCTAAATTTTCACAAGGAATCCAACAAAACTAATGATTTGCCTATACTTGCCATGGTTTCCCCTGTACAACCTTTTTATGCAATTGAGTGAAGTTGCTCTAAATTGGATTTGATACTATGTTGGAATTCATAATACTTTCTAGAAACATTCCGAAACATACATTCACCACAATCATATGCATAAAAAGGAAGAAGAGTGAAATAGAAAAGAACATAGACAAAAATTAAGAGAGAGAAACATGAATAGATAGAAAGAATAAGGGGTGGGTGCATGTAGACACCCCCATGATCTCACATATCACAAACGGATACAATGGATCAATTGTTAGGGTGTACATATAGTGATACCTAATCCCTAAATAAATATTAATTGTAAGCCGACATAACCTAACTTGAAGGTTAAATTACAATATAATAATTGTTTTAAGCCTTTTAAGTAAGTTTTATCACATAAGTGGATTAAGCAATATCACCAAGGGTAAATACATCAAAGTTGCTCGTAGGCTTACATATACACTTGCTTGTAGGCTACATCAATAGTGTTCATAAGCACTCTCTAACACTTTTGGCCTTGGCCTAATAAGATTAGATTACAAATACTTCAACAAAGAACTACAAGGAAATATTTTGGACACCATTCTTTTTTCTTCTTGCAATTGTTGCACATTGTCATCCAATTGTTGTTAAATTTGGAAAATTATACTCTTCTACATACTTATCTTCTCTTTCTCATTTGTTGACACAACCTTATTATGCTTGGCTGTGTATAGTTACAAGGTCTCCTAATTGGAAAGCACCCCACCTTTTTCTTGAAATTTGTTGTTTTTAAGCTCATCATTGGATCCAAATATTAAGTCAAATTTGTGGCACCAACATAAATTGTAATAAGAACAATTGCATACAAGGTCATTCAAATAAAGAAATGCTTTGCTATTGTCAAACCCCCTTTGATAGGAGTAGAACACTAAGAAACACAATTTATCCATATTGATTCATTCTAAACTCCTTTCTCATGATCACCTTTTTCTCTCTTTTTCTAGCTATATTGTATCAAATGCAATCTTATAATTTTTGTTTAGATGTACATCTTGCTTAGATAAATAAATTAGTCACTTGGTTATGTTCTCTATAAATATGTTTGACAACAAATTCTTGGGAATTCTTCATTTCCTCTAATTATGCTTTTTTATAAGAATATTTGTCTTTATTAAGAATATTATAATAGTGTTAAACAAAGTTGGCTTGCAAATTTTGACAAACTAACTTCTCCTTATAGGACTTCCGGTTGTCACATTTACATCCAATTGTCCACTAGAAGAGGGAATAATAGAGCTCATAAACAATGTATAAGTCAGCCTTTAAATTATTTTCCTCTCTTAGACTCATGTGGCATTGATCCTTGACCTAGGAGAGCAATGATAAGACCTAAGTTCCCCCCTTTGAAATTTTGAACAAGAGAAAGAGGTAAATTGAACAAAAACCATGTTAACGTGAAGTTAGTGTTCTTCGTTTAGTCACACTATTAAAATGCTCATTTAGGCAACTCAATTAAAAGCATAATATTTTTATTGTTTGCAATATAATAGATGAAAATCATCTTATATTCAATGCCCACACATTCATTAACCATTATAAAAAAATCAACATCTATTTTTTATTAAGGTTAGTCTTATTAGTTGGCATTCCATGGGACCTTTAGGTACCATTGATAGCCTTCTATACTTGTGATTGATATCAAGTTTGAACCCAATGTATCAGCATGCATAGGAAAAATGAATCTGTCTCTTTTGGGGTCAAAAGATAATATGAATTTGTTACAGCCTTTGATGTTTTAGATTAATGTTTCTTGAAACAATTTAGTCCACTATAACATTTCCATGCCTGTGATTATAGCACTAAGTAAAAGGGAATTACATTAGAGCACAAAAATGTCATAGCAATGCTCAACTTACCCAAACTATAACATCAATACAGAATTGCATCTGTCTAGCATTTTATTTGCCCTGTATGGAGCAGTATAAATACATTCCAATTATATGGGATTAACCTGCACTATCCCATGATTTCTATGAATGGTGCAAATAACTTACTTGCTACAAACTGCTCAATACATATCCCTCCTTACATCTAATGGTTTGTGATTGGTGTAACATTTGCAAATAGTAATAATCTTTTCCATCTGATTGTGGCCTAATACGTGCAAACTTTGTAAGGACTCGATGATTTTTATAATCAGGGTATGATTAGAGAAGTTGAAATGGGGTATGCCATCATACCAATCACATTTTTCTGAAGTGCATTACATTAAAAAAATCGCTTGCTGAATAGCAATTATACTAAAACAAGATACACTAAAAGATGTGACTCTATAACTCAGATGGTATGATAGTGCATTAAATCAAAATATTCTCTTGCTGAATAGCAATTATAATAAAACAAGATAAACTAAAAGATGTGACTCTATATAACTCAGATGGTAAAAAAATAGCATCAGAATAAGGCATCATTCATAAAATCATGGTAGATAAATAACAGATCAATTTGGGCGGTATAAGCTTTAGCAGCTTCGATGATAAGAAGCAACCTTCTTCTACATTATGGGTCACTTAGACTTTCTTCAACTGCACTGACATATTTTATTCTATACATCATAAAATTCCTCTATAGGTGAACAATGTTATTTTCATAAAATTAAGCAACATGGAAAATATCCTTATGCCTATGTACAAAAAACGGCCAAATTCTAACAGAAAATGAATTACTCAGTTATTTCCTCACTTTACCATTTGTAATAAGACCATGCTGACTAATACATCTCCCAAATAGACAAAGCCTGGTTTTCAATAAACGTAGAAGAAAAACCTTCAGCATATGCACCCATTGCCCTCAAAAGGTTTATGAACTTCTCTCCTTGGTCCTGAATAAGAATAACATACGCGCCAAGGCGTTAAAAAATAAATCAAACCTCTACCTGCTTAGCTAATTACCTACACACCATCTTCGTGACATCCAACTGCAGGATACTATAATTTGTAGTCTTATAGACATTATAATTATCAATTTGAGCATGTTATGCAGAGGGATTATGGTGGGGGTTATTGCAATGCACCCCTCAAAAACTGTGTGCACCCTACTGTTAAAAAATATCTAGATCTGGGTTCTGCCTAGATAGTTGAATACATGTAGATTAGAATCGTGCATAAAAAAATTTCTACAACTGGAATACAGATTTACACGTAACTGTTACAGATACTATCTTGGAGAGGCGTGGCTGAGCTTCACTAATACCTTGTGTTAAAATAAATAGCCAACATAAGAGAGAGCACATTAAGCAACAGGAAAGTTTATAAATCCAAAGATTACTTTCTAGAAAAGAGTATACCTCTGGCTTCTTATAAAGAAGATCACTTGGCTTAAAGGGAACCATGTAGAATGGAAGATCACATCTGAGAGTTGCCTGGTTACACAAGAGAAACCTATATTAGATACCACCTTTGCTAACAAATATTCTTTGTTACAGGTTGTTATTATCCAATACAATTAAAGGATACTGCAAGGTGTCTTGACTAGGACAGTACCAATAATGAAAAGCCAAAAGATCCCAGTCAACATATCAATATGTTAGTAATTCAAACAATCATGAATGACTGATGCAACTGCACTTCTTCTCGTTATCAACATTGAAATTAAGGCTTCTCCACAGGTAAATAAAAATTAGTCTTTCATACTCCAAAATTATCTATGACAAATAAAGAACTTCCACAAAAATTAGAGGCTTTCCGATAAGATGAACATGTAGAAATTACATAACTCCTCTGGAAAGTAATGCTGCTAAAGTACTATTGGATAATAACAGACATACAAAAAAAACTCTTGGCATATGTTTTGTCTAGCTGGCCTTGTTGAGAAAGGGGAGCTGCCAAGCAGTGTTTCAAGAGTGTACTTCACTGTTCAGCCTACATAAGTGGAAGCCATATAAGCAAGATATGGCAGTTTTGGTCAAGGCACATATTAGATGGATAAGTAAGGATATTGATTCTTTACTAATGGGAGAAGAAAGTCGTGTTTTTTGAATTAAAAGGCAAACTATAATTATTTGCCCTCTATTATAGAGGGCAAATAATCATTGTTTGACATTTAATTCATAAAACCTTGCATGTTGTTCCTGTAAGTCCTTGCAAGTTTGTAGACATTATCAATTTGTGCTTCAACAACGATCAATGATTGTACTTGTATATCATCATGACCACCATATTAGCAGTAAGGAGTTGAAATACTATGTAGCCCATTTCTTGTAACACAAGAACCTGTTGGTCAAAAATCCGCCTTAGGTATGGAATGTTTCATCCATGTGCCCTAGACCCGGCCAACATTGGACGGCCGAAAGGAAGAAATGCCTCCCGTGCCAATCTCCAGAGATGGGTTGCTTCCTTTACTATTCTAACTTGAGGATTTAGATTAAGGAACAGGAAAAAAATTAGCAATAACTGAAAGGAATGGGAAATATGGCCTCAGACCAGATGAATAGGGGTGATGAACAAACAACACGATGACTTAAATGTACTCTGAATCAATAGCACTTCATACAAAGAAAGTAACATAAATTAAAACTAGATATCTTATATGTGTAGTTTCCAGAATTATTCCAGTGTTCACCCTCTATCGAAAGCTAAATCCAGACGTAGAATTATAGCCTACAGACAAAGCAGAGAATTTGATAGAAATATAAGATAGAAAACATACACACAGAGAGAAATCCAGAATTAGAGCCAAGGTTTCTTTGTATTCATAGTAGAATTCATGTATAGCAAGTCTCCAGCAAAACGTCCACACATATTACATTAGAATTGCTGGCTTTTATAGAAATGAAATGAAATATTATTAATGTCCGTGGTGGGCCAAAATAAGACCCGAGGGACTATAAGAAGGACAATAATGACTTCCAGCTAGCAGGCTAAACAACCCAACAAAGAAAAGAACTAAGATAAATACAGGATGAAACCCGCCAAACGGGCCAAAGAGAAAGGGAAAAGAAAAGAAAAGGGAGAGCAAAGGGGGGGAGGGCTGCAATCCAACAGAGAGGAGTGCATGCCAAGAAGAACGGAGAGAGAGAAGGAGGGGGGAGGGAGCAGCCCAAGGGGGCAAGCTCCAAGAACCCGCCAGAAACTAATCTCTCCTAACAGTCGAGGCCGAAGTACCGAAGCTGAAGAAGTCTATGATATTTCTCTTCCCATTGCTAGTTCGGAACCCTGACAAACTGTTGGTGCGCTGTCTAATGACCCTACTTTTGTCCGAACTGGATGATGTGGGGCATTTCCGATTAAGTCACTTGGTCCGTTGGAGTTGGTGATGTATGTTGTGATGAGCCGATGTTGAGGAGGGTGAGATCCATTTGGAGAACTTTTATGTCCTCGAAGCTGAGTTATCTCCCTAAGAAAGAGTGCGAGACAACACTAGTCCGAGTATCTGAAAAAGGTAGAAACAAATCGAGAGTTGTCCCTAAAAAGGCAATGGAACCTACCTCGGATCTCATAATAAAAGGGACAACAAAAAATAAAGTGATGAAGGGTTTCAACTTCACCCAAGGAGCAAAAAAAGCAAATCCGCTCCTCCATCGGAAGATGGTGATCTGACTCAATCCAGAGTTGGTGAGAACACACCCTGAGTTGCCCAATAGTGATCCGAAGACTATAAATTGTGTGCTGCTGAAGGTATTGTGGAGGAACTATTTTGCCCTCCTGAATCTGTAAGAAGTGCCCATGGTAGAAACACAGCTTGGGGGAAAGAGGGACAACAGGAGATCCATGTGCATCTGGTGTACTGGAGACTAACATCCTTCCGAATCTCGTGGAGCATCTTCTCCTTACTAAGCCGAGAGGGGGGGAGAACCCCCAAAGAATAAGGCGGGAGCCTGTCTATCCGTATCTGAATGCTAGCCAGGAGAGCAGAAACCTAAAAATACCAACTCCTCCGGCCTCCCCGAGAACTTGGAGATAGTTCCATCGAGGAACGAAGAGCGAGGTAAGGGTAACGCCTGCAACCCTCAGGGGTATCTCCGAAAGTACGGATCCTGTGAAGATAACTGATAATCAAGAAGATAATCTCAAGCTGGAGAGAAGCCCCAAACTCTGCTAGAATAATAGAGCGGGGGACTATGCCATTGCAGCGAATGAATCGTCGAAGAAAGAGTGTCTGGACTCGTTCAACCCGTGACCACTCAGTAGGGCCAAGGCTAGGACCCCAAACCACTAACCCATAAGTAATAGTTGGCTTGACCAAGACAAAAATCCTCATCTTCACAGGTATATCCTGAAAATGGGATTCTGCCTCTGAAACATACATGCACAACCACAAAACATTGCGGTGTCAACAAAGATAGGATTTCAACATTCATCAAGAAATAATGACGCATGGCCTAAATCCGATGATTCATTGAGAAGTAGCTGCGATGGCTTCAATGTGCCAACATGGTTAGCCTATGGTGTCGTCTCCTCGCTTGCTAGGACCGCCTCAACGAAATATCGGATTCTGAAATTCGGGAAAATCAAATCTGGAAGCTTCTCAGACTGATTGCAATTTAATTGGTGAGGGTGTGCCTTGTTTCGTCGATGAGAGGCGTTTCTGAGGAATTATGGCTGAGGCAGGGGAGCCTAGACTGAGACAGGTGCGATACGGATGCAAGCCCCACCTACATTTCGCTGTTTTCTGGCCCGAAATGGGCTTGCGCTCCAAAACTGCAGCGAAACGACTTTGCTATCTTGAGAGATACGCCGACGTGGAAAAGTCAAAGGTCATTTCACCCAAGCTTGCTCCGAATTTGCTTTGCGCTGGAAAACTGGAGCGAAACGCCCCGGTCCACACTTAGCATTTTTTCTGTTTGATGGGTTGCGCCTTGGAAAAGTCAAAGTCTATTTCTCTCCTTCTAACCCCGAAAAGGAATTGCGCTTGGAAACCTGAGCGAAACGCCTTGGGCCCCACCTACGTTTCGCCCAACCTTTAGCCCGAAATGGGCTTGCGCTCTTGATTTGGGCGAAAACACTTTGGGCCCCACACTGCCTCGGGAGTTTGAAACAAGTTTGCGCTGACCTTGAGGGCTGGTCAAAGGCGCTTTCGCCCAAAAGAAGCCCGAAACTGGGCTGCGCTCATGATTTGGGGCGAAACAAAATTGGGTCCCACTTGCAATTCTCTCCAAAACTGAATTTGCACTGGCCATAGAAAAAGACAAAACAGGCCTTTTCGCCCTTCCTTATCCCGAAATTGCTTTGCGCTCTCACATACGGGTGAAATAGAATTGGGCCCCACACTGTGTTGAAGCAGATTTACACTAAGTGTTAGGATAGAATGAAGGCGCTTTGGCCCAGTTTTGCCTCGAAAAGGCTTTGCGCTCTCCAACTGGGGCGAAAAGACCTGGGCCCACTTAGTATTTTTCTTTTAAAACTACAGCTGCGCTCAGTCAAGGCCCGAAACTACCTTGCACTCTCCATCCGCGGCGAAAAGAATTGGCATTACTTACGTTTTCTTCTCCAAAGCTAGGTTTTGATGCTTTCTGGCCCAAAATGGGCCTGCGCTTCACTCCTTGCTCGAAACCAATTTGCGCTTGAGGACCTGGTGCGAAACTACCCTTGCCTTCGAAAAGAGAAAGCCTCTGCATGATGAGTGAACAGGGAAAACTGCACACTCCCTTGGGCACAACCAACAAATTCTGACAAAAAAAGAAGGAAAGAGAACATACATTCTAAACAAAGAACAGAGCTTCAGGGAAGGAGAAATTACAGAAAATAGCAAAATGTTTACACAGGCAATCAATGTGACAAGGATGCCAACATCTCTGGCAAAACGCGGGGGCATTGAGCTTGCCTCAATGTGAAGATCCCAGGCCTTATCTGTTGGGCTTAGAATCATCATCGCTGTCCTTTTCTGAATGCACACTCATGGAAGTAGACTCTTCCTCCAAATTCTCCCTTTCTGCTTCTTCCTCTTCTTCTTGGCGCTCATGGTGCTCTTCTTCCTTTTGGTTTCCTTCTTGTGCTTGATCTCCTTCCTGCTGGATAGGTTCCAATTGTGGGAGACGCTCCTGGATACGCTCATAAGTTGCCTGGACAACGGCCCAGGCATCTTTAATTGTGCCGCGATCTTGGAGCTCCCTGACCAGGTATCCGAAGGTCTCAAGCTGATCTATGTCAGCATAGTTAGCTCTCTAGATGAGATCTACCAAATACGATTCAATCCGTGCTAACCTGGCTATTAGTTGCATCACTTGATGCTCTGAAATGGGCTCCTCCCAACTGTCAATCTCCGAGGTATCACTTTCAAAGGCGTCCCAAGCTGGCTTGAGCTCTTCCTTTGTCAAAATAGATTCTTCTTCGTCGATGAAGCCAAGGAAATTGAGTTGTGCGAGAGTTTCAAAATACATCAGAGAAACACGTCTTTCTTGCTCAAATGCGTCCATCAGCCTTCTCGCCTCTCGGGTTGTTTCCATCTTTGCGAAATAGGCCCGCAGTGTTACCTTTGTAGTTGCCCATGACCGAGCAAGCGGGCACATTGGAGTAAGCTCGAGGTCCATTTTTCTAGGGTTTGCACCTTCATGGCCAACTCCAACCATCGATCAATGTCCTTTTCAGCATCCTCTACGACAGATGTGTCGTAAATGACTGATTGCTTGGCCTCCCAGATGAACGTTAGGACTACTATTGCTTTGCGTGCCCTTGTTCGGAAGTTTGTCAAGAAGCGGTGGCGAACCTCCTTAATACGGTCTTTTGAGAAGACCTCTGCTTGCCCTGCCTTTGTTGTCAACTGGGTTTGCAGTTCCTGGACTTGAGCGTTCAAATACTGCAAACGGCTTTCCGCTTCTGCATGCGCTTTGAGATGCTGTTCATTTTATTTTCTGTAACTCTCCACCTCCTGCTCCAAACTGGTCACGTGCTGCTGCAATTGTTCAGATTTGGACAGCGCGTCCTCAAGTTGTGCCCTCGTTTGCGCCAAGGTCTCCTCAAGTTCTACGTTCTTGGCCTCAGCCTCGTAGAAACGAGTCTTGTAGTGCTCCCCGTGGAAATAGATGGAGCCCATCTCAACCTGGATGTTGCCCATCTTTTCCGCTGCATCAATCGTTCTCATATCTTCAACTGTATGGTAGTAGGTATAATCCGCTGGCATCATCTCCTCTAGAGCTTCTGAATCTTGGGCACCTTCTGTATTTTGTGTAGTTGCATCTTCTCTGGGTCGAACACAGCCTTTTTTTCCACTTGGGCTGGGGCCTGCACATTTTTCCTTTTCCGGCCCTTGAGCCAGCGTGAGGAACTTTGTTGCGCCCGGTGTAAGCTCTTTGCGATTGGGACCGCCTGCAGAACCTCCAGCTCCATTTCCATTGGTTCCTGAACTCCAAAGAGTGGCGAGAAAGGGAACAGAGCTTGCTGAGGGTTTGCTTCGAGAGATAAGCCAGGGACAGTCGGGGCAGCGACTGCAGCAACTTTGGGAGATGTCGAGGTTTGGACAACTACAACCGAAGCGCGAGGACCTGGAGGCAGAATATCTAGGGGTGCTGTTGCTACATCTGAGGAGGTGCGAGGGGGCGAAAATAGGTCTGGATTGACGAGAGCGATGGATGCAACGACTGGATTAACAGAAAACTGAGGGGCAGGGCGGACGCGGCAGGAAACACAAATGTGTTGATTACAGACGCAAAGGAGCTAAAAGTCTAAGAAACAGGAGGGAGCATCAAGGGGAGCGATGATTGGGATACAGGGAAAGGCGTGGCAAACATAGGGACATCGAACGCAAGTTGGGAGGAAATGAGGGTTTCGACGCCCGAAGGAATAGTTGCCAGAGGCATAGAAGAGAGAGAATAAGAAAGAGAGAACGCACCTGAAGGCTCGGGCGCTACCAGAGCCGAAAAGGTGAACTGTTGCATGATAGGGCTTGCTCCTCCCTTTCTGTCTGATGGCTCAGCCTCTAGGTCAATGAACTCCACTGCTTGTCGCTCCTGTTGCGCTGGAACAGAGACTTCAGGGGTGCTTGCTTCCATGGTCGTCGATGCTGTAGAAGGGTCTGAACCGGGGAGTCGGGCTACACCAGTCCGAGGCTTCTTTGCAATATGGGGGAGCGAAAGTTCTGCACTAGCGCTCCTCTTCTTCGAAGTGACCTCTTTTTTAAGGAGCATCTGCTTGCCCTTCTCCTTGACAAGTGGGTCTTGTTCAGTGTGCTGCCCCTATCCTTTTGCCACGTCTTCCACCCTACTAGGGATTTGAGTACTTCTAGGCACGATGCCAGCAAACAAGACGGGCCGATAAGTGTCACAATGTGCTTCATATGTCTCGGAGAAGCTCTCGTCCAATACAAGTAACTGATCGGATGCCTCCTTTTTATTGTGGACCCTCATGATCCACCAGTTTGCAATTTTTTCATCCGACCAGTTGGGCACTTTGCTCTTCATCGCCTTAAAACACTTCCTCGTCGGGGGCATGCACCGGGTTTTGCGCAGGGTTGTACTCTGCTTCTATCGTGTATATTCAAAAAGAAAGAAAAACTTCGTAGCAGTACCTTAGCGCAACAAAAATCAAATAACGAAGAGGAAGTAGAAGCACAAGCGATCAATGCAAAAAGGGCACTTCACGACATAAGAACAAGAGAGACTGAAATGAAAGGGAAAACTCCGAAAACGCGTTTCGCACCTGAAGTGCTCATCAGTTCGGCTGATCCACGGGGGAAGTGACATCATCCTCTCCACGTGGCATTCCAAGTCACGCCCTGAGGGATTGTTGCGCTGCGATTCGATGTTTGGGTGCGGACAATTATGGAAGCCCTTTGCCCCGATATTTTGCCTGAAAACATCTAGTGGGTCGTACTTCCATCGCTGGGGGAGGTCAATCAGGCCAAGCTCGTACAGTGTTACCGCCAGAAAAGTGTTATGCCTGTTGACCAAGTGGAAGGGCCAAGCGTAGGTGTGTGGTTTCCTTCTCCCGTGCCCATACGTGTCATCGGCAAAGTCGCTCTGCCGGGCAACCTCGAGGGTGAACAGGCACTCCGTGGTGTAGTATGGCAACAAGAAGGGTTTTCCAGTAAACTCGAAGATTATGACAAGGCCCTGCGTCAGTTGAAAAACGTTGCCCAGCTGCTCCTGCACTATATATTCTCTCATCTGCCTCGACACCCGTTCACAAACGTCGTAGATAAGCTCCAAAGCTAGTCCGAGGAACACTCTGTTGAAGTTGTAGTAGCACTCGCGCCTTGATAGGTCCACTGATAAACTGGGAGCACCTTGCCTTCTTTGTCTGTACGGTTCTTGGAGATGAAAACAAAGCGGGTGTGCATGTGGTAGAAGAAATACCACGCAAGCAAAGAGCAGATTCGGAACGACATGTCCTTTTCGCTCTGCACATCACTCAGCTGGACATGCATCTGCTGCGCCACCCATTCTGCCCAGTCAAAAAAAACGGGCTTGGTCCTCGACTTCATGGCAGCGGGAGAATAGAACTCACCATGCGAAATACATTTGGAAAGTGAAACTTGCCACTTATACACCAGGGCATCCGTGGAGAGCCCCATAACCCATGCCAGCATGGAGTATATGTCAAGATTTTTAAACAATTTCAAGGGCTTGGGGAGGTCTGGCAATATTCTAGGCACTAGCTTCTCCTTCAGCTGTGTCTCCATGAACTACCGCATCTACACCGTGTTGGCGTATCTTTCGTTCTATTTGGTGCTGTTGATTTTTCTGGTTATATAATCAGTCGGGGGCTTTTCTCCACAGGCAAAAGCTGTAGACAACAGTTCTAAACCCTAGGACTGGCTGGAACATTGTGTCCATCAATTTTGAATTGTACATAGCAATTTTGGTATGTTAATGTTTTGATTTGATTGGAAAAACAGCCAATGAAATGAAGGCTGAATTGTAAACGCATATGGCATAAAAGGACAAAAACAGTCGTCATTGTTATTGTTTTGATTAAAGATGTAGACGCCTAGTTAGACGTCTAAGGGTAGACGTCAAGTAGTTAGACGTCTTAAGCAAAATTAGTTAGCAGACGTTAAGGCTGACGGTTGGGGTGGTTTTAGGAAGTGGTTGGGGAACTACTTTGCCCCTCCTATTTAAGCCCCCCTTTCAAACATTGTATGATCATCATTCTACTATAATGCCAATGTTGTTATGTTGTTTACGTATTCTGTGTGTATGGTGATCTTGTGGTTGTGCTATTGAGTACAGGTTGTGATGCATTAATGGATGAGTTGCAGGTTGTGTTGTGCTAACTTACATTGCAGGTTTTTCCCCTTGAGGAGTGTTGAAGACCAGTTGCTGCAGCAAGGAACAAAAGTGTGATGTTATTGCAGGTTTATGGAAGGAAGACGGAGGCAGTCCTAGACGTCTAGCCCCTGACGTCTGGTAGCCGTCCAACCTAGAACTTGACGTCTAGTTATACCCCTGTGACGTCTAGACCTGTGACGTCTAGGCTTGCTCACCTGACATCTAGGCCCCTGACGTCTAATCCTGGACGTCTACCTGCACTGTTGGATAACTGATCTTGTAGCCTATATACTCATTGTTGATAGCCTGAAACTACCTTGTCATCACCCCATCCCGGGAATGTACTCACCCCTGTCTACATTTGGCGTCGTTGCCTAATTAAAACCCGGAGTATAAAGACATAAGTGATAGGTGTAAAAGGTGAATGACTGATTTCAGGTCACAGAACAAAAATCAAAAACAAGTAAGAAGAAGCGCACGACTGGCGAACTTAAGGACAAATGAGACCACAAAGGTATCTCACCCTGAGGTGGAGAGAGTGTGGAATATTGAAGACAACACAAGCATTGAAACATTGTTGGTGACTGCAGAAAACACGGAGGAACAAATAGCTGAGGAAGAGCCCATCATTGAAGACTGGACGACAACACCAGAACCAGCGAGGGAAGGGTGGCCAGAGGATACTGAAGGAGAAAACCTTGTATCAAGGCACCTACGCGGAGGTTCATGGGGAGGAAGGTCGGAGCCACGTTTGGTATATTCGTGAAGGTCGCGAAGCAGAGACCAATTGGAGACGGGAAGAAGGCTATTTGAGTACAATTTTGCACCACCAACAGTAGACAGACAACCGAATCAAACACTACAACCACCAACACCAGGAAGACAGAATACCATGGCAGCAAACCCCGCCAATAGAACAATACAACAGAAATGCCCACCTTTCTCAGGTGAAGGAAAGGAGGATCCATCGCGACATGTGGGAACTTGCATTACCATTTGGGGAGCAAATGGGGTCACACAAGACACACAATGGTTGCAACTGTTCCCAGCCACATTGCGAGGCATGGCGATAGACTGGTACTTGAAAAGACAAAGTACGCGAGCATTTACACAATGGGAAGAGCTAAAGACCGCATTCATAGAGGAATTCCGACCACTGAGGGATGACACGGACATCATCACAGAAATATGCGTTACTAAGCAAAAATCGGATGAAGATGTCAAAAGCTACAATAGAAGATTGAAACAACTGACAGACAAAATGGAGATGACACCTGCTGACGGTATGATAAAGCGGTGGTTTTTGGATGGGTTACTACCAAAATTCAAGAAGAAAATGAAGGCAGTACCATCCTCAACGTATGCAAAAGCACTGGAGAAGGCTAAAAACTTCGAAAGTGAAGGCAAACAAACAACCGCAGGTATCGGAGGATACTTAAAGCATACCGAAGATTCAGACAGTGAAGCTGAAGACAAAGTACAGAGCACGATTCACACCTTCCAGAGGGAATTTGACAAAATTCTAAAAGAAGCAAAAGGAGAAGGTCGAAAGGATCGGAAAGAAATTTGGTGTTCAGACTACAAGGCAGAGGGACATTCAAATGTAAACTGTCCAAAGAAAGCATATTGCAATATATGTGAAATTGCAGGACATCCTGTCGTCGACTGTCCATTCAACCTAAAAAGCAAGAGGCATCAGACATTGGCAATACAACAGAAAGAGCAGCCAAATGCACAAAAAAATGGACAAGGAGCTACTAGCGGAGGAATAGTCGTCGAGGAGGAAGACAAGGAGGCCAGAGTCGACTACAATACGACTCTGACGATTGGCCGATTATTCAATGTCGGAATTGTCAAGAATGGGGAAATTTTTGCGAAGAATTTTTCCAAACCCTAGAATGCAGGTAACAACAGTGGTAATAATACCACTCAAATGTGTAGATGGTGTGGTCCAAGCAACCACAAAGAAGCCAATTGCCCGAATCAGGCAAGTACCAGTGGAACTCAAAACATCAACCTGATTGGCATCGGAGAGGTGATGGAAGCAAAGAACGAAGTCTTGGCTGTAACAAGAGCACAGACCAAGAAAATAGCAGAATATCCAAACCCTGCCAAAGAGAAAGCACGACGGCAGTAAGCCCAGGAATTGATTACTACAGAATTAGCAAAGGAGAAAAATGATCAGCTAATTCTGGAGAAAGTATTTAGGAGACCGAATATCACGAAAAAGGCACCAGTAGAAGGCTTGGTAAAAGAGGTACTAAACACCAAGGTGGAAATGAAGGACGCCAACCAGTTTAGCGTAATACCTGAGTTGTATGCTACGATCGGGAAAGTCATCAAGAAGAAGGATGAAACTCGATAGGTAGCAACTATCAAGCAAGAACAATTTATCGATCCAACAATCCTGATGATAAGCAGGTAAGAGGCCAACTATAGTCCAGATGGAAGTTTTGGACCATAGATTGAATCAGGTAATTGTAGATGGAGGATCGAGTGTGAATGTAATGCCAGAAAAGACATGGCGGATAATTGGGCAACCCGCCTTACGATCTCCAAATTTCAAGTTATATGGCGCTGATCAGTATGGCATAGAAACAATAGGTGTCTTGATGAACCAAAAAGTACGCATAGCAGAACAAGACTTTGTCTTGGATTTTGTCATCATTGCTATGCAGAAATCCGCATATGATGCACTACTAGGACGAGGATGGTTGAGGACAGCAAAAGTCAACCATAATTGGGAGAAAGAACGATTATCTTTCAAACAAGGGCAGCACAAGTACATAATTAATCTGAAGAATCAAACAGTAAGTCAGGACACAGCTAATTCAGATAATTCGGGGTCCTCTTCGTCAGATGGTGAAACAGAATATGAACCATATGAGGAGGGAGTGTTGCACCTTGACGACTGCACGAAAGATGAGTATGACCAAGATAAAGGCTTACTACACTGGCAGTTGGAAGATTACGAGATCTTCCCTCCCCAATGTCTTTGCATAGATGTGGAAAAAAAGATTCAAGAGGATGAGATCCAGGAACCAAAAAAGAAATCAGCAACAAAATACAGACAGCAGCAAAGAAGGACAAGGAAAGGGAGAAGTGGACATTTCCAAAACAATTTGTAGAATTCACGATGGGGGAGGCAGTTATTGTGAAAACAAACCAGCCCACCCCATCGCTGCACTATGTAGACAGGCATATTGAGATATCCTTAATTGCATAACCAGTTTTGATATTATGTGTTTTATTGTAAATGCACGCAAAGTGTTTGACGAAACGCCCGTGCATATATTTTAATGTTGTAAAGTGCAATTTAATATTGTACGTAAATAATAAAGTCATATTAAATCATGTAAGTCGGCTAAATAAGTTATTTCGTCCTGTAGTGCAAATGAAATGTAAATGCAAAGCAAATGCACATAAAATGTAATTTGAGGGTAGTTGCAAGGTAGTTGGAGAAAGTAACTACTTGGTGGCTGTATAAATAAACCCCCCCTCATTCATTAGAGTTGCTCCAGATTGGTATGTGTGAGGATTGAAGTCTATGGGCAGAATGCAGTCTAGCATGATATGCAGCCATGAAGGATGTTCAGCCTAGGGTTGAATGGTGGATACCTAGAGGAGATATTGCAGGGCATTCATGCAGAAGGATGGAAAAGTGCAGTCCAGTCCTGTGTACAGCCATGGTTATGCTGGCTGTAGATTGTATTGATGAAACTGTAATGCTGTATCACACCTACCATTATTAATACAAACTGCTGTAATTACTGTTAACTGTTATTGTTGTATTTTCTGCCATTACTGCTGTTATTTAATGCTGTTGCAGAATTTCTGCGTATTATTATTGTTATACTACAATGCTTGCAGATCTGTAGATTACTTACGTGGAAAGGGAACTGTTGGGATATGTAAAAACCCTTTCTACATTCTGGCGTCGTTGCTATTACGAAATTGGGTCTAAATTGGTGACATAGGGTTTGAAGAAGTGAAACCCTTGGGAAGACGGGCAAACGAAGATCAACCGAGTGCAAAGACAGAGAAGACGTACCAGAATTTTTTTTTTTGGTGGTTGCAGATTAAAAGACGTGCACGCCAAGCGGAGGAAAAATCTGAGTGAGATTTTGCAGGTGGGAAGTTGTAGAAGTTTGCAGGCCTGACGTCTGTAGGCCTGACGTCTATAGGCCTGACGTCTTGAGACCCGACGTCTGCAGGCCTGACGTCTGCCGGCTAAGACATCTGCAGTGGAACGACACATTGCTGATAGGAACGAAAGAACGGGTACAAGGATCACCAAAAGTCAAGGAAAATGTTGATTGATGCAGAGATATGTTGAGTGGATGGTAACACCTGAACAAGCGGCAGGAAGGTTGCAAAGGAGTGCAGAGGACGGGAGTCAGGCACCAGAGCAACAGCACGCGAGGGCTCAGGAAGGAAGACCAAGGCCACAATCGATATCCCAGTGAAGGAAGTCGCAAAGTAAGGAAGTTGAAAGAAGACTGTTTGGTGAGAGTCAAGCCGAAGAATACCTGACGAGGAGCAACATAGCAGAAACCCCACCAATGGATAACATAGACACCCAAGCATTGGAGAATTTGCCACTTTTCACAGGAGAAGGGAAGGAAGACTCGATTAGGCATTGGATAATTTGCCATATGGAGTGGAAAGCGATTGGGCAGAACAATGAAGAAGATTGGAGGAGGTGGTTTCCTGCAACGTTTCGAGAATCTGCAATTGATTGGTACATGTACTTACCGCAAGTCAAGTTCCAAACATGGGGAGAGTTGCGTGATGCATTTGTGGAAGAATTCCGATCATACGATACTGACGAAAATTATAACATTCAAGGAGATAAGGAGCCTATTCGTTCTTACAATCAAAGGTTGAGTAGGTTGTTTGACTATGTGGAGAAAGGCCACTTAGAGGAATCAAAGGTTACATGGTTCATAGATGGACTTCTCCCTGTGTATGAAAGGAAGATGAAAATATTTCCTCCAAGATCATACCAAGAGGCTTTGGATTATGCCTTGACTTGGGAAAGAGATGCAAAAACCTCACCGATGAAGGAGCCTCAGACAACTAGAGAATGCACTCAGATGGCGACGAAGGAGACGTCTGTGGTGCAGACGTCTGATGTGGAGATGTCTAAGGTGTAGACATCTGAGCAAGAGCCGTCTGAGAAGAAGATATTTGAGGTACAAACGTCTGAACAGGATCCATCTGAGGTGGAGACGGCCAAGGTGAAGTCTGAAGTGCATCTGTCGAAGGAGCCGTCTTAAGAGAACTCGTCTGGAGGCTACATGTTTGAAATTTACCCGTTTGAAGGAGTTAGATGTCTGGCAAACCACTGATATGGCAGTCAGTCAGTCCAGACGTCTGGCCATCCAGCCCAGACGTCTGGCAGCCAGTCAGCCTAGACGTCTGGCCAGCCAGCCCAGACGTCTGGCCAGCCAGCCTAGACGTCTGGCAACCAGTTAGTCCAGACGTCTGGCTAGCCAGCCCAGATGTCTGGCAGTCAGTCAGCCCAGACGTCTGGCAATCAATCAGCTCAGACGTCTAGCCATCTGGCAATCCGTCAGTCCAAACGTCTAGCCGTCGGACCCAGACGTCTGGCCGTCTGCTTGGTCGTCCGTTTGGCCACTCGTCCCAGACGTCTAGCAACCTGTCCAGACGTCTAGCCTATCTATTTGCAACGTCTACCCTTACCCGTCTGAGACGTCTACCTGTGTGCAATTTTTCCGAGACATCTATCGGTTTGAGCCATCTAACCCGTTGTCCTAGATGTCTAGACATTGTACCCATTAGACTCCTCTATCCGTCTGGTCTAATCCGTCAGAAACTAAGCTGTCAGGGATTGTCGTCAAAAATATTGACGTCGGAGGCAGTGCAGTCAGAGGAGTTGCCGTCAGAAGCACAATCCGACAAGGGAGAGGTCTGTCAGAGGATGATAAGCAGTCAATTGGATCAAGAAAGCAGGGAGCACGCGAAGGGCGCTGCCCCTCGACCCCGCAAGGGACGTTGTCCCTTGACCCCGCAAGGGGACTCCCGCCCCCTTGACCCCCGACACAGATGGCGGAGGGCATTACCGATTATGTTCATGATGTTGATGGCATTGCTCATGCTGATGATATGGCTTATTGCAAAAAGTGAAGTGCCTATTCAGAGAATGTTGATCATGTTGATGTTACACATACTTGTAGCAGAAAAAGTGCACAATCAAAGAATCAGATGTTGTGAGCAGCCCCAAGTAAAGTTTATTGCCAAAGATGTATGGAACAGGAACAAGAGGAAGGAGCGTGACAAGAGATCCTATTCCATTGCTCAGTACTTCTATTCCCAGTGTTTAGCTCGTGTCGTTGAGGACAACGACCAGTTTAGAAGAGGGGATAGATGTAGACAGGCATATTGAGATATCCTTAATTGCAGAACCAGTTTTGATATTATGTGTTTTATTGTAAATGCACGCAAAGTGTTTGACGAAACGCCCGTGCATATATCTTAATGTTGTAAAGTGCAAATTAATATTGTACGTAAATAATAAAGTCATGTAAAGTCATATTAAATCATGTAAGTCGGCTAAATAAGCTATTTCATCCTGTAGTGCAAATGAAATGTAAATGCAAAGCAAATGCACATAAAATGTAATTTGAGGGTAGTTGCAAGGTAGTTGGAGAAAGTAACTACTTGGTGGGTGTATAAATAAACCCCTCCTCATTCATTAGAGTTGCTCCAGATTGGTATGTGTGAGGATTGAAGTCTATGGGCAGAATGCAGTCTAGCATGATATGCAGCCATGAAGGATGTTCAGCCTAGGGTTGAATGGTGGATACCTAGAGGAGATATCGCAGGGCATTCATGCAGAAGGATGGAAAAGTGCAGTCCAGTCCTGTGTACAGCCATGGTTATGCTGGCTGTAGATTGTAGATTGTATTGATGAAACTGTAATGTTGTATCACACCTACCATTATTAATACAAACTGCTGTAATTACTGTTAACTGTTATTGCTGTATTTTCTGCCATTACTGCTGTTATTTAATGCTGTTGCAGAATTTCTGTGTATTATTATTGTTATACTACAATGCTTGCAGATCTGTAGATTACTTACGTGGAAAGGGAACTGTTGGGATATGTAAAAACCCTTTCTACACACTAAAGGCAGCAAATGAACCCGAGTCAATCAAATATGAAGGTCCAAGAATGATTCAGGTAAACTTGGGAGAAAAGGGCGAGGAAAAAATGATCAAATGTGGAGATGATTGGGATCCAGTCCTAAAAGCGGCAGCATTCAAAATTTTCCTAGACTATAAGGATGTTTTTGCTTGGACATATAAATATTTGAAGGGAGTACCACCCGAACTCTGCGTACACAAGATTCCTCTGATAGAAGGTGCGTAACCAGTAAGAAGGCGTCCTTACAGAATGAATCCCAAATATGCAGCAAAGGTGAATGCCGAAATCGAAAAGATGTTGGATGCAGGCATTATATTCAAAGTTACGACAAGCGAGTGGGTCTCACCAATTGTAATCAGCTCATAGTAGATGGGACATCAAAAAATAAAGTGATGCAAGGTTTCTACTTCTTCCAAGGAGCAAAAAAGGCAAACCCGATTCTCCCTCATAATATGGTGAGCTGACTCAACTTGAAGTTGGTGGGAGCACACTTTGAGCTATCCAAACGGAATTCGTATGTTATGCATCATATTTTGTTGGAGGTATCGTGGGGAGACTATCCAACCGTCTTGTATCTGAAGGAAGTGCTCATGGTCGAAAGACAACTTGGGGGAGAGAGGTGCAACGGGAGAGATCCATGTGCGCTGGTATACTAGAGGCTAATGTCCTCCTATATCTCGTGGAGTATCTTCTCCTTATTCCAAGAAGGGGGGAGAGCTCCCAAGGAATAAGGGGGAAGTCTATCAATCTATATCTGAATGTTGGCCAGAAGTGTAGAGACCTGAAAATACCAGCTCCTCCGACCCCCCCGAGGGCTCAAAGAGAGGTCCATCAAGGAACGAATGGCAAGGTAAGGGTACCATCTACATCCCAAAGGGGGAGCTCCCAAAGTATGGGCCCTATGTAAATAGGTGATAATCGAGAAGATGATCTCAAGCCAAAGAGGAAAGGCCCCAAACTCTGCCAAGATAATGGGGGGACCATGCCCTTGCAACGGAAGAATCTTTGAAGAAAAAGTGTTTGCACTCGTTCAAAACAAGACCATTCAGTCGGGCCAAGACTAGGGCCCCAAATCACTAACCCATAGGTTACAGTTGGTTTGACCAAGGTATCAAAGATTCTCATTTTTACTGGAATATCCTAGAAATGTGCTATGAAACAACTCCTCTCAAGCAAAGAAAGAGTTGCATACCCCTTACAAACTCAGGCTTGGGTGACGGGTTTCAACCCAAAGGTGATCTGAACCTCCCGCCCCTGAAGATAGAAGTGGATATGGGATAGAGCCCCTTTGGTAGTATTGAACACCATAACCTTGGTCTTAGAGAGGTTCATTGTCAGCTGTCTCAAGGTACAGAAAGCAGCTAGAGTATCCAAATGACACTAGAGCTCCCTAAGGGTCAAGGCTAGGACGTCATCAACGAAGAGGAGGATAGAAATCAACACATGGTCGAGAAGGCAACTGTCCTCTGCCTATATGTGCTCTTGAATACATGACTCAAGCTTGTCTATGAAGATCCCAAAGAGTGTCGGAGAAAGGGGGCAACCTTGTTTCACTCCTATGGTGCTAAGAATGCTATCTCAAAGCCCTTGTGGAGAGCAAAACAATCCTATCACTATCTCATACAACCGCGAAACTGTTGTCAAAAGTTGTCCAGAGATGCCAATCGACCAAAGTCTCTCAAGTAGTAGATGTCGAGGTACTGTGTTAAAAGCTTTCCTGAAGTCAACAAAGCAACAATAGACTCTCAAGTATCTAGAACACGCCTCCTCAATAATAGCCCTAAGGACTAGGATATGATCTATGCTCTGGTGGTCTTGCCGAAAACCAGCTTGGCCCGTGGCTCCGTGTCCCTCCTCGAACCTGCGAGAAAGAAGCACTTCTAATACCATGACATAAAGCTTGGCAAAGACATGCTCAATCATGATGGTCCTGTAGTTGTTGGTTTCGTCGAGATCTCCCGTATTATGGATGGGGTGGATGATATGCTGAATCCAAGAGTCAGGGAAACCTGAGCAGATAGTGAGGTTGAAGAGATCGATGATGGGCCTAACAAGAGAATCAATGCCATGTTTCAGAAATTCTGCCTGTAACCCATCCAAATTTGCTGCCTTGCCCGTGCAAAGCTTTCGAATAGCCTACTTAATACGTCCAAAATAGAAGAGGTGGCAGGAAGTAGGGGGGGAAGAAAACCTAATAGAACGTTGATTCGGGATGGTATAGAGGGATGAGGCGTGAGTGGTCCAAGAGGAAAGATTGATCCCATGGTTTACCTGGTCTTAGGGGAGGATAAGGCGCCAAAGGGATTTAGGAGAGTGGTAGAGGGAATGAATGAGATCCAGTCTATGCTCCATGTGAATAGCAAAATTGGATGTGGTGGGAAGAAAGTAGCAGGTGGCAATGTAGATATCCCAAAGAGGTGAGTGACAATGGATTTTAATCCATAAAAATCTGGAGTAGGGATCAATTGAAACCAAGGATACCGAACCCTAGAGCCTATCCCTGATGAGAGCAACAACACATGAACCTCAAACCCCCTTAAAGCGCCGAGTGAGTTGCCAACAACTGGACCGCCAGAAGTAACCAGAGATAACTAGTAGGGCCCGCTCAGGACTCTCGTGTGTCTCACAAATAAGAATGATGTCATGTCCGTCAATCACATCAGAAAGGGACCTTGGGGCAGACCATATCATACCATTGCAGTTCCAACAAGCTACAACTAGTTTATCTATCACCCCCCTTGCGTGCCAATGGAGTCATTTTTTAGGCAAGGGTTTGGACCACCCTAGTGGGGGAGAGTCCCTGATCACTGCACGCAGATTACGAATAACTACCCATTTGTTGGCTTTCCTAGTTGCGGCTACCTGTTCCCTGGCTTTCTTCAATTCTTCAACTTGGAGTCGCGTAAGGTCCTCATCAAGGTAAATCTTGTCTTGAAGAATTTATTATTTCCGTTTGGCCCTCAATGCCTTCATACACTCTTCCACATTCTTGAAGTGTATGACCAATGTGGAATCAGGAGAGACCCATGCTTTCTCAAGAGTAACGTCTGTTAACTCAAGAGTGTTGTGAACGAAGGCATTGCCAACTTGAAGCGGATCTGTAGGTTTGGGCACCCCACAAACCCTGAGATTGAGTGCTTTCATATTACGGATCCTTTCTTCTTCAAATTTGGCATGGACAACCAGCTCAACTATGGGAGGGGGGTTCTTTCCGGCTACAATCTAAACCCAAGATTTTTGGTCGACTAATTTTTAGCTTTGTGCAATTGACGCTTCTTTGAGACATTCCTGTTCAGCTAAAAGGATAGCCGATTCATCTCGAATTTTTAAAATTTCAAAGTGAAAATTTGCAGAATCTTGAGGAGGTTGTGCAGTCTGCAATTGAATAATAATGGCTTGCTGATCCTGAAGCTTAATCTGGAGATCCGTGATAATGTGGTTGCCATATTTCACTTGGTCTTGTAAGGAGAGTATAATGCTAGCTTGTGTATCTAGCTGTTTCTGGAGGGAATTTATCTGTTGAGAGTCTTAGACAAACGCTGATATGAAACTGTTGTGTGAAGGTATTGGACAGATTTATGAGGAGAAGCTCGCGTCTCCTCCATTCCTCTTCCTCAAGAATCCCCATATCACCAGGAACACAAGGCTGCTAAACAAGTCGCGGCGAGAGCACAGCTGCGAATTGCGAAGAGGCGTCGACAAGTTCTATTAGGGCACATGCAAAAACCCCTCTGAGGCAACACTAGGGCACGATAGGGACCGCACTGGGGCACTGGGCCCCGCAAATGCAACCGCACAAGTGCTTGGGCTGCTCGAGCACGTGGCCATGCGAGCACAAGGGCCGCTCGAGCACGGGACTGCGCGAACATAGAAACATGAGCGCAGTGGCCGCTCAGACATTGGTCGCTTAAGCACGCTCGAGCGCAAGAAAGGAGGGAACAAGGAGGAGAATGAGGAGAGGGAGCATGGGCAGAGAGAACGGGGAGGGGAAGCGAGCAAGATGAGACGGGGAGGGGAGTGCGAAGGTTGAGATGGGGAGGGGAGCGCACGAGCTAGAAGAATATAGCATTCAATTATGAAGACATGTCTAAGAGGCTGTGTGCCCCTTTTGATCTAAAAACACATCTTTGGTGTGCTCATCTACTGCAACAAATTACATGAGCTAACGAAGGTAGTCCCAAATAAGGCAAGCCACACCACCTGAACCACGAATGCCACATGATCAACATGTCTCTTGCCTTGAATCAAAAACCCAAAAGTAACCACTGACAAGTGGAAGAGATTGTTCAAGGTTCTCTAGGGTCTCCGTGATAAAAACAAGATCTCTTGAAAAAATAACATTCCATAATGTACTCGAGGAAGACCATATTGCCCCATTACAATTCTAGCAAGCTATAGAGAGGCTACTATTACCTACTGAGACTTGAGAACACGGTCAGGAAGGTGACCACCATGGAGAAGGGGAGTCATGAATCACAACTTTCGATCACGAATAATTGCCCACTTGTCGCTTTGATTAGCTATCACTTGCACACATGCTTTTTGAGATTCATCGACTTGAATATTTGTTAGATCCTTATCTAAGTAGATTTTTGCAGACAAGGTAAAAAGTTCCTTCTTGGTTCGTAGAGCCCTAAAACATTCCTCGGATGTATGGAATCGGATCAAAAGAGTGCCATCAAGGGCTACCCAAGCCCAATCAAGGATAATATCCTTGATATCCAATGTGCTATGCAAAAAATCATGTCTTGCCTTTCAGTGACCATCAAGCTCTAGAAGACCTCTAACTTGAAGGTGAGTCCTTTGGCTTGACATGCCCTTTCTTCATCAAACTTGGCTTGCACTGCTAACTCCACAATGAAATAAGTCTTTTTTCCCTTAACCACTTGAACCCATGAATTATGTTCTTCAACTTGTTTTTGAAGAGACTGTTGATGAGCATTTGTCTCGTTTTTGAGATTCTCATGTTGGACAAGGATCTTTGTTTGCTTATGTTATCACAAACTACCTCTTGGAGATGGTGAAGATCATTAATTGGAGATATGTAGTAGGAGAATCCATCTATTTCTCAAGAGGATTTAGGGTTCAGGTTGCCCACATCTTGGTTGGAGTATATCATCAAACCCATAATTCAAAGGATATCTCAAATCCATTCAATTGTATGACTATTATGATCGGGCATCCATTTGCCAAACTGTATGCCATGCTGCTGCATATGAAGATATCTAGGCACTTAGACTCCAATAATCTCAGGGTGAAAGGTGGGTCAGGTTTAGAAGAGACTTCCAAACTATTGACCAGATTATTACGTTCCAAGGACCCCAAACCCTTGAAGGTCAAAATCCTCGCTCAAACATGCACATAGAAAGGTTCTAATCCTACTGAAGTTTGAACTGTATGTTGGTTGTATAAAACACACCTTGTCTCAACAACTAGACCACGACCACAGGAACAAGATACAATTACTTCTAACCTACAGTAGTCTAATGATGACATGCATCCGCAATACAAGCCAAGTCCAAAACTTAAATAGTATCTTAATTGGCATTGCCTCTGAACCTAATTTTTAGCATTTACATAAGCTCAAAATATTAGACACGTTATTTTATTTTTTAGACCAATGTTCTGTTCCTAAAAGTATAAAATGCAAAACTATTTATCATCTTTAAAGTTTATTGTTCAATTGGGCATTAACATTTTCAACGGAGAGTCCAATATAGAACATGTGAATACAGCAATACGAGTAGATATTAAATGCAAATGAAGGAGGAATTATGAAATGTTACCAATTCCTTGCTAAGAAGTGCTTGATCATAATTAGCTTCCAAAGCCTGTCAAACCACATTGATATGGTGTCATTAGCAGCTCTAGTTCTGTAGGGCTCAGGCTCCTTGTATAGTCTAAAACATAGAGAATGTGAATGATGTCCAGACTGCCAACCAATTTGTTATGCTACTGAACGTAAAATAGGATAATCACAGCAATATATGAAGTTTAAACATGACTCGCAAGGATTTCACACCTAGAGCTCACCTCTCGAATAGTGCCTTCTGGAATGTGATCAAGATTTTGGAGCAGATTCTTCAAAGACCCTGGCAATATACCCAAAGACAAACTATATTTTGAAGAAGCACCATTTTCACAGCTAATCATCTTCATTCAAACATTATGCGGTGCAGCAAAGTTATATAAAAATGACCTACGCATAGGTCAATGCAAAAGTTTTCCATTTCGTTTTACAGCCTAATGATATAGAGAAGATAAATTTTGAATAAGTATTCAGATAGTATTCAAAATTAAATTGACATGCCATAAGACATTTGAGGTTTTAGAGACTTCTCCCTGGTCTAATGATGACCAGCTTTATTACAAACATTCACAGTAGTCCTGCATGGAATCTCAGACATCTAGCTACTCTGGAACAAAATATTGATGCTGCTACCAAATCTATAAAGCATACAGTGGTGAAATTGAGTTTAATAGAAAAAGGCAGCAATGCCCAGGAATGTTAGAATCACCAGATCAAATGTAGCAGTAAAAGAAGGTGGTTCCATACCAAACTTGATGATCAGCTTCAACGCATTTCTCTGGCCAATACGATTAACACCTATATGATCAAAGCAAACATGTCTTATCAGCTAGAGGAGATGAAATTTTGCATGAATGTCAATGTCAAGGATTCTTGAGATATTTAACAATAACACATAGGACAATGTGAGATGTAAACCATAATCACATGAGCACACAAGCATGAAATTTAGGACTCCCAGCCTCTCAAGTCTCAGCTACATATTTACCATATCAAATATGGAAACAGATAGAATACACCCCCATGGATATGACTGGAATGTAAATACATTTTGAATACACCATAAGTATGGTCAGGATACATACCAGATATAGTCAACTGGATCTAAGCAGTATCCATCAATTTTACTTTTATATTTTTATTTTTAGGAGGCAAAAAACTCCAAGAAAAATGAAAATTACATGCCCTTTATAAACAAAGGCATAGTGTGTATCTTCTCATTATATGACTCATTCTTGAGCTTACAGATGTTTTCCCATTTTCCCTATCTCCTTTCTACACATAATACTGACTTAGAGATTCAATGTTTATTGTTATGATTGAGAAAATAGATTACGTCATGGTACTGAGACTTCGAAACAATTAATAGTCTGTAGTTAAAACAATTAAGTTAAAAAAATGTGTTCCCACCCACCCCTTTCTTTTTTGCAATAACCAAACATCTCCAAAAATTCATACCTCCTCAAAGAATAACTTTCCAAGGAACCAAAACCTCCTTATAGAACCAAGCTAGCAAACCTCTCTAAAGCTCTCAATCTCAGGGTTCGTGGGGGTGCCCAAACCTACAAATTCGCTTCAAGTTGGCAATGCCTTTTTTCACAACACTTTTGAGTTAACAGATGTTACTATTGAGAAAGCATGGGTCTCTCCCGATTCAAGACGTTCATACGCTTTAAGAATGGGGACAAGCGTATGAAGGCATTGACGGCCAAACAGAAATTATTTAATCTTGAGGACAAGATCTACCTTGATGAGGACCTTACACAACTCCAAGTTGAAGAGTTGAAGAAAAGCTAGGGAACAGGTAGCTGCGGCTAGGAAAGCTAACAAATGGCCAGTTATTCGTAATCTACACCCAATGATCAGGGACTCTCCCCCACCAGGGTGGTCCAAACCCTTGCCTAATAAATGACTCCATCGGCATGGAAAGAGGGTGACAGATAAGCTAGTTGTAGCTTTTTGGAACTACAATGGTATGATATGGTCTACCCCAGGGTCCCTTTCTGATGTGATTGACAGACATGATATCATTCTTATTTGTGAGACACACAAGAGTCTTGGCAGGCCCTACCAGTTATCTCTAGTTATTCTGGTGGTCCAGTTGTTGGTAACTCACTCGGAGCTCGAGGGGGGGGGGGCTCAAGGATCAAGAAGTGTTGCTACTCTCATCACGGATAGGCTCCAGGGTTCAGTATAACCGGTTTCGACTAATCCCCACTCGAATTTTTTATGGATTAAAATCCATCGTCACCCCTCTTTGGGATATCTACATCGCCACCTACTACTTTTCCCCCACCTCGTCCAATTTTGTTATTCACACGGATGGGGACCCTTTGCAAGACCTCTATGAAAACACTACTAGATACTTAGCTTCAGGGGAGATACGTTTGTTGGGAGACTTCAATGCTCAGACCAGATCTATGCAGGTTTCTCTTCTCTGTCTCACAACAAATGAGATGCAGACTCGCGAATTGGATCTTGATGACCTTGGTTTTGCTCGAACCTCCATTGGCACACAGGCTACTGCTTATAGGAAGCATCTTCTTGAGTTGGGTGAATCCAACAGGCTAGTTCTTCTCAACAGTGGATCTTGTTTTCCAGATTCCAGTGGGGTTACTTGTTTTCCTTACAGCAATGGTGCCAGTGTCGTGGGACGTGGACTATACTATTTCCTCTACCACCCTCATCCCATTCATTTCCCATTTCAACGTCTCTGATAGCCCTTCCCCCTTTCTGATCATTCAATTCTTTCTCTTACTTTATATATTGTTTCCCTTCCTATTATTCCTCCACCTCCTCCCTCCACTTCGGCCCCTCGAGTCATTATAGACTTTGACTATTATTATAACTTTACCTACATGGACCGGTTGCATCAGCTTCCCCCCAAAATGTCTTCTCTTCTTGATGTTTCCGATCGTTTTGCTTCCTTGGTCCAAGCTATTTGGAAGGCTGCTTTGGACTCCTACTCTCACATAATTTGTACCACCCGCCCCCGCCCTCGTCCCCTTCGTCATTGCCCCATGAACATCTGGTATGATGAGGAATGTAAGTCTGCCCACCGAAGGTTGAAATATGTCATTCAGAATCCTTCTCAACTCTATGCCATTTCACACAAATATTACAGGATGCTTCTTCCCCCACACCATTTGTACCCCCACCCTCCCACCCCTCGTCCCCCTAGTCATTGCCCCATGAACATCTGGAATGATGAGGAATGTAAGTCTGCCCACCGAAGGTTGAAATATACCATTCGGAATCCTTCCCAACTCTATGCCATTTCACACAAATATTACAAGATGCTTCTTCGAAAGAAGTGTCTCTTCCTCTCTTAGCATAGACTTGATCTTATTCACTCCCTTCAGCAGTCTCCTAAATCCTTCGGGCGCCTTATCCTCCCTCATGATCGGATTACTCATGGGATCAATCTTTCCTCTTCGACCACTCACGCTGCATCCCTCTATACCATCCCAAATCAGCCTCTTACAATTGTTCCCTCCCCCTCTTCTTCGTGCCACCTCTTTTCTATTGGGCTTGTCAGGCAGACTATTAGGAAACTTTGTACGAGCAAAGCAATAGATTTAGATGGGCTACAGGCGGAATTTATGAAGCATGGCATTGACACTCTTGTTGGGCCCCTCACTGATCTCTTTAATCTCTCTGTCTGCTCTGGTTTTCCTGACTCTTGGACTCAACATATCATTCACCTCATCCATAAGGTAGGTGATCCCCATGAACCCAATAATTATAGGACTAACCTGATTGGGCATATCTTTGCCAAGCTCTATGCCACAACATTGGATGTGCTTCTATCCCAAAGATTGAAGGAGGAAGGTCACAAGGAGGAGGAAGGTCACAGGGCTATTGGCCAAGCTGGTTTTCGGCAAGATCACTAGACCATAGATCACATCCTGGTCCTCAAAGCTATTATTGAGGAGGCGTGTTCCAAGTCCTGGAATGTTTATTGTTGCTTTATAGACTTCAGGAAAGCTTTCGACATAGTGCCTCGGCATTTACTTCTTGAGAGACTTTGGTCAGCTAGCATCTTTGCGCAACTTTTGACAACGGTTTCACGGTTATATGAGACCATGAAGGGTCGATTGACATGGACAAGAGACAAGAGACAATTGCCCAAACAACATCCAGTCACTCAATTGCCCAAACAACATCCAGTCACTCAATTGCCCAAACAAGGTCATTCAACAAGGTCATTGAGCCACCAGTCACTCTAAGAACTTCAGATATCTGCATATTGACCACAACATCTTCTGTACCCAAAGGGATATCCATGGATGCAATACTTTCAAAATCTCTTGTTTTAGAATGGCATTTTCCATTAGGATTCTGATTTGGAATGTTTAGCTTTCTTAAGCTTCTAGATACTTCTGCTATGTCTGATGATGTTCGACTACGTTTTAGACTTAGGCACAGCTCTCACATGTTCTTCAGAATCTTGGTTAGAATGATGAAATTCATTCATGACTTTTGGGCACCATTCAAAATTGCCACCTTGAGAACCACAACTGATTCCACTACTTGATACTTGCAAATGACCTAAATCCATGTTTTCTTGTATACAACCATCTTTCAACCAATCCATTTGGAATGCTGCAATAACTGAATGGATGTTTGACACAGGGTTTCTTTCCTGCTACATGCTTTTGAAGTTATGATAAGGCCCAAAGACTGGCACCAAATGTGTCTTCCTTGCTTCAAGAATACGAGTAGGGATGTTTTCAATATCTATTTCCCCACCAAGGTGAACTACATTATAGATTTCCTCTTTTGTAGTCTTGGACATCATGGCATGGAAACATATCTCAACAGCTTCTGCTTTATCCACCTGTTCATTGTTTGCATTTAAAGTGAAAGGTGCAAAGTTTTCCAAGGATGATGACTCTTCATCACTCATTCCTAAGGAAGAACATCTTCCCCAGCTTTCACGATTTGAGCTCGAATATGAGAAGAATTCATCATTTGGTCCATTTCCTTTACCCTGTCGTGAACATGACTTAACCTCATCTCTCCCCAGGTCAATGACAACATTATTTTGCTCTAAATTTCCTTCTAGTACAATGATTTTTTCAGTTTCAGAGGAAGACTTTGACAGCTGAAGTGCTTTGTTTGGTAAAGGCATGCTGGAGTCATTGGATGTGCAAGGAGCTGAAGAAAAGCTAGTTGTGCCAGGTTCTATCATACGGAGGTCTGTAATAATCTCATACAACAAAGTCTGATCCACTACATTCCCAAGCTGTAAAGCTCCAAGTTCGAAATATTTATCAGCTGCAAGAATGACTGTAGCTGACAATTGTGGAGGGCGAAGGACATTATAGAAGAAAATAGAAACAGAATCATAGTAAAACTGAGGCCATGCAAAGTTATGATTACCCTCAAATTTGATAATATTCTTGTCCCCCGCATATGATTTGAAAATGATGTCAGAATGGTGTGGCTGGATGAATGCGTTCTCTATTGCATGTCCAAACAGTGTTGGAATGAAGGTTTTTGGAGCTATCTGAGTGACGTTTAGATTCATAGTATCAAAACTAGCTCTCTTTTGGATAACCCGTCGCATATACTGGACAGCTACCTTCACCGTAAACTTGGGAAGACGAATTTTATAGACATCCACCAGCTCCATCATGAGATAAAATAAATTAGAGAAAGGGCTATCCAATATCATTCCAGCAATCAATGGGTCTTCTGCTCCATATAGAAGGCTTGTAACAGCTCCCATTGATCTTCCCCAAAGTCCAATACAAGAAATATTTTTCATATCACGCAGGTATGAAACAGCTGATTTAAGATCATCTTTCTCATGCCATCCGAGACTCACATATTCACCATCCCACAGACCTGAGCCAGAGAAATCAAGAGTGAACACAGTTATGTTTGAAGGTAGAAGGATCACTGCTGCCTCATTTGTATCTGCTCGACAGCCACTGTTTCCATGGCAGTAAATAACACAAGGAAGTGGTGTGTCTTCTGAAAAAGGGGATGGAATATAGTAACTACATTGCAAGACATGGCCACAACTGTTTCTTATCTCCAAATCTTGTCTGCAGTACTTCCACCCTGCGAGAGTAAATTCCTCCTCCCAAAAGTACTGATCTGAAGTGTACTCAGCCACTTGTTGGAATCGCCATTCAAAAGCAGCATCCTTCTCAATACAGCGTAGCCCTCCTCTTCCAAGCATAGGCTTCAAAAAGTTGCTTGCGTCCATAGCTCCACTCATAGCACCTGCTCCAACAACTGTATGAATTTCATCAATAAAGAGAATGGTCTGTCCATTTGATGTTGTCGCCTCTTTCAGAACAACTTTCAGTCTAAATTCTTCACGAATTTTGACTCTAGCTATCTCTGCCTCATGACTACACATCACACCTGGATCC
This sequence comes from Wollemia nobilis, assembly GCA_028583015.1. Classification (NCBI taxonomy): domain Eukaryota; kingdom Viridiplantae; phylum Streptophyta; class Pinopsida; order Araucariales; family Araucariaceae; genus Wollemia; species Wollemia nobilis. The sequence goes on from JAQPPZ010007914.1 coordinate 371,717, forward strand.
CATATTTCTCTTGTGTTACTAACATCAGGAGGTACATCATCTAATTCAAAAAGTGGATTGTCAAAAGACAGTTCAACATCCATCTCAGACAGTGGGTTATCAACAAACTGAAAATTATTTTCATCTTCTAGCTTTGGCCAATCCTCCTGTAAGCTAGCAAACTGATTTTCTGCTTTTTGAAGAGCCCTTTGGGTGTTGGCTAACAAAAATTTGGTTGCTTTAAGCTCATGGGTGAGCTCTTCAACCCTTGACCTCATTTGCTTGGATGTAGTGAGAAACTCATCTGCAGTTTTGGTAGCTACATCCCTATCACTGATCATGAGCAAGTATTCTAGCTTCAACTCCTCCATTATGCTTTTAATATTTTGCAAATCAGAAATGGAAACAGTTTGTTCATTCTGATTTCTAGGTGTCTTTTGGATCAGATTGTCAACAAATCTCTTAGCATCATCAAACTTAGACAGGGTATACACCTCTTTTTCAGTGTTAACTAACAATTGTTTCTTCCAATCCTCATGAATGTCAAGACTATGCCCATTTAATGAACTGCTGTTATAATGCATATCAAAACCAGAAATAAGTTCATACCTTTTAGCAATGTCTTCATGGCTGTCCCAAGACTCAAGTGCCTCTTCTTCAAAATCTTTATTGCTATGCCCTAGATCAAAATCAGCTCCATGAAACAGTAATTCTGATTTATCTTTATCAGCACAATGATCAAAATCAGCAACATTACACTCTTCAATTTTGTTCACTGAAGTTAGGGCAGATTCATGCTCAACCCATGAATCATCCCATGGCTGCAACTCCTCATCTACTGCTGTTTTATCAATGTCTACATCAGGGCACTTTATGATCTCATCATCATTGAACACTTCTCCAGTAATGGATGCACAAGATGAATTAATTTCATCTTCTAGATCTGCAACAATGTTAATTTCATTGGAAAAATCTCCTTCCAACATCCTTTTGATGCTTTCCAATTCTGATGCATCTTCTATAACATCAATTTCTTCATTAAATTTAGGAGTTGGAGATCCCCTATTCCCACAAACTCCATCAAAAACACCACCATTATGCATGAAAAGGCTGCTATTAGGAAAATAACATGTTTCCTCATACCTATTATCAAAAATCTCACTATCTTCCATAGATGAAGACACATGCATTGTGGTAGATTCATTTTTGCATACCTCTTGAGACAAGGCATCTTCTTCCAAATCTGAAATTGATGAAACTTTCACTTCAGGATCTGATTTTTCTTGCTTCTCTCCAAGCTCATCATCATTAATGGCAGATCTATGAGTGCTTGACTTTCCTCTCAAAATTCTTGCCCAATGAGAAGCTAAGCTCTCACATCCATGATCTCTTGTAACCCCATGAGATGTGGGTTTTTGTGGGAGGGTTTCCACCTTGACCTAGCTTGGCATCCAATTTAGTCAACACATCAAGCATTGCATCCAATCTTTTCTCATTAATCTTCATGGTGGCTGATTTATTTGAGTTCCTCCTTGTGTAATAATTGTGCCCTAGCTGCATAAAAAACCCTCACAGGCTGGCAGGAAACCAGCTCTGATACCATTGTAATATCCCCAATTAAAATTTACAAACCCTAGCTGAAAATATTATAACTTTTCTCCAATAAAATTCTGTACCATGCAAATAAAAATCAGATCTGAAAATATGTGCAAAAAATTTGACACAAGAAACCCCAAAGTGGCAAATGTGGCCACACGAATTTATTAAAAATATTCTGCAAGTTGCAATGGATAGATCAGCCCCATATACATCTCAAATTCACCACAAAATTGCATAAAAGAGAAGCCCTAAGCTGGACGTTGTAATGTCCTACCCTGTTCTGAGAATGGAGTTTGCAATCTGTTTTTTTTTTTTTTTTTTAAATATTCTAATTTTTTTTTGTGTTTTTCAGATGATGAAAATGTACAGAAATTGCATAAACAACAAACTTTGACAAGCAATAACTTTCAAACTACTTATCCAAAAGCTCTGAAAATTGGTATCTAGATAATAAATATATAGAGCTAGCAACCCATTAAAGGAAATTGGAAAATAACAATGTACCAGGTATTTATGCAAATCTGGAAATGACTGTTCAGACTCTGATCAGCAACCCAGGAAACTTGAATTTTCATTCCAAACTTCAAATACAATGTTCTATTTGCCCGGAAATCAGTACAAATTGCTCCTAAGAGCCAAGCGACCAGGTTCAGACCCAGAAACTGCCAAAAAAAGCAGATTTACAATTTGCACGAATTCCAATACAAGCTCCAGCTGTACGGCTAGGTAGGAAATTGGTACGGCAGCCTTGGAAAAATGTGTAGCAGCAGAAAATAGTCTTCAATATTGGTCGATTTACTCCTCTAACCCAGGCACCTTGATATCAACACCAAACCCTAGCTTATTTCCTCAACAAATGGCTTTGTGAATGATTTCCAGGTGGTGCACTACAACCGGCAGTGGCGTCCAAACTTGAAACCCCTGAAAATACTTGCCCAAACTTGATAAACATCTCTAAAAATGCAATCCTTATCAGCTCCAATGCATTCCTTGTGCTAGGGTTTCAGATTTAAGGTTTAAACCCAAAACCCTAAACTAGGGTTTCAGATTTAAGGTTTAAACCCAAAACCCTAAACTAGGGTTTTAGATTTAAGGTTTAAACTTTAAACTTTGAAGTTCAAACATTAACAACTGAAAAATGGGCTTGCATAAAAAAACCCTAAATTGGCCACAGCTTGAAAAAAATTTCAAAAAAAAAAAAAATTTGCAGATTTTTTGCCGATTTTTTGAAAAAATTGGCGAAAAAGCGCTAATGAGTCGCCGGACTCGCGATAGTTTGCCAATTAAATCGGCCCGGCAATGAGACCCGATTAAACTGCGATTTTGGTAATTTTCTCAACAAGGGTCGCAACAATAGGAACTATTCAAAAGATGGGGGTTGGACTTCATCGAACCCCTAAAGACCCCTGAAGTGTAGGTACATTGTGGTCATAACCGAGTACTTGAGAAAGTCAAACGACACAAGGGTGTTGCCTAACAACTTTTCCAACGGTACTTCATGTTTTCTATATGAGCAAATTATTACATGATTGGCCTACCATTGCAAAATACAACTCACCATGGAGGATACTTTGTGAATGAAGAGATCCAAAAGTTAATGATAGAGTTCACAATATTTCATTCATTATCAAGCCCATTTTACCCCAAACAAATTGGCAAGCATAAACAACCAACAAGGTGCTCATCTTAATATTGTATAAGACCTACAAAATAGAAGGTGTTGACTAGGAGGAGAGAATGCCAACAATCCCATGGGCATGTAGGGTGACCGATAAGCCAACAACGAATCTGACCCAGTTCCAACTTATGTATAGGGAAGAGGTGGCCGTACTAGTGTAATCTTCTATAATGTTTGAGAGTAGCTGTGTGGAACTAGGTTAGAGACCAAGAAAGCCTGGAGGAGAGGTTCACCCTAGCAAAGTTGGAAGAGAAGCAGGTGATGGTGCAATGGGCTAGTAAGATAGCTCAACGATGGTACGAGCACTAGCAAGGAGAACGGGAATTTAGAGAGGCAGGAGCACAGACAAGGCATTTCCAGCAATGAGAGAGCAAGGATACCAATTAGAGGCACTATGTGAATCTACAAACAAGGGCATGGAAGCTGTACATCTCAATGAAGATCCATTTGATAGTGATAACTCTTGTAATCTCTTTATTTTGCATGGAATATGAAGCCTGAATGATTCATCCATGAGTTTTCTTTCTGAGAGGATTTCCCACATAAAATCACTATGTTATTTGATGATGTATGTGTGTTCTTTTCTGAGCATTTCAATAGTTCACCTGCATTGTTTTCATGCTATGGGATTTTGCCAAGCTTATATGCTTTTCATGCTTGGAAACTAGCTACTTCCAATTAGGATTGAACATCAGTTTCATAAAGCAGTAAATTGATGGATTTACAGTTCTAAATATTGCATCAATCTTTGAATGGGCTGTCCATACCTTGTTATTTTCTTACATGAGTACTTGTGGGTATGAAAAAGAAGCCATGATGTAGGATTGAACGTTTCACTAGCAATTAGTTTCACAAATCTCGAGTAAGGCTAAGCCAAACAGCACTCGAATCCTTAGAAAAGGATATGTTTAAGGTTTGATCGGTGTGAATTACAGATCTTACACCACACATGCCCACAAATTGGCAATTTCCATGACTGGGATTTGCCCCTAGTATCCCTAAGCCTTATGATCATAGTACTGATTTATGGCACTATTGTCCTCATTTCTTCACAAGAATTAAATAGTCAATATGTTAAAGATGAGAACATTTAGGATCATTCGACTATTATTTCTCTAGTGCTGCCCCTGTTGCTAAAAGTAAGCTGCATCTAGTGATGGAGAGGAAAGGCATCATTAACCTAAAGAAACTCAGACACACTACTTTCTTTCTTTACCAAAACTCGTTTGGTACAAGAAAGGTAAACATTAGAACACAATACAAAAACTTTTAGAAACCACAACCTGGAATGTTATCACCAGAGTCACCAGTAAGTGCCATTACATCTACAATTTGTGATGGCTTCAGAGCTCCAAATTTCTCAGCAAATTCCTCTAGGCCAAATGATACAACCCTGCATATAAAACAAATCAAACATTCGTGTGACCAAACCTAACAGTTTTAGGAAGCACATTCCTTGGCAGATGATTGTGTGAGTCCCAAAGATTGCCACAATTTAAACTATGCAAAGCATAAGTATGGTGACAAAACTATTAACACTAACCCAGGTCCTCGAGGAGCTATTCTTAAAAGTCGTATAGAAGGACATAAAATCTGGAAGAAGTCTTTGTCTGGTGATACAATCCGCACCTGAAGGAAAACATGAGTTCTTTAGAGGCTCAAAAATGGACAAAAAGCATTGAACAAAGGGAGATGTAGAGACACAATTGTTTGGTGCATATTGGAAAACATGTTTGCAAGAAAAAAGAAACCAAGAATAATAACAAAGTAACAGACCACAAGAACAATAAATATAATTCATAAATGACAGCATTTAATTGAAAGTTCATTTCATACACGAAGATGGTTGAAAGTACTAGCATAATAAACTAGAAAAGCAAATGCCCTTTCCAAATAAGATAACATTATTCTATTGTTAGGAACCTTCCAATTAAAATAAGCACATCCACACAGATATTGCAATAATTAACAGAAAAACAGGAACTGAAATAACAATATTGCAATACAGAATGGAAATGCAGCAGCTTTATTACTCAGAAACAGAAATCGCAATACAGAATCATAGGCCTCTTTGAGGGGGCAACCTCCTTGGAAGCAGAGCTCCATTACAATTTTAGAAAATGACATGATACATTTCAATTCAGCTCTTTCCTTTTTATAGACTATTATCAATCCTAACCCTAATGCTCAAGGGTTGGTCCATGTGCAAGTGGGGGTCCCAAGCTAGTAACTCCTAATAAAGAAACAGTTACATCTTTTATTAACTCCTCCTTGCAATAAGAAACGCTTACATCATATGGCCCATATGCACTAAGCACCCAAGGTGCCACATACACATTTACATAATAATGTTAGGATAGGGTCCTAACATACCCTTCCCCTTCAAAAAGCTTCCTTCTCAACACCTGAGATTTGGAAACTGCTGCTGAGCTGATGTAGCGATTCCCATGTGGCATCTTCCGATTGCAATTCCCGCCATTGTACTAAAACTTCAATGATGGTTCGATTGTGAAGCGTCCACGTTTGTTGATCTAGAATATGCTCACGCTCTAATATAACTGATCCTTCTTCATCCAGTTCTGGAAGTGTTGATTGGACCTATACCCTGCTGCCAATAACTATTTTCAAGGAGGAAACATGAAATACTGGATGTATCTTGGAAGAGGGTGGCAAGTTGAGCTTGTAGGCAACTAAACCAATCTGCTATAGTACCTGATAGGGTCCATAGAATTTTGCAACAAGTTTTTGATGTCCATGAATCTGCAATGATGACTGCTTGTATGGCTATAGGCAGAGGAAACAATGTCCCCTATATTAAAGTTGTGCTTCAGACGGTGTTGACCAGCTTGCTAACGCATACGGTTCTGAGCCATTGCTAAATTCTCCTTGTGTTGTTGGAGTACTGAACGCTCACGACGAGTTGAATCTATCACTTGTACCTTGGAGCTTCCTGGGATATATAACGAAAGTGATGGTGGAGGATGTCCATAAACCGCTTCAAATGGTGTCATCTCAATAGCGGTGATAAGAAGTATTATACCACCATTCTACCAAGGGAAGCCATTTGGCCAACTAAGTAGGATGCTCGAATGCAAAGCAGCAAAGGTACATCTCCAAGCACTTGTTAACAATCTCTGTTAGGCCGTCTATCTATGGTTGGTAGGCCGAGCTCATTTTTAGTTTTGTGCCCTGCAATTTAAACAATTCCTGCCAAAAATGATTGGTAAAGGTGGGGTCCCTACAGGAAGAGGAAAAAAGGAATTCAAGAATACTTGGGCAACTGTGGAGGCTTTGTAGGGATGGGTTAGGTCACAAAAATGAGCATACTTCCATAGACAATCCACCGCTACAAGAATGATTGTTTTACCGCTAGACTTCGAAAGCCCTTCAATAAAATCCATGGAAATATCTATCCAAACATTTGCTTAAGTCAAAAGAGGATGGAGGATACCTGGAGTTGATGGAACCACTGAGGAAGAGTTGAAATAGCACACAACATGCTTTGGTCCTGTTGGTTACGAATCTGCCATGAGGAAAGGATTTGGGTTAATGCGCCCAGATTCGCCCACCAGCATGAAAGGCCGGAAGGAAGAGATGCCTTCCGAGCCAATCTCCGGAGAAGGCCGGCTCCTTTTGGGGGTTTTCTGATTTAAGCTAAGAGTACAGGAAAGAAATAAATGTACAGAAAGAGATTTACAAATATATTCAAAGGTTGGTGGGGGGAACTAACAGTACGGGAACACACCAATCACCGCTACTTACTGCATATAAACACAAAGCATGACAAAGAACTGCAAAATCTAACGTATACTTCCGATACCCAAGCAGTGTACGCACGGCTACAACGGCTCCCTAACAGACATTCCCTACAAGGAACTAACAGTACGGCAACACGTCAATCACCACCTACGGACACTAACATGGGTAGAAAGCAATCATAGAGATATCAGAGCCAGGTATATGTGTTTATGTAGAGAATTTAACCGCACAGCTTCAATGGCCCCCTAACAGACATTCCCTACAAGGAACTAACAATGCGGCGGCGCACCAATCACCGAGATACGGACCGGCAACAAAACACACAAGCGATGGAGCCGCTACTACGGCTATTCTATGTATCCTTTTAATTCATGAAGTACGGGGGGTGCTTTAAACAAGCAATGCTAGAGGCACTTGATCATCAAATGCTGAAATGAATCAACGAGCCATGACACGAGTTAGCCTAAGGCATGAATATAAAGAAAGGCGGCATAAAAAACGAAGCGGCGAGAACGAGAACCAAGCATACGGATTATATTTATAAGCAGAAGCACGGTTACAATGGGCACAGTGGTTCCCTAACAGACATTCCCCTTCCACCCTTTACAATGAATTCACGGTGGGCTTTTATAGCCCGAGTCCCTCCCGTTACATTAATGGGCACAAGGTCCCAGTCAAACATAAGCTGACAAAAGCGGCGAAAGAGCTGCAAATGCTGACCTTTTGTCGGACCGGACTGTACCCGCAGCATGGTCTTCCTGGAAGCTGGACAGCTACATGGCGGTGTGTTGGGCAGAATCTCCTTCTGGCAGTGATGCGGGTAGCTGGAGCAGGTGAAACCTCAGATCAGCTTTGAATGAGGCTACTGGCGTAGGCGGTGCAGCCCATGCTTGTCCTTTTGCTCGGCACGTTTCGGCTCTAATCCCGAAGGCTGGACACTTGTCGGATGATGGATGATCCTTGTGTGACACGTGTCTGCCTTGGAAGGCAGTCCGTCCAACTTCGCTTGGGATCAGAGCGTCTCGGGTTGCGCGGGCAGAAAACAGTGCAGTCGGGAAGGCCTTCATGCCTTGGTCAAATTCTGGGTTTGTTCCCCTACTGCGCACCTGTCAAGGGCGCACTCCGACTTCACTGCGAAGTCGGGCTGCGCACAGGTGGAAACTGGTGTCTGCCGCCGTACGGACTCTGCTCCGGCCTTTTATCATCTTCTGTCAGCCTGCCAGCCTGTCAATCTGCCAGTTGCAAGGTGCGCCCAGAAAGTGGGGCGAAGTCAGACTTCGCACCAAAACTGAGCGAAGTGCGAACTTCGCACCAGATCGGGCGAAGTGCGAACTTCGCACCAACACTTAGCCATTTTTCAGGTAACTTGCTTGGAAAGTTGAAAAATCAGCTGGGGACTCCAAGAAAGGGGGAAAGAAAGAGAATGCGGGAAGGAAAAGGAAAGGGAGAGGAGAAGGAAGGAAAATAAGGGAAGAGGGAAAAGGAAGAGCAACACAGTTACAACACTGAAGACATTGCACCCCGTGCAAAATGTGACAACATTTACGGCGGCTCGCGGGGTGTCGAGCTCGCCTCGGCGCAAAGAATCCATGCCTTCATCCATTGGGTGCAGAGGAACTTGCCTCCCCTGCCTTTTGCTGCTCTAACTGTCCTCCTTGTGGCAACTGTTCTTCAGATTCATCTTTGTCAGTTGCCCCCTCAGAATCACCTTCCGAAAGCTCTCCATCTCACTGCTTCTGCTCGCAAATGCGATCGTATGCGGCCTTGGCTGGGCGCCAAGCTTCTGCTTCAAATGGCCGGCGGTCAGCTACATCTTCTAATGCTGCGTGGAAAGCAGCGACCGCGTGCAGGTCGATGGTGAGGTATCTCTTTTCTAACTCCTGGAAGTAGGAGCTGATCTTGGAATATTTGGCCACCATCTGAGTGACCTGACTGTCTTGAATTGGCTCAGTCCAGCTATCAATTTCAGCTGTATCTGCTTCGAAGGACTGCCAATTCCTTTTCACCCGATCTAGGGTGAGAAGCTCGCCATTTTCAACAAAACCTGGGCACCCTAGTTCAGAAAGAGCGTGAAAGGGGGCCAGACAGATATCCCTTTCATGTCTGAATGCATCAAGCATTCGTCTGGCAACTCTCACCTCTTCAACTTTTTTGAAATATTTGTGCAAGGTCACCCTTGCACCTGCCCATTCTGCAGCGAATGAGGACACGGGAGAAAATTGGAGGCCGTTGCGCTCGCGCTCCTGAAGATTTACCGCCAGGTCCAGCCATTGCTTCGCCTGGCGCTCGGCCTCCTCTACCACAGGCTTTCCCTGGGCAGAAACTTCTTGAATTCTGGATGCGAAATCCAGAACTGCCATCGCCTTGTAGGTGTGGGGCTTGCATTCCCGCAGCAAACCAGCCCGCATCTCCTTAACCTTTGTCTTTGAAAAGACCGTCGCTTGAGATGCTCTCTCTGCAAGTTGCGACTGTGCCTGCTTCAAAGACTCTTGGAGCTGAGAAATCTGCTCCGAGGCTGCTTTCTTTTCGGTTGCGGCTTGTTGCTGAGAAGCGGCCAGGTGGGCTTTGAGTTCATCTATTTCTTGCCGCGCCGCTTCCAGTTGCTCAGTGGACCTAGACAGGTCCTCTTCAAGCTGCCTTGTTTTATCCTGCAACCCGAAAAGTTCTTCCTGCTCCTCCAGACTTTTGACAAAGAGATTATCAGCTTTGCGCATGATTGACTGAATCTCATATTGCTTGTTAATGTCGTCAAAGCTCTTCTCCTTTGTCTGGAGCTCGTAGTCCGCCCTGGTCATTTCCCGGAGAGGTTTCTTTACTTTTGGGATTATTTTCTCTGTTGTAATCACTCTCCTCCCGAAATCATACTTTGCGCGTTTTGCCGGGGCGGCTATCTCTTCATGTCTCCTCCGCTTCAGGTCTTGGAGGAAAGAGACAGAATACTCTACAGCCCTCGTTGCCAGGGGCAAGTCGTCTCGTATTACGGAGGTCGTCCATAAAATCTGGTTCCCCCGACCCTAGGGTTCTGCTGAGACGTCTCTCCTGCGGGGGATGGGACCGGGGAGGAACCGGACAGACCTTGGAAGAATCGGCCGCTTGTGGGGGCGACCGGGAAATGGAGATGGGAGCGGCTGACACTGCAAGGGTTTGAAGCGGCTGAGATGGTGGATGTGACGGTGAACGGGCGGCCTCAGCACTAACCTCAGGCGAAGGGTTTGGAGTTGTGCTCAGAGAAGAGAGACGTTAGGGTTACGAGCAAACTGATCAAAAGAATGGGGGCCGCTAGAAGGGCGTGGAGACGGGGAGGGGGATGCGGCCATGACTTGCTCGGATTGAGCGGGAGACGGAGTGGGAGTGGGAGTGGGTGAGACCAAAGAGACGGGGGCAGCAAACGTACCTGCGGGCTCCGCTGAGCCGATGCCGGATGGATGTACGTAGCTTCGATTTCGGCGGGCGGCTTAGGACTGCCCAGAGACACTGTCTCTGCGGCGGCAGGACGCGGCTGCGGCTCTGCAACCGGCTGCTGCACTATCAGGCTAGGTCGCCTGATTTTCTCAACTCTCTTCCGCTTCTTCTCTTCTGGAATAACGGTTCGATCAGGGGAAGGAGATGAAGCAAGTGCGACGGCGGCGATGCTCCCACGGTAAACTTGTACCGGGGTTTGACTTGCAGAAGGTCTGCCGCAACCGGTTTGCCGTCTGACGGCGCTGGCGCTTTTCGTGCCTGAGGGATTGCCTCGGGCGTTGCCTTGACTAATTCTTTCGCCTTCTCAGGCGCCGTCTTGGAAGCCACGGGCTGCATTGGATCGACCTGGAAGTTTGCTGGGCCCACGCTGGTAGTTGCCGAAGTGTACAACTGTTGGGAGGGAGACCCTCCTTTATAGTCTTCAAAGGGACCTCGGGGAACGTAACCTTGATATGCGAACGGCCGCCAGTTGTCATGATGCTTGGTCATAGAGAACCGAAAAGTCGTCATCTACGGCCAGGTTTCTCCTTGTTGATTTGTCGTGTTGCGTGCGGCATCTCATCTTCCAGCATTCAGTAATCTTTTCTTTAGACCAGTTAAGGCCTGCTATCTTGGATAGAAATTTTTTGAACCCTGGAGATGAAAACTGGTGGTCCGGGTTTCGCTTGGGGTCATATGTCACCTCCTCGCAGTAGAAATCCTGCCAGGGAGGAGAAGCTTCCATCAATTCGATTTCCCAGTCAAGATCCACATGGACCACATCGCATCTATCTTCGGTTATATCTGCCCGGGGGCAGAGATGTGTGAACTTTCCCCTTATTCCATATGGGTCATACTTCCAGCGTTGCGGCAACAAAACCAGGCCAATCCGGGAAAACTCTTGCTCAAGGTAGACATGCTGTCCTACCTCAAAAATCTCAACATTTGCCCAGGAAAGAGGATATTGAAAAATCTGTCCTCTCTTCTTTCCTAGGCCGAACTCCTCTTCAACATAGTCCATTTGTCGGGCAACCTCCATCCCGAACAGGTGCTCTGAGCACCAATAGGGCAGCAAATGGGGTTTGCCCTTGAATCCGTAGATTCTGACCACAATTCCCTGCGTCAGTCGAAAACGTCCCCGAGCTTCTGATTTATCAAAGCGCTCGTCATTTCTCTCGGGGGGCGAGGAATTTCGCTTTCACTGAAGACTGACATGACGAATCCCAGAAAGTTGAAGTTGAACTTGTAGTAGGACCCTTTCCGGTATAAGTCATCCGTCCAGTTATAGACGGGCTGTGGCTCTCCCCTCTCGTTGACCTTCTTCAGGTTCAGGATCGGCATCAGGGAGTGCAAATGGTACAAACAAAGCCGAGCTAGAACAGAACTGAAACGAAAATCGGTAGAGCGCCTCTTACGGATTTTCACCGGAGCTGGAATGAACGGCGTAAGCCAACCAGTCTGCCCAGTCGAAAGAGATGGGACGCTTCCCACTTCTCTGTCTTTGCCGGTTCGTAGGATTCTCCACATAGGAGACATTATGCCAGCGCTAGCTGGTACGGCTGTACCAGCTCATCAGAATCGCAGCCAAGAATAGATGCCAAAATGATGTACAAGTATTTGTTATGGAATTGTGCCAAGGGCATGGGGCCGGTTGGCCACTGTCCTGCTGCAAGCGGGGCGTTCAGCTCTGAATTGAGGAAATCCCTCATCCGTTTTGTTGGCGTGAAACGTCCCTCCTGCTCGCCCAAATTTATCTTTCTGAGAATGGCGCTGGAGTCATACTCCAACCACGGGGCGAAAGTCGGTCGGACGATCTCCTGCGCGAGTGTGAACAAGGGTTTACCGCTGGAGCTGCAAATTTGCCGGGTAGGCGGTTTGTAGTGTCGACAATTAGGTCTACCGAGTTCCGGGCATTGGTGGACGGGAGGGCACAAGAATACGAGCAGATTGGATTTGTACGCCGCTCCGAAATGGTGGGAGGGCGAAACTTTGTCAGCCCAACTTTCCACATTTGCCCGCGACTTCGTCAGGCTCATAGAAAAAGAGCCGTCCTTGTATCCCGACAAATAATTCACCGGAGGTGGTGGGGCTTGCCCACGCTGTACTTTTTTCGTCCGGGACTTTGACTTTCTTTCTGGCGGGGTTTCACTTAAAACGCCCGGCCGCGGTAAATCCTTTGGTTCGCCACTTTCGTTGGACTGCGGCGACAACGGCATCTTTCCTCTGTCCATCTCTCCGAATCAGCAATAATTGCAAGTTCAAGGCGTCTGCGGCAGATTTAGTTATCACGGGAATAATTTGCCTTTGTCAAGGAATAATCTGCATAGTACGGAATGTTTAAAAACATCCGACCCCCTTTTCTAGATAAAGACAGCGCCATTAATGCCGCGCAGGAGGAGGTAGGTCGGCTGAGTTAAGGCTCTTTGGTGGCTGCGCAGGAGAATGTTTGGAAAAAGCGCGCTCCGGCAGACGTGCCATGCTCTTTTGCTTGCACTTTCGTTGAGGAACGTGCAATCATCAATTCTGTCTTGGACGACTGCGCCATGGGTGACGTCATCTGCCGGAGCGCGGGCACCCTTGCTCAAGAAAGAATCATTGGTGCGGAAACCCACTTTGGAACGGCTACAAACGCGCCTTGGGCCCAGCTAGGGACCTTTTTTAATTTTTTATTCATTTTTAAACGTTGCCCCAAACTGGCCCAGAAAACGAGGCGCAGTCGGACTTCGCCCGAAGTTGGGCGCGGCCCGACTTCGCCGGCGAAGTCGGACTTCGCCCGAATTTCGGGCGAAGTTCGAACTTCGCGCGAAGTGCGCGTTCGAACTGTTCCTTCCTTTTTTCTTGTTTGCTACGCCCAAGGTTTGGACGCAGTCTGGGTCCTTTGCAACCCTCGGGCCTTTGACCACACTTATCATTTTCCTTTAGACTGATCTTGGACAAGCCGCGCAGTGCAAACGCGAGGCGGGTTCGGACTTCGGCCGAACTTTGGGCGAAGTACGAACTTCGCGCGAAGTTCGCACTTCGCACGAAGTTCGGACTTCGCGCGGAAGTTGGCCGAAGTCGGACTTCCGCTGTTGCGAAGTCGGACTTCGGCCAAACGCGGCTTGTCTTTAGTGTGCCCTTGCGGCTTCCCTTTCAGTCGCGCTTCGCACCGTGGCTGGCCCGAAGCCCGACTTCGCTGCGAAGTCGGACTTCGGCCAACACTTAGCCAATTTTTGCCTTTTTTTTTTCTTTTCTCTTTTCTTTGCACAGCCGAACTTCGCCCCTCCGAGGGCGGCGACGACTTCGTTGCGAAGTCTGTCTTTCTCTCCCATGCCGCGATTAAGCTCAAAAAACGAAGAAAAACAATTTAAAAGCTGAAAGCGAAGCTGTACATGCTGGGAAATGAAAAAACACAAGGAAAATTTTTACAAGGAAGGGCCACTCGGGCACCTTCAACAGCGGTAAAGCTTCAAATGGAACCCATTAACAGGGATAGGCAGGAGCTGACCCTCCATATCCCGCAGTATGTAGGCATTGAACTGGTTTACCCGGGCAATCTGATAAGGGCCCTCCCAGAGGGCATCAAACTTCCCGTGATTACCTGGCTTTGCTTTATATGAGTCCCACTTCAGCACCAGGTCCCCGATTTCGAAAACTCGGGCAGTGGTGCCTTTTGCAAACCAGCCTTGAGTGGCTGCAATGTGATTCGCGAAGGCCTGGTATGCACTTTCTCTGTCTTCTTCCAACTGCAAGAGTTGGCACAGTCTGTCATCCACCGGGTCTCCGCTGCATCTGTCTTCGTCAATCATCCACAGGGCAGGGATCTCGATGTGTGATGGCATGACAGCCTCTTTGCCGTAGACGAGCGCGTAGGGAGACGTTCTGAGGGATTTCTTGAATGCAACTCTGTCCGCCCACAGCGCCGGTTCAGGAGCAAGTGCCAAGTCCGCTTGTTTATGTCAATGGTCCTCCGGATGATTTTCAGGAGGTTCTTGTTAGTGGACTCGGCAAGGCCATTCCCCTGCGGGTAGTAGTTAGAAGACATCTTGTGATAGATGCCAAGTCTGCCGGTGTACTCCGTGAGTACAGCGCCTACAAATCCCGGACCGTTGTCTGTCACAATCGACTCTGGAACCCCGAAGCGGGTAATCAGGCTCTCAATGAACCTGATGACCGTTTCTTGGTCTGCGTTCTTGGTCGGGATCGCCTCTGTCCACCGCGTGAAATAGTCGGTAGCCGTAAGAATAAACTTGTGGCCGGCAGAGGAGTTAGGAGAAATCACCCCAATAAAGTCTAAACCCCATTGTTTGGAACGGAGTCTCGGCTCTGAATCGGTTGAAGGGGCGGGGGTGCTTTTACGCTTCGGCCGGCAAACCTATGGCATTGATCACATTTAGAGCAGACCGCATGCGCGTCTGCGAACAGAGTGGGCCAATAGTACCCAGCCCTTATTATTTTTAAGGCCGTTGGCCTTGAAGAATGGTGACCCCCAGGCATCCCGGAATGAAATTCTCAGAGGACCCTAGGCTGGTCGGATTTTAAGACGCACCGCAACAGGATGCCGTCAATGTTTCTGAAGTAAAGCCCCTCGGGGCGAAGAGTGTACTTAAGTGCACCTAGCCGAAATCTCCTTCGTTGTGAGGCGTTCAGGTGATCGGGACATCTTCCGGTGCAGAAGTATCTCACCAGTTCATCTGTCCAATCACTCCCCCTCCGATAAGGAGTCGGCTAGGTAGATGCGTGTCGCTGTGTCCTCCCACTTACAGGCGGAGATGCCGGCTACAGCGCTTCGGGCCAATTCCTGACACAAGGCTCGGCCTATGATAAGCTTGGTGGGCCGCACTTCAATGTCAAACTCCTGGATTTTGGCAATCCATCCCGCTCTCTTGTGACCCGGTTCTCCTTGCAAGATGAAGCTTCGAACATCCGGGTGAATCACAAAGACAGTGGTCTTGCTCTGGGAGACAAAGTGCCTGAACTTTCGAAGGGACTTCATGACAGCATGAACCTGCCGCTCTATAAAATTGTACTTTTCTTCATGCGGCGAGAATCACTTGGCTGAGGAATGCTATGGGGCGCTCCTCACCATCGTCTCCCTTTACGAGTCGGGACTGCGAGCGTAACTTTCGGGTTCTCCCACTGCATACGGGATGAAGTCTGCGGAGTAGTCCGGGTTTGTCAACACCGGAGCTTGTGCAATTCGGGCCTTGATTTCCTCGAAGGCTTGCTCTCTCTCATCAGTCCATTCGTAACGTGTATCTTTCTTAAGCAGTTCGGCCATAGGCTTGATCACCTGTGCGAAGTCCGGAATGAACTTCCGCACGAAGTTAATCTGACCGAAGAAGGACTGCAGCCCTTTTTGTCGATGGGGGCTGGCAAGCGAGCGAGGGCCTACTGCTCTGTCAGGGTCAATGGCGAGGCCTTCCTCGGAGATGACATGTCCCAGCAGCTTTCCTTCCTTTACCGCGAAGACAGACTTCTTCGGGTTTATAGAAATGCCGAATTCTCGACAACTCTCAAATATTTGCCGTAGGTGCGAAACATGATCTCCTCGTTGGTGAGAGAAAACGAGTCATGTCATCAAGGTAGATGACGATAATCTTATTGAGCAGCTCTCGGAAGGCCGGGTCCATGGCCCTTTGGAACGTGGCACCGGCATTAGATAAGCCAAATGGCATGCGGCGATAGGCGAACGTCCCCCACTTGGTGGTAAACGCCGTCTTATCCTTGGTCTTCGTCTTTGACCCAAATCTGGTTGTAGCCGGAAAATCCATCTAAAAGTGAAAATCTCTGGGCTCCAGCAACGATATGTAGGATCTGGTCGATTTGGGGAAGCGGATAGTGGTCCCGGAGGGAAGCTTGGTTTAGGTTTCTGAAGTCGACACAGAGACGAATGTCGCCATTCTTTTTCCTCACGGGCACCAAATTCGCGACCCAGGATGAATGTTTGATGGGGTAGATGATCTTGGCCTCCAGCATCTTCAAGAGCTCGGTCTTCATCATGGCCTCAATCTTTGGATTCACGGCCCTCTGCTTCTGTCGGAATGGCTTGGCGCCATCCTCTAGCTCAATGGTATGTTGGATGACGGTTCTGTCATACCCCCTCAAATCCTCGTAGCACCAGGCCACGATGTCGGGGAACTCCTGGCACAGTGATCTGATCTGCTCCAGTTCCTCCGACGTGCAGTCTGTTCCGACCTTGATGGTTTTACCAGGTTCAAGTTCTAGGTCGGCATACTGCCTCGGGTCTACTTTGATCTGTGGGATATTGCTCTGTCATTACGATCAAAGAGACTTTCTAATGTAATCGAGTCCTTTTGGGACGTGATTATTCCGTAAGCTGTATCAACCCCTCATATTGCTCGTCATCGGGGTCTCTACCTTCGATTACACACACTTCGTTAACCGGGAATGTGACGATTTCCTCGTCCTGGCCGAACACTGCCGGTGGGTGTCCTTATCGAGCACGGAAGGCACTGTAGACGGTACGAACCGGCTCGGTTTACGGACAACGTCTTCGGCCGGAACGTGCACGGCTCCAACAGACGCCAGAATATCAGCGTGCTTGTTTTTCTCACGCGATATCGCTTTGACATTCAATGAGTCGAATGACTCCATCAGGTCCCAGACCCGATTGCGGTACGCTCTAAGATAGTGTTGTTTGGATGCGCACTTCTCCGTAACTTGGTGACACACCAGCTCTGAATCTCCGAAAATCTGGAGGTGCTTGATTCCGAGCCTTTCAGCTTTTCGCAAACCCAAGCACGGGGCTTCGTATTCCGCCGAGTTGTTAGTGCGGCTCCGGGCCAACTTTGTAGGCATAGTCCTTCTGGATTCCGGTTGGAGAAACCAGCAGCACTCCTGCACCGGCGCCATTCTTGCATCGCGCGCCGTCAAAGAAGAGCTTCCACAACTCCTCGGGTGCAGGTCCTACTTCTTTTGCAGCCGACATGTCAAGCCTCTCGGGCTGTACAATGGAGTAACAGCCCTGCTCTGTCCCGATTACGGCATTGAAGTCCCGCAATGAGAACTCATCTTCGAGCTGTAGCACTTCGAGGGCTTGCTCAGTCAGCTCCACTGTCACCAGCTCTTCCTCGACAAATTGGACCATGCAGTCCAACTCTCCTCCGGGTATCTTCTCTACTAGGAAGGTGGAAGGCTTCTCATTAAAAATTTTCGGTCTCCTTCCCTTGAAGGGCACTTCCATGTGTGAGTAGTCTAGAGACAGGTACCCGCCCAACCCGCGGTGAACTCCCGAGAGAGACACATGCCGAAGTAAGGCTCCAGTTCAACAATCACGACCTCTTGGATGACTACGATGTCGAGAGCTTTGTGCGATCGGATAGGGATGTCCTTTATGACACCAAGCTTGTCTTGACGGGGGTGCCGTCTAATTGCGGCACGCCTTGGCTGCTCCGTGTGTATTCCATCCCGATCTCATCGCGAGACGGCCTTCGGCATCACGGTCGAGGAAGCACCAGAGTCCACCATGCAGTTGTGAACTATGTGCCCTTGCATCCGTAAAGACAGATAAAAGGGTGGCGGTCTGTTCTTCCCAGTGGCGGAGACTGTCAAAGGTTGAACCAGGACAGCAGGCTGCATCTGGCTGCCGTTCTTCATGTTCTTCAGTGATTCTTGCAGCGGATCTACCTGGCCTGGGAGCAGAAGAGCATCGTACATGCTGATTCTAGCGGGTGTTCTCTTCAACTCGTCTACAATGCTGTAGCCCGAGGTACTAGCTCCTTACGCTTGTTTTGCCGGCTCATACTTTGTCCGGTACTGTTGGGTGGCCTCAACTCGCTGTCTCTTGGTCGGAGACGGGTACTTCGACTTCTCCTGGGCTTGTTCTTTGGTTTCAGCTGGAGGCTGAAGTACGAGAGCCTTAGCCGGAGTTGGGGCCTTTCTTTGGAGGTTTGGCTGGAACAGCGGCAGCCTTTGCCGGAGAAGGCTTGACTGGAGCTTTATCTTTGGATGCCTTCTCCTGGGCTGTGTAGGGCCACAGCCGCTTGTATGGTGGCAGCCCGCCGGGCTGCGGTTTTTCTCTTCTTGCGTAGACTTGCAAAGGCTTGGCCGCATCTGCGGCCTTCTTTTCTTCCTTGGCGGGTGGCGCTAGATTTTCTTCGGGGAGGGCAAAGTTGGCCTCGCCGTCCAAGATCATGTACAGCTCATCGTCTTCTATAGCGCTGCCGGCCAAGGTCTGAATGTAGTGCTGGTGCAAAGTGCAGTCTTCCTCCGAATGCGGGTCATTGCACGTAGTGCACCAGTTAACCTGGTCGGGAGGACCAAGCGGGTCTTCTATAGCAGCATTTCTCGGAGGCGGACGCCTCTGCGGGCTGGTTTTCTGGCGCTTTGTCTTTCGTTAGCGCCGGGGGCGCATATGGTCTCCTAGGAGCGAGGTCCATATGGGCCTGCTTCTTCATAGCGGTCATGTCATTGGACATGGCATGGTATCCGGAGGCCAAAGCCCGCACTTCTTGTAGAATCGTGTTCTGGATGCTTGCTTGTCGGGAGGCGGCAACTGTGCCGGTGGAGGCAATGCGGCCAATGGAGGAGGGTTAGAATAAGATGCATACTGTGGAGGAGCGGGAAGTGCTGGAAAATGCGGAGCGGGAGGCGGCGGGTGAGGGTAATGCAATTGAGGCGGGCCGTAAGGAGTTACGACCGGCGCCGGATTCCACTGCTGCTTGGGGTTGTTGTCCTGATGTGGACGGCGAACCACCGAGAGCGGAAGGATGCGAGATGCAGGGAAGTCAGGATGGATGGGCTCTTGCACTCTGGACGGAAGCCTACCGATGGAGATAATGTCAGCTTCAACTTGCTGGGCAGCCTCGTACAGCGCAGGGAACTCGTCAATTCTGGCGATCTTTAGCAGCAGGCATATGTCTGAGTTGAAGGATCTCAGATAGTAGTGAGCAGACCATGCCGGTGAAGGCCGAAGTTCGCGAGGTACCCGTTTCCAGGATCTCGCAAACCTAATGTTAAAATCAGACACCTCCTCTTGAGGATGTCTCTGGATAGCTTGGAACTGATGCAGTAGAGAAGTAGGGTCAGCAGACTCGTTGCATCCTTTTACGAGCCTTCTGGCAAGCTGGGGCCACCATTGTGATGGATCCCTACGCGGCGATCTCCACCGGTAGAGAAGCTTTCCCCTCGGGGAAAGGGCCGGCGAGACGGGTCTTCACACTTTCATCGGTGATAGTATGCAATGCGGCCAGGGCAAGGATGTCCTGGATGTGCTCGTACGCCGTCTTACCGTAGCCGTCGTATGTGGGAATAGACTTTAAAGCAGCGGGGGGCACAGCTTGCTGTCCGACCGGGGCCAAGGGCCCCGTAGAGTCCACCGCCGGGAAGAGATCATCGTCATTCGGCTGTTGAGCAGCCATTTCTTCTTCTTCTTCTTCTTCTTCTCCGCCGTCGGTTGTGTACTCAGTGTCGGTACTTTCCGAGGATGCAGGATCTTCTTCTTCCTCGGCCTCTTCTATTTCGTACTCGGCTCCTCCGACTTCAGCTTCGGCCTCTTCTTGGATCTCAGCCTCGGCTTCGTCGAAACGAGCTCGCGGATCAGCCCGGCTGGGGATCTCGCCTCGGCGTTGATATCCGGTTCGTAGAACTCGGGCGGGCTTCTCGGATCCCTTGCTTGCCACCTTCTCGTGTGCATGAAGGTGCTTGGGACCGGTCTTCTAGACTCGAGAGGATTTGTTCGTGCGAGTCGCCGGGTGTTCGGATTTGGAACAGCAATGAAGCGAACACCGGTGCTTCAGTTCAGTCGGGGGTGAGAAACTTCCTTGTCTCACCGAGGGCTCGAGAAACTGTCAGCGCCAGGTGGAGACTGATCAGAAAATCTCTCTTCAAATGTGGGACCAGGGTCCCACCGGGCGTGCCAGAGAAACTGTTGGTTACGAATCTGCCATGAGGAAAGGATTTGGGTTAATGCGCCCAGATTCGCCCACCAGCATGAAAGGCCGGAAGGAAGAGATGCCTTCCGAGCCAATCTCCGGAGAAGGCCGGCTCCTTTTTGGGGGTTTTACGATTTAAGCTAAGAGTACAGGAAAGAAATAAATGTACAGAAAGAGATTTACAAATATATTCAAAGGTTGGTGGGGGGAACTAACGATACGGGAACACACCAATCACCGCTACTTACTGCATATAAACACAAAGCATGACAAAGAAGCTGCAAAATCTAACGTATACTTCCGATACCCAAGCGGTGTACGCACGGCTACAACGGCTCCCTAACAGACATTCCCTACAAGGAACTAACGATACGGCAACACGTCAATCACCACCTACGGACACTAACATGGGTAGAAAGCAATCATAGAGATATCAGAGCCAGGTATATGTGTTTATGTAGAGAATTTAACCGCACGACTTCAATGGCCCCCTAACGGACATTCCCTACAAGGAACTAACGATGCGGCGGCGCACCAATCACCGGATACGGACCGGCAACAAAACACACAACTGATGGAACTGCTACTACGGCTATTCTATGTATCCTTTTAATTCATGAAGTACAGGGGGTGCTTTAAACAAGCAATGCTAGAGGCACCTGATCATCAAATGCTGAAATGAATCAACGAGCCATGACACAGGTTAGCCTAAGGCATGAATATAAAGAAAGGCAGCATAAAAAACAGAAGCAGCAGAACAGAACCAAGCATACAGATTATATTTATAAGCAGAAGCACGGTTACAATGGGCACAGTGGTTCCCTAACAGACATTCCCCTTCCACCCTTTACAATGAATTCACGGTGGGCTTTTATAGCCCGAGTCCCTCCCGTTACATTAATGGGCACAAGGTCCCGATCAAACATAAGCTGACAAAAGCGGCGAAAGAGGTGCAAATGCTGACCTTTTGTCGGACCGGACTGTACCCGCAGCATGGTCTTCCTGGAAGCTGGACAGCTACATGGCGGTGTGTTGGGCAGAATCTCCTTCTGGCAGTGATGCGGGTAGCTGGAGCAGGTGAAACCTCAGATCAGCTTTGAATGAGGCTACGGCGTGGGCGGTGCAGCCCATGCTTGTCCTTTTGCTCGGCACGTTTCGGCTCTAATCCCGAAGGCTGGACACTTGTCGGATGATGGATGATCTTTGTGTGACACGTGTACGCCTTGGAAGGCGATCCGTCCAACTTCGCTTGGGATCGGAGCGTCTCGGGTTGCGCGGGCAGAAACGGTGCGGTCGGGAAGGCCTTCATGCCTTGGTCAAATTCCGGGTTTGTTCCCCTCTGCGCACTGTCAAGGGCGCACTCCGACTTCTCTGCGAAGTCGGGCTGCGCACGAGTGGAGCGGGTGTCCGCCGCCGTGCGGACTCTGCTCCGGCCTTTTATCATCTTACGTCGGCTGCCCGGCTGTCAATCGCCGGTTGCAAGGTGCGCCCAGAAACTGGGGCGAAGTCAGACTTCGCACCAAAACTGGGCGAAGTGCGCACTCGCACCCAGACTGGGCGAAGTGCGAACTTCGCACCAACACTAGCCATTTTTCGGGTAACTTGCTTGGAAAGTTGAAAAATCAGCTGGGGACTCCAAGAAAGGGGGAAAGAAAGAGAATGCGGGAAGGAAAAGGAAAGGGAGAGGAGAAGGAAGGAAAATAGGGGAAGAGGGAAAAAGAAGAGCAGCACAGTTACAACACTGAAGACATTGCACCCCGTGCAAAATGTGACAACAGTCCTCATATTGGTGAGAAAGGGCATTAGCCACTACATTTTCCTTGCCCTTTTCATACGTTATTCCATAATCATACCCCAATACTTTGGAGACCCACCTTTGTTGTTCAGATGTGGAGACTCATTGCTCCAAAAAGTATTTCAGACTCTCATGGTCTGTTTTAATTGAAAAATGTCACCCAATAAGGTAGGGTTACTAGTGATTAACAACGCGTGCGATTGCCATCATTTACTTCTCATAGCTTTATTTATACAAGCTTTTTCCTTCTAGTGCTTGTTGGTCACGAATCTGCCACAGAAAGGGTTTGGTTTGTCTATGCGCCCTAGACCCATCCAACACTTTGAAAGGTCGGGAGGAAGGAATGCCTCCCGTGCCAATCTCCAGAGAAGGCTGGCTCCTATACTACACTACACTGGGGTTTCAGATTAAGGAACTGGAAAGAAATTGGGAAATTGCTGAAAGGGATGCAAATAACTGAAAGAAATAGGGAAATATGGCCACAGGCCGGATAGTTCCAAGGGGAAGAACAAGCAGCACAATTACTAACTTCTACTTAAACCAGCAACAATCAATACCAAGAATATAACAAAAACTAACGCTGAACTTTTCTCTAATAGGTATCCTTTACACATCCCAGCTTTTGCTCTTTCGCACATACTTAAATCCAGATTGTAGAATTACAACACATACATAAAGAAACAAAATTAATAGAAATACTGATAGAAGGCATCATACACAGAAAATGAGTCCAGAATCAGAACCAGGAGTCTTAATATTGATGCAGAATTTAAGTACAGCAGCTCTCTAGCAGAACGTTCCCCCCGATTATATTACATCGAGTTGGTTTTACTTTTTATAGAGGAATTCACCTCTGTAACATTAATGTCAAACCCTAAAAGTCGTTGGGACAGCTGAGATTTGACCCTCGTTAGATGACAGTGCATTCATGGAATGTGGCTCACCCATATCTGCAGTTCGCCCTGGGGCTACTTGTCTCATTACCGCTGGGGCTACTTGTCTCATTACTATGGTTGGTGAAGTTCGTCCTGACGGGCTTTCCCGGACCTGACAGCGCCGTTTCGATGGGATGGGCAGGAGACCCAAATACGTGCGCCATGGAAGCACCTTAAATTCCCACCTACCTTCTTCTTTCGAAGCACGCCCTTCAAATGCAATCTTAATGCTGAAAAAAAAATGCTCTGGAGAGGGTCCGCTGAAAATCAGCCCAAAATGCAGCTCTTCGCCTTTGGAATGGCCTGGCAGGGGAGGTTCGCTCAAATTGAGCCCGAAATTCAGCTTCACTTGGCTGAGGAGTGAGGACGAGGTCGACCCTTTGCCTTAGAAAATATTCGCCCGAAGTGCCTCTTCGCTGCCTATGGGTGCTTCGTTGGAGATAACGCCCAAAACTGGGCTTCGCTTGAAAGATGAGCGAAGATGAGGCTGAATTTTGCCTTAGACGTTTTTCGGAGGAAGCAGTGCTCGGAGTGTGCCTTCGCCTCGGTTAACCCCGAAGCTGAGGTTCGCTCTCCTTGGGGCCCGAAGTGTAGCTTCGCCAACAGTTTGGGCGAAGTTGAGGCTGACTTGCCTTAGAAACTTTTTCCTTGCCCAAGTTGTACTTCGCCCCTGGCAAGGTCCGAAGCTCAGCTTCGCTACCTTCTAGGGCGAAGTTGAGCCCTTATTTGCCTTGGCCAATTTTCGAACCCTCAAAGTGGTCTTTCGCTCGAAGTTGTCTTTCACCCCGAAACTAAGCAAAACTGAGGTTCGGCCCCTTTTTGGAGCAAAGCTACTCTTTTACTTATGCTTTTTTGAGCAAAGTTGCTCCGAACTCGAATTATGCATCAAAGGTGGGCCTTCTTGCTGCACCTCAGCGCCATGAAAATACCAGGGGAGGGTCAATGCTAGAGAAAGTTGTTTCATAGAGGGAAAGTGAATCTAAACAGGAAAAATATCAAAGCAGCAGTTCTAAAAATTTATCCAAGACAAAATGTGGCAAAATTGTCAACATTCCTAGCGGCTCGCGGGGTATTGAACTCGCCTCAATACAAAGACCCTAAGCCTTATCCATTGGGCTCGGAGTCATCATCTATCTCCTCTTCTAATTGTTTGTTGCTGACTAAGGGTTCTTCTTCTAATCTCTCTCCTTCCTCTTCCTCCTCTTCGTTATGCTCCTGATCTTCGCCCTCCTCTTCTCTATCGGGTTCTTGATCGGGCGTCGGGGGGCGAGACGGTCTTGTTGGAACGGCTCACAATCGTGGAGCTCTTTCACCAGACGCTTGAAGCTTTCGATCTGGTGCATATCAGCATAGCTAACCCTCTTGCTCAGATTGATTAGGCAGGCCTCAATCTGACAAAACCTGGATATTAATTGAATCACTTGCGTTTCCAAGACAGGGTCTGCCCAATTGTCAATCTCAGTAGTATCTTCTTCGAAAGCGTTCCATGCTAGCTTTAGCTCGTCCCTGGGTAGAAAGTTTCCGTCATCATCCGTAAAGCTGGGGAAGCCGAGCTGTGTGAGGGTTTGAAAATATGCCAAGGAGGTGTTCTTTTCCTGCTCGAAGGCGTCTAACAGTCTCCTGGCCTTTCTGACTCTTTTCAGCTTAGCGAAGAAAGCTTTAAGAGTCGATCTTGCAATGGCCCATTCTCGAGCAGTCCGGGTCATCGGAGGGACCTGAAGGTCCATGCGCTCATAAGTTTCCACTTCTATTGCTAGATTGAGCCAGCGCTCCGCGTCACGCTCGACTTCCTCCACAACAGGTCTGCCCTGGGAAGCTGCTTGCTTGGCTTCCCAGATGAACATGAGGACAGACAAGGCCCTTGATGCTCTACGTCCGAAATTCTTCAACAAATGAGCGTGAACCTCTTTCACTCGGTCCCTCGAGAAGCTGTAATATCCCACCCAAGCTGAGATACGAAATTTCTGCCTTGTTTTGTTATTTTGGAAATTTGCAAGGTTTTCGGTTTTTGTGCAATGTTCTGATTTTTTTTGTATTTTTTATTTAAGTACAGAATGATGCAAGAAAAAGTTAAACTGCTAACTTGAACAAATAATATCTAGCAAACTACTTGGCGGGAATCAATGAAACTTGGAATTTAGATAATATAAAACTATAAACCCTTTAAAGGACTTTGGAAAGTATCAAAATACCCGAAAGCTGTACAAGACTGAAAATGGCGACTTTATAGCTGAACAACAACACAGGAATATATGTATTTCTTTCCCAGCAACAAATAAAGATGTCTTTTTACAATATCAATGCAAAGGAAAGCTTCCAATCCTTATACGCCTCAATTATAATCATTAATTGGCACCCAAACTCTGAATATTAAAAACCACCTTCAATGCCAGGCAAGATATGGTACGACCAGGCTAGAGGAAATTATGGCCAGCAAGAAATGTCTGAAATCTGCCCTGAAACCCTATCTGAAAATCCTCTGAAATCTCCTCAAATTTAAGCACAATACATTCCCCGTGATGGAAATGCTCTGGATCACCCTGAGGATGTCTTCCAATCCCGAAGATGATGTTCCTGCCGGAGGATTTCGTCTCCAAACAAGCTCAAACCCTTGCAAAATGCCCTGCAAGTTTTCTCTCCAAGAGAAGCCAAAATAAAATATATCCAAGCATACCAATATGAGAGCAAGCAATCAATAAATAGACTCCTCATTGAGAAGTTTCCTCTAGTGGGCTCAATGTGGGATAAAACATAAAGTCACCTTATAAAGTCACTTTATAATTAAAACTCCTTTTTGCTCCAAAAAACCCCTTTTTAATTAAAATATAGATATCCGATGTGCAAGGCTCCAAAATAAAGCGTCTATGATTTAAAACTTTTAATTCCCTTTCCAACGAGCTATAACACTTAGGTGCCCATTAAATTATTTAATTAAAATGGCAACCTTAGAAGAAAATAATTAAATATAGCTCGTATTAACACCCAAATTACGAAAACGGTCGGAAAGCATCGGAATCGAAAACCGACTGCACAAGAGTGATACCGATGATGAATAATGATGAACGGACCTGATTGGGTGACTTACTATAAATAGACGCTCTCTCCAAGAATCTTGGAGAACAAACTAGAAGCTGGGTACAACCTCGAAAAGTGTCATCGGGGTCCTCTAGACCACCTGAGCTCAATGCCATCATCAGAAATCCCCTCTGACACGTTTGACGGACTCCAAGAGAGCCAGGGTCAACCACAGTGCTAAAGTGACCAAGAATGGGGACATTACAGTCCTCCCTTCCCAAAGATTGCTTGTCCTCAAGCAATACCAGCACAACATCAAAATCAACATTCTGAACCAGTTTGCAACCAACTGTTATTCCAGGGTCCCATGTCCTCCTTAGAAAGAAACCACCATGCTGACGTTGCGCCACTGATCACAACAGGAAATCCACTATGCTTAATTAGCTCAAGACTAAACTGCAGCTCCATAATATGATCACCCTCCAATCTGAAACTGATATGTCTATCTACGCTGGAATGAAATATCTCTTGCCAAGTCATATTAGCAAGAATATCATCAGGTATCTCACTACTAGTCTCCACCATGGGCCAAAAGAAAGACAATCTACTCAATAGGAGAACGAAGTTCTCCACATATCTCATCATGAAGTCCCCATAGTAATGAAGAAAAGACTCGGTCAAGAGGCAATCATGAGAAGCAATAACAATACCTATCCTAAAAGTGACTTTGCAATCGGGAGCTAGTATCCTCTCATTGACACTAAACCTCCTAGTGTCTACTGAGCAATCCCAAGCACACCAATCCACTGTCATCATCAAAGCATCACCTGAAAGTATTATTGCCAGCAATATGGAAAATCTACAGTAATCATCAATCACCCAAGTAGAGAAATAGACTATCTGCTCAATACCCCAAAGGTTTCCCACAAACTGCTGGTAAGAAATCTGCAATTGACCATCATCTAATGTCACCATACTCAGCAAAAAAATGTTGGGGCAGAAACTAACACCCAAATCTCTGACCCCTGGCACAAAGTCCCTACCATGAGTGCTAGTAACGTTTCCATAGTTAAGTGCATGAACACCCAACCAAAAATGAAATTGAGAAACCAACCCAAACATTCTCTCAATCCATCGGGTATAACTCGGTTGATTCCAGGTACTACTTCCATCTACAATCATCAAGGTATCCTTTGGCATAATAACTACCAGCATCAAGAAGAGACCGCAATGATCACCAAACAACCATGTTGAGCATAAAATTAACTGCATGATTCCTGAAGAATCACTCACCACCGGCTGCCCACCAGCCAAGTATGGATAAAAAACTATTTGCTCAGAGACAGATTTCAATAAACTCATCACTAGAAAGTGAGAGCAGCAACAAAAAAACTGATAAACTGCAGTAGACCAACCATCCAACATGATCTCGAACCCCTGAAAAAGTATACTGCTCAGCAAATAAGCATTATACTCAGTATAACTCGCCATGGTGACTCCATAATAATGTCGGTTAGCCCCTGAAAAGTGGCTGATATAGAAGAGGGCGGCAATGTCAACTCTGAAAATGACCATCCTGGGAATGCTTCCGCTGCCCAAAGCTGGAAACACCCTAGTGACACTTAAACTCCAAGTGTCCAAAAAATCATCCCATGGATTCAAACACTCCCACTCAGCAGAAATTATGAGAGTCTCATCAGGAAATATATCAATCTTCAATATGAAATGACAACTAACACACTCTCGAAATGCCCATATAACCATCCAATAATGAAACAGGTCAGCTGCAACACTTGTTGCTTTCAAAGAAAACCAATAACTAACCTCTCCAACAAACTGAACAGTCTGAATATGAGGTAACATACCACTGTCCAAGACTGAAATCATCTCATAATCTGATTTTTGATAAATCAGCATTGTATAAGGAGTACATATGCCAAAAATATGGAAAAAGACGGTCAAAATATAAAATCTAAACACATCCCAAGCTGAAATTACCTCCCAATAAGTCAACAAGTCTGCAAACCTCCAGTCCTGGTTCGGGATCTCTCTCCAATCCACTTGTATGAACACAAATGGAGTTGTAACATGGCTGCTCAAGGAGTATACAGCAGTAAACCTCCCACTCCATTGATCAACAATCCTCCAAGGTATCCTTCTCCCATCATCCTTCATGTCTAGAAGCACATGCATATGATTCAAGGTATTTCCAAGAGTAACATCACACATCATAAAAAGTTGATCCAAAACATCATCAATGTCATGACAAGATGAGAGGACAACTACTGTTTTGTTCTGCAAATAAAGACTCGTGCAAGGAAGACAACTTTTATTCCATGCCCAAAAACTGAATGGAGCACCTAGATCCCAAATTCTTATGTGATGATATGCATGTATTCCTTCACCCTTCTTATGATGCCTCATTTGATTAAAACAATCTTGTATGGATGAAGAACAAAGCATCATACCTCTATGCAAGGGATTATAGGCCAACAAATGATCAAATTGTCTACCTTTAGTTGCTGGTCTGAAAATTGCAGCAAGCTCCATACCAACATTATGCTCAAATGCATACTCCACATCATGTCTTCTCTGCATGTCGTCCTTGTATGTTTCATGAAATGAAACACTTCGCTCATCAAATGAAAAATTGTTATCAGAATGATCCACAAGTTCATCACAAGTGCCAAGTGAAGCATCCCTCTCGTGTGTATCATGAAAGTCCACCTCATAAAGTGGGTTATCAAATGTCACAACTTCACCCATATCAAAGAGTGGGTTATCAAAAATTTTGTAATCACCCCACCCAAGGTCTTCATCAAATTTAGGTGCCAACACACCCGGATCCCAAGGACTGAAGAGCTGATTACTTAATTCTGCCCCAACAAGTTCTTTTTTCCTACCATGCATGTCTGTCTCTGTATGTAGTTCACTCTGTAAATCACCAAAGAAAATGAAGCGATTCGGAACATTTATTACATTAGGTTCAGCTGGGATACCAAACCCAAATCCACATGTGTCTTCATTACTAGAATGTGATGATGAAATAGTATCATATACTAATTGAAAATTTGTTTTATGTTCAACATGTTTAGCATCTAAAAAATCATTTGTGAACTCATAAACAGGGGCTGCCTTGAAATTTGAAACAATCCCATCATGCTCTTTTCTTGCAATACTATTAGCGCCTTCAACACTTTTGTCATCAAAACAATTACTAACCATGGAGTCTTCAATAATTTGTTCCACAACCACATCCAATGTTGCTGGTATAATGTTTTCATTAGGTGCATGCAAGTCAAATGAACCAATCTGAGACTCATTCATACATACCACATAAAAAGTGTCATTGTCTTCACACAAATTTTCTGTTTTGATCTCCTCTTCCTTTCCATCTTCTTCGCTGTCCAAAAATGGCCTCAACTTCTTCTCACATCTTCTCACAACACTATCAACCAATTCATGAGCAACAGGTGAAGCAACCAAATATCGCCTCCAAACAGCCACTAACATAGTCCAAAGTGGCTGAGGAATTTTGTCACTTTCATTGATGATCAAAACCATAATATCTCTCATGGCTGCAATAACATTATCAGTATGTTTTGATCTAGCTGTAGCAATAAAATGATGAAACATTTGGTAAATCAAATCATCCAAGCTCAAGTCTAACATGATGTTACCCAATCTAGTTCTTGCAAAAGTCTCAAGTATAGTAACTCTCCTAGCAAAATGAGAGCTTTTGACCTTTCCCAAATTTCTGAAACTATCAACTAACCGCTGCATTATCTTCCTCAAAGTGTTATCATCATAAGGAGCTTTAGGAGCTGAAATTCTCAAAATTTCACTCAAGCAAGAAGTGACCATGAGTCTTACCTCCTTATCT
This sequence comes from Wollemia nobilis, assembly GCA_028583015.1. NCBI lineage: Eukaryota > Viridiplantae > Streptophyta > Pinopsida > Araucariales > Araucariaceae > Wollemia > Wollemia nobilis. The sequence goes on from JAQPPZ010007914.1 coordinate 401,676, forward strand.
GTATATCTCAACCATTCATGTTGTTTGAAGGAAGTCACTGTAGGAGCTATAGCTGTTTGTATCACCTTAGAAGGTGACTGATTTACCATGTGTAGACAATCCTCCACTTCTCTCAAAGTGCTGAGAAGAACATCCTTGGGCTGAGATAGGTGCCCAAGCTTAACCCCTGCATAAAAAAATCTATTGACCAACTCTTCTTCACTATTTGATGCCATGCTACATAACTGAAATTTCAATTCTCTGAGTTACCCAACAGGATGGCAGAATAGGCTGTGCTCTGATACCACTGTAATATCCCACCCAAGCTGAGATACGAAATTTCTGCCTTGTTTTGTTATTTTGGAAATTTGCAAGGTTTTCGGTTTTTGTGCAATGTTCTGATTTTTTTTGTATTTTTTATTTAAGTACAGAATGATGCAGGAAAAAGTTAAACTGCTAACTTGAACAAATAATATCTAGCAAACTACTTGGCGGGAATCAATGAAACTTGGAATTTAGATAATATAAAACTATAAACCCTTTAAAGGACTTTGGAAAGTATCAAAATACCCGAAAGCTGTACAAGACTGAAAATGGCGACTTTATAGCTGAACAACAACACGAGAATATATGTATTTCTTTCCCAGCAACAAATAAAGATGTCTTTTTACAATATCAATGCAAAGGAAAGCTTCCAATCCTTATACGCCTCAATTATAATCATTAATTGGCACCCAAACTCTGAATATTAAAAACCACCTTCAATGCCAGGCAAGATATGGTACGACCAGGCTAGAGGAAATTATGGCCAGCAAGAAATGTCTGAAATCTGCCCTGAAACCCTATCTGAAAATCCTCTGAAATCTCCTCAAATTTAAGCACAATACATTCCCCGTGATGGAAATGCTCTGGATCACCCTGAGGATGTCTTCCAATCCCGAAGATGATGTTCCTGTCGGAGGATTTCGTCTCCAAACAAGCTCAAACCCTTGCAAAATGCCCTGCAAGTTTTCTCTCCAAGAGAAGCCAAAATAAAATATATCCAAGCATACCAATATGAGAGCAAGCAATCAATAAATAGACTCCTCATTGAGAAGTTTCCTCCTGTGGGCTCAATGTGGGATAAAACATAAAGTCACCTTATAAAGTCACTTTATAATTAAAACTCCTTTTTGCTCCAAAAAACCCCTTTTTAATTAAAATATAGATATCTGATGTGCAAGGCTCCAAAATAAAGCGTCTATGATTTAAAACTTTTAATTCCCTTTCCAACGAGCTATAACACTTAGGTGCCCATTAAATTATTTAATTAAAATGGCAACCTTAGAAGAAAATAATTAAATATAGCTCGTATTAACACCCAAATTACGGAAACGGTCGGAAAGCATCGGAATCGAAAACCGACTGCACAGGAGTGATACCGATGATGAATAATGATGAACGGACCTGACTGGGTGACTTACTATAAATAGACGCTCTCTCCAAGAATCTTGGAGAACAAACTAGAAGCTGGGTACAACCTCGAAAAGTGTCATCGGGGTCCTCTAGACCACCTGAGCTCAATGCCATCATCAAAAATCCCCTCTGACACGTTTGACGGACTCCAAGAGAGCCAGGGTCAACCATAGTGCTAAAGTGACCAAGAATGGGGACATTACACTAACCCTCTTTCTCAGATTGATTAGGCAGGCCTGAATCTGACAAAACCTGGATATTAATTGAATCACTTGCGTTTCCAAGACAGGGTCTGCCCAATTGTCAATCTCAGTAGTATTTTCTTCGAAGGCGTTCCATGCTAGTTTAGCTCATCCCTGGGTATAAAGTTCCCGTCATCATCCGTAAAGCTGGGGAAGCCGAGTTGTGTGAGGGTTTGAAAATATGCCAGGGAGGTGTTCTTTTCCTGCTCAAAGGCGTCTAACAGTCTCCTGGCCTTTCTGACTCTTTTCAGCTTAGCGAAGAAAGCTTTAAGAGTCGATCTTGCAATGGCCCATTCTCGAGCAGTCCGGGTCATCGGAGGGACTTGAAGGTCCATGCGCTCATAAGTTTCCACTTCTATTGCTAGATTGAGCCAGCGCTCCGCGTCACGCTCGACTTCCTCCACAACAGGTCTGCCCTAAGAAGCTGCTTGCTTGGCTTCCCAGATGAACATGAGGACAGACAAGGCCCTTGATGCTCTAGGTCGGAAATTCTTCAACAAATGAGCGTGAACCTCTTTCACTCGGTCTCTGGTGAAGACCTCCATCTGCACTTCTCTCTCGATGAATTGCTGCTACATTTCTTGAACCTGCGCCTCCAACTTTTTCACCTTGTCCTCTGCCTCTTCATGCGCCTTGAGGTGACGCTCGGCAGCATTCTTATGCTCGCCCACTTCCTGCTCTAAAACTACCACTCGCTGCCACAACTGCTCTGATTCGGCCTTCGAGTCCTCCAACTGGGCCTGCATTCACGCCAGGGTTTCCTCCAGCTTCATGTTTTCGTTTTCCGCCGCGAAGCAGCGCTCTTGGATATGCTCGTGGTGCAGGTAGATCGAGCCCATCTTGACCTGGATGGTCCCCATTTCGCCCGCCACGTCAACTGTCTTCAAGTCCTTGATGGTACGCTGGTAGGTGTAGTCCGAGGGCATCATTTCCTCCAAGGGTTTTTGGACTTTTGGGACCACCTTTATTTTATGCAGCTCCTGCATGCTCCATGGTGAGAGTCGTCGTGGTAAATAGCTAGGTGACGGGGCTCTAGCTTGCCCTCCCTTCTTCCTCGGCTAGAGTGTCTGCCTCCACATTGACAATTTTTAACTCCTTTTGTAGTGCAACGATGGGCGCAGCTGCGCTCGCGCATATTTCGGCAGGCTTCTTTGGAGGCTTTTTGCCTGAAGAGCGAGTTAGTACGATCGTGGGTTTTTTTGCCTTAGGGGGCAGCATCTGGGCTTCATCAGCTAGCCTTTTCGATGGCCTATTCTGCTCCTTTGTTTACTGCTACGTGTTTTCCTCGACAGTATGGCAAGATCCTGCACCCTGCTTGGTCGGCTGCTTCTGTTGCTCTGATAACTCCTCTGCTCTTTCGAAGCTTTGGGTGCTTCGAGGCACAAGGTTCATGAACAGGACCGGTTGCCAAATGTCGCAGTTTGCATCAAAGAGCTCAGAGAATTGGTTGTCAATCACGAGGGATTTATCAGATGTTTCTTTTTTGTGGTGGACCCTCATGATCCACCAGTTCGCAATCTTTTCTTCGGACCAACCCAAACCCTTCAATCTGTTCTCCATATTTTTGAAGAATTTGGAGTTAGGATCGTGCGTTGGGTTCTGCAATGGGTTGTATTCTGCCTCTATGTGGTAAAAATCGTGCCATGGCGGGAGAGACTGCATCCTTTCTACATGCCACTCGAGATCGTGCCCCGATGGGTTGTTGCGTTGTTCCATGATCTCCGGGCGGGGGCAGATGTGGAAGCTTTTCGCCCCAATGAAGTCTCTGAATAAATTTAGGGGGTAGTGCTTCCACCGTTGGGGGAGTTTGATCAAGTCGAAGTCTTTAAGTGTCACCGCGAGGAACTCGTTTTGCCCGGTGGCAGTGACTTCAATGTGCCCCATCTGAAAGGGAAATCACAAGTGTGCTCCCATCTCCTCCCATGGCCATAGGCATCATTTGTGTAGTCACTTTGTCGAGCGATCTCTAGAGCAAACAGATAGTCTGTGGTGTAGTATGGTAGCAGAAAGGGTTTGCCAGTAAACCCAAATATTCTGATGACGAAAGCCTGCATGAGCTGGAAAGCGTCACCTAGCTTGCGTTGCACCATATTGTCCCTCATTGCCCGAGGAATGCGATGGCAAGCGCCACAGATAAGTTCTAGGGCAGGGCCAAGGAACGCCTGGTTGAAAACATAGTAAGACTCCTTCGACAGAACCGAAGTCCACTGATATACTGGCAACGCTTTCCCTCCTTGTCGATGCAATTGATGGGGATAAAATTGAACTTGCTATGCATGTGATAAAAGAACAGCCCTGCCAAGAAAGAGCAGGACCTGAAAGACAATTCCTTCCCCTTCCTTAGGTCGATCAACCGGGTATGCAGACTGCAAGCCACCCAGTCTGCCCAGTCAAAGAATATGAACTTCGTTCTTGGCCCCATGGCGTTAAGAGTGTAGAACTCCCCGTGTGAGATGCACTCTGCAAGGGCGACCTGGTACGGGTATACTCCTGCGTCGTTGGAGAGCCCAAACACCCATGCTAGCATTGGGTAAATGTCCGAGTATTTGAAATGTCTTAAAGACATGGGCATTTCTGGTCATTGGTCGGACAAGTGGCTTTCTCAGTTGGGAATCCATGAAGTGTCGCATCTGCAGAGTAGGCTGAAATCTATTGCTCTGCTCGCCACTGTTAATAGTTCTGATGATATAATCTGTGGGTGGTAGTTGGTCGGGAGCAAAAGCATTTTGGACGCTATCGGAGAAAATAGAAAACAAGATATTCCCTCTATTATCCCGAACTTGTCTGGTTAGCGGGTTATAGAATCTGGCGATAGCACACACCAGTTCCGGGCAATTGTGCACAAGAGTGCATAAGAACCAGTACAAGTTAGAGTAGTATGCTACCATCCTCTTACTTTCGGAGGAAACCTTCGCCAACCTCTCATCAATAGTCTGTCGCAATTTTTCGATGCTCTTGGCGAGGACACCATCTCTTATTTTTTCCAATTTGTCGATGGGTGGAGGGACGACTTCTTCCTCTGATTCTTCTCTTGGATGCTCTTCTGCGATCTCTGGCCTCTACTTCTTCGGTTTCTGCTTCTTCTCACCCTCCGGTCTGCATTTTTTATCGCCCTCTGGTTTATCCGAACTTTCGCCCTTGGGCGCCTTCGCCTTCTTCTCAGCATCCTTCTTGCCCATTGGGAACCGTGGAAACGTACAGGTGCACTGGCAATTACTGGCGGATTCTCTTGCTTAGGGCCTCTAGCACAATGCAGAGCAATTTTCAGGAAACTAGGTAATTGTCTTCCTATTGGCAATCGAACCGGCCTAGATACAGATTTTCTAAGTCTGCAGTGCCCTAGGCCCGCTACCAAGAATTGAATGCCCGAAGGAAAGAAATGTCCTCCGTGGCAATCTCCAGTAGGGCTGGTTTCGAAAATAAAAATGGGGTTTTGAGATAAGGGTTAGGAAGATACTGAAAGGGATGAAATGACTGAAAGGAATGGGAAATGGCTAAAAGCCAAAAATACGGGGTGATGGACAGGAAGCACGATAGACAACCTAGCTACTTGAACCAACAGCAATCAAAACAATAGACTTTTAACAAGAATCAGTATTAAATCTTCAGAACTGTATAAACTCCAGCAAGTATTACAGGTATTAATCCTCTATTGACAACGAAATATAGAAAACAGAATTAAACTATGCAACAGAGAGACTAACTTTAATAGAAATTACAGAATAGAAGTCATACACAGAGATAGAAAACTCAAAACCGGAACCAGAAGTCTGTATTTTGGAAGCAGATTTCAAAGTACAAAGTTGCTTCTCTAGCAAAAGTTGTCCATCCTTGGTTACAGAGAAGAAGTCGGCTTTTATAGAAGAATTCTGCCACTTAAAACATTAATGCCCAACCACTCCCGTGACAGGCAGATTTGATCCCGACGATGACTTTGAAACAGTCAATTTAGTTTTACAGATAACTCAGCATTGAAGACAGAAGGTTCCGGCAATGATCCACGATCAGACGGCTTAGAGTACAGCTTGGGGTCGGTTTAACTAGTCAATGCCGAATCCGGGCAGTCCCTGACAGTTCTGGGCATTCCATGGCGGTTCTAGGCAGTTTGCACTACGTTTGAGGTCTGCCAAGAACTTCGCTCCATAACTGGAGTGACAGGGGCTTTCGCTCCACAAGTGGAGTGCTTGGCTTCTTGACCAGGTTATTTGACTTTCGTTTGCACTTTTAGTTTCATCTTCGCTCCACTGGTGGAGCGCTCGGGGAATTCGCTCCATAAGTGGAGCGCTCGGGTGTTTGACCTCCCTTGACTCCTTTGCTGAAAATTTTAACCAAGTTTGCCCTTTTTCTAAGCTCTCCTGGCCCTGACCATTCTAACTTTAGCATACTTGTCTTTCTTAGTTACCGCTTGAGGAGTTCGCTCCACTAGTGGAGCACTTGGGAGAGGCGCTCCACTAGTGGAGCGCTTTGCATTTTGACCGAATTGACTATTTTTTGCCTTGGTCATCTCTTAATTCCTTTGCTTTGAAGTTCGCTCTACTCGTGGAGCGCTTTGGAGAGGCGCTCCACTTGTGGAGCACTTTAGAGAGGCGTTCCACTTGTTGGAGTGCTTCGCGTTTTGACCATTTTGACTTTCTTGGGAGTTGTCCTTTTTTAGTTAATGTTCTAACTTGTTTCACTTTATTTTGCCTTCGCTTTGGAGAGGCGCTCCACTAGTGGAGCGCTTTGCCCTTTGACCATAGTGACCTTTTACACTTGGCCTCTTTTACACTTGTTTCTGCCGTTTAGAGTGTCGCTCCATGGGTGGAGCGCTTTGAGAATGCGCCCCAGGAGTGGAGAGGTTCAAGTTTGCTTTTCCATACTTAGCCATTTTTGCCTATCTTTACTCACTACTGGAGCGATTTTATAACTCAACAGAAAAACGCACCCAAGCGCCTAAGTGCTGGAAATTACAGCCATATGTGCAGATATGAAAAGAGAGGATTTAAAGACAAAAGTAAGGAAGAGAAATTATCAAAACATTGCCCATGCTAAAATGTTCACAATTTTGCATGCAACATAACAAGGAAAAGTACAGAAAACGTAGGAAAAAGTATAGAAAAGAAGAGGAACCACATAATGCAGCAGAATACAATTTTAAACTAGAAGAGACAGTCGGTGAAAGCACAACAGCATAACAACATCTTAACCATTTTTTATGGAAAAAGAGAAGTTTTTACAATGAATGGTCTCAAAATTGTATACAATACGAATTTTAACAAGGTGTGGCAAAATTGGCAACACATCTGGCGGCTCGCGGGGCATTGAGCCTGCGTCAATGTGAAGATCCCAGGCCTTTATCCTTGGGTAGCAGAGTCCTCCTTACTCTCAGAGTCTTCGGACTGCTCCTCTGATTTTTCTTCACTGCTGCTGGGCTCTTTCCCTTCGTCTTCTCCATCCTCTGATTCTTCTTTCGTCTCTTCTTCCTAATCTTCCATATCTTGTGCCTTTGAATCCGGCTCACTTTCTGTTTCCTTTTCCTCATTTTGCCTGGGTTCCTGGGGTAGATACTGGTCCAAAGACTTCTTGAACACATGCTTGTATACAGCGGAAGCATCAATCCATTGGTCAAGAGAGAAAGTTGACTGCTTCTGAAGCTCGACAACGGTATGTTTCAATGCGTTCAACATCAGCAAACTCCAGCGTTCTATCGAACTCCTGTAAACAAGATTCGATCTGGGCGTATTTAGCCATAAAAAGAATCACCTGTGCATCAAGAGTCGGGACTTCCCAATCGTCAATGTCCAAGGCACTATCAACGAATGTCGCCCACATAGGCTCTAACTCTTCAACTGATGGGATGGGTCCTTCACGGTCAGTGAAGCTAGGAATGCCGATTTTAGCCAAGGTATAAAAATACCTCAGCAAAACGTCTCGCTCTTGCATAAGGGAGTCCGAGAGCAGGCGAGCTTTTTTGGCTAGCTCGACCTTTGTGAAGAAGTAGTGCAGAGTTGTCTTCGCCGTCGCCCATGACCGAGCCAGATCGCTCATAGGGGTAAGTCGGACAAGCACATCTTCAATTTTTCTAAGTTGTGTAGCTAGGTCCAACCAATAATTGACGTCCGGTTGAAAGAGTTCCAGGATTGGGCTGCCAACAACAATTGCCTCGTGCACCTCTTTAAAAAATGCCCAGACTGTAACACCCTTTGCCGCTCTTGCTAAGAACTCTCCCAAGAACTGTAAACGCATCTCCTTGAGGCGCCCCTTAGAGAATAAAACAGGCTGCTTCATTCTCTCTGATAATTGAGCCTCTAACTCTCGAACTCAGACTGTGAGAGTTTGTATTTCCTGATTTTCTTGGGCGGTTACCCTAATGTGGCGATCGCGCGCTTTGGAGTGTTCTAGATTTTCCTCCTCAAGCAACTGAACCCGTTCCTTCAACTGCTCAATCTCAGACTCCAGCTCCTCAACCTGTTTTTTTGACTTAGACTCCAGGCCTTCAATCTGTCTTCTTGCCACTGCTAGGGCCTCTTCGAGCTCCTCATTTTTGGACTGCGCTTTGAAGAAGCGGTCCTTGTAATACTCGTTGTGAGCATAAATAGAGCCCATGCCAACTTGGACATCGCCCATCTTTTGTGTTGTGTTCATTCTGGCCACATCTTCTACAGTATGGCGAATGGCGTAATCAACCGGGGTCATTTCCCCCAAGGGCTTCTGGACTATCGGGATCTTCTCAATGGTATGCAGATCTATGGTCTCTGGGTCGATAATAGAAGCCTTCTGAGTCTACGCCAGAGCCTGCGCTTCTCTCTTTCTGCGGTCCCTTAGCCAACGCATTGTATTTCTTGCGCGCTTTGCGGATGCTTTCCGCGGCAGCGAGCTGATGAGTCATTTCCAGTTCCAACTCCAACGGCTCCTGAACGCCTATTCCGAGGACTGGCGTGAAGGGAAGAAGTGGGAGATGTGACTTGAATTCGAATTTTGCATGGGAAATCGGAGGGGAAGCGACTGCGCTAACCCTCAGAGGCGCTTGGGTTTGGACTGCTACAGCGGAAGGTTTGGGTGTTGAGAACCCAGCAGACCCTGAAGACATGGTGAGAGGAGGTGACATGGAAAAAGGATTCAGCTCTACGGTAGTGGAGACATCTTCAATGAGGTCTTCTACTACAGAAAAAGGAAGGCTAACTGTCGCAGAGACGGAAAAAGCATTAAGGTTTCCCGCGAAGGACTCGAACGTTACAGAGGAAGGAACAGAAAATGACGCAGATAATGGCATAGATAATGCCGAGAAAACTGAAATATTGGGAAATGCTGATTGGAGCAATGAAGGTGTACTTGATACAGGGGCTACTGAAACTAACAATGTAACAAGTATTTTAGGGGCCGAGCAAACAGGCACCGAGGCTACGGAAACTGACAATGTAGATGGGGAAGGAGGAGATGAATGCGTACCTTTGGGCTCCATGATCAAGGGAGTCGGGGAAGATGGGCGTTGCGCTTTTGCTTCTCCTTTCTCCTCCATATCTGGCGCATCCATGTTGACGAGCCCTACGTCTTCATCCCTTTGCTCCTCAGCCTGTGTTGCCACTGCCATTCTGAGAGAGCTCGTCGGAAGGGTTTCAGGCGCCGCCGAAAGATTGTTCCGAAGGGCCTCAAAGTACTGGTGCGTGGCTTCTTCGTGACCTGCTGCGAGAGAGGCGTCTCAGCTTTTCTCTTCGAGGGGGCGCTCTCTTTCTAATGAAGCAATGGCCTCTTCTCCTTAATATATAATGGGTCGCCCAAAATGGCTTTGCCCTTGCCTTTCACCTCCTCGTGCCTTGCGTCTGCCAGGTCATCTACTTCATCGGGGCTGCACCCACCTCGAGGAACAATATCAGCAAATGAGAGAGGCCGATAAGTGTTTATGTTCTCATCGTACAACTTTGAGAACTTTTCATCAATCGATAGCGGGTTGTCCGAGGATGCCTTATCATTGTGGACCCTCATGATCCACCACTATTTGATTTTATCCTCTGACCACTGCGGATGTCTGACCTTCGTTGTCTCTAAAATAGCCTTGGACAGTCTCTACTCCGAATTGACAGTCGGGTTATACTCGGTCTCCACGGTGTAAAATCCAACCAGGGAGGCAAGGGCTTCATTTCATCGACGTGCCACTCCAGCTCGAGGCCCAACGGATTATTGCGCTGCTTCTCCATGTCGAGGCGAGGGCAAAAGTGGAAATATTTCACTCCGAGGTGTTTCTAGATGATACCAAGTGGGTCCCATCTCCAGCGGTGGGGAAGTTCAATCAGCCCGTAGTCGGAAAGTGTCACTGTAAGCACAACATTCTGGCCACACTGCGTTATCTTGACATCTCCGAACTCAAAAGGCGTAGAGCATATGACTTTCCTTCCTCGAACTTTCTCGTACACCTCATTAGTGTAGTCGAGTTGTCGGGCGACCTCCATGGAAAAAAGGTAGGACGTGGCGTAATAGGGTAACAGAAAAGGTTTTTCTGTAAACACGTAGAGCCTGACAACCAAGCCCTGGGTGAGTAGAAACGTATCACCCATCCGCTCATCTATCACCTTGTCTTTCAACTCCACAGGAACTCGCTCGCAGTGGCCATATATGAGTTCCAGTCCTGGCCCAAGGAAAACCTGGTTGAAGACGTAGTATGATTCATCTCTGGACAAGTTGTTTGTCCAGAGAAACTGGCAACGCCCTGAACTCCTCATCTGTCTAATTTTTTGTGTAGGGGAACTTCTCATGCATGTGCCAAAAAAATTACCACTTCTCATGTTGTCGGGCGACCTCCATGGAAAAAAGGTAGGACGTGACGTAGTAGGGTAACAAAAAAGGTTTTTCTATAAACCTGTAGAGCTTGACAACCAAGCCCTGGGTGAGTAGAAACGTATCACCCATCCGCTCATCTATCACCTTGTCTTTCAACTCCGCAGGAACTCACTCGCAGTGGCCATATATGAGTTCCAGTGCTGGCCGAGGAAAACCTGGTTGAAGATGTAGTATGATTCGTCTCTGGACAAGCTGTTTGTCCAGAGATAAACTGGCAACGCCCTGCCCTCCTCATCTGTCTGATTTTTTTTTATGTAAGGGAACTTCTCATGCATGTGCCATAAAAAGTACCACACCAAGAGGGAGTAGATTCTAAACTGGTCGGCTCTACGGCTTTGAACATAAGCTAGACATCCGTGCAACTGCCGCGCCAAAAAATCCGCCCAATCATAGAAAAATGGAATAGCGCCCGACCTCACTTTGGAGGGGAAATAAATTCCATTCTCCAATATGGCCTACACCATGGAGACTTGCGAGTTGGAGACCCACTCATCCGTTGAAAACCCCATTACCCATGCCAGAATGGAGTAGATGTTGGGGTGGACGAATCCCGCCAGGGGCTTTGGCAACTGGGGAAATTCGTCAGATGATGCCGAGCCTCCCAGCTGATCTCTTACGAAACTGCACATCTTCGACGTCGACTGATACCTAGTGCCCTCTTCATCAATGTGGATTTTCCTCGGGATAAACTCAGATGAGTGTTTCGTTCCACAAGCAAAAGCATCTCGAACAGCGTTTGCTGTAATAGCAAACAATGTGTCCGACTTGGTGTTTCGCACCGTCCTCAACTGGGCGTCATAGAAACGTGATACAGCCTGTACAAACTCTGAACAGTGATGTACAGACATGCACATGTAAAAGAACAGGTGCGAATGGTAGACAGCAGCCAGCGGGCTCCCGGTCGGGTCCTCCCTATGCGCCTTCTCAGTGTCCTGGCGCAATTGTTCCACATCCTTGTTTGGCACCAAGCAATCCCGATACCGAAAGAGATTATTTTGTGAAGTTGTCAACTGTATTGGTTTTCTTTCACGCTTCCGCGGCTTCTTCGATTGTTTCGAGCCGGACTCTCCCACTGGTCCCGATTTTTCCTTAGGTGCCCTTTCTCTTGGTGTCTTCTCCTCAATCTCTTTACTTCTTTAACCCATGGCTGTCGAATGTATTGAGACAGCTCACACTCTAAACAGATAGGAGTTTTGGACGAAGGCAAGGCGCTAGAGTGATGGAGAAATTGGAAATGCTACAGAGGGTTCGAAATTTTTTTGATAAATCCGCCACCTTATAATACCAGCTTCTCATCCGCCACCTTGTACCCAAGGTACCTGAAATTAATGCCGGTAGAGATCGTGCATGCAAACGTGCGCCTTTAATTACCCACGTGCGGGTGGTTGCCTTTGGAAATTATAAATAACGACGGCGGACAAGGACACTTCCTTGGGGCGCGCATTGCTTATTAGGAGGGGGGAACGAGCGAATATGCCAGAGGGGCACGCTTTTAGCTGATAAGGAGAGAGTGTTTTGATTGGATAGCCGTACGGTCCCATTTAAAACGTTGCGCTTTAGGGTTTGAAAATGACCCCTTTAAAAACTTATCCCTCCGCGACACTTGGCGCAATCTGAAAGGGCAGCTTAATATGACATAAAAACTAACTTTTGAGGAAGGGGGAAACGTTCGCCCCCTAGGTGGAGCGAATGGGTCCATCGCTCCACTAATGGAGCGCTTTGGGGAAGCGCTCTATTAATGAAGCGCTTGCCACTTTTAAAATTTAGAAGAAAAAAAAAACTCTTCGACAAGCGCTCCCTAGGTGGAGCGCTTTTAGAAAAGCGCTCTCCAAGTGGAGCGAAAACTACCCTTAATTTATTTTTTTTTGGAAACCGTCACTCCACTAATGGAGTGACAGAGGGCTTCGCTCCAGAAATGGGGCGACAAAGAACTCCCTCTCCCTTATCCATTTTTTTCTATTTGCGCTCAAAAAACTGGAGCGACAGCGAACTGTATAGACTTTGAAAGAGTATATACACGAGAAATACCTGGTGGATCAACGATCTTCCTCGAAGCTCGGCAAGTGATAAGCTTTCAAAAGAATTTTGTTCACTGAAATAGGGAGAGTGAAACCCTCCACGTCTTGCAGAATGAAGGAGTTGATCTGGTTAACATCGGAGACTCGAAATGGGCCTTCCCAGAAGGCGTCGAACTTCTTGTGGTTCCCCGGCTTGGACTTGTTTTCATCCCACTTTAAGACCAAATCTCCAACACTGAAGGTTCAGTCAAAAGTCTTTTTTCCGAACCATCCCTTGGTGGATTCGGCATGCTTGGCTCCGGTAATGATTGAAAATGATGAAAAAGTTACAAATGAAGAAATTTTCTGCCATATCAATGATCAAGTAGATCTATCTACTCCACCACAACACACAAGGAGAATACCCAAGTGGTACACTAGTACATTGAAAGCATATGGGATAGATGGAATCCCAAACACTTCTTCTACAAGACCAAGAACACGAAGTATGACTCACAATGCACAAATATGGCTCTAATGAGTACAATTGAGCCCTCTACAATACAGGAAACTCTTCAGTTTCTTGCTTCGAAAAATGCCATGCACACTGAATATCAAGCACTATTGAAAAACAACACTTGGGATCTTGTTGATCTTCCACTAGAGAAAAAGGCTATTGGATGCAAATGGATTTTCAAAGTCAAATATAAATCAGATGGCAGTATTGATAAACACAAAGCACAACTTGTAGCAAAGGGATATGCACAAAAGGAAGGTATAGATTATGAAGAAACTTTTGCCCCTACAACAAAAATAAAATCCATCAAAATTATTTTTGCTCTAGCTACACAATTTGGATGGGGAATTCATCAAATGGACGTGAAAAGTGCCTTTCTCAATGGAGACTTAAAAGAAGTTTATATGACTCAACCAGAAGGATTCATCATACCTAGACAAGAAACAAAGGTATGCAAATTGGTCAAATCTCTATATGATCTCAAACAAGCTCCTTAGGCATGGTATATAAAGATAGATGAACACTTTGGAAAGCATGGTTTTAGAAGGAATCTATATGATCCAAGTTTGTATCACAAAGAGTAAGGGGGAAAATTGTATTCATCAATGTGTATGTAGATGATCTGGTCGTTGCAAGAAGTTCTGAAAGAATGATTCTAGCCGGAAAGGAAGATTTGAAGAAATCTTTTGACATGACCGATATCAGGTTATTACATTATTGCCTAGGACTGGAGGTAAAGCAAAACCATCATCACATTTTTGTTTCACAAAGTATATATGCCAAGCATCTCCTTGAAAAATATCTTATAGAATATTGCAAGCCTATAGCAACTCCTAGGGGATCAGGTCTACAACTTTCAAGTTTTCTCCGCCAACAAATGCAATGTTCTATTGGCAGCTAGTTGAGAATCTCATCTACCTAACTTACACAAGACCATATATCAATTTTGCAGTAAATTATCTCTCACGTTTTATGACACATTGGAAGGCAATAAAAAGAGTTCTAAGATATATACAAGGCACTACTAAGTATGGTCTAGAATTCAAGAGGAGTGATCAGTTCCTCTTACACATAGACGCAGATTATGCAGGTTGCATTGATGACCGAAAATCCACCTTTGGTTATGTATTCATTATAGAGTCTAATCCTATATCATGGGGAAGCAAGAAACAACAAATAGTTGCTCGATCTTCCACTAAAGCAGAATATCATGCAGCAGGAGAAGTTGTCTGTGAGCCAATATGGTTAAAACATATGTTGGCAAATATGAGAGTGCCACAAGATAAACCTACAATCATGCACTACAACAACCAAGATGGTCATGGTACCATAAATCTTGACCATCCCAAGTATAGCCAGGGCATGAATGAGGATCTACTTGAAGTTTGTGAATGAAAGTGTGCAAAGAGGAGTCCTTGATCAGTTCCTCATGGAGTTGATGAATCCATTGAGGATGTGGTGTGGATATAGCATGTAGCATGGCTTGTTCTTCATGTAGTCGAGACAAAGCATCCGCCACCACGTTCTCCTTACCCTTCTTATAGGTGATGTCATAATCATAACCCAACAATTTTGAAACCCATTTTTGTTGTTCTCGTGTGGCCACCCATTGTTCTAAGAAATATTTGAGACTCTGATGATCAGTCTTGATGGACAAATGTCTTCCAATGAGATACGGTTGTCAATGATTGACCGCATGTAAAATGGCAAGCATTTCCTTATCATAAGTAGACTTTCCTAGATTCCAGCCTAAGAGTGCCTTGCTAGTGAAGGCCAAAGGTCTACCTTCTTGCATTAAAACCACCCCAATGCCAGTTCCCGATGCATCACTTTCAATGACAAATGGTTTAGATAAATCGGGCATTGCCAACATGAGGGTAGTGTTCATAGCATACTTCAAATCAACAAAAGCCTTTTCGACAAGTTTTGTCCATAGAAAAGAATTCTTACTCAGCATGGCTATCAAGGGAGCCACTATCTTGCCATAATTCTTCACAAATTTCCTATAATATCCCATGAGTCCCAAGAAGCCATGAAGTCCCTTTCGGGTATGAGGCTTAGGGCAATCTTGAAGAGCCTAAATTTTCTTGGGGTCAACTTGAACTCCATCCTTAGTGACGATGTGACCCAAGTATTCAACCTCTTGCTGGCCAAAAGAACATTTGGACCTCTTTGCATAGAGTTGATGGTCAAACAAAAGTTTGAGTGTTTGATCTAAGTGTTGAAGATGTTCTTCCCATGAACGGTTGTAAATCAATATATCATCAAAAAAAACTAGAATGAATTTGCAAAGGAAAGGGCGAAAAATGGAATTCATCAGACTCTAGAAGGTAGAAGGGGCATTGGTTAATCCAAATGGCATAACCAGGAATTCATAATGTCCTTCATGAGTTTTGAAAGTTGTTTTGGAAATGTCCTCATCCTTGATTCGAATTTGGCGATACCCTGACAACAAATCCAACTTGGAAAAGTATTGAGCCCCATGCAACTCATCAAGTAATTCATCGATCAATGGAATAGGGAATTTATATTTAATAGTGATCTTATTGAGGTCTCGATAATCCACACACAAGCGCCAAGTGCCATCCTTTTTATGTACTAATAACACCAGCAAAGAATAGGGGCTAACACTGGAACGAACGGACATTAGGGGGAAGACTACCAGGAAAAAGTTGTATTGCATGGTCATGTGAGCAATGAGGAGGTAGTCCCTTGGGTTCCTCAAAACTTGAGCATATTTGTTTAATAAGCCTTGTAATTGCACTGGATTGTCCCGTTCCTCTTCCTCGGGGCATTGATAGCAAAAATTTGTGCCACCACTCAATGAGAAGACTTTTTTAACAACTTTTCCATATTATGGGTAGAAATAAACTGCACCGCACTAGCCTTCATGCCACGTAAAGTATATTCATTCTCTTCTTGACTAAACTTCATCCACAACTCAGCAAAATCCCATAAAACTGGTCCTAACATCCGTAACCATTGTGCTCCCAAAATTATATCACACCCACTTAATGGTAGGGCAAACATGTTTGTCTTGAGATTATAGTCCCCAATTTGAAGTTTGACATTACAACATTTTCCTTTGCATGGTAGGGTGCCTCCATTAGCAATCATGACTTCAAAGGAATTGCATGTAGTAATGTAATAGTTTCCTTGTTTGGCCACACGTGGATCAATAAAGTTGTGTACTGCTAGAGTCAATAAGAATGATGACCCGTTGTCCTTTGAAGTAGCCGATCACTTTCATTGTTTGGGAAGTGGATACTCTTGCTAACGCATGCACGGAGATTTCCGATTGGGAGGATCTATTGTCTGATTTGTGGTTTCTCCCTCTTGAGGATCCTCCTCTTCCTCTAAAGATGTTGTGGTTGGTGCCTCATCCATATCTAGCAAATACAATTTTTGAAGCACACACTTGTGCCCTAGGGAATACTTTTCATCACAATTATAACATAGTCCTTGTGCCTTTCTATTCTCCATCTCTTCATGAGTCAATTTTTTTATAGTTGGAGATTTAGTGGTAGGACTTGTCGTAGGCTTGGACAAAAAAGATGGTTGAGATTGAGGAAATTTAGAGGTGTGTCCTAGAGCCTTGAATTGGTCTTCTGCCAATCTAGCCAATTGTATTGCCTGTTGTAATGTTTGGGGTCTCAATAGTTTAACCTCAGCCCTAATGTCATCCTTCAAACCACTCACATAACTTTGAAAGAAGTCGGCATTTAGACCAGTGGTATGAATGGCAAGTTTTTCAAATTAAGTTTGATACTCTCGAACGGTTGAGGTTTGTCTAAGTATAGAAAGAGCTATAAAATCTTCAGTCTCACTAAGACCAAAGCGAGTGAGTAGACGTTGCTCAAATTCTTGCCAAGAAAGGTCAGGTTCAGCCTTCCTAAGCCATTGAAACCAATGTAGTGTATCTGATTCAAAATTGAAAGAAGCAATTGTCAAACGCATGTAAAGTGGGACATTATGAAGACTAAAATATTGTTCTACCTTACAAATCCACCCTTCAGGATCTTTTCCATAAAATTTTGGGAAGTCTAATTTTGGCAATTTAAATCCATTGTTATCTGGTACATTTCGCTAGCGATGACTCGTACCTATATCCTGTTGATCCTGATGACCCAAGGAATCGATAGAGATATGACTATCCAAATCTGCCTTCATTTCCTTTTGTGTCTCGGTGACCACACTCATAGATGCCTAGAAGTTTTTGAGTTGCGTCTTTATCTCGTCTAAGTTGTTGGCGAATGAGGACCATATTTGTTTGCTCATACTATCCACTTGTTTAGCAATATGTGCCTCTAATTCTTGTTGTCGAGTACTTAAAACCATGTTCTTAGAGTTATGACTTGTAAATTCTTACTAAAAATAGAAATTTGATTTCAAGGGTTATTATTTTTAGTAAGGAGCCCGAAAAGTGGTTTGGATACTATAAATCAAAATGATCAGCTCAAAAAGACGGTTGCAATGAGCTATATACCACAACACTAGTTTTGGACACCCCAAACTTTATTTTTTTATATTGTTTTGTTACCGAGGTTGTTGGTGATGTCGGTTTTCCTCTTGGAGGTTTGGTTCAAAAATTAGGTTTTGGGTCGACCAACCTCTTATGATACTCTGTACTGTCTATTTTGACTATTGATCAATCCTGACATTGTGCTATCACCTGTCTAGTTTGACTATCACAGATTTTCCCTGTCTATTTTAAATTTTGACTGTCACTGGTAACTGATACTGACAACTGATGCCCTCTACTGACTGTTACTGACTGAATATCCCAACTAATACTGACACTATCCACCTTATTCCCCTGTTTTTGACTCTGGTGGTTTTTATCCCGACTATTACGTTCTTCTATAAATTCTTTTGATTGTTTTCATGCAAGAATTCTGAAATAGGGATGTCTTCTTCGTATGCTCAATTTTTGTGGTAAGGTTATGGTAACAGGTTCGATATTCACATAACAAGATTTTTTTGTCACAAATTTGATATTCAACACGACAAGGTATTCTAAGCCAAGGTGTATGTACTGCCCATAGTCCCTTTGTTATACCATAGTGATGAATGATAGTGCTCGAACCAATATTCATGCCTCTACCCAAGGAGGATTCCATGCATACTCTTGAGCACACTACCTGCCTCTCTGTCAGTACAGGAGGGTGATCTTCCCGGATGCTGTGTCTGGTGTACTATGAAGAATACAAGGCTGAAAAATCTCCTAAGGGCTAAAGGTTTCTCCAAATCCTAGGGGGTCTCCCGATATACTCGAAGATACATGGGATCTCAATTTCGTAGATGGGTGTTGTCCGAGGCCTGGGTATTGGAGCCTAATCGCCCCTCACTTCACTAGATGCTTTACGGGCAGTTTTAAAACCCCTGACACAAGGTTTCTAACCTAATAAACTAATGCAAAAAAACAAGGCTGGATATTTTTTTCTTTTCAAAAGGAAATTGGCAAAAAAAACAAAACACGAAATTTTATACCTACAGAGTCAAAATGGCAAAAACTCGCAATTGCAGCAGAACACAGCCCTGGAAAGTGCTCTAATACCACATGTTAGGAAGCTTCTCATTAAAAACAACACATTCACACAAACATTGCAAATAAACATAAATGCTTGAAACACAAACTATTGCAATACGAAATATAAGTGTAGAAATGAAACAATTTCACAAAGTAACATAGTATTGTAGGCCACTTCAAGGGGGCAACCTCCTTCAATACTTTCATTCAATTATGCAAAAAGATACATTCATTCCTGCCCCTCGCAATTTTAAAGACTTCATCTACCACCTAACTCTCAAGGTTGGCTTACATGCAAAATGCCACCCGAGCTAGAATCTCCTACCTACAAAACAATTACATTCTTGATAACAATTACATATAATGGTGCCACTTGTCTAGGCGCTTCTAGAGCCACAACTATTACAAAACATTATCATGGGTGTCCCCCACGTTCAACATGGGTTATTACATCATACAATGTCATGAGTCATGACAAATACAATGTCTCAAGATCTTTAAAAGCCTTCGCCCTTTGCCCTAGCAAAAGCTCTAGTCTCTCTATGTCATTGTGCCCGTGCCTCTTCTTGTGCCTTGGCTGCTAAACACATGTCACAACCTGTGTCAAGGGTCAAGGAGACGGGAGCCCTCTTGAAGGGTCAAGGGGCAACGCCCTTCACGCGTACCCTTCACTATCTGAACTAAATTTTTCAATATACAAGCATACAAATATATCATTTGTGCTTTTAAATATTACTCCTATATACAAGCATATTGAGCAATAAGTTTGGATTGATAGTTCAACATATTTTTATGGAGAATTTCATCAGTTAATAATGTATAGCATTGTTGTTGGTGGCCATTGGTGGCTGTTGGATTCCTTCAAACCGCAAACAATCCATTGTTAGGATGCCCTAGTGTGTTTGGTTTGATGTGGTAGCAAGTAGGCATACCCCTTTCTCCCCTTACAACAGGGGAAATGAAAGAAAATCAAATTAAAAAGTGACTTTTTATTAAATTGCCTGTAGCCTCGACGCATGCAGCTCCAGCCGATTTTTAGTGATTTAATCACCGATTTTTTGAAAAAACGGGAAAAATTTGGCAAATTGGCGATTTTTTGGCAATTTTCGTAACATAGCTCATAATCACAAAACTGCAATTTCAACTAATGCAAAAAAGACCTTACTTGTGCTCATCAGCATACCACAATATCTACTTGTTCCTGAAAATAATTTATTTATCAATGCAACATAACACAACTTGAGTAAACCTTGAAGCCTGCAGCTACTCCATTCACAGCTAGTGTCCCAATCACATCATCAGCTTCTACGCCTGGAACCTGCTTTTACAAGATGACATTAGTATACTAAATACCAAGAAGAGAACCAAAAAGAAAAAGCCATGTGTTCTCATTCTGAAAATGCAAACCTAATTAACTTTTATTCACATGGTCTTCAAAGCTGCTTTTAAATGTTGCAGACTAAGCCAAAAAAAAAAACAAGGTCATGTCTTCTCACTCTGAAAATGCACACCTCAATAACTTTAACTGACATGGCCTTCAAAGCTGCTTTTAAATATTGGAGAGACTGGACTACAGTATCAGGAGTTGGAACACGATTGCCCTTGTATGCAGGATAGACAGTATGCCTGAACGTCAAACCTTCAAATATAACACAATTGCCAAATATTTTTTTTAAAAAAGGATAAAAAATTGTTCACGTGCAAGAACAGTACAACAAATGAGAACAGAATTGATTCTAAGCACTTAATCTCAGTGTTGGTCAAGTGCTCCTTTAAACATGTTCAGTCTTTTACCAAAACCATTATTAGTGGTGGCGACTTTGACTACTACAAAGTGAAGGTACAAATTAACTGCCATATTATAGAGTTGTTAAAAGGACAACACAGGAAAAGGTACCTAAGGGTGAGTCTCTTGTGCAATGTATTGCTGCAATGAATTTAAATAAAATAAATATTCCTCAAAAAATCCTTGTTTACAGATGCCTGTATTATGCAATATTTGATGCATGTCACTCATTCCCACTAAGACATTTTCTTTACAGTCAGTTGGGAGACTAATAGAAATGAATCAACCAATAAAATTAAACAATGTAACTCACCAGGTGCAAAGCTAATCATGACATAAGACAAAAAAGGGCACATAAAATAATTTACAAGCCAATTTCCAAGTTTATTGCTCAATAGCAAACAATTCATCTATCTAAAAAGCCCATGCAAAATGTTCCCAGTTCCCACTAACCACTTATAACCAATAAATAAGAGGAAGAGAGCTCAGGTGATTCCAATTATAGAAAGCTTCTGAGATAGGAATGAAACCACAAGATCTGGGAAAGCCCTATTATCAAACATTTAGATTCTTAAAGAATGTATTGACCATTGAACATAAGAGAAATATGTAGGAGTATGAATTATGCAAGTCAAACATCTTAGAAGTCCCTACCAAATATGAGGCCTCCAATGATTACCCAACGAATGAAATTACACCAAAAACCTTGTGAAATTCTACACTGATGGATGATGTGTATATACTCTAACATTTGCTTTCTATTTTCACTTCACTAATTTCAGCCGTACCACATTATCACCCACAGTTTTCCTGAACTCGGCAAATTAATAAATAAAACAACTTTTGCTAGAGCAGAGGAACAATTGATCATAGGCAATTGCCTCATTCATAGTTTATATAGCATGAAACCATAAACTCGTGATGAAAACTTTTCTCAACCTTGATCGGCCTGTCTTTTTGACACCCTCTCAAGCTTGGCACAGCAGTGTGTGTGTGTGGAGGAAGAGGTATAGATATGAACATAAAACAAGGCAGATCACAGAACCAAACTTGCCCAACTTGCCCAATGTCGCCTGGGACATGGACCTGTGAATACTAGCAAGACTTCCAAGTGTCTCGTAACTTTGCATCAGATAATCAATGACAGCATGTATGAAAGATATCAATGCACGGAATGAAAAAGGAAAATGCCAAACCGTCACAATTGAGAATGATGAACTCCTAATTCACTGACATACAATCAATACAAAAAGCTACTGAGCAATGTTTAACTAAATTATATATATAGTTGAAAATTCAAATGACAAAACACAACATTAAACTAGAGATCAGTACAAAGCTTCACTGAAGTTCATATTTATCAAATATAAAAAACTCAACTAAAACATAAAAAATGAAAAATATGAGCTAGTATAGCAAGTTAAAAGATTTCAATAACCTAGACTAAGGTTCCAATTCCATGGGTGAGCCTTAACATTTTAATCAAATGACATGAGCTAAAGTGGTTAAATACATCAACTTTCAAGGCCGAGACGCAGGTTCAAATCTTACCACGCAATATCTGCATGGTTGCCAATGTTGTTGTAATACCACTACCATCATAACCCCATAATGATGTAATAAAGGTGCAGCTCATTTCATTTCCACATAACTAATTTATAGTTAAAACAAAAAAAAAACAAGTTAAAAAGATTTAAATGCTGCACGACACTTGCATATTACAGTCTGTGGAAGTACTAAGTCTTTATCAAACTAGGCATGGGCTTGCAATTTGTCATCTGAAACTTCTCGAGCAATGTCTTGGCATACTTCATTTGTGACATGAAAACATGATTTTTCGTTTCCCACACCTCCAAGCAAATAAAATAATGCATAGGCCCAAAAATCATGTCAAATGACTTTTTCAAATCTCTCTTGGTCCATTCAATCAAATTTTCTAAACTTCTAGTGATAACCAAGTCGTCAAAATACTCTATTATAACTAGGACCTTTCCTCCTTGTCATTTGAAGTACAAGTTTGGATCATAAGTACTGCGACAAAATCCATGTCGCACAAGATGCTCGTCGACCTTCACATACCAGGTTTTGGGAGCCTGCTTCAAACCATAAAGAGACTTGATGAGCTAGCATACCTTCCTCTCTTGTCAAGGTATATGACAAATCCCTATGGCTATATCATGTATACTTCTTCAATGAGGTCACCATTAAGGAATGCACTCTTTACATCCATCTGATGCAACTTCCATCCAAATTGAGCTGCCTTTGCAAATACCAAGGTTACATAGGGACGAGTCCCCCACTCGGGTCACCCTGGGGCATGCGTCCCCCCGTCCCTGTCGTCCCCAGAATGGGGGGATGACAACATGGGATGTTTCCCCGTCGTCCCCCTTTTGGGAGGGATTGGTAGGGCATCCCTGGGACACCGCCAAGCAACAAGGGGCCCTCCCCGATACCCCTGTTGTGAGGGGACGTCCTCGGGGACGCCCAGCCGTTCTTGGATGAGCGGGGCATCCCCGGGACACTGCCAGGCAGCAAGGGGCCCTCCTCGATACCCCTGTTGTGAGGGGATGTCCTCGGGGACGCCCAGTCGTTCCTGGATGATCGGGGCATCCCCGAGACACCACCAAGCAGCAAGGGGCCGTCCTCAATGCCCCTGCTATGAGGGGGCATCCTTGGGACACCCAGCCGTCCCCACCAAGTAGCAAGGGGTCGTCCCTAATACCCCTGCTGTGAGGGGGCATTCCTGGGGACAAATGGGTGTCCCGAGGACAGCCAAGGGCCTCCTAGGCATCTCAAGCTATAAACCCTCAACTCATTAGTTCCTCGAATCACTTCAAGCCATTCAATTTTCCAAATGGGTAGATGATTCAAAGATTTAAACTTAGAAAGCACTGCTAGCTCAAGACCCTTCAACGTGAGGTTGTGAGACCTTACCAAGACTGATCACATTTCAAATCTACCTTGCTCTCTGACATATAAATGGTAAACAGTTTCTGAACCTTTCTTACATTTGCAAGGACGCCTATCAGAAATATCCCTTGCCTTTTCTTCCTTCTCTTGAATTTGTGTTTCCAGATGAATGCACAGGCGGCAAGAAGAGTCTATCGTTGCCATGTCAACCAGGGCCTTGAATGAATAAAATGGACCCTCAAATTTCCACCTCAGTGTTTCATTATAAGCAGTACAATTTGAAGCAAGGTACTTGATAGTCTGAACCATATCATTAATATCTTCATCTCTCTTAATATTTAAAATTGAGTTTGGAGCAAGTGCAAATTCTTGAATGTTTGGAGCTCCTATCACCACCGGAACTGCACCTGCAACAAGGGACTGGATGAACTTCTTTGTGACGTAATCTTTTTCATTAGAATTTTCAAAGGCTAGGCTGAATTTGTAGTGCTTTAAAGCTTCCACCTTGTCTACTTTGCCATCACTATTTCGAAGACAAGCACCATAAGAATCAACAGGAATACCGAGATTTTGAAGTTTCTCAAGTGCCTGTAAGCGGAAATTATGAGCTCCACAATTGGAAATGAATAAATTTTTTATAGCAAATTGGTAAAATTCGAGTAAAAAAAATAAAGTTTTTATATAAAAATTTAATATGGTCAATTTAAATTTAATTTTTAAAAATAAATTTATTGAAATTTTATGTATTTAAGATTATAATGCAAATCAATTAAATTTTTTAAGTTTAAATAAAAATATTTATAATTAATTTGATGTTTAATTATTATATATTTTATAACTTTTATATAGTTTTTATTGATTATATATTTGATCTCATTTTTAACACTATTTAATTATATAATTTAAACATATTTCATATTTTTAAAATTTCTAAAAATTTTAATACTCTTTTACTTGTCATCCCCTAGACATCCCAAAATCGGCTTGTTGTCCCCTGTCGTCCCCCAAAACCCGTCCCCCCATCCCCCTATCCACGATATAGAATTGCTACCTATTACTTTCCCCCCACCACATCCAATTTTGTTATTCACACGAACGGCGACCCTTTCCAATATCTCTGAGGACAGTAATTGATACTCAGCTTCAAGGGAGATACTTTTGCTGGGAGATTTCAATGCTTGGACTGGACCTATGCAGGTTTCTCTTCATGACCTCACAACCGATGAGTTGCAGGTTCGGGAATTGGATCCTAAGGACCTTGGTTTTGCTCGAACCTCCAACAACACACAGGTTATTGCTTATGGTAAGCATCTTAATGAGTTGCGTGAATCCAACAAGCTAGTACTTCTCAAAGGTATATCTTGTTTTCCGGAAATTGGTGGGTTTACTTGCTTTCCTCATAGTGGTGGAGCCAGTGTCGTCGACTATGCTATTTCCTCTACCACACTCATTCCATTCATTGCCTGGTTTAGCGTCTCTAGTCACCCTCCCTCCCTTACCAATCATTCAATTTTTTCTCTTACGTTATCCGTTGTTTCCCTTCTTGTTACTCATCCCCCTCCTCCCTCCCCTTCAGCCCCTTGGGTCATAATAGACTTTGACTATTATTATTCCTTTACCTACATGGACTGGTTGCATTAGGTTCTCCCCAAGGTGTCTTCTCTTTCCAATGTTTCCAATCCTTCTACTTGCTTGGTCCAAACTATTTGGAAGGTTAGTTTCGACTTGTACCCCCACTCTATTCGTCGTCCCCCCTGTCCTCGTCCCCCTAGTCATTGCCCCATTTACATCTGGTATGATGAGGAATGTAAGTCTGCCCACCAAAGGTTGAAATATGCCATTTGGAATCCTTCCCAGCTCTATGCCATTTCCCACAAAGACTATAGGATGCTTCTTCGAAAGAAGAAGCGTCTCTTCCTCTCTCAACATCGACTTGATCTTATCCACTCCCTTCAACAATCTCCTAAATCCTTCTGGCACCTTATCCTCCCCCGTGATCGGATTACTCATGGGATCGATATTTCCTCTTGGACCATTCATGCCTCTTCCCTCTATACCATCCCTAATTAGCCTCCTATTACTGTTCCCTCCCCCCCCTCTTCGTGCCACCTCTTTTCTACTGGTCTTGTTAGGCAAGCTATCAAGAAACTTTGTAAGAGCAAAGCAGCTGATTTGGATGGGTTACAAGCGGAATTTCTAAAGCATGGTATTGACCCTCTTGTTGGGCCCCTCATCGATCTCTTTAATCTCTCTATTTGTTCTGGGTTTCCTGATTCTTGGACTTAGCATATCACTCACTCCATTCTTAAGGTAGGTGATCCCCATGAACCCAATAATTACAAGACTATCATGATTGGGCATATCTTTGCCAAGTTTTATGCCACAGCATTGGATGTGCTTCTCTCCCGAAAGGTTGGAGGAGGGTTTCAGGGCACTTGGCCAAGCTGGTTTGCGGCAAGATCACCAAACCACATATCACATTCTAGTCCTCAAAGCTATAATTCAGCAGGCGCGTTCCAAGTCCTTGAAGGTTTACTGTTGCTTTGTTGACTTCAGGAAAGCCTTCGACATGGTGCCTCGGCATTTACTTCTTGAGAGACTTCAATCAGTTGGCATCTCTGGGTAACTTTTAACAGTGGTTACACGGTTATATGAGACTGTGAAAGGTTGGTTTCCCTCCCCTCGAGGGTTTTCAGATAGTATTCTAAGCACCATAGGAGTGAAATAGGGGTGCCCCCTTTCCCCGACACTTTTTGGGATCTTCATCGACGAGCTTGAGACTTTTATTAAGGAGAACGCTCACGTAGAGGATGGTTGCCTTCTTCACAATGTGTTAATTTCTATTCTTCTCTTTGTTGATGTTGTTCTTTTGGCCTCTTCCCCTGAGGGGCTTCAGCGCCATCTAGATAAGCTTGCCGCATTTTGTGACTCAAGACAGTTGATGGTGAATCTTTCTAAGACCAAGGTTATGGTATTCAATACTACCAAAGAGGCTCTATCTCATATCCACTTCTCTTTCCAAGGTCGAGGTCGAGATCACCACCTCTTATGTGTACTTGGGGGTTCTTTTCACCAGTCCCACTTTTGGTATAAAACCCGCTGCCCAAGCCCGAGTGTGTAAGGGATATGCAGCTCTGTCTTTGCTAGAGATAAATTGCTTCAAAGCACATTTTCAGGATATACCTGTGATGAGGAAGAAGGGCGCACCCCGACTTCGCTGCGAAGTCGGGTTGCGCCCCTGACACTTAGTCAGATTTTGCGCACTTCGGGTTCCCTACTGCGCTCCAGCTGAGGGGCGCACTCCGACTTCGCTGCGAAGTCGGGTGTCGCCCCAACACTTAGAAACTTTTCAAGGTACACCTGCTGAAGTTTTACTGGGGGAAGAAAGGGGGAAAGAAGAAGAGGGAATGAAGCTGTGAGGAAGAGGAAGAAAGGGAGAGAAGAAGAAAGGGGAAATGAGGAGAAGGGAAGGAAAATGGCAGCTCACTTGCAGAAATCGAAAAACATGGCACCCCTGTGCAAAATGTGGAAACAGGGCCAAGAGACATAAAGTGGGCCTAAGTCACTTAAGTATTATTTATTATTTTATAAAGTGACTTCATAAAAATAAAGTGGGCGCCCAACCTTGAAAAAGGTAAAACGAAATATTAAATGCAAATTTTATTTAAAAAGGGCAAAAGTGGGCGTGGGATTTGAAGGAGATATAAAAGGAGTTTTTTGGCTCATTTTTTATTTTTATGCTATGTTGAGAACAAGGGTTTGAGGAGAAAGACTCGCAGCAGTTTGTGAGAAGGGATTTCGAGCTTTTTGGGGACGAAAACCTCCAGAAAGAACATTGTCTTCGGGTGTGGAAGATCACCCTTGGATGATTTTTGGCATTCTCATTCAGGGAATGCATTCGTGCATCAAGAGAGCAGATTTTCATTGTGTTGCAGAGTGATTTTGGGACTGTTAGTGATCATTAATGTTGTTGTTCATTTTCAGAGCTGTCCATATTTTATGCACTTCGGTATTGACTGCAACAGGCTTCTATTGATCAGAAATTTATCCGGGTATGCTCAAAATTTGATGTAATTGAAAAATCCTTGTAAAAGTGTTCAAAATAACAATATATTGCATTATCCAAGTTTTGAGAGCATTATATTTTAATTTGCAAAGCTGTTCATATTTTATTGCATTATCAACTTTTCAAAAAATACAAAAAAAAATCAGAAAAAAATACAATAAAAACTAAAAAAAGAAACCAGATTTTGGGTGGGACAGTACACTCTGCCTCTTAGCAAGGCTCTTGATTTGCATCAATGTGGCATAGGTTGGTGGCATAAATGACAACTCCCCAAGATAGCTCATGAAGTTGGATGAGTTATGACTTCAAGCTATACAGCAAAACAAAGCATAAGTCACCTCTTCAAACATCCACACGTTAGTGCAAGCATAGACCAATTGTTTCCTAAACTTGATTAGCCTATATATACAAGATATATGCGTATAGATCACTTGTATTTTTGCAAATGAGTGTTTTTTTTTTCAAATAATAATATATAATTTGGTTATATGGTTAAAATATGCATATATTGGTCGGCAAGATTTGAACTCTGGTCTCCAACTTGAAAGTCGACGTATTTAACCAGTTGAACTCCTACCATTTGATTAAATGCTAAGGTTCACCCATAGGATTAGAACATTAATCCACAATTTGAAACTCTTCATTCCCAATCGCTTGCTCCAAACCCCACGGGCTCAAATGAGTGAAATTTATCATAAGAATCTAAAAAAGAATTTTGTAGCAAAGTAACTACATAGTCATTTTTCACAAGTATTTTGAATGTAATCTCAAAAGAAAATTCAAAATATCCATATAAGGAGAAAGGAAATTCATTGTACTGAGTTTTAAATAAGCACCAAAGATATTGGAGCCAAGAATTTAGAACTCACCATCATAGTCAAATATCACCTGTAACAAACAAAATGGGTACATAAATAAGAGGTCAATATTCTGATACCAAGAAACAATAACTCACTCAAAACATATGAGAGAACAGAATCCCCTAAACACCACCAAAAATATTAATGCATGATAGAAAATGTAAAGAATGCTAGAATTATCAAAATAAAATGGCTGTATGAATAACTTAAATTAGTAAAAGCTTCATTCACTTTGAAAGATTAGAAAGGACTAATTTGAAAATTAGATTTTTTTACAGTGGGTGGAAAGTGACTGCAATAATGCAAATATAGAAAAAAATAAAAAAGAAGGCTTGTAATGAGATTAGTGTACCAAAGTATTGATGCGAAAGAACTAGACAGCATGTACCCGTTTCAAGAAACAAAATACTTTTTCTTGATGCATTATTTGCATTGTACACTACATTGGTATCCAAGAAACAATGGCTTACCCAAGCATGTTTACATACTTATAGAAAGGATTTCTATATCCTCACAATAAGAGATTCAATAAGGTTTAACCTATTTGTTTATCGCACCAATTATCTCTTTCTACAAACCATGCATTAGGCAGAGTGATTTAGTGAGATGGCTTTCTCCTGATTTCCCTTCACTTGGTAACATCTATCACATTCTGCTTGGGGGATAGTTTAGATCTGAATCTACAAGACTATTGTGATTGAGCACACTCCTGCCGAATTCTGTGTCTGTTTGCTGGACACAATGCTTCTTGAACACTTGGAGCATAGCAACCTCAGAACAAAGGGAAAGGGAGGCTTCAGAACAGAGTTCTCAAATAATTGTTCACATTTGTACTCTTTAAGGTACTCCTGACAAGATATACCAGCCGTTTTCTGAGATTTTTTTTCTTGTTCTGTAGACTTTATAAAGGAGTTTGACTCTATTTTGAGACATCTGCTTTCTCAGGGACTGCATACTACTCATGTCTTAGAGACCTCCATTACTTCACAAGGCTCTATAAGAATGTTGCAGACCAGTTTCAAACCCCCATGAACACCTTTGTCAAGAGTATTACGAATCAAAAAAAAAAGTCTTCTCTTGCCAACTTTCTTTGGTACTTGTTAGAATGTCAATCCACACACCATAAAATACTCAACCTGCAGAAGGTCTATAGCTCAATGGTAAAGCACTTGGAGCATTGCTAGAAGATCCTCTGTTCGTATCCCAGTTGGTCCATATTTTTCGTCACAATATCAAAACCAAGCTAGGTGTGCTCATGCCAGTTTAAATTTCAAATTTCCCCTTCACGATTTGTGTGGCTTGGCGCAATATGGTTCAGCTCCAATATGGTGTGAACGTTGGTTTAGTCTATTGCTCAACAATAAAGCACCTGGTGCATTGCCAGGAGCTCTTGAGTCAATATCCCAGCTGATTTATATAACTCAACATGGTATCAAAACTGTGCTAGGGGTGCTCAAGCTGGTTTAAATTTCAAATGTCCCTCCTCCTCTGTTTGTGTGGCTTGGTGAATATGGTTCAGCTGCAGGGTTTCCATGTTCCAAGCAAGGAACATTGTGTGTGAAGGTTGGTGAAGTCCCTTTACAGGCTCAAGGTGTTTGTGAAACTAATAGATAAATATAGACCAGAATATCGTGTGTGAAGGTTGGTGAAGCCTCTTTACAGACTGAAGCAGGTTCCATGAGCCTAGTATATAAAAATAGACCATCTTTGAAATTTAGGATGCA
This sequence comes from Wollemia nobilis, assembly GCA_028583015.1. Taxonomy (NCBI): domain Eukaryota; kingdom Viridiplantae; phylum Streptophyta; class Pinopsida; order Araucariales; family Araucariaceae; genus Wollemia; species Wollemia nobilis. The sequence continues at coordinate 431,556 of JAQPPZ010007914.1, forward strand.
AAAATAGTCACTTTGGTACAATTGTATAGGTTGATGATCTTGTCATCACTAGTAGGTGGTCCAATGCAATTCAGAACATGAAATTTGATCTATGCACTGCTTTTGACATGACAAATTTTGGCCTCCTATATTTACTTCCTAGGTGTGGAGATTTGGCAAACTAACCATGTTATCTTGATTGCACAAAGGAAGTATGCCAAAACTAAACTTGAAAAATTTTGGACAAATGAATGTTATCCAGCATCTACACACATCGAAGTTGGGCTATAATTATAAGCCAATACTAATTCATCACCGGTCAGTGACTGTCGCACAAAAAGTCATCATCCAAGAGAATGTCGTCCAAGGAGTGCTATTGATGACAGCAGTTAAAAATCTAACAACGAACCCATGCTCCTAACAACGACCACCAACAACATAACCACAGCTGATAGTGACAACCACCAGAAGCGCAACAACACAACCATGACAGATGATGACCTCCTCTAAAAGACCGGTAAACGCGAAAAGAACAACACTGCAAGCCACCATACAGTTATCAAAATAGTTGGAGATATTAGGTAGATCCTAGGGCGACAAAGAACTGCTCTACGCCCTTGACCCCACAAAGAGGTTCTTTCCCCTTGAATTCTGCCACGAATGATGACAGGAGTTGCCCCTCGAACCTCTCTTAGCCCATGCTACAGGACAGTGGGAATCAAATGGTTGAAGAGATGAGCAATGTTACTAAAACCACCATGCAAAATGCTCCAGAACCTAAACAAATTTGCTACTTACCAATTCAAAAAAGGAATTTACCAAAGTTATTTCAGATATTAGGTTTGTAGAGGCCATAAGAAACATGAAGAATCTTGGGCTAGATAAGTTTCTGCACCACCCATTGTTATATCCGATCTACTGACAAGGAAGCAAACATAGGTGGTCATGTTGACCAAAGTTGTCAGTCTTGATGTTCAAGCATGTAATGATATTCATGTTATATTGTTTTCTTACATTGTGTTGAATTGGAGCAAATGGAATAAATGATATAACAGCATAACTTGTACATCATTGCCATGGTCATTGGAGGTATATTAAATTTGATGTTGTGAGCCCCTGGTGTGGCACTTGCATTCCAACACCCTCCACCCAAAGACATGTAACCAACCATCATCATCTATAGAGTATGTTGCATCATATTTAACCATAGCTATTCTCCCAAACTGTTTTGTACTTTAGAAGATACACAGCCTCATACGTTAATCTATCACTAGCTGCATACTTCATTATGTACGAAAGTGACATTCCACTGAATTATCTTTCTATTGTATATAACAATACATTTAAATGTTGTATGGCATGTTTTTTTGAAATTGGTTATATGGGATTGAAACAGGTCCCACCTGTATCACATCGTGACCACATAGTGGTATTACAACAGCTTGAAAATTATGCATGTATCTCTTCACAAAATTTGAAGCTGGGTCTCCTCCTTGAAAGACAAGGAATTTAACCGGTCGAGCTCATGCCATTTGAAAATGGTGTATGGCATGTTGTTGTCTTTCTATCTTAGTTTTTGTAAAATGAAACTATATTAATCTCCACTAATGATCTAAGCAAGTCAATGGGACTCGGAGGTACATGTTACAATATAAAGTAATAGGGCAAAATGAATCCTAATACAAAAAGAAAAATTCTATCCATGTTTCTCAGTTGGCTTCTAAGCTGGTTTCTGAATCTGTGAATGATTTCTATTATATATACTTGCACTGTATCTATTACTTATAAACTAGATGGAAAGATGTGCATGTAAAAGCAGGATAACAAGAAGATTTCTTAAATTTTTCTCAAGCAGGACAAACTGTATTAGGAAAGTTACCGCTACATGGGATGGACCCAATTTCAACATGTCAAGCACCTGCAACAAATTACAAAAGTGATATTAAATTTTAAGAACATGAAATCAAAGAACAAAGCCTTGAATAAAAGTAAGAATTTATTTCTTATCATAAACTACTCTTGCTCGATACATAAGATTCCCAGCCAACAAATGCTTTTTTTTGAAAACAAAAGAATTCCCATATGATAGTACATTTCCTTGGAAATAATCAAGTGTACATTTTGGCCTTTAAAATATGTATAATTCGAATGATCAAACTTCCAGTGTAAATTTGCCATCAATAAATGATACACAGGCAACATATGCTAACCAGGGTTGGTTCTTTCTCTATAGCTAAATATCCATGTATATGTGCAAACTAATGTTAATTTGCTCACACCACTAAAGCATCAGGATACCTTGCCAATGGTTTGCAGGTCAAAACGTTTTTAACACTATAATCCAAAGAGAGTTTATCATGAGACTATAGAAAAAGACAAATGTTGTTCAATGTTTTAACCACATCAAGATCATCAACTACTGACACACTCAAAAACATTGGAAACTAGAATGTTTCCACCAATATGCTTAAACCATTTCATTAGCTATCTTGATTAAAGAGCAGAAGCATCGACTTATCATGCACATAGCAGCACACTTGCCGCTTTTTCTGAATCAATACAATTGACGGTGAATATTTCTCAGACCAAGGTTATGGTGTTCAATACTACCAAAGAGGCTCTATCCCATCTCCACTTCTTTTTTCAAGGTCGGGAGGTTGAGATCACCACCTCATATGTGTACTTGGGGGTTCTCTTCACTGGTCCCACTTTTGGTATGAAGCCCACCGCCCAAGCCTGGGTGTGTAAGGGGTATGCAGCTCTGTCTTTGCTCGAGAGGAATTGCTTCAAAGCACATTTTCAGGATATCTTTGTGAAGATGAGGATCTTTGATGCCTTGGTCAAGCCAACTATTACTTATGGGTCAATGGTTTGGGGTCCTAGTCTTGGCCCGATTGAGTGGTCATGGGTTGAATGAGTACAAACACTCTTTCTTTGACGGTTCATTCGTTGCAAGGGCACAATCCCCAACTCTATTATTCTGGCAGATTTTGGGGCTTCTCCTCTCCAACTTGAGATTATCTTCTTGATTATTGGTTATCTTCACAGAATTTGTACTTTAGGAGATAGCCCTGCGAGTTGCAGGCGGTACCCTTACCTCACCCTTCGCTCCTCAATGGAACTCTCTCCGAGTTCTCGGGGAGGTCGGCGGAGCTGGTATTGTCAAGTCTATGTCCTCTTGGCCAGCATTCAGATACAAATAGACAAGCTACCCTCTTATTCCTTGAGTGTTCTCACCCCCTCTCGGCATAGGAAGGAGAAGATGCTCACAAGATCCAAAAGGATGTTAGTCTCCAGTACACTAGATGCACATGGATCTCTCCCGGTGCCCCTCTTTCCCCCAAGTTGTCTTTCTACCATGAGCACTTCTTACAGATTCAAGAGGGCAGAATAGTTCCTCCGCAATACCTTCAGCAGCACACAATGCATAGTCTTCGGATCTCGATTGGGCAACTCAAGGTGTGTTCTCACCAACTCCGAATTGAGTCAGATCACCATCTTCCGACGAAGGAATGGGTTTGCTTGTTTTGTTCCTTGGGTGAAGTTGAAACCCTACATCACTTTATTTTTTGTTGTCCCATTTATTATGAGATCCGAGGCAAATTCCATTGCCTTTTCAGGGACAACTCTTGATCTGTTTCTACCTTCTTCAGATACCCGGACCAGCGGTGTCTCACACTCTTTCTTAGGGAGATAACTCGGTTTCATCAACATAAGAGCTCTCCTCCAGATGGACCTCACCCCCATAACATCCACTCATCACAACTTACCTCACCAGTTCCGACGGATCAGGTGACACTGTTTGGAAACACTATGCTTCATCCAATTCGGACGGAAGTAGGGTCACTAGACAACGCACCCACAACTTGTTAGGGTCCCGAACTAGCAATGGACAGAGACATCATGGACTTCTTTAGCTCGGATACTTCGGCCTCAATTGTTAGGAGAGATTAGTTTCTGGGGGTTCTTGGAGCTTGCCTTTCCTAGGCTGCTCCCTCCCCCCTCCCTCTCTCTCTTCGTTCTTCTTGGCGTGCACTCCACTCTTCTGGACTGCAGCCCTCCCCCCTTCTTCTCTCCCTTCTCTTTTCCCCTTCTCTTTGGCCCGATTGTCGGGTTACATCTTGTATTTAACTTAGTTTCTTTTCTTTGTTGGGATTTTTAGCATACTAGCTGGCAGTCATTATTGTCGTCCTTATAGTCCCTTGGGTCTTTTTTTGGCCCACCGCGGATATTAATAATATTTCATTTCATTTCTCTGAATTCAAATAGGACTTTTAAAATGAGCTTTAAACTATATTTTGTGGTTTTGATGATGCAAAAAAGAGGCCTTGATGTGGTGGAGGACTTACGTTCTGACAGTCAGAGATGGTATTTAGTGCAATAACAGATTTTCACCTTGAAACAAAATGAGCTTCATGAAGAAGCATCTTTTGACTTCGAACTGCATCATACTACTTGTCTGAAATCCACATTTCCAATCTAAAATTGAGCAAAACCAGGACAAGAAAACTCATAGTCAAGGGTTGATGGGATTCGATCTGTATTGAGGACAAGTATGAATGCTTCCACGTAGATTGGTATGTTTAGAACATGGCACCATGCTCCTAAGTTTTGGATCCACTATAGGACATGTAGTGAATTTGATCATTGCATATATGCATTTATGATGAGACAGTTAAAAATACCCTAGAATTGAGTAAAATTATAACAGATTTTAAACATTGAAGAAAATATTGGAATGAAGCCTATGTTGGTAACATAGACACCTAATTGGTGGAAACTTGTATGTACCATTGTGTATAAATTATTTAACCCTGGTGTGGGCTGTCTATTTGAAGCTTCGAACCTTTTACAGCAAATATATCATAGATAAGTCCAAAGTGCTGATTTACAAAATGGCTAGCTAAAAAAGGAATTCTGGCAACAGTTATCTGATATGCAAGAACCCGTGCAATTCTTAAATTTGCAGAAAGAGGCTTCAAAGTATTGCCATTCAATGTCTTACTTCTATCGCAGTGTTGTCAGTCCACATACCCAACAGTTCTTTCGACCACACATAAGATGCACCCACACCCAATATATGCATCATACCCTATCACCGAGTGAGGCAGCCAAATGCATGACATGTGAAAGGCTTGACTCATAAAATTGTACTGCCAACCATTTTTTAGCGTTTTCACATCAAAACCCACTACTAAACTGAATCTTAAGGTTACAGGGGAAGTTTTCAGTTTACCCTGTATATATTGTTCAAATTCCAAACCCTGCAGCTCCTTGAATTTTGACTCTTTAGCATGTTAAGGTTTCTCTATTTTGGGTGACACTCGAGGCTGTAATTTTTATGTCAAACAGTTATCCACTTCAATGTAGATTGCATCAGTTTCTCTACTCTAGTTTACCTTATTTTCATAATACTTTATGGTTACTACAGCGCATTGTAACAGCTCTTTTCGATGAATTCCAGTGATCTACGTTGGCCATCCATGGACATTAAAAAAATTATCTTATCTTATTATCTTTGACAAGGCCAATGAGGAGTTGGGCCTCACCAATATGTTTTAAGCCCACATAAGTTAAGGAGAACCTTAGGGAGCAACATAAATATAACTGTTACCAGGATTTGAACAATGTAAATAAGCAAGCTAGATGAGCAGGTACACAAGAGTTGAACACTAAAACATATGATCCAAGTACAGGTACAAATAGTAATGATAGGGATAGTTCACTTAATGAGAATATGAGCTGCTTATGACCAAAGTCATAAAGCAGCACTGTCAAACATTTGTAGCTGGAATCAGAGCCAAAGTGTCAATGGCCTTATTCAGCACATCGAAGGGACCAACGGAAGATCTAATAATATCTATCAAGAATTGTGTAGCAATAACAGGCCCTTATCATTTTATACTCAAGGGGAAGCGGGTGCTCCACCTAAAGCCTGTCCTAGCATCTAGAGACGTTGGACCTTTAGAGCTAGCAAGATAAAAAGGCCAATCTTGAGGGTCCTCGATGTTAAACTGAAACAAGGCTGTGTTACCTAAGATTGGAGCAGATTGGTGTGAAGCATCCTTTTGGAATTCCGTAGAAGAACATTTTCTCATTAAATCATCCCCATCATTGTGAGAAATGGTAAAACCTTGAGGATGCTCTACTACTCCAATGCATCAAATGAATCAAAAGGAAGAGGTAATCAACCCAGAAGGCCTACATGTCCCCTTTAAAGTGTTGTGTCAAAGTGACATCAACTCCAAGGAAAAGAGCAGGCTCCTCTGATCAACATAGTGGAAAAAAGCAAAGAATGAACTCTAGGAATCTTTATATGGGTTGTTATAAAGATGTTAGATCTTGTCACTGTAGAATATGGTAGTCAATCTCAACTGGAACCTCGTGAGATGCATATCCTTGGATGTCCAACCGGGAACACGGGCCCTGTGACAAGTGATGCTAGAGATTAATCGGCACAAAGATGATGACACCTCTAATCTATAAAAAGTGTTTGTCACAAAAGGCCATCTTAGGGTTCTAAGAGGCAAGTCGAAGTCATCTGACTGTGTTGTTAATAAATGTCCTCTCTGGTGGTTATATTGATCACATCGTTCAGCAAAAGGAGTTGGAACGGGTGTCCAATGAGTAGCTAACAGGGGCAAGTCAATCAACAGTGATACCAATGGATTGAAACAGCAAATTGGTCATATAATACCAACAACATTGATGCTCAGGACAGTCTAAAGATGCAATCCTCTTTGAAGAACAAAGTCCAAAATATGGAAATTTGTCATCATGCACACCATAGTTGAGAAAATCGGAATCGGATCGGAATTAGCTTCGAAAAGAATCGGGAAAAATCAGGAATGAGGAAAAAAATTGGCAAAAAATCGACAACTTTTCATTGAAAAAACCGAAGAAAATGCAATTTTTCATTGAAAAAAATCTTTTTTCATGCATATCACAATTTTTTGGCAAAAAATTGACAAAATTGGCAAAATATCGGCCAGGCTGTGAATCGGGAAAAATTGGCTCGAATCGGGATTTTTTAAAGATTTTCTCAACTATGATGCACACAGGCCAAAATATTTGTAATAATGCGCAAATGGCAAAATGTTTGTAACAATGTAATGTAATGGGGTATTTTTAATGTTTTATGTAAACAAGTAGTTTGGAAGCACTTGGTAGTTGCCAACCGCCTACCAGCACCATTATATTTATAAGTACAAATCTACGTGAGAGATGCAAGAGTGCTTGTTGTTGTTGGTTGAAGAGTATTGTTAGCTAGATTTGCTTGTTGGAAAATTGTTCATCGCAGTATAATGTATTGTAGATAGTTGTTATGCAAGATACATGTTATGTGCAATGTACCCATTTGTATTTGTAAGCATTCATATGGAAGGAATCGAGCAAGCAGTGAATTTGCTACTATTCGAATCAATCAACAAAATATACAGCTTTTATGTACAAAATGGTGTCTCTTGGTTTCAAGAGACTCTTGATGTTTTGAAGACCAGCAATTCACGTCCTTTCATATTCTATGCCTTCAACAAAATGACAAAAATAATGTAATAATTAATGCCTAACATACCCCCTTATTACATTATTCGGTATGCAAAGAGAATTGCAAAATAATTCAAACTTGACCCGTCCAAGAGCACTTGTTGAAAAATCTTCATTTGGCTGTCTATTTGAGGATGGTAGGCTGAGCTCATTTTTAGTTTCCTGCCCTGCATCTTAAACAGTTCTTGCCAAAAGTGACTGGTAAGGGTAGCATCCTGATTAGAAACAATGGATTGCGGCATACCATGTAAGCATAAGATGGAATCTAAGAATATTTGGGCAACCGTGGAGGCCTTATAGGGATGAAATAGGTAACAGAAATGAGCATACTTCAATAGATGATCCACCACCACAAGAATGATTGTTTTACCGCCTGACTTCGGAAGCCCTTCAATGAAATCCATAGAGATATCAATCCAAATATTTGCTAGAGCTGAAAGAGGCTAGAGGGTACCTAGAATGCACACAATTTCCCCTTTCATTTGTTGGCAAGTGTCCCATTCGGCCACAAAGATCTGAATATCCTTTTTCTTCCTACCCAAAAGAAGGTGCATTTTGTCCTTTCATAAGTTTTAAGGAACCCAAAGTGGTCCGCTGTTGGAGATGCATGCATTTCTTGCAATATAAATTCATGGAGTGGTGATTTCTCGAAAATAACCAAATAACCATGTTATCTCAATTGCTGCCCATCCCACAAATATCCTAGTTGAGAGTTGGGATCATTTTGGAGTTGTTGAATCAGGGCTTGCAAGGTGGAGTCTTTAGCTACTTCATCTTGGAGTTGATGGATCCATTGAGGTAGCAAAGTTGAAATCGCACACAACATACTTTGGTCCTCATATTGGCGTGAAAGGGCATCAACCACTACATTCTCCTTGCCCTTTTTATAGATTATTTCATAATCATACCCCAATAATTTGGAAACCCACCTTTGTTGTTCCAGTGTGGAGACTCATCGCTCTAAAAAATATTTCAGACTTTGATGATCTGTTTTAATTGAAAAATGTCACCCAATAAGGTAGGGTCACTAGTGATTGACGATGTGTAGAATTGCCATCATTTCCTTCTCATAGGTTGATTTCCCCAAGTTTCTCCCTGACAATGCGTTGTTAGTAAAGGCAAGCAATCGTCCCTCTCACATCAACACTGCACCAATTCCGTTGTCCAAAGCATCACTCTCTATCACAAAGGGTTTGGAGAAATCAGGTGTTGCCAACACAGGCATAGTTATTGTTCAAAAATGTTTGTTCACCTCGTGCCATCCATATAAACGAGTTCTTCAACATAGCTGTCAAAGGGGCTATGATATTCCCATAATTTTGGACAAACTTCCAATAGTAGCCTATGAGACCCATGAAACCCCTAACACCTTTGAGAGTGTGGGGTTTTGGCCACTCTTGAATAGCTGCGATTTTCTTTGGGTCCACCTTAACCCCTTCCTCTCAAACTATGGCCCAAGTATTCCACATCCGACATCCCAAAGGAACATTTAGATCACTTAGCACATAGTTGATGTTTTGTCAGGAGCTATAAGGTTTGGTCCAAACGTTGCAAATGTTCTTCCCAAGTGTGACTATAAATGAGGATGTCATCAAAGAAGACCAATATGAATTTGAGTAGACAGGGAGAAAAAATAGCATTTATAAGACTTTGAAAGGAAGAAGGTGCATTAGTAAGACCAAAAGGCATGACCAAGAATTCATGATAACCTTCATGTTCTAATTTGATGATACCCTAAGCGCAAATCCAACATGGAGAAAAATTTAGCACCATGGAGTTCATTCAACAATTCATCAATAATAGGAATAGGAAATTTGTCTTTGACAGTAATCTTATTAAGCTCCTGAAAATCCATGCACAACCACCAGGACCCATCTTTCTTACGAACCAACATGTAATGTCCCAAAAATAAATATTTTTTGTAAATGTCTCCTACACTTAATTATAAAAGTGAAAAAGGGGTTCATGTGACTAGGAGACATAACTTAAGTTGTGTTTATTTATGTTTTATGTTTTTATGTTGTAATAAGGCACTTTAAGTGATTTTAGGGTTGGGAGATGTCAACTCCAAATTAGAACGTCACCCTATATAAGGGAGTGAGACGTCCCATTTTGGGCATGTTATGTGGATATCAGAATTGAATATTGAAACCCTAGAGGTTCCATGAGTTGAGATTGCAGGTCTTGCTCATTTCCATAGTGCATTGGAGGTGCATGGTTGGGGTCTTGGCAATATCATTGCAGGTGTTATTGCCCTAAAATATCAAAAATACAAAAAGAGGCATTTGTGAGGAGTTCGTGGCATTTTTGGGAGCATTTGTGTCATGTGTTTCAGATCTGTTGGCAGCCCCAAACCCTACACTTGTATTGGGGTCAATTTTGAGGAGTTTTTGCATCTGTTCAGCCTTGGGGTTAGTTCGTCCCACTTGTGGGAGTTTGTATCTGCATTTTGAGTTCCTTGAGGACCCATTTGTCCATTCCAGCTATTGTATTGGTTTGGCAATATTTAATATATGATACTGGCTGATTTCTCCTCATACTTGTGTTATTTTATGAGCAATTTCTGAGTTATTTCCTTGCTGTACTTAATTTCTGCATTTTCGTAGTAAGGGTTTGCTGTTTCTAAAAAAGGGACATTACACAACACTAGTGAAGAATAATGACTGACACATGGCCTTATAACCCCTGCTGGTAGTAGCTCCTGCACCATTTTCTCAATCTCAGATTTTGTTACATACAAATACCTGTAAGGGAGAATGTTAGGTGGTGCACTGCCTGGTATAAGCTGGATTGCATGATCATGTGTGCGCCTTGGTGGAAGTCCCTTTGGATCATCAAAGACAGATGCATGTTTATCCAAAATGAGTTGTATACCAGATGGTTGGATTGTATCCTCGGTAGTTTAGGCTTTGTAATGCGAATAGTTGTGCTACCACTCCATGAGACAATTTCTTCAAAAAAAAAATTCCATTCGATGAGAAGAGATCAGTTGAGTAGACCCTACAATCATTCCTTTGAGAGTACATTGCATTCCCTGCTAGGTGAATTGCATTAAAATTTCAAAAAAATCCCATGTTATCGGGCCCAAAGTTCAAAGGCATTGTGTTTCCAACACAACATCACATCCTCCAAAGGAAAGGAAAACATGTCGGCTTTGAGATTGTACTCTCCCATTTGCACCTTAACATTTTTGCATTTTCCTTTACATGGTAAGGTAACCCCAATGGCTATCAAAACCTCAAAAGAATTGCATGAATTTATATATCAATTTGCTCGCTCGTTTGGCTACTCGAGGATCGATGAAGTTGCCCGTACTTCCTGAATCAATGAGTACTATGATTCGTTGGCCCTTGAAATGTCCCACCACCTTCATGGTTTGGGGGTGGATATTCCTGCCAAAGCGTGTACTAAAATTTCTAGCTATGGTTCTTCTGGCGTTATGGTTTCTTCTTGATGCTCCTCTTCTTCTTCTTGGGACTCGCCAATGGAGGTTTTGCCCACATCTAGCAAACACAATTTTTGTTGTACGCACTTATGCCCTAGAGAATATTTCTCATCACAATTATAGCACAGTCCTTGTGCCTTATGAGCTTCCATCTCTTCTTGAGACAATCATTTGATGGCTAGTGATTTATTGACCGAATTTGTTGTTGACTTAGATAGAAATGGGGGTCGAGCCTATGGAAAAATTTGGATGTGCATCTCTGAGCAACGAATTATGGTTTGTGGTTTGAACATTCTCACCTCGACCCTAATATCGTCTTTCAACCCGCTAATGAAACAACTTTGAAAAAAAGCTTCACCCAAGCCCTTCGTGCGATTGGCCAATTTTTCAAACTATGCCTGATATTCATGAATTGTTGAAGTTTGTTTCAATTTAGTGAGGACTCCTATGAAGTCCTTGTTGCCACATTTTGCACGGGGTGCAATGTTTTCAGTTTTTGTAAGAGTGCTGCTCTCCCTTTCCCCTCTTCCTCTCTTTCCCTTTCCTCTTCTCTCCCTTTCTCTCTCTTCCCTACATTCTCATTCTTCCCTCTTTCTTTTGAGCCCCTCAGTCAGATCTCAAATTTGACAGCAGTTGCCCTGAAAAATGGCTAAGTGTCAGGGCGCAATCCGACTTCGCAGCGAAGTCGGAGTGCGCCCTCCAGTTGGAGCGCAGCAGGAATGCAAAGTGCGCAGTGCGACAGGATCAACCAGAAGAACAAGTTTTCTGGGCGAAGTCCGACTTCGCAGCGAAGTCGGACTGCGCCCTGCTTTCTGGGCGCACCTTGTAGCAGGCTGGCAGGGAAAATGACTAAGTGTTGGGCGAAGTCCGACTTCGCAGCGAAGTCGGACTGCTCCCCCTTTCCAGGGCGAAGTCCGTACGGCGGCAGAAATCAGCTTTCACCTGTGCGCAACCCGACTTCGCAGCGAAGTCGGAGTGCGCCCTTTGACAGGTGCGCAGTAGGGAAATAAACTCAGAAATGCACCCAAGGCATGAAGGCCTTCCCGACTGCGCTGTTTTCTGCCTGCGCAACCCGATGGCGCTCTGATCCTGGGAGAAGTTGGATAAACTGCCTTTCAAGGCAAGCACGTGTCAAGCAGCATCATCCGACAAGTGTCCAACTTTGGGATCCGAGCCGAGACGTGCCGAGCAAAAGGACAAGCATGGGCTGCACTACTTATGCCAGCTGCCTCATTTAAAGCTGATTGGAGGTTCTACCTGCTTCAGCTACCCGCATTCCTGCCGATGAGAAGTTCTACCTAACGCGCTGCCACGTAGCTGTCCAGCCTCCAGGGAGACCATGCTGCAGGTACAGTCCTGCCCGACAAAGGTCAGCATCAGCAGTCCGCGGCTGCTTTTGTCAGCTAATGTTTGATCGGGACTTTGTGCCCATTAATGTAACGGGAGGGACTCGGGCTATAAATACCCACCACATTTTCATTGTAAGGTGGTGGAAGGGGAATGTCTGTTAGGGAACCATTGTAGCTGTGCTTCTGCTTATCAATATAAAGTATATGCCTGGCTCTGTTCTACTTCTTTTATTTTTTATGCTGCCTCTCTTTTGTCATATTTCTTGTGTCATGGCTTGTTGATTTGCTTCAGCATTTGGTGGCCAAGTACTCTTGGACTTCATTGATCAGGAGGATACATAGAATAAATTTGGTAGCAGTTCCTTCAGCTTTGTGTGTTATGTTTATGTTGCTGTCCGTAGTGGTGATTGATGCATTGTCGTGTTGTTAGTTCTCCTTGTAGGGAGAATGTTTGCTAGGGGACCATTGTAGTCGTGCGTACAAATTCTCTCGCATAACACACATACTTGGATCCGACATTTCTTGGTTACCTTTTGTATTTATGTTGCTGTCCGTAGTGGTGATTGATGCATTGCCGTGCTGTTAGTTCTCCTTGTAGGGAGAATGTTTGCTAGGGGACCATTGTAGCTGTGCGTACACTTCTTTATATAAAAAGTATACTTAGGTTTTGCAGTTTCGGGTTATGCTTTGTATTTATGTTGCAGTAAGTAGTGGTGATTGATGCGTTGCCGTACTGTTAGTTCCCCCCACCCAACTCCAATCACATTTGTAAATCCTTTCCGCATTTTTATCTCTTTCCTGCACCCTTATCTTAAACCATAAAACCCCACAAGAAGCCGGCCTTCTCCGGAGATTGGCACGGAAGGCATTCCTTCCTTCCGGCCTTTCAAGCTGGTGGGCGAATCTGGGCGCGTTAACACAAAATCCTTTCCTCATGGCAGATTCGTAACCAACAGTTTCTCTAGCACGCCCGGTGGGACCCGGAGTCCCACATTTGAAAAAACTCAGGCTCGTGTTCACTCGGGCTGACAGTTCATTCTGAGCACTCGGTGAGACAAGGAAGTTTCTCACCCCCAAACAGAATCGAAGCACCGGTGTTCGCTTCATTGCTGTTCAAAATCAGAACACCTGGCGACTCTGCACGAACATATCCTCTGAGTCTGAAAGACCGGTCCTAGCACCTTCATGCAAACGAGAAGGTGGCGAGCAAGGGATCCGAGAAACCCGCCTGACTTTTACGAACTAGATATCAACGCTCGAGGCGAAATTGTCAGGCTGGCTGATCAACAAGCTCGTGTCGACGAAGCCGAGGCTGAAATCCAAGAAGAAGCCGAAGCCGAAGTCGGAGGAGCTGAGAACGAAATAGAAGAGGCCGAGGAAGAAGAGGAATCTACATCCTCGGAAGGTACCGACACTGAGTATACAACCGACGGAGGAGAAGAAGAAGAAATGGCTGCCCAGCAGCCAAATGACGATGATCTCTTCCCGGCGGTGGACTCTACGGGGCCCTTGGCCCTGGTCGGACAGCAAGTCGTGCCCCTCGCTGCCTTAAAGTCCATCCCTACGTACGACGGCTACGGCAAGACGGCGTACGAGCACATCCAGGACATCCTTGCCCTGGCCGCATTGCATTCCATTACTGATGAAAGTGTGAAGACCCGTCTGCTGGCCCTTTCCCTAAGGGGAAAGCTTCTCTACTGGTGGAGATCGCTGCCAGAGGGATCTATCACAGGGTGGCCCCAGCTCGCCAGAAGGCTCGTGAAAGGATGCAACGAGTCTGCTGACCCTACTTCTTTGCTGCATCAGTTCCAAAGTATCCAGAGACACCCCCAAGAGGAGGTGTCTGACTTTAACATCAGGTTTGCGAGATCCTGGAAACGGGTACCTCGCGAACTTCGGCCTTCAGCCGGCATGGCTGCTCACTACTATCTGAGATCCTTCAACTCAGACATATGCCTGCTGCTGAAGATTGCCAGAATAGACTCGTTTCTTGCTCTGTACGAAGTTGCCCAGCAAGCTGAAGCTGATATCATTTCCATCGGCAGACTCCCGTCCAGAGTGCAGGAACCCATTCGTCCCGACTTTCCCAGATCCCAGTATCCATCAGCTTCTGGTGATGCGCCGTCCACATCAGGACAGCAACCCCAGCAGCAATGGAATCCGGCGCCGGTCGTAACTCCTTACGGCCCGCCGCAAATGCATTATCCTCACCCGCCTCCTCCTGCTCCGCATTTTCCAGCACTCCCTGCTCCCCCGCAATACGCACCTTATTCCAATCCTCCTCCATTAGCCGCATTGCCTCCACCGGCACAGTTGCCGCCTCCTGACAATAACATTCAGAATACAATCCTTCGGGAGGTACGGGCTTTGGCCTCGAGTTATCATGCCATGTCCAATGACATGACCGCTTTGAAGAAGAAGCAGGCCCAGATGGACCTCGCTCCTAGGAGGCCATATCCGCCCCCGGCACTGACAAAAGACAAGCCCCCAGAACACCAGCCGCAGAGGCGTCCGCCTCCGAGAAATGCTGCTATAGAAGACCAACCTGGTCCCTCTGACCAGGTTAACTGGTGCACTACGTGCAATGACCCGCATTCGGAGGAAGACTGCACACTGCACCAGCACTACATCCAGACTTTGGCCGGCAGCGCCATAGAGGACGATGAACTCTACATGATCCTGGACGGCGAAGCCAACTTTGCCCTCCCAGAGGAAAATCTAGTGCCGCCCGCCAAGGAAGAAAAGAAAACTGCAGATGCTGCCAAGCCTTTGCAGGTATATGCCAGAAGAGAAAAGGCGCAGCCCGGTGGGCTGCCACCATACAAGCGGCTGTGGCCCTACACAGCCCAGGAGAAGGCATCCAAAGACAAAGCTCCAGCCAAGCCTCCTCCGGCAAAGGCAGCCCCTGTTCCAGCCAAGCCTCCTATAGCAAAAGCTCCAGTTCCGGCTAAAGCTCCCGTACCTCAGCCTCCAGCTGAAACCAAAGAACAAGCACAGGAGAAGCTGAAGTACCCGTCTCTGACCAAGAGACAGAGAGTTGAGGCCACCCAGCAGTACCGGACGAAGTATGAGCCGGCAAAAGAAGCAGAAGGAGCTAGCACCTCGGGCTACAGCATAGTAGACGAGTTGAAAAGAACACCCGCTAGAATCAGCATGTACGATGCTCTTCTGCTCCCAGGCCAGGTGGATCTGCTGCAAGAATCTCTGAAAAACATGAAGAACGGCAAGCAGATACAGCCCGCTGTCCTGGTTCAACCTCTGACAGTCTCAGCCACTGGGAAGAACAGACCGCCTCCCTTCTATCTGTCTTTACGGATGCAAGGGCACATAGTACACAACTGCATGGTGGACTCTGGCGCTTCCACGACTGTTATGCCGAAAGCCGTCTGCGACGAGATCGGGATGGAGTACACAAGGAGCAGCCAAGGCGTGCTGCAATTAGACGGCACCCCTGTCAAGACAGTTGGTGTCATAAAGGACATCCCTATCCGGCTGCATAAGGCTCTCGACATCGTGGTCATCCAAGAGGTCGTGGTTGTTGACTTGGCTCCCTACTTCGGCATGTGTCTCTCCCGGGAGTTCATCTGCGAGGCCGGGCGGGTACTGTCTCTAGACTACTCACACATGGAAGTGCCCTTCAAAGGAAGGAGACTGAAAATCTTTAATGAGAAGCCTTCCACCTTCCTAGTAGAGAAGATACCCGGAGAAGAGTCGGACTGCATGGTCCAGCTGTCGGAGGAAGAACTGGTGACGGTAGAGCTGACGGAGCAAGCCCTCGAAGTGCTACAGCTCGAAGATGAGTTCTCTTTGCGGGATTTCAATGCCGTAATTGAGACAGAGCAAGGCTGTTACACCGTTGTACAGCCCGAGAGGCTTGACAAGTCAGCCGCAAAGGAAGTGGGACCTGCACCTGAGAAGCTGTGGAAGCTTTTCTTTGACGGCGCGCGATGCAAAAATGGCGCCGGTGCAGGGGTGCTTCTGGTTTCTCCGACCGGAATCCAGAAGGACTATACCTACAGGTTGGCCTGGAGCTGCACTAACAACTCGGCGGAGTACGAAGCCCTGTGCTTGGGTTTGCGAAAGGCGGAGAGGCTGGGAATTAAACACCTGCAGATCTTTGGAGATTCAGAGCTGGTGTGTCACCAGGTTACGAACAAGTGCGCCTCCAAACAACACTATCTCAAGGCGTACCGCAACCGGGTGTGGGACCTGATGGAGTCGTTTGACTCGTTGAATGTCAAGGCGATATCACGTGAGAAAAACAAACACGCTGACATTCTGGCGTCTGTTGGAGCCAGGTACGTTCCGGCTGATGACGTTGTCCGAAAACCGAAGCCGGTTCGCACTATTTACGAGCCTTCGTGCCTGATAAGGACACCCACTGGCAGGTGTTCGATTGTGACGAGCAGATCGTCACATTTTTGGTTAATGAAGTTGGTTCAATCGAGAGTAGAGACCCTGATGACGAGCAATATGAGGGGTTGATACAGTTAAAAAATAATCATGTCCCAAAAGGACTGATTACTTTGGAGAGTCTATTTGATCAGAATGACAGAGCTATATCTCATAGGATCAAAGTAGACCCGAAGCAGTATGCCGACCTGGAACTTGAACCTGGTAAAACTATCAAGGTCGGGACAGACTGCACTTCGGAGGAACTTGAGCAGATCAGATCACTGTGCCGAGAGTTCCCCGACATCGTGGCCTGGTGCTACGAGGATTTGAAGGGGTATGACAGAAATGTAATCCAGCATACCATTGAGCTAGAGGATGGCGCCAAGCCATTCCGACAGAAGCAGAGGGCCGTAAATCCGAAAATTGAGGCCATGATGAAAGCCGAGCTCTTGAAGATGCTGGAGGCCAAAATCATCTACCCCATCAAACATTCATCCTGGGTCGCGAATTTGGTGCCCGTGAGGAAAAAGAATGGCGACATTCGTCTCTGTGTCGACTTCAGAAACCTGAATCAGGCTTCCCTCAAGGACCACTATCCGCTTCCCCAAATTGACCAAATTCTACACATCGTTGCTGGAGCCCAGAGATTCTCACTTCTAGATGGATTTTCCGGCTACAACCAGATTTGGGTCAGGGATGAGGACCAGCATAAGACGGCGTTCACCACCAAATGGGGGACGTTCGCCTATCAACGCATGCCTTTCGGCTTATCCAATGCCGGTGCCACATTCCAAAGGGCCATGGACCTGGCCTTCCGAGAGCTGCTCAATAAGATCATTGTCATCTACCTTGATGACATGACTGTTTTCTCTCACCAAAGAGGGGATCATGTTTCCCACCCGCGGCAAATATTTGAGAGGTGTCGAGAATTCGGCATTTCTATAAACCCGAAGAAGTCTGTCTTCGCGGTAAAAGAAGGTAAGTTGCTGGGACATGTCATCTCCGAGAAAGGCCTCGCCATTGACCCTGACAGAGCAGAAGCCCTCCTTCGCTTGCCAGCCCCAATCGATAAAAAAGGGCTGCAGTCCTTCTTCGGCCAGATTAACTTCGTGCGGAAGTTCATCCCGGACTTCGCACAGGTGATCAAGCCTATGGCCGAACTACTGAAAAAGGATACAACTTACGAATGGACTGATGAGAGAGAGCAAGCCTTCGAGGAAATCAAGGCTCGAATTGCGCAAGCTCCGGTGTTGATAAACCCGGACTACTCCAAGGACTTCATCCTCTATGCGGTGGGAGAACCGGAAAGTTACGCCGCAGTCCTAACTCAGAAGGGAGACGATGGCGAGGAGCGCCCCATAGCGTTCCTGAGCCAAGTGATTCAGCCGCATGAAGAAAAGTACAACTTTATAGAGCGGCAGGTTCACGCTGTCATGAAATCCCTCCGAAAGTTCAGGCATTTTGTCTCCCAGAGCAAAACGACTGTCTTTGTGATTCACCCGGACGTTCGAAGCTTCATCATACAAGGAGAGCCGGGTCACAAGAGAGCAGGATGGATTGCAAAAATCCAGGAGTTCGACATCGAAGTGCGGCCCACCAAGCTTATCAGAGGCCGAGCCTTGTGTCAGGAGCTGGCCCGAAGCGCTGTAGCCGGCATCTCCGCCTCTAAGTGGGAGGACACAGCGACAAGCATCTACCTAGCCAACTCCTTATCGGAGGAGAGTGATTGGACAGATGAACTGGTGAGATATTTCTGCACCGGAAGATGTCCGGATCACCTGAACGCCTCACAACGAAGGAGATTTCGGCTAGGTGCACTCAAGTACACTCTTCGCCCCGAGGGGCTTTACTTCAAAAATATTGACGGCATCCTCTTGCGGTGCGTCATGAAATCACACCAGCCCAGGGTCCTCGGAGATTTTCATTCCGGGATGCCCGGAGGTCATCATTCTGCAAGGCCTACGGCCTTAAAAATAATTAGAGTCGGGTACTATTGGCCCACTCTATTCACAGACGCTTATGCGGTCTGTTCCAAGTGTGATCAATGCCAGAGGTTTGCTGGCAGAAACAGAAAAGCACCCCTGCCCCTTCAACCGATTCAGGCCGAGACTCCGTTCCAAAGCAATGGGGTCTAGACTTCATTGGGGTGATTTCGCCTAGTTCCTCTGTCGGACACAAGTTTATTCTTACAGCCACCGATTACTTCACACGGTGGGCAGAGGCGATCCCAACCAAAAACGCGGACCAAGAAACGGTCATCAGGTTCCTTGAGAGCCTGATTACCCGCTTCGGGGTTCCAGAGTCAATTGTGACGGACAATGGTCCGGGATTCGCAGGCGCTGTACTCACGGAGTACACTGGCAAACTTGGCATTTATCACAAAATGTCTTCTAATTACTACCCGCAGGGGAATGGCCTTGCCGAGTCTACTAACAAGAACCTCCTGAAGATCATCAGGAGGACCATTGACAGGAACAAGCGGACTTGGCATTTACTCTTGAACCGGGCGCTGTGGGCGGACAGAGTTTCATTCAAGAAATCCATCAGAACGTCCCCTTATGCGCTCGTCTACGGTAAAGAGGCTGTCATGCCATCCCACATTGAAATCCCTGCCCTATGGATGTTGGACGAAGACAGGAGCAGTGGAGACCCGGTGGATGACAGACTGTGCCAACTTCTGCAGTTGGAAGAAGACAGAGAAAAAGCATACCAGGCCTTCACCAAGCATATTGAAGCCACTCAAGGCTGGTTTGCGAAAGGCACCACTGCCCGAGTTTTTAAAATCGGGGACCTGGTGCTGAAGTGGGACTCATTTAAGGCGAAGCCGGGCAACCACGGGAAATTCGATGCCCTCTGGGAGGGCCCTTATCAGATTGCCCGGGTGAACCAGTTCAATGCTTACGTACTTCGGGATATGGAGGGTCAGCTCCTACCTATCCCCGTTAACGGGTTCCACTTAAAAATTTACCGCTGCTGAAGGTGCCCAATGGGCCCTTCTTTGTAAAAATTTCCCTTATGCATTTTTATTTTTCAGCATGTACAGTTTTCCAGCTTTCAGTTTTCCATTTGTTTGAGCCAAAACAGGACAAAGGGAGAGAACACAGACTTCGCAGCGAAGTCTGTTGTCGCCCCTCAGAAGGAGCGAAGTTCGTAGAGGGGGACTGCTTGAGAAAACAGAAAAACGGCTAAGTGGCAGTGCGCTGCCCGACTTCGCAGCGAAGTCGGGCTGCGCACCGGCCAAAGGGCGCGGTTTGAAAGCAGAGGCTGCAAAGGAGTAAGTGTTCGGACTGCGCTCGAGTTTGGAGCGAAGTCCGACTTCGCGCGCGAAGTCCGAATACACCCCCGGCTCGCGCGCGAAGTGCGAACTTCGCCCGAACCTTGGGCGAAGTCCGAGCGCGCTCCATTCTCCGAGCGCAGCTCGAGTGGCCCGTCACAAAAGGGAACAAATTCTAAGTGGGCCCGAAGCCTCATCAAAAAATTGCAAAGGTCGGACTGCGCCCGATCCTCGGGCGCAGTTGGAAAAGAAAGGCAGCAACAGTCTTAACGCAAGTGGCAGTTCGGACTGCGCCCAATTTTGGGGCGAAGTCCGACTGCGCGGGCGAAGTCGGATCGCGCCCAATTTTGGGGCGAAGTCCGATTGCGCCCTGTTTTCTGGGCGCAGCTTGGATGGTTTTAAAAAAAATAAAAAAAAAATTCCAACGCTCCAAGCGTGGGCCCAGGGCGCATTGCGACAGTAAGAGTTGGGTTTCCGCACCAAAGGGTTTTTTCTTGAGCAGTGTGCCCAGATTGCGGCAGTGACGTCAGCCATGGCGCAACGTTCAAAGTTAAATTTAATGATTGCGCAATCTTCAAGGAAAGCGCAATCAAAGAAGCATGGCGCGGCAACCAGGGTACATCTTTCAAGACATTCTCCTGCGCGGCCACCCAAAAATCATAACGCCTTCACTTGCCAGCCGACCTACCCCCTCCTGCGCGACATTAATGACGCTGTCATTGTCTAGAAAAGGGGGTCTGATGCATCCAGACATGCCAAATCGTGCAGATTATTCCTGTGACTGCGAAATCTGGTGCAGACGTCCAGAAATCGTAATTATTGTTGTTTCGGAGGGATGGACAAAGGAAAGTTGCCAATGCCAGCGCAATCCAGCGAAGGGCGCGAACTGGGGGATTTACCGCAGTCAAGTGTTTTCAGGAGTGAGACACCGCAGGACCAAAAGTCAAAATCCCGGCCAAAGAAAGTACAGCGTGGGCAAGCCCCACCACCACCGGTTAATTACCTGTCGGGGTACAAGGACGGCTCGTTTTCCATGAGCCTTACTAAACTGCGGATAAATGTGGAGAATTGGGCTGACAAAGTTTCGCCCTCTCACCATTTCGGAGCGGCGTACAAGTCGAACCTTTTCCGGTTCTTGTGCCCTCCTGTCCATCAATGCCCGGAGCTGGTAGACCTAATTGTCAGACATTACAGACCAGCTACCCGGCAAATTTGCAGCTCCAGCGGTAAACCCTTGTTCGCGCTTCGCAAAGAGACTGTCCAGCCGGCCTTCGCCCCAGGGTTGGAGTATGACTCCAGCACGATTGTCAGAAAGATAAATCTTGGCGAGCAAGCGGGGCGCTTTACGCACACAAAAAGGATGAGGGATTTCCTCAATTCAGAGCTGAACGCCCCGCTCGCAGCTGGACAATGGCCAACCGGCCCCATACCCCTGGAGAGGTTTCAGAGCAAATACATATACACCATCCTGGCGTGGGTCCTCGGCTGCGACTCTGACGAGCTGGTACAGCCGTACCAGCTAGCGCTGGCAGAATGTCTCCTATGCGGAGAGTCCTATGAACCAGCAGCGCAGAGAAGTGGGAAGCGCCCTATCTTCTTTGACTGGGCGGACTGGCTTGCATACGCCATTCACTCCAGCCTGGTGAAGCTCCAGAAAAGGCAGTCAACTGAATTTCGATTCAGTTCCTTCTTGGCTTGGCTTTGTTTGTATCACTTGCACTCCCGGATGCCGATCCCTAACCTGAAGAAGGTGAATGAGAAGGGAGAGCCACAGCCCGTCTATGACTGGACGGATGACCTATACCGGAAAGGGTCTTACTACAAGTTCAACTTCAACTTTCTGGGCTTGGTCATGTCAGTCTTCAGCGATGGTGAGATCCCTCGCCCCCGCAGAAATGACGAACTATTTGTTGAATCACAAGCTCGGGGACGTTTTTAGACTGACGCAGGGATTGTGGTCAGAATCTACGGATTCAAGGGCAAACCTCATCTGCTGCCCTACTGGTGCACGGATCATCAGTTTGGGATGGAGGTTGCGCGGCAGATGGATTACGTTGAAGAGGAGTTCGGCCAGGGAAAGAGAAAGGGCCATATCTTTCAATATCCTCTTTCCTGGGCGAACGTCGAGATATCAGAGATAGGACAACATGTCTATCTCGAGCGGGAGCTTTTTGACATTGGCCTGATTCTGCTGCCGCAGCGCTGGAAGTACGACCCACACGGGATAAGGGGAAAGTTTGCACATATCTGCCCCCGGGCGGACATAATCGAAGACAGATGCGATGTGGTCCATGTTGACCTCGACTGGGAGATTGACTCGATGGAAGCATGGCCTCCGTGGCAGGATTTTTACTGCGAGGAGGTAGCATATGACCCCGAGCGAAACCCGGACCACAAGTTCTCTTCTCCAGGATTTAAAAAATTCATCTCCAAGCTAGCAGGCCTTAACTGGCCAAAAGAAAAGGTTGTTGAATGCTGGAAGATGAGGTGCCGCACGCAGCACGATAAATCCATCAGGAGGAATCTGGCCGTTGATGATGACTTTTCAGCTCTATATGACCAGCACATTGACAGCTGGCGGCCTTTCGCATTTCGAGATTACGTTCCCCGAGGTCCCTTCGAGGGTTATAAAGGGGGGTCTTCCTCCCAACAGTTGTACACTTTTGCAACTGCCAGCGCGGGCCCAGCAGACATCCAAGTGGACCCAATGCAGCCTGTGGCTTCCAAGGTGGCGCCTGAAAAGGCGAAAAAATCAGTCAAGTCAACGCCCGAGGTGACTCCTCAGGCACAAAAGACGCCAGCGCCACCAGCGAGCGGACCGGCCGCGGCAGACCTTCTGCAAGTCAAACCCCGGTACAAGTTTACCGTGGGAACATCAGCGCCCGCTGCACCTGCTTCATCTCCTTCTTCCGAACCAGCCATCGCTCCAGAAAAGAAAAAGAGGAAGAGAGTTGAGAAAGTCAGGCGACCTAGTCTGACAGTGCAGCAGCCAGTCGCAGAGCCGCAGCCGCGTTCAGCCGCTCCAGAGGTTGTTTCTCTGGATAGTCCTGAGCCAGCCGCCGGAACCAGAACCGCAGACATTCATCCAGCATCGGCTCAGGCGGAGCCCGCAGGTACGTTCGCTGCCCCGCTCCCTTTGATCTCATCTAGCCCTACTCCTACTCCATCTCCCGCTCAATCCGAGCAAGTCATGGCCGCATCTTCCTCCCCATCTCCACACCCTTCTAGCGGCCCCCATTCTTTCAACCAGTTTGCTCAGGACCCCAACGCCTTCCTATCCCTGAGTCAAACCCCAAACCCTTCACCTGTGGTTAGTGCTGAAGCCGCGCGTTCACCGCTGCATCCATTGCCTCAGCCGCTTGAAACCCTTCCAGCATCAACCGCTCCGCTCTCCACTTCCCGGTCGCCCTCAAAAGCGGCCGCTCCTTCCAAAGTCCTTCCAGTTCCTCCAATTTCCCTGTCCGCAGGAGAGACGTCACAGCAGAACCCTAGGCTGGGGGAACCGGACTTCATGGACGACCTCCAGAACACGGACGATTTGCCTCTGGCAACGAGAGCCGTAGAATATCCTATCTCTTTCCTCCAAAACTTGAAGCGGAGGAGACCTGAAGAGATAGCCGCCCCGGTAAAGCGCACCAAGTTTAACTTCGAGAGGAGAGTGCTCACGACAGAAAAGATAACTCCAAAAGTGAAGAAGCCTCTCCGGGAAATGACCAGGGCGGACTACGAGCTCCAGACAAAGGAGAAGAGCTTTGACGATATTCACCCGCAATACGAGATTCAGGGAATCCTCCGTAAAGCGGATAATCTCCTTGTCAAAAATCTGGAGGAACAGGAAGAGCTTTTCCGGTTGCAGGACAAGACAAGACAGCTTGAAGAGGACCTGTCTAGGTCCACTGAGCAGCTGGAAGCGGCGCAGCGAGAAATAGACGAATTAAAAGCCCAGCTGGCCGCTTCTCAGCAAGAAGCCGCAACGGAAAAGCAGGCAGCCCTGGAGCAGATTTCTCAGCTCCAGGAGTCTTTGAAACAGGCGCAGTCGCAATCTGCAGAGAAAGCATCTCAAGCGACGGTCTTTTCAAAGAGCAAAGTTAAGGAGATGCGGGCTGATCTGCTGCGGGGATGCAAGCCCCACACATATAAAGCTATGTCGGTCCTGGATTTCGCACTCAGGATCCAAGAAGTTTCTGCCCAGGGAAAGCCTGTGGTAGAGGAGGCCGAACGCCAGGCGAAGCAATGGCTGGACCTGGCGATAAATCTTCAAGAACGTGAGCGCGATGGCCTCCAATTCTCCCCCATGTCCTCATTCGCTGCAGAATGGGCAGATGCAAGGGTAACCTTGCATAAATATTTTAAGAAAACAGAGGAGGTGAGGGTTGCCAGACGAATGTTGGATGCATTCGAACATGAAAGAGACATTTGTATGGCTCCCTTTCACGCTCTCTCCGAACTAGGGTGCCCGGGCTTTGTTGAGAATGGTGAGTTTCTCACCCATGAGCAGGTGAAAAAGAATTGGCGGTCCTTTGAGGCAGATACAGCTGAAATCGATAGCTGGACCGAGCCAATTCAAGAAAGTCAGGTCACCCAGATGGTGTCCAAGTGCTGCAAGATCAGCTCCTACTTCCAGGAGCTGGGAAAAAGATACCTCACCATCGACCTGCACGCGGTCGCTGCATTCCACGCAGCATTAGAAGAAGTTGCCGACCGCCGACCATTCGAAGCAGAAGCCTGGGGCCAAGCCCAGGCCGCATACAACCGCATCTGCGAGGCAGAAGCCAGCGTTGGAGAGCATTCGGAAAGCGAATCTGAGGAGGCGACTGCCGGAAGTGAATCTGAAGAACAGTTGCCGCGAGGAGAACGGCTAGAGCAGCAGAAGGCAGGGGAAGCAAGTTCCTCTGCACCCAATGGATGAAGGCATGGATTCTTTGCGCCGAGGCGAGCTCGACACCCCGCGAGCCGCCAGAAATGTTGCCACATTTTGCACGGGGTGCAATGTTTTCAGTTTTGTAAGAGTGCTGCTCTCCCTTTCCCCTCTTCCTCTCTTTCCCTTCCCTCTTCTCTCCCTTTCTCTCTCTTCCCTACATTCTCATTCTTCCCTCTTTCTTTTGAGCCCCTCAGTCAGATCTCAAATTTGACAGCAGTTGCCCTGAAAAATGGCTAAGTGTCAGGGCGCAATCCGACTTCGCAGCGAAGTCGGAGTGCGCCCTCCAGTTGGAGCGCAGCAGGAATGCAAAGTGCGCAGTGCGACAGGATCAACCAGAAGAACAAGTTTTCTGGGCGAAGTCCGACTTCGCAGCGAAGTCGGAGCGCGCCCTGCTTTCTGGGCGCACCTTGTAGCAGGTGGCAGGAAAAATGACTAAGTGCTGGGGCGAAGTCCGACTTCGCAGCGAAGTCGGACTGCTCCCCCTTTCCAGGGCGAAGTCCGTACGGCGGCAGAAATCAGCTTTCACCTGTGCGCAACCCGACTTCGCAGCGAAGTCGGAGTGCGCCCTTTGACAGGTGCGCAGTAGGGAAATAAACTCAGAAATGCACCCAAGGCATGAAGGCCTTCCCGACTGCGCTGTTTTCTGCCTGCGCAACCCGATGGCGCTCTGATCCTGGGAGAAGTTGGATAAACTGCCTTTCAAGGCAAGCACGTGTCAAGCAGCATCATCCGACAAGTGTCCAACTTTGGGATCCGAGCCGAGACGTGCCGAGCAAAAGGACAAGCATGGGCTGCACTACTTATGCCAGCTGCCTCATTTAAAGCTGATTGGAGGTTCTACCTGCTTCAGCTACCCGCATTCTTGCCGATGAGAAGTTCTACCTAACGCGCTGCCACGTAGCTGTCCAGCCTCCAGGGAGACCATGCTGCAGGTACAGT
Organism: Wollemia nobilis; assembly: GCA_028583015.1. NCBI lineage: Eukaryota > Viridiplantae > Streptophyta > Pinopsida > Araucariales > Araucariaceae > Wollemia > Wollemia nobilis. The sequence goes on from JAQPPZ010007914.1 coordinate 457,403, forward strand.
CCTGCCCGACAAAGGTCAGCATCAGCAGTCCGCGGCTGCTTTTGTCAGCTAATGTTTGACTGGGACTTTGTGCCCATTAATGTAACGGGAGGGACTCGGGCTATAAATACCCACCACATTTTCATTGTAAGGTGGTGGAAGGGGAATGTCTGTTAGGGAACCATTGTAGCTGTGCTTCTGCTTATCAATATAAAGTATATGCCTGGCTCTGTTCTACTTCTTTTATTTTTTATGCTGCCTCTCTTTTGTCATATTTCTTGTGTCATGGCTTGTTGATTCGCTTCAGCATTTGGTGGCCAAGTACTCTTGGACTTCATTGATCAGAGGATACATAGAATAAATTTGGTAGCAGTTCCTTCAGTTTGTGTGTTATGTTTATGTTGCTGTCCGTAGTGGTGATTGATGCATTGTCGTGCTGTTAGTTCTCCTTGTAGGGAGAATGTTTGCTAGGGGACCATTGTAGCTGTGCGTACAAATTCTCTGCATAACACACATACTTGGATCTGACATTTCTTGGTTACCTTTTGTATTTATGTTGCTGTCCGTAGTGGTGATTGATGCATTGCCGTGCTGTTAGTTCTCCTTGTAGGGAGAATGTTTGCTAGGGGACCATTGTAGCTGTGCGTACACTTCTTTATATAAAAAGTATACTTAGGTTTTGCAGTTTCTGGTTATGCTTTGTATTTATGTTGCAGTAAGTAGTGGTGATTGATGCGTTGCCGTACTGTTAGTTCCCCCCACCCAACTCCAATCACATTTGTAAATCCTTTCCGCATTTTTATCTCTTTCCTGCACCCTTATCTTAAACCATAAAACCCCACAGGAAGCCGGCCTTCTCCGGAGATTGGCACGGAAGGCATTCCTTCCTTCCGGCCTTTCAAGCTGGTGGGCGAATCTGGGCGCGTTAACACAAAATCCTTTCCTCATGGCAGATTCGTAACCAACAGTCCTCATACTCACTGGGGCCAAATCGAGTGAGTAATTGCTTCTCAAATTCTTCCCAAGAAAGATTGGATGCATATTTCTCACCCATTGATACCATTGAAGGGTGTTAGATTCAAAATGAAAGATGCGATTGTGATCCCTAAATGATGGGGAGCATTATGAAGACTAAAATATTGATCCGCCCAGTGGGAACAATACGAAGACTAAAATACTAATCCGCCCAACATAACCAACCATTTGGGTCCTTTCCATCAAATTTTGGAAAGTCTAACTTGGGCATTTTATATATACTTATGGGAAATGTGTGCTCCCCCTTCTGAGCTCCTTGAACTTCCTACCTTACGTTCAAATTCATTATTGCCAAGTTGGTTGTATGCATGAGTCGCACCTAATAAACGAATATCAAAGTCATTGAATCTATCAATGATTTTGTCCATAGTTGATAAAATCGATATCGACAAAAAATCGGCAAGGAAAAAGAAACAAAAAAAATTGGTAAAAAATAGGCAAAAAAAAAACGGAAAAAAATGCAATTTTTCATTGACAAAGTTATTTTCATGCATATCACAATGAATTAACATTATGCAAATCAAATATTAATAATGTAAGTGATACAAGCTTAAACTACACATGAAAGTGGCAAAAAATGAGGCAAAATGAAAAAAACAAGCTATTTATGTCGCTTTCTACCCATGTTGCTACGGCAGATTTTTTCAGCAAAAATTTGAGATTTTATTGACAAGGGCAGGAATCGGCAAAAATCGGTATTTCTTGCAGATTTACTCGATTATGACTGTGTCTCTTAACTTGTTCTGCTCATCTAGCACATAATTCATAGTGTCATTCAATCTTTGGTTGTCAGATTATATTTGAGCCTTCGATTGACTTATCTCACTTCGCACTTGACTCATTTGTTGATTTATTTGTTGACTTAGTTGTTGATGTAATTGTTCACACAATTGGCTAGTTTACTGGCTAATTTGTTGGTCCACTTGGGCACCTCTAGTACATGCGGACATGTTTTGTGATTTGGGCCTCCCGAAAACACTTATGGGTGATAGATACCAAAACAATTAGCTCCAAAAGACAATCAAAGTGAGCTATACCCAAGGTTCCACAAGGCTGGGAGATGGCGGGACAGGTTTCAGGGATGGCAAGCCGATTTTAGGAGGCAGCTGGGGGACGACAAGTATAATAGTATTAAAAGTTTTAGAAATTTAAAATAATTTACATAACAAAAATGAAAAATACTAAATACTAATAGTTACAGCTGATTTAAACACTCTGTGCTGAATCCAAATTTAGACAGTCATTTATGATTTAATTTTGGTGGCAACCTCCTTTGAATGGCATGGAATATCAAATAACATTTATGCCCAACTGGAACTAAACTTCGCCACAATTTCATTTTATGCAAGATTTAAAACATTTTCTTAAGTGACAAATCTAGTGGTAGATATTTAAAATAAGTAATAATTAAATTAGTTTCTAATAAACGTAAGATAGAGCTGATTTGGTGTAAGATTTGAGACTTTCATGGGTCCCACCCCCATATATTTTTTTTTTAATTGAGTACGAGACATCCTACCGGGGTCCCACCCCCATACTTGTTTTTATTTTTTTTAAGAATGTTTTTTTAATTTTTTTTTTATAATTCAGTGTGAGATGCCCCAGCCATGGGGGATGGTTGGGCATCTCTGGGGACGCTCATGGGATGCCTAGGTGTCCCCCAGCCATCCCCGGGGACAATTTGGTCGTCCTTAAGGACATCCCCTCACAAGAGATGTCCCAAGGACGATAGGGAAACGTCCCCGATGTCGTCTCTGCATTCTGAGGGTGCCAGGAACAGGCGGACGCGTCCCCATGGAACCTTTGTTATACCCCAAAATGACAATTTTTGGACTCCAAAAAGAGCTTGTGGGTACTATATACCAAAACGATCAGCTCGACGAGATGATCACAATGGACTATACCACAAAATGACATTTTCCAACACCCCAGACTTCTTTTGGACAACTTTTTTTCACCTAATCTCTCGCAGCCCAATAGGGTGTTTTTCTCTACACTGATAGATTGTCACCCGTCACTACATGTTGAGAAAAATACAATTGACTATAACTATATCCACCTGTCAAAATCCCAACCATATCACAGCTATCACTATACCCAACTATTATTGCCACCAACGGTTTTGTTCCCAACTATCAAGAACGGTTACTATATGCTCAAGTTTGTGTTAGGTTTAGTCAAAGTTGAGAGGTGACTAAAACAGGTTAACAAGAACAATCTAAGCCAAGGTGTATTTGGTTTCGTGGGTTGTTTGACATACTCCCTTGGTTGTGATTAGTGGTTGGACCAATATCTCAGAGCTCTAACTACAAAGAGTTCCACCGTACCCATAATTGCATTGTCCGTTTCCAAGTAACTTTGTGGTATGTTGTTTAACTATGCACCACAAAATTCAAATGGCCAATATCTTCCTAGGGTTAAAGGTTTCCCCTAATCCTAGGGGTCTCCCTATATACCCGAGGGTACATGGGAGCTCACCATTGTATATGGGTGTTGTCTAAGGCCTGGGTATTGGTATCTAATCATCCCTCACTTCACTAGACGCTTTATGGGCAATCTAGCTTAGCCAAAAATAATAGCTCCTTTGTGATATTTTAAAACTCCTAACCTCTTCCACTAAAACAAAAAAATGTTGCTATTTTTTTGCAAGATATTTTAGCGGAAAGGAGTAGAAGGAAAGAAAAAATATACCTAACAAGGACCGGATGGCAGGACAAAAATTGTTGCGGCTACAGCAAAACACAGCCCTGGAAATCACTTTGATACCACTTGTTAGGAACCTTCCAATTAAAGTAAGCACATCCACACACAATACTTACTAGAAAATATGAACTGAAAAAGCAATATTACAATAAAGAATGAAAATACAACAGCTTTATTATTCATAACAGAATTCTCAATACAGAATTGTTGGCCTCTTCGAGGGGGTAACCTCCCTGGAAGCAGAGCTCTGTCACAATAAAAAATGACTTGATACAATTCGTATCCGCACTTGCCTTTATAAAGACTCCTATCAAGCCTAACCATAATGCTCAAACTCAGCTTCACATGCAAGCGGGAACTCGAGCTAGTAACTCCTACTAAAGAAACAGTTACATATTTTATAATGGTTACATCCTATGGGCCCATATGTCTAGGTGCCCAAGGTGCCACATACACGTTACAAGACAATTACAATTACATAATAAGGTTAGGATACGTTCCTAACACGACATAACAGCAATACCAATACTCATTGTGATGAGGCACTGAATTGCCACATTCAAAGACTTCTTTTGAATACTTTTAAGACTCATTTGGCATTATTTGTGATGTGGATTCATGTTAATTTTGGATAATTATGCATTATGTAGTAATATTTGCATGAGAAATAGGAAACTGCAAATACTCTGTTTTTATTGCTTTATTCATGTTTTTGCTGAAATCTGATTATAATTCTGCATTAATTAGGATATTATTCTCTTTAGGCAATTTGTGTATAAGGTTTATAGTCTTCCACAATGTATTCCACCGTTATGCACCTGTTTAAATTAACTGTTAGCGCCAAAAAGTTGTCAGGATGAAAACTGTGCAGGATAGACTGGACTTTGTCATACAAATTCCAGCCAGCTGTATTTCTACAGCATGGCATGGAATTTGTCCGCCCCAACTCAAATCAAGGATGGAACTAGTCTCCTGGGTGTCCAAAGAAGCCATATCTGCCGCTACAACCAGTCATACAAACCTTTGAAGACAACACAACAGTTTTCCTATTCTGTCGCCTGATATTCCGGAACAACTCCGGAATGAGCGCAGACAGTCTAAACTGCTCAAATATGCTGTTGAAAGAAGGAGAAAATGGTGGTTGAGCTGTTTCAAGAGATACCTTATCCAAATCTACATATGTTCCTCACTTGGGAACGCTCCAGCACTACAAGAGGATAAGGATTGAAGGGTTCAAACCCTGGATTCAAGAGAAGACCTGGACTAAAACTGTTGTAACAAACCTAAATTATAGCTATAAACCTTATCTGCAAGATGTTTTGTTTAGAATAAATAAGCGCTCCCATTTGGTTGAGCGTAATAGAGAGGAGAAGAAGTAGAAAATAGGTGTGAGTAGCATAAATCAGATTTTCTGTAATTTGCTGCAGTAATTCAGTATTCTGCAGGTTTTCCCTGCATTACTGTAATGTTGTTTTGATGAAATAAAAGAGTGCATCATTATTTATGTCTTATTCTGAGTTAAGTGTGAATAGTTAGTCAGCTTAGAAAGGTTTTACTTGCCTCCTTTGGTGCTGGAAGCAAGGGCCACTTCCAGGCCCAGGGGAGGACTTTTCTTCTGGCAGAATTCTGCTTATTCTGGCTGCAGCAGGACAGCAGGAAACTGACAGGTTCTGTAATTTTCTTAGGTTATTGCATAGATCAAATATTTCTTTCTATTTTTAACACATTTCAGATTTGCAGCATTTCCAGAATTTCTATTGACATTAGGTTTTGCAATTATAAACATTTCAATTCTGTTATCTTTCCTGCAAAATGTGTGATGATTTCATTAGGAATTTGATTTACTTTCAGCCATTTCAATTTGTAATTCTCAGTCTTCAGTAGTATAGCTTTGCTTTTCTGCAGTAAGAGTGGATTTTCTTTATTTCCATGCATTTTTCTTTAGTTTTCATAACTTAGGATCATTTCTGTTTCTGTCACAGGCAGTATTTTAGCATTTTTAGTACATTCATAGGAAAACCAAACACCCCAATACTAACTGTCCCATCAATAAGAGCTATGAACTAAAGGATCTGAATAACAGTCTGTTATACCCTACTCTCGCATACAGCCATGGACACCGCCCTGGATTTGACACATATTGATTAAATGGTGAAGGATTAGACGACACTCATCATTTTTGGCGTCGTTGCCGGGGAACTATAGGTGTTGTTAGTAAAGGTTTAACAGTCCAGAGACTGTCCTGTTTTAGGTCACGGTCTTTGCGAAACTGAGATTAAGATGCTTTAGGACATAAGCATGAATGAACAGGCCTAGAGACGAAAGAGGAAGGTTTGTTAGTAGTAGGTCATTCCCAGGAGGGTGATCTTCACAAGAACTGCCTGTGTATGATTACCCTGAAAGATTAAAAAGAGAATCATCTTCTTCAACAGTTGAGCCAACTCAAGAACCTACTGAAAGGGAAATTCATGAAAGACCTAGAGAAAGGACTCCTGATCCATTAGAACTAGCCGAACAAATCAAACCTGAACCAGAGCAAGAAATACCAATAGTACAGGTTGAACAAGACAATATGGCGGTCCAACCTCCTGCTAAGACTTTTGAGTACCCTATACAATTAGCCGCTGGTCAGCCAAGGGCTATGAAAACTATTTCTCCCTCAGTATTACCAATCTTCAGAGGGACAGTTTCTGAAGATCCTGACCAATTCCTGTTTGAATTTAAGATCTTGTGTCAAACTTATGATTATATTATTGATAATCAGAAATTGAAGTTGTTTCCTTCTACTCTTAAGGATGCAACATTACGATGGTTCATGAGTCTGGACTCAGATTCTATTCACACTTGGGCAGAAATGGAAACTGCATTCTTAGACAAGTATCAAGAATACTGTAGGGTACGTAATAGGAAGGATGAGTTGTTTCGGATTAGGCAAGAAGAAGATGAAAGTTTGGAAGATTATCTTGATCGATTTGCTTTCATTCAGAAACGAGTTGGTGGTATAGACGAAGATGTGTTAAAAGCTATCTTTTTGAGAGGACTAACAGATGAGTCTAAGGAAGTATTGGATATAATGGGAAAAGGAGATGTTTATCAAATTGATTTTGATGACATTATGGAGCTATGTAGAAATTATTCTCGAACTAGGCATAGAAGGAAGAAGAAGAATCCTACTAATGTGGATACCAAGGAATTAATGGAAGAGTTAGCCAATATGAAGACTGATATTCTGGTTCAACTAAACTCTGCATTTGGGGAACGACTTCCAAAAGGCAATTCTTCATCACCTTTATCCATCTATTGTCCTAGGTGCAGGAATAAGCATGCCCTACAAGATTGTCCATTAGACAAAACTACAATATCAGCCATTTGTGGTATTTGTTCAAAGGGACATACAACTGATAAATGTCACTTTCTGCCCCATCTGAAGAATGTTTTAGAAACCCAAGCTGAGGAAATTAATGTGATAGGACAGAGACCGGGAGGAAATTTTGCAAATACTCCTCGTTGGGGACAAAATCCTTGGAACATGCCTTGGGGATACACAGAACCTCCTTTGCAACCCTGGCAGCATTCTTGGACAGCTCCTCAAGACTGGTCACATTCCAATTGGAATCAACCATGGCCTTCAAATAGTCAACCTTGGGTACAAAATCAACAAGGACAAAGGTGGGGACAACAATATCCATCTCAACAACGGTATCAAGCACCAAACCAACAATTTTTTCCAGCTCCTAATCAAAATTTCCAGGGAAGAAACCAACCACCACAAACACAACCAGTCAAGCAACCTCCACTCCCAGCTCAGCCTATTGCTAACCCAAATAATAACAGACCTGGAGCTCCTGTTTATGGAGCTGGGTCTGAGGAGTCTGCTGCTGCAGTCCATGTTCTTGACTGTAGTAACATCCAATTAAGATCAGGGAGGGTTTTACCTGACCCTGCACCACCCACTATTGAAGAAATTGATGGACAACATGATTTGCCAAATCCAGAAACGTTACAAACAGAACAGAAGGAAGAAAAAATAGACAAAGGGGAACCTGAACCTGCCCTAGTAAATCTGCCATATCCTGAAAGGTTTGATCAAACTATCTCAACCCCTGAATCAGAATTAATTGCTGAGTTAAGAAAAATGTCCATTTCACTTCCACTGTTGCAGGCAATAAAGGAAGTACCTCTGATTAGAAAAACCATTCAGGATTTGTGCATTAGGAAACCTGGTAGGAAGAAGAAGGCCTTTCCAAAAACTGTGCAGGTAGAAGGGAAGTTGGCCGATCTGCTTTCTGGGAAGCTAGTCCCTCCTAAGTATGGTGATCCAGGGAGTCCAGTGGTTACCATCACTGTGGGATTGGTTAAAATTCCAAATGTACTTATAGATTTAGGAGCTGCAATCAATGTGATGACCAAAGAAACTATGCAAAAACTGCAGCTCAACAATCTGAGTCCTACTACCACTATTTTGGAAATGGCAGACAGGTCAGTAGCTAAACCAGAGGGAATTTTGGAGGATGTATCCATTGAAGTCTCTTCTTGGGAATATCCTGTGGATTTCCTCGTGTTACAACCCAAAAATGCAGCTAATGGTTATCCTATTATTTTAGGAAGACCCTGGCTTGCTACTGCAGCTGCATTTATAGACTGCAGGTCAGGAGAAATGACCATCTCCAATGGTGTAGATTTGAAGAAAATCTCCTTGTATCCACCAGCCCAACCTTCAGCCAAATATTCTGGACAAATTTGGTATCCTGAATCTGAAGAAGAACAGGAAACTCTTGTCACCTTGGCCACTGTTGTAGTAAAAGAACATATTGAAGAACTGAATTCATCAGAAAGAGAAATATTTGAATATGAATCAGTCTTGGTAAAAACACTGCATGAAGAAGGCCTTAAGGATGACCAAATTGTGATCCATCGATTGTTATGGAAGGATAATGAACACATTGCCGAGCCTATGACTTCCATTCCTTTACAAGAAAGCTCCTTCACACTGCCACATGGGTGGCACCATCATCTTCTAAATTCTTTTACTTGTCCTATGCAAATGATTCCATCAGGTATTACCTTTACACCAGAGTCCAGAGTATTTCATACTCTGCAGCCACATCATTGTCCATTGAATACATTAATCAGCAGTAAATATGAGGCTGTTAATTCTATTCTTCCTGGGGTCAAGCAGATTGAAATACAACCAAGAAAGTGTGTGAACATTAATAGTTGGTTAACTACTGAGCAAGAAGCCAAATTGTTTACTGTTGTACAGAGGCATATTCAAGCTTTTGCTTGGAATTACAAGGACATGGTTGGCATACATCCTGATGTATGTACACATAGGATATATACATAAGATATTAAACCGGTAAGACAACCACAAAGACGCTTGAATCCTGCTCTAAAAGACATTGTTAAAGAAGAAATTGAAAAATTGTTGGATGTAGGATTCATTTATCCAATTTCAGATAGTAAATGGGTTTCACCATTGGTCATTGTTCCAAAGAAAAATGGGAAAATGAGAGTGTGTGTAGATTATAGGGAATTGAACAAGGTCACACACAAAGACCACTTTCCATTGCCATTTATAGACCAAGTGCTGGATACTCTTGCTGGTAAGAAGTTTTTCTGCTTCCTTGATGGTTTTAGTGGTTATAATCAGATCCAGGTTGCACCAGAGGATCAGGAAAAAACAACTTTCACATGCCCTTGGGGAACATTCGCTTACAGAGTTCTACCTTTTGGTTTGTGTAATGCACCCGCAACATTTCAAAGAGCTGTAATAGCTATATTTTCTGATTTGACCAACGAGAGTGTAGAGATTTACATGGATGACTTCATTGTGTTTGGTGATTCTTTTGAGTATACCCTTGAACAACTTGAAAAAGTTCTTATACGCTGTGAAACATATCATCTATCACTCAATCCAGAGAAATGTTTCTTGATGATGGAAGAAGGGATTGTTTTAGGTCACCACATATCTGCTGAGGGAGTCAAAGTTGATCCCAAGAAAGTAGAAGTAATCAAAACCCTTCCTCCTCCAAAAACTCAAACTGATGTACGAAGTTTTTTAGGACATATTGGCTTTTATCGCAGATTTATTGCCAATTTCAGTACCATTGCTAATCCAATGTTTGCATTATTAACAAAGGATTCTGAATTTGTTTGGTCTGCTGATTGTCAGAAGTCCTTTGAAACTTTAAAGGACAAATTAACCACTCCACCAGTACTGAGAGGCCCTAAATGGGAGCTGCCTTTCCATATTCAAACTGATGCTTCCAATACTGCTATTGGAGCAGCACTAGGCCAAATTGAAGATGGGCAGCATTATGCCATATACTACATTAGTAAAAACTTGACTGGAGCTGAAAAGAACTACACCACAACTGAAAAAGAATTCTTATCTGTAGTATATGCCATTAATAAGTTTAGACACTATATCACAAGGTATCCAGTATTCATCCACACAGATCATGCTGCTATAAAATATCTGATGAATAAACCCTTGGTTAGTTCATGAATTATTCGATGGCTAATATTACTGCAAGAATTTGATATTACTATAGTTAATAAGCCAGGGAAGTCTAATGTGGTGGCAGATTTTCTGTCAAGGTTACCCAATGCAGATACAACAGAGTTGGTTGAGGATGCATTTCCTGATGAAAAGTTGTTCGCAGTTTCTATACAAACTCCTTGGTTTGCTGATATAGCCAATTATTTGGTTTCAGGAAAGATTCCTTTTCATTTTACTCCTAGACAAAAAAAACAGTTAATTAGGCAAAGCTCATCTTTTGAATGGATAGAGGGATTATTGTTCAAATGTGGCCCTGATCATGTTTTGCGCAAGTGTTTACGCATAGATGAAATATATGATGTCTTACGTGCTTGTCATGATGAACCATCAGGGGGACATTATTCAGTAAAAACTACCATTCGAAAGATTTTGGGTGCTGGTTACTATTGGCCATCTCTGCACAAAGATGTGAAAAGGTATGTGAGAAATTGTGATGCATGCCAGAGAATGGGTAAACCTACCTTTACTAGTGAAATGCCCTTACAACCTCAATTAGGTACAGAACCATTTGAGAGATGGGGTTTAGATTTTGTAGGACCCATTGATCCTCCTTCCCAAGGGAAAGTACACATCCTTGTATGCACTGATTATGTAACCAAATGGGTAGAAGCCCGTGCTTTCAAACATGCCCAAGAGGAGAAAGTTGCTGATTTTTTGTATTCACAAATTTTTCTGCAATTTGGAATTCCCCATTCTATCACCACTGACCAAGGACCTAATTTTACTTCAAAAGTTGTGGAAGCTTTTACACAACTATATGAAATCAAACATCAAAAATCCTCACCTTATCATCCACAAGCCAATGGCCAAGTTGAAGTGACAAATAGAGAGTTAGAAAGGATTTTGACCAAAACTCGTAGCAGCCCATAGGAGGAATTGGGTGGATAAATTACTTGAAGCAATTTGGGCCTACAACACAACCTGGAAATCCACTACTGGAATTACTCCTTATGAATTAGTTTATGGCAAAAAGCCTTTGTTGCCAATTGAATTTGAACTACTAACTCTTCGAACTGCTATGGAAGTGGGAATTGATTTGTCACAGGCACAAACAGATCGGATTCTACAGCTCAATGCGTTGGATGAATTACGGAGAGATGCATTGCACCAGACCGAGGTGATCCAAGAACAACGAAAATTGTGGCATGATAGTCATATCAAACAGCGAAAATTTCAACAAGGCGATTGGGCTTTGTTGTTTGACTCACGATATAAAAATCATCCTAGCAAGCTGCAGACACGATGGCTTGGACCTTATGAGATTGAGGAAGTGTTCGCCAATGGAGTTGTACGTATTTCACCAATTGATGATTCAAGAAGAAAGATGGTGGTTAACGGTCATCGTCTCCGTGTGTATCATAAGCCGTTAACAAAGGAAGAATTTCTCAAACAAGTGGGAAACATGGATGTAATGATATTGGAAGCAACCATTGCTTCTAAAACCAACTCAATCAAGTGATGTCTAAAAAATAAAATAATAATAAAAAAAATAAAATAAAAAAAATCAAGGTTCCACGAGCTTGGGGGACGGGTTTCCGGGGACGGCGGGGGACGGCAGGTCGATTTTAGGGGACGGCTCGGGGACGGCTGGGGGGACGGCTGGTATAATACTATAAAAAATGAAATTTTTTAGAAATTTAGAATAATCGACACATTCAAAATTCTACACCCAACAAAAATGATATTTCATATTACTAATCAATTATGTAAGTGCAGCCATTCATATTCAGATTAGTTACTAACACATAAGTGCAGCCATAATTAACTCATTTAACATTTTCATGTTCATATTAGTTACTAATTTGCAGCCATTTAATTGTTTCAAGTTCAACAACTATAACTTGAAGGTTCAGCCAAGGATATCAAGTGCAAACAATGTTCAAACAGTCATCATTTTAAGTAATAACAGTCATCATTTTTTCAGCCACCAATGTTCAAACAAAGACTGTCATGTTTAACAATTTTCAGTCACTAACTGTTCAAATATGACAGCAATAAGAAATTTGAAATAGTCCAGCCGTGGGGGACGCCCAGCCTTTTTAAAAACTTAAAAACTTAAATTTTTTTTTTTTTTTTTTTTTTTCCCCTTTGGTGGGGACGCCCAACCGTGGGGACGGCTGGGCGTCCCCCATGGGGCCCAGCCGTCCCCGGGAACGACTAGGCGTCCCCGGGGACGGCTGGGCGTTGTCCCAGGGGACGTCCCGGGGACGGGAGGCCACAGGCCTCAGCCGTCCCGGGGACGTTTCCTAGCCGTCCCCCAAAAAGGGGGACGGGGGAAACGTCCCCCTTGTCGTCCCCCCGTCCTGGGGGACGTGGGAAACGGGGGGACGCGTCCCCCAGGGGGGGGGGGGCGAGTCCCCGTGGAACACTGAAAAAAATCAATAAATCAGAATGTGAAAACCTCTTTGAGGCACATCTGAATTTGGCTCTCATGAAAACCAGTTCGCTGGCATGATTGCCTACTATCCACTAACGTTCCATCCATTTTTCCTCATCATCATTCCATCTCCTTTCCACTCTCTCCCATCATCATTCCATCTCCTTTCCATTCCCCCTCATTCCATTCACAATTGTTTTATTCGTCTGTTTTGAGACAGTTCTGTTCTAATTGCACTCTGTAAATGCAGAAACAGTTGGAAATCAGCATTTGTACAAAATATGGATAGAACAGTTTTTTCAGGTATGTGCTTTCCTTTTTAATCTTGTAAATATGTATTATATGATGTATGGAATCCTTAGTTAGCATAAACACATGCATTTAATTCCAATGAGTTCTTAAGAGATAAAAGAAGCCTACTCTAGAATACTCTACTCTGGAATAAGTTAACTCCGGAAGCACGTGACATGAGATTTTTGCGCCTACATCAGCGTCATAAGATTTGGGGAACTGTGCCACATCACAATTTCTAATGTCATAAGGTGGCACATGTTTTAAGAAGGTGATCACGAGGCAGTTTTTAGTTGGCGTATAGACCACGTCACCGCATTTGCCGAGATCATATGAGGAGAAGCGCATTATTAATTGGGTGCTACCACCTTCCAGATTTACTTCACGTCACATGTCCATGCATCATTCTTTTGCCGTGCATGTATCTACCAACTTCGAAACTCATTCCTTCCATTCCAGAATTGATAGCGGTGAACAAAAATTTCCCACAGCAGGGGTGTATTGGGAGGAGCTAGCAAAGAACCAGACAGGATGGTGGGTTATAAAAATCGCATTGAACCAGACAACATTGAATATTTACGGAGAGATTCAGAATGCCTGCAAATTTTTGCCGAAGGAGGATTCCTGCCGTTCTTACAGAAATTTGAAGGACATTCAGAAGGGCTCGCCGCCGAATTCGCTAGAACTTTCAGGCGAAACCGAGTACAAATTAATGGAATGACGATCCAGGTAAGCCCTCAAATTCTCAGTGAAATTGCAAAGCTACCTCTTGAAGGAATTCTTATAAATAAGTCCGGAAAGAATACCCTCGCAGACCTCGTTAATCAGTTTAGGGGCAACAATGATAGACCAACAGAATATATAATGAGTAATGGCATATGCAAAGGAGTTAAACGGTCTAGCTTGCAAACCCCGTGGGATGAGGTCGCTATCTGGGTTATTCGATTTATTACCTGTGATGGTCAATATCCTGTTCTTTCTGGCTGCCACATGAAAATCTTAACTCATCTCCGTTTTGGCCATGAAAACCCTGAGCTTAAAGTCAATTTGCCCCAATATTTATACCAGGAATTGACCAACATGTCTTAGAAATATCAAGCAGGGAGGGGATATCCGAAGCACCATGGGTTGATCAAAATGATATGTAAATACCATTTCAGGGGTCATCCTGGAAGTTCTACCCGTTTTTTCCGAACCTGGGATGAAATTGCCACAGAGGAAGTTAGTGAACATTCTGAATAGGAAACAGAAGCACCTAACCCTAATTCCACTTCTGCACCTAGCACCTCAACTAGGGCCTCCTTCATCTCCTGAAGAACCTCCCTCTGCAAAAACTAGAACACAGCGTTATGCTGAACGAAAGCGAAAAATTACCTGTGCACAAAAACATCACAATTCTGAGGCAGGGGAACCTTCTATTCTGCAAGATAGAAAAATTGAAAGTAGTACTAAAAGGAGGAAAGGGCCATCTGTCCCGGAATTGAGGAGGTCCTCAAGATTGCAAGGGGGTATTAATGTGCAAATGAAACAAAATGTTGATGTTCAAGCAATGGAAAGTAATGTGCAACAAGAAAATGTTGAAGCAGAAACAGTACCATCAATGGCTCATACTTATTCCTCTGATTCTAAAGAACATTTCAATATAGAAGAAACACAAGAGGATGCATTTATTCCCAATCAGTGGGAACCTCTAGTTGATTACCCTGATACTGATGAAGATGTAGAAACAGGGGCAGAGAAAGCAGGTAATTCAAGTTCAGAAGAAGAGGAAGCAGTTGATATTGAAACACAACTTCGTGCAGCAAAGAGTGTGATTAAAACTCAAATGGGTTGGATTGAAAAGAATGAGGCCAATTTAGAAGAAAAGGATAATGTCATTGCCAAACTGTGGCAAGAAATTGAAACTATAAAAAACAGACTGGCAATTTTAGAACAACCCTCTCAAACAGATTCGGGGAATGAAATGGCAAATATGTTGGTTAATCTGGCAGACACTATAGAGAAAAGGTCAGTTGAAGAAGCATCCGAAGCAACGGAGATACCACAGCACACTCAACAGAATTCAGAAAACGAACCCGCAGAGGCAGTTATGCAAATGTCTAAAGACTGCATCGCAATCACCTCACCAGTGAAGCGGGTTCAATATTTCCAACACAGGTAATTACTCAGTCATCCCCACAAAAGGCCGTTTCTAAAATTGAGTTGGTTGAAACAGAGACACAAACAGATAACACTGTGATAGAAACTGTGGATGTTGGAGTACAAGTGGAGATTGTTTCCCAAATGCCGCCTATTGTTAGACCTCCTGATACAATCTCACTTGTCAAATACACTGAGGATGTGACCTTCTGGATGAATAAATGTCAACAACTGGAAGAGAAAGTTGTATCTCAGAAGAACCTTGAGAAGGAAGTGGAACCGAAAACTTCTGAAGTCAATAAATTGAAGGAAAAAATTCAAAGTATGTGCCAAATTGCTGAATGTCTAGTACAATGCAGAAGGCCTCCTAGGTTTTACAGCCTAATTTTGAAAGAAAAGTACCTGCGTTGGAAAATCATGAGGATTGCCTCTGGCTTGACAGACACAATTGAAACAGCTGAAGAATTTATAGAAGTTTTCTGGGAAAGAACTACAGAATATAAAAAATTTGCTATGTGAATTCTTTCTCCACAGATTCCTTCTGCCATCAGAAGTCATTTTCCTTCCTCACATTTTCACTGGAGATGTTCAATTTAGGGCGTTTCAGTCAACTCTGCAAAATCAGGTCTACTGGGAAGAACAGAAGAAGGCCAACAAGGTCTTGGAGTTACAGGTTGTTTTGCTTCTCAGACCGATTCATCTTAACCATAGAACTGCCACCAATGAACATTTTACATTGATGAGGGATGACAGAGTGAAGAAGTTATATCTGAAAAATTTGCAGGATGGTATAAATAATTTTCAAGAATACTGTTCAGTATCATTTCCTAATGCTTTGTCAGCCTACAAAGGCAGATGGGATGAACTGCCTATATCTCTCCGAAAAAGAGAACCCATCTCACCCAATAATCTGTTTTGGTCAATACGAAGGGCTGCCAGCATCATACAGATAATATATGAGCTCAAGGATCAATGGATTGGCCTCAGATATAGAATGCCTACCATCATTACACCTGTACCATGTTTCTTTGACAATGATCCATAGGAGGAATATCAATTTCAAGGATGGCTCCAGGAAATCAGAAATCACAGGGGATACTATTCACCCTTCATCAAAGTATGGCCCTATAAAGACCGGTACCTGGATGTGGATTTATGTCCCTTCTTGCAGAACAAAATGCATGAGGACATGCATTGAATTAGGCTGGGGGGAATGATGAGGCACTGAATTGCCACATTCAAAGACTTCTTTTGAATACTTTTAAGAATCATTTGGCATTATTTGTGATGTGGATTCATGTTAATTTTGGATAATTATGCATTATGTAGTAATATTTGCATGAGAAATAGGAAACTGCAAATACTCTGTTTTTACTGCTTTATTCATGTTTTTGCTGAAATCTGATTATAATTCTGCATTAATTAGGATATTATTCTCTTTAGGCAATCCGTGTATAAGGTTTATAGTCTTCCACAATGTATTCCACCGTTATGCACCTGTTTAAATTAACTGTTAGCGCCAAAAAGTTGTCAAGATGAAAACTGTGCAAGATAGACTGGACTTTGTCATACAAATTCCAGCCAGCTGTATTTCTACAGCATGGCATGGAATTTGTCCGCCCCAACTCAAATCAAGGATGGAACTAGTCTCCTGGGTGTCCAAAGAAGCCATATCTGCCGTTACAACCAGTCATACAAACCTTTGAAGACAACACAGCAATTTTCCTATTTTGCTGCCTGATATTCCGGAACAACTCCGGAATGAGCGCAAACAGTCTAAACTGCTCAAATATGTTGTTGAAAGAAGGAGAAAACAGTGGTTGAGCTGTTTCAAGAGATACCTTATCCAAATCTACATATGTTCCTCACTTGGGAACGCTCCAGCACTACAAGAGGATAAGGATTGAAGGGTTCAAACCCTGGATTCAGGAGAAGACTTGGACTAAAACTGTTGTAACAAACCTAAATTATAGCTATAAACCTTATCTGCAAGATGTTTTGTGTAGAATAAATAAGCGCTCCCATTTGGTTGAGCGTAAGAGAGAAGAGAAGAAGTAGAAAATAGGTGTGAGTAGCATAAATCAGATTTTCTGTAATTTGCTGCAGTAATTCAGTATTCTGCAGGTTTTTCCTGCATTACTGTAATGTTGTTTTGATGAAATAAAGAGTGCATCATTATTTATGTCTTATTCTGAGTTAAGTGTGATTAGTTAAACAGCTTAGAAAGGTTTTACTTGCCTCCTTTGGGGCTGGAAGCAAGGGCCACTTCCAGGCCCAGGGGAGGACTTTTCTTCTGGCAGAATTCTGCTTATTCTGGCTGCAGCAGGACAGCAGGGAACTGACAAGTTTTGTAATTTTCTTAGGTAATTGCATAGATCAAATCTTACTTTCTGTTTTTAACACATTTCAGATTTGCAGCATTTCCAGAATTTCTATTGACATTAGGTTTTGCAATTATAAACATTTTAATTCTGTTATCTTTCCTGCAAAATGTGTGATGATTTCATTAGGAATTTGATTTACTTTCAGCCATTTCAATTTGTAATTCTCAGTCTTCAGTAGTATAGCTTTGCTTTTCTGCAGTACGAGTGGATTTTCTTTATTTCCATGCATTTTTCTTTACTTTTCATAACTTAGGATCATTTTTGTTTCTGTCACAGGCAGTGTTTTAGCATTTTTAGTACATTCATAGGAAAACCAAACACCCCAATACTAACTGTCCCATCAATAAGAGCTATGAACTAAAGGATCTGAATAACAGTCTGTTATACCCTACTCTCGCATACAGCCATGGACACCGCCCTGGATTTGACACATATTGATTAAATGGTGAAGGATTAGACGACACTCATCACATTGCTCTATGGAAAACCCACCTCCTCCTACTCTTCAAACCATGCTACTTAAGTCAAATTGCCTTGCCAAATGGATGGCAAAAATGGAACTCACTAGGACTAACCTACAAAGGAAACTATCAAAAATCCAAAACCTACTTCAGGAAAGAGATACCCCCATCAATGCCTAATAGCAGAAATTTTTTACTTTTTTGTTTTCTACTATTTAACTTTCAAAAATTTAGCACTATAGGAATTTATGTTTTCTAGAGCATTATTGTTTCCACTCTCATCATTACTTGCATTTGATTCGGGACAAGAGTAAATGTTAAATTTTCATAGAGGCATCCATGAGTGAAATTTTGGCTAAGTACCCGCCCTTTATGAGCGAAGAGAAACTTGAAATAGTATCCACCTTGAGTTCCTTAAACACTAGGGGCAATGTCTACAACACCCTATATCCGTAGAAAAGGCATGTTCCCCTTAATTTTTCTAGGTACTTCCCTTTTGCAAGCAGAAGCCTTACCTTACCCCGAACTCAACTCTTCTAACCCATTGTAGTCCCTTCGTTCCACAATTGGTACCCTCCACACATAAAGTAGGCCTACAATAAACTAAGCATCAGATCCTTTGTCGAACTGGAGGACACAATGTGGTCTTATATCTATAGTCGCCTTTGGGAACCAACGAGGTCACAAGGTCATTGACCAACAATTGGCCTTCTACTCAAGCCGACCGCATACCTCGCTGCCATCCGTTTGGCTTATGCCACGTGTCCTTAGTTTTGTTTAACATTCTTCAAGCAGCTTGTCATGTTAGTTAGCTAACATCTACCACATCAACCTTGGACAATGCCAAACACTTGAAAGGATAGGTAAACCAATTGATCATCATTAAAGCTCTTAATGCGAGTTTTATACCTGCCCTCATTATCATAATTAACCACCTTAATTGCATTTTTCACCATTAAATTATAATTTGAATTCTGACCCATTTTTCAGTGCAACGTCCTCTTCTAGTGGCAGTCGAATTGCAAGGTTTCAACAATTGAATTTTCGACGACAACTATTTTACCAATCAACCAAGTGATAGGTAGGGATTTCAATATTCTTCCTTTCCAATGGTTAATGTTTCCCAATTCTCGTGGAATCGCTCTCCTGGCTTGAGGGTCTAAAGATTGAATAGCATCACATTGTTTATTTTAAGCAGTTTGTCCTAGTTCGATGATTTTTTTATGCATGTTGCATGTGATAAGGATTGAGGTTCAATTTTAATGGTTTAATGCTTTGGTAGCATTAGTTTCTTTTTGTTTACATTTTTGGATTTGTAGTTGGAAGAAGAAATTGTTTGTTAATTTGACACTGTATCCAATTTCTCAAGCTTGGTACCCTTTGTTTTTAGCTTTGTACTTTGTTCTTACTCTAGGGTTTTTCTTTTTGAAAACGTCTTTTCCCAAGTCATCCTAGAAATGATATTGAGTCATCTCCATGTTTGTTAGGTAATATTGATGTGGACTAAGCTCTATGTATCTGTGAGCTAACATGTCAACCTTCTTGTTTACGTGGATGCCTTGTTGGTCTATTAGCAATTGTATGCCCTAAGTCGAATTCATCTTTGTTAAAATGCTTAAGTGTTAAGTTTTTTAGAGATAGAAAGCCTTCAAGTCATCTATGTCCTTCGATTATTGAGCCTGTCATATCGTTCCACCCTCCACAGAAATTTGCTTCAGTCAAAAATGCGTTAAGTCCTCCCTCTTTGCAAAACTAGACATCCTCAAGGTAACCTTCGCAAAGGAAAGAATCAAGCATAGCATTCTTCAATTCGCAGTTTGCATAGTCATTCGAGTTCTTCAAAATTACCCAAGTGTCAATCACTTTACGGGTGCAAGTAAAATTCAAGTCGAGTTGTCCAATGTTAAGTATGTGGTGTACAAGGACTCTACAATTTGTAGATACCTGAAATTGTCTAAGTGTTTCCTTTGTGGGTGTGGGAGTTTGGTCCTTGTCCTCAACTCTAAATGCTCGCATGTTTAAGTTGTTTTA
Source organism: Wollemia nobilis (assembly GCA_028583015.1). Lineage (NCBI taxonomy): Eukaryota > Viridiplantae > Streptophyta > Pinopsida > Araucariales > Araucariaceae > Wollemia > Wollemia nobilis. The sequence goes on from JAQPPZ010007914.1 coordinate 477,368, forward strand.
TTCTACGCACCCTACAATTCCGTGTCCAACAATAGCTATGTATGGTTCCTTTACAAGTGCATAACCCATTATGTGCGAACCAATTTTCCATCTATGCTCATGCACATGTTCAGTTCCCACACTTCGTAGGTCCCAAATCCACCAAGTGTTGTCACTCTACGGGTGCGGAGATATCTGAATTTCCTTACATGCATTGAAAACGGGATTAGGTTTTTTTTTTCATGTTAGGACCTCATCCTAACAACATTTTGTAATTCTCATTTGATTATTGTAATGACCCACTGCCAACGTGGGGATCCCTTTACAATATCAGTGTTGGTTACGAATCTGCCACTTAGGAAAGGATTTGGTCTTTTTGCGCCCTAGACCCGCCCAACAGATTGAAAGGCCGAAAGGAAGGGATGCCTTCCGTGCCAATCTCCGGAGGACGGCTCCTATACTACGCTAACTGGGGTTTGAGATAAGGGAACTGGAAAGAGATTGTAAAATGCAGAAAGAAATGTAAAAGCATAGCAATAGTTGTGGGGAAGAACAAGCAGCACAATCACTAACTAATACCCAAACCAGCAGCAATCAAAACAAAACATGTAACAGAAACCAATACTGCGATTCCTCCCTATGTATCCTTCAACAAGAATTCCAGATTCACTTAATTGCCAATGCCCTAATCCAAAGTTCAGAATTACAGCAATCAAAAAAATAAATGAACATGAAGCAGAAATACTTGCAGAAGGCAGCATAAAAGGAAGAGACAAGAATTGGAGCCAAAGATGCCTTGTATTGAAGCAAAATGTTTGTTTACAGTAGCTTTCTTAGCAATATGTTCCCCCCTTTTACAATGAAAGCTCACTGCTATTTATAGCAGAAAATTCCCCCCAAATTACATTGAAGCACGGAACCCCAAATCTGCAAAAGTTGCTGAGATTTGACCCCTGCTGGCCGTGAGCGTACCTGCAGCAAGATTCACCTGAATTTGGTACGGCTCCGAATGGATATGGTGGTTGAGAAGGTGTGTCTCATTAATGTGGTAGGTGTAGTATAGTTTGCCGCTGAGTACCTGTCATCAATCCTCACCTACCCTGTCCTTGAAGTACACCTTCAGTTCTGCTAAGATTGGACCAAATCCCGAAATTTGTGCCCTTCTAGCTTCAGCCCGAGGTTCGCTAAAATGGAGGGAGACGACAAGAGTCGCTCGAAAACAAGAGCGATCCCGGGAGTCGCTCCAGAATGGAGCGCACCCGTGGCGCGCATGCCTTAGAAAATTTTGCGATCTTTTTTCTTTTGTTCGAGGTCGCTGGACGATGGGGGCAACGACGGGGGTTGCCAAGTTGTTGTGGCGATGACGAGAGTCGCTCCAAAATGGAGCGACTTCAGGCAACTCATATGCCTTCGAACTTTTTCTAGAAACTCCTCGCCCGCAATTGCTGGAAAGGGGCAGCGATGACGGGAGTCGCTGGACTGCCGCGGTGACGACGGGTGTCTCTCCAAAACGAAGCAACCTTGGGAAACCTTCCAAACTTCAATCCTGCCAGCGATCGCTAGAAAACCGGGCGACGACAGAAGTCGTTGAGTTGATGCGGCGACGATGGGGATCACTCCGAAATGGAGCGACTACTGGCAGCTCAAGTGGGATTTTGCATGTAAAACTCTTGAGCTTAGGGTTAGGGTTGCATGAAGTGTATCTTTAAAAGACATGGATCCATGAACGAATGTATCTTTTTGCAAATTAATGAAAGTATTGAAAGAGGTTGCCCCCTCAAAGAGGCCTGCGATTTTGTGTTGTTATAAGATTGTCTAGTTCTGCATCTATTTTCCGCATTGTGATATTTTGTTATTTCATGAATCTCTGTTTTATTTACAGTATTTGTGTGGGTGAGTTTATTTTAATAGTAGGTTCCCAACAAATGGTATCAAAGTGCTTTTTAGGGCCGAGTGTCACTACGACTACGATAGTTTTTGCCCATCCATTTCGACTGTTAGGTATAATTTTCCTTTGTTTTCCATTTCTTGTTTGTCCTTATCTAAAAAAACAAAAATACAACCCTTTCTTTTTTCTGCAGTAGTTGTGTAGGTTAGAAACCCTGGGCTAGGGGTTTAACAAATCAAGGAGGAGTTGTCGTTATTGGCTAATTTAGATAGCCCATAAAGCGTCTAGTAAAGTGAGGGGCAATCAGGCTCCAATACCCAGTCTTCTGACAACACCCACGTACGGAATTGAGCTCTCACGTATCTTCGGGTATCTCGGGAGACCACCTAGGATTAAACAAACCTTTAGCCCTAAGAAGTTTTTTTGGCCTTGTATTATCCATAGTACATCGAACACAACATCCTGAAATATTACCCTCCCGTATTGTTAGAGAGGCAGGTAGTGTGCTCAAAGATATGTGTGGAATCCTCCTTGAATAGTGGCCTGAAATATTGGTCCGAGCACTATCGTTCGTCATTGCAGTATAACAGAGGGCCTATGGGTATTACATACTCCCTGGCTCAAAGTACTTGGTTTTGTTCCACCTGCAAACAAAAAATAAGTCTGTGTTAACCCTGCAACCATAAATTTTCCCACAAAAACTGAGCATATGGAGGAGACTTCCCTATCACAAAACAAACTAAATGCACGAAGGAAAGAATTTGAGAACCAAACAAAAATAGTCAAGGCAGAGTCTGCAAGTGTCTTATTACAATAACAGTCAAGATTGTTAGTTGTCTGTAACAGTCATTAATTACAAAGTTATCCGTGACAGAATAGAACATACATTGTCAGTATAGTGAACCATAGAGTCAAGATTGTCAGTTGGCAGTAACAGTTGTCTATAACAATCAATAATTACAAAATTGTCAATGACAAAACAAAATAGAACAGTCTTAGTATTCATAGTACAGGTGACAGTACAATGTCAAGAGTGGTTAGTAATCAGAACAGACAGGGCAGTGTTGGCTGACACAAAACCTAACTTTTGAACCCAACCTCCAAAGAAAAAACCGACCACACCGGTAGACATGTCAAAACAGCAAACAAAAATACAAAAAGGTCTAGGGTGTCCAAAAATAGTGTTGGGGTACATAGCTCATTGTGATTGTCTTTTCGAGCTGATCATTTTGATATATAGCACCCAAGCACATTTTCGGGCTCTTTACTATAAATAGTAACTTCTGAAATCACACATATTTTTAGTAAGTCAGTTGGGATTGCTCAAAACACACCAAAATGGCTGGAGGCACTCATGGACACCAAAAGGAGATTGAACAGGTCCACTTCCTAGAGCAAATAAACTCTCAACTTCGTATGCTTCTCGATGCGATGCGCAGTGTATAGGATGACATACAACAATTGAGAGGTGACTATCACTGCTCCAAAGCCAACTTCGAAGACCGCTTCCTAGAGATTGAGGCAAAAATTAAGGATGGCCCAAAGATATTTGAGCATCGTGACATTGAACCTCCTGGTCATGAGAAAGGCATCCATAAGGGCAAGGAAGACCTTCAAAATTTCCTTGACAAAGATACTCCCTTTATGATGTCCAAACTGGACTTTCCTATGTTCAACGACAAGGATGCAAATGGGTGGTTATCTCGTGCAGATCAATTTTTTAAACTTCATACTGTCCCTAAATATTTGTGGATCACTATGGCCTCTTTCAACTTTGAATCTGAAGCATTACAATGGTACCAATGGTTACAACACAAAGTTCCTGACCCCTCTTGGAAAGTTTTTGAGTCCTAATTACTCACTCACTTTGGCCCTAGTGAGTATGACGACTTTCAAGGAGCATTGACCAAGTTGAGACAAACCTCTACAGTTCGAGACTACCAAACCCAATTTGAAAAAATTGGCTAACAAAACAAGAGGGTTGAATGAAATGTTTTTTGTGAGTTGTTTCATCAGTGGCTTGAAGGATGATCTCCAAGCCAAGGTCAAGGTGTTCAAACCGCAAACAATGATGTAGGCCATATGCTTGGCACAGTCGGCCGAAGCTCCTCCACTTGTGCTTTTTCTATCATCAATGCTCCTGGCCCAATCTGCATCTGTATATGTTGTTAGTGTGAAACTGTCACTTTTGGGATACCAAAGCCCAAAATCCATAGTCCCTTTTAGATACCTAAAAATTCTTTTTATTGTTGCCACATGTGTTTCCTTAGGTGTTGCTTGAAACCTTGCCACTAATCCCACTGACTGTACTATGTCTGGTCTTGTAGCTATGACATATAATAAGCTGCCAATCATGGATCTATATAATCTCTGATCTGCCTCTGGAGATTCATCATCCTTACTCAACTTGCACCCTGTGACCATAGGAGTACTTACTGGTTTGCAATATTCTAACCTGAATTTCTTCAACATCTCCTTGATGTACTTGGCTTGAGAGAGAAACACTCCCTTTCCTGATTGTGAAATCTGAAGTCCAAGAAAGAAGGACAATTCACCAAGCATAGACATCTCAAATTCATTTTGCATATTCTTAGCAAATTCTTTGCACATCTTGTCATTGTTTCCTCCAAAAATTATGTCATCAACATAAACAACCACTATTAGAAGATCATTTCCTTCATTTTTGATATACAAGTTACTATTTGCTATTCCTTTCCTGAATCCCTATTCCTGAAGATACTTATCCAATCTTGAGTACCATGCTCTGGGAGCCTGCTTTAAACCATACAATGCCTTTTTCAATCTGCATACCTGATCTGGTGTATCTGCTAGTATGAATCCCTCTAGTTGTTCAATGTAGACCTCTTCTTCTAGAACCCCGTTTAGAAATGTTGACTTGACATCCATCTGATATACCTTGAAGTTCTTGAAACTTGCGAAAGCTAAAAACATCCTTATAGCTTCAAGTCATGCAACTGGAGCAAAGGTTTCATCAAAGTCAATTCCTTCTACTTGTGCATAACCTTTGCATACTAACCTTGCTTTATTTCTGACCACTTGTCCATCTTCATTCAACTTATTTCTGAATACCCATTTTGTGCCAATCACATTTTTGTCCTTTGGTCATGGAACAAGTTCCCAAGTTTGGCTCTTCTCTATCTAATCCAATTCCTCATTCATTGCTTTAACCTAAAATTCATCTTCATTAGCTTGAGTGAAGTCTTTTGGCTCAATCTTAGATAGAAAAGAAAAATTTGCTTGTTGAGATGGTTTTATTATTCTTCTCCTTGTTTGTCTTTCATCTGGATTCCCGATGATCTAATCTTTTGGGTGGTGTTTTTGTACATACCTGGAAGGAGTCTTAGGAAGAAGCCTTTGTGTTTCTTCTTCATCTTTGTCTGATTCCTCACAAAATTCTTCTTGACAACATCCATCTTCTTGGTACACAGTTTGCTGAACTGGTTCTCTGGAATCTGTCTTCTCATCAATTGTTACATTCATACTTTCCACCATAGTGCATGTTCTTTTGTTGAAACATCTGTAGGCCTTACTCTTTGTGGAATAACCAAGAAAAATTCCCTCATCACATCTTGGATCAAACTTTGCCCAAGTTCTGATCTTCCCGTCTTATGTAACATTTGCTTCCAAAGATTCTGAAATGTTTTACAGTAGCAGGTCTTCCTTTCCAAAGCTCATATGGAGTCTTGTGATGATTTACCCTTAATTGAGCCCTATTAATTATGTATACAGTTGTAGATACTGCTTCTTTCCAAAAACCATCTGATAACTTAGATTCATTTAACATAGCTCTAGCCATGTTTTCAACAATCTTGTTCTTCCTTTCAACTACTCCATTTTGTTGGGGGGTTCTTGCTGTTGAGTACTCTCTCTTGATTCCATGTTGTTCACAAAATTCTACAAACTCATTTGAAGTAAATTCTCCTCCTCTATCGGATCGTAGACACTTAATCCTTTTGCCTGTTTCATTTTCAACCAATTCCTTGAATGCTTTAAATTTTTCAAAGGCCTCTGATTTCTCTTTTAGGAATGTTACCCAAACCATTCTGGAATAATCATCTATAAACAACATGAAGTAACTCTCACCCTGAATACTTTGTGTTCTAGTAGGACCACACAAGTCAGTATGTATTAGACTCAATGGCTCAGATGATACATAGCCTTTTGGTTTAAAGGTTGTCCTAGTTTGCTTTCCATGTTGACAGGGTGCACAAATTGTGTTTTGAGGTCTTCTTATTTTGGGTAAATCTCTAACTCGCTGTTTATTGCTTATACTCGACTATGTTGTCAAAATTCAAATGACCCAATATTCTATGCCATAACCAGCTCTCACTTTCTTGTGATAGAAAGCACTTTTCCCCTTTGATCTCATTGAGCATATATAAGTTGTTTGGGGTCCTTCTTGCATTTGCAATAATTCTTCCAGTTTCTATTTTCCTTATCTCACATCTATCTAGATGGAAGGTGACCATGTATCCTTGATCACAAAGTTGACTTATACTCAGTAGATTGTGTTTTAACCCTTTGACATACAAAACATTCTCTGTTTTTGTTTTTCCATTGTCTAGACTTAGAGTTCCTCTCCCAACAATCCTTGTTGATCCATTATCACCAAAACTTATTGATCCTCTATTTGTTTCCTTTAGTACAATGAACTTATCTTTGTCTCCTATCATGTGACTAGAGCATCCACTATCAAGATACCATTGTTCTTCTTTATCTTGAGCATGAAGGGTTGTTTGTACTAACATAGATCTAGCCCTAACATTCTTTCTTTCATCCTTCCTAGTTGTTGGAATTGTTTTTCTAGACTCGGGAGATATCATTTTACACCATCTAGCCTTGTGCCCAAAATTATTGCATTTGTAACATATAACATCATCATCCATGAGAGGTGCAAAGGAATTGTAATTTCTATTGTATCTTGCATAATGAATACAGTGTGCAGCTCTATGACCATATTTATTGCAAGAAAAACAATGACCATGGAAGAAATTATGTAACTTGTTTGGAAGTCTTGGATTTTGTGAAGAAGTCATCTTCTTCTTGTGATTAACTCTTATCCAGGGTTCTCCTTTGCTTTCTTCCTTTCTGATATCCTTTGCTTGATTTTCTTTGTTTGAAGTTTCTGCCTTTTGGAAACTTGATTCCTCTTTCTGCTTCTCATATTTTGTATCTTGTAGTATCTTGGTCCTTACCAATTTGTTCCTTAGGAGAACAATTTTTGCTTCCAATTTTTCACATTATGTTTCCCTGGCTCTCAATAGATCTGTCATATCTTGTTCAATTTTCTTTCCTTTGTCCACCTTAATCTTGAGTTCTGTGAGATTTTGTACAAGTTCCATTCTTGCTTCTTCATCTTCTTGAACTTGTTCTTTCAAGCTTGAATTTTTCTCTCTAAGCCTTTCCAATTTTCTGAGAGCAGCAAATAACTCTTCTTTTATATCAAACATAGTCTCTTCTTCACTTTCTAAAGTCATGTGTGCTACCGAAGGATCCTCTTCCAAGTTGTTAAAATTTTCACGGAGAGACCCGCTCTGATACCAATTGAAGAACATGTGCTTATACTGAGAGGGGGGTGAACAGTATACAATAAAACATTTTCCCTTTTAATCCAAATAGTAGCATCAACATTAATAAAACAATAAACATCACACAAAGCATCACACACATGAGAGACATCATTTTTAACGTGGTTCACCCAATGTGGGCTACCTCCACAGAGAAAATATTTCTTCTAAATATTTCTCAAATAATCTTTTGGGAATCCTTCCCAATTACAATGTTTATGGACCTCTGTCCAAAGGAGATGTTGATCCCCTAAATCTGGTTTGTGGATCTCTATCCACAGGAGAACTCCTTCTCCTCTCGCTCCGGTTGGTGATCCTCTAGAAGACACTTCCTCCACTGCACTGACTGTGGATCTCTCTCCACTTGAAGACTCTTGTCCTCACTCAGAAGACCTATCCTCAATGTCCTGGCTGATGGATCTCTATCCACTGGAGTCTCTGTCCTCTCTGCTCTGTCACCTCCAAAGCTCTGTCTCAATATTGTACTAAACACAATCCAATCGGTCTAGCATAGCTCTGCTCAATCTCTTGTACTAAACACAGTACATTCGGTCTAGCACAAATCTGCTCAATAGGCTCACTCAGAACCTTCTCAAATATGCTCAACAGGTCCACTCAAAACCTGCTCAAATCTGCTCAACAGGTCCACTCAAAACCTACTCAAATCTGCTCAACAGGTCCACACAGAACCTGCCCAAATCTGCTCAATAGGTCCACATAGAACCTGTCCAAATCTGCTCAACAAGCTCACACAGAACTTGTCCAATCTCATAGAAGCATAAAGAGAATTGTTAGAGACTCAATATGTTCTATACTCAATGCTCAATCTCAACTCAAATTAGAATATAGAATAGTTTGTTTCATGGAACTTGAACAACCACTTCACACATCCACTTGACTAGGCTCAATCAACTCTACTCAACCAATCACCTCAAGGAACAACCCTTTCTCATAAACCCTAGTCCAAGCATATATCAACCAACTCAAAATGTTTCCAACAATGTTCAACAACTCTCACATAACAATGATACTCATGTTCTCTTCAAACCCTAACTCAGGTTTTTCACACAACCAATGGCTTCAACAACAATGCTAATAAAACAAGGTTTTAATCACAACTCTCAATTCAGAAAACCTTGAAGCATTAACTCAACCACTTTCGAAAAGGAAACCCTAATCAATTCCTTTTCACTCCAAACTTAATTTTCAATCAAGCCAATCAACCAAACTCAATAGAGAAGAATTTTGCCCATACCTTTTTGTTGCCAAGGAGTTGTCCACAAAATCTGCCACACTTCACAAAATCTCTTTTCCAAACTCACATAAGGGTTAGAGGACTTCAATTAAAATCACAATACAAAATATAACTTTAAATACACCTTTTTACTCCAACTTAATTTTCACATCCACCAAAGTCCTTTTAGAAGAAAACCCTTACCAAAAATAATAATCAACAAGTCTCAAAATAAATCTCAATTAACACTTTATCATAACTCCTTATTCCTCCTAAAGTATAACTCTCAAAATAATAATTTCCAAATAATAAAGCTCAAATAATTATCAACACTTCACCTTCAGAAATAATCACTACAACCTTTATTTAATAAAGTTTATTAAAACTTTAATAAACCTTATAACATCCTTATCACTCCAACCTTAGGGCATAACCATAGAAATTAATTAACAAAAATCGTACCTGCCTCAAGGGGATTTGACCCCATGACTTGCCTTCTCCGTGAGCGCCTTAGCCATGGCTAAGGTTGCCACATGAGCTACACGCTCGTTTGCAAAGGGGGAAGCACCACGTGCTTCCTCTTTGTGCTTTACCTTGCCCACGTTTTAAAAAATGTGTGCCTTGGGCGCTTCCACAATACTCCACCAAAAAGCTCTTCACAGGAATCGAACGCATGACCTCCGTGCTACCAATGCCTTCACGCTCTCCAAGCTACCACTAGGCCACACTGCCCAATGCAAATTGGGGGTGGTCTCTCTCCATGTTATCCTCTGCTTCCTTTGCCAAACGTTTTAAACCACGAGCTCATTTTTCGCATATGCCACACAATAATCATTCGAGCAAGGATAGTTTAATGAACAACTTTGGGCATGTATTTATATTGCCCTCCTCCTTTGTCTAGGACGTCGGCGCTTTTATTTGCATGCATCACGTCGGCGCTTTAAGGCTTCGAAAGCCTTAGTAAAACCCAACCTTGGGTTTTAATTAAAATTCCTTTGGACTTTATAAAACCCCTTTTGCCTTATAAAATATTATAATTAGGATTATAAATATTTTATTTGAGTTTCCACCATGACACTTTTAATATTATAATAACCACCATTATAATATTAATCCTTTGATAAAGTACCTTTAATATTTATTTATAAAATTTAAATTCATGCTGAATTTAAATAATTTATAAAATAAATATTATAACTCCTTTTTAACTTTTGTCTTTTGCACTGTTTCACTCGATCTTTTGCCTTCTTTCTGGATATCAAATAACCATCTTTGTCCCCTTTATTTCCTGCTGAAATTACTGATGACTTCATCTAGTGACATCAATGACAACTTTGACTTAGGGACTCAAAATGTCCAACACACAATAACTTTATTTATCCCCAAATTGCCAAGCAGGCCAATTGTTACATACACACATGCAATTCCTTTGAGGTTATGGTGGCAAATGGAGGGACTTTGCCTTGCAAAGACAAATGTCACAAAAATTGAAAATAGGGGATTATGAGCTCAAAACTGATATGTTTGCTCTTCAATTAGGGGGATGTGATATTGTGTTGGGAGCTAAGTGGTTAGGTATGTTGGGAACCATCGCATGGAATTTTGCAGAGTTATGGATGCAATTTTCATAGGATGGAAGGTCTTACACTCTTCGTGGTTCACAAGCAAGGCCTCCTCAGGTTATCAGCTCAAACCGTATGGAGTTGTTAAAAAAGTCTTCTCGTGGGGTCATCGCTCAGATATTTGCAATCCAACCAATTACTTCAGAGGTGGACCAAATTCCAAAATATTTGCAACTTGTTCTGACAAAGCACAATGCAGTTTTTGCCAAACCATCAAAATTGCCACCACGCCGCTCCCATGACCATGCCATTCCATTGGTACTTGGCAGTGTACGGCCTAACATTACGCCGTACCAATACCCTCATGCCCTTAAGTCAGAAATAGAGAAGTTAGTACAGGAGTTGTTAAAAGTTGAAGTCATTTGGCCTAGTAAAAGCCCTTACTATTCTCCTGTTTTATTGGTTCGAAAGAAAGATGGGTCCTGGAGATTATGTATAGATTTTCGTGAGCTCAATAAGCTCACCATTAAGGATAAGTTTCTTATCCCTACGATGGATGAAATACTGGATGCGTTGCATGGGGCTATGTTTTTCTACAAATTAGATCTTTGCTCAAGGTACCATCAGATCAGGCTCAAGGATGAGGATATCCCCAAAATAGCATTCCACGCTCATGAAGGTCATTATGAATTCTTGGTTATGAAATGGCTCGACCAATGCACCTTCCACATTTCAAAGCCTCATGAACAACATCTTCCGCCCATTTCTTCGTAAATTCATTTTAGTTTTCTTTGATGATATCCTGGTTTATAGTTGTTCTTGGGAAGAGCAGCTCATCCATGTGGCCCAGACTCTACAACTTTTGGCACAACATCAACTTTATGCTAAGAGGTCCAAGTGTTTTTTTGGGTTGACTGAAGTAGAGTATTTGGGACACATTGTCACCAAGGGTGGAGTTAAAGTCGATCCTAAGAAGATTCAAACCGTTCAAGAATGGTCGAAACCTTACACTCTAAAGAGTCTTTGTGGATTTTTGGCCTCAAAGGGTATTACTGCAAATTTGTCCGCAACTATGGCAAAATTGTTGCTCCTTTTACAGCTATGTTAAAGAAGAATTTTTTTACTTGGACAGGTCCAGCTGAGACAACTTTCCTTGATTTGAAGCATGGTATGACAACCATTCCCGTCTTAGCGATGCCTGATTTTTCCAAGTCCTTTGATATTAAAAGCGATGCTTCCGGCAATGGCATTGGAGCCATGTTGATGTAGGAAGGACGCCCTGTGGCCTTCACTAGTAAAGCGCTTTCAACCAAAAATCTAGGCAAATCAACTTATGCTAAGGAAATGCTTGCAATTTTGCATGTAGTTACTCATTGACGGCCTTATCTCATTGGGTGGCATTTCTCCATTAAAATGGATCACCAAAGTCTTAAATACTTCCTGGAGCAATGGGTTGCCACCCCTGAACAACAAAAGTGGGTCTCTAAGTCATGGGCTATGATTATGATATTACCTATAAAAAGGACAAATAGAACATTGTGGTGGATGCTCTCTCTCACCAATTTGAGGCTCAAAGTATGCTATGTGCCATTTCTGCACCCATACCGCAATGGATAAATCCTCTCCGAGACGAGGTGCTTAAGGATTCAAAATTGCAAACTTTGGTTGCCTCGCTTCAAATGGAACCTACATTGTGTCCAGGTTACACTTGTGATGGACAAGATTTGTGCTATCTCCAACGACTTGTTCCTTGCACGTCTCTAATTCAGGAACTCGTTATGACGAAAATGCATGCTTCACCCGCTGCAGGCCATTCAAGGTTCCTCAAGCTATATGAAAGGATTAAGCCAACTTTTTTCTGGAACGGTATAGAGAAGGACATTCATACTTTGTGGCCAAGTGTGACATTTGTCAACGGATGAAAGGAGAAACAATGCCTTCCTCGAGAACTCTTCAACCCTTGCCTATTCCAGACAAGGCCTAGACAAATATTTCCATGGACTTTATTGAAGGTTTACCTAAATCGAGAGGCAAATCAGTTATTTTCATGGTAGTGGATCGTCTCATGAAGTATGCTCATTTTTGTCCCCTCTCCCATCCTTACACAGCCTCCGTAGTCGCCCAAGTTTTCCTCGATTCTATCTTTCGTCTTCATGGCATGCCCACCTCCATTGTGTTCGATCATGATCCTACCTTCACTAGTAATTTTTGGCAAGAATTGTTTAAGTTGTAGGGAACTCAACTCAAAATGAGTTCATCTTATCATCCACAAATGGATGGTCAAATAGAGATTGTCAATAAATGTTTGGAGACCTATCTTCGTTGTTTTGCCTCTGATCATCCTACACAGTGGGCGAAGTGGCTTCCCTTGGTCGAATGGTGGTATAACACTTCTTATCACACTGCGACCAAGGTCACCCCTTTTGAAGTAGTTTATGGTCGGCCTCCGTCAACACCCTCCTATATTCCAAGCAGCTCCAAGGTCCATGTTGTTGACACTACACTTCAACACGTCAAATTTCTTCGTCAATTGAAGCTGAATTTCGAATTGGCCCAAAATCGAATGCGCTAACAAGTTGATCAACACCGTACGAAGCGCAGTTTTGAATTCGACGATATGGTCTTGTTGGTTACGAATCTGCCATTAGGAAAGGATTTGGTTAAATGCGCCCAAATTCGCCCACCAGATTGAAAGGCCGGAAGGAAGGAATGCCTTCCGTGCCAATCTCCGGAGAAGGCCGGCTTCCTATGGGTTTTCTCAATTGTTTTAGCTAAGAGTACAGGAAAGAGATAAAAATGCGGAAAGAGATTCAAATGTGATTTGAGTTGGGTGGGGGGAATAAGCAACACGGCAACGATCAATCACCACTACTAACAGCAATTAAATACAGTACACACCATAGAAACTACAGCTGTCATACATCCTATGTATCCTCTATCTATGCATTCCAGGAATACTTAATCATCAAATACTGGAATCCAGAGTTCAGTATAACAATAAGCAATGAAATAAGCAACATGAGGCAGAAATGACAAGTAAAGGCAGCATAAAGAATGATAACAGCAAAATAGAGCCAAGTGTGTGTCTTGCATTCAGAAGCAAACGTATAGCTACAATGGTTCCCTAGCAGGATATCCCCCTTCCACCCCTTACAATGAAGCAGTGCGGCTATTTATAGCGCAATTTCCCCCCATTACAATCCTGGGCACAAAGTCCCAGACCAGACAATAGCTGACAAAAGCGACAAACGGCCAAAGAGCCGCTGATGCCGACTCCTCGCAGACAGGGACCGCACTCGTGCAGCAAGGTCCACCTGAAAACTCGGCAGCTACGTGGCAGTGCGGTTGATGAGACTTTGCGTCAGCTTAAATGAGGGTAGTTGCGGTAGATAACTCGGCCCATGCTTGTCCTTTTCCCATCACATCTCGGCTCGAATCCCGAGGCTGGACACTTGTCAAATTCTGATGAGGGACACATGCATCTGCCTTGAAAGGCAAGCTTCTCTTTTATGTCCAACTTCGCCTGGGATCAGAGCGCAATTGGATAGCGCAAGTGGGGAACAACGCAGTTGGGGAGGCCTCCGTGCCTTAGCCAGTTTTTGGGCTGCTTGATGGATCTTGCCCAACTGCGCACAGGTCAGAGGGCGCAGCCCGACTTCGCTGCGAAGTCGGGTTGCGCACTCCAGCACTTAGTCAATTTGGTCGCTGCTCGGACTGCGCGCAAGAAGGGGAGCGCACCCCGACTTCGCTGCGAAGTCGGGTTGCGCTCCGGCACTTAGCTGATTTCTGGAGACACTGCTTCCCAAGTGCGCACGGGGAGAGGAGCGCACCCCGACTTCGCTGCGAAGTCGGGTTGCGCTCCCATACTTAGCCAAATTCTGCTCATTTCCGGTCAGCTTCCGCACTTCGCATTCCCTAGTGCGCTCGAACTTAAGGGCGCACCCCGACTTCGCTGCGAAGTCGGGTTGCGCTCTTAGACTTAGAATTTTTCAGGGAATGTGAGATCTGTTTTGGGAATTCTGACTGCAGAAAGAACAAGGGGAAAAGGGAGGAATGAAACCGACAGAAGGGGAGAAAGGGAACAGTGGAGAAAGGGAAAGGAGATGGAGGGAAGGGAGAGCAGCATACTTACAAAATTTTGAAAACATGGCACCCCGTGCAAAATGTGGCAACATTCCTGGCGGCTCGCGGGGTGTCGAGCTCGCCTCGACGCAAAGAACCAGGCCTTCATCCTTTGGGCGCAGAGGAACTCCCTTCCCCTGCTCTTCGCTGCTCTGACGGCTTCTTCTTGGGCAATTGCTCCTCTTCAGATCCACTTTCGGCAGTTGCTTCTTTTTTCTCCTCCTTCCGAACTCCGAATGGTCGCCGCCGTCACCCTCCCGCTCGGCCGGCTGCTCCCGTTCAAGGACATGATTGTATGCGGCCTTGGCTTGGTCCCTGTCGCTGCTCGAAATGGCCCTAAGTCGCTGACATCTTTCAGCGCTGCTCTGAATGCTGCGACCGCATGCACGTCGATGGTGTGGTATCTCTCTCCCAACTCCTTAAGGGAGGTGTTGATTTTGCAATATCTCGACACCATCTGGGTGACCTGAGCTTCCTGGACTGGCTCCGCCCAGCTGTCAATTTCTGACGTGTCTGCCTCGAAAGACAGCCAATTCAGCTTCACCTGCTCAAGGGTCAGAAACTCTCCATCCTTGATGAAGCTCGGGCAACCATGCTCAGAAAGAGTGTTGAAGGGGGCCAGGCAAATGTTCATTTCGTGGTCTAGTGCGTCCAAAGCATCTTCCTGGCGGCCCTTATCTTCTCTGTTTTATCAAAATAAATGTGCAAGGTTACCCTTGCATCTGCCCACTCTGAGGCAATTCGGGACATCGGGGGAAATCGGAGGCCTTTGCGCTCGTACTCCTCAAGTTTCATTGCCAAGTCCAGCCACTGCTTCGCTTGGTGTTCGGCCTCCTCTACCACAGGCTTTCCCTGGGCAGATACTTCTTGGATCCTGGACGCGAAGTCCAGGACTGATATGGACCTGACAACGTTGGCCCTGCATCCCTGCAGCAAACCAGCCCGCATCGTTTTGACTTTATTCTTCGAAAAGGCCGCCGTCTGGGATGTTTTCTCCTCAAGCTGAGATTTAGCCTGCCTTAACGAATCCTGGAGTTGAGAGACCTGCTCCAGCGCTGCCCTTTTCTCCTCTTTGACAGCTGTTCGGTTGTCTGTCTTTGCGCTGCGGCCTCCCGCTGAGAGGCGGCGAGCCGGGTTTTCAGGTCGTTGATCTCCTGCTGAGCAGACTCCAGCTGCGCGGTGGTCCTAGCCAGATTTTCCTCCAGCTGCCTCGAGTTATTTTGCAGCTGAAACAACGCCTCCTGACTCTCGAGCCGCTTGACAAGGAGATTATGTGTTCTACGACGAATACCGTTGATTTCGTATTCCTCGTTTATATCATCAAAGCTCTTCTCCTTGACTTGGTGCTCATAGTCTGCCTCGGTCATTTCCCGGAGAGGCTTCTTCACTTTCGGAATCAACTTCTCAGTTCTCAGCACTCTCCTGTCCAAGTCGTACTTGGTGCGCTTCACCGGGGCAGCTATCTCCTCGCCTCTTCTCCGTTTGACGCCCTGGAGGAAAGAGGCGGAACATCCCCGCGGCCTTTGCCGCCGTAGGCCGATCATCTCGCGATCTGCAGCTGTTCTCCCATGAAGTCAAGGTCTTCCAAAGATTGGGTCTTGCTGCGGCATTTTTCCCGGCAAACAACGAAGCAGGAGGTATTCCAGAAGCCGTGGTCGCTTTTAAGGGCGACCGGGTCCTAGGGGAAGCTAGCGGCTGAGTGGAAGGCGTAGGCGGGGTTTTGAACAGGGGAGGTGAGCGGCGCGGCGATGTATGCGTAGCTTCGGCACTGGCCGCAGGCGAGGGTTCCAGGGTTTGGCTGAGGGACTGGAAAGCGTTCGGGTCTTGGGCGAACTGGTCGAAGGAATGGGGGCTGTGCGAGGGTTGGGTGGTCTGAGATGAAGAGGATGGGACTATGGCTTGCCCTGATACAATGGGGGACGGCGTTATGGCAGGGCCGACTGGGATTTGGGGGAGCGGGGAAGTGGACGTACCTGCGGGCTCCGCCTGAGCCGCTGTTTGAAGGACGTCTGCAGCCCAAGTTTCTGCTTCTGTTTCAGGGCTGTCCAGCGAGACGATTTCCGGCGCGGCTGTCCCTGTCCGTGCTGTGGCCGTTTGCTGTGCAGGCTCCCTAGGCCGCTTGGCCTTTTCGCTCCTCTTCCTTTTCTTTTCTTCTGGCGCTGCAGCTTGCTCAAAGGAGGGAGAGGAGGTTGGGGCGGCAAGCTGCGATGTGCCCACGGTAAACTTGTACCGGGGTCTAGACGGGAGGATGCTTGCCGCGGCCGCTCCACTAGCTGGCTGTTCTGGCGCTTTTTCCACTTGGGGGGCCACCTCTGGAGTTGACTTTTCTAGCCCTTGCGCCCTTTCGGGTAATGCTTCAGGAGCTGGAGGCAACATTGGGCCCACTTGGCTACTCGTTGGCGTTGCGCTGGAAGTCCCGGGAGTAGACAATTGCTGGGACGGGGACCTCCTTGTATACCTTTTCCTAGCGCCTCGGGGAACGCAATCTCGAAATGCGAAAGGCCGCCACGTGTCAACGTATTGATCATATAGGGCCGAAAACTCATCATCAACGGCCAACGTTTTCCGGTTGGATTTATCGTGCTGCGTGCGGCATCTCATCTTCCAACATTCAATGATTTTGTCCTTTTGCCAGTTGAGGGGCGCCACCTTGGAGAGGAATTTCTTGAAGCCCGCCGAATCCAACCGGTGATCCGGGTTTCGCTCTGGATCATACGCCACCTCTTCGCAATAAAAATCATGCCATGGAGGCCATGATTGCATCTGCTCAATGTGCCATTCCAGGTCTGCACCTGTTCTGTTGCACCTTTCCTGCATGATCTCTGCTCGGGGGCAGATGTGCGCAAATTTACCTCTGACCCCAATCGGGTCATACTTCCAGCGCTGAGGAAGCTGTATCAGGCCCATGTCGATGAGTTCTTGCTCGAGGTAGACATGCTGTCCAATCTCGTGCACTCGGATGTTCGCCCAACAAATAGGATACTGAAAAATATGGCCTTTCTTTTTTCCCTGGCCGAACTCTTCCTCAACATAGTCCATCTGGCGTGAAATCTCCATCCCGAACTGGTGGTCAGTGCAGAAGTAGGGCAGCAGGAACGGCTTCCCCTTGAATCCGTAGATTCTGACCACAATTCCCTGTGTCAACCGGAAGGTGTCCCCGCACTTGTACTTCCTCAGATAGCTCGTCATGGCCTCTGGTGGGCGGGATCCCTCACCGTTGAACAACGCTAGGACCATACCCAGAAATTTAAAGTTGAACTCATAGTACGACCCTTTCCTGTACAGGGCCTCGGTCCATTCGTACACGGGCAACGGCTCTCCTTTTTCATTTACCTTCTTCAAGTCAGGAACCCTAATCCGGTAGTGCGTGTGGTACAGGCACAACCATGTGAGGAACGAGCAGAGCCGGAATTCCGTTGTCTGCTTCTGCTGCAACCTGACCAGGTTGGAATGTATGGCGTATGCCAGCCAATCTGCCCAGTCGAAGAAAATAGGGCGCTTTCCACTCCTTTGCGTCGTGGAGTCGTAAAATTCCCCATGCAGGATGCATTCTGCCAGCGCCAGCTGGTACGGGCGTACCACTCTGTCAGAATCGCAGCCGAGTACCCATGCCAGGATGATGTATATATATTTGTTTTCGAATCTGGTCCAGGGGGTATTGGGCCCGTGGGCCATTGTCCGGCTGGAAGCGGAGTCTTCGGTTCTGAGTCGAGGAATTCTCTCATCCGCTTGGTCTGGGTGAATCTGCCCGTCTGTTCGTCCAGGTTGATCCTCCTGACAATTGCGCTGGGGTCGTACTGGAGCCCCGGGGCGAAAGCTGGCTGGACGCTCTCCCTGAAGAGTGTGAACAAGACTCTTCCCTTGTTGTCGCAGACTTGCCGGGCAGCTGGCTTGTAATATGCCGCAATGGATTCAATCAGCTCCGGGCATTGGTGGACAGGAGGGCACAAGAACCAGTACAGTTCGATTTATATGCAGCCCCGACATGGTGTGAGGGCGAAACTTTGTCAGCCCACTTCGCTATGTTCGGCCGCAACTTGGTGAGGCTGATAGAGAACGAGCCGTCTCTATACCCGGCCAGGTGATTAATGGGCGGCGGTGGAGCTTGCCCTCGACTTCTCTTCGCCCGGGTTTTCCTTTTTTGCTCTCGCGGCGCTTCGCTCTCATGAGCGCTGGACTCTGTCTGTTCTTCAGCTTCGCGCCCTTCGTCGCTAGATTGCGCCTGCATTGGCGCTTTCCCCTTGTCCATTTCTTCTTTTTTCTGTTCGAAGTGGCAGAGACAGGGATTCTGGCTACTGATTGCTTAATTCTGGACCTTGCAGCTCAGAGTTAGCTCGACAATTTGGATGTTCTGAGTATGCCAGAGCCTCCTTTTCTAGGCAAGGGAAACAACATTAATGGCGCAGGAGGAGAGGTTAAGGTGATTTGCCTGAAGTTGGTAGAAGCGTTATGATTCTTTGGCGGCTGTGCGTGGGTTTAATCTTGAAAAGCGTACCCCGGTTGCAGTTGGTCCTAATGCGCCTTGCTTTCTTAATGACATCCTTTTTGAAAGTCGCGCAATCATTTTTTTAAACTTTTTTCGGACTTCGTGCTTTTGATGACGTCATAGCCGCCGCCCGGGCACACGTTTCGAGGGAGAACTTTGGGCCCAGGGTTTTAAGGAGGGACGCAACCCAACTTCGCACTATGCCAAACTGCGCTGTCTGGGCCCACACTTAGAAACATTTTATCATTTTTCCTCGTTTCCCGCGACAGGTCACCCAAGGTGCGCCCGAAATTGAGGGCGCACTCGGACTTCGCCTAGAAAACGTGCGCACTCCGACTTCGCCCAGATTTGCTTGCGCAAACTTCGCTCAAAAAAGTTGCGCAGTCTGTTTTGGACACTTAGCCGTTTTTTAGCTCTGTGCTTCCCAACTGCGCTCCCAAGACGGTGCGCAGCCCGACTTCGCTGCGAAGTCGGGTTGCGCACCCAGCACTTAGTCAAATTTTTGCCCTTTTTGTCAGCTGCTTTCTCTCAAACTCCCTACGTCGCACGATCCAAGGAGCGATGCCCGACTTCGCTGCGAAGTCGGGGTTTGCTCTAAGCTTTACTTGGGCTCTGAAAACTAAAAGCTGAATGCTGAAATAAATATATACATTGATAAAAAATGCAGAAAAGAAATATGTACAAGGAAGGACCCATTGGGTGCCTTCAGCGGTGGTAAATCTTCAGGTGGAACCCGTTGACGGGAATGGGGAGAAGTTGTCCCTCCATGTCCCGGAGCACGAATGCATTAAACTGGTTCACCCGAGCAATCTGATAGGGACCTTCCCAGAGGGCATCAAATTTACCATGGTTGCCCGGCTTTGCCTTCAGTGAGTCCCACTTCAGCACTAGGTCCCCGATTTTGAAAACTCGGGCGGTGGTGCCTTTCGCAAACCAGCCTTGGGTCGCTTCAGCATGCTTAGTAAAGGCCTGGTATGCTTTTTCTCTTTCTTCTTCTAACCGCAGCAGTTGGCACAGTTTGGCATCCACCGGATCCCCGTTGCCTCTTTCTTCATCCAACATCCAGAGTGCGGGTATCTCTACGTGGGTAGGCATAACTGCCTCCTTGCCGTACACGAGCGCGTAGGGGGATGTCTTGATAGACTTCTTGAATGATATGCGATCCGCCCACAGCGCCCGATTCAGGAGTAGGTGCCATGTCCTCTTGTTTCTCTCTACTGTCCTTCTGACAATTTTCAGTAGATTCTTGTTGGTGGACTCGGCCAGGCCATTCCCTTGCGGGTAGTAGTTAGAAGACATCTTGTGATAGATGTCGTATTTGCTGGTGTACTCCGTGAGTACAGCGCCTGCGAACCCCGGACCATTGTCCGTCACTATTGACTCCGGGACCCCGAAACGGGTGATGAGGCTCTCGAGGAACCCAATGACCGTTTCCTGGTCCGCATTCTTAGTGGGGATCGCCTCTGCCCACCGGGTGAAGTAATCGGTGGCGGTAAGGATAAACTTGTGCCCCGCTGCAGAGTTAGGCGTGATGACCCCGATGAAGTCTAGACCCCATTGCTGAAACGGAGTCTCGGCTTGAATTGGTTGGAGGGGCAGGGGTGCTTTTCTGTTTCTGGCCAAAGAAATCTCTGGCATTTATCACATTTTACACGCACCGCATGTGCGTCTGTGAAGAGAGTGGGCCAATAGTACCCAGCTCTGATAATTTTCAAGGCCGTAGGCCTTCCAGAATGGTGTCCCCAAGGCATCCCGGAGTGGAATTCTCCGAGGACCCTGGGTTGGTCGGTTTCTTTGACGCACCGCAACAGGATGCCGTCAATGTTTTTGAAATAAAGCCCCTCGGGGCGAAGTACGTATTTCAAGGCGTTTAGCCTAAACCTCCTTCTTTGTGAGGCATTGAGGTGATCTGGGCATCTTCCGGTGCTGAAATACTGCACCAGGTCATTTGTCCAATCACTTTCCTCTGATAAGGAGTTGGCTAGGTTGGTGGTTGCTATCGGATCTTCCCACTTGCAGGCAGAGATCTCAGCTGCAGCGCTTCGGGCCAGCTCTTGGCACAAGGCTCGGCCTCTGATCAGCTTTGTTGGCCGTACCTCGATGTCAAACTCTTGGATTTTGGCAATCCATCCTGCCCTCTTGTGGCCAGGCTCTCCTTGTATGATGAAGTTCCTGACGTCCGGATGTATCACGAAGATTGTTATCCGGCTCGGGGAGACGAAGTGCCCGAACTTTCGGAGGGATTTCATGACTGCGTGAACTCGCCGCTCAATAAAATTGTACTTTTCTTCATGCGGCTGGATTACCTGGCTTAAGAACGCTATGGGGCGCTCTTCGCCATCGTCTCCCTTCGTGTCGGACCGCGGCGTAACTCTCAGGTTCTCCCACCGCGTACAAGATGAAGTCCTTGGAATAATCCGGGTTTATCAACACCGGAGCTTGTGCAATTCTGGCCTTGATCTCCTCAAAGGCCTGCCTTCTTTCGTCAGTCCATAAGAATTCGGCATTCTTTTTCAGCAGTTCGGCCATGGGCTTAATCACTTGTGCGAAGTCCGGTATGAACTTCCTCACGAAGTTGATTTGGCCGAAGAAGGACTGTAGCCCCTTCTTGTCGACTGGGATGGGCAAGCGGAGGAGGGCTTCTGCTCTGTCAAGATCCACTGCAAGGCCTTTCTCGGAGATGACATGTCCCAACAGCTTACCTTCTTTTACCGCGAAGACTGACTTCTTCGGGTTAATGGAAATGCCGAATTCACGACATCTCTCAAATATCTGCCGCAGGTGGGAAGCATGGTCCTCTCTCCTGTGAGAGAATACAATCATGTCATCCAAGTAGATGACAATGATCTTGTTAAGCAGCTTCTCGAAGGCCAGGTCCATGGCTCTCTCGAAATGTAGCGCTGGCATTGGACAGACCGAAGGGCATGCGCTGATAAGCGAACGTTCCCCATTTGGTGGTGAACGCTGTCTTATGCCGGTCTTCGTCTTTCACCCATATCCGGTTGTACCCAGAGAATCCGTCTAAGAGGGAGAATCTCTCGCGCTCCAAACAACTATGTGGAGGATCTGATCGATTTGGGGAAGCGGGTAATGGTCCTTCAGCGAGGCCTGATTCAGATTTCTGAAATCCACGCAGAGACGGATGTCTCCGTTCTTCTTCCTCACAAGAACCAGATTCGCAACCCAAGATGAATGCTTGATGGGGTAGATGATCTTGGCTTCCAGCATTTTCAGGAGCTCGGCTTTCATCATGGCTTCAATCTTCGGGTTTACAGCCCTCTGCTTTTGCCGGAAAGGTTTCGCACCATCTTCTAGCTCTATGGTATGCTGGATCATCTGTCTGTCATACCCCTTCAAGTCCTGGTAGCACCAGGCTACAATATCCGGGAACTCTCTGCATAATGATCTGATCTGCCCGAGTTCCTCTTCAGTGCAGTCCGTCCCGACCTTGATTGTTTTTCCAGGTTCAAGCTCCAGGTCGACGTACTGCTTGGGGTCTACTTTGATCCTGTGGGATATTGCTCTATCGTTCTGATCAAAGAGACTCTCTAATGTAATCAGTCCTTTTGGGACATGATTATTCTTCAATTGTATCAACCCCTCGTATTGCTCGTCATCAGGGTCTCTACCTTCGATTGTACATGCTTCGGTAACCAAAAAGTGACGATTTCCTCGTCACGACCAAACACCCGCCAGTGGGTGTCCTTATCGTGCACGTAAGGCCCGTAGATGGTACGAACCGGCTTCGGCTTCTGGACAGTTGTCATCACCGGAACGCACCGGCTCCAACAGTACGCCGTAATGTCAGCGTGCTTGTTCTTCTCACGTGATATGGCTTTGACATTCAACGAGTCGAATGACTCCATCAGGTCCCAGACACGATTACGATACGCCTTGAGGTAATGCTTCTTGGAGGCGCACTTATTCGTAATCTGGTTGCACACCAGCTCTGAGTCGCCAAAGATCTGCAGATGTTTTATCCCCAGCCTCTCCGCTTTTCTCAAACCCAAGCACAGGGCTTCATACTCCGCCGCGTTGTTAGTACAGCTCCAAGCCAGTCTGTAGGTGTAGTCCTTCTGGATCCCGGACGGGGAAACCAAGAGTACGCCTGCGCCGGCGCCATTTTTGCATCGGGCGCCATCAAAGAAAAGCTTCCATAGCTTTTCTGGTGCAGGTCCTACCTCTTTCTTGGCTGACTGGTCAAGTCTCTCAAGCTGAGTGACGGAGTAGCAGCCTTGCTCGGTCTCGATCATGGCATTGAAGTCCAGCAAGGAGAACTCATCCTCTACTTGCAACAGCTCAAGAGCTTGCTCTGTCATGTCTACCACCACCAGTTCTTCCGCTGTCAGCTGAACCATGCAGTTCTGTGACTCTTCTCCGGGTATCTTCTCTACTAGAAATGTGGAAGGCTTTTCGTTGTAGATCTTCAGTCTCCTTCCTTTGAAGGGCACTTCCATATGTGAGTAATCCAGAGACAGATACCCACCCAGCTTCGCAGTGAACTCCCTGGAGAGACACATGCCGAAGTAAGGTTCCAAGTCGACAACCACGACCTCTTGAATGACCACTATGTCAAGAGCTTTGTGCAGCCGGATCGGGATATCTTTGATAACACCAACTGTCTTGACAGGGGTGCCGTCTAGCCGCAAAGACACCTTGGCTGCTCCTTGTATACTCCATTCCGATCTCGTCGCAGACGTCTCTCGGCATAACAATCGTGGAGGCACCGTAATCCACCATACAGCTTGTGTACTATATACCCTTGCATCCGCAATGACAGATAGAAGAGAGGTGGTCTCGTTCTTTCCAATGGCGGAGACCGTCAGGGGGTTGAACCAAAACAACAGGCCGCGTCTGCTTGCCATGTTTTATGCTCTTCAAAGATTCCTGCAGCAGATCAACTTGACCTGGGAGCAGAAGAGCATCATACATACTTATCCTTGCGGGAGTCCTCTTTAGCTCATCCACTATGCTGTAGCCTGAAGTGCTAGCTCCCTCCGTTTCTTTCGCAGGCTCATACTTGGTCCGGTATTGCTGCGTGGCTTCGACTCTCTGTCTCTTTGTCAGAGACGGATATCTCAGCTTCTCCCGAGCTTGTTCTTTTGTTTCAGCTGGAGACGGAGCTGCGGGAGCTTTCGCTGCGGGAGGCTTGAGTGCAGGAAATTTTTCTTTGGCTGCGGGATGCCATAGCCTTTTGTCCGGTGGTAGCCCAGCAAGTTGCGCCTTTTCTCTTCTGGCGTATACCTTCAATGGCTTTGCTTGGGCCGCAGCAGCTTCAACAAGCTTTCTGTCCTCCTTGGCGGGGAGCAATGCCGGATCTTCTTCCTTGGGACGGCAAAGTTGCCTTCATCGTCCAGGATCATGTAAAGTTCATCCTCTATGGCGCTGCCCGCCAGGGTCTGGAGGTAATGCTGATGCAGCGTGCAATCTTCTTCTGAATGCGGGTCGTTGCACGTGGAGCACCAGTTAACCTGGTCGGAAGTGCCAGGTTGATCCTCAATGGCCGCATTTCTTGCAGGGGGTGCCTTTGAACTTGCCGTTCTGCGGCTTGATCTTTTGTCAGTGTCGGAGGAGGATATGGCCTCCTTGGAACAAACTCCATCTGGGCCTGCTTCTTCTTCAAGATAGTCATGTCATTTGACATGGTATGGTATCCAGATGCCGCAGCCCGTACCTCTTGGAGGATTTTGTTCGAATATCATTGTCTGCAGGTGGCAACTGAGCTGGCGGAGGTAATGCAGCCAATGGCGGGGGTGCAGAATACTGCGCGTACTGAGGGGGAGCTGGGAGTGCGGGATACTGCGGAGGAGGAGGCGGCGGGTTAGGATAATGAATTTGTGGCGGGCCGTAAGGGTTTACGACTGGCGCCGGATTCCATGGCTGCTGGGGGTGCTGACTTGAAGATGACGGCATCACACCAGAGGCCGATGGGTACTGGGACTGAGGAAAGTCAGGGTAAATGGGTGGTTGTACCCTATGCGGGAGCCTGCCTATGGAGATTATATCCATTTCGGCTTGTTGGGCAGCTTCGTACAGTAGGGAATGAATCGACTCGGGCTATCTTCAGCAGTAGGCAGATGTCAGAGTTGAATAACCTCAAGTAGTAGTGCGCAGCTCGACCCGTCGAAGGTCGCAGTTCGCGAGGTACTCGCTTCCAAGACCTCGCAAACCTTATGTTGAAGTCCGACACCTCCTCTTGGGGGTGTCGCCAGATGCTTTGGAACTGATGCAACAGCGAAGAGGGATCAGCAGACTCGTTGCATCCTTTTACAAGCCTGCCAACCAGCTGGCGCCACCCCGTGATAGATCCCTCTGGCAGAGATCTCCACCAGTAGAGAAGTTTTCCCCTTAGGGAAAGAGCCAGTAGGCGGGTCTTGACACTCTCGTCTGTGATGGAATGTAGCGCAGCCAAGGCCAAAATGTCCTGGATGTGCTCGTACGCCGTTTTGCCGTAGCCATCGTAAGTAGGGATGGACTTTAGGGCAGCGGGGGGCACAGCTTGTTGTCCGACTAGGGCCAAGGGCCCCGTGGAGTCTACCGCCGGGAAGAGATCGTCATCATTCTGCTGAGCAGCCATTTCTTCCTCTCCTCCGGTAGTGTACTCGGTATCGGTACCGTCCGAGGATGTAGATTGCTCTTCAACCTCGGCCTCTTCGATTTCGGGCTCGGATTCGTCTATGCGAGCTTGGTGGTCAGCCAGCCTGACGCGCTCTCCTGGAGCGGCAATGTCAATTTCGTAAAGATCAGGCTGGTTTCCCGGATTCCTTGCTCTCCACCTTCTTGTATGCATGAAGGCGCTCGGACCGGTCTTCACGGACTCAGAGAATATTCAAGTACTTGCGTAGTCGCCAGTGTTCTCGATTCTAACAAGAATGAAGCGAACACCAGTTGCTTCGATTCTCGTTTTGGGGTGGGAAACTTCCATGTCCCACCGGGCGTGCTGCAGAAACTGTTGGTTACGAATCTGCCATTAGGAAAGGATTTGGTTAAATGCGCCCCAGATTCGCCCACCGATTGAAAGGCCGGAAGGAAGGAATGCCTTCCGTGCCAATCTCCGGAGAAGGCCGGCTTCCTATGGGTTTTCTCAATTGTTTTAGCTAAGAGTACAGGAAAGAGATAAAAATGCGGAAAGAGATTCAAATGTGATTTGAGTTGGGTGGGGGGAATAAGCAAAGACGACAACGATCAATCACCACTACTAACAAGAATTAAATACGTAACACACCATAGAAACTACAGCTGTCATACATCCTATGTATCCTCTATCTATGCATTCCGAGGAATACTTAATCATCAAATACCGGAATCCGGAGTTCAAAGATAACAAAGAAGCAATGAAATAAGCAACATGAGGCAGAAATGACAAGTAAAGGCAGCATAAAGAATGATAACAACAAAATAGAGCCAAGTGTGTGTCTTGCATTCAGAAGCAAACGTATAGCTACAATGGTTCCCTAGCAGGATATCCCCCTTCCACCCTTTACAATGAAGTGGTGCGGCTATTTATAGCGCAATTCCCCCCATTACAATCCTCGGGCACAAAATCCCAGACAAGACAATAGCTGACAAAAGCGGCGAAAGAGCCGCCGATGTTGACTCCTCGCAGACAGGGACCGTACCGGCAAAGCAAGGTCCACCTGAAAACTCGGCAGCTACATGGCAGTGCGGTTGATGAGACTTTGCGTCAACTTAAATGCGGGTAGCTGCGGTAGATAGAACTTTGTGTCACATGAATGGAGGTAGCTAGAGGAGGTGATTTGGGCCATGCTTGTCCTTTTTCCCATCACATCTCGGCTCGGATCCCGAGGCTGGACACTTGTCAACTTCTGACGGGGTGCATCTGCCTTGGAAGACAGCTTCTCTCTTGTGTCCTACTTCGCCTGGAAACGGAGCGCAACTGGGTAGCGCAAGCGGGGAACAACGCAGTTGGGGAGGCCTCCGTGCCTTAGTCAGTTTTTGGGCTGCTTGATGGATCTTGCCCAACCGCACACAGGTCAGAGGGCGCAGCCCGACTTCGCTGCGAAGTCGGGTTGCGCACTCCAGCACTTAGTCAATTTGGCTGCTGCTCGGACTGCGCGCAAGAAGGGGAGCGCACCCCGACTTCGCTGCGAAGTCGGGTTGCGCTCCGGCACTTAGCTGATTTCTGGAGACACTGCTTCCCAAGTGCGCACAGGAAGAGGAGCGCACCCCGACTTCGCTGCGAAGTCGGGTTGCGCTCCCATACTTAGCCAAATTCTGCTCATTTTCGGTCAGCTTCCGCACTTCGCATTCCCTAGTGCGCTCGAACTTAAGGGCGCACCCCGACTTCGCTGCGAAGTCGGGTTGCGCTCTTAGACTTAGAATTTTTCAGGGAATGTGAGATCTGTTTTGGGAATTCTGACCGAAGAAAGAACAAGGGGAAAAGGGAGGAATGAAACTGACAGAAGGGGAGAAAGGGAACAGTGGAGAAAGGGAAAGGAGATGGAGGGAAGGGAGAGCAACATACTTACAAAATTTTGAAAACATGGCACCCCGTGCAAAATGTGGCAACAAGTCTTCCTCCACTTTCATCCATATTAAAAGTCATCCCTCCAACTACGCAAGTGCCAAAAGCTTGTTGCCAAATATTATGGTCCCTACCAGGTCTTACAGTGGATTGGTGCCACTGCCTACAAATTGGCCCTACCATCTACATCCAAGATTCATCATGTCTTTCATGTATCCTCTCTCAAGAAGGTATTGGGCAATCAAGTACAAGTTCAATCTGCTTTACCTAAATTGGATGAAGAGGTTTATATCTTGCTCGAGCAAGAACAAATTTTCGACCACAGGACGCGTACTCTTCGTGTAATCACTGAAATTCTTGTTCAGTGGTGAGGATTACAACCAGAAGATGCTACGTGGTAATCCCTCTAGTAGCTAAAGCACCAGTTTCCTCATCTACAACTTTGAGGACAAAGCTTTTTTGAAGGGGAAGGGCATGTTAGGACCCCATCCTAACACCATTTTGTAATTGTCATTTGATTATTGTAATGACCCACTTCCAACGTGGGGATCCCTTTATAATGTTATTGTGTAATATTTTGTAATGGTATGTGGCAAGTAAGGTGCCTAGACAAGTGGGCCATTTCATGTAACCATTATCAAGAATGTAATTGCTATTTGGTAGAAGATTCTAGATCAAGAGGCATTTTGCATGTAAGCCAACTCTTAGGGTTAGGGTTGCATCAAATGTATCTTTAAAAGACATGGATCCATGAACGAATGTATATTTTTGCAAATTAATGAAAGTATTGAAGGAGGTTGCCCCTCGAAGAGACCTGCAATTCCTACAATTCTATGTTGTGGGATTGTTTAATTATGCATCTACTTTCTGCATTGTGGTATTTTGTTATTTCATGAATCTCTGTTTTATTACAGTATTTGTGTGAGTGGGTTTATTTTAATAGTAGGTTCCTAACATTCCATCCCCACAACCCGCATTGTTTGTAAATTTTGGTTGTCTCTACGGTTTTGGACATAGTTACTTCTCATTTCTCTGCATCCACATAACCCTCTCTGCAAACTATGACACCTAGTCATTTTCCTAGTGAAATTGTTAAGTATGTGTGAGAGAAGATGTCCTGAAGATCCTATTCAGCAAATGTTTGTTGACGACAACTTTTCCTTGATGCAAAATGCCTGAAGGATAATCACTCATTGTCTCTTCATACAAAACAATGAAGTTCAAGTACGCACCACCTTTTAAGATGGCGATCTCTTCAAAATGGGAAAAATGTGGTTGACATGGAAATGGCAATGGGAGACTTCAAGAATTTAACTTGGGTCATCATTCAATAGGACAAATACGTAGCAATGCATAATTCAAAAATTATCAAGGCCTCTGTTTTCAAGCCACTTTTTTCATATGTTGAGTTGGTAGTAGAATGTGCCAAGCTCTTCAATAGCAAAGATAAGTACATCCAAGAAGCACAAGGGAAGAAGATGACCAATCACAAG
This sequence comes from Wollemia nobilis, assembly GCA_028583015.1. NCBI lineage: Eukaryota > Viridiplantae > Streptophyta > Pinopsida > Araucariales > Araucariaceae > Wollemia > Wollemia nobilis. The sequence goes on from JAQPPZ010007914.1 coordinate 506,205, forward strand.
AATGCTATGATCACTATGGTCTTCAAACCTTCATTAGACACTACAACCATTTCCCTAACCAAGAAGGATGTTGTGGAGATGTAGAAGAAGAACAAGGCCAAATACCTGAAATAAATGTAGCATTGGGTGAAGACAAACTAATAGGACACTCCCTATAGTGCCTGTGTTAACCTGCATAAAAGCGATTTCATAGAGGAAGTGGGAGACACCATTGTCCTACTTAACAAACTAGGCAAAGAGCATGGGTCCATGGGGTTTCAGCCATAGATGTATATCTTCTTGAAAATAATTTCTATGAAGAACGAGAAGATTGATTGGGCATATCTCATCAGCATACAACTATGTGAGCAATTACCAAGCTGGAAAAGAAAAAAGAGTTCTATGCGAGCTCTTATTTTACCTACATTCTCTTGAGAATAACTCTTCAAGGGAAAGCAATTGCAAGACAACTCTAGACCTATCTCTCATCTTCAATTTGTGGATGACTCTACTCTTTTAGGTAAAGCTACAGTTAAGGAAGCTTCTAATATTAAGCAAATCATTAGCTGTTTTTCTAAGGCTACTGGGCAATTGATCAATGAAGACAAATCTAAAGTTATTTTCTTTCACTCGCTCTGCTAGACAGGAATCCATGGTCTTGGATAAATTAAGATATAAGAAGACCTCTCTTCCAATCACTTATTTAGGTATACCCATAAATATTCAAAGGCAGAAAAATAAAGATTGGAATTGGTTGTTGGACAAAGTCAAGAAGAAAATTGGAAAGTGGACCAACAAGTGGCTTTCTTCTGGGGGTAGAATCACCTTGGTAAAATCAGTCCTTCAAGTTATTCCTATTTATGTTTCTTCTGTTTTGAATATCCCAAAGGCTGTTCTTCGAGAATTGGATCAAATCAGTCATCGTTTCCTTTGGAGTGGTACTAAGGAGAAAATAAAATGGGCCTTGGTGAAATGGGATACTTTGTCTTCCTAAGAGTGAAGGGGGGTTAGGATTCCGGTCTTCTATTAATAACAACAAAGCTTTAGCTGCTAAATTATATTGGAGGATGTTGCATAACCCCAATGCTCTTTGGGCCAATAATCTCCGTGCTAAATATGCTGAGAACAAAAGTCCTAAAGACCTTGTTCGCTATCAACTTCCTACCAAAGGTTCTCCCATTTTAGTAGTTCTTAAGACTGGTGAGGATTTGATAAAGAAAAAATTATTTTGGATCATTCATAATGGTCAACAGGCAAATTTTTGGACAGATTCTTGGGATGGTCACAAGCCTTTGATAACTCAGTTTCTCGATTGGAGGCCTTGGATGGAGGAGCTTCACCGAGCTAATTGGATAAAGGTGGCTAATTACTGTTGGTACCATATTGGTAATTCAAAGGTTGGTAGATATTGGATCCCTATTGAGGACTGGCCTATTCAAATCCCAGAAAGGCAAAGACAAGATATCCAAGGCATCCTTCATATGAGATCCCTCTCTTGGTCCCATGAAAAAGATTGTTTTGGATGGAACAACACTACTAAGGGTGAGTATTCAGTTGCTCAAGGTTATTTGACCTTATGTCATAATAATCCCAACCATTCTTTTGACATCTTTTCTCGATTGTGGGCTCAAAAGCTTTGGCCTAAGGTGAGGTTCTTTAATTGGCTTTTATTGCATCGTAGGGTGCTTACTGGTGAGCAACTTATGAAGCGTGGTTTTCATAGCCCTTTTAGATGTGAAATGTGTGAAGAGAATGTAGAAAATCTCAACCATCTTTTTATTGAGTGTACTTTAGCCTCTGAGCTATGGAGGAGAATGGCCACTTTACTTGGCTTACAGTGGTCCAATTTTTTTACTTTTGAACAACTTTGGAGGGATTGGCCTAATCAAGAGGGTGTTGATCATTTTATTAGGCAGTTAGTTTGGATGGGTTCTACCATTCTTCTTTGGAATATTTGGAATGAAAGGAACAACCGAATTTTTAATCAAGATAGGAAGGATATTCACTATATTTGGCAAAAGACCATAGCCAACTTAGTTGAATTAGTCCATCATCCTTAATCACACCCAAAACTCCCACCAAAGATGGGATCAAGTGATGCAAAGATTGAAGATTAAATCTTCTAAGGGCAACCAACTTAAAGGGAATGTGAGTATTAGTAGGATGGATAGGACTAGAAATTGGCAACCTCCTCCTAAGGATTTTGGAAAAGCCAATACTGATGGAGCCTCTAGAAGGAACCCTGGAAAAGCCAGTGTGGGAGGAATTGGTAAACTTTCATATGGCTCCCTGGTTTTTACTTTTGCTGAGAATTTGGGTATTCTTTCCAATAACCTTGCTGAGGGGTATGGTATCCTCAGAGGCCTTCAGGAGGCTACTAAGGTTGGATGGGAAAAGGTGTTAGTTGAGTTTGACTCTCAACTTATGATTAATCTCTTGAAGACTCCTAAGAATCATAAGGTAGATTGGAGAATAAAAAGAATTATTGAGAAGATTCAATTAATCCAGATGGGATTTTTGAAAGTTGATTACAATCATGTGGTTAGAGATCAAAACAAGAGTGCTGATGCTTTAGCTAATTGGGCTTTGGACAAAGGTGATCTTACTTGTTATGGCCACCCTCCTATATGGTGGACTTCTCAAATTAGGGAAGCTCTTCTTTCTATCATTTCTTTGGATGCCTCCAGTTCTGAAGGTACCTAGTTTCTTCTTGTTTTTTTTTTTTTTTTTTTTTTGCTTCTCTTTGGTTCATTCAGTTTTTTTTAGTTCCTTAGCTCATTCTATTTTTTATTTTGTTTCCTCTGATGATTCTTACCTTAATAGTCTTCTGGTCTAGATAGGTCATTGTTATGTTCAATTTTTTTTTTCTTTTTTCTTTTATGTTTTTTTTGTTTAGTTTTTAAAGGTGGGTGGGTTCTTTTGTTTTGTTTTGTTTGTGTTCTTTGTGTTGTTTTTTGTTGTTCATGTGTTTTTGTTGTTTTGTGTTTTTTTTTTATGTTTTTTGTTATTGTTCTTGTGTTTTTTTCGTTCTTGTTCTTGGGTTTCTCTTTGTTTGTGTTATTTCGTGTTTTTATGTGTGAGTGTTTTCTATGTTTTTTGTTTTTGTTTATTGTCTGTTGTTGGTTGTTTTTTGTTTGTGGCTTTGGTTGTGTTTATTTTTCATTTTTTTTTTGGGTTATGTCTTTGTAGTGTTCTGTTGTTTTTGTCTTGTTTGTGTTTTGTTATGTGGTTCTTGTGTTTTTCTATGTGGTTTGTGTTGTGGTTTCTTTTATCTTATTATGCGTGTTTGGTTGTGCTTTTGTTTTTGACAAACTGAAGGAGCATGTTTTTTATTTTATTTTATTATTTTTGTTGTTATTTACTTATTTTTAAATTGGTTGTGTGTGTTTGTTTGCTCCTTGAGTATGTCAAAGGTGGTAGGCCATGTCCGAGTCCTAGGCGTCTTTGGCGGAATGGATACCCCTGCGTCCTTGGGTCTTACCCGAAAGTGGCATCCCTTTTGGGATGTTTTCCACAAATAATTAAAAAAAAAAAAAACAAGTCTTATAAACATCATAAGTGAGGAGTATGGAAAATGTTTTTCCAATATGCAGTAATGTAGTCTAGATGTATGTACAACGAGTGGTCCTCGTAATAATCTTGTAATAGTCAATCCAAAAACACAGCATGTAAATATCTACCACAAATTGTGACATCTAACGCGGCATGTAATCTAGATGTACGTACAATGGGTGGTCCTCATTGTCTAGATGTACATACACCAAGCAGTCCTAGGACGACTAGAGGAAACTTCAACTACTGATGGTGTTGACATTATTTTGGTAGTGCAATGTCAACCTTGGGAAATCAAGGTGCACAAGGTTCAAATAGTATAAACATGTTGCACAGCATAGTGCAAGTCTCCATAGAGCACCATGGCATAAAGGATGCAAGTTCCTTTTGAAGACAGAACAAGGTAGCTACAACATGAAGTGAGAAATCATAAGATCATGGCATGCAGCTTGGGGAAGTACCTTCAAAGGACATTGTGTCTGGCAACAAGTCTCCAAAGAGCTCAAAGCACACGAGTTTAAAAAAGGAAATGTAGCTCGTCACCGTACCAACTTAAGAATGCCAATGCAAGGCAGATTTTAGGAAGCAAAACGTCTGAAAAGCCTAGGAAAACCAATTTATTAAGATGTCATTGAGAACCAGACCTAAATAAGCTCACCCACAATCAAGACGTTACATGCACAAGTAGAGCTCCAGTCACAACATGGATGCATGCCACGATCACAAAGATCACTAGCCAAGAAGATTAGTTTCGGATCAAATCTACCATGTTTTCCTTGGACTGGATCAAATTTGCCATGTTTTCCTTTGAATGGATCCAATCTGCGATGAAGACAAACAAGTTACATTATTGCAAAGTTAGGCTCTGTTGGTTACGAATCTGCCATGAGGAAAGGATTTTGGGTTAATGCGCCCAGATTCGCCCACCAGCATGAAAGGCCGGAAGGAAGAGATGCCTTCCGAGCCAATCTCCGGAGAAGGCCGGCTCCTTTTGGGGGGTTTCTGATTTAAGCTAAGAGTACAGGAAAGAGATAAAAGAACAGAAAGGAATTTACAAATATACGTGGAGGTTGGTGGGGGGAACTAACAGTACGGGAACACACCAATTACCGCTACTTACTGCATTATAAACACAAAGCATGACTAAGAACTGCAAAATCTATGTGTACTCCCGATACCTAAGCAGTGTATGCACAGCCTTCAATGATCCCCTAGCAAACATTCCCTACAAGGAACTAACAGCACGGCAATGCATCAATCACCAGATACATACACTAACATGGGTAGAAAGCAAACCTAGAGATATCAGAGCCAGGTATATGTGTGACGTAGAGAATTTAACCGCACAGCTTCAATGGCTCCCTAACAGACATTCCCTACAAGGAACTAACAGTACGGGAGCGCATCAATCACCAGATACGGACCAGCAACATAACACATAACTAATGGAACTGCTACCACATCTATTCTATGTATCCTTTAAACTATTAAGTACAGAAAATGCTCAGACAAGCGATGCTAAAGGCACCTGATCACCAAATGCTGAAATGAATCAACGAGCCGTGACACAAAGTTAGCCTTAGGCATGAATATAAAGAAAGGCAACATAAAAAATAGAGACAAGAGAACGTAACCAGGCACACGGATTATATTTATAAGCAGAAGCACGGTTACAATAGGCACAGTGGTTCCCTAACAGACATTCCCCTTCCACCCTTTACAATGAATTCATGGTGGGTTTTTATAGCCCGAGTCCCTCCCGTTACATTAATGGGCACAAGGTCCCAATCAAACATAAGCTGACAAAAGCGGCGAAAGAGCTGCAAATGCTGACCATTTGTCGGACCGGACTGTACCCGCAGCATGGTCTTCCTGGAAGCTGGACAGTTTCATGGCGGTGTGTTGGTCTGAACTTTACTCTGGCAGTGATGCGGGTAGCTGGAGCAGGTAGAACCTCCAATCGGCTTTAAATGAGGTCACTGGCACAGGCAGTGCAGCCCACGCTCGTCCTTTTGCTCGGCACGTTTCGGCCCAAATCCCGGAGCCGGACACTTGTCGGGTGATGGATGATGTCGTATGACACGTGTCTGCCTTGGAAGGCAGTTCGTCCAACTTCGCTTGGGATCAGAGCGTCTCGGGTTGCGCGGGCAGAGAACAATGCAGTCGGGAAGGCCTTCATGCCTTGGTCAAATTCTGAGTTTGTCTCCCCACTGCGCACCTATCAAGGGCGCACTCCGACTTCGCTGCGAAGTCGGATCGCGCACAGGTGAAAACTGGTGTCTGTCGCCGTACGGACTTGCTCCAGCACTTATCATTTTTCTGTCAACCTGCCAGTTGCAAGGTGCGCCCAGAAAAGAGGGCGAAGTCAGACTTCGCACTAGAACTGGGCGAAGTGCGAACTTCGCACCCAGACTGGGCGAAGTGCGAACTTCGCACCAAAACTGGGCGAAGTGCGTACTTCGCACCCAGACTGGGCGAAGTGCGTACTTCGCACCAACACTTAGCCATTTTTCAGGTAACTTGCTGGAAAGTTTGAAAATCAACTGAGGGGCTCCGAGAAAGGGGGAAAGAAAGAGAATGCGGGAAAGAAAGAGGAAGGGAGAGCAGAAGAAAGGAAAATAGAGGAAGAGGGAAAAAGAAGAGCAGCATTGTTACAAACTTGAAAACATTGCACCCCGTGCAAAATGTGACAACTGGCTCATCAAAGTCCCGTGAGCTTTCATCCTCGTCTTAAAAACTTTAGAACAAGATACTAGTAGTTTTGCATAGACAAATATCTTATATTTGCAAGTACACTATAGGCAACATGCCCCACTTAGAATGTGAGGATGTTGTGGATTGTTAATCACGGAATTGTGGAATCGAGGAGTGCCAAAATGAAGGTTGGCCAACATAAAACCCAAATATTGCGATCTGAACTAGAATGAAACGAGACCCAAATCATAAATAGGATCAGAATGCTCTGATACCACTAATGTGGAAAATATTTAGATGATTTTTTTATTCCATAGAATTCCTTTTAAAAGGATACATATACCCAAATGGGCATAACAAAATAATAAGACAATGAATTACCTTGAGGTGGCAAGCCTAAAACAAATGGATTAAATAAGTAAATACAGAGTTATTACAACAAATAAAAACAAATAATAAAAAAGCCTGACTAAAATTCCTCATCAAATGCCTAAGTACGTAAAAGTAGTCATGTTCTCCACCAACTCCCCTTTTTAGGAATACTATAACATAGCAAAGGCATCAAATTGTCTTTGAAGGTAATCAGGGAAGTGAGAGAGGAATGCCATATCATCAGCAAAGATAAGTATTGTAACCAAAATATGTTGTAATATGTAAACATCATCAAATGAATATGCTACCAAAGAAATTCCACTTATATAAGTACCAAAGAGAGATGATGAAAGAGGGAAGCCATGTTTAATGAATTTAAATTTATAAACTACATAAAAAAAATGTCCAATTTTAGATTCTTGAATCTAAATCTTCAAAAATGTAAAAACTCCATGGATGAAAACTAAGCCACTATTCTCTACAAGGACCAAATAAATTAGTAAAAACATAAATTATTAATTAAGAATTTCAGACATCCAGCCAAACTAAAAGTTATTTTCCCTATAATAAAAAAGGATTTCTAATGTGTGTTGTCTTTTAGAAGCTCTAACTTCTTGCTAGTAATATCTTGATAGCAATTCTCTCTTATTTTTATCTTGATATTGACTAAAACTATCTACTCACTGTCATCATGGTGAGAATATTGGATCATCCAATTTAGCATCTCATAAAACTTACAATAGAAAGGGATTTGAAGATGGTTAAGACCCAATCCCCATTTCCATCCGCATGTTGGCATCCACCATGACGCAAATTTGCTTTGTTCAAGCAGCACATAAGATATCACATTAGTGCACAATTTAAAACACAAAAATATGATATGCATTCAAATAAAAAAATACTACAAAATGCAATGAAAGCCAACATAGTAAGAAAAGGATCAAAAAATTGTTATGATGCCTGACATAATCCAGTTCAATATTTCTTATTGGTGCTTTGTGTTGGTCATTATAAATTTTTAAAGTCAAGGACATTGTTTCATGTAAATATCATCCAGTTGCTTTGTTCTTAATTAAGAGAGTATTTTGCAGATATCTGATTATCCCACAAACAAAAGACAAACTAATGTTGGATGCAGAGCAATTGCAAGGATTTGCAATAATTTGGTTTGAGAATTTGGAAACAGAAAAGAACAAGACATGGAAATACTTGAAATCAGATTCAAAGAGTGAATTCAAAAATGGCATAAAAATGTTTAAATCATTACAAGCTATTAGGATTGGAATATGAAAATGGAGAATTAATTAAAGATTCCAACTGTGGAATAGTGAACGTAATTCGGATGCTAGGTAAAACCAATATGCAATCAACTAAAGCAGAAATCCTTTGTTAACGGAGTGCAAAGTGTTTTAAAAGAATACCAACATCTAGCTGCCAAGCATATAAGAGGATGGTAGTTGTGAAGGAACGGAAACATATTTACTCAAAGACTGGAGGAGAAGAAGACTATGATACTTGCCTGAAGATGGTAGTAAAGATATTTGATATATCTGTTCCTACAAGGGAGGCTAAACCTGAAAAATTAAGAGCATGAAGGTTGATATTGCATACATATGGACATAATAAAGAGTTCAGACAAGTTGTGTCATAAATACCCAAGTTAATAGTGAGTGTCCTTTTAATTTTAAAGGACAAACTAAAGGAGAAGCAGCAAGCCTTCTTAATTCAGATTGTTGGAACAAGGGAAGGTTCTAGAAACAATCTAAGTCAGAGATCCGATGACAACAGCAACTATTATAGGCAGAACCAGAGATCACCCTTTGAAAGAAATGGAAAAAGGATAGCCTACAGTCCAACATCAAAATCACAATAAGTGTGGACATGAATGCCTACAAAAACAAAAACACAATTATGTGCTAAATGTTGACCCAACAACCGTGTGAATGAAGATTCTCACTACTTGAAATCAGGAAATATGATTCAACTAGAAGAACAAGACTTGATGGGGCTGCTAAATGGAAAATGGAACCTGATATGCATGTAGAAAAACAAAGGATGCATGATGCCATGCAGGCAAATTAATGATCTTAATAGCCAATTCAGCAATAAAGGATGGTGCAAGGCTACCAATGTGCCAGCATCTATCCAAGGACCTCGAAAAGACTGATCCATGAGTAAGAATCATATAGATGATTAGAATTAAAAGTGAGTCAAGAAGAAGAAAAGTTGGAAATGCTCAAAGAGACCGGTCCACAAGCAAGAATCATAGTGATGATTGGAAGCAACTGTGAGACGAGAATAAGATATGTTGGTCAAGCATGTAAAGAAACAAAAAGAGGATTTGACACCACTCCATAGACTGCTAACATTGGTTAGGGGAACACTAGTAATCATGGCAATGAAGTTATTAATGGAATATATTAAAGAAGGCCTCAATACCAAAACAAAAAATAGCCATAGATATTAGTGGCTTACTCCTAAGCAATATAATAACTGATGGAGGATCAAGCATAAACATCCCCAAATAAAGTCTGAAAGCAATTGAAATCAAGATACATCCAAGAGGTATCTTGCCTTCACAAGAGATTATAATCATGAAGAATATATTATCGGTATGCATTTTGGTTATGACAATGGTAGACGCATTATCAACTAGTACTTGAGTGAATTACAAAATAGAATCACTTAAGTGAACTTAAAAATAGAAAATCACTTAAGTGAATTTCAAATAGAATTAGAAATGTCCAAAACCACTTCTAGCACGTTCATACTTAAGCTTGTGCAAGAATTTCCTGTCCGAGCTACATTTCTCAACACTCCCTCTTAGCGAGGAAGGAATTCTACACCAATCCAAGTTTGTCTTTGAATGCTTCAAACTTCCCTTTCACTAAGGGCTTGGTTAGAATATCTACCTGCTAATCTGTGGGAATATGTTGAAGCTTTACGGCTCCCTTTTGAATCCTGTCTCGTATGAAGTGATATTTGATGTCTATGTGTTTGGACTTGTCATGAAATACTGGATTCTCAAAGAGTTTGATACAACTTTGATTATCACAATATATCACCGTGGGATCCAACTCCTGATCAATCAATATCATAAGCAACTTGCGAAGCTAGATGGCCTCACAACTAGCAATATTGGCGGACATGTATTCGACCTCTGTTGAGCTAAGTGCCACAGAAGTTTGCTTCTTGCTGAACCAGGATATTATGCCTGATCCCAAGCTAAAGCAGCACCCTGTGGTGCTCTTCCTGTCTGCTATATTTCCTGCCCAATCTGAGTCAGTATACCCCTGCAACCTCACTTCACCATCTCCAAGATATCTTAGACCATACTCCACCGTGTCCCTCAAGTATCTGAGCACATGTTTTGTTGCTACCCAATGCTCCTACCTTGGCTCCACCATGAATTGACTCAAGGTGTTCACTGCAAAACATATATTTGGTCGAGTGTTGACCAAATACATCAAGGATCCTATTAGATGCCTGTACAACGTAGGGTCCACCAATTCTAAATCTAAAGTTGTCATCTTCTTCAGATTAGGGATCATGGGTGTGGCCATAGGTTTGCAATCCTCCATTTGAAACCTCTTCAGGATCTCAACTGCATACTTACCCTGCCCAAGGAATATCTCCCCTAGTCTCTGCCAAACCTCCAAACCCAAGAAGTAATGCATCATGCCAATGTCCATCTCAAACTCAACTGCCATATATGCTTTGCACCCTGCAATGAGCTTCTCTGCACTCGTAAGAAACAAGTCATCTACATATAGCACCAAAATGAGTAGATAAATCCCAACAAATATGTAATATAGATTAGGATCTGCATTACTTTTGGCGAAGCCCACACTCTGCAAGTATCCATCTATCTTGGAATACCATGCTCTCGATGCCTGTTTGAGTCCATATAAGGCTTGCTTCAGCCTACAAACATGGGACTCCTTCCCTTTTGTTAGAGTTACTATGTTAGTAACTATGATTATTACCTCATTTGGTTAATTGTAAAATTCACCTAGGTAGAGTTTTATTTACCGTATGGTAAAAAGTAGCTTGTTACTTTTTACCACTAGGTTATTTCTATTTACTATTTACCTAGGTTAGTAAGTTAGTCATTGTAGTCATTTTGACTACATTGTTAGTGGTTTGCTACCTTCACGGGGGGCAACCTTTTACGCGTTATTTGTTAAGCCCTAACTTAGGATATTATTTAGTTAATATTCCTAAAGTCTATTGTTAGTTCTCTAATGTGCTATTTAAGCACTTGATTATCAATAATTATTCTAATGCTTCTCGCCCTAACATTGGTATCAAAGTTGCGGCTACGGAGGATGCAAGGCGCACACTGGGCAAGGCGGGAGTCTCTCTCGTTCCAGGCACACACTGGGCAAGGTGAGTCTCTCTCTCGTTCCAGGCACTTGGACAAGGCGGGAGGAATTCTCTCGTTCCAAGGGCACTTTGGTTGGATTTATTTTTCTAAGGTTTACTTCAAATTTATTTTGATTCGTTGATATATTTTAAGAAATTTTTGACCAGACAGCCTAGACTGCCAGCCTGCAAACCGACTAACAGCTTGTTAGGCTGCCATTGATCCATGGGGCACGTAGGCCGAGGCCAGCTCCTACATCACTGGAGCTAGCCGGCCTCACCACCTCCCTGTGAGAGTCCAGGGAAGCGGTGCGCACTACAGCGCGAGGGCAGGAGTACCCTTGCGCCCCCAGAACCATCGACCGGCCATCGGAGAATTTTCTCCGACGACCGGCTAGCTCCCGAAAACCGAGAGCTGACGTCCCCTGACCCGAGGGCAGGAGCACCCTCGGATCTGATGCGAGGCGCGGACCCCCCCGCCACGAGAGGGCCGGCAGGTGCCCTCCCGCAAGACTAGAGTTGTCAGACGGCCGACAGCGCCCCCCTCCGATCACCGACAAGCGGCCGAGCGCTCCAAGAGGGGGAGGAGGGCCCTCCCTCGGGACCGACGACCGGGATCTGAGAGGGCAAGCGGCCCTCCGATCACCGATGACCGGCCACGTGAGGGCACGATAGCCCTCACACAAACCTGGTCACTGACAGAGGGACAACCCTATCAACCCCGACCTAGACACTCTGACCGGCACGGATCCCGAGATCCAACCACCAAACCTAGACCTAGACTGACACCTAGACCGACGCGACAGGTGACTAGGACTCTGTCCGACACGTGGACAGTTCTGAGGACTGGCTAGGACTCTGACCTACTCGCGGATCGAGGACTCTGGCGGGACACGCGGCACGAGGAGGATACCTGATCAGTGGACACGCGGACAGTCCTGAGGACTACTGACGTCACCCTGACCGCGCACGGCTTTGCTAACGTGGCGATCGATGACGCGGTGACCTGGCTATGTTGAGGGCGTCATACGAGTGACTGACATATCAATGAGGGATTCGTCAAAGTGGGTGCATACATGGCAATTTTTGATTCGTGGAACGGCTGGCAAAAGAAGGGTTGGTGATTGTCCGAAGGTAATCACTTTAAAAGGGGCGCGATTGCCCTTTTAAGAAGGTAAAAGTTTATCGCGGGACAAATGTGGGACTAAAAGTCCTACATTTGTTTTCTCCCACCGTGTGAAAGGGAAGGCTTCAAATCAAAGGTGCCTTCCCTTCACATCCGTCGGGCGTTGTAGCCCGATCGGTGCTAGCCGCCCGCGGTAAGGCTCCCGACGTGAGGTCGGGAGTTTGACTCTTGTCGGGCGCCTCCCACCATTTTTTTAGTAAATGGTGAGAAAGCAATAAGGGCCGTGAACCTTATGAAAAAAACCTAAGGTACTTTCAAATTTTTTTTGTATTTTTTTTTAATTAATTTTTTAGTATTTTATTTATTAATAATTTAATGTTATTTTATATTAAATCATTTTTTTTTATAAAAAATGATTTTTTAAATAAAAATAATTTTTATTATTAATAAAATTATACTTAAAATTAATTAGAATAAATTCAAAAGAACATTAAAGGACCTTTTTTTTTGCAACTTCAACAAAATAGAGCTTTTGTTTTCTCCCAAAAAGGGGATATAAGACATATAAGAGCACCATTTTTTTTGCAAAATTAGGAGACCTAAATTCTTCTCAAACCTTGTTAATTTAGCATACAATAAAGGATCAAAATTGAATTCTTTTTTGCCAAATTGTAACACAAGGAGACACAAAATTTTTGCAAAATTCAAAGGCAAAGTGTGCATTTGTTTTTCTCCAAGGGGGATATAAGACATAAAATTGCACATTCTATTTTTTGCAAAATTGAGAAGAAATTGAAGACCTTGGGTCCACTAAAACCAAGTCGTGTGTCGACTGGTTCTGGAAGCCTTTCAAACGCGGGTCGTGTGTCGACTTGTCTTGGAAGGAGTGCTAATTTTGTTAATTTTGCAAATCAAAGGGGGAAGACAAGAAATTGTATTTCTTTTGCAAAATTGTAACACAAAAGTGAGGAGCACTTAAAACAAAATCAAAACTTGTTAAATTTGCAAAACAAAAAGAAAGGCAATTGTTTTATGCCACATTCTTTGCAAATTTGAAAAACAAGAGGAGACATAAAATATCAAATTTTTGCACAACACAAATCCAAATTTTGTTGCAAAAATTAAAGGTGCATTTTCGATTTTACTCGACACCTTTATTGGCAAATTAGGTGCATTTTCGGTTGCATCCGACACCTATGTGATAAGAATTTTGTGGGCATTCTTGTTTGATTATTGCATTATTTTTTGCAATTATAAGTCATAAAATCAAGAACACTCAAAACCCCAAAATTTCACAATAATTTGTGTAAATCATTGCACAGGTTTAAAGCCAATTTTCCTTGATATTCTCTCCTAAATCAAAACCCCTAATTCACTCTTATTTGTTTGGCTTAATTTCCTCAAACTGATTATCCCTCTTCAAGAGGATTTTCAAGCAGGTGCCATTAAATATCTTTTTGAGTGAATTATCTTTTGGTACTCTTTTAGGGTATATCAAAAGAAAGAACAAGTTTTTGTAAAATAAGGAACCTTGAAAGTAGCAAATCTTTTGCACTAAGGGGGGATAATTCCTTTCTTCCTTCAAACACAGATTTTGACAAGAGGGAGATAAAACTTGTAAAGGCAATCAGAAAAGTAGAAGTCATCAAAAATTATACCTTTTCTTTTAGGCTTCATAATAGCAACCATGCTTGAAGTACTTGCAATAAGGAAGGATTATTTGGTGAACTTTTTTGATAAAATTGCCTAGGAGGCAAAGTTTTGCACAAATTGTAAAAAGGACAACCATGACACCATTCAGTGTTGGTTTCCAAACAAGCAAAACTAAAATGGCAAAGGCACATCACAAAAGCCATGTTGCTAGTGAAGTGTCTGATTCTGATTCTGGTTTAGAAAGAGCACACAAAGTGCTCATGGCTAAGACAATATTGTAAAGGGGAAACAAATTTGTCACCCTAAGCAAGCACCATTTCCAAACTCTCTTTTTTAGGCTTCATAAATAGCATAAGTTTTTGTTTGAAGTACTAGCAATAAAGGGGTGATTGTACCTCTTTTAGGCTTCATAAATAGCAAACTCTCTTTGTTTGAAGTACTTGTAACAAAAGGGGGAATTTTCTGGTGTAAAATTTGCCTAGGAGGCAATCTTTGTAAAAGCCTTAACAAAGCTTCTTGAGTTGCACATCTTTTGCAATTAAGGGGGGATAAACATTTCTTTTCTTACTTCACACAATTTTTTGTAAAAAGGAAGAAGACTTATAAGGGTGCATTTTCGACAACGACCGACACCTTAGTCACACTTCTTTCAGAAATTCCATTACAACATGTTTTGCAACAAGGGGGAAACTTATAAGGGTGCATTTTCGGCAATGACCGACACCTTAGCTACCTTATCAAAACTTTTTGCAAAATCATATTGTAACCGAATGAACCTCGTATGAAGTGATCTACTCTACTACACCTAGCGGTTGCAACGGCTGGTTACCCATGCAATCCGGTTGGATGACAAGATTACAATAAGGACATTCGTTGATGTGAAGACAAAGTGAGGAATGACCCACTTTTTGCTTAGGAGCAGCCAGAGCACATTGTGACAAGAGCAAGAACCAACAGATCAACATCTTTTTCACTGTATTGGGACAATTATATACATTACCCAAATAATGTAATAAGGGGGGATGTTAGAGTTACTATGTTAGTAACTATGATTATTACCTCATTTAGGTAATTTGTAAGATTCACCTAGGTAGATTTTATTTACCGCATGGTAAAAAGTAGCTTGTTACTTTTTACCACTAGTATTTACTATTTACTATTTACCTAGGGTTAGTTAGTCATTGTAGTCATTTTGACTACATTAGTGGTTAGTGGTTAGCTACCTTCACGGGGGGCAACCTTTATGCGTTATTTGTTAAGCGCTAACTTAGGATATTATTTAGTTAATATTCCTAAAGTCTATTGTTAGTTCTCTAATGTGCTATTTAAGCACTTGATTATCAATAATTATTCTAATGCTTCTCGCCCTAACACCTTTTACCTCAAAGCCGAAAGGCTGCTCTATGTACACTTCTTCCTCAATGATCCCATTAAGGAAAGTTGTCTTCACATCCATTTGATGAATTCGCCATCCCATAGATGAAGCTAAAGACATAATTGCTCTAATGGAAGTGTATATGGCGACTAGAGCAAAAGTCTCCTCATAGTCCACTCCCTCTTTTTGGGAGAACCATCTTGCCACAAACCTTGCCTTGAACTTCTCGATGTTGCCAGCATGCTTAATTTTGTAGAGCCACCTAGAACTCACAACCGACTTCCCCTCCGGTCTTCGCACTATGTCCCAAACATCATTCTTCATGATGGAGGTGTACTCCACCATGGCATCCTGCCAAACCTATTGGTTTGTTGCCTCCTAAAAATTGGAATATTCTGAATTTATGATGTTACTCATCAATGCCATGTAATTTCAAAATTTCCTTGGAGGCCTGCTCTCCCTAATCATGCTACTAGGAGTGTCAACATACTCCTGAGCATCCCTCAATGTCTGTGTAAGCCATCGAGGTCTCCTAATAGAACTGGAAGGGGCCAATGTCTCCTCCTCATCACCTGAAGGTTGTTGTCCTGAATTGGAAACCATTGGTGTCTTTGGTGACCCTTGATCAACCTTCGGAGCTTCCTGCTCCTCATTCTCTATCACTAGAATAGGCTCATGGGCCTTCCTGGATGCAACGTCCTCCTCAAACTTTACATCCCTACTCACTACCGTCTTCCTCTTATCTGGAATATAAACCCTGTAAGCTTTTGAAGTCTCACTGTAACCTAAAAATAAACCCTTCCTACTGGAGGGCTCCAACTTGGTCCTTTTCTCTACCAAAACATGGATATAAACTGGACATCCAAAGATGCGGAAATGACTCACCTCTGGTTTCACACCAGTGAATGCCTCCTCTGGTGTCTTGTCCTCCAAGATCCTGTGAGGACACCTGTTCTGGATGTAGGTTGTTGTGTTTCATGCTTCTGCCCAAAGAAACATTGGCAAGCCCTAGTCATGAATCATGACCCTAGCAGCCCCTATGATGAATTGTAATATGCTACCCTGTTTGGAGTTTGTAATTCCACAAATTCTGATTTGTTTTCGATTTTTTTCTGATGTTTGTATTTTTCCTTTTTGTTTTCTTTGTTTTTTTGCTTTGGAATGCAAGAAATAAATATATAATGCAGAAGGTAAATAAACATGAAACTATCCTTCTCCTTTGATTTTTTCAATGATAACAAACAATGCAGAAAATATTTAGCAAATATAGTTTAAACCCACAAAGGAAAGAGTGAAATATAAGGTACCCGATCTTTAATTAAATTCTGAAAATGTTTGAGATACATCCACAGCAAGCTGGAAATGACTGGTTAATTCACAGCTCTTAAAATCTTCTTCTCTTCACTCATATAATGATAGCTGAGTAAGGTAGTATAACTGCCGCCCACATTTGCATAGAAATCAGACCATTGAAGGGGGCGATTGGCCCAGAAATGCTCACGCCAGCATTAGAAGCAGTACGGCCCTTCAAGTGTACGGCCAGCAGAGTGGTAAATCATATGAACAACAATATATATTACTGCCCTAAGCTCTCCACACAATCGATTGGCCCTGAATTGATGAAGACACTCCAATGTGGTTTGAATCCCAATCCAATACACACAAAATCAGACCAATGAATGCCCAAATTGGTATGGCTGGGTTAAGAATAGACAAACAAATAACCAGCTTTGAATTCCATGATGGTTTGCCAAAATAATAATTGAAATCTGCAATTAAACCCTCAATATTTCTCTTCTTTGAAGCACAATGTAATTGTTGGATGCAATCACCACAAATCCACTGGGGTTGATCTTTCACAACCGGAGAGGATGTCCCTGCTGAAGATTGTCGTCCTCAACAAGCTCGAATCCCTGCAAAACCCTTGCAAGTCTTCTCCAAAATGCCAAAGCCAATTCTCCAAAAACAAGAATGAATAAATGACCTTTAATTTCCCCTTTTATACTCACCTCAACCACTTTCCCTCCAATTTTAAAATGCACTTTATTTCATTTATTTCATTAATTTCTTTAATGACTTATGTCCCCTCATGAAAAGTGGTGCCCCTTTTTGCTTTGGTATAATAAATCACTTTATAAAATATTATTTTATATCTTAAGTGACTTACATCCCTTATAACTCCTTTTTCACTTTATACTAAAGTGTAACTACATTAAATTAATTTTAATTTAATATAATTAACTTCGTCCATTAAAATATTTGCCCTCTGCAACTCCAACCTGCAAACTGAGGATAGATTCGGACACCCAATTCGCCACAGAATCCAATCGTATTGTCCGCTATCCCAGAAACCCCAGAATCTGACTTACTAAATATAGTAAGTCTCTACTCCCTGGTCCGAAACGACCCAACAAACTGGCCAATGAAAACTCTGCACGTCCAGACCACAACTCCCATACTCCGATTGGGCTCCCAAACACCCGCTCTGACCAAACTCTAACTTACTATAAATAGTAAGTACTACTAAAAAATAGCCATGAACTGCTCTGAACTCCAAACGCTCTGAATTGGTCACCACAGACTAAAAACTCAACTCAAAGCACAAACCCTGATCCAACAACACACACTTACTAAAAATAGTAAGCGTCCAAATATAGCAAGTGACAACTCGAAACTCCGGGATCAGAACAACCCATCTCGCCGAACAGAAAACCCAGAAAACTCCATCACAACTGTCTGGGCAAACCCTAACTTACTAAAAATAGTAAGTTACTAAAAATAGAAAGTGGCAACCAACTGCTCCGAAAAGCCTCCAAAAAAGGGCAGAGGATAGCAAGCGACGCGCTAAGGACGAATAACCAATCCAAATAGGGTTCCCTTAACACTCCACTAGCCTACGGGAACCCAGTAGTAGGCTAATCTGCAATTGACAAGCTAACTAGCTAGAAATGGGACATTACATGGATCGATTATTTCGCTCTGCAACCCCATTCTGTTGTGGGTTGTATGGAACAGTCAACTCCCTCTTGATTCTTGCCTGCTTGCAAAAACCATCGAACTCCTTGGAGAATTCACCTCCATTGTCTGATCTCAAGACCTTGATCTTCTTCTCTGTTTGGTTCTCAACTAGAGCTTTGAACTCTTGAAACCTGCTAAAGACTTCATCCTTGGTCTTTAAGAAGTAGATCCATGTATTGCGAGAGAAATCATCAATAAAGGAAACATAGTACATGCTACCTAAAATTGATGCTACTGACATCGGTTCACAAACATTCGAATGTATTAGATCTAGTATCTCCTTAGACCTATGCTCGTTGTTTGGGAAAACAGCCTTGGCATGCTTGCCAAGCGTGCACCCTCTCGCATACTCCTTGTTGCTCAATGCTGAAATCTGAAAGACCTGTGACTATCTCCCTCGGAATAGGCAACGCTCTATGATGTAGGTGCCTCATCATCTTGTGCCACAACTCACACAAGTTATTACTACTATGAATTAGGGTTCGAACAGGTTCACCTTACAACCTGTATAGACTGCTTTCTCTAACCCCTATTACTTGTGTTGTTTCCGGGATAGATTCTTTTGGTCTAATAAGGACATTCTGATTCTTAAACTCCACTGCATAACCCTTATCCTCCATAACCGAAACTGAAAGCAAGTTCTTCCTGAGACCTGGAACAAAGAAAACATCATCAAAGTCTGAAGAGTTCCCTGACTGGAGTCGAAAAAGAATGGTACCAATTCCTGCAACTGGATATTTGGTATCATCACCAAGCTCAACCTGAACCATTGTCGGGCCGATGTCATGTGCCAAGATGCCCCACTATCCACATACCAAGAATTTCTTGGAATCATGTTGGTAGAAAGGCAAGAGACTAATGAGAAATCCTTCTCGAATTTGGCAGCAAACTCGCTCATCTAAGTTTCTACAGAGGCTGCTACCTGTGTCTGCTGTTGCTTCCCTTTGCCCTTCTTGTCTGGACACTGTGATGCATAATGGCCATGCTTATGATAAATGAAGCACTTGATCTTGCTCAAGTCCTTCTTCCCTGACTGTGAGGTTGACTCCTCCTTCTTTACCTTACCCTTGTTGGGTCCTTTACCTTTGCCCTTCTTGGTTTGCCCAAAAATAGCCAAGGTTATCGTCACCACCTTTCTTGATGGCCTTTGACTCCATCCGAGTCTCCTCCTGGATGAAATCATCCCACAGTTTCTCAAATGTGGGAAGGTTCTCACGAGCACAAATGCCTTTGACAAATGGTTCCCATGAAGCTGAGAAACCATTAAGTGCCACGTTCACCAACTTTGTGTCTTCAACCTTCTCCCCTACTACTGCCAGTTGATCACAAATCTGCGTGATCTTCATCAAGTAACTGGTAACGGTGTCAGATCTAGTCATCTCCATAGATCTGAGTTTGTTCCGCAATATCATCTTCTTGTTTATGTTCTCGCTCTGGTAGAGGCTAACCAGGGCATCGAACATCTCCTTTGCCTTAGTCTTCTCGGATATGTGAGGAATCAGGTGATCCTTCATTGCATCCAAGATCATCCACTTGGCCTTCACTTCCTTCTTTTTGTGAGCTGCCAATTGTTGCGGATCTATAGGCAAAGTCACATCATCCTTGACAATATCCCAGAGATCATTCTCTTCCAATAAGAACATTACCCTAACTTTCCAGGGCAAGAAATTTGAGGCACCTTCCAATCTATCCTCAAATCTGAGGCTAGTTGTTGCCATCTCTGAGATCTACTGCACAAAATTTCAGATCTAATATGAATGACTCAAAAAAAAAAAAGTCCTACAAATAAGCTTAGTCCTTCAAGCAAAAAATATGAAACCCTCTAACTGCTGTTTTTTTTAAATATCCAGCAGTGATCTACTGCTGTAAACCCTTGAGGATCTCAATCACAGAAACTAGCTCCGATACCATGTAAATTTTCCAGCCCTAGATAACTGCTGTCCTATGTTATTTTAAAATAAATCAGATCTGAGAATAATTTATTCAAACATGCAACAGTCACACGGATGGCTGGAAAAATATACAGCATAAACAGCATAAGTTAAATATATTTCTGAACCTGAAATATTACAAATAAAGGAGGCTACAGCTACAGCAGAACACTTATACTCTCTTGCTGATTTCTAGCCAGCAATTTCACTGTTCTTCTCCTCCTAAGCTTGTAGTTTTCCTTCAGCAATTTGTTCTCCTTCTCTTCTTTTTGTGTGTAAAACACTCTTGACCTTCTCCTTTTATCCTTGAAAAAGGTAACCCTAATCTCTCTAACCCTAAGATTAGATCTCATCTCATCTTGAGATGTAAGGTTAAAAATAGAAAATCACTTAAGTGAATTACAAAATAGAATCACTTAAGTGAACTTAAAAATAGAAAATCACTTAAGTGAATTTCAAAATAGAATCACTTAAGTGAATTACAAAATAGAATCACTTAAGTGAACTTAAAAATAGAAAATCACTTAAGTGAATTTCAAAATAAAATCACTTAAGTGAATTACAAAATAGAATCACTTAAGTGAATTAAAAAATAGAAAATCACTTAAGTGAATTGCAAAATAGAATTAGAAATGTCTCGAACCACTTCTAGCACGTTCATACTGAAGCCTGTGCAAGAAGTTCCTGTTCGAGCTACATTTCTCAACAATCTCTTGGCTTGTTGTAACCTTTGCCTATTCCCAATCGACAATGGGAGTAGATTTCCCTAGATTTCATCAAGTGTCTTCCCAAAACGGAGAGAAAAAAAATGACTTTTGTGGTAGTGGATCGCCTTTAGAAGTATGCTCATTTTTGTGCCCTACAACATCCCTTCACAACTAGCAAGGTTGCCAAGGTGTTCCTCGATTCTATTTTCAAATTGCATGGCATGCCCAAGTCCATTGTCAATGATCATGATCCTGTTTTCACCAACAACTTTTGGAAGGAATTGTTCACTCTCAATGGTACTCAATTGAATAGGTCCTTTTCTTATCACCCTCAATCAAACATCCAAATGGAGATTGTGAACAAATGTCTAGGTACTTACTTTTGTTGCTTAGCCCAAGACAAACAGTATAAGTTGGTTCATTGGCTTTCCTTAGTCGAATGGTGTTACAACACTTCTTACCATTTCTCCCTCAAGATGTCCCTATTGGAGGCATTGTGTGGCCAGAAACCTTCGTCCGTAGCAGACTATGTTCTAGGATCCTCCAAGGTGGCTCAGGTACATGATTTGTTGCAGCAATGTCAGCTTGGGCTCTAGCTCCTTTAAGATAATTTGTCCTAGGCCCAAAACTGCATGAAGCAACAACAAGGCATGCATTGCTCGGAGCGGCAATTTGCAGTGGGAGATATGGTCTTTTTGTGACTCCAGTCTTATAAGCAACTATCCCTAGAGACCAAGTCCAATAAAAAGTTGGCCCCTCAGTGTTAAGGCCCCTTCAAGGTGGTACATCGCATGGGTAAATGGCATATTAGTTGGAACTTCCTTCGACTTCCTGCATCCACCTTGTTTTTAATGTTTCTTGTCTTAATCAAGTTAATGGCCAAAAGGTGCAGTCCCAAACAGAGCTTCTAGAACTCGATGAAAAAGGGCAAATCTCTCCAGTAGAAAGTTGTTTTGTAGTCCCAAGTCCGTAATGTGCAATCTTGCCAAATTCAAGAGTTCCTCATGAAGTGGCAAGATCTCCTAGAGGAAGATGCATTGTGGGAGCTTGCTAGCATTCTCCAGTCATTTCCAGCTTTAAGGACAAAGCTTTTTGAGGGGAGGAGCCATGTAATGGCTCCAATATAACCACATCAGCTATCTTCATTATTATTAGCTCAGGCCCTAGCATTAGGTTAGTCGGCCCTTGAGCATTAGGTTTAGGGTTATCATTTGTTTTAGTCTATAAATAGAGAACTTGTGTTGTAGTTGAGACATGATTCATACTTTGTCATTTTACGTTGTCTCTTGTGCATGTATGAGACTTCGCCCTTTATAAGTGGTTATGAGACTTTGCCCCTTCTATGTGGCTAGGATTTATACTAATTTGGAATCTGGAATATGGAATCTATTACTTGCAATATTTAATTTCCTGCTATTGAATCTGATTTACTATTCCAATGAATATTTCCTTTTGTGCATTTTTGAGTTTGCTACTACTGATTGCCATTCTATAAGTTTTTCGTTACACTGGAATATAGACTAAAACAGTTTAAGTACGCCCAAGACACTATATAAGCAGTTGCTAGCTCTAGCTTGCCATATACCCAATATAGCTGAGTGATTCATATGCTGGTTTGTTAGATGATTCGAACATCCTCAGTAGAGCTAACAATGATGAAAAGAAAACACTGCACAAATTGATTAGTATATAAGGAAATATAAAAATTTCAAAGATATCTTTTTAAACTGTTGAAAAAGTGAACTAGGGTTTAGAACACAAAAAAACAAAAAAGCACACAAATTGGAGACGATCAAAAATCTGGTTTGGGCCCAGATTAGAAAATGTTTTTTAGTACTCAGAAAGCAGATTTTTCTGCACAGAAAACAAGGCAAAAAAAACACCATTTCAGACCTGATTTTGGTGGTTGATTTGACAAAAATATATACCAGTACACGGCGAGGGTTCCCATGCCCTTAGGTGTGGATTTCGTACAATCGTATGGATTGTACGGCCAGATTGTAATACAATACAGTAAGAACGTATGGATGCTTGTGGAAGTGCTCCAAATCTGCCCTCAGCCTCCTCAATTACAATATAAAACCCTCAAAGCTGTTAAAATCTCTCACAGGCTGGCAGGAAACAAGATGCACTACCCTTGTAGTATCCTGAAAAATGTTTAAACTGGATTCATCAAAAACAAGCAGAGACACATGCCAGAAAAAGGTTTTCGTCTTTTTCCAGATCTGGAGAGGGTTTTCATACTCTGATGCATGGGGTATTTAAACAGTGATGGAAATGGTAATGGAAACAGTAAAAGTAAATAGTAACGGAAGGATTTGTTGAAAATGAAAGACACACTTTTATATTAATAATTTCTTCAAACTAATGGCCGCAAACAAATACTGAACAGTGATCTGAAAATAGTCCCAAGAAGATTGTTGCCTTCTCAAGAACAAATTATGGCGAAGAAGATTGTGACCTTCTCGAAACTAAACCATGGTTCTGGAACCCAAACCGTGGCTGCATGCCCAACTTCTTTGAATCGTGGTAGAAGTTTGTACCAATTCCCAAAATGTTCTCCTTAAGGGAGAGTAGTGTGCATTTATATTAGAGACTCACTAAAGTCTAATCCTCACAACCAATGTGGGGCAAAAACTAAAAAAATAACCCTAAATAAAGCAAAACATAAACACTACAGGTCCCCCTCCTTCATGTAATAACTACCGATGCACTAGGTCACCTATTGACAAAACCCCATTGAGAAGAGCTCTTGACAGGATTAAGACTTCCAAATGGGAGACTGACTATGAATTTACAGTTCATTGATGATTCTCTGGTATTTCTGCAAATCAGAAAGGAAGAACCTGAAATTGTGCAAGAAATTATAAAGCTATATTGTGATGTCTCAGGCTTCAAAATCAACCATAATTAAACTTAAGTGATCAACTGCCTGTCTAATCTTAAGTTTTGTGCCGTCATCATGGAAAGTAATTCCTCATGGCCTGATCATGAGACATCTGGGTATTCCTTTTGGTATTAATATTTTTCCCACAGATATTCGGTGGCTGGTCAAATCTCTCTCATTGGCCAGCAAGATCCAAATTGTTAGCAAAGTGTTGGTAGATTCTCACATCTATTATTCTTATGCTTGGCTTGCTTCTAACAGTGCTTATCAGAGACTCAGTCAGATTATCAGACATCACCTCTGGTCTAAATGGAATGGCTCTAATGGCATGGTGGGAGTGTCCTGGAAACTATACATTGCCCCCAAAAATAAAGGAGTTATCGGTAATCTAGATCCCTTAGCTCAAAGTAAAACCTTGGCAGCTATATGGGTTGCCCCAGCTCTTTATGGAGAAGAACCGTGAAAAGTGTTGTTCAGACACAAAATCCCAAAAGCCTCATTTAAGGGCAAGTGGCAATCCACACCGCAGAAGGATAAAGTTTTAAATGCCAAGCATTTTAAAATGAAGGGCTCCTTACCTCTTGTCAAAAATCAACTTGAAGTGAGATTGTTCCTCCTTTAGTCTGGAAATGTGATACCTGTTGACAATTTTGTCACATTTCTCAAGGGGTAGAAAAGAAAATCAAATTTTGTACAGATTTTGTAAAGTTTTTTCTTTGTTGTCTTTTTTATTTGAAAGTTGCAGCAATTTTGGCTTTCAATGCCACCCCTTTGTATATAAAGTAGAAAAGAAAGAGCTTCACTGTCAAACAAGCTAGAGAAAAGAGCTTCGCCGAAAGAGAATGAGAAGAGCTTCGCACCCGAAGCATTTTCAACACTGCTTCGGGTAGAGTTTCTTGCGAAGCGGTGTTGCCAAAGTAAAATGCAAAGGGAG
Organism: Wollemia nobilis; assembly: GCA_028583015.1. Classification (NCBI taxonomy): domain Eukaryota; kingdom Viridiplantae; phylum Streptophyta; class Pinopsida; order Araucariales; family Araucariaceae; genus Wollemia; species Wollemia nobilis. The sequence goes on from JAQPPZ010007914.1 coordinate 530,798, forward strand.
GAAAATGAAACTACTTCGCACCCGAGGCACTTCCAGCACTACTTCGGGTGAAAATTGTGCGAAGTAGTTTTGCCGAGCAAGAATGCAAGAGGGCCGATAAAAGGAGCTTCGGGCCCGAAACATTTCAAATCACTGCCTCGGGCGGAGGTCATCCGAAGCGGCATTCAAAAGAGCGACTTTGCCGAAGGAGAAAAGTCTAGACCAAGGTAAAAGGACTTCGGGCCCGAAGCATTTCCAACAAATACTTCGGTCAAAAAATCAGCGAAGCGGAACTCAAAGAAACATTGAAGATTACTTCGCCAGAAAGTTGCCGAAACATCTACTTCGGGCCTCCTCATTCCCGAACCATTTCTACTTCGGCGGAAATCATAGCGAAGCATTCACTTCGGCTAGTTTTCGCCCGAAGCATTTTCAACCGAAGTTCTGGCAGCCGAGAGAAGCGAAGCATTTTTGGAGGCAGGAATGTGTTTCGGCCGAAATCTCCCCGAACCACAGTTTTGAAAGAGGATCGCAGCGAAGTATTTCTCCAAGGCATCAGCGAAGCAATTCTGCCAACAAAGTGGCAAGGGCAAAGAGGCGCGTTTTGCGAAGTAAATATGCTTCGGCACTCCCCACCCCCGAAGCAGTTTTGCGAAGCTCAATTTTGCGAAGTACAAACCAAAGAGAAGTTTTGCTTCGGCCCAGAGCCATTGCGAAGCGAAGTTGTGAATGAAAACTTAGCGAAGCGCTTCACGGGCACGCGTTCCAAGCCGGGTATCTTCCCGAGGCGATCAAGTGCCTCATAAATGCAATTTTTCGTGCCCAGTAAGCTCGCTACTCATTTTTGGCAATCGGAAACGAAGTATCAGGCCATGATGAAGAGCTCGGCGAGCATGGCGGCCACTCGAGCTCCGCACCCGGAGACCAAGGGCATCCAGACGGCTCATCAATGCACCTTTCCATGGTTGACCCGGTCACAATTGCTAGTTTTGGTAACGGATTTGAGAGCTCAATCACGAGAGTCTCGGGGAGCCAAATTCTCAGGGCTCGGGGGAGTACTTCTCATTGCTGTGTAATTATGACTCAGAGGCCCGGGTCCTCTATAAAAACCCAGGCATTGTAATGTAAAAGGGGGGAACTATTTGCTAGAAAGATACTGTAACTTGATGTCCTGCGATTAATACTAAAGATCTTTGGGCTCAATTTCTCTCTTTTATGCTGCCTTCTTTGCTTGATTCTTTTGTCTGTCTTCGTTTGCATACTGAGAAAGTTGAACCTTGCGTCCGGTGTGCGATCGGGGACTGTACCCTGAAACTCGTTTTGAAGGATACATAGGAGTGGAAAAGCGTAATATTGGTTTTCTTTTATGCTGCCTTTTGTGCTTGATTCTTTTGTCTCTCTTCGTTTGCATACTGAGAAAGCTGAACCCTGCGTCCGGTGTGCAATCGGGGACTGTACCCTGAAACTCGCCTGGAGGATACATAGGAAGATTGATATTACGTTTCCTTCGTTTATTCTTGGTGTTCTTTGCTTCCATTCGAGTTACCTGTTAGTGATCGTGCTTCCTGTTCTTCCCCACCTTAAATCACCGATCTCTCTTCCCATAACCCCTTTTGTTTCTTTCCTGCACTCTTATCTTCAAACACCCAAGTAGATTAGTATAGGAGTCGGCCTTTCTCCGGAGATTGGCACGAAGGGCATCTCTTCCCTTCGGCCTTTCAACGTTGGTCCAGGTCTAGGGCACATACACTCACCCAAAATCCTTTCCTAGGCAGATTTGATGACCAACAATTTGATTTTCTTTTCTACCCCTTGAGAAATGTGACAAAATTGTCAACATTCTTGGTGGCTCGCGGGGCAACGAGCTCGTCTCGGTGGGATAACCCTTTAATTTTGATCCATTGGGCCAAAGTCCTTTCCCGATCCTTCTCCTCCTTCTTCCTCTGGGAGCGCTTCCGTAGCTGGTTCTTGTTCTCCTTCTTCTTCTGCCTCTTCTTCCTCCTCTGCTCCTTCGCATGCTGGTGTGGCTTCCTGCTGTGGTGATGGGACAAGACGGTCGTGGATTTTCTTCATGGTTCGGCGAACGTGAGCCCAGACCCCTTTCTGAAACGGTTCTTGGTCTTCGAGTGCCTTGACCAGAACATGGAACCGATCAATCTGTCCTATGTCGGCGTGTTTGATTCTTGTACCTTGGTCATTCAGACAAGCCGCGATTCTGCAGTGTCTAAGGATGAAGTCAGTGACTTGTCCCTCTGTGACTAGTTCTTCCCACTCATCAATTTCAGAGACATCAATCTCGAAATGGATCCACGTCGGCTTAAGTTCTTCCCGGGTGAGAAGGTTCCCATCATCGTCTGTGAAACTCGGGAAACCCAAAGAAGAAAGGTCTTCGAAGTAACTCGTTGATGTGCGCTGCTCCTGCTCAAATATATCTAGGAGGTCCTTCGCCTTTTGGGCTTTCTTCACCTTGGAGAAGAAAGCGCGAACCATGGCTTGGGCAGTAGACCAATCCCTAGCCGTCCGACTCATAGCAGCGACCTGCAGGTCTTGGTATTTAATACTTTGGACCTCAAAGGCAAGCTTGAGTCGCCTCTTGATTTTCTGGATCACCTCATCTACTACTGGTCCCTCCTTAGCAATGGCATGCTGAGCTTCGGTGACATAAATTAAAATCGATAGGGCACTGGAGGCCCGAGATCTAAAACCTTGGAGCAGGTGTGAGCGGATCTCCACACCGCAGAAGGATAAAGTTTTAAATGCCAAGCATTTTAAAATGAAGGGCTCCTTACCTCTTGTCAAAAATCAACTTGGAGTGAGATTGTTCCTCCTTTAGTTTGGAAATGTGATACCCTGCATCATGGTCTCAATATGGAAAGATTGAGTGTGTGGTGGAACCATGAGGTGTTGTGCAATCAAAAGCTCCTTGCTATTCACTCAATCTTAAAGGACTAGCTTTCTTTTATTTTTCAAAGGGTTATGTGGGATTGAAACAGGCCCCACCCGTATTAGATCATTGTCACATAGTAGTATTACAATAGCTTGGCAATTACACATGTATCTCTTGGCAAGATTTGAACCTGGGTCTCCTCCTTGAAAGTCGAGGAATCTAATTGGTTGTGCTAATGCCATTTGATAAAGGACTTGTTGACAATTTTGTCACATTGCTTGGAGGGGTAATGGAAATAAAAATTTTGTAAAGTATTTTCTAAGTTTTCACGAATTTGTTCCCTTGCTTTTGAACATTTTTAAGTACTGCAGCAATTTTGGCTTTCATTTTTGTCCCCTTTGTACATAAGCTATATGTGTAAGATCTTCGCCACAAAGCAAACCAGGTTTAGGAGCTTCGCAGGAGAAAGAAGGACAGCTTCGCCAAGAAAATAAAACAAGAGAGCCCAGATAGTAGCCCAAAATTTGCAAAGGCATAGAAGGAGCTTCGCTAGCGAAGCAGCCTAAACAATCACTTCGGGTGAAAACTTTGCGAAACGGTGAATGCAAAAATTTCTAAGTGTTGAGAAACTGCTTCGCTAGAATTTAAGCGAAGCATCCGCTTCGGACCCCTCTCCTGGCGAACCACTTTTCCAAGCATAATCTACTTCGCTGTAGTGTCTAACCCCAAAAAATGAACACCAAGAATCTGCCCTTGATTATGTTTTTTTTTATTTTTTTATTTTTTTTACAGCTAACTGAAAATGAGTATAACTCACAAACTACTCTTTCAAATGCAATACAATTTTGGCACAAGATAATACTTATATCTATCTCAAAACCCTTTTAAGTAAAAAACATAAAAATGAGTGTACCCGATAAAATGCAAGTCTGATGTAAATCTGGAAATTGTCATCAGCAATAGGAAAACCTCCATGAATTCATTATATGTACTTAGTTCATTGTTTCTCCAACTCAAAAGAGATTGCAAACATGTTTACAATGAATGACAACTAGGAAGCACTCGAAATTCTGCCCAAAGAGGGGCGATTTCATCCCAATCAACCACGCCTCCCTCAGCAATTGTACGGCTCAACTGGAAAGTGGTACGGCTGACCAATGCAAGCTTAAATCTGGTGAAATCTCCCTTGAATCTCCTTGTACTCACTGCAACTGGAGCTGGAATGTGAATAATGGTGATTCCCTTCACAAAACCCTACCTGAAAAGGCTCAAACAAGTTGGAAATATAGCTTCAGCTGTACGGCTGGAAGGAATGAGGACTGGGAATTGAATGCAATGCAATCTCCTTCAAACCCTTCCTAAAATCTGCTCACAAACCTCTGGTTAATCTCAACAATTATGCTCAATTGCAACCACTGAAGTGCACCTGCCCGATAACACCCTGAGATTGTCTTTCAAATCCGAAGGCGCTGTTCCTGCTGATGGATTTCGTCACCAACAAGCAAAATAATCTCTTGCAAATACCTCTGCAAGGAAACCTCTTCGAAACTCTTGAAAATGTAATACCAAGATAATGCCAATGACTCTTTTTTTTCCCTTTTTATTCTTGCCCAAGTTGGGTCGGCCAAATGTGAGGGAGTTGTTTCATTTTAATTCTTAATTTCAATTTCAAATAACTCCCCTAAGGGGTTGTCCATCTTAACTTAGGAAGAAGTATTTTAAATTTGTAATTTGATATTATAAGCATTCTCCTAAGTCCTCTTTTTAATACACCCTTTATCTCCTTAATTAAATTCATAATGTCCAACATTAGAAACATCACAAATATTAATTTAACTATAATAATATTTCCAGACATTAAAATAATCAAACTCCCAATGCCGGACCCACGAAGTAATACTAGAAACGGACACCCATTTCACCAAACCATCCAATCGTAATGTCCGTTTCCACTGTAACCCACTAAAAATTGACTTACTAAAAATAGTAAGTCCCTGCATCTGCATCCACGGAGGCCCAAAGTCAGGCAACTGAAGAGATAACTGGATACCCAATACATCATATAATAAGATTCTGCTATCAGTTCGGCCAGAATTCAATAACTGAATTTACTAAAAATAGTAAATCCACTCCTCCAAGTCACCAGATGGTTCCTAACCTGCTGACTATGCCTACGGAACCGCATGGATAGGCAAGTCACACTGCACCCGATGTGTTGGCTAAGGTGGGGACATTACATTCGCCTCAGACCGCTGCGAAGCATCCACTTCGGCCAACTTTTGTGAGAAGCTCCCTCATTCGAAGCATTAGTTGCCCTTGAAAAGTCAAAGAAATATTCTAAGGCAAGAATGCGCTTCGGCCGAAAACCTCCCGAACGACTATCTTGGAGGAGGTTCGCAGCGAAGCATTTTGTGGCCCATTGGCGATTATCTGCCGCTTCGGACAAAACCCCCTACGAAGCGGCATTCAACCTGTTTTTCTAGCGAAGTAATAAACAGTTAGGAGCCACGTTTTGAAAGGTGATCATCCCCGCTTCGGCCCACATCTGTTGCGAAGCGAAGCCCCGAATGTGAGTTTGGCGAAGCTCCTTCGAGGGCACTTTTCTCAAGGGCACACACCCCTAGGCCGGGCATTTTTCCAAGGCAATTGAGTGTTTCATAAATGCGTTTTTACTTGCCCGAAAGACCCGGTACCCATTTGTGGCAACGGGAAAAGAAATATCAGCCACGGAGGAGAGCCAGAGGGACTCGAAGACCCACTCAAGCACCGCACCCAAGAAAATCCAGGACAAGTCAGACGGCCCATAAATGCAGATTTCCCCGGCTAATGCGGCCGTAATGGTTAAATGTGGAAAAGGATGTGAGAACTCAGTCGCAAGAGGAGCAGAAGCAGATTTTCCAGGTTATCGAGGGCATACCTCCAGATTAAGTGCATTAATGGCTCAGAGGGTCGGGTCCTCTATAAAAACCCACGAATTGTAATGAAAAAGGGGGGACTTTTGCTAGAAAGTTGTTGTAACTTGATTTTTGCAATTGATATTAAGAATTTTGGGCCTAATTTCTCTCTTGTATGCTGCCTTCTGTGATTATTTCTGCTATTATGTTTCTTCATTTGCATACTGTAATTCTGAATCCTGGATTTAGGTGTGTGGTTGGGGACAAAACCCTGGAATTCTCCTGAAGGATACATAGGGGAGAAAATGCTGTGTTAGTTTTCTTGTATGCTGCCTGTGGATAGTGTTTCTGCTATATTCACATATTTTCTAACCGCTGTAATTCTGAAATCTGGATTTAGGCGTAGGGAGATAGGTGGATCCTGGAACTCTTCCAGAGGATACATAGGAAAGCTAGTGTGGCATTCATTTATGTTTTATCCTTTGTATTTATTGCTGCTACTTCAAGCTATTAGTTAGTGATCGTGCTGCTGGTTCTTCCCCTTTAAATCAACCATTTACATTTCTTCCCTTACTCTTTTTATTTCTTTCCTGCACCCTACTCTTTTTATCTCTTTCCTGCACTCTCATCTTTAAAAAATCAGTAGTTTAGTAAAGGAGCCGGCCTTTCTCCGGAGATTGGCATGGAGGGCATCTCTTCCCTCCGGCCTTTCAATGTTGGTCCAGGTCTAGGGCGCGTATACATGCAAAATCCTTTCCTATGGCAGATTTGTGACCAACAGTTTCTGGCATGCCCAGTGGGACCCGGTCAGTCTCACCTTGTGAGTGGTAGTGAGAGCTGATGCTTATCTCATTGCCGAAAGACTCTAGCATCTGGCGACTCTGTTCAACCTGAAAATCTCAAAGCCGTAGAGACCGGTACTAAAATATCCGTGCCTTCATGCAAACAAGATGGAGAGTTAGGAATAGTGGAGAAGAAACTGAGTTCTTTGAACTTGATATTGACGCCTTCGGGGAACGCCCCGGGCTAGTCACCCCTGAATCACTTTTACGCGGAGTGTCCTCACAAGAGGCTGCCTTTGACGAACAAGGCCTAACTTCAGACAACACAGCGGCTAGCCTTCCTCCTAACCCTCCTAACTCACCTAATCATCCAAGTGCCTCCGTTCCAGTTAGCAATCAACAAGGGACTTCGGGAACTCCTGTTTTTCCAAATCTAGGCGCAAGCATGGCACACCAACAACATCAACAACAAATGCAACAGCAACAGCAAAAGTCGCTGCCACAGCAACCGCCCAGATTGTTCCCTGCATGGAATTCTTCCGGACCATTAAATCTAGCGAGACAAGGGCAGGTTCTGCCTGCTGCTATAAAGGAAATCCCTACGTTCGATGGTACAAGGAAGACAGCTCTGGAACACATACAAGATATTGTTTCTCTGGTAGCAATTCATGACATCACAGAAGAAAGAGTTATTGTAAAGCTTCTGCAACTGTCTCTCCGAGGAAAGCTCCTCTACTAGTATAGATCCCTACCACCTGGCACTATAACGAGATGGGACCAGTTAGCCGGACAACTGATGAGGGGTTTCAATGAATTTGCCGATCCATCCTCTCTCTTGCACCAGTTTACAATGATTCAGAGACACCCGCAGGAGGAGATTGATGATTTCAATGTCAGGTTCGCTCAAACTTGGCAAAGAGTACCAGCTGGACTTCGACCAACCAGCGAAGCTGCAGCGTACTATTACCTTAGGGCCTTTAACCCTGACATCAGCATGATGGTAAGATATTTGAATATCAATATCTTCCCTGAACTGTATGAATTGGCCCAGAAAGCGGAAATCGATTTGATAGTTGTGGGTAAGCTTCCTCAAAGGATGTCGATGCCCATACTTCCAGAATTTCCTCAGTCACAATTCCCAAGTGTGTCTACTTCGCAAATCTCCGCAGCCCCTACATATCCAACCTCATCATGGAACCCGAACCCCATTGTGTCCCAGATCACTACTCCAAAAATACATTTTCCTACATTTTCGGCATCACAACCCACTGTCCCTTCGGCATTTCCCGTGTTACCGGCGCCACCTCAGTACCCTGCCTTACCTCCAATACCAATGATGGCTCCATTGCCACCTGCCCCCAAAGCCAAAGATATGCAGGCTAAAATACTGCAGGAGGTTCAATTCTAAACTCCACCGTACAGACCTTGTCTAATGACATGACCATCATGAAAAAGAAGCAAGCACAGCAGGAATTTCTGCCGAGAAGATCTTATCCCCCACCAACGCTCACTAAAGATCAAGTGAGAAGCACACTAAGCCGAAGAATAAGATGTCTGCCCAAGGGGAATTATGGAAATTATTCTTTGACGGCGCCCGATGCAAAAATGGCGTCGGGGCAGGAATACTTTTAGTATCACCGTCTGGCGAGCAAAAGGAATATTGCTACCGGTTGGTTTGGAGTTGCACCAACAACGCAGCAGAATATGAAGCCCTATGCCTAGGACTAAAGAAAGCAGAAAAGTTGGGCGTAAAGCATCTCCAAATTTTCGGAGATTCCGAATTGGTATGTAATCAGGTCACCAACAAGTGCATCTCCAAAAAGCATTATCTTAAAGCATATCGCAACAGAGTGTGGGACCTGTTTGAGCAGTTTGAATCACTTAATCTGCAGTCCATCCCACGAGAGAAAAATAGACACGCTGACGTCCTGGCCTCCATCGCGGCTAGATATTCTCCAGCCGACGACATGGTACACAAGCCCAAAGCTGTGAGAATGATTTATAGGCCCTCCGTACCAGATAGAGACATGCACTGGCAAGTCTTTGACAATGATGAACAGATCATCAATTTCTTGATCCAAGAAGCAGCTACTATTGAAGGAAGAAGCCCAAAAGATGAAGAATATGAAGGGCTGGTCCAGTTAAAAAACAACCATGTTCCAAAGGGGTTGATTACTCTAGAAAGCCTGTTTGATCAAAATGATCGAGCGGTTTCCCACAGAATCAAAGTCGACGCTAGGCAATATCAGGATCTGGAGCTCGAATCCGGGAAAGTGATAAAAGTCGGGACAGATTGTACCCCGGCTGAACTAGAACAAATCCAATCTTTGTGCAGAAGGTATCCAGACATAGTGGCATGGTCTTATCAAGACCTGAAAGGTTATGATCGACAATTGGTTCAACATACAATTGAGCTGCAGGAAGGAGTCAAACCTTTCCGACAGAGGCAAAGGCCTGTCAACCCGAAGATCGAAGTCATGATGAAGGCCGAACTTCTGAAAATGCTTGAAGCTAAGATTATTTATCCCATAAAGCATTCTTCTTGGGTAGCGAATCTAGTTCCCGTCAGGAAGAAAAATGGGGACATTCGTCTATGTGTAGACTTTCGCAATTTAAATCAAGCTTCGCTAAAAGACCACTACCCTCTCCCGCAGATTGATCAAATCTTGCATTCAGTAGCTGGAGCCCAGCGTTTCTCCCTACTTGATGGTTTTTCAGGGTATAACCAGATTTGGGTTAGAGATGAGGACCAACACAAAACGACATTTACTACTAAATGGGGAACATTCGCTTATCAGCGAATGCCATTTGGCCTTTCAAACGCAGGAGCCACCTTCCAGAGGGCTATGGATTTAGCATTCGGCGAACTGTTAAATAAGGTCATTGTCATCTATTTGGATGACATGACCGTCTTCTCCCGGAAAAGAGAAGACCATCCTTCACACTTGCAGCAGATATTCGAAAAATGCAGAGAATTTGGCATCTCAATCAACCCGAAGAAGTCCATATTCGCAGTGAATGAAGGGAAATTACTGGGACATGTTATATCAGAGAAGGGGCTCGCCGTAGACCCTGATAGAGCTGAGGCTCTCTTAAAGCTCCCACTCCCGATGAATAAGAAAGGGCTGCAGTCATTTTTTGGCCAAATTAATTTCGTAAGGAAGTTTGTTCCAGACTTCGCTCAAGTCATTAAGCCGATGTCTGAGCTCTTGAAAAAGGATGCTGAATTCACCTGGACCGATGATAGAAGGAAAGCATTTGAAGAGATCAAGGCCCGAATCGCTCAGGCACCTGTTCTAACTAACCCTGACTATAGTAAGGACTTCATTCTGTATGTTGTAGGGGAACCTGAGAGTTACGCCGCAGTCCTAACGCAAAAGGGAGAAAATGGCGAAGAACACCCCATCGCATTTTTAAGTCAGGTAATACAGCCCCATGAAGAGAAATACAACTTCATAGAACGACAAGTGCATGCTGTCATGAAATCTCTGAGGAAATTCAAACATTTTGTCTCCCAAAGTCGGGTTACAGTGTTTGTTATCCACCCAGACGTGCGGAATTTCATTATCCAGGGAGAGTTGGGCAGCAAAAGGGCCGGTTGGGTCAACAAAATACAAGAGTTTGACATCGAAATTCGACCCACAAAATTAGTTCGCGGTCGCGCGCTATGCCAGGAGCTTGCAAAAAGCGTCGCAGCCGAAGTGACAGCCTGCCAATGGGATGACTTAATGGCAGAAGAGAGCTTCGCGAATCAGGAAGTAGATGAAAAGGACTGGGTCAGTGAAATAGTTGAATATTTCAACACTGGGAAATGTCCTCCACATTTGAATGCTTCGCAGCGAAGACACTTCAGGATGCGGTCCCTCCGATACATATTACGCCCCGAAGGCCTATTCTTCAGAAATATTGATGGTGTTCTTCTAAGATGCATAAAAGAAGATGATAAGAAAAGGGTCCTTGGTGAATTCCACTCCGGGTTATCAGGGGGCCACTTCGCAGGAAGAACAACAACTTTAAAGATAATCAGGGCAGGCTACTATTGGCCTACGCTCTTCGCCGACGCCTTTGCAGTCTGCCGAAAATGCGAACAATGTCAGAAGTTCGCCGGCCGAAGCAAAAATGCTCCCATGCCCCTCCAACCAATACAGGTAGAAGCACCGTTCCAACAGTGGGGATTAGATTTCGTAGGAGTTATCTCGCCGAACTCCTCTGCAGGACATAAGTTCATCTTGACTGCAACTGACTATTTCACTAGATGGGCTGAAGCGGCGCCCACAAAACACGCCGACCAAGAAACGGTCATTGCGTTCCTGGAGAGTTTGATCACCCGGTTCGGCATCCCTGAAGCAATAGTTACAGATAACGGTCCTGGGTTCACAGGTGCCAAGATCAATGAATTCACCTACAAATATGGGATATACCGCAAGGTCACCTCCAATTACTATCCACAGGGTAATGGATTGGCAGAATCAACAAATAAGACCCTGTTGAGGTTACTGAGAAAGCTCATAGAGAAGAACAAAAGGACTTGGCACCTTCTCCTGGATCGAGCCCTGTGGGCTGATCGGATATCTATCAAGAAGTCGATCAAAACCTCACCCTATGCCCTGGTATACGGCAAAGAGGCTATCTTACCAACCCATATAGAAATTCCTGCATTACGGTTGTTAAACGACGAAGAAGAGGAATTCAGTCCCATGGAGGATAGACTAGCTCAACTGCTACAACTGGAGGAGGATCGTGATAAGGCCTACCAGAACTTCGCAAAACATGCCCAAATCACCCGAAGCTGGTTCGAGAAGAAGTCCTCTGCTCGGACATTCAAGGTAGGAGACTTGGTATGGAAGTGGGACTCTTGGAAGGCCAAGCCTGGCAATCATGATAAACTAGACGCTTTCTGGGATGGGCCATTCGAGATTGCAAAGGTAAATTCAGCTAACTCCTTTATCCTCAAAGACGCAACCGGCCAGACTTTGCCAATTCCTGTAAACGGTCTTCATTTGAAGACCTTCCATCGTTGAAAAGTTCCCTTAAAATTTTTTGCCTTTGTATATAATATCTTGTTGTTTGTACTTGTATATACTTTGTTTTAAGACTTTCAAAGAGTTAAATAGATAGTTAGAAGAGGATCGCAGCTTCATACTGCCGTAGCAATGGATTCCGTTTAAGGCTACTAAATCCGGCTTTACCAAGTCTAGTAGAACCTCCTTCGGGAATTTTTCGCGCGAAGTGGCTGATGCGAGTTGGTTCGCTGCGAAGTACCTTGGCGTCAAAACATGAAAAGGCTCCTCAAAGGCCAAAACAACATCAAAATGAAGACTGGGACCAGAGTATAGCGCGTCGCCAACAACCAATATCAAGGGATGGCTCATAATGCTCAAACCCCAAAGGAGAAAGCAGATATAAACAGCTTCGCTCAGCAGCAGGCTTCGCTGAAGAAGCAAATAGAAATACCTCTCCGAAGCCTCCAATTGACTAAGGCATGAAAAATGCTTCGCAGAAAAGGAACCGAGCGAAGTGACTTTCAAAAGAGACTCAGCGAACCATTTCCCTGTCTAGAGACAAAGAGACGCGTTAGATAAACGCTTCGCTCAAAAGGCAGCTCAATCCCCACTTCGGGGTTAATCTTTCGCGAAGCAGCCAATGAGGCAGCAAGGTAGCCTGAATCCCGTGGGAAAAACAGCTTCGGGTCCGAAGTATGGAAGACCGGTGGGTCGCTTGAGGTTTGCCGCGAAGTGTCCTTTGCTAAGATCAGCTTCGCCAAATCATAAGGCGCAAAACGAGAAGCATTTAAAACGTGCCTCGAGATGTGTGCCAGCGGCAACCTAGGAGAACGTTCAGGGCGTGCGGAATTAATGCAAAGGTGGCGGAGCGTATCCCAAGAGAATTTAGTTATGATTAAAAGTCGTGCCCAGATACGAGGTGGCAGGAAGTTAGATTTTCGAAACATGGTCAGGACTTCGAAGTACATCGACCCGCGTACACCTGCGCTGCGAAGCCAATTAGAGGGCGAGACGATCTCTTCGGCCTGATTTATGAATTTAATTTTGGCAGATGCCATAAATGGTGGTAGTTTCCACCTGCAGCTATAAAACCCAAGTTTTAGCAGTGAAAAACTGTTCACCCGCTGATAAGCACGAGTATAAGAGCCCTGGCCAGAAGTCTGCAGTACTCTCATTCTCTGCGTCGAAGTTCTGCTGCTACTGAAAATCAAAATGGGAAAGAGGAATTCGAAGGAGAAAAGGAAGGAACCTGAAGTAGCCGGCCCGGAAAAGGCTAAAAAGGTTAAGGAGGAGAGAAGGCATAGACCCAAGAGGGTTGACCTTAACCTCCGCCCTGAAAAACAGGCTATGGAAGAGAGGGAAGATTCAGAGGAAGAGCAACCCGCAGAACCACCCATTGACGGGTGGGAAAAGATAAGGGACACCGAGCTTTCGAAGAGCATTGCCGAGCTCCGGTATACCATCGACTTCATGAAAAGCCGACTGTCTGCGGAGAACAAAAGGGTCGCCGCTTATTATTCACAGATATACTGGTACCTGACTCCGCCAGCGCACCACTGTCCCGAGTTAGTCTATGCTATCGCGCAAAACTATCAACCCTCCACCAGACAGGTTCTGGACGTTGCAGGCAACAAATTGTTCACAATTTTAAAGGAGGATGTGCAGGAAGCTTTCGCTCCTCAGCAAGGGCCGCCCAAAGGATATTTTGTTCGTAATGTTATTCTGAGTGAACAAATGGAGAGGTTTACCACTTCCAGCTACATCATAAAATTTTTAAGTGAAAATCTCAAGGACGGACTCCCTTCAGGCAAGCTGCCTCAGATGCCTCGCTCTCTGAAGGATTTTAAGAACACGGACATCTTCTCCATCATTGCGTGGGTCGCGGGCCTGTCTACCGATGCTTCTGTACACCCCTGGCAAGTGTCGCTGGCCGAGTGTATTTCGCGAGGGGAGTTTTATGCTCCAGACCCATCAAGGCCAAACACTAACCCGGTTTTCTTTGACTGGGCGGAATGGGTGGCCCGGACCTTACATACGCGGCTGGCTAGCATGAAAAATTCTGGAACGGGCCAGTATTTTGGGCCTTGCTCTTTCTTGGTTTGGCTCTTTTTCTACCATACTCAGAAGCATTTTCCCCACATTGCTATTACTCCGAGCGGCAAAGATGGAACCCCTCTGCCAGTATATCAGTGGACTTCCCTCCTGGCGAGGACGGAGTCGTATTATGCTTTCAATCAACAGTTTTTAGGACCTGCTATTCAGCTGATGCAAGGTTCTTGCCCTCGGGTGCCCATGAGCCTTAGAGATAAGGTAGTTAGAGAGAGAAAGGGGGATGTTTTTCAATTGACACAGGGGCTTGTTGTTCGCCTGTTCGGATTTACAGGGAAACCCTTCCTGCTGCCGGTTCACCCTTCCGAGTACCAATTCGCATTGGAGGTCGCTCGCCAGAGCGACGCAACAAATGTCATTTATGGCCACGGCCGAAAGTGGGCACCAACCTGTGATTTCCCCTTCAAGATGGGAGTCATTGAGGTTTTCGCCCTCAAACAACATGTTTACTTAGAGGATAAACTTGCTGACTTCGGTTTACTGCAGATCCCTCAGCGGTGGTGCTATGACCCCTTGGGGGTAACGAGAGACCACCTCCGATTTAAAAACTTCCATGTTTGCCCCCACCCGGAGATAGTGGAGCAGCGGAACAACCCCACCGGAAGAGATTTGGAGTGGCACCTGGAGAGAATGAAGACATTACCCCCGTGGCATGAGTTTTACACCATGGAGGCTGAATATGACCCGATTCGGCACCCCTTTCCAGGCCCAGACTCCGCATTCTGGAGGAAAATGAAGGATGATTTAAGGGGAGAATTAAGAAGTTGGCGTGAAGAACAATTGAAAGAATGGTGGGTGATGAGAGTCCATCGCCGAAAGCAAAAATCATATGGACTCCTAGAGATGGATAAGGATTTTGCCATTTTTTATGAAGCTAACGCCGGATCTTGGCAGCCCATCTCCTTCGCCGACTTCGTTCCTCCTAGTGCCCCGGGTTCGGGCGAAAGCCCAAGAAGAATTGATGATGTTTCCGAGCAGGAAGAAGAAGAAGAGGCAATAGCGACGCAGCAGGAGCTGCCTAAAGAGCCTGTTGGAGGTTCTGACACAAACGTTGTGAGGTCAGCACAACAACAAGAAAAGGAGGAGAAAAAGAAGAGAAAGAGACCTGAACAGGTCCAGATGCCTCCCCCTCACCCGAAGCGACCTCGTACCAGACCCCCGGGTGCTTCTAACGAACAGTCTACAATAGGCTCAGCTGAGGTGGATGTTGGAGGAACAACGTCGCAAAGGACAGAGGAGATTTCTGAGGTAGATATCATTAATGTGGAGGAATTCCTCCAAAAGGAAAAGAATGTTGAAGAAGTCGAGGATGTCGGAAGTGCGGAGGCCGGGAGAGAGCATGAACCAAACACGCAGGTATTTTCCGCTTCTGCTCTATCGCTAGAGCACGCAGGTACGCATCCCTTACCTTCTACCCTGGTTTCCCAAGTCGTGTCTACAGTAGTCCCGGCCGAAGGTCTCCAAGAGTCTTCCGCCCTTTTGAATAAATCTCCCCAAAACATTTGTCGAACTGAACAGTCGCCCCATCGTGTGGTATCCTTTGCTACCACAAATCTGTCTCACAATCCCGCCGGCCCCATAAACGTCTCCACCCCGTCTGAGTCGTCAGGCCGGGACGAGTCCACAAACACCACTTCGCTCACCCACGCCACCATTCCCTTAATACTTGGTCAGACCGGAGGCGATATTTCACTTCCAAACCCCGACTCCCGCTCCCCAGTCGCACATGCCATCGTTTCGCTCACCGGAACCCCCACCACACCTGTCGCCGAACCCACTGGCGACGCGTCACCCATACAATCATTGTATTTGTTCACCCCCTTGGCTGGTGACCCAACCTCATTTGAGAATGAATTGGCTATGATCAAAGAGCGTCCTCTAGCAGAGAAGTTGATCCGAGCCCGGCAGAATACCGACAAAATGCTCAAGGAGGCAAGGAGAAAGAGGGGGCGTTCTCTGGCAAAGGAAGAAAAGTGCGCTGTATTTGATCTGAAAAATGGAAAGTTACACAAAGTGAAGAAGATACCCAAGGTCCAAAAGCCCCTGGATGAGATGACCCCTGCTGACTATGAGTATCAAGAGAAGGTCAAGGACCTGGAGCATATGGACGTAGATAATGAATCCGAATCTATGCATGTAAGGATAGAGACATTCCGCGCACATGCAAGGATTGCCAACCAGCGCCGGTATGAAGCAGAGAGCGCCAACGTTAAGTTAGAGGAAGATCTAGCCAGAACACGCTCACAATTGGAAGATGCAGAAAAGCAGTGCGAGCAAATGAAGAAGGAAATGGATGCCTTGAAGCAACAGGTAAACCAACTGCAGAGCGCAACAGAAAATCAAAGCAAGATACAGGCCGAATCTGAAGTGAAGGCCAAGGAATTTGAAGGTAGAATCTTGCAGATGCAGCAACAGTTGTATGAGAAGGAGAGTTTAGAGCTGTTTGATAGAGGCAGAATTAAGGACATCCGCTCGCACTTGCTTAAAAACTTCAGATCCCGGGCCTCCAGTGCCCTGTCAATTTTATCCTATATCACAGAAGCCCAGTATGCCGCTGCACAAAAAGGGCCAATAGTGGACGAAGTCATACAAGAGATAAGAAGCCGACTCAATTTGGCCTTTGAAGTACAGAGCATCAAATATCAAGACTTGCAGGTAGCTGCCATGAGTCGGACAGCAAGAGATTGGTCCACTGTCCAAGCCACAGTCCGCGCCTTCTTCTCCAAAGTGAGGAAAGCTCAGAAGGCCAAGAATCTCATGGACATGTTTGAACAGGAGCAGCGTACATCACTGGGATATTTCCAGGACCTTTCAACATTAGGTTTCCCGAGTTTCACCGACGATGACGGGAACCTTTTAACCAAAGAAGAACTTAAACCGGCTTGGCTCAACTTTGAAAGTGATGTTTCAGAAATAGATGAATGGGAAGAGCCAGTCACAGAGGGGCAGGTCACGGATTTCATTCTTAGATATTGCAGGATCGCGGCTTGTTTAAATGATTTGAGCGCAAGAGCCAAATATGCCGACATAGGGCAGATTGATCGGTTCCATGTTCTAGTTAAGGCACTGCAAGATCGGGAACCTTTTCAGAAGGGTGCCTGGGCCCATGTTCGCCGAACCATGGAACGCATCCGTGATCGCCTTCCCCCGCCGCCGCAACTTGAACCAGCACCAGAAGAAGAAGAGGAAAAGGAAAAAGAAATAGCTGCAGAGGCACTCTCAGAGGAAGAAAAGCAGAAAGGAGAAGGGTCTGGAGGCAACTCTGGCCCAATGGATCAAGGCTGAGGGTCCTTGCACCGAGGCGAGCTCGTTGCCCCGCGAGCCGCCAGGAATGTTGACAATTTTGTCACATTGCTTGGAGGGGTAATGGAAATCAAAATTTTGTAAAGTATTTTCTAAGTTTTCATGAATTTGTTCCCTTGCTTTTGAACATTTTTAAGTATTGCAGCAATTTTGGCTTTCATTTTTGTCCCCTTTGTACATAAGCTATATGTGTAAGAGCTTCGCCACAAAGCAAACCGGGGGGGGGGGGCCGGGGGAAAAGAAGGAGAAGCTTCGCGAAGAAAAGAAAACAAGAGAGCCCAGATAGTAGCCCAAAATTTGCTAAGGCATAGAAGGAGCTTCGCTAGCGAAGCAGCCTAAACAGTCACTTCGGGTGAAGACTTTGCGAAGCGGTGAATGCAGAAATTTCTAAGTGTTGAGAAAGTGCTTCGCTAGAATTTAAGCGAAGCATCCGCTTCGGACCCCTCTCCTGGCGAACCACTTTTCCAAGCATAATCTACTTCGCCTCAGACCGCTGCGAAGCATCCACTTCGGCCAACTTTTGTGCGAAGCTCCCTCATTCGAAGCATTAGTTGCCCTTGAAAAGTCAAAGAAATATTCTAAGGCAAGAATGCGCTTCGGCCGAAAACCTCCCGAACGACTATCTTGGAGGAGGTTCGCAGCGAAGCATTTTGTGGCCCATTGGCGATTATCTGCCGCTTCGGACAAAACCCCCTGCGAAGCGGCATTCAACCCGTTTTTCTGGCGAAGTAATAAACAGTTAGGAGCCACGTTTTGAAAGGTGATCATCCCCGCTTCGGCCCACATCTGTTGCGAAGCGAAGCCCCGAATGTGAGTTTGGCGAAGCTCCTTCGAGGGCGCTTTTCTCAAGGGCACACACCCCTAGGCCGGGCATTTTTCCGAGGCAATTGAGTGTTTCATAAATGCGTTTTTACTTGCCCGAAAGACCCGGTACCCATTTGTGGCAACGGGAAAAGAAATATCAGCCGCGGAGGAGAGCCAGAGGGACTCGAAGACCCACTCGAGCACCGCACCCAGGAAAATCCAGGACAAGTCAGACGGCCCATAAATGCAGATTTCCCCGGCTAATGCGGCCGTAATGGTTAAATGTGGAAAAGGATGTGAGAACTCAGTCGCAGGAGGAGCAGAAGCAGATTTTCCAGGTTATCGAGGGCGTACCTCCAGATTTAGTGCATTAATGGCTCAGAGGGTCGGGTCCTCTATAAAAACCCACGAATTGTAATGAAAAAGGGGGGAACTTTTGCTAGAAAGCTGTTGTAACTTGATTTTCTGCAATTGATATTAAGAACTTTGGGCCTCATTTCTCTCTTGTATGCTGCCTTTTGTGATTATTTCTGTTATTCCATTTCTTCATTTGCATACTGTAATTCTGCATCCTGGATTTAGGTGTGTGATTGGGGATTGGACCCTGGAATTCTCCTGAAGGATACATAGGGGAGAAAATACTGCGTTAAATTCTTTGTATGCTGCCTGTGGTTAGTAGTTTCTGTAATATTCATGTATTTTCCTAATTGCTGTAATTCTGCAATCTGGATTTAGGCGTAGGAAAATAGTTGAATCCTGGAACTCTTCCAGAGGATACATAGGGAAGTTAGCGTGGTGTTCATTTAAGTTTTATTCTTTGTATTTATTGCTGCTACTTCAAGGTATTAGTTAGTAATCGTGCTGATTGGTTCTTTCCCTTTAATCATCATTTACATTTCTTCCCTTACTCTCTTTTATTTCTTTCCTGCACTCTTAGCTTAAAAAACCAGTAGTTTAGTAAAGGAGCCGGCCTTTCTCCGGAGATTGGCACGGAGGGCATCTCTTCCCTCCGGCCTTTCAATGTTGGTCCAGGTCTAGGGCGCGTATACATTGCAAAATCCTTTCCTGTGGCAGATTTGTGACCAACAGGACTAGCTTTCTTAAAGAAAGGAATGAATATAATTATAGATTTCTAGGACCATTCAGCATGTTCCTTGTTATCTTGAAGATTGACAAAAGCTACTTATAACCTGCTTGCACACCTTAATTCAGCTTTTAATTGTGTTTGTGCACAGATTCTAGATGAGATAATCTTATAACTGGGGACTTCACCATCTAAAATTTTATGGGATTAACACTGGCCCAATGGATCCCTCATTAATGAATACAAATCTAGATCTGCATACCCAAGGCTCCTTGCTTCCTTTCCCCTGGCTGAAAGACTCAATTCTAAGTGGCAGGCCTCCTTTACTGAACATGAATGGACTTATCTTTCCTCTCAAATCTAGAAATCCGACGTAGAAGCAAAATGACAAGTGCTAGGATGAAGGCTCCTCAATTTCAAACTGCAAACCTCAACTAGTCTGGCTGTTCCTCTTGATGTACTTTTTATCCAGACCAAGACACCATTCCCCAACTGTTTTGGTATTGTAGGTTTGCTCATAGGATCTGGTCTGTTATGGGTATTGTTTTCCTTCCCTGAATATCTTCTGGAAAATAGCTCTTCTGGGAAGGTACCAACCTAACAGTGATAGCCCCTTATAGGAAACCTACAGACTAGTTGTCCTCGAACACATCTGGAAGCAAAGGTGCCAGCCAAAATGTGTTTATTGGTTCCACTCCTCCTTGGGGAGGTATTTATGTCGAACTTGCTGACATATTTATTGTCACAAATATCCAACATACACACACATGTGCACAATGCCTCCAGCGCCCAAAGCATGGCAGTGGAGAAATTGGAATGCCTGCATCACCAATTCCATCACTACTCACATGACCAGAGCAAGATCAGTGAGCAATTAGGTAAGCAAAGAAACAGGCTCTCTGCAGCAGTCACAGCCATCAGGGCTACAATGGACGAGATTGAACATATGACAATGGCAATAGCAGGCAAGGGATCTAGACTTCCTCCTCCTAAATAATGAATCTTGTAACAGTTGGCCTCCTCTTTGAAGCAAGACGTTGCTATGTACTTTGTAAATAGTTTACTTCGGTGGTCTTAGTTAGAGGCCTGCGTCCCTGATATCTAGTCTTGCTACTTTTCTTTCTTTTGCCGGTGGACAGTGTTCTCCTCCATCTGATTCTTGAAATACACTTGTAATGTTTTGTTTTTGCGCTATTAATGGAAATCTGTTCTGTATGAGACCTATTGAATTATATATTGATACTACTTATGTATACTTTTTGCAAAATGTAAATTTTGGGTCAAAACAAGCTTGTGTTTGTGTAGAGGGCTTTACAATCATCAAAAATCCATTGACAATATGCCATAAAATGGATGATATAGCTTGAAGAATCTTGAGAAAGCTTGCCAAGAAATTAAAATGAGAAATCCAAAATTCCAAGAGAGCTATATAGACAAGAAATTGCCAGATGAAAGTCTAATTCAAAATGCATTGCATCAACGGAATGCTAGATCAACATAGGGGGTTTCCAGTCCCAAATGATTTTGATGTTTCTAAGTAGATGCATTAAAGATTACATATTATAAATAATTGTCAAACACTGCCTACGACCATTAGACCAATGGAACTTTTAAATAATATCAAACTTAATGTGTCTTTGCAGAGCCGAGAAAGTCATGGTTCTAATGGAAAGCTGCATTAGTTTCCAACTGAAAATCTTAAAAAAAAAAAAATCATGGTATTATGACATACCCATTATCTTATAGTATGCTCTATATACTAAATGTGTCCCATCAACTAGCATCAATCGATCATCTACAGGCTTAGAGTCATCGCCATTGAAATATTCATCTGAAGCATCCGAAATGTCATTGGTCTTGCTTGTTTCAGCAACTAAACAACTTCTTCTGGTTTTCTTATTATTTGATGGCTCCCAGCCTCCCAGAGGATTTTCTTTCTTTGATATTTTGACGCTTCCCTGTTAAATGCAAAACAAACATGCATTACAATTATGTGTTCATCTGAAGTACCACAAGCAATTGTCAGCTTTTCAGTTGAAATTTGAAAACTATTTCGCAAATAAGTTTGCAGTTCCAATCTTCTCAAACAATTATGCAACTGATTACCTTGGGGACAGAACAAGGAGATATGTACCGCACATGAATGTGGACAGAAAAATGATTGCTAATGATTGATTCTTGTATTCTTGCCACTTGATGGAAAACACCTCCAAGCTTTGGCAACGATCTCGACAACATGCGGAAGTAGTGGTGTGAAGCCCAGTAACATGCCATTCCCCAACATCTGCTATGCATGATGCTTTAAATTACATAATGACCAGCATGTATCTATTTAGATAATGACCTGAGCACCAGAGTAGGAAACATATGCATCAGCTGTTGCTGTTTGCCTTGGCAAAGCACACTAAATGAAGCAATGGCATAAAGTACTTTGCTATAGCCCAAATTTCTGACCTCTAAAAACTAAGCAGCTTAATATAGCTATCATAATACCCGTACTTTTAATATCTAAAACAGAAAATAAAATAAAAAAATTAGCGTTTTCACCTGAGCAGTATGATATTGAACATGAAAAAACACTGTCTTTGGGTTATGCTGCCAGATGCAGAAGGATAGAATCCCAATATACAATGGACGGTAAATGGTTCATGTCTCTTAATAATTACAAGAACCTCTTATGTCTCTTAATAATTACAAGAAACTACTAAGGCTCTTTAACCTCCGCACATTACAGACAGTAAAATAAATAATTAACAAATTTCAAGATAACAATGCAGGTTTCAAATCAAATGGCATTAGCTTAATTAGTTAGATTCTTCAACATTTAAGGAAAAGATTCAGGTTTGAATCTTGTTAGTGGGACCAATTTCAATCCATGGTTATCTTGTTAGTGGGACCAATTTCAATCCATATAACCAATTGAAAAAATACATAAATAATATTCAAATTATTATAATACCAATAAAACCAATTTCAATCCCATATAACTAATTAAAAAAGACAACACAAGTTTCAAACTACCACCCTCAGTCACCTGTTTCACTGATTCTATTGAAAACATTCGAATGCAATAAAAGATGTCTGACTAAAATCACTGGGAATTGTCTAATTTAATAGGTCAACCAAATGAGACATTTTAAATGAATTCAATCTTTCACTCCGTTACGATGATCTATGATCTGGGCACGCTGTTTATCTTTTATAGTCGTAACAGTATTCCGTGCTGTCCTGTCTGCCCTGAAACCCACCAATACTGCAATCATTTTAAACCTTTTCGGACAATGTTCCCATCTTTGTCAGTAAAAAAAGTGATGCCAATTCCGAAGTTGATAAATTTAGTGAAGCATAAAGAAAGGCCATCTCTCTTTTTCGTCAAACTCGCATGAGTTTGTCACCGAGAAAGAAAGGTGGGTCCTTGATTGCGAATAAAGACTCTTAAGGTGCAAGAAAAGCCTCTGTTTTTTTTTTTTCCATTGTTTTATTAATTTATTAATTAATGTATTTGGATAGACAAAATATACTAGAACATGATTCTTACTGTTTGTCAAACTTTAGTGACAATTTTTATCATCCATTCTTGCACTGTCAAACTCTAAAGCATACTCCAGCTAGGGAACTCATCCGCCCACCGGAGTTCCGCTGTCGCTTCATTCTTCGCAACCCAAGTAACGCACATGGAAAATGCATGATAAGGCTAAATGCAGGCGCCGCGGCAACTTTAGCAGTATGGATACCCTCAGATTTGGCTTCTAAGCAAAAGGAAGACCTTTTATGCAGTGTACCGTCTCAATGATTGTGTTTCAAGAAGTCCACCAACAGAAAATTGTAGTGGCACTTGAAACCTGGTACGCAAAACAACGCAAAGGATTTGACAAAATTTTATACATAAGGATGGTCAGTGGTAAGTGTAGCAAGTGCATAATAATGACTTGGGTGATACAATCCTCTTGTTAAAGCAGCCGCAATAATGTATGCAAGTGTGAGGTGAATTTGGTGTTAACCTGGCCAAACATAAGGTGAATTTGGTGTTAACCTGGCCAAACATCAGGTGAATTTTAAAAAAACAAATTGAACTGACTGCAAATTCTAAAGCAAAATCATTGACCCTCAACTCCTCAGTTTCAGAAACATTGATATCATTAGACCTTAAGGATTGGAAGACCAAAAATGAACTTTATTTGACATTTTCTTGTTTCGGTATGTGCATTTCTCTCCTCAATGACTAACCTCGAATGAAAATTGAAAGCCCTTCTTTCAGGCCCTAAAGACTTCATGCTTAATCCTTCGTATTATATCCAAATTGACGGAAAAGAGTAAAAGTCGAATGAGAGCAAAAGTCGAATGAACATCGTCGTCGCCACTAGACTAAATAAATAAGTAATCGTAGAAAGCGGAAGTTCGCGCCTACTCAGGAGTAAAGAAAAATAAGGAAGGACAAAGAAAACTAGATTAAATAAATAAGTAATCGTAGAATGCGGAAGTTCGCGTCTACTCAGGATTAAAGAAAAATAAGGAAGGACAAAGAAAATAGGGAACTGACATTCATTGTGAGCATTCCCTTCAGGTGCAGCTGCCAATACGTTATTGTCGATGGTAAAATGCCTTCTCTCTGCGCCTTCAAAGATACGATACCTGCGAAGCTCTCACTAATTTAAGGCGCCAGTGAAAGTTAGAAATTGCGAAGGCTGAAATGTTCAAAGATATCCGTGAATCTGCTCCCTTTAGATGTTTTCACCTCCTGTGTCCTGTCTCTCGTGACGGTATATATGTACTCTATGCAGCACAGGGGCAGTAGAGACAAAGGAACATTTCATTTATAAATGCCTAAGTTTTCCAGATATTTGTGACAAATACAAAAAAACACGAACGAGTTTATGGCAGATTTATTTGAAGACAGTAAAATAATTCAGATATTCGTGACAAATACAAAGAAACACTTGGAAACTAGTTTATGGCAGATTTAAAATAAAAAAAGTTGGGAAAATAAACAACCTTTTCAAAGATATTCATATGATATCATTTGAGTAATTGTACTTCTATATTTGAGGTCCGATAGGCCATATTTGGGTCTCGCGCGGACGTAATTAAAATCTTTCATTTCAATGCAAAACATTGATTTTATTTATTATTCAAATAATAAAGGGTAACCAAAAATTAGATTAGATTTTAATTATTATTCCACGAATAAAGAGTAAATATTTTTTTTAAGGTTTAAGGTTTAAATTTTATTGAGGGACTGAGATGGCTCATAAAAACATATGTAAATTCGTTGGAAAAAAGAGTAAATGTTATTGTTAAAGTCTAAAAACAACTTTTAATTTTCACAATGCCAAAACTCGGATTCGAATTTTACGTCTTTGGTAAAAGGATTAGTTTTAAGTTTAAAAAAAATTAATTTTCACGATGCCAAAATTGAGGTTTAAACCCTCTATTTTTGATGGAAGGATTAGAAATGGTATCCAACACTCCTTTTAATAGCTTTAAGCAAGGAAAATGGTACCTTTGGCTCTTACCACATCTGCTCATAGTTTACAAGTTAAACGAACGGTGGATAAGTCAAGCAAAGGGCACCTTTAGCTCTCACCACATTTGTCCGTGGTCCCCAAGTTAAATGAGCGATAGAGAATCTTCACAACCAATAGAGATTGGCATAATAGATTTCACATTCTATGGGATGCTCTTTTGGAGCCTAAAGTGGCTCATTTTCTTTGGGGCTTCCTTTTTCAGGAACTTCTTATAGGAGAATTTCTCTATAATTTAGGGTTGCATATTCCCAATTGCCCTTTTTGTCATTACACAAAAAAAAATTGAACATTTGTTTTGGTTTGCCCTAGGGCCCAAGCAGCATGGAAATAGATTCATGATTTTTTAAACCACAACCTTTTTCCTTCCCTATGGTTCTTCTTGGGGATACAATTTGAATGTTAGTACATATGGAGCAAATTTGGCATATTTTAGGTCTTTAATTCTATTTAACATATGGAAAAGTCGAATGGAATTATATTTCTACGCAACATGCATCTCCTGAGTTTTCCATATATTCAAAAGCTCTAATATGCTCCAATTTTTCACTTCAAATTCAAGTGCAAGTGAACAAGGTTGCCCTTGAGTGTAATAACCTCCCAGTTTAGCACTATTTTTTTTTAACTAAAAACTAATTTTTCATTCAAATAGTAACATAGCACTGTAATAACCCTAGTTTGGGACTATTTTTTTTTTTTTTAAATCTGAAACTAATTTTTTCATTCAAATAATAAACATAGCTTCAGATTGGGCGACTTCTACCAAACACATTCAGACTACAATAAAATTGCAGATATATTAAACTCTTTATCAATATTCAATTGACATCAAATACAATGATATTCAACAGGAAATACATATATCTCTGACCTGAAATTTAAACTGAGTGTTGTGATGAGTGTCGTCAAACACACCATTTAATTATTATAATTGTCAGTCTAGGGCGGTGTCCAATGGTTATATACGATAGCAAAGTTACGCAGCTTGGAGGTCAGTCTACTCAGAAAATGGCTTTATTGATGAGATCAGTCGGTTTTGGGGATTTTTGGTGTCACCTCTAATCCTATGAGTTGAATTGAACTCCTCATTACATTTGTTGAAATAAAATTGCAGTAATGGAAAGATTGCAGAAAATTGAAACTAATTATTTTTGCAAAAT
The DNA here is from genome assembly GCA_028583015.1 of Wollemia nobilis. Taxonomy (NCBI): domain Eukaryota; kingdom Viridiplantae; phylum Streptophyta; class Pinopsida; order Araucariales; family Araucariaceae; genus Wollemia; species Wollemia nobilis. The sequence goes on from JAQPPZ010007914.1 coordinate 556,325, forward strand.
CAAAAATAACATAAATAAAACCTATTTATGCTTGCAAAATGGAAATGATAGAAATAACAGTTTTACAGAAAGTAAATCCTATTAACAGAATATAAATGCTGGAATAAAATGTTGCAGAAATGAAACAACTGGAAATCAATTAACACAAATGGAAATGCCAAAAACTGGAAATAACTGTTGAAAACAGAGAAACTTCAAAAATGTTGTAAGATTCAAAAGCCTATGCTATATGATCAGCTATCTTGCATCTACATTTACAACACAAATATTTCATGCATCTACAAACAACACAACTAACAAATGAAATGGAAATTGTTAGGTTTCTACTAATTTGTTGCAGCAAGAAATGAATAGAAAACCTGTCAAAAGTTGATCCCTCTCCTGGGCCTGGAAGTGGGCCCTTGCTCCCTGATCCAAAAGAAGGCAAGAAGACTACTCTAAGCTACCTAATGTTCACTCATTCACTCAAGAAGCTAATTGCATGGAGAAACTACACTTTTTATTGAATTTGAAATAACATTGCAACAATGCAAGAAAAATCTTGTAGAATTACTACTCTGTTACAAGTGAAACAACTATTCTATCCCTATCCTTCTATGCAAATGTCTACATGCTCAACCAATATGGGAGCTTGTTATTTATACTATTCCGTTACATATATGGATTCATTCTATTGATGCTTTTCAGGGATTCAACAATTGTGCTGAAGTTGTCTTCCTGAAATGCAAGAAATTGTTTTGTTGTAGCTTATCCATTTTACTTGATGGGCATAATCTATTGGAGGAAATGTGTTGAAAGGGGTGATAAAATCTTTCATACAGTTGTATCCATCTTCATTTTACCATTTTCCACCTTGCTTACCATTTTGTTGGTGGTTTTGACCAAAACTGGTTCTGCTTCGCTGATTCTGGAGCTGCTTCGGAATATCAGGTAGTATAACAGTTCTTACGCTTATCCGTGCATAAATTGCTCAAGATGATGGTTTTTACCAGCTAGATAGTCTTCTTAAATCTTCAAAATACTAATTCCATAGGTTTTACATGCTGGCATTAACAATTTCCAAGCCAGCTGTACAATTTGTATGGTCAAATTTTATTTTTTGCACAGTCAGCTCAGTTTGAACAGGTTTTGGCACCTTTTTAAAATTTGAACAGGTTAGAAGGCAAGGAAAACAAATAGCATGATCCTAGAATAGAATACACATCAACATACATTATTGCATATTCAAATAAATATTTACTTACTAGGTAAATTAGCTAAAATAGTGCAAAAAATGCAGAAAATGGTAAAAACATAGTGTTATGCTCCTGAACATCTAAACATGTAAATAGTAATACATAATACATTCCATCATCAAAATTAGCACAAAAACATAACATAAGGTCTATCAAATAGTTTATGAAATATCAAAAAATGGTTTATGAATGAGGCAATTTCTAGCCTCATCACATTGATCAGTCAATGGAAGGCATGAAATGACCATACAATGAGATATAGGCCTTCAGATTCACCGTTCAGTGTTGTTGTAGACAAACAGACCTAGCGCCTCAATTTTCAGACCTTATTCAACTTCAGATCTGCATCCTTTTGAATGGCACGATTTTTCAAACAGAGGTACGCCTATAATGACCTAATTCTGAAAATAATGCTAAACCCTAGCAATCTTGCAATATTTTTTAAAGCAATATAATATTTATTTAGATAGAATTCAGATCTATAATTTTTAAATCACAAAATTACTCTAGATTTGCCAAGCAACTCCAACAATACGATTTTGCATTAAATCTGAAATGCATAGACAATTACATGAACAGTTCTCAAAGAGATCACATGAAACAACTCACAAAACATGAAATCTGATTGCTAATGCTGGATAGAATACCCCAGATGGGTCGTGGGGGTCTTGAAGCACCACAATGATGGATTTAACATCAGAAATCTGCTGATATGCTGCCAGCAATGGGACGTTGGGGTCTAAGACTGTCAATCTGCTGATTCTGACCTCTAACTCCTGAAAATCTGCCCTCAGAATAAGGACGTCAGCCTCTGAGGACTGTCAATGGCTCCCCAAACCTGATGCCAACCCTATTTCTCCCTCAAATCACTGAAACAACCTCACACAAGTGCAACGTCCACCCTGAATTGCTGCAATCTGATCCTAGGAGTGGGACGTGGGTCTTGAAGTGCTGCCAATACTGCCAATGATGCTCAAAACAGGGACGTCTGCCTCCCTAGGGCAAAATATGCTCTCAATGCTGCCAAATTGCTGATGAGACTCAGGGGTTTCGTCCTTTGCCTCTGATCCAAGAGGGTTTTCGTCCTCAGGGATTAGCTCCTGTAGGTTTTCGTCTACAAGAGTGTTGTAGATGACTTCTCAGCCACATACAAGAGAAAATACTCAAATTCAATATTCATAGATGTGCAAATGAAAACCCTTCTTCTCTTTTTATAGGCAAATATTCTATTTCTTCGTTGAGAAGCACTTTTTATTTTCTCTTAATAATATAATAAAATAATATTATATTTTCCTAATGTGGCATTCACCCTTATTTCCCCTTTTATTATTTTTTATATTTTTATTTATCTAGAGCCACATAAAAATACTATCACACCACACCACACTTTGTACCATGCTAACAATAAAAATGGGGACATTACAATACATCCCCCCTGAGATTGCTTGTCCTCAAGCAATCGAACACAAACTTCATTCAGATTAAACCAATCCATAACCATGATCAAGAATGATTCCAGGATCCCAAACTAACCTTAAGAAAATTTTACCATACTGCCATAGTATTGGCCCAAGAGTGAGTGCTACTTTCACTAAGAATCTATCATGCCAGGGTTGTGCTCTCTTCTCTTTGATGCTAAGAACAACCAAGGGTGCAAAGGATCTCATCATGCCAGGTGAAGACCCAAGGCCTTGATGCCCAAAAACGTTGCCAGAGGACAACATCAAAAATATTCTCCAAAACTGTCCCAAACTCCCATGTGCATCCCAACTGAGTGAAGACAGGTCTGCCCTTGCATACAACAGGTCTAATATACCTCCCAGCAGGTCTGACTTTGTGCAATTAGTAGCCAAATAAGTCCTTTGAAGCCTTCCCAAGTCATCAATGAACAGTCCTTCATTGTTTCTGACTGAGGTATCATGCCAAAGAGTGATGTCACCGATGGAAAAATGACTGAACAGTGAGTGTAATAGGTCTGATTTTTCCCAAACAATAGCGAGTGATGACTGTCCAAATTGTTTAACATCATTTATACTCAATCCTTCATCAATCCCTACAGCTGACTTATAGCACAATTGAAGCAAATCATTAGTAACAGTGAATGGATCAATGAAAAGTAAGTTGAGATAGGAGTCAACAAACTCTGGTAACAGGTGGGCAGCAAGCTCATCAACAAATTGTAGTGCATGCTTAGCTATACAAATAGTCTCTTGGGAACCAACAACAACCCAAGCAATGTCCTCATCTTCCATGTAAGGAACAACAGTCCGTTCACCATCAAATGCAGTCATTAAGTCAGTGATAGCGATCCCAGAATCATGAGGTATTGCAACCCATACAACATCAGCCGACCCTCCATCAAATGCAGCCTTCATATTGTCTACAGCTGCCACTGTTTTACCTTCATTATGAGCGCCAAAAGTTGAAGAGTATGACGTGCATAGCTGTCCAAACAAAGATTTACCATCAGCCAATAAATCAGTACCTAAAACTTTAGAAACAGTCCCATCTTCGTTCATATTGGTGTGTTTAGGAACAGCAGTAGCTATATTTTCATGTGCAGCCCTTAAATAACACCCTGTAGCTTCCAATTTGTCATCCACATACAAAATATCATTCTTCAATTGTTGGCTCCTGGTCATACTGTGGAAACAGTCCATAATTTTTGTGTCATATTGTGCATACTGTGGTGTCATCAGCCATTTACCTTTTACTTCATACTGCTGCTCTTTACCTGTTATGATGCCCTCCATCATTCTGATTGAAACATTGGGCCCATCTTTGATCCCCTTAAGAACAATCTCACGCCCCTCATGCAAAAATCTTAATTCCAACTTCTTGTAATTACTTATCACATCTCCAAGATCAAAGAACCATTGTGCTCCAAGCACTACTTGAGAAAGACCTCCCATTGGATAAACATAAAAATCATGAATAACTTTGTAATCACCCATTGTTACTTCTAATTGCTCTACCACCCTATTACATGATGAGAGTCCCTTTCCTGTAGCAACATTAAATGCTGGGAATGTTCCTGTTTTGAGTTGTTTTTTAGCTACAAAATCCTCATCAACAAAATTATGTGTAGCCCCTCCATCTATCAAAATTAGCACATCCTCACCTAAGACTTTTCCTGGGACTTTTATAGTAAGGAATTGGGGTACACAATGAAGAGTTGCCAAAGTGACAAGTTGAGTTGAATCATGAGATGACTCACCTTTTGGTTGTCCTTTATGTTCACCTTTTGGTTGTCCCTTGTGTTCTTGCTCCTTTATTTCCATTTCAGCTGAAGAATATGATTCATTATCTGAGTCACTATCTGATTTCACCTCAATGTAGTGAATCTCTCCCTTTCCCAAGCATCTATGATTAGGCTCCCAAGGTTTCTTACAATTGAAGCAAAGTTTTTTCCTTCTTAATTCATTTCTAGTAGCTTCATCCATACCTTTTGTGAATGGTGTTGGAGCTGGAGGTTTTTGTGGCTGAAGTGTGGCTCTCTCTTCAGGTGATTTCATCTTGCTCCATGGTTTGGATGTCTCTTCATGCCTTGACCTCTTTGGTGATAATCTAGATTTTGAAGATGTGTAAGGCTCAAGAGTGTGCTCAAGCAAAATGGCCCTTTTTATGGCCTCATGAAGTGATGGAGGAGAGAAGGATTTGACCAAACCCCTTAAGGGTTCCTTTAAACCATCCAAGAAGAGATAAATCACCCTCTTGGGTGAGATGTCCTGCACTATCACTGAAATTCGCTCAAACTCCTCTATGTATGTGGAGAGTGAATCTGTTTGTTTTAAGGCTGTCAACTCCCTGAAATACTCCTCATCATCCTTCTTCTCAAATCTGTCCAGGAGTCTCTGACTAAACTCATCAAATGTTGTAATCTCATCATGCCCTTGAGTAATCAAGCCATTATGCCACCAATCATAAGCTTTTCCTTCTAAATTCAGCGTGGCCAACTGTAATGCATCATTTTCAGCTATGGGGTCAAGTGTAAAGAAGGTTTGGAGCTTTTGTAACCATGCCCTGGCTGATAATCCATCACTCCCATTGAATGTCGGAACCTGCATCTTCTGCTGTAATTGCTTTTTGGGCTTTGTTTGCTTTGTACCACCAACCTTTTTGCCTTTCATCTGCACGTACTCATAAAATTTCACTGCACTACGGAAAGCCTCAGATTTCAGCTGATACTCAGCGAATAATTCCTCCAAATCATCATCCTCCTCAACATTGGGTTCTTCTGCTTGCTCCAAAAACATGGGTCGAGAGGGTTTCTTTAATGGAGTGCGAGTAGATCTCACACTACCCTGTTCAGGTGCAACGCCTCTATGTGAAGATTCTGCTTGTCTAACTGGAGATGGTTGGCGTTGATTCACTAGCTGCCGTAACAAATTGACTATTTCCCCAAATTGCTCAGCTGGATCTGGTGGTGGGGCATCTCTTCTTTCTTCCATTTCTTGAATTTCTTCTGCTTCTTCTTCAAGTGCAATATCCTCTAGGGTTTCCTCCCCAGCTGGAATATTTTGATTCTGCTGGTTTCTTCTACCTCTAAGATGATACTGATAGTGTATTGGAGGTCTTTGGTTCATAGAAACCCCAAAAAAATTTTCTGACTTGCCAGGATGGTAGATCTGCTGGAAATATTCAATACCCAGAAGATGGAAACCCTAGATCTGAATTTCTCACCACAAACCCTAACTCAATCCTCCACAGGATGGCAGAATCATTGCTCTGATACCACTGTAATGACCTAATTCTGAAAATAATGCTAAACCCTAGCAATCTTGCAATATTTTTTAAAGCAATATAATATTTATTTAGATAGAATTCAGATCTATAATTTTTAAATCACAAAATTACTCTAGATTTGCCAAGCAACTCCAACAATACGATTTTGCATTAAATCTGAAATGCATAGACAATTACATGAACAGTTCTCAAAGAGATCACATGAAACAACTCACAAAACATGAAATCTGATTGCTAATTTATGTGGAAACAACACTCAAAAACTCGAAGCAAGAATGAGCACAATGAAAAACTGATTTGTATTGCATACCAAAAACATATTTATAGGCATGTCTACCTTTACAAAGTGGAATTAAATGCACCAATCCGTGTGCTTATTAAATGTTGTTACACTTGATCCATGTGAATAGGGATGATATGGAATATCAATCCCTATCATTCCTCCCCACCCTAGAAGCATTGGTCTCCAATGCATCTAAAAGGGATGGAAAATCTTGAGCCAATTGTGCTGAAGTGATCCACTTAGCCTGGTGAGGAAGCTCTCCACGTCGTGCAACCAGATACGAAGTTGAAGAACCCTGTCGAGTGTGGCGAGTCCTGGTGTCGAATAGACGGTCCTCCTCCAATGGAAGTTGGAAATCAGGAACAACATTTGATGGATGACTAATGGTCGATGGGCTCTCTAGCGTGGACTCATGATATGGATGGAGTAGATCAACATTGACAACATCATGAATACCCAGGTGTGCTGGAAGATCCAATCTGAATGCATTCTTGGACAGTTGTTGAATGATTGTGTAAGGCCCATAGCGGAGAGGTTTGATCTTGTTGTGTGCCTTCTCTGGAAATCTCTTACGATCAAGGTACAACCAAACTCGATCACCTATCTGAAAGGAGTGTGGAACACGGTGGTGATCCATAGCCTATTTTTGTTGCTTTTGTGTCTGCTGTAAGATGTGTACAACCTTGGACTGTAGCTACTGCAGATGTTGGATGAAGGATTGTGCTTTCTCTTGTTCATGTTGCATGTGTACTGTGACTGGAGATGGAAGAGCCAAGGGTAACTCATATGGAGCGACAGGTTGAAACCCTAGACATACCTCAAAAGGACTATGACCAGTGGACGTATGGACTGCTCTATTATATGCATGCTCAATATGAGTTAGACTGAGATCCCACTTGGCTGGTGACGTATGGTGGTAGACTCGAAGACTCTGGACAAGTGTACGATTGACGACTTTTGTTTGACCATCAGACTGAGGATGAAATGTTATGGAAAAATTAAGGGACACACCTAATAGTTTCCACAAGGACCTCCAAAAATGACCGACAAAACGGGAATCACGATCGGACACAATACTTGTGGGAAGACCAAAAGATCGCCAGATGACATCAAAGAACAATTTGGCTAAGTCTGCAGCAGAACTTGTTTTTCGACATGGAATGAACTTAGCCATCTTACTGAAATGATCGACTATGACAAAGACACAATCATGTTGACGGACGATCATGGGAAAACCACTGACAAGATCCATAGATATACTTTCCCAAGGATGGGAGGCGATAGGTAAGGGCATACTGAGACCAAGCCTACGGTTGGATGACTTAGACCGACTACATGGGACACATTGTTTTAAATACTTGAGAACATCTCTCTGCATGTGGGGCCAATAAAAGAATCATTGCAGATGGTGAAGTGTCTTATGTTTACCGAAATGACCACCATAGAGTGTGGAATGAGCCTCTCTTAGAAGGGATGGTCTGCTCGAAGTAGGGACACAAAGCTTATCAAGACGGTAAAGCAACCCCTCCTTGAGATGGAAATCCTCAAAGGGACTTAAATTGGAGGAGGATGGATGTTGTAATTTGTGATAAACTATGGCAAAGTCAGGATCATTAGGGTACTCAGCAGGCCAATATTGGAAAGCTAAATGAGATGTTGTAACAATGGTTAGGGTTGTGGCTGATGGAGGACGGCTGAGGCAATCGACAACAAAATTTTGACTACCCTTCTTGTATTTGATGACTATATGAAACTGTTGTAGATAGGAGGCCCATTTCATGTGGCGTGCTTCTTGGATTTTTGTTTGTGATTGAAGAAACTGCAAGGGTAAATGATCTGTGTGAACAATAGTTTCTTTACCAAGAAGGTAGTGACGCCAATATTTTATAGCTTGGACTAAGGCATAGAGTTCCTTATCATAAGTGGAGTAATTATGTTTTGTTGTAGAGAATGACTCAAAATGATAAGCAACAGGATGTCCATTTTGTTTGAGAACAACACCGAGAGCAAATTGAGAGGCATCAGTTTCTATTTCGAAGGGTTGTCGAAGATCAGGAATGGCTAAGACAGGAGCGGAGCAAAGCTTATCTTTGAGATTGGCAAAAGCTTGATTGTGGGTATTTGTCCAATGAAAAACAGATTTGGCTTTCGTCAATGAATGCAATGGAGCAGCAATGTTTGAGTACCCTAAAATAAATTTATGGTAGAAGTTAGCAAGGCCAAGAAAACTTCTGAGTTCAGTGATATTTGTGGGAGCAGGCCATTTGAGTAGGACTTCTACTTTGATAGGGTCAACCTGGATACCGTCAGGATTTATGATGAAACCAAGGTATGAAATTGATGTTTGGGCAAATGAGCACTTGTTCAAGCTGGCAAATAACTGGTTCTTGTGAAGGGTGGCTAGAACATGCTCCAAATGTTGTAAATGTTTGGCCCAAGTCTTGGAAAATATCAAGATATCATCAAGATAAATTATTACATATTGATCAAGACAATCACGAAATACTTCATTCATGAGCCTCATAAATGTAGTTGGAGCATTGGTGAGACCGAATGGCATAACTAACCATTCAAATAGTCCCATATTTATTTTGAAAGTTGTTTTCCATGTATCCTCTGCTTGAATTCGAACTTGATGATAGCCACTCTTAAGATCAAGTTTGCTGAAGAATTTAGCCCCTTGTAGTTGATCTAATAAGTCATCAATCCGAGGAAGTGGATACCTATTTTTTATTGTTATTTTATTGAGTGCCCTAAAATCAATGCAGAATCTCCAAGTACCATCTTTTTTTAGAACAAGCAGAATTGGTGAGGCACAAGGAGAGGTGTTGTGCTTTATGAATCCCTTATCCAATAATTCCTGCAATTGTTTTTTAATTTCATCATATTGTATAATGGATTGCCTGTACATTGGAACATTTGGAAGAGGTGCTGCTGGAATGATCTCAATTGCATGATTAATTGTTCTTTCAGGTGGTAAAGAAGTGGGTTCCTGAAACACACTTTCATATTTTTGTAGTATTCTTTTTACTTTGGAATTGTTGACTTGAAAAGTAATGGTGTGTTTTTGCCCTTTATCTTTTGCTTGTTGTTCTTTTGGACGAATGAAAATAAGTGCAAGTGCTTGAGCATTATTACTGGATTTTCTAGCTTGGCGGCAAGTAAGCAAAATATTGTTTGATTGCTTTGCAGATATTGGAGTGCTTTTAATGAGAAAATATTTTTGATATTTTTGCAGTGTATATGTATTTTTATATGCATCATATGTTGCTCTCCTATCATATTGATATGGTTTACCGAGAAGTAACCCACAACAATCCATCGGTGTGACATCACATGTTACTGCATCTCTAAATTTGGTACCAAATGCAAAAGCCAGGGTGCATGTGTGTGTTATTTTTGATGTGTTTGTGTTGTCCTTCCACCCAAGAGAGTATGGGCGAGGATGTTTTGAAGTAGGGAGCTTAAGCTTATCGACAATGGACTGCGCAATCAGATTCTTCTATGATCCATTGTCGATTATACAATCAACTACAAAGTTATGGAGCAAGTGAGCCCGAGTGACGAACAAGTGGTCACGGTCACCAGCTCGAGAATGGTGATTCATGAGTGTTACATTATTGAGTTGCCCTCTCAACTCTTCATAAATTTCTTCTTCACTAGAAGTCTCGATGGGGTTATCACAAGTCCCCTCATCGGACAACACGGGAGGGAGCATACATCAGCACGCGAAAAGCAAGGAAGGAATGGAGCAGCGATGTAGCAACACCAACTTAAACACTCTACAAAACCACTGAATGGAGGAAGATGTTGTGGATCTCGATGTTGAAAGCCCAAATCTAGGGCATGTGCCAAAAGAGCACCTCGATCATATCGTTGAGAGCAGATATGCAAGGAGAGGTGATGGTAGGTGCTGCGTAGTAAGGGTAGCAATGGTTGTGACTAATCAAAAACTGCACCAAAGCCCAAGATGAAGGACGACGCTATAAGAAACTATCAAAATAATGACAAATCCAATGGCAGTATCGATAGTTGAGGTCAAGGTCAGAAGGACCCAGCTAGCTGTGAGTCGGGGATGTAGAGGACTCCAACAAAGTTTTTCGAAAGAAAACGGCGTGCTCGAATGCTTCTATAAGTAAAAGAGTGTTCTTTCCAAGCCAAGACCTGTTGTTGGTTTTCTCATTCCCCCTGTGAACCAACCTGGCCTAGGGGAAGAGGATACTTGCCAATCAACACGCGGCTCTGATACCACTGATGTGGAAAAAACACTTGAAAACTCGAAGTAAGAATGAGCACAATGAAAAACTGATTTGTATTGCATACCAAAAACATATTTATAGGCATGTCTGCCTTTACAAAGTGGAATTAAATGCACCAATCCGTGTGCTTATTAAATGTTGTTACACTTGATCTGTGTGAATAGGGATGATATGGAATATCAATCCCTATCACTAATGTTGGATAGAATACCCTAGATGGGTTGTGGGGGCCTTGAAGCACCACAATGATGGATTTAACATAAAAAAATTACTAATATGCTGTCAGTAATGGGATGTTGGGATCTAAGACTATCAATTTGCTAATTCTGACCTCTAACTCCTAAAAATCTACCCCCATAATAAGGACGTCAGCCTCTAAGGACTGTCAATGGCTCCCCAAACCTGATGCCAACCCTATTTCTCCCTCAAATCACTAAAACAACCTCACACAAGTGCAACATCCACCCTGAATTGTTGTAATTTGATCCTAGGAGTGGGACGTGGGTCTTGAAGTGCTGCCAAAACTGCCAATGATGCTCAAAACAAGGACATCTGCCTCCCTAGGGCAAAATATGCTCTCAATGCTGCCAAATTGTTGATGAAACTTAGGGATTTCATACTTTGCCTCTGATCCAAGAAGGTTTTCGTCCTCAAGGATTAGCTCCTGTAGGTTTTCATATATGAGAGTGTTGTAGATGACTACTCAACCACATACAAGAGAAAATACTCAAATTCAATATTCATAGATGTGCAAATGAAAACCCTTCGTCTCTTTTTTTAGGAAAATATTCTATTTCTTCATTGAGAAGCACTTTATATTTATTCTTAATAATATAATATTATATTTTCCTAATGTGGCATTCACCCTTATTTCCCCTTTTATTATTTTTTATATTTCTTTATTTTTATTTATCTAGAGCCACATAAAAATATTATCACACCACACCACACTTTGTACCATGCTAACAATAAAAATGACGACATTACACAACCTCCCTGAACTGTATAGCCCTCCTTGAAATTTACACAATCACCTAAAAATCTGCAAAATACCCTTAAAAGGGTCGCCCAACTAGTCCAAATCAGATGCCAAAATACCCATAACAAATTTTGAACAGGATTAAGAGCAATGAGCCAATATAAGGTTCTCCAGTTATGCCTAGAATGGTACGACCAGATTTGGAAATGCACACTTCACACCAAAAACTAAAAATCTAACTCCTACCCACTTGATTCAAGCCAAAAATAAGACAACCCAGATGATCATTTTCTGCACACCAAAAACTTCGAAATCTTCAAACCCTAACATCCTAAAAATTGAAGCCCAAATGAGTTTCCTGAGATGAAAACTCCACAACTAGCTAGGGTGGATCTCTCACCATCGAAACTAGTTAATCCTGTAGAGGGTTTTCATCCTCAACAAGCCCTGTTCAAATATCCTGGAGAAATTCGACAACATTTAGTTATGTTGACAAACTTGGATGGTGAAAATGAGAGCAAGTAGCTGTATAAATAGACCCCACGTTGAGATTTCTCCTTCTGGGCGCCAATGTGGGATTAAACTTAAAACATGTTTGCCTTCATGAGTCCCACGTCCCCTTTTCTCTCCCTAGGCTTTTTTGGGGGTCAACAACTTAACATAACAACATAAAGTCACTTTAAAATTATAAAGTAACTTAACATTATAAATATGAAAATATTTCCTTTATGTACTGAAAAATGCTCTCTTTCACCTGAAATGGCAAAAAGGACCCGAATCCAGTCACTGAGAGATGCCACTGCCACTGCCAAAAATAGAAAGGCCAAAAATAGCAACTTACTAAAAATAGTAAACTACCAAGAAACACCCTGAAACTACAGAATTCGAGTCACTCAGGACTCTTGAGCTCCCTAACCATCACTGCTTAGCCTACGGGAACCCAGGAATAGGCTAAACCACAACACCTGACTGACATCTTAGAAAGGGGACATTACAGTCTGCCCTTCCCAAAGATTGCTTGTCCCCAAGCAATACCAAATCAACCTCAATTCATCTGTCGGATCTTGGTTGCAGCCACATATGATTCCAGGGTCCCATAACAGCCTCAGGAAAAACCCACCATGTTGACGCTGCACCACTCTAATCACAACAAATAAAAATTTGTGCCATAACTGCACAAGTCTCAATTGCAACACCATGATAAGATCACCCTCCAGTCTGAAACTAAAATACTAAACAAAACTAAAATGAAATATCTTTCACCAAGTAATATCAGTTTAAACATCAACATATGAAACTGCCAAATCATCTCTAGAAATGTGAACTAACAATCTTATCTGAGCACTCATCCTCACGATGAAAATCAGGTGATCCCTAGTACCAAATTCAACTGCAATCATCAAAGCATTTTCTAAAAAGATAGCTACCAACATCATAACTAAATTGCAGTGATCACAACACAATTGTGTGGGATATAAAATCAACTATGTGACGCTTGAAGAATTTCCCACACCCTACTACTCATAAGCCAAGAATGAATATAAATCTATCTGCTCATATCTATATGTCACTAAGCTCAATACCAGAAGGTGAGGGCAACAACTAGATCTGAAATTAACCATCCCTGTAATGCATCTGCCATCAAAATTTGAGAACACACAAAGTCTCCCAATGTCCAAATATTTCAATTCAGCAACAAGCAAACGGGCATCATTACATGATATTCCATTCATGAGCAAAAAGTGATTGCAATAAAACACTTTGCAAACCCAAATTCTCATCCAAAACTTAATTGGGTTAACTACAACAATCATTAAAATACAAATTCCAACCTTACCATGCATCCTAGAGCTCCAAGAATGAATAGAACTATAGCTATCCAAATCTGAAAATGTCACCTCATGGTATGATTTTTTGAAAATCAACCTACCACAAGAAACACCATTATTGCAAATATGAAATATATCACCTAAAGTGCAAAATCCAAACACATCCAAAACTAAAATTACTTCGAAAATAGTCACCAACTACACCAGTCTCCAGTTCTTATTCAAAATCTCCCTCCAATCCACTTGCATATTCACAAATGGATTCATGAGGTGGTTGCTCACAAAGGGGGCAAAAACGTACTTCTTGTTCATTTGTTCAACAACCTCCCATGATTTGCCTCTCCTATCATATTTGATGCCAAGAAAATCATACAAGTGATTATGGGTGTAGGAAATTTCCTCCCAAGAAGCTTTGTCACACTGAAATTGTTCCATACCAATCAACATATGGATATCATCATTAGTGGATTTAGGAAAATGTGTAGATCCCACACAAGGCCTTTACACCTAAATATCCCCTGCATCAAGATATAACTCCTCCCCTTGTGGTGAGTCCACAAGGTCCACCATCATGCCATAATGCTCTGAATCATCATGATCATCATAAGGAAGCAAACCAACATCGTGCATCTCAAATTGTGGATTTTCCAAGGATGACTCAGTATCCATCTCAAACAATAGATTGTCAAACAACTAAAAAATACCAGTATCCTCTTGCTCAACCCAATCTACCTGCTGATCCAAAATTGCATTTCCAAAGTTCTTGGGACATTGAACTAAATCAAAGTCCTCCTGTATGTTGTCAAGTTCTTCTATCACTCATCCAATATCCTTAGCTCTTTCTTCATTTTATTATTCTCTAATGTTTATAACAACAACATGTTTCCTTTTTGTTTCATACAATGTCACATGTGCATATGACAGTAAGCCTCTAGTAGACTTGTTGGTCACGAATCTGCCACAGGAAAGGATTTTAAAATAAATGCACCCTAGACCCGACCAACATTGAAAGGCTGCAAGAAAGAGATGTCTTCCAGACCAATCTCTAGAGAGGGCTGGTTCCCTTACTAAATCTAAGCTTGATTTTAGACTAAAGTTGCAGGAAAGGAATTGGAAATATGCAGAAAGAAATGAGAAAGTACAAAAAGATATGGGAAATATAGCCACAGGCCAAACTTGTCAGATCGGGAAAGATTAGCAACAGATAACTTTAAGCACACTAACAGCATATAATAGAAGACAGTGACGTAATTCACTTACAACCTTGTGCAGATAACCTTCAGAATTGCATTCCAGAACTCACTTCCTCACTAGCAATATTTAAACTCAGATGCATAATTCAAATTAAGCAGCATATAAGAAATACAAGCGTAAATGAGGAATGCATAAGATAGAAGGGAAAACACACAGAAAGGTGCTTGCAAAACTAGAGGCCAAATATCTTTCATTCATGCAAAGAACTTGAAATCTTTTCAGCAAAAGTATCTCTCTCGATCTCCTCTTTCTGAGATATACATTGATATTTATAGAGGTTTTGCCTCTTTGTAGCATTTAAAACATGAAACGGACCTCCTCGAGATCCACAAAATGTGCAACAGCAATAAGGAAATGATCCCCTTAAACCAGCCTCGAAGAAACCAGAAATTAAATGAAACAAGGAACCGATCGTCTTCATTAAATGGTCATCCTCAGAGCATGCTAGAACCGTTAGAAAATCACGAACAGAAGCTTTGAATAATGGAGGCGTCTTCAATTCTGGTGGCTTCAAAAACTACAGGCCTGAGCACGTTGTTCTACCTTGCACGCATTGGAAAGCAACAAAACATTCAATTTTGGAGTGCTTTTAATCCTTGGAAATCACAATGCTTCATCGGGTTGTTGAACCGCTTTCTAGCGCGAAACTGTGACAAGTCGCGAAAACGCGACATGTCGCGAAATCGCGACGTATTTCTCTTTTGTACACTTTTTCTTTTTTTGGATCGCAAAAACCAACCATGTTGTGAAATTACGACGTATTCAGCTCTTTGTTCTCCTTTGTCGCCTGAGGTCGCAAAAATGTGACGCGTCGCGAAATCGCAACGTTCTTTCCTCATATTGTCCTTGCGTTGTTTCAAACCACGAAAATGTGACAAGTCACAATTTCGCTACATCTTTCTCTCTTCGACTTTATCTTCTGGATATGTCACGAAATCGTGACATTCTCCTTTGTTGGGACTTCTTTCCTCAACATGTAGCGAAATCACAACATATTCTTTCATCTGCCTTCTTCACTCCTCTAAGTCACGAAAACGTCACCATGTCACGAAATCGCAACAGTTCTCCTGCTTCTGTGTCCTTCTTCTGTCTACCCGCGAAACTGCACCATGTCGTGAAATCGCGACAGTTTTCTCTCCCTTGGCCTTCACACTCTTGCAGGTAGCAAAAATGGAACATGTCACGAAATCACGACGTTCCGTACCATTTTGTTCTTTTTGAGCTTTCACATCGCGAAAACAAGACATGTCGCGAAATCGTGACATTTCTTGTCTATTTAGCTTTTCTCCACAATATGTCGCGAAATCGCGACGTTTCCTTGCTTTCTCTACTGTTGCTACTTTCTATCGTGATTTCATGACGTCTTCTTCTTGCTTGGTCTCATCTTCAAAAGTGTCGCGAAATCGCGACGCCTTTCATGCCTTAAGCTTTTCTATCCACCTTGACCGCGATAATGCGACATGTCGCGATATCGCGACATTTTTTACATTCTGGCCCTTGTTCATTTTTCTGTCGCAAAAACGCGACATGATTCATTGTCATTGCCCTTTGCTCAATTATGTCGCGATTTCGCGACAATTTCTAACATTCTGCTCCATGACCATCGCAAGTCGCGAAAACGCGACATGTCATGATTTCACGATAGTTTCACTGCTCTGCCTCCGTTGACCATTTTGACCGTGATTTTGGAACACGTCGCGATATCGCGAAATTCTCCAACTTTGCTTCTCTCTCCTCAAAAGACCCGCGATAACGCGATATCGCGACAATTTTTAACCTGTGCTCTCAATGCTATTTTCGGTCGCGATATCGCGACAGTCTTCAGACTTAGCTGTTTTGGGATCAAAACACGCAGAGAAACACAGAGGAATGAGAACTTTAAAAATTAATGCATGAATAATCCCGAATCAAAACAATGTGGCAAAATTGCCAACATTCTTGGCGGCTTGCGGGGTATATAGTTCTGCTGTATGCATGAATCCCAGGCCTGAATCCATTGGGCAACAGAGTCAAGAAAAACATGAGAAGTAGGAAAGGAAGTGCTGACTGATAGGAAACATCTCTGTAGACTACTGCAACAACTCTTGCTGACTTACTAAAAACTCAAATAAATCTGTATTTGGCTTAGCTCACCAAGTGGTGGAAAAGGAACTCCATGACAGTTATGAAAGCATTGGGGTTGCAAAATAGAAATGAATGGAATGAGCAGAGTGAGGACTATGGAATGGAAATAGTAAATGATGGAATGGTGGGAATGGAAGGAGTGAAGCGGTAGATACAACAGCTGAAGAGGAGCTACTGTGTTACTAACTACAGTAATGAAACAAAACGGATAATGAAATGAAGGTAAATGAGAGTGGAAAATGCGGTATGAACTGTAGATAAATGCTGAAAAGAAAATAAGGATTAGAAGAAATTGAAATAAAGAAGTGGGAATGTTAGAGGGGGAAAAAGAAACAACAGTAGTGGCTTAATTACGTGCAAAAGGAAAAGGAGTAGGAGAAGGAAGGAATGAAGGGGGAAAGGAAGAAGTAGAGAGGAAGCCACTAACTGCTGGGAAGGGAGGAAAAGAAAAAGAAAGGAACGTACCTGCGGGCTCGCATGCAAAAAGAGCCGAAGTTGACAGAGGAAATCCAAAATACTTTTTTTTTTTTCTTTTTTTGTTTTCCTTTTTTTTTTTTTTGTCTTTTTTTTCTTTACAAAAGCAAAATAACTGTACAAGGTAATACTAGATTCATACTTCATGGAGTGTAGGCTTTCAGATGAAAGCCGTTCACTGAAATAGGAAGTGGGCTGCCATCCAACTCTTCCAGATGAAACGAATTTGCTACAGTAGCACTGACAATGCGAAATGGTCCCTCCCATAGAGCATCAAACTTCTTGTGCATTCCTGGCTTGGCTTTCTTTTCATTCCATTTCAGGACCAAATCACCCACCTTAAGTGAACGATCAATGGAATTTTTATGGAACCATTTGGAAATAACCTATGTACGCTTAACAAACTCCTCATAGGCAAAAGAACGTTGCTCTTCCAACTGTAACAACTGAGCCAACCGCATATCCATGGGATCCACATCTGTTTCATCATCTTGAAATCCCTACAACTGTTGCAAAACTGGTAATTCTAGATGAACAGGCAACCTTGCCTCTTTTCCATATACCAGGGCATATGGTGAAGTCTTGATAGACTTCTTGATCGAAATCCTATCTACCCATAAGGCTTGATTTAGCAAAAGGTGCCATGATCTCTTGTTATCCCCCAAGGATCTCTTCAAAATCCGTAGCAAGTTCTTGTTTGTGGACTCCGCCAAGCCATTCCCCTGAGGGTAATAGTTAGAGGATGTCTTCAGGAAAACACCATACTTTTTTGCAAATACTGCTAGCTCAGCTCCAATGAATGGAGTTTCGTTATCTGTGATAATAGCATCAGGAATGCCAAAACGTGTGATCAACCCTTCGATGAAAGAGATCACCACATCTTGATTTGCAACCTTGGTTGGAATAGCCTCAGACCATCTCGTGAAATAATCTGTAGCTGTCAAGATATACTTGTGTCCGACTGAAGAATTCGGATCAATGATCCCAATAAAGTCCAATCCCCACTGCTGGAAAGGCGCTTCAACCTGAATTGGATGCAGGGGCAATGATGCATGTCTAACCCTTCTTGTATATCTCTGACATCTATCACATGCTTGGGCAATCCTGAAAGCATCTGTGAACAAAGTTGGCCAATAGTAACCAGCCCAAATAATTTTCAAAGCCATTGGTCTACTTGCATAGTGTCCTCCTGATATGCCAGAATGAAACTCCTCCAGGAGTCTAGTCTTCTCTGATTCCTTTACACACCTTAAAAGAATGCCATTGATATTCTTGAAAAACAATCCTTCGGGTAGCAACACATACTTGAGATCTTGCAGGCGAAACCTTCTTCGTTGTGAGGCATCTAACTGTGAAGGGCATCTGCCAGTTGTAAAATAGTTAATCAGGTCCTCAGCCCAATCTTGTCCTTGTACTAAGAGGTTCACCAGATTCCTATCTTCAACAAGATCATCTGCTTGATAATCAACTATCCTAGATGTTATAGTCTTTGCTAAATGTTGACATAAGGCCTTACCCCACACCAGCTTGGTCGGGTGAATCTCAACATCAAATTCTTGAATTTTGGTGACCCAACCAGCGCGTTTATCACCCATCTCACCCTGAATGATGAAATTCCTTACATCGGGATGAATAACATAGACGATTGTCCTACTCTAAGATATAAAATGCTTGAATTTCTTAAGAGACTTCATGACAAAGATATACCGCTTTTCAATAAAATTATATCTTGCCTCATGAGGTAAGATAACCTGACTAAGGAAAGCAATGGGCCTTTCATTCCCATCATCTCCTTTTTGTGTGAGTACTGCAGCATAGCTCTCATCTTCTCCAATTGCATACATAATGAAATATTTTGAATAGTCAAGATTAATTAATACAGGAGCCTGCGCTATTCTGTCTTTAATCTCCTAAAATGCCTCCTTCCTCTGAGTCGTCCACTTAAATTCTGCGTCCTTCTTCAACAACTCAGTCATGGGCTTTACGACCTAGGCAAAGTCAGAAATGAACTTCCTGATAAAATTAATCTGCTCAGAGAAAGACTGCAGCTCTTTCTTGTTGGTAGGGAGCGACAGTTTCTTCAATGCTTCGACTCGAGATGGATCAATTGCCAAACCATCTTCTAAAATAACATGCCCCAAGAGTTTACCTTCCTTCACTGCAAAAATTGCCTTCTTTGGATTAATGGAAATACCAAACTCTCTACATTTTCCAAAGATTTGCCTTAGATGAGAACAATGATCCTCCCGTTTATGTGAAAAAATAATCATATCATCAAGATAAATGACAATAATCTTGTTCAAAAGCTCCTCGAATGCAATGTCCATGGCTCTCTAAAATGTGGCCCCAGCATTGGACAATCCGAAAGGCATGCGTTGATAGGCAAAAGTGCCCCACTTGGTTGTGAATGCAGTTTTGTGTTGGTCCTCCTCGCTAACCCAAATTTGGTTATATCCAGAGAGACCATCTAACAGTGAGAAACGTTGAGCCCCAGCAACAACATGAAGTATCTGATCAATGCGAGGTAAGGGATAATGATCTTTCATAGATGCATGGTTTAGATTTCAAAAATCTACACACAGTCGTATGTCTCCATTTTTCTTTTGAACTAGAACCAGATTAGCGACCCAAGTCGAGTGCTTAACCGGATATATAATCTTGGCCTGCAACATTTTCACAAGTTCGGCCCTCATGAGAGTCTTAATATTTGGATTCACTGGTCGTCGCTTCCGCTTGAAGGGTTTGACTCCCTCCTCCAACTCAATAGTATGCTGAACAATCTATTTATCATATCCCCTCAGATCCTCGTAACTCAAGGCCACGATATCAGAAAATTCTTGACACAGTTGTCTAATCTCTTGCAATTCATCAGGAGTAGAATCAGTCCCAATCTTAATGACTTTATTGGGTTCCAACTGCAGCTCCATATACTCCTTCTTATCGATCTCAATCCGATGTTTCTTGGAACAATCGTGCTGATCAAACAAACATTCTAGAGTGATAAGACCTTTCAGAATATGATTATTCCGTAACTGAATCAAACCATCGATTTCTTCATGCTCCAAGGTTCTTCCTTTGATGGTGGCAGCTTCTTAAATCAAAAAGTTAACAATTTGCTCATCACTCTCGAAGACTTGCCAGAAAGTTTCTTTGTCTGGGACACTAGGTCTGTACACCATTCTTACAGTCTTTGGTTTCTTTACTACCTGCTCAATGGGAGAAAAATTTGCTCCAAGAGATGCTAGAAGATCAGCATGCTTATTCAGCTCTCATGAAATGGCTTGAATACTCAGAGTTGTGAAAGACTCAAACAGGTCCAAAACTTGATTGCGATATGCTTTGATATAATGTTGTTTGGACACACACCTATTTGTTACTTGGTTTACAATCAACTTAGAATCACCAAAAATCTGTAACTGTTCAATTCCTAATTTCCTTGCCTTTTTCAAGCCTAGGCATAATGCTTCATACTTGAGTAACAACCGATTTTAGTCTCCAGCATTGCATTGAAATCAAGCATGGAAAACCTGTCTTCCAACTGAATCTCATCCAAAACCTCATCCACTAGATCAGGACCTTCTAACTCTTCGGTTAGCATGTTGACAGACTGCATGGTCTTTCCTGCTTCATCTAACATCAAAATATAAAAAGAGGAAGGTTTTTCATTATGAATCTGGAGTCTCTTTCCTCTAAAAGGGATCTCCAAATGGGAATAATCCAGTGAAAGGTAACCTCCCAACTTTGCAGTAAATTCTCTTGATAAGCACATACTGAAATACGGTTCTAGATCAACCACAACTATATCCTGAATGACTGTAATCTGAGGCATACTGTGTAAAATAATTGGGACATCCTTGATTACCCCCACCATTTTCACAAGAGTACCATCTAACTGAAAGACTCCAGGGCTACTTCGTGTGTATTCCATACCCATAGCTTCGTAAACTGCCTTTGGCATGATAGTTGTAGCGACACTGGAATCAATCATGCAGTTATGCACGATCCAACCATCCATTCGAAGTGACAGATAAAATGGGGGTGGTCTATTCTTACCAATGATGGAGGTGGTTAATGCTTGAGCATAAATTGTCTGGGTAGGGCTATTCTCATTATCCTTCACAGATTTCAAAGATTCTTGTAATAAATCTACCTGTCCAGGCAATTGTAATGCATCATAAAGACTAACCTTTGCAGGGATCTTCTTCAATTCTTCAACAATGTTGTATGCAGTCGCGACAGATTCCTTCTTTTCAACGGGGAGATCATATATGCTCTGATACTGTTGAGTGGCTTCTACTCTTAACCTTTTGGTCAATGATGGGTACTTCATCTTTTCTCTTACTTGTTCCTCTGCTTTTGATCTTTCCTGTGTAGCTGCAACTCTTTCTTGTACTCTGTGTGGAACAGGATCTTTTGGTAAAACAGGCGCATCTAGCTTTGATACTGGCATAAGAGTTTTCACTTGTCTTCTCAAATCAGCTGGCACTTTTAATGGCTCTAGCTCAGCAGGATCTACCTGTAACAAGCTTCTTTCCAGATCCTTGTGAGAATTGAAACTTGTTCTTCGGATGGAACCATTAAGTTATGACCTATCTCGGAGATCATGTTGACTTGCCCTCCCGAAGAGCTAGCGACCAAGGTCTGCACATAATTCAAATGAACCATGCAAGTATCTTCACCATGTGGATCATTACATGTTGAACACCAATATGTTCTTTCTGCAAGGACTGCATCTTCATTTGCCAAAACAATCAGGTTCTTCTCGGGTGCTTTGCTTGTTGAAGCAACTTGTTCTCTAGTAATCGATGGAGGCTGAAATCTCCTGGGCTGGAAATCTCGCTCAGCTTGCTTCCTTTCAATAAGTGTGATCTTATTGCCCATTTCTCTTATTATAGAATTAGTAGATTTTACCTCTTGCAAGAGTGTTGTATAAGGATCAGGATTTACAGGCATAGGAGGTGCTGGTAAGGGCAAAGGTGCTAGCAGCACCGGTAATGCTGGAAATGAAGTGGAAGCATGGAATGACATAATGCTGGGTGCAGGCAACTGGGGATTTCCTAGAGTAGGGAGCTGAGGAACTAGGATGGGTGCAATCTGAGGTGCACTGGAGCTCCATGATGGAATAGGATACATAGAAGACATAGATTACAAAAAGGAACTAGGATATAAATGCTATGGAATATCAGGTAAAACAGGCATTGCTACCTTTGGAGGAAGCCTATCGATTGCAATCAAGTTTGCCTCTACCTTTTGTGCTTGTTCGAATAGTTTCGGGAAGGTCATCACATTGGACTGCTTGATCGCCAAGCCAATGTCTGTGTTGAACGCTTGAAGATAGTAGAAGGTAGCTTGCTCAGGGGTAGGGCGAAGACCTTCAGGCAATCGCTGCAAGCTTCTGGTAAATCGAACATTGAAATATGCTATCGCCTCCTACGGATGCTTCTAAATTGCGTTAAACTGATGCAACAAAGAAAATGGATCAGCCTGTTCATGAAAATTCTTAACTAACAGTTCTCCTAGCTAATCCCATGATGCAATAGTGCCAGGTTACAGAGATCGGTACCAGTACAACAATTTTCCTCTCAAAGATAGTACTAATAACTTCACCATCACATCTTCGTTTCCAAAATCCAAAATACTTTTTTTTTTTCTTTTTTTGTTTTCCTTTTTTTGGTTTTGTTTCTTTACAAAAGCAAAATAACTGTACAAGGTAATACTAGATTCATACTTCATGGAGTGTAGGCTTTCAGATGAAAGTTGTTCACTAAAATAGGAAGTGGGTTGCCATCCAAATCTTCCAGATGAAACGAATTTACTGCAGTAGCACTGACAATGTGAAATGGTCCCTCCCATAGTGAATCAAACTTCTTGTGCATTCTTGGCTTGGCTTTCTTTTCATTCCATTTCAGGACCAAATCACCCACCTTAAGTGGACGATCAGTGGAATTTTTATGGAACCATTTGGAAATAACCTATGTACGCTTAGCAAACTCCTCATAGGCCAAAGAACGTTGCTCTTCCAACTGTAACAACTGAGCCAACCACATATCCATGGGATCCACATCTGTTTCATCATCTTGAAATCCCTGCAACTATTGCAAAACTAGTAATTCTAGATGAATAGGCAACCTTGCCTCTTTTCCATATACCAGGGCATATGGTGAAGTCTTGATAGACTTGTTGATCGAAATCCTATCTGCCCATAAGGCTTGATTTAGCAAAAGGTGCCATGATCTCTTGTTATCCCCCAAGGATCTCTTCAAAATCTGCAGCAAGTTCTTGTTTGTGGACTTCGCCAAGCCATTCCCCTGAGGGTAATAGTTAGAGGATGTCTTCAGGAAAACACCATACTTGTTTGCAAATTCTGCTAGCTCAGGTCCAATGAATGGAGTTTCGTTATCTGTGATAATAGCATCAGGAATGCCAAAACGTGTGATCAACCCTTCGATGAAAGAGATCACCACATCTTGATTTGCAACCTTGGTTGGAATAGCCTCAGACCATCTCGTGAAATAATCTGTAGCTATCAAGATATACTTGTGTCCAGTTGAAGAATTCGGATCAATGATCCCAATAAAGTCCAATCCCCACTGCTGGAAATGCGCTTCAACCTGAATTGGATTTAGGGGCAATGATGCATGTCTAACCCTTCTTGTATATCTCTAACATCTATCACATGCTTGGGCAATCCTGAAAGCATCTGTGAACAAAGTTGGCCAATAGTAATCAGCCCGAATAATTTTCAAAACCATTGGTCTACTTGCATAGTGTCCTCCTGATATGCCAGAATGAAACTCCTCCAGGAGTCTAGTCTTCTCTGATTCCTTTACACACCTTAAAAGAACGCCATTGATATTATTGAAAAACAATCCTTCGGGTAGCAACACATACTTGAGAGCTTGCAGGCAAAACCTTCTCCGTTGTGAGGCATCTAACTGTGAAGGGCATCTGCCAGTTGTGAAATAGTTAATCAGGTCCTCAGCCCAATCTTGTCCTTGTACTAAGAGGTTCACCAGATTCCTATCTTCAACAAGATCATCTGCTTGATAATCAACTATCCCAGATGCTGTAGTCTTTGCTAAATGCTGACATAAGGCCTTACCCTGCACCAGCTTGGTCGGATGAATCTCAACATCAAATTCTTGAATTATGGTGACCCAACCAGCATGTTTATCACCCATCTCACCTTGAATTATGAAATTCCTTACATCGAGATGAATAACCTAGACAACTGTCCTACTCTGAGATATAAAATGCTTGAATTTCTTAAGAGACTTCATGACAACATATACCCTTTTCAATAAAATTATATCTTGCCTCATGAGGTAAGATAACCTGACTAAGGAAATCAATGGGCCTTTCATTCCCATCATCTCCTTTTTGTGTGAGTACTGTGGCATAGCTCTCATCTTCTCCAATTGCATACAGAATGAAATCTTGTGAATAGTCAGGATTAATTAATACAGGAGCCTGCACTATTCTGTCTTTAATCTCCTGGAATGCCTCCTTCCTCTGAGTCATCCACTTAAATTCTGCGTTCTTCTTCAACAACTCAGTCATGGGCTTTACGACCTAGGCAAAGTCAAAAATGAACTTCTTGATAAAATTAATTTGCCCGAAAAAAGACTGCAACTCTTTCTTGTTGGCAGGGAGCGACAATTTCTTCAATGCTTCGACTCGAGATGGATCAATTGCCAAACCATCTTCTGAAATAACATGCCCCAAGAGTTTACCTTCTTTCACTGCAAAAACTGACTTCTTTGGATTAATGGAAATACCAAACTCTTTACATTTTCTCAAGATTTGCCTTAGATGAGAACAGTGATCCTCTCATTTATGTGAAAAAATAGTCATATCATCAAGATAAATGACAATAATCTTGTTCAAAAGCTCCTCGAATGCAATGTCCATGGCTCTTTGAAATGTGGCCCCAGCATTGGACAATCTGAAAGGCATGCGCTGATAGCCAAAAGTGCCCCACTTTGTTGTGAATGTAGTTTTGTGCTGGTCATCCTCCCTAACCCAAATTTGGTTATATCCAGAGAAACCATATAATAGTGAGAAACGCTGAGCCCCAGCAACAACATGAAGTATCTGATCAATGCGAGGTAAGGGATAATGATCTTTTAGAGATGCATGGTTCAGATTTTGAAAATCTACACACAGTCATATGTCTCCATTTTTATTTCAAACTGGAACCATATTAGCGACCCAAGTCGAGTGCTTAACCGAATATATAATCTTGGCCTGCAACATTTTCACAAGTTTGACCCTCATGAGAGTCTCAATATTTGGATTCATAGGTCGCTGCTTCTGCCTGAAGGGTTTGACTCCCTCATCCAACTCAATAGTATGCTACACAATTTGTTTATCATATCCCCTCAGATCCTCATAACTCTAGGCCACGATATCAGAAAATTCTTGACACAGTTGTCTAATCTCTTGCAATTCATCAGGAGTAGAATCAGTCCTAATCTTAATGACCTTATTGGGTTCCAACTACAGCTCCATATACTCGTTCTTATCGATCTCAATCCGATGTTTCTTGGACCGATCATGCTAATCAAACAAGCTTTCTAGAGTGATAAGACCTTTCGAAATATGATTATTCTGTAACTGAATCAGACCATCGGTTTCTTCATGCTCCAAGGTTCTTCCTTTGATGGTGGCAGCTTCTTGAATCAAAAAGTTAACAATTTGCTCATCACTCTCAAAGACTTGCTAGAAAGTTTCTTTGTTTGGGAGACTAGGTCTGTACACCATTCTTACAGTCTTTGGTTTCTTTACTACCTACTCAATGGGAGAAAAATTTGCTCCAAGAGATGCTAGAAGATCAGCATGCTTATTCAGCTCTCGTGAAATGGCTTGAATACTCAAGGCTGTGAAAGACTCAAACAGGTCCAAAACTTGATTGCGATATGCTTTGAGATAATGCTGTTTGGACACACACCTGTTTGTTACTTAGTTTACAATCAACTCAGAATCACCAAAAATCTGCAACTGTTCAATTCCCAATTTCTTTGCCTTTTTCAAGCCTAGGCATAATGCTTCGTACTTGACAGCATTGTTAGTACAATTCCAAGTGAGACGGTATGAATATGTTCTTTGTAAAACAAAGGGAGAAATGAGAACAATACCTGCAAAACCAGATGAGCGTAAGTGAGACGGTATGAATATATTCAAATTAAGAAGCAGATAAGAAATATGAGCGTAAATGAGGAATGCATAAGATAGAAGAGAAAACACACAGAAAGGTGCTTGCAAAACCAGAGGCCAAATATCTTTCATTCATGCAAAGAACTTGAAATCTTTTCAACAAAAGTATCTCTCTCGATCTCCTATTTTTGAGATATACATTGATATTTATAGAGGTCTTGCCTCTTTGTAGCATTTAAAACATGAAACGAACCTCCTCGAGATCCACAAAATGTGCAACAACAATAAGGAAATGATCCCCTTAAACCAGCCTCAGAGAAACCAGAAATTAAATGAAACAAGGAACCGATCGTCTTCATTAAATGGTCATCCTCGGAGCATGCTAGAACCGTTAGAAAATCACGAACATAAGCTTTGAATAATGGAGGCATCTTCAATTTTGGTGGCTTCGAAAACTATAGGCTTGAGCACGTTGTTCTACCTTGCACGCATTGGAAAGTAGCAAAACATTCAATTTTGGAGTGCTTTTAATCCTTGGAAATCGCAATGCTTCATCGGGCCATTGAACCGCTTTCTGGTGCGAAACTATGATAGGTCGTGAAAACGTGACATGTCACGAAATTGCGACGTATTTCTCTTCCGTACGCTTTCGCTATTTTGGATCGCAAAAACCAACCATGTCACGAAATCACGACGTTTTCAGCTCTTTGTTCTCCTTTGTCGCTTGAGGTCGCAAAAACATGATGCATCACGAAATTACGACGTTCTTTCCTCATATTGTCCTTGCGCTGTTTCAAACTGTGAAAACGCGACAAGTAGCGATTTCGCTACATCTTTCTCTCTTCGAATTTATCTTCCTGATATGTGTGAAATCGCGACATTCTCCTTTGTTGGGACTTCTTTCCTTAACATGTAGTGAAATCGCAACATATTATTTCATCTGCCTTCTTCACTCCTCTAAGTCACGAAAACGTCACCATGTCGTGAAATCGCAACAGTTCTCCTGCTTCTGTCTACCCGCGAAACTGCACCATGTCGTGAAATTGTGACAGTTTTCTCTCCCTTGGCCTTCACCCTCTTGCAGGTAGCGAAAATGGAACATGTCGCAAAATCACGACGTTCAGCACCATTTTGTTCTTTTTGAGCTTTCACATCGCGAAAACAAGACATGTTGCAAAATTGTGACATTTCTTGTCTATTTAGCTTTTCTCCACAATATGTCATGAAATCGCGACGTTTCCTTCCTTTCTCTACTGTTGCTACTTTCTGTCGTGATTTCGCGACGTCTTCTTCTTGCTTAGTCTCATCTTCAAAAGTGTCGCGAAATCGCGACGCCTTTCATGCCTTAAGCTTTTCTGTCCACCTTGACCGCGAAAATGCGACATGTCGCGATATCGCGACGTTTTTTACATTCTTGCCCTTGTTCATTTTTCTATCGCAAAAACGTGACGTGATTCATTGTCATTGCCCTTTGCTCAATTATGTCACGATTTCACGATAATTTCTAACATTCTGCTCCATGGCCATCGCAAGTCGTGAAAACGCGACATGTTGCCATTTCGCGACAATTTCACTGCTCTACCTCCGTTGACCATTTTGACCGTGATTTTGGAACACGTCGCGATATCGCGACATTCTCCAACTTTGTTTCTCTCTCCTCAAAAGACCCGCGATAATGTGAAATGTCGCGATATCATGACAATTTTTAACCTGTGCTCTCCATGTTGTTTTCGGTCATGATATTGCAACAGTCTTCGGACTTAGCTGTTTTGGGATCAAAACACGCAGAGAAACATAGAGGAATGAGAACTTTAACAATTAATGCATGAATAATCCTGAATCAAAACAATGTGGCAAAATTGCCAACAAGACTTAAGCTCAAGATTGAGCTTATCAACTTCATCCTCTCTACCCTTAAATGCATCAAGGGTATCTTCAACAAGCTTGATGAAATGATCCTTTTCTGAAAGAATATTCATGAAATCTAATTTCATAGTTTCCAGGGCTACATTAACTATCTACAGATCAACAATAGGGGTAATTCCTTCAACACTAATTTCCTCCTCTCAACTTGAGCCTTCCAACAAAGTTCTTCAGTGAATTTATGGGTGTTATCAAAATGGGTTAAGGCTACAATAATTGAGTCTTCACTAACCCTCAGATAAAATCAAATTTATGCATAAAAGTTTTTTATTTCTTTACCTCATTATCTCTTTCAAAATCATCATCTACTAAAGCTCCCTCTTCGCATATTATTTGCTCCAAATATAGATCATCACTTTGGGTAAGATAAATTTCATCCCAATGTGAACATTTGCCATAATTTGGGGCTACAACACCTGGATCCCAAGGGATTAAGTGTTGATCACTTAATTTTGACTCAACATGAAAATTATGCTCATCATGCAAGTCTATCACTGTACATAAATCATCCTGCAATGAAGTGAAACCATCTTGAATACATACCTCCAAAGATTCGGTTTGAAGTCCAAACCCGAATCCACCTATGCTAACCTCATTGGATACTGAAAAAGAAATGTTACTATATGCAATTTTGAAAACTTCATTATCACTACCACCAACATGCACTAAATCTAAAATTGCATTTGTGTTCTCATCATTATGAACTGAATGCTTATCTACATCATACTCAATATGCTTAACATCTGAATAAGCATTGGAAAACTCATCAGGATAGAAGGCAACATCACTCTCATAATGATATTTTTCAACAAGAGTGTTAGTGATATCAACCATATTAACATCACTAACATCAATTCCACTAGTCTCATCAAATCAATTATCAATCTTAGGGTCTTCAATAGCTTGTTTCATAGTCACATCCAATGTTGCTATTTTAATGTCTTCATCATGTGCAATTTCATCATTTGTAGGTGCATGCATGCCAATAGAATTAATTTGCAATTCAACCATACATACCTCATGTGATGAAATTTTGTTTTCATGACAAAATTTTGTTTTGAGTTCTTCTTTTTCTGTGTGCTCACCATTGACCAAGAATTATTGTAACTACTCTTCACACTGTTTGACCCATCCATGAGCAGTAGTAGAAGCAACCCATTCTTACCTCCTTTGCTCAAATTTGTGTCTTCCATCCTTAATATCAATCCATATGTGTCTCAAGAACTCATCGAACGACCATATTGCTTTTAGGCCCTTTGGAAAAGCTACATATTATTGCCAATCTTTTGTCATATTATGCTGGTCTTCCCAATACTCAAGCTGACTTTGCTAATCCTCATGACGAAAACTAGTCCCATCATTGGGTGGCTCCATGAATGTGAAAAATAATCTATGTCCACGGGCTGGCAGTGTTGAACCTTGCTCTGATACCACTGTAATAACCCCCCAGTTTGGCACTATTTGTTTTTTATTTTTTAAATCTGAAACTGATATTTCATTCAAATAATAAACATAGCTTCAGATTGGGCGGCTTCTACCAAGCCCATTCAGATTACAATAAAATTGCAGATATATTAAACTCTTTATCAGTATTCAATTGACATCAAATACAATGATATTCAACAGGAAATACATATATCTCAGACCTGGAATTTAAACTGAGCATTGATCAGTCAATGTCTGAAGGCATGAAATGACCATACAATGAGATATAGGCCTTCAGATTCACCGTTCAGTGTTGTTGTAGACAAACAGACCTAGCACCTCAATTTTTAGACCTTATTCAACTTCAGATCTGCATCCTTTTGAATGGCATGATTTTTCAAACAGAGGTACAACCTCCCTGAACTGTACAGCCCTCCTTGAAATTTACACAATCACCTAAATATCTGCAAAATACCCTTAAAAGGGTCGCCCAGCTAGTCCAAATCAGATGCCAAAATGCCCATAACGAATTTTGAACAGGATTAAGAGCAATGAGCCAATATAAGGTTCTCTAGTTATGCCCAAAATGGTACGACCAGATCTGGAAATGCACACTTCACACCAAAAACTAAAAATCTAACTCCTACCCACTTGATTCAAGCCAAAAATAAGACAACCTAGATGATCATTTTCTGCACACCAAAAACTTTGAAATATTCAAACCCTAACATCCTAAAAATTGAAGCCCAAATGAGTTTCCTGAGATGAAAAATCCACAACTAGCTAGGGTGGATCTCTCACCATCGAAACTAGTTAATCCTGTAGAGGGTTTTCGTCCTCAACAAGCCCTGTTCAAATCTCCTGGAGGAAATTCGGCAGCATTCAGTTATGTTGTCAAACTTGGATGGTGAAAATGAGAGCAAGTAGCTGTATAAATAGACCCCACGTTGATATTTCTCCTTCTAGGCGCCAATGTGGGATTAAACTTAAAACATGTTTGCCTTCATGAGTCCCACATCCCCTTTTCTCTCCCTAGGCGTGCTTTTTTGGGGGTCAACAACTTAACATAACAACATAAAGTCACTTTAAAATTATAAAGTAACTTAACATTATAAATATGAAAATATTTCCTTTATGTACTGAAAAATGCTCTCTTTCACCTGAAATGGCAAAAAGGACCCGAATCCAGTCACTAAGAGATGCCACTACCACTGCCAAAAATAGAAAGGCCAAAAATAGCAACTTACTAAAAATAGTAAACTACCAAGAAACACCCTGAAACTGCAGAATTTGAGTCACTCAGGACTCTTGAGCTCCCTAACCATCACTGCTTAGCCTACGAGAACCCAAGAATAGGCTAAACCAAAACTTAGTTGTAATAACTTGTGAAGACTAGAACTCAACATTGCATCCACTAGATTAGTAATCCAACTAGTGAAGATTATTTTCTTTAGAGTCAAATTTTTTTTATCTCTAATATTTCATTGCAAGAGAAGAGAATTTTTTAGGAAAACCATTTGGTTACTATCATCTAAGTTTTTTCTTGTTGCAAAAAATTAACTCTTAGAATATGGGAAACTTCCTACAACAGATAGAGTAGAACTTCATCTTCGTTGCTTGAAGGTCGACATTACTTTCCTTGTGCAGGTATTAATTATTTGTTGCAAAAAAATTAAGATTGAATATTTGGAGGCCTAATGAGAAAATTCCCATTAAGAGATTTGTATATTGAATACTCCTAGTTGAAACATTGAGGAGAAGATATAGTTGCCAAGGAAGCTACATTGAAAATTGTAAATCTAGGAAGGAGGTCCTAGAAAGAAGTCCCCATTGAAGATTAACGAGACTCAAGGAGAAGAGTCCTAATTGGTGATCTCCATTTAAGACTGAAAACTTCACATTGAATAAGAGGTCCATCGAAGGCCTTATTTAAGAACTTCCATATTGGAAGATTGAGCATTGAAAAAAACTAACAAATGTTTTATTGCAGATTTTAGAAGCAATAAATTCAGGAGATCCTAGAAGAAGATCTCACATCCATAGTTGAAGATTGAAGAGGCCAAGGAAGGTCTCATTGAAGATTTTGAAGTTGCAAGATTGAGAACCTTGGAGAGGTCTCAAGGAGAAACAAGAAGGCTTGGTGAGCCTCACTGAAGGAATTCTTAGAAGGACTCATTGGAGAAATTACTACTAAGAAAGAAGCTAAGGAATTAGGACAATCGTCACCATCTGACGACAAGCCCAAAGGAAAGAGGTTTAACAAGAAGATTGTCAAATCACATAGTAGTATGGAATAGATCTCAAGAATAACTTTGAAGTCAAAATTTGACAAGAGAAATAAGATAGAAAAACCACCAAATATGTGAGAATTGGGGGCCATCATTGAAGGGTTCTTGAGTGAACATATCAACTACGATTTTAGGGTAGGATCCTACCAAATTTTGGGATTCAAGGATATATTTTTAGTGAAGGTATTGAGTGTCTTACAATATAAAAAATTTCAGATTTGAGAACAAAGAAAAGGCAACATATTGACAACACTTAGAGCTGCAAAATATAGAGTTTGTGGATAGCGAAAAGGCAACAAATCGAAGAAGTTAGAGGTAACATTTAATATTGCATTTAGTGCTGCAAATTTTAGAAAATTTGGACAACAAATTAAAGGAGATAATGTTGGATTAAAAATAATAATTAAAATTGCAAAACATAGGATTTTTAGGCAACAAGAAGATTGATTTTTGGGCAACATCAATAGGTACCAAAAATCAGATTATAGAAGAATTTATAGAGCCACCAAATTACACTTTTCGATCAGCAAATTAGTAAGGTTTTAAGGCTGCATAAAGGTCCACAAAGGAGTTATTTTGGACAACTACAAAGGAGTAAGGAAAATATTGAAACAATGGTGGAAAATTAGATTGCTACAAGCACCATTGTCTTGCCACAAGTAGCCATCAACAAAGAGGAAAAACACATTTAGAGTGTTGGAGAAGAAGCTCAACGTTCACCATTCTATATAGCACCATAGCCAAACATAGCACAACAACATAAAACCTAGAAAAATAGTAAGGTGAACACAATATTTTGGTATTAGAGCAGAGTATAAACAAAAATAGAGGAATCCACTACATCCACATTGAAGAAATCATCTCAAAATTTGCATAAGGTCATTGTTGAAGCATCCAAGTCGATAGAACATTTCAAAAGTTTGCTGGAATAGTTGATGAGAAGCAAAGACAAATTTATCAAGTCTTTTTTGGAGATAATAGTCATGCAAGAGTGAAAGAAGACACTTGACAAACTTTGCAAGGAATAAAGTACCACTTGGCATAAGGTGTAATCATTTTGTAACGTTTACTCCCAAAAGGAAGCGCTCCATACAAAACGTAACGTTCAAAAGAAGATTGTTGCCACTTGCCATAATCTGCTAGAAGGCGAATTGTTCCATAATGCCTAGCCAAATAAGAGTTCATTTTTAAATATTTGTGAAACTTATCACAGTGGACAACCATATTTTGGAGGTGCTTATACAAGAGCATGTAACAAGGAGGAGTGAAAGAGCATTATGTAGTGATTGCATTGAAGAACATAGAGACTACGTTGAAAATGTAGAGGTTGCATTGAAGAACTGTTGGTAATAGAACAGACCTAGATACAAGTTTTCTAAGTCTGCAGTGCCCTAGGCCCATTGCCAAGCATTGAATACCCGAAGGAAAGGAATGTCCTCCGTGGCAATCTCTAGTATGGCTGGTTTTGAAAATAAAAATGAGGTTTTGAGGATAAGGGATAGAAAGATATTGAAAGAGATGAGAAATTACGAAAAGGAATGGGAAATAGCCAAAGGCCAGAGATTTGGGGTGATGGATTGGAAGCACGATAGACAACTTAACTATTTGAACCAACAACAATCAAAATGACTTGTAACAGAAAATAGTATAAAATATTTAAACTATGTAAACTCCAACAAGTATTCCAGGGACTAGTATTCTATTAACAACAAAATCCAGAGAATAAAATTAAATTGTATAACAGAGACACTAATTTAATAGAAATCATGGGATAGAAGTCATACACAGATATTGAGAACTCGAACCGTAGCCAAAATCTTTTATTTTGGAAGCATATTTCAAGTACAAAACTGCTTTTATAGCAAAAGTTATCCATCTGTGTTACAAAGAAGGGGTGGTTTATATAGGAGAAAGCTGCCACTTGAATCATTAATGTCCAACCACTTTCATGATGGGCTTATCCAATTTCGATGATAGCAAGAAACATTCTATACTATTCTTACTGACATCTTAGCATTAAAAGTAGAAGGTTCCAACGAAGACCTGGAACAATCGAGACAAAATTACAAATAACTTGACATTGAAGTTAGAAGTTTTTGGTGGTGATTATCGATCAGATGGTCTCAATGGCAACTTTAGAGCGGTGAAACAGAGGATGCACTATGGACCTCTCTTTAGTTTGCTAGCTCTTTCCAACAAGATGTCTTTGGTCTTTCTAAACAAAGCGTTATGTTGACCTATCCTTCTGAAACCTTCTAGAAGGAGCCGCTTTAAACAAAGTGCTAATTTTACTTATACTTCACCAACTAAGTCTCTTAGCCTCTCAACTACTTCCTAAGAAAAAGTCTTGTGAAACACCCTTTTATGAAAGCGCTCTCTTGTGGAGTGCTTTCTTGGTGGAGCGCTTTCCTTTTGAAGCAAAGACTTGGTCAGTTAGAAACTTCTAAGGGGGTCATTTTCTCTTAAGTGCTGATTTCATTTGTACTTAGCCATATTATCAACCAACCTCACTCACTTAGCTTTTCAGGTGCTTGACAAGTATGGAAGTATTTTTTAACAAAGCACTCCCTTGTGGAGCGCTTCTTAACAAAGCGCACCCAAGTGGAAGACTTTGTGCTTGAAGCGAGGCCTTGACATGTTTGAAAGTTTCTAAGGGGGATATCTCTTTTAAGTGCTGATTTTACTTGCACTTAGCCATTTTATGGAGTCTATCCATGTAGTACTCTAGCCACTTTTTGATAAAGTTCTTGGAGGGGACTTTTTATCAAAGTGCTCCTAAGTGGAGCGCTTTTTAGCAAAGCGCTCCCTTGTGGAGTGCTTTTCGACCAACATACATTTTGACTTTAATATTTTAATATTCCAGGTACTAGCATCTCTTAGACCAAGTTCTGATTTCATTTATTGTTAGTCCTTTTCAAACTGCCCTATCCACTTTGCTCTGTGGACCCTCCTCAGAGAAGCTTGGTGAAACCCTCTTTCTAGCAAAGTGCTCCCTTGTGGAACACTTTTTAGCAAAGCGCTCCCAAGTGGAGCGCTTTCTATTTTAAGCAAAATACTTGGAATTTTGGAGGCACTTTGAGAGGAGTTCCCTTAGGACAAGCTTAGATTCTATCTTTACTTAGTAATTTTAACAACTTTGCCAACCTAGCTCTCTAACTATTCTGAGAATAACCCTTTAACTAAGGAAGGAAAACATCCAATCAGAAGAGCCGAAAGTGACAACTTAATTATTTGATTGCCCATGCTAAAACATACACAATTTTGCATGCAACATATCGAGCTAAAACGTAAGAGAAGTACAGTAAAACTAAAACGTAAGAGAAGTACAAAAAAGCTGGAAAAGTACATAAAAGCTTAGAAAAACCTGTAACAGTTCATCGAGAGTTTTATAAGGGAAAGCTTTAGAACAACAACACCTTAACCATTTTTTATGGAAAAAAAAAGGAGTTTTACAATGAGTGCTTTCATAAAACTGTATCCATTATGCATTTAACAAGGTGTGTTAAAACTGACAACACATCTGGCAGCTCGTGGGGTATTGATCCTATATTAATGCAAAGATCCCAGGCCTTATCCTTGGGCTGCAGAGTCATCTTTCTTATCTGGGTCTTCTTCATATTCTTTGTCGCTCCTACTGGGTTCTCTATCTTTCTGTTCCTCGTTGTCTTCAGAATCTTTGTCTGTTTCTTCTTCTTGATCATCTAAGTCTTCTTCTTCTAAACTAGATTCACTTTTTTGTCTTAATTTATTCCTTCGAAGGGGGGCGCTGAGGAATAAACTGGTCCAATGACCTGTTAAAAATATGCTTATATATAGTAGAAGTGTCAACCCAACACTCATAATAATATGGGGGGTACTTAAGGAGCTCAAAAATAAGACAACGGTAAGTCTTGATATGCTCAAGATCGGCGTGGACCAATACCCTATCAAACTCCTTCAGACAAGATTCAATCTGTGCATACTTGGTCATAAGCATAATGATCTATGCATCTGAGCTGGAGGTATTCAAAATATCTAAGTCTGAAGGATTATCAACAAAATCAGCCCACATGGGCTCCAACTCTTTTATTGATAGAGGAGGTTGTTCTGGATCTGTGAATCCTGGGACCCCAATGTCAATGAGGGCATCCAAGTATTGTAGCATGATCCGGCACTCTTGCAGAAGTGTATCAAAGAGGCGGCGGGCCTTTTTAGCCAGTTCAACTTTTGTGAAAAAGTAATGCAATGTAGTCCTGGCAGTAGATAAGGATCGAGCCAGATCACTCATAGGCTCTAGATGGATGGGCACATCCTCCATTTTCTTGAGTTGGGTAGCCAGGTCTAACCAGTAGTTAACATCCGCTTGAGCTGACTCTAAAGTCAGATTTCCAATGATGATAGCGTCATGCGCTTCTTTGAAGAATTTGAGAGTCGTGATTCCATTTGCTACTCTTTTGGGAAAATCTCTTAAAAAGTATAGGCGCATCTCCTATAGGCACTCTTTAGAAGGTAGACCAGGCGGTTTAGCTCTTTACGACTG
This sequence comes from Wollemia nobilis, assembly GCA_028583015.1. Lineage (NCBI taxonomy): Eukaryota > Viridiplantae > Streptophyta > Pinopsida > Araucariales > Araucariaceae > Wollemia > Wollemia nobilis. The sequence goes on from JAQPPZ010007914.1 coordinate 592,819, forward strand.
TTGGGCCTCTCTCCTTAACCCGAACCTCAAGGTGATACATTTTTTGGTTTGCATCAGCTATCTCTCGGATATGACGAACATTGGACTTCTCATAATCTTGATTTTCTAGATCAAGCCTTTGTACTTCACCTGTCAAGTCTTCAATTTGAGAATTTAGCTTTTCAACCTGGCCTTTGTGATTTCTCTCTAACTCTTCATTCTTCCTCCTTGCTTCTGCCAAAGCTTCCTGAAGCTCATCAATTTTAGACTGGGCCCTAAAGTAGCGGGATTTGTAATGTTCTCCATGTGCATAAATAGAGCCAATGCAAACTTGAGCTTCTTCCATATTTTCTTCAGTGTTCATTTTAGCTACGTTCAACCTTGTATGCTTGTGAATGTAATCAACTGGAGCCATTTCCCCTAGGGGCTTGTTCACCAATGGTATCTTTTCAATTGTATGCAGCTCCATTGACTCAGGATCCAGAATATAAGCTTTGTGTGTCTATTCCAAAGCTAAGGCCTCTCTCTTTCTATGATATTTGAGCCATTGTATAGAATTTTTCTTGGCCCTGCGAACACTTTCAATTGCAGCTAACTGTTGTGTCATCTCCAGCTCTAACTCCAAAGGCTCAGGGACCCCTAATCCGAGAATAGGTGTTGATGGAGGAAATGAGAAATTGGAATGTAGGTTCGACACCATAGAGGAATTTGAGAGGGAAGAGATTGTGCTAACCCTCGAAGGAGTTTGAGTTTGTAATACAAAAATAGTGGGCTTGGATGTTATGAAAGCGAATGAATCAGACGACATCTTGGGAGTGGAAGGAGTGGAGGAAATACCTGAGTTAGAGGCACCAAACACACGGGTGGATGGAATCTCTGAAAACCAAGGGGAAGACATGGCTAAAGCTAAGATTGTGAAAGGATTAGAAATACCTACATAAGACAGGGATGGGAAATATGAGGATACAAGTGTGGCAGAAGATGATAAAGATGGCTGAGGAAATGAAAAGCTTTGCTAACTTGACTTGGGAGCAAGGGATAAGCCCAACATAGGGACCACCAAAAAAGGTGCAATGAGGATCGTTTATAGTACTGTTGTAAAGGCTACAAATATTGGCATCATCATAGTCATGTCAGATATTGAAACAAGTTTAAAACAAAGGTATAAAACGTAAGGTTGAGGAAAAGAAACGAGAGCAAGAATTGAAAACATACCTTCAAGCCCCATGGAGGAAGGAGTCGAGAGAGATTCTTCTAGCATCTGCATTTCTCCTTTTTATTTGTCTGGTATATCAAGGCTTTCTTTGTTTGCCTTCTCGCCACTTGGAGGTTCTTGAATGACAGCTTGTCCCACGTCCATAGCGCTTTGTTTCTCAATCTGCCCTGTTATAAGCACTTCTTGAACATGTTCAGTTGCAGGCGCTTCTAGAATGGATACCTTAATTTCAACCTTTTGTTCTTCAATTTGCCCTGTTACCTCTTTTGAGATAGATGCTTCAGTTACAGACATCTCATGTAAAGATACCTCTGCTACAACCACTTCAACTATTTTGCTCTTTGGATCTTCTTGAGCAATGACAAGCTCCAAGTCAGCTAAATTTTGCTCCTTCATCTGCCCAACTATCTCCATTAGAGCTGTTTTGCTAGGGTTTGAGGAAGGAGCTAGAGCGCTTGGGTGCACAACCATCCCAAAAGGCTTTTGAGGCTCAGTTTGTAGCCTCTTCATGATTTGCTATAGAAGGGACATTTCAGTTTTTCTTTTTGACGGAGTGCTCTCCTTTTTAGGGGCTTGCTCAAACAAGAGAGGGGCACCCATGATAGATTTGTCCTTCCTTAGTAGATCATGTTGTGGATGTGCCAAATCGTACACTTTATCATGATTGCATCCCACCTTGGGAACCAGATCGACAAAGGAAAAGGGTTGATAAGTGTCAATGTAGTCATCATAGAGAATTGAAAATTGCTCATCAATCACTAGCTTGTTAGTTGTACCTTTGTCTTGGTGCACCCTCATGATCCACCATTGCTGTATTTTATGGTCTGACCATTTTGGGTGCCTGAAATTTATAGTACTCTTGATAGATATGGGCAGTTGCTCTTGATTCACCATGGGGTTATACTCAATATCCATTGTGTAGAAATCTAGCCAAGGCGGTAGCGGCTCCATCTCGTCCACATGCCATTCAAGCTCTAAACCAAGTGGGTTGTTGCATTGTCTCTCCATGTCTGAGCATGGGCAAGAATGGAAGGCTTGTACCTTAAGGTTGTTCTTTATTATACCAAGTGGGTCCCATTTCCATCGATGGGGCAGCTCAACCAATCCCAACTGGGAAAGTGTCATGGTCAGAACTACATTCTGACCACACTGAGTGATCTTGACTCCTCCAAAGTCAAAAGGGGTGGAGACTATGACTTTTCTCCCATGACCCCTTCCATATTCCTCATTAGAGTGATCCATCTGGAAATCCACTTCCAACACAAACTAGAATGGAGTGGTGTAAAAAGGCAATAAAAAGGGTTTTTGTGAAAACTCGTAAATTTTGATGACATAACCCTGCGTAAGGAAGAAGGTATCTCCCAAACGTCATTCAACCAAATCACGCCTCAACTCAGTCGAAAAATGCTCATACTTGCCATAAATTAAACTTAATGCTGGACCCAAAAAAATTTGATTAAAAACATAATAGGACTTACAGAAAAACTGTCCATCCATAAGTAAACTGGCAGTGAATTTCCTTCGTGATTTGTATGCTACTTTATGACGAAACCAAAATTTTCATGCTGACTCCAAAAAAAGAGCCACACCATCATGAAAGAGAGTCTAAACTGGTGGTCCTGATCATCATGAAGAAAAGCTAAGGAGGCATGCAACTGCCTCGAGATGAATTCGGCCCAGTCATAATAAACTGGACTGGAGCCTGACCTGGATTTGGAAGGAAAATAATCTGGGTTATCTAAAATGGCCTGTGCCATAGCAACCTGCCAGTTAGTGACTGTTGACAATTTTGTCACATTACACAATGGGGTAGAAAGAAATCAAAATTTTGTACAGTGTTTCTTTTGTAAAGTATTTCTTTTGTTGTTTTTGAGAATATTTGTAAGTTGTAGCAATTTTGGCTTTCCCTGCCACCCCCTTTGTACATAAAATAAAGATGAAAGAGCTTCGCTACTAAGCGGACTAAGGAAAAAAGCTTCACGGGAAGAGGTAAATAGCTTCGCCAAAGGAAGAGATGAAGGATGAAAAGAGCTTCGCACCCGAAGCCCTTCAAACAGCTACTTCGGGCGAGAATTTTGTGAAGCGGTGTTGCCGAAGAAAGAATACAAGGAAGGCGTAAAAGAAAGCTTCGCACCCGAAGCATTTCCAACAGCTACTTCGGGCGATAGTTTTGTGAAGCGGCATTTCAAAAGAACAGCTTCGCCAAAGAAGGAAAGTCTAAAATCGCGGTCCGAAATCGCTAAGGCAAGAAAACTACTTCGGGCCCGAAGCACTTCAAACAACTACTTCGGCCAAAAAACTTGCGAAGCGGAATTTGAAAGAGCGCAACATTGAAAAGTACTTCGCCAAAAAATCGTCGAAGCACCCACTTCGGGGCTATCCACCAGCGAACCATTTCCACTTCGCCGAAAGTTGTTGCGAAGCATCTGCTTCGGCTAGCTTTCATCCGAAGCACTTTCACCCGAAGTGATAGCAGCCGTGAAGAACGAAACATTTTTTGAAGGCAAGAATGTGCTTCGGCCCAAACTCCCCCGAACCGTAGTTTTGAAAGAAGATCGCAGCGAAGCATTTCTACAATGCATCAGTGAAGCAATTTTGACAAAGAGCGAAGTGACGAGGAATGAAGAGCCCCATTTTGCGGAGGAAATATGCTTCGGCACTCACCACCCCCAAAGTAGTTTTGCGAAGCTCCACCATGTGAAGTGCAAACCAAGAAGGAGGATCTGCTTCGGCTCAAATCCATTGCGAAGCGAAGTTGCGAATGAAGATCTAGCGAAGCGCTTCAAGGGCATGCACTCCAAGTCGGGTATTTTCTCGAGGCGATCAAGTGCCTCATAAATGCATTTTTACGTGCCCGATAAGCTCGTTGCTCATTTTTAGCAATTGGAAATGAAGTATCAGTTCCTAGAGAAGAGCCCGACGAGCATGGCGGCCACTCGAGCACTGCACCCAGAAGCCAAGGATGCTCAGGTGGCTCATTAATGCATGTTTCCATGGCTGACCCGATCGTAGTTTCCAGTTTTGGTAATAGATTTGAGAGCTCAGTCACGAGGGCTACGAAGAGCCGACTTCTCAGGTTTCGAGGGTGTACTCCTCCATTTTGTGCATTAATGGCTCAGAGGGTCGGGTCCTCTATAAAAACCTAGGCATTGTAATGTAAAAGGGGGGGGAACTTTCTGCTAGAAAGCTGTTGTAACTTAGATTCCTGCGATTAATACTAAAGAGCTTTGGACTCTATTTCTCTCTTTTATGCTGCCTTCTACGATTATTTCTTTTATCTTTTCTTCATTTGCATACTGTAATTCTGAACTCTGGATTTAGGTGTGTGATTGGAGTGGAACCCTGAGATTTTCTCGAAGGATACATAGGGGAGGAAAACGTTGTATTAGTTTTCTTTTATGCTGCCTGTGGATAGTGTTTCTGTCATATTCACTCCTTCTTCATCGTCGTAACTCTGAACTCTGAATTTCGACGAGAGGGAAGGGTAATCCTGGAACTCGTCCAGAGGATACATAGGAGGATTAATATTGCATTCATTTCATTTATTCTTGGTGTTCTTTGCTATTGTTTCAAGCTATTGGCTAGCAATCGTGCTTCTGGTTCTTTCCCACCATTAAACTACTAAAATTTCTTCCCTTACTCTTTTATTTCTTTCCTGCACCCTTACTCTATTTATCTCTTTCCTGCACCCTTATCTTAAACATCAAAGTAGTTTAGTATAGGAGCCGACCTTTCTCCGGAGATTGGCATGAGGGGCATCTCTTCCCTTCGGCCTTTCAATGTTGGTCCAGGTCTAGGGCGCATACACTTACCCAAATCCTTTCCTGGGCAGATTTGATGACCAACAATTTTTGGCACGCCCGGTGGGACCCGATCAGTCTCACCTTGTGAGTGGTAGTGAGAACCGATGCTCTCATTACCAAAAGACTCTTAGCATCTGGCGACTCTGTCTAACCAAGAATATTTAAGTCGTAGAGACCGATACCGAAGTTTGTGCCTTCATGCAAACAAGATGGAGAGTTAGGAATAGAGGAGAGGAAACTGAGTTCTTTGAGCTAGATATTGACGCCTTTGGGGAACGATCTAGGTTGGTCACCCCCGAGTCTCTGTTACGTGGAACATCCTCGCAAGAGGCCACTGTTGATGAACAAGGCCTAACTTCTGATAGCACAGCGGCTAGCTTTCCTCCTAATCCTCCCAACTCACCGAAGCATCCTAGTGCCTCCATTCCTATTGGTCGTCCTGTTAGCAATCAAGGAGGAGCTTCGAGAATTCCTGTTTCTCAAAATCCAAGAGTAAATATGGCACAACAACAACAACAACAACAACAAATGTAGCAACAACCACCACCCAGATTATTCCCAGCATGGAATTCTTCAGGACCGCTAAATCTAGCGGGACAAGGGCAAGTGTCGCTTGTTGCTATAAAGAAGATCCCAACGTTCGATGGAACTGGGAAGACTGCTCTGGAGCACATCCAGGACATAGTTTCTCTGGCGGTGATCCATGACATCACAGAGGAGCGAGTTATGGTAAAGCTTTTGGTTCTATCTCTTAGAGGGAAACTCCTCTACTGGTATAGATCTTTACCACCCGGTACCATTACGGGATGGGACCAGTTAGCTGGACAGTTGATGCGAAGCTTCAATGAGTCCATCGATCCGACCTCTCTCCTGCATCAGTTCACAATGATCCAGAGACATCCACAAGAAGAGATCATAGACTTCAATGTTAGGTTCGCTCGAACCTGGCAAAGAATACCAGTTGGACTTTGGCCAACTGACGAAGCTACAACATACTATTTCCTTCGGGCTTTCAATCCTGATATCAGCGTCATGGTGAGGTATTCGAATATCAATACCTTCCCGAAGTTATATGAGTTAGCCCAGAAAGCAGAGATGGATCTAATAGCTATGGGTAAGCTTCCCCAAAGGATGTCGATGCCCATACTTCTCGATTTCCATCAATCCCAGTATGCGAGCGTAGCCGCTTCGTAGATCTCTGCAACCCCTGCATACCCGATCTCATCTTGGAACCCGAATCCCATTGTATCCCAAATCACCGCTCCACAAATTCATTTTCCCACTTTTTTGACTCCATAGCCCATGGTCACTTCGGCATTCCCTGTACTGTCAACACCACTTCAACACCCCGCCCTACCTCCAATACCAACAATGGCTCCATTGCCACCTATTCCTAAAATCGATGACATGCAAGCCAAAATACTGCAAGAAGTTCAGTCCCTGAACTCCACAGTGCAGACCCTGTCTAATGACATGACCATTATGAAGAAGAAGCAAGCGCAACAAGAGTTTCTACCAAGAAGATCTTATCCTACACCTGCGCTTACTAAAGATCAAGCGGTCCAACAAGGAAGAGCTTCGGCAAGAAATGCTGCAATAGACGAAGCCCCGAGCACTTTCGATTATATACATTGGTGCTCCATGTGTAATGACCCTCATGAAGAGAATACCTGCATGCTGCACCAACACTATGTACAAACGCTGGCGAGCAGTAGTCATGGCGGTCAAGTCAACGTCATCAGGCAATTGGATCAAAACCTGGTAATTGGTGAAGAAGAGCCAGTTGCAGTCCTTACCAGAGGAGGAAAAAGGTCGATAGAGGTGGATGCTACTCAAATGGCTCCCTTAAAGGTGCATGCTCATCATGAGAAAGGACAACAACCTCCTCCAGCCCCGAACGAAGCTCGACAGCCTACACCAATCAAAGAGAAGGCCCAACAGGCCCCTACAAATCCATCGTAGGTGGAAACTAAGGAACAGGCTAGAGAGAAGCTCAAGCTTCCTTCGCTGACCAAGCGACAAAGGGTCGAAGCTACGGAATAGTATCGCACCAGATATGAGCCGAGAAAGGAACCTGAGGTGCCCAATTCCCTGGCATACAACATTGTAGATGAGCTGAAGAGGATTCCAGCCAAAATCAGTCTATACGATGCACTGCAACTACCCGGACAAGTGGACCTATTGCAAGAATCATTGAAGATAACCAAAGCAAGAAAAGCAGCACCACTTGCCCTAGTGCAGACCCTGTCCACATCCATTACGGGGAAGAATCGACCACCTCCGTTCTACCTGTCTCTACAGATGGAAGGGTATATTGTACATAACTGTATGATTGACTCTGGGGCCACGACAACAGTCATGCCCAAGGTAGTGTGCGAAGAGATAGGGATGGAATATACGTGAAGCAGCCATGGCGTGCTCCAGTTGGATGGTACTCCTATGAAGACTGTAGGAGTGATTAAAGATATTCCTATCCGACTACACAAAATGCCTCAGATCACAGTTATACAAGAGGTGGTGGTTGTTGACCTTGAGCCCTACTTCAGTATGTGCTTGTCAAGAGAATTTACGGTGAAGCTGGGAGGATATCTATCTATGGATTACTCACACTTGGAGATTCCATTCAAAGGAAAGAAGATAAAAATCTACAACGAAAAGCCTTCTACCTTCCTCGTAGAAAAGATGTCCGAAGGAGAGAGCAGTGATCCTGTGCATGCGATAGTGGAAGGGATAGAGCAGGTGGACCTGGTCGAGGAGTCCCTCGCACAGTTAAGTTGTGAAGATGAGTTTTCATTGGCAGAATTTAATGCCATGATAGAAACCGAGATGGGATGTTATGCCATCGCCAAGCCTGAGAAACACATCAAGTCAGAAGATAAGGTCTCCGCCCAAGGTGAATTATGGAAATTATTCTTCGATGGCGCCCGATGCAAAAATGGCATCGAGGCAGGGATTCTTTTAGTATCACCTTCTGGAGAGCAGAAGGAATATTGTTACCGGTTGGTATGGAGTTGCACCAACAATGCAACAGAATATGAAGCATTATGCCTAGGACTCAAGAAAGCAAAAAAGTTAGGCATAAAGCATCTCCAAATATTTGGAGATTCTGAATTGGTATGCAATCAAGTCACAAACAAGTGCACTTCAAAGAAGCACTATCTCAAGTCATACCGAAACAGGGTATGGGACTTGTTCGACCAGTTCGAATCTCTCAATCTACAGTCTATTCCAAGAGAAAAGAACCGACATGCCGATGTTCTAGCATCCATCGCAGCCAAGTATTCTCCAGCAGAAGACATGGTGCATAAGCCTAAAGCTGTGAGGATGATTTACAGGCCCTCCGTCCCAGACAGAGATTTGCATTGGCAAGTTTTTGACAACGATGAGCAGATTGTGAATTTTATGATTCAAGAAGCAGCCATAATTGAGAAGAGAAGCCCTGACGATGAGGAATATGAAGGGCTAGTTCAATTAAAGAATAACCATGTTCCCAAGGGATTAATTACTCTTGAAAGCCTCTTTGATCAAAATGATCGAGCAATTTCTCATAGGATCAAAGTTAATGCAAAGCAGTATCAAGATTTAGAACTTGAACCTGGGAAAGCAATAAAAGTTGGAACAGATTGCACTTCGAAAGAGCTAGAGCAGATCCAATCTCTGTGCAAGAAGTATCCCGACATAGTGGCTTGGTCTTATCAAGACTTAAAGGGATACGATCGACAACTGATCCAGCATACAATTGAGTTGCAGGAGGGGATCAAACCTTTTCGATAGAAGCAAAGGCCTATCAATCCGAAGATCGAGGTCTTGATGAAGGCCGAACTCCTAAAAATGCTCGAGGCAAAGATAATTTATCCCATCAAGCATTCTTCTTGGGTAGCGAATCTAGTCCCAGTTAGAAAGAAGAATGGAGATATACGATTATGCGTGGACTTTCGCAACCTGAACCAGGCTTCTCTCAGAGATCATTACCCTCTCTCGTAGATCGATCAGATCTTGCATTCGGTGGCTAGGGCTCAACGCTTCTCCCTACTCGATGGCTTCTCTGGATACAATCAAATATGGGTTAGGGATGAAGACCAACATAAAACCGCATTCACGACCAAGTGGGGAACATTTGCTTACCAGTGAATGCCATTCGGCCTTTCGAATGCGGGGGCCACTTTCCAGAGGGCCATGGATCTAGCTTTTGGTGAACTCTTGAATAAGGTTATTGTTATCTATCTAGATGACATGACCATCTTCTCCCGAAGAAGGGAGGATCACCCCTTACACTTACAACAGATTTTTGAAAAATATCGAGAGTTTGGCATTTCAATCAATCCGAAGAAATCCATATTCACAGTCAACGAAGGGAAGTTGTTGGGACATGCGATATCAGAGAAGGGTCTCATTGTAGATCCTGATAGAGCTGAGGCTCTGATGAAACTCCCACTCCCAGTGGACAAGAAAGGACTTCAATATTTCTTCGGATAGATCAACTTCGTGAGGAAGTTTGTCCCAGATTTTGCCTAGGTCATCAAGCCGATGTCTAAACTTTTGAAGAAGGGTGCAGAATTCATCTAGACGAAGGAGAGAAAAGAAGCATTCGAAGAAATAAAAGCCCGAATTGCTCAAGCACCGGTCCTGACCAACCCTGACTACAATCGGGACTTCATCCTATATGCTATAGGAGAACCTGAGAGCTATGCTGCGGTCCTGACACAAAAGGGGGAAGATGGCGAAGAGCGCCCCATCGCGTTTCTAAGCCAAGTGATAAACCCTCATGAAGAAAAATATAATTTCATAGAAAGGCAGGTGCATGCAGTAATGAAGTCTCTTAGGAAATTCAAGCAATTCATCTCCCAAAGTCGGGTTATGGTCTTTGTCATTCACCTCGATGTGTGCAATTTCATCATCCAAGGAGAATTGGGAAGTAAAAGAGCCGGTTGGGTCAGCAAGATACAAGAATTCGACATCGAGATCAAACCTACAAAACTGGTTTGCGATCGTGCATTGTGTCAAGAACTGGCGAAGAGCGTAGCGGCCGAAGCTACAGAATCTCAGTGGGATGACTCACCAGTAGAAGGATGCTTCGCAAACCAGGAAGAGGACGAGAAAGACTGGGTCAATGAAATAGTCGAATACTTCAACATCGATAGATGTCCTTCACATCTAAATGCTTCACAACGAAGGCATTTTAGGATGCGGTCCTCTCGATATACTTTGCACCCCGAAGGCCTATTTTTTAGAAACATTGATGGCGTCCTTCTTAGGTGCATAAAATATGATGATAAAAGGAGAGTCCTGGGAGAATTTCATTCAAGATTATCTGGAGGTCACTTCACAGGGAGAACAACGACGCTAAAAATAATCAAAGCTGGTTATTATTGGCCTACACTCTTTGCCGATGCCTTCGCAGTTTGTCGCAAATGCGAGCAGTGTCAGAAGTTCACCGACCGAAGCAAAAATGCTTCAATGCCTCTCCAATCGATACAAGTAGAAATGCCTTTTCAACAATGGGGGTTGGATTTCATAGGGGTCATATCGCCGAACTCCTCCGTTGGGCATAAGTTCATCCTGACCGCAACTGATTACTTCACCAGATGGGCCGAAGCAACACCCACGAAGCATGCAGATCAGGAGACCGTCATCGCCTTCCTAGAAGGATTGATCACCCGGTTCGGCATTCCAGAAGCAATCATCATGGACAATGGTCTTGGATTTGTAGGTGCCAAAATCAATGAATTCCTTTACAAATATGGGATATATCATAAAGTCTCCTCCAACTACTATCCACAGGGCAACGGATTGGCAGAATCCACCAACAAGACCTTGTTAAGGGTGCTAAGAAAGCTCATAGAGATGAACAAAAGGACTTGGCATCTCCTTCTAGATCGTGCCTTGTGGGCCGATCGAATTTTTGTCAAGAAGTCAATCAAGACTTCACCTTATGCCCTGGTCTATGGCAAGGAGGCCATCTTACCTACCCATGTAGAGATCCCTGCATTGTAGCTGTTAGAAGGATGAAGAGGAGTTAATCCTATGGAAAATAGGTTGGCATAGCTACTACAGCTAGAGGAAGATCGTGAGAAGGCCTACCAGAGCTTCGCTAAACATGCTCAGATCACCCGAGATTGGTTCAAGAAGAAATCCTCCGATCGCACATTCAAAGTGGGAGATCTAGTATGGAAGTGGGACTCCTGGAAGGCCAAGCCTGGAAATCATGACAAATTGGATGCATTCTGGGATGGACCGTTCGAAATCGTGAAGGTAAACTCGGCCAACTCTTTCATCCTCAAGGATACAGATGGCCAGGTATTGCCAATTTCTGTCAATGGTCTTCACTTGAAGACTTTTCATCACTGAAGATGTAGTAAAAAAAAAAAAATGTTACTTTGTACATAGTTTTTCATTCTTGTATATATTCTCTGCTTCGAGATCTCCGAGAGGCTAAGTGTTACAGAGATAAACTCCAGCTTCACTAGCCCCAGCTTCATTGAACACGACAAAAATCTCCTTCGGGAAATTTTAGTGCGAAGCAACTAACGCGAGATGCTTCGCAGCGAAGCACTTTGGCTTCCAAAAGGTCCTCGAAAGACCGAGGGAGTCATCAAAGAGAGAAGTAGGGGACGAAAAGAGCTTCACACCCGAAGCATTTCAAGCAGCTACTTCGGGCAGAAGTTTTGCGAAGCAGTTTTCAAAAGGAGCCTAGCGAAGCATTTTCCAAAGAAGACGAGCTTCAGGGGGGCCAGCATTCCGCGAAGCAAAAAAGTGACGCAGCGAGGAAAAATTACTTCGGGCCCGAAGCACAGAAAATAGTCTTCCACCGAAGGTTCGCCGCGAAGCATTTTCAGCCCTGATTTTGACTTCGCCAATCCAAAAGCGCGCAAGGCGGAGACATTTAAAACGTGCCTAGAGGAATGTGCCGACAACCACCTTGAAAAGCGTTCGAAGCAAGTGAGTTTAATGCAAAGGTGGTGGAACACATCCCGAGAGGATTCGGTTAGGAGAAAAGCTCGTGCCCAGGTACGAGGTGGCAGCAGGTTGCGTTTCCAATGCAAGGCATAATCATCGAAGTGCGTGGCCCCGCGTACTACGCCATCGGATAGCCAATCAAATGCTGCAGCGATCTCCCAGGTCAGAAATGTAAATTCAATTATGGCAGGAGCCATAAATATAGGTAGTTGCCTTCTAAGGCTATAAAACGCAATCCTTGGTAGCAAGAAGGCTATTTGCCCATCGGTGCATGCAAGATTAGGAGCTCCGCCGCTTAGCCTGTAATTCTCTCGCCTTCGCATCAAAATCCTTGCGTCAAAATCCTCTGTGCTGTAAATTTGCTTCTGTAAATATTCACCATGGGGAAGAAAAACTCCAAGGAAAAGAAAAAGGAGCCAGAAGTCACGGCCCTCGAAAAAAAAAATAAGGGTCAGGAGGAGAAGAAACAGAGACCCAAGAGGGTCGACCTGAACCTCTGCCCAGAAAAGCAAGTTGTGGAGGAGAAAGAAGATTTTGAAGATGAACAACCTATAGAACCACCAATTGATGGGTGGGATAATATTAGGGACACAAAACTCTCCAAGAGCGTGGAAGAGCTCAGATACACTATCGAGTTCATGAGGAGTAGGCTCTCGACAAAAAATAAAAGGGCCACCGCATACTATTCTCAGATATACTGGTATTTGACCCCACCTACGCATCATTGTCCCGAGCTAATCTCTGCCATTACGCAGAACTACCAGCCCTCCTCCAGACAAGTGTTAGACGTCGCTGGTCACAAATTATTTTCTATCTTGAAAGAGGATGTGCAAGCAGCCTTCACACCGTAGCAGGGGCCACCTAAGGGGTACACGGTTTGCAACGTCATCTTGAGCGAACAGATGGAGAGGTTCACCTCCAACAACTACATGTTGAAATTTTTGAATGAGAACCTCAAAAGTGGGCTCCCTTCAGGCAAGCTGCCCCAAATGCCCCTACCCTTGGCAGCCTTCAAGAACACTGATATTTTCTCCATCATTGCATGGGTGGCGGGCCTGTCAACCGATGCTTCGATGCACCCCTGGTAGGTGTCTTTGGCCGAGTGTATTTCCAGAGGGAAGTTTTATGCCCCCGATGCACTGCGAGGCCGAACACCAACCCAATATTCTTCGACTAGGCAGAATGGGTGGCCCAAACCTTGCACACGCGGCTTACCAACATGAAGAACTTTGGAACAGGCCAATACTTCGGGCCCTGCTCTTTCCTTGTTTGGCTATTTTTCTACCATGTACATAAAAGTTTTCCCCATATCGCCATTTCATCAAGCGGCAAGGATGGGAATCCTCTGCCTGTGTACCAGTGGACTCCCCTCCTATTGAGGGCAGAGTCTTATTATTCTTTTAATCAACAATTTTTGGGACCCGCTATGCATTTGTTGATAGGGTCATGCCCTCGGGTCCCCCTCAGTTTAAGAGACAGAGTGGTGCAGGAGAAGAAGGGAGATGTGTTTCAACTAATGCAGGGGCTTGTGATTCGCCTATTCGGATTTATAGGGAAGCCCTTCCTGCTACCAGTCTACCCCTCCGAGTACCAGTTCGCATTAGAGGTCACTCGACAGAGCGACATAACAAACACCGTGTATGACCACGGTTGGAAATGGGCGCACACTTGCGACTTCCCCTTCAAAATGGGGGTAATTGAAGTGTTTGCCCTAAAGCAAAATGTTTTCTTGGAGGAGAAGCTTGCCAATTTCGGTTTGCTCTAGATTCCTCAACAATGGTGCTATGATCCTTTGGGAGTGATGAGGGACCACCTCCGGTTCAAGAACTTTCATGTCTACCCTCATCCAAAAATAGTGGATCAGAGGAACAATCCCAATGGGAAGGATTTGGAATGGCATTTGGAAAGGATGAGGACATTGCCTCCCTGGCATGAATTTTACCCTATGGAGGTCGAGTTTGACCCTGACCAACATCCCTTCCCAACTCCAGACTCCACATTTTGGAGAAAGGCAAAAGATGATTTGAAGGAGGAATTGAAGAATTGGGGCGAGGAAAAACTAAGGGAGTGGTGGATAATGAGAGTCCATCGCCAAAATATGAATTCCTATGGACTCTTGGCAATGGATAAGGACTTCGCAATTGTTTATGAAGCCAATGCTGGGACTTGGAAGCCCATATCCTTCGCCGACTTTGTTCCTCCAGCTACCCCAAGATCGGGCGAAAGCCCAAGAAGAGCTGACGATGCCTCGAAGCAGGAAGAGGAGGAAGAAGCCGAAGTTACACCAGAAGCACTACCGTAGGGACCATCAAAAGGCCATGATGCAAGTACCGAGGGGTCGGTACAACAAGCAAAGAAGAAAAGGAAGAGGAAAGAGCGAGTTCAAGTGCCTCCAAGCCACCCGAAGAGGCCCCACATGAAGCTTCCAAGTGCTCCTACCGAAAAACCTGCATCAAGCCCGACCAAAGCAAAAATTGACATCATTGACGTGGAGGAACTCCAACAAGAAGGAGGCCCCGAAGTAGAAGTCATGAAGGTTGGAAGTACCAAAGTCCAGAAGGAGCAGGAGCAGATTACATAAGAAGTCACCATGGCTGCTCTACCAGAAGGGCATGCAAGTATGCACTCTCCACCCTTTGCCTTGGTCTCTCACATGTCCATCGTGGTCTCGGTCGAGTCTTCTCATCAGTATCTCCCACCCACACAAAGTCAATCACCTCCTCGTGTGTTACCCATTGTTATTCCAACTCTGCCTCATGATCCTTCTAGCCCCACTCCACTCGAGTCACCCAGCCGAGACAAATCGGTTGATGCTACTTTGCCTTCCCACACAACCATTCCTTTGGTCCTTAGCTGGGGCGAAGATAGTACCCCAATGCTGAACCCCGTTCCTCATTCCCCTACCTCACATGGCATTGTTGCACTCGCTGGAACCCCTAGTACACCTATCGCCGAACCTACCGATGAGGCATCCCCCATTCATTCTTTGTATTTTTTTACCCCTTCGGCTAGAGATCCAGCCTTATTTGAATAAAAAATGTCCATGATTAAGGAACACCCTCTAGTTGAAAAGCTACTCCAAGCCTGAAAAAACACAAAAAATATTGAAGGAGGCGAGGAAGAAGAGAGGGCGCTCTCTGGCCCAGGTTGAAAAATGCGCTATCTTCGATTTGAAGGCCGAGAAGTTGCATAAGGTAAAAAAGATCCCCAAGGTCCAGAAGCCCTTGGATGAAATGACTTGTTGGTCACGAATCTGCCACAGAAAAGGATTTTAAAATAAATGCACCCTAGACCCGACCAACATTGAAAGGCTGAAAGAAAGAGATGTCTCCCAGACCAATCTCCAGAGAGGGCTGGTTCCCTTACTAAATCTAAGCTTGATTTCAGACTAAAGTTGCAGGAAAGGAATTGGAAATATGTAGAAAGAAATGAGAAATTATAGAAAGAGATGGGAAATATAGCCACAAGCCAAACTTGTCAGATCGAGAAAGATTAGCAGCAGATAACTTTAAGCACACTAACAACATATAATAGAAGACAACGACGTAATTCACTTACAACCTTGCGCAGATAACCTTCAGAATTGCATTCCAGAACTCACTTCCTCACTAGCAATATTTAAACTCAGATGCAAAATTCAAATTAAGAAGTAGATAAGAAATACGAGCGTAAATGAGGAATGCATAAGATAGAAGGGAAAACACACAGAAAGTTGCTTGCAAAACCAGAGGCCAAATATCTTTCATTCATGCAAAGAACTTGAAAGCTTTTCAGCAAAAGTCTCTCTCTCGATCCCTCTTTCTGAGATCTACATTGATATTTATAGAGGTCTTGCCTCTTTGTAGCATTTAAAACATGAAACGGACCTCCTCGAGATCTACAAAATGTGCAACAGCAATAAGGAAATGATCCCCTTAAACCAGCCTCGAAGAAACCAGAAATTAAATGAAACAAGGAACCGGTCGTCTTCATTAAATGGTCATCCTCGGAGCATGCTAGAACCGTTAGAAAATCATGAACATAAGCTTTGAATAATGGAGGCGTCTTCAATTCTAGTGGCTTCAAAAACTACAGGCCTGAGCATGTTGTTCTACCTTGCACGCATTGGAAAGCAACAAAACATTCAATTTTGGAGTGCTTTTAATCCTTGGAAATCGCAATGCTTCATCGGGTCGTTGAACCGCTTTCTAGCGTGAAACTGTGACAGGTCACGAAAACGTGACATGTCACGAAATCGTGACATATTTCTCTTCCGTACGCTTTTGCTATTTTGGATCGTGAAAACCAACCATGTCACAAAATCATGACGTATTCAGCTCTTTGTTCTCCTTTGTCGCCTGAGGTCGCAAAAACGCGACGTGTCACGAAATCGCGATGTTCTTTCCTCATATTGTCTTTGCACTGTTTCAAACCGCAAAAACACGACAAGTCATGATTTCGCTACATCTTTCTCTCTTCGAATTTATCTTCTTGATACATCGTGAAATCGTGACATTCTCCTTTGTTGGGACTTCTTTCCTCAACATGTAGTGAAATCGCAACATATTCTTTCATCTGCCTTCTTCACTCCTCCAAGTCACGAAAACATCACCATGTCGCGAAATCGTGACAATTCTCCTGCTTCTGTGTCCTTCTTATGTCTACCCGCGAAACTGCACCATGTCGCGAAATCACGATAGTTTTCTCTCCCTTGGCCTTCACCCTCTTGAGAGTAGCGAAAATGGAACATGTCACGAAATCATGACGTTTCGTACCATTTTGTTCTTTCTGAGCTTTCACATCGCGAAAACAAGACATGTCGTGAAATCACGACATTTCTTGTCTATTTAGATTTTCTCCACAATATGTCGCGAAATCGCGACGTTTCCTTGCTTCCTCTACTGTTGCCACTTTCTGTCGCGATTTCGCGACGTCTTCTTCTTGCTTGGTCTCATCTTCAAAAGTGTCGCGAAATCACGACGCCTTTCATGCCTTAAGCTTTTCTGTCCACCTTGACCGCGATAACGCGACATGTCGCGATATCACGACGTTTTTTACATTCTGGCCCTTGTTCATTTTTCTGTCATGAAAACGTGACGTGATTCATTGTCATTGCCCTTTGCTCAATTATGTCATGATTTCGCGATAATTTCTAACATTCTGCTCCATGGCCATCGCAAGTCGCGAAAACGCGACATGTCGCGATTTTGTGACAATTTCACTACTCTGCCTCCGTTGACCATTTTGACCATGATTTTGGAACACGTCACGATATCGTGACATTTTCTAACTTTGGCTTCTCTCTCCTCAAAAGACCCATGATAACGCGACATGTCGCGATATCGTGACAATTTTTAACCCGTGCTCTCCATGCTGTTTTTGATCACGATATCGCGACAATCTTCGGACTTAGATGTTTTGGGATCAAAACTCGCAGAGAAACACAGAGGAATGAGAACTTTAACAATTAATGCATGAATAATCATGAATCAAAATAATGTGGCAAAATTGCCAACATTCTTGGTGGCTCGCGGGGTATACAGTTCTGCTATATGCACGAATCCCAGGCCTGAATCCATTGGGCAACAGAGTCAAGAAAAACATGAGAAGCAAGAAAGGAAGTGTTGACTGATAGGAAACATCTCTGTAGACTACTGCAACAACTCTTGCTGACTTACTGAAAACTCAAATAAATCTGTATTTGGCTTAGCTCACCAGGTGCTGGAAAAGGAACTCCATGACAGTGATGAAAGCACTGGGGTTGCAAAATGAAAATGAACGAAATGAGCGGAGTGAGGACTATGGAATGGAAATAGTAAATGATGGAATGGTGGGAATGGAAGGAGTGAAGCGGTAGATACAACAGCTGAAGAGGAGCTACTGTGTTACTGACTGCAGTAATGAAACAAAAATGGATAATGAAATGAAGGTAAATGAGAGTGGAAAATGCGGTATGAACTGTAGATAAATGCTGAAAAGAAAACAAGGATTAGAAGAAAAGGGAAATAAAGAAGCGGGAATGTTAGAGGGGGAAAAAGAAACAATAGTAGTGGCTTAATTACTTGCAGAAGGAAAAGGAGTAGGAGAAGAAGGGAATGAAGGGGGGAAGGAAGAAGTAGAGAGGAAGCCACTAACTGCTGGGAAGGGAGGAAAAGAAAAAGAAAGGAATGTACCTACGGGCTCGCATGCAAAAAGAGCCGAAGTTGACAGAGGAAATCCAAAATACTTTTTTTTTCTTTTTTTTGTTTTCTTTTTTTTGTTTTTTTTTCTTTACAAAAGCAAAATAACTGTACAAGGTAATACTGGATTCATACTTCATGGAGTGTAGGCTTTCAGATGAAAGTCGTTCACCGAAATAGGAAGTGGGCTGCCATCCAACTCTTCCAGATGAAACGAATTTGCTGCAGTAGCACTGACAATGCGAAATGGTCCCTCCCATAGAGCATCAAACTTCTTGTGCATTCTTGGCTTGGCTTTCTTTTCATTCCATTTCAGGACCAAATCACCCACCTTAAGTGGACGATCAACGGAATTTTTATGGAACCATTTGGAAACAACCTGTGTATGCTTAGCAAACTCCTCATAGGCCAAAGAACGTTGCTCTTCCAACTATAACAACTGAGCCAACCACATATCCATGGGATCCACATCTGTTTCATCATCTTGAAATCCCTGCAACTATTGCAAAACTGGTAATTCTAGATGAACAGGAAACCTTGCCTCTTTTCCATATACCAGGGCATATGGTGAAGTCTTGATAGACTTCTTGATCGAAATCCTATCTGCCCATAAGGCTTGATTTAGCAAAAGGTGCCATGATCTCTTGTTATCCCCCAAGGATCTCTTCAAAATCTGTAGCAAGTTCTTGTTTGTGGACTCCGCCAAGCCATTCCCCTGAGGGTAATAGTTAGAGGATGTCTTCAGGAAAACACCATACTTGTTTGCAAATTTTGCTAGCTCAGCTCCAATGAATGGAGTTCCGTTATCTGTGATAATAGCATCAGGAATGCCAAAACGTGTGATCAACCCTTCGATGAAAGAGATCACCACATCTTGATTTGCAACCTTGGTTGGAATAGCCTCAGACCATCTCATGAAATAATCTATAGCTGTCAAGATATACTTGTGTCCAGCTGAAGAATTCGGATCAATGATCCCAATAAAGTCCAATCCCCACTGTTGGAAAGGTGCTTCAACCTGAATTGGATGCAGGGGCAATGATGCATTTCTAACCCTTCCTGTATACCTCTGACATCTATCACATGCTTGGGCAATCCTGAAAGCATCTGTGAACAAAGTTGGCCAATAGTAACCAACCCGAATAATTTTCAAAGCCATTGGTCTACTTGCATAGTGTCCTCCTGATATGCCAGAATGAAACTCCTCCAGGAGTCTAGCCTTCTATGATTCCTTGACACACCTTAAAAGAATGCCATCGATATTCTTGAAAAACAATCCTTCGGGTAGCAACACATACTTGAGAGCTTGCAGGTGAAACCTTCTCCGTTGTGAGGCATCTAACTGTGAAGGGCATCTGCCAGTTGTGAAATAGTTAATCAGGTCCTCAGCCCAATCTTGTCCTTGTACTAAGAGGTTCACCGTATTCTTATCTTCAACAAGATCATCTCGCTTGATAATCAACTATCCCGGATGTCGTAGTCTTTGCTAAATGTCGACATAAGGCCTTACCCCGCACCAGCTTGGTCAAATGAATCTCAACATCAAATTCTTGAATTTTGGTGACCCAACCAGCGCGTTTATCACCCATCTCACCCTGAATGATGAAATTCCTTACATCGGGATGAATAACATAGACGACTGTCCTACTCTAAGATATAAAATGCTTGAATTTCTTAAGAGACTTCATGACAACATATACCTACTTTTCAATAAAATTATATCTTGCCTCATGAGGTAAGATAACCTGACTAAGGAAAGCAATGGGCCTTTCATTCCCATCATCTCCTTTTTGTGTGAGTACTGCGGCATAGCTCTCATCTTCTCCAATTGCATACAGAATGAAATCTTTTGAATAGTCAAGATTAATTAATACAGGAGCCTGCGCTATTCTGTCTTTAATCTCCTGGAATGCCTCCTTCCTTTGAGTCGTCCACTTAAATTCTGCGTCCTTCTTCAACAACTCAGTCATGGGCTTTACGACCTGGGCAAAGTCAGAAATGAACTTCCTGATAAAATTAATCTGCCCGAAGAAAGACTACAACTCTTTCTTGTTGGTAGGGAGCGACAGTTTCTTCAATGCTTCGACTCGAGATGGATCAATTGCCAAACCATCTTCTGAAATAACATGCCCCAAGAGTTTACCTTCCTTCACTGCAAAAACTAACTTCTTTGGATTAATGGAAATACCAAACTCTCTACATTTTCCAAAGATTTGCCTCAGATGAGAACAATGATCCTCCCATTTATGTGAAAAAATAGTCATATCATCAAGATAAATGACAATAATCTTGTTCAAAAGCTCCTCGAATGCAATGTCCATGGCTCTCTGAAATGTGGCCCCAGCATTGGACAATCCGAAAGGCATGCATTGATAGGCAAAAGTGCCCCACTTGGTTGTGAATGCAGTTTTGTGCTGGTCCTCCTCCCTAACCCAAATCTGGTTATATCCAGAGAAACCATCTAACAGTGAGAAATGTTGAGCCCCAACAACAACATGAAGTATCTGATCAATGCGAGGCAAGGGATAATGATCTTTCAGAGATGCATGGTTTAGATTTCAAAAATCTACACACAGTCGTATGTCTCCATTTTTCTTTCGAACTGGAACCAGATTAGCGACCCAAGTCGAGTGCTTAACCGGATATATAATCTTGGCCTACAACATTTTCACAAGTTTGGCCCTCATGAGAGTCTCAATATTTGGATTCACTGGTCGCTGCTTCTGCCTGAAGGGTTTGACTCCCTCCTCCAACTCAATAGTATGCTGAACAATCTGTTTATCATATCCCCTCAGATCCTCGTAACTCAAGGCCACGATATCAAAAAATTCTTGACACAGTTGTCTAATCTCTTACAATTCATCTGGAGTAGAATCAGTCCCAATATTAATGACTTTATTGAGTTCCAACTGTAGCTCCATATACTCCTTCTTATTGATCTCAATCCGATGTTTCTTGGACCAATCGTGCTGATCAAACAAACTTTCTAGAGTGATAAGACCTTTCAGAATATGATTATTCCGTAACTGAATCAAACCATCGGTTTCTTCATGCTCCAAGGTTCTTCCTTTGATGGTGGCAGCTTCTTGAATCAAAAAGTTAACAATTTGCTCATCACTCTTGAAGACTTGCCATAAAGTTTCTTTGTCTGGGACACTAGGTCTATACACCATTCTTACAGTCTTTGGTTTCTTTACTACCTGCTCAATGGGAGAAAAATTTGCTCCAAGAGATGCTAGAAGATCAGCATGCTTATTCAGCTCTCGTGAAATGGCTTGAATACTCAGAGTTGTGAAGGACTCAAACAGGTCCAAAACTTGATTGCGATATGCTTTGAGATAATGTTGTTTGGACACACACCTATTTGTTACTTGGTTTACAATCAACTTAGAATCACCAAAAATATGTAACTGTTCAATTCCCAATTTCCTTGCATTTTTCAAGCCTAGGCATAATGCTTCGTACTCGACAGCATTGTTAGTACAATTCCAAGTGAGACGGTATGAATATGTTCTTTGTAAACCAGAGGGAGAAATGAGAACAATACCTGCTCTTGCACCATTTTTGCATCTTGCCCCATCAAAATACAACTTCCATAATTGATCGGGGACAGAGCTCTGATCATCTTGGTTAAGGAGTACCTGCATGGTGCTATCTTCGGGCTTTATGATAGAGTAACAACCGATTTCAGTCTCCAGCATTGCATTGAAATCAAGCATGGAAAACCCGTCTTCCAACTGAAACTCATCCAAAACCTCATCCACCAGATCAGGACCTTCTAACTCTTCGGTTAGCATGTTGACAGACTGCATGGTCTTTCCTGCTTCATCCAACCTCTCAATATAAAAAGAGGAAGGTTTTTCATTATGAATCCGAAGTCTCTTTCCTCTAAAAGGGATCTCCAAGTGGGAATAATCCAGTGAAAGGTAACCTCCCAACTTTGCAGTAAATTCTCTTGATAAGCACATACTGAAATACGGTTCTAGATCAACCACAACTATCTCCTAAATGACTGTAATCTGAGGCATACTGTGTAAAATAATTGGGACATCCTTGATTACCCCCACCGTTTTCACAGGAGTACCATCTAACTGCAAGACTCCAGGGCTACTTCGTGTGTATTCCATACCCATAGCTTCATAAACTGCCTTTGGCATGACATTTGTAGCGACACCGGAATCAATCATGCAGTTATGCACGATGCAACCCTCCATTTGAAGTGACAGATAAAATGGGGGTGGTCTATTCTTACCAGTGATGGAGGTGGTTAATGCTTGAGCATAAATTGTCTGGGTAGGGCTATTCTCATTATCCTTCACAGATTTCAAAGATTCTTGTAATAAATCTACCTATCCAGGCAATTGTAATGCATCATAAAGACTAACCTTTGCTGGGATCTTCTTCAATTCTTCAACAATGTTGTATGCAACCATAGCAGATTCCTTCTTTTCAACGGGGAGATCATATATGCTCCGATACTGTTGAGTGGCTTCTACTCTTAACATTTTGGTCAATGATGGGTACTTCAACTTTTCTCTTACTTGTTCCTCTGCTTTCGATCTTGCCTGTGTAGCTGTGACTCTTTCTTGTACTCTGTGTGGAACATGATCTTTTGGTAAAATAGGTGCATCTAGCTTTGATACTGGCATAAGAGTTTTCACTTGTCTTCTCAAATCAGCTGGCACTTTTAATGGCTCTAGCTCAGCAGGATCTACTGTAACAAGCTTCTTTCCAGTCCTTGTGAGAATTGAAACTTGTTCTTCAGATGGAACCATTAAGTTATGACCTATCTTAGAGATCATGTTGAATTGCCCTCCCGAAGAGTTAGCAGCCAAGGTCTGCACATAATTCAAATGAACCATGCAAGTATCTTCACCATGTGGATCATTACATGTTGAACACCAATATGTTCTTTCTGCAAGGACTACATCTTCATTTACCAAAACAGTCAGGTTCTTCTCGGGTGCTTTGCTTGTTGAAGCAGCTTGTTCTCTAGTAATCGACGGAGGCTAAAATATCTTGGGCTAGAAATCTCGCTCAGCTTGCTTCCTTTCAATAAGTGTGATCTTATTGCCCATTGCTCTTATTGTAGAATTAGTAGATTTTACCTCTTGCAAGAGTGTTGTATAAGGATCAGGATTTACAGGCATAGGAGGTGCTGGTAAGGGCAAAGGTGCTAGCAGCGTCGGTAATGCTAGAAATGAAGTGGAAGTGGGGAATGACATAATGCTGGGTGTAGGCAACTGGGGATTTGCTAGAGTAGGGAGCTGAGGAACTGGGATGGGTGCAATCTGAGGTGCACTGGAGCTCCATGATGGAACAGGATACATAGAAGACATAGATTGCGAAAAGGAACTAGGATATAAATGCTATGGAATATCAGGTAAAATGGGCATTGCTACCTTTGGAGGAAGCCTATCGATTGCAATCAAGTTTGCCTCTGCCTTTTGTGCTTGTTCGAATAGTTTTGGGAAGGTCATCACATTGGACTGCCTGATCGCCAAGCCAATGTATGTGTTGAACGCTTGAAGATAGTAGAAGGTAGCTTGCTCAGGGGTAGGGCGAAGACCTTCAGGCACTCACTGCCAGCTTCTTGTAAATCGAACATTGAAATCTGCTATCGCCTCCTGTGGATGCCTCTAAATTGCGTTAAACTGATGCAGCAAAGAAAATGGATCAGCCTGTTCATGAAAATTCTTAACTAAAAGTTCTCCTAGCTGATCCCATGATGCAATAGTAGCACTGACAATGTTAAATGGTCCCTCCCATAGAGAATCAAACTTCTTGTGCATTCTTGGCTTGGCTTTCTTTTCATTCCATTTCAAGACCAAATCACCCACCTTAAGTGGACGATCAGTGGAATTTTTATGGAACCATTTGGAAATAACCTATGTACACTTAGCAAACTCATCATAGGCCAAAGAACGTTGCTATTCCAACTGTAACAACTGAGCCAACCGCATATCCATGCGATCCACATCTATTTCATCATCTTGAAATCCCTGCAACTATTGCAAAACTTGTAATTCTAGATGAACAGGCAACCTTGCCTCTTTCCATATACCAGGGCATATGGTGAAGTCTTGATAGAATTCTTGATTGAAATCCTATCTACCCATAAGGCTTGATTTAGCAAAAGGTGCCATGATCTCTTGTTATCCCCCAAGGATCTCTTCAAAATCTGTAGTAAGTTCTTGTTTGTGGACTCCGCCAAGCCATTCCCCTGAGGGTAATAGTTAGAGGATGTCTTCAGGAAAACACCATACTTGTTTGCAAATTCTGCTAGCTCAGCTCCAATGAATGGAGTTCCATTATCTGTGATAATAGCATCAGGAATGCCAAAACATGTGATCAACCCTTCGATGAAAGAGATCACCACATCTTGATTTGCAACCTTGGTTGGAATAGCATCAAACCATCTCGTGAAATAATCTGTAGCTGTCAAGATATACTTGTGTCCAGTTGAAGAATTCGAATCAATGATCCCAATAAAGTCCAATCCCCACTGTTGGAAAGGCACTTCAACCTGAATTGGATGCAGGGGCAATGATGCATGTCTAACCCTTCCTGTATATCTCTGACATCTATCACATGCTTGGGCAATCCTGAAAGCATCTGTGAACAAAGTTGGCCAATAGTAACCAGCCCGAATAATTTTCAAAGCCATTGGTCTATTTGTATAGTGTCCTCCTGATATGCCAGAATGAAACTCCTCCAAGAGTCTAGTCTTCTCTGATTCCTTGACACACCTTAAAATAACGCCATCGATATTATTGAAAAACAATCCTTCGGGTAGCAACACATACTTGAGAGCTTGCAGGCAAAACATTCTCCATTGTGAGGCATCTAACTGTGAAGGGCATCTTCCAGTTGTGAAATAGTTAATCAGGTCCTCAGCCCAATCTTGTCCTTGTACTAAGAGGTTCACCAGATTCCTATCTTCAACAAGATCATCTGCTTGATAATCAACTATCCCAGATGTTGTAGTCTTTGCTAAATGCTGACATAAGGCCTTACCCTGCACCATCTTGGTTAGATGAATCTCAACATCTAATTATTGAATTATGGTGACCCAACCAGCATGTTTATCACCCATCTCACCCTGAATGATGAAATTCCTTACATCGAGATGAATAACCTAGACGACTGTCCTACTCAGAGATATAAAATGCTTGAATTTCTTAAGAGACTTCATGACAACATATACCTGCTTTTCAATAAAATTATATCTTGCCTCATGAGGTAAGATAACCTGACTAAGGAAAGCAATGGGCCTTTCATTCCCATCATCTCCTTTTTGTGTGAGACTATGGCATAGCTCTCATCTTCTCCAATTGCATATAGAATGAAATATTTTGAATAGTCAGGATTAATTAATACAGGAGCCTGCACTATTCTGTCTTTAATCTCCTGGAATGCCTCCTTCCTCTGAGTCGTCCACTTAAATTCTGCGTCCTTCTTCAACAACTCAGTCATGGGCTTTACGACCTAGGCAAAGTAAAAAATGAACTTCCTGATAAAATTAATCTACCCGAAGAAAGACTGCAACTCTTTCTTGTTGGTAGGGAGCGACAATTTCTTCAATGCTTCGACTCGAGATGGATCAATTGCCAAACCATCTTCTGAAATAACATGCCCCAAGAGTTTACCTTCTTTCACTGCAAAAATTGACTTCTTTGGATTAATGGAAATACCAAACTCTCTACTTTTTCTAAATATTTGCCTCAGATGAGAACAGTGATCCTCTCGTTTATGTGAAAATACAATCATATCATCAAGATAAATGACAATAATCTTGTTCAAAAGCTCCTCGAATGTAATGTCCATGGCTCTTTGAAATGTGGCCCCAACATTAGACAATATGAAATGCATGCGTTGATAGGCAAAAGTGCCCCATTTTGTTGTGAATGCAGTTTTGTGTTGGTCCTCCTCCCTAACCCAAATCTGGTTATATCTAGAGAAACCATATAATAGTGAGAAACGCTGAGCCCCAACAACAACATGAAGTATTTGATCAATGTGAGGTAAGGGATAATGATCTTTCAGAGATGCATGGTTCAGATTTTGAAAATCTACACACAGTCGTATGTCTCCATTTTTCTTTCAAACTGGAACCAGATTAGCGACCCAAGTCGAGTGCTTAAGAGAATATATAATCTTGGCCTGCAACATTTTCACAAGTTTGGCCCTCATGAGAGTCTCAATATTTGGATTCATTGGTCGTTGCTTCTGCCTGAAGGGTTTGACTCCCTCCTCCAACTCAATAGTATGCTGCACAATTTGTTTATCATATCCCCTCAGATCTTCATAACTCTAGGCCACGATATCAAAAAATTCTTGACACAGTTGTCTAATCTCTTGCAATTCATCAAGAGTAGAATCAGTCCCAATCTTAATGACCTTATTGGGTTCCAACTGCAGCTCCATATACTCATTCTTATCGATCTCAATCCGATGTTTCTTGAACTGATCATGCTAATCAAACAAGTTTTCTAGAGTGATAAGACCTTTTGAAATATGATTATTCCGTAATTGAATCAGACCATCGGTTTCTTCATGCTCCAAGGTTCTTCCTTTGATGGTGGCAGCTTCTTGAATCAAAAAGTTAACAATGTGCTCATCACTCTCAAATACTTGCTAGAAAGTTTCTTTGTTTGGGACACTAGGTCTGTACACCATTCTTACAATCTTTGGTTTCTTTACTACCTGCTCAATGGAAGAAAAATTTGCTCCAAGAGATGCTAGAAGATCAACATGCTTATTCAGCTCTTGTGAAATGGCTTGAATACTCAGAGCTGTGAAAGACTCAAATAGGTCCAAAACTTGATTGCGATATGCTTTGAGATAATGCTGTTTGGACACACACCTGTTTGTTACTTAGTTTACAATCAACTCAGAATCACCAAAAATATGCAACTGTTCAATTCCCAATTTCCTTGCCTTTTTCAAGCCTAGGCATAATGCTTCATACTCGACAACATTGTTAGTACAATTCCAAGTGAGACGGTATGAATATGTTCTTTGTAAACCAAAGGGAGAAATGAGAACAATACCTACTCCTGCACCATTTTTGCATCTTGCCCCATCAAAATACAACTTCCATAATTGATCGGGGACAAAGCTTTGATCATCTTGGTTCAGGAGTACCTGCATGGCACTATCTTCAGGCTTTGTGATAGAGTAAGGCTTTGTGATAGAGTAACAACCGATTTCAGTATCCAACATTGCATTGAAATCAAGCATGGAAAACCTGTCTTCCAACTGAAGCTCATCCAGAACCTCATCCACTAGATCAGGACCTTCTAACTCTTCGGTTAGCATGTTGACAGACTGCATGGTCTTTCCTGCTTCATCCAACCTCTCAATATGAAAAGAGGAAGGTTTTTCATTATGAATCCGGAGTCTCTTTCCTCTAAAAGGGATCTCCAAGTGGGAATAATCCAGTGAAAGGTAACCTCCCAACTTTGCAGTAAATTATCTTGATAAGCACATACTGAAATACGGTTCTAGATCAACCACAACTATCTCATGAATGACTGTAATCTAAGGCATACTGTGTAAAATAATTGGGACATCCTTGATTACCCCCACCGTTTTCATAGGAGTACCATCTAACTGCAAGACTCCAGGGCTACTTCGTGTGTATTCCATACCCATAGCTTCGTAAACTGCCTTTGGCATGACAGTTGTAGCGGCATCGAAATCAATCATGCAGCTATGCCTTTGGTCTATTCTTACCAGTAATGGAGGTGGTTAATGCTTGAGCATAAATTGTCTGGGTAGGGCTATTCTCATTATCCTTCACAGATTTCAAAGATTCTTGTAATAAATCTACCTATCCAGGCAATTGTAATGCATCATAAAGACTAACCTTTGTTGGGATCTTCTTCAATTCTTCAACAATGTTGTATGCAATGCGACAGATTCCTTCTTTTCAACGGGGAGATCATATATGCTCTGATACTGTTGAGTGGCTTCTACTCTTAAAATTTTGGTCAATGATGGGTACTTCAACTTTTCTCTTACTTGTTCCTCTGCTTTCGATCTTGCCTGTGTAGCTGTGACTCTTTCTTGTACTCTGTGTGGAACATGATTTTTTGGTAAAACAGGCGCATCTAGCTTTGATACTGGCATAAGAGTTTTCACTTGTCTTCTCAAATCAGCTGGCACTTTTAATGGCTCTAGCTCAGCAGGATCTACTGTAACAAGCTTCTTTCCAGTCCTTGTGAGAATTGAAACTTGTTCTTCAGATGGAACCATTAAGTTATGACCTATCTCAGAGATCATGTTGACTTGCCCTCCCGAAGAGCTAGCGGCCAAGGTCTGCACATAATTCAAATGAACCATGCAAGTATCTTCACCATGTGGATCATTACATGTTGAACACCAATATGTTCTTTCTGCAAGGACTGCATCTTCATTTGCCAAAACAGTCTGGTTCTTCTCAAGTGCTTTGCTTGTTGAAGCAGCTTGTTCTCTAGTAATCGGCGGAGGCTGAAATCTCCTGGGTTGGAAATCTCGCTCAACTTGCTTCCTTTCAATAAGTGTGATATTATTGCCCATTGCTCTTATTGCAAAATTAGCAGATTTTACCTCTTGCAAGAGTGCTGTATAAGGATCAGGATTTACAGGCGTAGGAGGTGCTGGTAAGGGCAAAGGTGCTGGTAGCGCCGGTAATGCTAGAAATGAAGTAGAAGCGGGGAATGACAGAATGCTGGGTGCATGCAACTGGGGATTTACTGGAGTAGGGAGCTAAGGAATTGGGATGGGTGCAATATGAGGTGCACTGGAGCTCCATGATGGAACAGGATACATAGAAGACATAGATTGTGAAAAGGAACTAGGATATAAATGTTGTGGAATATCAAGTAAAATGGGCATTGCTACCTTTGGAGGAAGCCTATTGATTGTAATCAAGTCTGCCTCTATCTTTTGTGCTTGTTTGAATAGTTTCGAGAAGGTCATCACATTGGATTGCCTGATTGCCAAGCCAATGTCTGTGTTGAACACTCGAAGATAGTAGAAGGTAGCTTGCTCAGGGGTAGGGCGAAGACCTTCAGGCACTCATTGCCAGCTTTTGGTAAATCGAACATTGAAATCTGCTATCACCTCTTGCGGATGCCTTTGAATTGTGTTAAACTGATGTAGCAAAGAAAATGGATCAACCTGTTCATGAAAATTCTTAACTAATAGTTCTCCTAGCTGATCCCATGATGCAATAGTGCCAGGTTGTAGAGATCGGTACCAGTACAACAATTTTATTCTCAAAGATAGTAGTAATAACTTCACCATCACATCTTCGTCTGTAATATCATGAATGGCTGCCAAAGAAGCAATATCATGAATATGTTCATATGTCGTCTTACCAGTACCATCATAGGTTGGCAAAGCTTTCAAAGCAGCCTGAGGAACTGGATTTTGAGCCTACAAATTTAAGGCTCTTGAACTATTCCATGCTAAAAAATGCCTGGCTTGAGGATACTGGGCCATTGGGACTAGTTGATGTGACTAAGAAGATGGAAAAATAGTAACAATACCAGGGATGTTTGTGGATATGGTAGATTATGCGAGCGATGGGGAAACCAACCTAGAGTGTTCACCTCTTTTTGTGTTGTCAAGTTCAAAAAACTCAATAAGATTTTCAACTTTTTTGGACTTCGATCTCGTGATCATGAAGTATAGCTTTCACTGTATCCATGTTTAGAGATTTCTAGGTACTGCATAGTCACCAAATGTTCTAACTATACGACATGATAGCGAACATTAAAACCTCAATACTATGGGATCTTTCTAAGACAGAAATAGTCTATCCCACCAGGCGTGCCAAAAATTGTTGGTCACAAATCTGCCACAGGAAAGGATTTTAAAATAAATGCACCCTAGACCCGGCCAACATTGAAAGGCTGAAAGAAAGAGATGTCTCCCAGACCAATCTCCAGAGAGGGCTGGTTCCCTTACTAAATCTAAGCTTGATTTCAAACTAAAGTTGCAGGAAAGGAATTGGAAATATGCAGAAAGAAATGAGAAAGTACAGAAAGAGATGGGAAATTTTGCCACAGGCCAAACTTGTCAGATTGGGAAAGATTAGTAGCAGATAACTTTAAGCACACTAACAACATATAACAGAAGACAACAACGTAATTCACTTAAAACCTTGAGCAGATAACCTTCAAAATTGCATTCCAGAACTCACTTCCTCACTAGCAATGTTTAAACTCAGATGCAGAATTCAAATTAAGAAGTAAATAAGAAATACGAGCATAAATGAGGAATGCATAAGATAGAAGAGAAAACACACAGAAAGGTGCTTGCAAAACCAAAGGCCAAATATCTTTCATTCATGCAAAGAACTTGAAAGCTTTTCAACAAAAGTATCTCTCTCGATCTCCTATTTTTGAGATATACATTGATATTTATAGAGGTATTGCCTCTTTGTAGCATTTAAAACATGAAATGAACCTCCTCAAGATCCACAAAATGTGCAACAGAAATAAGGAAATGATCCCCTTAAACCAGCCTCGGAGAAACTAGAAATTAAATGAAATAAGGAACCGGTCATCTTCATTAAATGGTCATCCTCGAGCATGCTAGAACCGTTAAAAAATCACGAACAGAAGCTTTGAATAATGGAGGCATCTTCAATTCTGGTGGATTTGAAAACTATAGGCCTGAGCACGTTGTTCTACCTTGCACGCATTGGAAAGCAGCAAAACATTCAATTTTGGAGTGCTTTTAATCTTTGGAAATCGCAATGCTTCATTGGGCCATTGAACCACTTTCTGGCGCGAAACTGTGACAAGTTGTGAAAACGTGACATGTCGCAAAATCATGATGTATTTCTCTTTCGTACGCTTTTGCTATTTTGGATCGTGAAAACCAACCATGTCACGAAATCGTGACGTATTCAGCTCTTTGTTCTCCTTTGTCGCCTGAGGTCGCGAAAACGCGACGCATCGTGAAATCACGATGTTCTTTCCTCATATTGTCCTTGCGCTGTTTCAAACCATGAAAATGTGACAAAGTCGTGATTTCACTACATCTTTCTCTCTTCGGATTTATCTTCCTGATATGTCGCGAAATCATGACATTCTCCTTTGTTGGGACTTCTTTCCTCAACATGTAGCAAAATTGCAACATATTCTTTCATTTGCCTTCTTCACTCTAAGTCACAAAAACGTCACCTTGTCGCAAAATCGCAACAGTTCTCCTGCTTCTATGTCCTTCTGTCTACCTGCGAAACTGCACCATGTCGCGAAATCACGACAGTTTTCTCTCCCTTGGCATTCACCCTCTTGTAGGTAGCGAAAATTGAACATGTCGCAAAATCACGACATTTTGTACCATTTTGTTCTTTCTGAGCTTTCACATCACGAAAACAAGACATGTCGCAAAATCATGACATTTCTTGTCTGTTTAGCTTTTCTCCACAATATGTCACGAAATCGCGACGTTTCCTTGCTTTCTCTACTGTTGCTACTTTTTGTCACGATTTCGCGATGTCTTCTTCTTGCTTGGTCTCATCTTCAAAAGTGTCGTGAAATCGCAACGCCTTTCATGCCTTAAGCTTTTCTGTCCACCTTGACCGCGATAATGCGACATGTTGCGTTATCATGACGTTTTTTACATTCTTGCACTTGTTCATTTTTCTGTCTAAAAAACGTAACGTGATTCATTGTCATTGCCCTTTGCTCAATTATGTCACGATTTCGTGACAATTTCTAACATTCTGCTCCATGGCCATCGCAAGTCATGAAAATGCGACATGTCACGATTTTGTGATAGTTTCACTGCTTTGCCTCTGTTGACCATTTTGATTGTGATTTTGGAACACATTGCAATATCGCGACATTCTCTAACTTTGCTTCTCTCTCCTCAAAAGACCTGCGATAATGCGACATGTCGTGATATCGTGAAAATTTTTAACCCGTGCTCTCCATGCTGTTTTTGGTCGCGATATTGCGACAGTCTTCGGACTTAGCTGTTTTGGGATCAAAACACGCAGAGAAACACAGAGGAATGAGAACTTTACCAATTAATGCATGAATAATCCTGAATCAAAACAATGTGGCAAAATTGCCAACATGACTCCAGCGAACTATGATTACCAAGATAAATCCAAGGACCTAGAGCATTTAAATGTGGATAATGAATCTGCATCCATGCACGTCAGGATCAAAACTTTCCAAGCACATGCAAACACCGCCAATCAGTGCAGGTTTGAGGCTGAGAACGCCAACATCAAGTTGGAAGAAGAGCTAGCTAGGGTCCGCTCCAAGCTGGAAGACTTGAAAAAGCAATGTGATCAGATAAAGAAAGAAGTAGACGCTCTGAAACGACAAATAAGACAACTGTAGAATGCAACCAAAAGTCAAAGCTAAATACAGGCCAAAGCTGATTTGAGGGCCAAAGAGCTTGAAAGCAGGATTTTGCAAATGCAGCAACAGTTGTATGAGAAGGAAAATCTAGAGCTGTTTGATAGAGGCAGAATCAAAGAGATTCGCTCACATTTGTTAAAGAATTTTAGATCTCGAGCCTCCAGTGCCCTATCAATTTTAACTTACATCACCAAAGCACAACGTACCACTATCGAAGAAGGACCAATCATAGATGAGGTCACCCAAAAATCTAGAGGTCGACTCAAATTAGCCTTTGATGTCCAAAGCACTAAATATCAGGACTTGCAGGTCGCTACAACGAGTTGGATGGCTAGGGATTGGTCTATAGCCCAAGCCATAGTTCATGCCTTCTTCTCCAAGGTGAGGAAAGCATAGAAGGCGAAGGACCTCCTGGATGTGTTTGAGAATGAGCAGCGCACATCGCTAGGCTATTTCCAAGATCTCTCTTCCTTAGGTTTCTCGAGCTTCACGGATGATGATGGAAAACTTTTGACCAAGGAAGAGTTTAAGCCGGCATGGTTTCATTTTGAGAGCAACGTCTCAGAGGTAGACGAGTGGGCGGAGCTGATAACAGAAAGGTAGGTCAAAAATTTCATTCTAAGACACTGCAAGATTGTAGCCTGCCTGAATAATCTATACACCAGAGCCAAACATGCTGCTATCGGGCAGATTGATCGGTTCCACATTTTGGTTAAGGCATTGCAAGATCAAGAGCTTTTCTCGAAGGGTGCCTGGGCTCATGTTCGCCGAACCATGAAGCGCATCCACGATCGCCTTGCCCCATTGTCGCTGCAGGAAGCCGCACCAGAGGAAGAAGAAGAAGAAGAAGAAGAACAAGCTATGGAAGTGCCCCCATAGATAGAAAAGGGAGAAGGGTCTGGAGGTAACTCTGGCCCAACGGATCAAGGCTGAGGGTTCTCCCACCGAGATGAGCTTGTTGCCCCGTGAGCCGCCAAGAATGTTGACAATTTTGTCACATTGCACAATGGGGTAGAAAGAAATCAAAATTTTATACAGTGTTTCTTTTGTAAAGTATTTTTTTTGTCGAATATTTTTAAGTTGTAGCAATTTTGGCTTTCCCTGCCACCCCCTTTGTACATAAAATAAAGATGGAAGAGCTTTGCTATTAAGCAGACTAAGGGAAAAAGCTTTGTGGGAAGAGGTAAATAGCTTTGCCAAAGGAAGAGATGAAGGATGAAAAGAGCTTTGCACCCGAAGCACTACAAACAACTACTTTGGGCGAGAATTTTGCGAAGCGGTGTTGCCGAAGAAAGAATACAAGGAAGACGTAAAAGAAAGCTTCACACCCAAAGCATTTCCAACAGCTACTTCGGGCGATATTTTTGAGAAGCGACATTTCAAAAGAACAACTTCGCCAAAGAAGGAAAGTCTAAAATCATGGTCCAAAATCGCTAAGGCAAGAAAACTACTTCGAGCCCGAAGCACTTCAAACAGCTACTTTGGCCAAAAAACTTGCAAAACAAAATTTGAAAGAGTGCAGCATTGAAAAGTACTTCGCTAGAAAATCGTCAAAGCACCCACTTTGGAGCTATCCACCAGCGAACCATTTCCACTTCGCCAAAAGTTTTTGCGAAGCATCTGCTTCGGCTAGCTTTCGTTCGAAGCATTTTCACCCGAAGTGATAGCAGCCATGAAGAACGAAACATTTTTCGAAGGCAAAAATGTGCTTCAGCCCAAGCTCCCCTGAACCGCAATTTTGAAAGAAGATCACAGCGAAGCATTTCTACAATGCATCGATGAAGCATTTTGACAGTTCATCAGTGAAGCTATTTTGGCACGTCTCTTCAGCGAAGCAGCGAGAAATGAAGAGCCCATCTTGCGAAGGAAATCTGCTTCGGCACTCACCACCCTCGAAGCAGTTTTGCGAAGCTCCACCATGCGAAGTACAAATCGAGAAGGAGGATCTGCTTCGGCTCAAATCCATTGTGAAGTGAAGTTGCAAATAAAGGTCCAGCGAAGCGCTTCAAGGGCATGCACTCCAAGCCGAGTATTTTTTTGAGGTGATCGAGTGCCTCATAAATGCATTTTTACGTGCTTGATAAGCTCGCTGCTCATTTTTAGCAATTAGAAATGAAGTATCAGTTCCTAGAGAAGAGCTTGGTGAGCATGGCAGCCACTCGAGCACTACACCTAGAAGCCAAGGATGTTCAAGTGGCTCATTAATGCATTTTTCCATGGCTGACCCGATCGCAGTTTCCAGTTTTGGTACTAGATTTGAAAGCTCAGTCACGAGGGCTGCGAAGAGCCGACTTCTCAGGTTTCAAGGGTGTACTCCATTTTGTGCATTAATGGCTTAGAGGGTCGGGTCCTCTATAAAAACCCAGGCATTGTAATGTAAAAGCATGGGGGAACTTTCTGCTAGAAAGCTATTGTAACTTAGATTCCTGCGATTAATACTAAAGAGCTTTGACTCTATTTCTCTCTTTTATGATGCCTTCTATGATTATTTCTTTTATCTTTTCTTCATTTGCATACTGTAATTCTGAACTTTGGATTTAGGTGTGTGATTGGAGTGGAACCCTGAGATTTTCCCTAAGGATACATAGGGGAGGAAAACGCTGTATTAGTTTTCTTTTATGCCGCCTATGGATAGTGTTTCTATCATATTCACTCCTTCGTCGTTGTAACTCTAAACTCTAAATTTCGACGACAGGGAAAGGTAATCTTGGAAATCATCCAAAGGATACATAGGAGGATTAATATTGCATTCATTTTGTTTATTCTTGGTGTTCTTTGCTGTTGTTTTAAGCTATCGGCTATCACTCGTGCTTCTGGTTCTTTCCCACCATTAAACTACTAAAATTTCTTCCCTTACTATTTTATTTCTTTCCTGAACCCTTACTCTATTTATCTCTTTCCTGCACCCTTATCTTAAACATCAAAGTAGTTTAGTATAGGAGCCAACCTTTCTCCGGAGATTGGCACGAAGGGCATCTCTTCCCTTCGGCCTTTCAATGTTGGTCCAGGTTTAGGGCGCATACACTTACCCAAATCCTTTCCTGGGCAGATTTTATGACCAACAGTGACCCACTCATCAGTTGCCAAACCTGTCACCCATGCTAGTATGGAGTAAATCTCAGGTTGTGAAAATTCAGCCAAAGACCTTGGGAGTGCAGGGAGGTTACCAAATGCCACTGTATATTTCAACTAGTCTGTTATAAAATCGTTTATCCAGGGCGTAGGTCGATACCTTATAGCCTCTTTGTTAGTGCAAAGCCTCTACAAAACCACTCTGAAAGGGTATGCCTCTCCATCGATGAAGGATTCTCAGACATATGCAATAGTAATTGCAAATAACGAAACTCCATTCGTGTCCCAAACTGTCCATGATAGAGGATCATAAAATCTAGCCACTGCATGAATAAATTCGGGATAGACGTGAACAAGAGTGCACATGTAAAAATACAAGTGCGAGTGGTACACAACGACCAACGGGTTTTCAACTGGGCTTCTATTGTACGCTTCCTTAACATCCCGATACAACTGCTCCATATCTTTGCTTGTCACTAGGCAATATCTGTATCGAAGGAAAGGGTGTTGTGGAGCCTCCAACTCCTCAATATTTTTCTTTTTCTTCTTCTTCCGAAGCTTCTTCGAATCTGACGGTTTTGCAGATACAACTTCGTTTTTAGTTTTTTTTTTTATCTTTTGGAGCTTTTTTTCTATGTTTCTTCTCCTTTGTCACTTCTGCAATTACCGCTTCCCCTGCTACTTCTATTTCTTTTTTACCCATGGTGGTCAAGTGCTTCAAAAATCTATGTCGTAGTGAAGAGATTTTAGGATGAGCTTGAAACTATCTAGTATACTATGTTTTTATAATACCTTTGTCTAGAACCACCACCTTTAATGCAGGGCACCTTCAATTAATGCTAGGGTGAACGTGTATGTAATCGGGCACTTTCAAGCTTCTTTGTGCAGGTGGATTTTTATTAAAAAAATAAATAATGGTGGTGGACAATGACGTTTCCACGAGACACACTATCATTAGCTAGGAAGGGTGTTTGTAGATTTGAAGTGAAAGGTCAATTTTGGCTGACGGAGGATAAGGAATGTTTTGATTTGATGGAGTGTATGGTCCCTTCTCTTTTAAAACTCATGCCAACCTAGGGTTTTGAAAATGACCTTTCATGATGCACAAATCCTCCCCGAAACTTGGAAAAATCTAAGCGGATAGCTAAGAATTTTTTAACAAATAAAAAAGGGCAGGACAACGAGGAAAAAAAACTAAAATAAGGATTTTTTTTTTTAAAATGGTTACAAATGGGAGTGAATCCCAATGAAGCACCCCCAATATTTATTTATTCCTCCTTTGGGCTAAACACTCTCCATTATGGAGCGCTCTAGCTTTGGGCAAAGCGCTCCCTTGTGGAACACTTTGCCTTTGGAGTGCTTTGGATTTGGGTAAAGTTCTCCCTTGTGGAACACTTTGCCTTTGGAGGGCTCTCCATTTTGGAGCTCTTCGGCTTTGGGTAATGCACTCCCTTGTGGAATGCTTTGCCTTTGGAGCGCTCTCCATTGTGGAGTGCTCTGGCTTCGTGCAAAGTGCTCCCTTGTGGAATGCTTTGCCTTTGGAGCGCTCTCCATTGTGGAGTGCTCTGACTTCTAAAAAAATGCTCCCTTCTGGAACACTTTACCTTTGGCGTGCTCTCCATTGTGGAGCACTTTGGCTTTGGGAAAAGCGCTCCCTTGTGGAACGCTTTGCCTTTGGAGTACTCTCCATTATGGCAAGCACTTTAGCTTTGGGTAAAGCGCTCCCTTGTGGAATACTTTACCTTTGGAGTGCTATCTATTATGGAGTGCTCCAACTTTGGGCAAAGTTCTCCCTTGTGGAACACTTTGTCTTTGGAGCGCTCTCCATTGTGGAATGCTCTAGCTTCGGGCAAAGTGCTCCCTTGTGGAACACTTTGCATTTGGAGCGCTCTCCATTGTGGAGCGCTTCGACTTCGGGCAAAGCATTCCCTTGTGAAACGCTTTGCCTTTGGAGCACTCTCCATTATGGAGTGCTCTGGCTTTGGGCAATGCAAAGATAAATAATAACAACAAAAATGGAATAACAGTTCAAACCCTAGATAAATTTCCAAGAAATACAGTTAAATTTGTTAGGGGCACTTCCCCTTGGAACCCCGTTCATGTTCCTATTGTTGATCATTTCCCATAAACAATATTTAATGGCCTTGGAACCCCACCAACAATATTTAATGGTAATTAATTCCTTTCTTATCAATTTGGCTCCATTACCTAACAACTCTAGCTTTTGGGAAAAGCGCTCCCTTGTGGAACGCTTTGCCTTTAGAGTGCTCTCCTTGTAGAGCTCTTCGACTTACTTTTTTTTTTTAGAAATTATTATCTCACTTAAAAGTGAGTTACGGATCATTCCCAGACAAACCTCTCGGTCTATTGGGTGAGATTTTATTTCTAACTATCTCATCCTGGCTGTAAAAGCCCAGTAAAGGCTTTCTTGAGGAAAATTATTTAGGCCTCCGAAAAACCTCTCAGCCTATCGGGTGCAATTTCTTTATTAACTGCCTCATCCTATCTGCCAAAGGCCTCAGTAAAGGTATTCTTGAAGAAACTCCTTCCTTCTATTTTCAACTAAGCTTAGGGAAATAAAACACTAACCTACTATACAAACAAAAGGGACTACATACGAGAAATACCTGATCAGTTAGAGAAGAGTGTCGGGCCTTAGTGGGTAGTAAATATTCAATAAAAATCATTTACTGGAATCAGGAGCACGATACCTTCCATTTCTTCCAACGTGAATGAATTTATCTAATGAATGCTAGAGACCCGAAACGGACCCTCCTAAAAGACATCAAACTTTTCATGGTTTCCCAAATTTGATTTCTTCACATTTTACTTCAAAACTAAATCCCCAATGTTAAAAGTCTGATCGAAAGTTCTCTTGTTGAACCAGCTCTTGGTGGTTTTGACATACTTGGCAAAGACTTCGTACACCTTTTATCTTTCTTCTTCTAACTACACCAATTATGCCAGCCTTGCATCCATCATACTGAAATGGCCTCCTTCAATGTCAAGCCATTTAAGAAGCTGTAAGGCTGGTAGTTTGATGTGTGTAGGTAAGACTGCATATTTGCCATACACCAATGAATAAGGTGAAGTCTGGATAGACGGCTTTATGGAAATTTGATCAGCCCATAGGGATTGATTCAAGAGTAGGTGCTAGGTTCTTTTATTTTTTTGCAAGGATTTCTTCAAAATTTGAAACAGGTTCTTGTTCGTGGATTCAACTAACCCATTTTCTTACAGATACTAGTTAGATAAAGTTTTTAAATAGATTCCATACCTGACCACGAATTCATAAATCTTTGCACCAGTGAAAGGAGAACCGTTTTTCGAGACGATGGACTCTGGGATTTCGAATCGAGTGATCAAACCTTCGAGGAAGGAGATGACCACCTCCTGGATCACCTTTTTGGTAGGGATTACTTTCGACCATGTGGTGAAGTAGTTCATAGCCATAAATATATATTTGTGGCCGATAGAATAATTGGGATTGATGATCCTAATGAAGTCCAAACCCCACTGTTGGAATGGAGTTTCCACCTGAATGGGATGAAGAGGAAGTGATGCATTCCTAACCCTTTTTTAGTAGCGTTGGCAATTGTCACAACACTGGCTGGCTTTGAAGGTATCCAAAAAGAGAGTGGGCCAATAGTAACCTGCTTTGATGATTTTTAGCGCCATCGATCTACCAACAAAATGCCCTCCTGAAACTCCAGAGTGAAACTCTTCCAAGATATTAGCCTTTTCAGACTCTTTAATGCATCTTAAAAGGACTCCATCAATATTTTGATAAAAAATCCATTGGGCGTCGGGACATACCTATTAGCTTGTAGGCAGAATCTTCTTCTTTGTGAAGTGTCAAAGCATGAGGGGCATAGGCATGTATCAAAATATCTGATCAGGTCTTTTTTCCAGTCTGAATCACTAGTGTATGGGATAACCAAGTTGCTATCAAAATTTAGGCTATCTGAGTCTGGAATCATATCTTTGGCTGCAACACTTTTGGCTAACTCTTGACAGAGCGCTTTGCATTGAACTAACTTGGTAGGGTGTATCTCGATATAAAACTCTTAGATTTTAGTAACCCATCCCACCCTTCTATTCCCCAACTCACCTTGGATGATGAAGCTTTAGATGTAGGGGTGTATGACATACATGATTGTTATACTTTGAGACATGAAGTGCTTGAAATTTTGGAGAGACCTCATCATTGCATGCAACTATCATTCAATGAAATTGAACTTCTCTTCGTGAGGTTTATGATCTTGCTGAGAAACACGATTGGACGCTCATCTCCATCTTCACCTTTTTGGGTTAAGACAACGGTATAACTCTCAGGCTCTTCGATCGCATACAAGATGAAATCTTGTGAGTAGTCAGGGTTGATAAGGATAGGAGCTTGAGAAATCCGCTCTTTAATCTCCTAAAAAGCTTACCTCCTTTCATTAGTCCACTTGAATTTGATGTCCATTTCAAGAGTTGGGCCATTGGTTTTATCACCTGGGAAAAATCAACGATGAACTTCCTAATGAAGTTTATCTTTTCAAAAAAGGACTACAGGGCATTTTTATTTGTGGGAGGTGAAATATGGAGAAGTACTTCTACTCAAGCTAGATCAATTGTTAATCACTTTTTAGAGATAAT
Organism: Wollemia nobilis; assembly: GCA_028583015.1. NCBI lineage: Eukaryota > Viridiplantae > Streptophyta > Pinopsida > Araucariales > Araucariaceae > Wollemia > Wollemia nobilis. The sequence continues at coordinate 633,020 of JAQPPZ010007914.1, forward strand.
ATGTCCGAGCAACTTTCCTTCTTTCACTGCAAATATTGACTTTTTGGGGTTGATGGAGACCCAAAACTCTTGATATTTTTCAAAAACTTGTCGTAAATGCAGACCATGTTCTTCCCGCTTATGAGAAAATACAGTCATGTCATCTAAGTAGTTTACGATGACATGATTGAGTAGTTTACCTAAAGCAAGGTACATCACCCTTTGGGAAGTAGCTTTGAAATTTGAAAGGCCTAAGGGCATCTGTTGATAGGCGAAAGTGCTCCACTTGGTTGTGAATGCGGTTTTATGTTGATCTTCCTCTTTAACCCATATTTGGTTATAACTTGAGAACCCGTATAATAAGGAGAACCTTTGTGCTTCTGCCACCACATGAAGGATTTGATCAATATGAGGTAGCAGGTAGTGATATTTGAGCAATGCTTGATTCAGATTTTAGAAGTCTATACACAACCAGATATCACCATTCTTCTTCCACATTGGAACCAGGTTAGCTACCCAGGAAGAATGCTTAATTAGATATATGATCTTAGCTTGGAGCATATTCAACAACTCGACCCTCATTAGAGTTTTGAACTTTGGATTTACGGGCCACTACTTTTGTCTGAAGGGTCTGACACCCTCTTCTAACTCGATGGTATGCTGGATGATGCTCTTGCCGTACCCCTTTAGGTCTTGGTAACACCATGCAATGATGTTTGGATATTCTTTACACAAAACCCAAATTTGTTGAAGCTCTTCGGCTGTGCAATCGGTCCCTACCATGATGACCTTCCCTGATTCTAACTCCAAGTTGATGAACTTCTTGTTAAAGTAATATTCCATTCTTTGGGATATTTACCCTTTTACTCCACTAGGTAAAATAGGTAGTATATTGCATTATACTACATAGGTAGATTATTACATTTAATTTTCTACTTTCTACCATGTAGATATTTACTATCTTAAATATCTAATGGTTAATTTCCTAAATATCCTAGGTGAAGAGTTCTAAACCAAAATCGCTTCCTCTTGGCAGATTATTTTGCGTGACAATAGTTCATTCAGTTTGGATTAGCTATTTTGTAATCTATTTAAACTATAGTTTCTAAACTATATGGTTAATGCAATTATTCAATTATCAAATCATTCGGATCTCCTTGTCACATTAGTATCAGAGCCTTCAAAGTGCACACTGGGTAAAGTGGGAGGTAATTTTGTTCCACTAGGCAAGATGAGAAATTTCTCGTTCCATTAGGCAAGGCAAAACTTCTCGTTCCACACGTGAAGCACCACCATTTGATTTGATTTATTTCTTATGTGGTTGCTTTGATTTTTTTGATTAGGTTGATTACCATTTGGTGTTGAATTTTCTCCCAGGCCAGTTTCTTGACCTACAGTGGCTGTCTTACAGGAGTGCTGATTTGAGGGTGTGGATCCCACTTTTAGGCCCTCTGATCTAGGTACCACCATGTGAGGGAAGACAACCCTCCAGATCAGACTTCCTGATGCCCTCAGATCTGACTGGTTGACCCATCGAGGAGGGTAGGAGTGCCTTCTTGTGGGATCAACACCAAGAGTTGGGAGATGACTGACGGGGACCATAGAGGAGACTTCGGCCCCTTAGATAATTGGTAGGCGACTGAACGACCCATCGAGGAGGGTATGCATGCCATCCCATGGGATCGACATCAAGATCCAAACATCGAGAGCTAGATGCCCCCCATCCCGAAAACCGTAGACTGAGAGTCAGGGTAGGAGATAGCCTGTGAGGAAACCAAACCTTAAAAAACCACCACAATGCAACCACACAAGATCTAACTCAGTAGAGAGGTGACACATGGTGATCTGACTCAATAGAGAGGTGACACATGGTGAGAGCAGACCAGCTGACACATGGTGAGGGCAGAAGGTGACACGTGGCAAGGGCAGAAAGGCCACACCTAGAAACTAAAGGTTGGGTAGAGTAGTGACACATGGCAACAACTGGTTGCACATGTAGGTGACACATGGCAAGGGTGGAGAAGCTTCGCTGGCTCGTCGATTACCCGAAGGCAATCACAAACTTTATTTTTCTTGTTTTGCTTGTTTTTGAACCAACACCGATTGGTGTCATGGTTGTCCTTTTTACAATGCGAGAAAAACCCCTTTTGAGATTGCTTTCCCTTATCTTTTGAGGATGATCCTCCCTTTTGAAAGTTTCATTTCTCCTTATCACCCTTATAGTTTGAATAAAGTGCATTGTTCGACACTTCATCATTTTGGAGTTGATTTGCTTCCTCAGTTTGAAGCAAATTAACTAACTCCACAAAGGTGACAACTCTTTGTGAAACATTAAGGGATGTAATAAAAATTTTGTAGGATTTGGGAAGAGCTCTCAAGATTATTGAAGTCAAAATGGTGTCTTCAACTTTGGACCCTAAAGCATTAAGTTTAGACTTTAGATCTGCCACTCTGTAGAGGAATAGTTCTACTGATTCACCTGACTTCATATGGAGTGTATGAGATCCAACCTCACATAAGTGAAGCTAAAACTAGTAAAGCTGCATGGGATGCACTTAGTACCATTTTTGAAGGTAAGAATCAATCAACTATAACAATTCCATTTCTTATGTTTTCTCCACCTTTGGGGATAAAGAGACAAAGAAACAAATAATTTTTTTGCAAAACATAAAAACTCTTAAAATATTTTTTTGGAGAAAAAGTTAAACATCTCATGAAGATAAAGCCTTGGGTCCACTAAAACCAAGTCGTGTGTCGACTTGTCTTGAAAGGAGTGCTATTTGTTAATTTTGCAAAATAAATGAGGGAAGACAACATTGTACTTCTTTTGAAAAATTGTAAGACAAGGAGGAGACAACATATCAATTTTTGCACAACATAATTCCAAATTTTGTTGCAAAATATAAAAGGTGCATTTTCGATTTTACTCGACACCTTCATTGGCAAATTAGGTGCATTTTTGGTTGCATATGACACCTAGGTGATAAGAATTTTGTGGGCATTTTTGTTTTATTATTGCATTATTTATTTTGCAATTATAAGTCTTAAAATCAAGAACACTCAACCCCAAAATTTCACAATAAATTTGTGTTAACCATTGCACATATTTAAAGCCAATATTCACTTGATATTCTCTCCTACAAACAAAAACCCCTAATTCACTCTATTTGTTTGGATTAATTTCCTCAAACTGATTATCCCTCTTCAAGAGGATTTTCAGGCAGGTGCCATTAAATATCTTTTTGAGTGAGTTATCTTTCATCTCTTATTTGTTTGGCTTAATTTCCTCCAACTGATTATCTCTCTTCAAGAGAATTTTCAGGCAGGTGCCATTAAATATCACTTAAGAGTGAAAGAAAGATCATCTTAGTACAAATACTAGAACCTTCATCATGGCAACTATCAACAAATACTTAAATGATACACAATTTCTTAAAGGTCCCAACTATTCAACATGGAAAACTAAGATGAAAGCCATATTGACTATAGAGGACATGTGGGATTTAGTTGATGGCACTGAATCAAGATCCGCATCACATAAGAAAGATAAAGGCACAAAACAGAAGCAAAACAAAGACAATATTGCTAGTGAAGTGTAATTCCGATTCTGATTCTGATTCTGGTTCAGAGAGAGCACACAAGGTGCTCCTTGCTAAGACAATATTGTAGAGGGAAAAAACATGTTTTGTCATCTTAAGCAAGCACCATTTCATCTCTCTCTTTTTTAGGCTTCATAAATAGCATAAGTTTTTGTTTGAAGTACTTGTAATAAATGGGTGTTTGTACCTCTTTTAGGCTTCATAAATAGCAAACTCTCATTGTTTGAAGTTCTTGTAACAAAAGGAGGGAATTTTTTGGTGTAAAATTGCCTAGGAGGCAATCTTTGTACAATCCTTCACAAATATTCTTGAGTTGCACATATTTTTGCAATTAAGGGGGGATATACATTTCTTTTCTTCACAATTTTTTGTAAAAAGGGAAGAAGACTTATAAGGGTGCATTTTCGGCAATGATCGACACCTTAGTCAAACTTCTTTCAAAAATTTAATTACATGTTTTGCAACAAGGTGGGAACTTATAAGGGTGCATTTTCGGCAGTGATTGACATCTTATCTACCTTATATTTTGCAAACTAATTTTGTAACCGAATGAACCTCATATGAAGTGATCTACTCTACTACACCTAGAGATTGCAGTGGCTGGTTACCCATGCAATTCATTTGGATGACAAGATTACAATAAGGACATTCGTTGATGTGAAGATAAAGTGAGGAATGACCTATTTTTTGCTTAGGAGCAGCCAGAGCACTGTGATAGAGCAAGAACCAACAATTCAATATTTTTTTCACTGTATTGGGGCAGTTATATACATTATCCAAATAATGTAATAAGGGGGGATGTTAGAGTAATATTCCATTATTTGGGATATTTACCCTTTTACTCCACTAGGTAAAATATGTAGTATATTACATTATACTACATAGGTAGATTATTACATTTACTTTTCTACTTTCTACCATGTAGATATTTACTGTCTTAAATATCTAATGGTTAATTTTCTAAATATCCTAGGTGAAGAGTTATAAACCAAACACTCTTCTTCTTGGTAGATTGTTTGGCGTGACAATAGTTCATTCAGTTTGGATTAGTTATTTTGTAATCTATTTAAACTATAGTTTCTAAACTATATGGTTAATGCAATTATTCAATTATCAAATCATTCGAATCTCTTGGTCACACTCCTTCTGGTCCACCTTGATCTTATGGTCGATAGGCCTATCATTTCTATCAAAGAGAATTTCTAGCGTGATTAGGCATTTCGAGATATGATTATTTCTCAACTGAATCAAGCCTTCACGATCTTCTTCATTCAGAGCTCGCTCTTTGATGGTTGATGCTTTATTTACTAGGAAGTTAACAAGTTGTTCATCATTGTCGAACACTTGCCAAAGGAGTTTTTATTGGAAACAGAAGGTCAGTAAATTAACCTTACCATCTTTGGTTTGTGCATCATGTCATCATCTGGTGAAAATTGGGTGCCAATGGAAGCTAGAATGTCGGCCAGCTTGTTCTTTTCTTTTGAAATGGACTCGATGTTTAGCACATCAAAGGAATAAAACAAACCACACACTTTATTGTGATACACCTTTAGGTAGTGCTGCTTTTTGACATACTTATTGGTAACTTGATTACATATTAGCTCGGAGTCCCCAAAAATTTGTAGTTTTTTGATGCCTAGCTTCTCAGATTTCTTGAGTCAGAGGCACAAAGCCTCATACTCAACTACATTCTTTGTACAACTTCAAGCTAGTCTATACGAGTAAGTCTTTTATTCATCGATTAGGGATATGAGAGTAATTCCCACACTTGCATCATTTTTACATTGGGTGCCATCAAAGTACTTCCAAAGCTAGTCTGAGGCTGAGAGCGCTTCTGGGTGAGCTTGCTTTTCTTTCTCAGGCTTAGTGAGCGTTTAGCATCCTAAGTATGTATCATTGACCGCATTGAAATATTTTAGGGATAATTCATCCTCTAGTTGGAGCTCATCAAGATCTTATTCCATCAGGTCGACTTGTATTTCTTATGCCATCAAATTGATAGAGATTAAACTTTTTTCTTCATCCTCAAGCTTCTCCATGTGAAAACTAGTAGGCTTCTCATTGAAGAGCTTGAATCTTCTACCTCTGAAGGGTATCTCCAGGTGGGTATAGTCAAGGGAGAGGTAGCCTCCCATCTTTTCCATGAATTCTCATGAGAGGCACATACTAAAGTATGGCTCCAAATCAACCACCACAATTTCCTATATGACGGTAACTTACGACATTTTATGGATTTGGATGGGAACATCCTTGATAACCTCCACTGTCTTCACTGGAGTCCCGTCTAACTATAGTACTCTAGGGCTACTATGAGTGTACTCCATACCCATGATTTTGTAGACTGCTTTGGGCATGATGGTTGTCACGGTGCCAGAGTCGATCATGCAGTTATGTACAACCCACCCCTCCATTTTAAGGGAAAGGTAAAATGGTGGGGGCCTATTTTTACCTATGGACAAAGCTATTAATGGCTAAGAAAATATGGTCTAAGTTGGCCTGTTTTCCTTATCTTAAGCGGACTTGAGAGATTCTTGCAATAGGTCAACTTGACCTAGGAGTTGAAGGACATCATATAGGCTTACATTAGCGAGAGCCTTTTTTATTTCTTTGACTATATTATATGTTTATATGGTGGGATCTCCTAATACTCTTATAGGTTCATAGCTCTTTAGATATTATAGTGTTGCGTCCATCCACTGACATTTGGTCATTGAGGGATATCAGAGCTTCTCCCTCGCCTGGTCTTGTGCTTCAGTTGGTGGCTGAGAAGTTGTAGATTTATGTTAAAGGACTCTTTCTCTAACACGAGGTGGTAGGTGGTCCTTCTATAGGTCATACTGATGAATGGTTGTCATCATATTGAGATCTTTCGCTTGGGGTTGAGCTCCAGTCCATAATTTAGCTATGGGCTTGGGTGTTAGAGGTACTTTCAGTGGATGGATATGAATTGGATATACCTCGATAGGCTTCTTCCTTGCCCTGGTGAGAACGAAAACTTGCTCAACAGATGATGTCATGAGATTCTAACCAACTTCACTAATCATATTTACTTGTTCATAGGGACCACCAACCAGTGTCTGCATATAATTTAGATGCACCATGTAGTATTATTCATTATGCAGATCATTGCATATGGTAAACCAATACAAAGAATAAGAGGTGTTGGCCTCTTCACTATTCATTACCGCTGAGTTTTGCTCATGTTACCTATGAGCACCAGTGGTTGCTTGATATTTAGTGATCGAGGGAGGAGGGAATCTCCTCTGATGAAAGCCTTGATCATCCTGTCTTTTTCTTATGGCACTCATCTGGTTTGCCATTATCTTCATGTAAGCCTTAAATTTTGAAAACTCTTTAGCTTGAGCTTTGATTACAGTCACTTGGTTAGCAACTACTTGACTTGGAGGTAATGGGGCCAGCATTAGTGGTGTTGGTAAAGCTAGATATTGCATTGGAGTGGGTAACTAGGGAACAGTGGGAGCTTGGTATTAAGGTACAGACATAGGTTGGAGCTTCTTGGGTAGATTTTAAGATTGATTAGATTGAGCATGAGAAGTGGACAGAGCATATGCGCTCGGATACTAGCTCTAGGGGAAATTTTGGTAAATCGTGGTTATTGGATTTGGAGGTAACTGCTCGATAGACACCAAATCAATTTTTTCCTGGAGTGCTTGATGATATAGCTATGGGAATGTATTAACATTGGCCTACCAAATATTCATGCTAATACTAGGGTGAAAAGCTCTTAAGTAATAAAACGTGGTCTGTTGTGGTGTAGGGCGCAAGCCTTCGACAACTCTTTGCCAAGTTCTCTCAAATTGAACATTGAAGTCAGTGATTTCATCTTGAGGGTGGCATTAAATAGTTGTGAATTTGTTTAAGAGGGAGAAGGGGTCTACTCGTTCATTAAAACCCCTTACCAACTCACCTCCTAATTGATCCCATGAAGTAATAGTATCGGGTGGAAGCGATCGATACAAGTATAGAAGCTTATCTCTCAGTGAAAGGACGAGCAACTTTATCATGAAATCCTTGTTGGTGATTTGATGGATGGTTGCCAATCCTACAATATCTTGTATATGCTCTTGCATCATCTTTCCCATGCCATCGTAAGTAGGTAGAGCCTTCAAAGCTGCACGAGGTACCATGTGTTGGCCTGCAAGGGTGAGCACTTTGGGATGATTCCAAGTAGCAAACTACCTGGGTGGTGCTGGCTGTGCCATATGAGCATGCGAAGTCGTGTGAACTGGAGCAGTTGAGACACTCAAAATGCTTGAATGAATGTTTTGTGAAACCAAAAAGTTCTAGTGATCTGGTGAATTTGTTGGATTTGGAGGTAAACTTATTGTCATGTTGTCAGGAGTGAGAGTAGGAGAATCTAAGACAACTTCTTGCGATGATGTCCCATTGAGCAGAATATTTGGCTGAACCACCCTAGGATGTTCTCCTAAAGTGTCGATATCAAGTTCGAGGAACTCTACTTCTTATGTATTTCTAACTCTCCACCTCGTGTGCATGAGGGCAAGATTCTAAATTGGTCTACAATATTTGGAGGTGTAATGGGTTCAACTAAGTCACCAGATGTTCAGATTCAACAGTAGTAATATGAACATCAATTCTTAAAACTAGTTTAATGTGGAATGTTTGCATCCCACCGGGCGTGCCAAAAATTGTTGGTAATCAAATTGGCCTAGATACAAGTTTTCTAAGTTTACAACGCCCTAGGCCCACTACCAAGCATTAAATTCCCAGAGGAAAGGAATGTCCTCCATGGCAATCTCCAGTATGGCTAGTTCTAAAAATAAAAATAAGGTTTTGAGGATAAGGGATAGAAAGATACTGAAAGAGATGGGAAATTATGAAAAGGAATGGGAAATGACCAAGGGCCAGAGATTTGGGGTGATGGACCGAAAGCACGATAGACAACTTATCTATTTGAACCAACAATAATCAAAACAATGAATTGTAACATAAAACAATATAAAATCTTCAAAACTATGTAAACTCCAGCAAGTATTCCAGGGACTAGTATTCTATCAACAATAAAATCTAGAGAATAGAATTAAACTGTATAAAAAAGACACTAATTTAATAGAAATCATAGAATAGAAGTCATACATAGAGATTGAGAACTCGAACAGTAGCCAGAAGCCTTTATTTTGGAAGTGGATTTCAAGTACATAGCTGCTTTTCTAGAATAAGTTATCCATCTGTGTTACAAAGAAGGGGTGGTTTATATAGGAGAAATATGTCACTTGAATCATTAATGCCCAACTACTTTCATGATGGGCTGATCCAATTTTGATGATAGCAAAAAATAGTCTATACTATCCTTACTGACAGCTTAGCATTAAAAGCAGAAGGTTCCGAAGAAGACCTGGAATAGTCGAGCCAGAATTACAAATAACTTGACATTGAAGTTAGAAGTTTCTAGTGGTGATTATCGATCAAATGGTCTTAATGGCAACTTCAGAGCGGTGAAAAAGAGGATGCACTATGGACCTCTCTTTTAGTTTTCTAGCTCCTTCTAACAAGATGTCCCTAGTCTTTCTAAACAAAGCGCTATGCTGACCTATCCTTCTAAAACCTTCTGGAAGGAGCCACTTTAAACAAAGCGCTGATTTTACTTATACTTCACCAACTAAGTCTCTTAGCCTCTCAACTACTTCTCAAGAAAAAGTCTTGTAAAACACCATTTTATGAAAGCACTCCCTTGTTGAGCGCTTTCTAACAAAGCACTCCCTGGTGGAGAACTTTCCTTTTGAAGCAAAGACTTGGTCAGTTAGAAACTTCTTAGGGGGTCATTTTCTCTTAAGTGTTGATTTCATTTGTACTTAGCCATATTATAAACCAACCTCACTCACTTAGCTCTTCAGGTGCTTATGACAAGTATGGAAGTATTTTTTAACAAAGCGCTCCATTGTGGAGTGCTTCTTAACAAAATGCTCCCAAGTGGAGCGCTTTGTGCTTGAAGCGAGGCCTTGACATGTTTGAAAGTTTCCAAGGAGGCTATCTCTTTTAAGTGCTGATTTTACTTGCACTTAGCCATTTTATAAGTCTATCCATGTAGTACTCTAGCCACTTTTTGATAAAGTTCTTGGAGGGGACTTTTTATCAAAGCGCTCCCAAGTGGAGTGCTTTTAGCAAAGCGCTCCCTTGTGGAGCAATTTTTCCCCAACATACATTTTGAATTTAATATTTTAATATTCTAGGTAGTAGCATCTCTTAGACCAAGTGCTGATTTAGTTTATAGTTAGTCCTTTTCAAACTGCCCTATCCACTTAGCTTTGTGGACCCTCCTGAGAGAAGCTCGATGAAACCCTCTTTCTAGCAAAGCGCTCCCTTGTGGAGCGCTTTTCAGCAAAGCGCTCCCAAGTAGAGCGCTTTCTATTTTAAGAAAAATACTTGGAATTTTGGAGGTACTTTGAGAGGAGTTCCCTTCGGATAAGCTTAGATTCCATATTTACTTAGTAATTTTAACAATTTTGCCAACCTAGCTCTCTAACTATTGTGAGAATAACCCTTTAACTAAGGAAGGAAAACATCCAATCAGAAGATCCAGAAGTGACAACTTAATTATTTGATTGCTTATGCTAAAACATACACAATTTTGTATGCAACATATCAAGCTAAAACGTAAGAGAAGTACATTAAAACTAAAATGTAAGAAAAGTATAGAAAAGCTAGAAACGTATAGAAAAGCTTAGAAAATCCTTGTAACAGTTCATCGAGAGTTTTATAAGGGAAATATTTAGAACAACAACACCTTAACCATTTTTTATGGAAAAAGGAGTTTTACAATGAGTGCTTTCATAAAACCGTATCCATTATGCATTTTACAAGGTGTGTCAAAACTGACAACAAGAACGTAGAAACTGCGTTGAAGAATATAGAGATCGCATTGAAAGACATAGGGACAACATTGAAGAACGAATAGCTACCATAGAAAAGCGTTGACCAAATTTTTATCATTTGAGGAGACCACAAGGTGATGACCATATTCATACCATAGTGAGCAAACACTTGATATAAAGGTAATATCTAAGATTTATTGCCTTTCATAAAGATGTAAGGAGTAATATTATACACATCAGCTTTAATATCAATCTAGGGATATTTAGTAGGAGTTATAAGGTAGGAGAAGATACCATGGAAATCACATTACTTATCTTTGAGAAGAAAGGAAAAATTAGAAGCATTAAAATCTCTTTTTTTTTCGTGCTTCAATTATTTGTAATTTTTAAAGGAGATATAAGGTTAATTTGCAAACATATAAACTTTCAAATCAAAACTTCTAATTAGGGATATATAAGGAATCCTACTTCAACTAAATTTCTAGAAGTTTAGAAACCTATTATTGCATTGATTTATAGTTGAAGAGATTAAGTTATTGAGTGCATCAAAATTATAGTTGGAAGATTAAGATAGAATGACATAGAAAATCCAACTAAAAATATTGAACTCCTATCTTTGAAATTGCATTTCTACAAGAAGAAATAAAAGTTATAAAAGTATTAGAGTTGAATTTCATTCTAAAATATTTTATCTCATTAAGTTCATGTCATACCTTAGTCTCTAGGGAGTTAAAAGGTTTTGAGAAAATTCAAAATTAGGAGTCAAACTTAAGCATCAAGTTCTTAGTTGAAAATTTTGAGATTGTTCCTACAATCAAGGAAGAGAAATCAAATCATATTAATATGGATAGATTGACAAGTGGAACATATCATCACTATAATAGGACTCAAGATCAAAATACATCCAATATGTCCTATCAAAGGTTTAAAAATAGTACAAACTCAAATAATCTCACAAATCAAAATGAAAAGGATATTTGGTACCTAGATTCATGTGCAAGTCATCATATGACCGAAAACTTGCAATGGTTTGATTGTCTTGAAGTCACCAACAATTATAGACTAAGAATTACATATGGAAAATTATACCATATACATGGTTATGGATGTGTAGTTCCTAACAAATTATTTCCAAATTTGTTCTACATAATGTCATGTATGCTCCAGGCTTATCATCCAATCTCATTTCAGTAGCAAAGTTAGTAGAAAGCAAAATAAAAATTGACTTTAAACACTCGAATGGAGTCAACATATACCTCGTATTTAAATAATGGGAAAATTGAAGCTAATGGATCAATTCATAAAAATATATATGCTCTGGACTTTATGGGAACATCATAAGATGTTACATTTTAAAGCAATACTAATACATTTGTTGAAGAACAGGATGCAACATATGTAGAATTAGAATATCACAAGAACAAACAAAAAAGTAGAAGACTCAAGATTAAGAGAATGAGAGGACAATAAAAACTACACTCTATTCAGCTATCAACAAACCAAAGGAGAAGAACCTCATCAAGATGAAGGATACCCTAAAGAGAAAGATCCTTATTGTAGACCAAATTCTTCAAAAACCAAATAATGTAATACATGGGGGTTTTGGAATATATTACATCATTTGGTTCTTTGATAATTTACCTTCATGGGTACATCGTTAGAATCTTAGTTATCAAGTTCGAGTTCGTATTCGATTTCGACATTCTTGAAGTTCGAAAGAAATTTGACATGTTAAAAAATTTGAAATAAAATTCGACATAAAATTTGATATATTATAAATGTACATATTAGTAACTAAGAAACTTAAACGAAGACTTGAAACCAACATTAATAATTCCTTTGTCATATAATTCCAAGCTTCTACAAAATATTTTAATGGTGTTATTTTAAATAGTTTTTTCTGAAAACAAAAAATGCCATTTAATTTTACTTTCAACATTTAAATATAAAATTTTATTTAAATGTATTAAAAGAATGTAAACCTGCATTGTACATTTTTAATATAAAACTTTTACTTAAATGTATCAAAAATATATTTATAAACATTAAAATTAAATGTAATATTATTATTTTTTAATTATTTAAATTATATATAAAGTAAACATATGAGAAAATTCATATAAAAACAATAACTTGCGCGTGTTGTAAATATTTTTAAAAATAAAATATAAAGAGGAAAAAGTCAAATCTCCTTACCTCATACTTTGCCCTTTTTTTTTTGTCAAATTTAGGGTTGAAGTGTTGAAAACACATACAAAATATTTCACCAATGCTTTCGTTGACTCTTTGTTATCTTAGAAGTTGTCAAGAACATGCTACAGTGCACAAATTGGTACAGGTCATTGTAATTAGAGTTAGATTTGCTTTAAAAAAATAGGCTACAAGAGTTTAGGAAGAAGCGGCTAATTGAAACTAGATGACTGCCAAATTAGAGGTAGTTGAAAAGCTAGCCAACTCACAGACCAGGCAACATGTCTGAACTTGAAGTATTTTTCCCTTCTATATGCATTCCCCCGTTTGTCTCCATCCATTTTTTTTTCCCAAATTTAAGGTTTATTCGTCGAATTTATTCGTTAAAGTTTTAAATTCAATGAATTTCAAATTTTATCTAAAAAATTCGATGAATTTGATAACTAAGGTTAGAATAAGATTAGCTTAGGAGTTAAATACTTTATTATGTAATTTAATAAATGCACAAGTGTTAGAACATGCAATGATGTAAATGTGCATGTAGTCCACATGTACATGAGTCTTAGGGTTAAGTGAGAGGCAAGTAATCTATCTTTCTATATAAAGACCTCATTGTGAGTGTTTTCAAGTGAGCAAGTGAGAGAGTTGAGTAGTACATAGGTGAGAGTAGTAGTAGTCACAATGTAGCTCCATTTTGAAATCATTGAGGAGTTGCAAACTCTATGATAGGAGCATTGTAATTTTCATGAGCTTTTTTATATGAGAATTTCTAGAGCATTGTATCAAGTCTTCTATCATATTTTCATGCATGTTAAGTTTCCTTTATCATAGTTATAATATTGCATGCTTATTTTTATACTTGTGATATATTTCCTTTAAGTTTAAGGCTCCAAAATATAATACCAAAGACATTCTTCTTCTCAACAATGGGCTTGAGGCCACAAGAGGTCCCGTGGAAGGACTTCGACTGCTCATACCCCTTGTTTGTAGGACCGACATGCCAAGGAAATATTTCCCTCTGTGCCATAATATTATGATTGGGGCTCATCATCCGGGTGGACTATCACTTTACCTCATACCGTGGGTGACACTCTAAAGTAATTTTGGGTGGGATCCAATTCCCACATACCCTAATCCTCCCATCGGCTAGGGAAATCCTTCAGATAAGGACTACTTTCTTCTATTTGTGCTACTCCTATGGTAGCTTGAGTACTAGCGAGCCTTATGCCTTTCTTTTTTGTTGATATGTTAATTGTTTTATAGTTATCCCAAGCCTTTTTCTAGCCTTGGGTTGATGTTCTACATAGGATTTTAGGGTGTGCTTCCATACCACCCATTTTTGTGAATTGTATACTCTTATTTTTTTAATAATATCAAGTCACTTTTAACACAAAATAAAAAAAAAAGTTAAATTATGTTTTATAGGTTAATGGAAAAGACTTTAGAATTTTAAATAGAAGGTTGAAGGTTCAAATTTAGTGTGAGGGTTGTGTTGTATACTATGCTTAGGTAACTAGAGTATTGTAGGATAACCATATATTGTGTAAACATCTTCCATGAGGATTATCTCATATAGCCTATGGTCTTATTGGTGTTAATTTTTTTTTTTAAAAGATTAAATAAAATTAATTTTAACAACAATTTCTTATTTAAAAAATAATAACAATATAGAAAATATTTTTTATTTTTTATTATTTTTTTTACATGGTGGAATCGATAGCCGCCATGAATCTGGGTAGATTTTCCAGCTTTTATGGCCGCCATAGGATTCTGCGTTGTTCACCTCGAAATCCACCACACAGATATCTACGCAGTCCGCCCCTATAACCACCATGCCATGATCATTTTAAACCTTTTACGCTGCTGAAAGCACCTAGAAAGGGACAAGCATTCAATCCGGTGAGGCCCAAGATTTGAACCTTGGACCTCCACCCTCCTTACGGGGTTTGGGGGAACCAATTGGTCTACACCTCGGACCTAAAAATATAGAATTTATTACTAATGTATTAATATCTCAAATATTATGCCAATGGGACCATGGTTCAATGGTTGAGACATATGGGTGACATAGCTCACACCAAGGTTCAAATCCTAATGGCACCAAATAGGCTATATAGCTTGATTTGACTAAGTTGATGTAAAAGGGAAAGGGTAACCCTTTAAAAACCCTACTTTATATAATAATAATAATAATAATAAATAAAAGTAAACAAATAAAGCTATCTCAAATGTTTTTATAAGTTTTGTATTCCAAAATAATTTTGACAACAAATTTTTGTTTCATTGAAAAGAATAAATATATATAATTCATTGCCAACATATAAATATAACTATCTCAAATATTATTATAAGTTTTGTATTCCAAAAAGAGTTTTTTTATTTTCATTTTCCTTGAAATGTAATAGGTGTACATTCTCATTTCCTTTTTTTAGGTCTCTTCCATCTATTTGTCTTGTATCTATGTCAATGTGAGAAAATCCTCAAGTGAGTCATAAGTATCTTTGTTCTCCATTTGACATTTTACATCTATCTATACTTTTTGATGGTCTTCATATGTAGGGTTGAACTCAATAAGAAGGTGCATAATCTCTGATATGTTTCTAATGCTAAACTTTAAAATTCTACAATTTTGTAAGTTTACCCCTCTAATATTATTTCCTTTGCAAACCCTATACCACTTACAAAAATAAAACTTAAATTTTTTCTTACATCATTTCCAAAGAAAATTTCTATATATATTTTTTAAATGCTATGACTGTGGGCAATCTTGAAAGTGATATCATATATATTGTCAAATTTTGTAGTAGTTTCCATAAACAAATGGAATCAACACATTTCTTATAAATACAAAAATAACTCACAAAAAGCAAACGTGCAATATAAAGGGTGTTTATGGACACCAAATTATATTATTAAAAGAAAATAGAATACACTCCAACCCATAACAAAATGGTTTTTTTGAGGGGATATTTAAACTTAATTACAAAATACCTTTAGGTCAAGGTTAAAAAACCAATTAGCTGAAGCACTAGGGATATTAATCAACAAGAGGAGGATGGAAAAAAAAATAGTGGCATTAAAATAACAAGTGGATTCAAATTAGTTACCATTACTAAATTCACAAATGACACCATCCTAATGGGATAAGATTTGAGATTAAACATAAGACACTTCAAAGAATATTTGGACTATTTTACCTCAACAACAAGGGCAAAAATTAACCAAACCAAGAGCAAGTTTTATACAATTAACACCTATCCCCCAGAGAATAGAAGTTTCAATCAAATATTGAGGTTCAAACATGGTTCTGAGACCACATTCAAATATTTAGGTGTTCCAACAGGATTTAAGGTTACAAGTAATTGTTGGAACATCGTTATAGAGAAAATGGTAAAGCGGATTCAGGCCTACAATAATGGTTGGTTGAGCCTAGAAGGAAGAACAATACTTATAAAATCAATTGTAGCAAGTCTCCTAATCTATCAACTTTTGGTCTACCATGCTCTAAAGTACATGCTTAATAAGATTGATGGACTCATTAGGAGTTTTATATGGTAGGGAGAAAAAAAAATGATAATAAGAAATTTCATTTTTTCAATTGAGAAGCTATCTTGTAGCCTAAAGAGTTAAGGGGTCTAAGAATAAGGAAAACTAAAGAAATTAGCAAAGCTTTAGGGGATAAAATTCTATGGCACCTAGTCAATCCCCCTTCCTTCCCAATCCTAAAGTCTAAATACACTAACAACTCTAAAGGTTTGCAGCTGATTAAAAAATTAGCAAGCAAGTCTGGTTCTTCCTCAATCTGGAAGCACATTATTGAGAAAAAATATAATCCTAGATAAAGTATCGTGGTCATCTAGAGATGGTCAGCTTGTCAACCTTTAGGAGGATCCACTAATGGGAAGACTCCCTCTCAATACCATTTTTTCTTGAACTCTTCAAGAATAATTGTAGAATCTAGGAGCTCACAAACTAGCTAATATAATGGAATGAGTGGGAGGAAATTGTAACTAGAGATCCCCCCTTGCCTAGTCACATACAAGAATAGTGGTTAAAACTCAAAGCTCAGATTGCTAGATATAAACCTTACTCCTAGAATCTGGACAAACCAATTTGGACGAAGTTGAGAGACAAGGGAATATCAAGTCAAAATGGAAGTTAAAGCCCAACAAGTAAGAAAGGTAAACAAAAAGACAACAACATATGAAAGCATCAAATCCTCCCTAGAATTCAACTATTTTAATGGATAGTGCATCAAAATAAAATTCTCATTGGAGAGAATTTGTAGAAGAGAAACATAATGGGACCTCACATATATCCAAGATGCTTCAAAAGTGAGGAAACCACCATACATCTTCTATTTGAATGCCCAACAGTCTTGCAAATTTGTATAGGATTTGTATCTAAATTTGGCTCAATGATTACAGGTAAAATAAGTGTAGAGAATTGCTTAAATCAATGGAGCCAAATGTATAAATGGGGTCTCAAAAGTAAACATTTGATTAAGTATTTATGGGAATCCATCCCTTTCTACATAATATGGGCAATATGGAAAGACATAAATGAATTAATTTTTGAAGGAAAAGGCAACAAAATTGGAGTACTAGTAAGCAGAATTATCTAGGGGATAGTTTCAAATGCAAAAGCAAACTATAAAAAAATTCCTAGAATTTTTTTTTGGTTTAAATCTTCTCATGTTGCAAAGAACAAATCTTCAAGCTCTATCGAGCACCAAAAATATCCCTAAAGTATGTATACCCATGATCTAGTACCCAACTCTATTTTTTGATGGTGCTTCAAAGTCTAATCTAGGAATGTCATCGGTAGGGGGAATCATTTTCCAATATAAGACAAGATTTCTTCTCAATTATAAGATTTATTTGGGGTAAGCTTCCAAAAATGTAGCTGAAGTGATTGGTTGTGAAGTTGGTCTCAGATTGGCAGCCAAAAATGGTATCTAAAACTATATATTTATAGGGACTCTAAATTGATAACCTCTACTCTTTCCAATCAAATAACTATGTCATCACTACAATTAAGGATCATCTACACATGCATCAAGGATTTGGAATCCAAATTCACTCAAGTCATTTACTCCCACATCAAGAGGGAGTTTAAAAAATAATTGCACACTCTAGCCAACACGACTATATACTTATCACACATAAAGCTTTATATGACTCATCATAGAGAGGATGGAAAGTATAAAAGAAGACATATAAAAGGATAGACAAGGTCTACAAAAACAGGTCGGTTGAGGATAGTGAAGTCAATGAATATGAGATGGGAGACTCTGATGACAAGGACAACTTTGAGCATTCAGTTTGGGATTTTGACTAAGGAATTTAGTGCTACAACTATGATTAGATATAGATTAGATAAGGATGATAGTAGCAAGACCAATATTTTTGGTCTTTTTTGTAATTGATCTTAGCTAGTCTGATCAACCAACAATCCTTTTCTTTGTTCTTGGCTAATTTTTCATAATTAATACATATATTTACTTTAAAAAAAGGTTAAGGAACCAACATTTAGGTTAAATAATACAAAATTTTTACTTATATAAGGTGTACGAGGGCCCAAAGGGTATATACAATGAATACAATACAAAGTTGATCATGGCCTTAATTGAAGATTAGCCACCACATATTCCAGCATTCCCCCTTAAGCTAAATAGGGGGCATAGAGAGACACCCTTATCAGTCATATTCCCTTAAGGGACACTCTCCTACACTAGAATTCTCCTAAATGCACAAATAGTACCTTGGGAATGATCTTTGTTAGGATATATGTTTCTTGCTCTATTGATAACACAAAAATATGATCAACCAATAGATATAGTGCATCCAAATCTCAATGTGCTTGGTCTATTGATGGAAAATTATATTGCATACAAGATTGATGTTCTATAACTATCACAACAAATGGTGATTATGTAGGAATGAGGAATTCCACCTACTCCAAAATCATAAGCATCTATTGAAGGTACTTGGTGGCCTCATTGGCAGTGTAGCATATTGAGAAATAATGGACTATCATTAAGGCTAGAACCAAGATAAAAGACAAAGCTAGTAGTGGAGCATCAATGATCCACATCATTAGCCTAATTTGCATATGAGAAGATTATAAAAATTAAAGGTACACCAATTAGTGAATACCCATCTAATATGTACCATAATGTAGCGAAGGATGCACTTGGTAATTGTCTAATGACTCTCTCACAGTGTTTGCATATACCTAGAACAATAGTTGATGGAAAATACAATATTCGATCGAATGCGAGTTAGGTAAAGTAGACCTTCCACAAGATACTAATATAATGTAGCATCTATCAAAGTAGTATAAACTGCTTAGAGTTTCAAGCTAGAAGTAAAGGGATTTTGAGCATCCTTGCAATCCTCCATCAAAAAATATTCTAAAACATCCAAGGCATACTTGGCCTATGAAATGGTTATCTCTAAAGAGGCCTAATAAAATTGAAGACTCGAGAAGTAGTGTAGAAGCCCCAAGCCTTTCATATTAAAGGAATTATGAGTTGTAGCTTCATATCCTGAAAAAAAGCAAGTGAGCTACTTGTAATGAGAAGATCATACACATATAGTATAATCACCAATGTTTATTCATCCTTATGATTGATGCAAACATTATGCTCTACCTCACATTATTCAAATGTGCAACTAAGAAAGGAGGAGTGGATATTTTGATATGAAGCATGTGGTGCTTGCTTAAGCCCATACAATGACCTAGTTAAATACCAAACCAAGTAAGTAGGACCCTCAAGCTCAAAACCAAGCATTTACAACATGAAAATACCCTCTTAAATCTCACCAAGAAGGAAGGTACTCTTCACATTCATTTGATGTACCTTCCAACCATAGGAAGTAGTTATGGAGAGAATGGAATACATCTTAGAAACTTAGACAAATGCCTCTAAGAAGTCAATTCCTTTCATCTAAGAGAAATCCTTAGCAACAAGCCATGCCTTATGATTCTCTATCTGATCATCCAAAGTGTACTTAGTCCTATAAATCCTTTTGCACCCAACAATGTTCTTCCCTCGTGAAATATGAACAAGTTTCAATATATTATTATTCATTAGAGATTCATACTCAACAAACATGAAATCATCCCATTTTGATTTATTCTTGACCTAGGACTAAATAAGAGGATCTCTAAAATTAACAAACTTTGAGAGCAAGGCCCAAGAAGGAGCCTTCCAATGTTATTCCATGGAAAAATGGGTTGATAATCCTAAAGGAGAGTCCAAACCCACGTGGATGTTGGATGAACGATGGAAGATTTAGGCATAAGGAGCAACATCAAAAGCCAAAACAAAAAAATATAAAATATACTCACCATTTTCCTCAACATCATATATAGTCACATATGGCTTCAGAGGATCAAGCTCATCACTCTTAGAGTTAAAAAATTATGGAGTTAGAGAGGGTTTCATCCAAAGAGAAGACAAATCATTAGTCTTAGTTGTAGAATCCCCACTAGAGGATGAAGATGTAGGAACATATGGAATGATACAAACAAGAATATTTGAAGGAGTCTCTAGAATGATCAAAAATACTAGATGCTCTTTTGCCAAGATATTAGGAAGAGGATTTGAAGGTGTTGCGAGAAGAACCTCATAAAAAATCACATATTGCTAAATAAGGACCTCTCGTCTCTTGGGATCATAGAGATAAGAGGCCTTGGAGGTATCTAAATATCTAATAAAAATTAATACATGACTCTTTGGTACCTCTTTCTTCCAAGTAACCTTGGGTATATAGGCCCATACTATGGATTCCAAGATAAAAAAGTGAGACATGCTAGGCTTATCCCTTGTAAATATCTAAAGAGGAGTCATTCCTTTAATAGCTCAACTCATAACTCAATTGATGATATGTGTTGCATAATTTAACTACTTAACCCTACAATTTAGGCTTCATTCCCTTAGCATGCAACATAAATTGATCTATCCCTATAATCACCCTGTTATTCTTCTCAACCATCCCATTTACTATGGAGTATAATGGAAATTCCTATTAATAGTAGTACCATGAAGAGCTAAGAAATCTAGAAAAGCATTGCTCACATACTCTCCTCCTCAATTTGTTCTAAAATACTTAATATTTTGTTCCAACTTATTATTCACTAATGCTTTGAATTACTTAAACTTTACAAAAGCCTCATCCTTGGTAGGAATAATATACAACTATACATATTGAGAGAAATCATCAATGAAAAGAAGAAATTATCTATTCCTAAAAAGATACAGTGTACACAAGAGTTAACATATATCACTACGAATGAGCTCAAAGGGTTGTGTTACACACCTAGCTATTCCTTTTGAAAAGTTATCTTTGTGAGTCTTTCCCAAAACACACCCTTCATAGACAACAATAGGGGGAGAAATAAGAGGAATTCCAAAGAACAATTGATGATGACTCATATACCTCAATGACTTGTAGCCAAGATGTCACCGTTGACTAACATTATATGTCTATGCTCCATAGCCATAATTGTTTTTATCAATAATAGGAACTAGGAGTCAGTTCTCTTGCCCAACTTATACATTTTTTCCAACTCATCATAATATCCAAAGGTAATTATCTTGAATCCATCATCGTTATCCTTGATCACCAACCAATAAGTCTAAAATTGTACTTTTTTTATTTATGTAGTTGATGTGATATATAGATAAAATATTAGGGCCTACAATTGGAACATGAAGAACCTAATCAAATGATGATGAACCAATACTAACATCACCACATATAACAACTTGTACAGAGGAATCATACCTAATAGTGACACACTCTAGAATATTGTATGTTGTAATCATGTAAAAAGTATCAATGCTTGGTCACGAGTCAAGTTGCCCCTAAAGTATGTCTAGTATATTGAATAAATAACTATGTATGCTTGTGAAATTTAATTATCATAATCATCCTCACCCTAGGCATTAAATAGAGTAACACTAACACCCCATTTTTAGTTGATTCCTAAAGTTTCTTGATGCATATTGAAAACATTTTTGCTTTTTGTTCTTACAAAAAATACAAATTGGCTTCTTGAAGGGCTTATTACCTTCCTTCTTTAAAATTCCTTTAGTAGTGTGCATATTATCTTCCAACCTATTAAATTGATTGATGTACTCATTAATGATATCAAAATAATCCATAGTCAATATAGAAATATTTACCTCCAATTTGCTTGTTTATGTGTTATAAATGTGATCATATAGTCCCTAAATTTTTTCAAGCAACTCCTTGGGATTCAAAATGATGTTAGCATGGGTGTCATAGGTCTTGTCAACATGAAGAGCTATCACACTAAGAGCCTCATCCTTATT
This sequence comes from Wollemia nobilis, assembly GCA_028583015.1. NCBI lineage: Eukaryota > Viridiplantae > Streptophyta > Pinopsida > Araucariales > Araucariaceae > Wollemia > Wollemia nobilis. Next base: position 654,988 of record JAQPPZ010007914.1, read on the forward strand.
TTACCTTAACACTTTCTTTCTTTATTTATAATTAGTATTTAGAGGTTTCTCATTTACATATTTGAGTAACCTCTTACATCATAGCAAAGCATCGATATTGATTTTTCAAGATGTATAGTTTGGGCTATTTAACAAGGCCTCACATTGATCCATAACTTTCCTATCAAAATACAAATTTCTACACACAATTATGACTATAAATAATGCTACTAATACATAGATCTTAAAAAAATATAAGATTTAAAAATAGGAACTCAAAATTCTTTTCTATACGAAAATTAAGTCCTTGAAAGTTTGCTCCTAAAATCACACAAAATGTCTCTAAAACATTTAAAATTTTGAAAAAATATTTTAGTACCTATAACAAATGGGAGGTTTTCATGTGTCATTGCATGAGTTGCTAAGGGAGTTCCAACTAGGCATTGAGTAAATAAAGAACTAATGAATTGGATAGGGGCACGTATCATTTTGTGCAAGGAGCTGCTAATTAGGAATTGATTGTTTAAACCACTAGACAATATACTCAGAAACGAGACTATGCTACATATCACGTTATAATTTGTTTTGAAACCTATGAACTTGATTATATCACTTATCACTCTCTAATTTACTTAGGAATCATACTTTTCCTAGTTAGTTGTTAACTATACATCTCTATAGTTAATAAGTTTGATGATTTGATAAAATATGGTCGATCAAATTTGTATTTACACTCTTCGAGTGGTACTTTTCCTACCATATTAGCACTTGCAATGTCATCACCTACCATGTCATCAATTTCCATGTGATCATGAGAGACTATTGAATGCCATGTCATCAATTAGAATGTCATCCTCAAGTGCCACTTTATAATTGACTACCATGTCAATACTAGGTGCCATGTCATCACAAGGTACCACATCAACATATGTGAAAGAAAGGGGTGATTTCATCATCATTGCCATGTCATCACAAGAATCCACATCATCAAATAATGTCATGTCATTATGTAGAGTTGTGTTGCATCTATTGATGTCATCACTCAAAAGGATAATATTGTCATTCTTGAAAAAAGAACCAAGGGCATGAGAATTGAACCTTATACCACTAGGGTCCCAAGGCCTAAGGGGAGCTCCCTTGTCTACCCTATCTCAACACAAAAACAAAAGAGAAGTTAAAAGAGGAGGGCATTAACCTTAATGCCATGCATGCTACATGTAAAACTTCCATCTATCTCTTAGACGCATGCACATTGTGTATCACGTCAGCATCTGACAAGTGCAAAATATTCGTTAAAATATTTTAAATTTTAAAATAAAAAAAATGAAGGGAAAATGGTAAAAATTTTGCACAATAGAATAGGTACTTGTAGGAAAAATGGAAAAAAATTATTGAACTAGAAACCTCCTTGAAATTTTACAAAGAATCCAAAACATTGATGGCTTGTTTGTATCTACCATGATTTGATTTACACTATATTTTTATCAAATGTAACTAATTAGGACATCCTCTCATAGAAATGCAGCAAAAATAATTTCAAACCACATTAACAACGTTTTTAAGTAGCGAAGAGGTCTTTGTACTACATTAAAGTTTACACATGACTTCAGTAGCAACCGAGGTATGTCAGAATAATTTGGTATGTATACAATCCATGGATTAATAATGCAAATATTGAGAGGAAGTAACATTAGAAGTTAAAGCTGAAGCATCCAAACCAAACTTCTCTCCTACTCAACATCCATCACTATATTACATGGAACTAGAATATCAAGCTCATTATTATTAGAGGCAAAGACTATAGGTATTGGAGATGATGTTACCTGAGAAGAGGTCAAATCTATAGGTATAATTACAGGGCCTTCACTAGAAGGTGAAGAGGAGGAGGATGTAACAATAATAGTGTCCATAATAATCTTTGAAGAAGCCGCTAGAGTAGTTGGAGAAACATGAGGATCTTTGGCCAAAATATTAGGAGGGGAACCTAACATAGTAATTGGAAGTACCTCATCAAAAATACATATTTTCAAATAAAAATCTCATATATCTAAGGATCATATAGATTATATACCTTAAAGTTATGTTGATGATCCAAAGATATGAAATCAAGCCACATCAAGCTTATCACCTGTCAACCTCTCAAGAGGTGTCACACCCTGAACTACCTAAGTAGAAACTATGTCGATTATATATGATATATAGGTAATTAATTCTCCCCAAAATTTATTCTCCTTTACCTTAGCATGGAGCTTGTTATGATCCATATCCATAATCACCTTGTTCTTCCTCCCATTATGATTAGAGTATAATGAAAAACCTTTGAAAGTAAATATCATGAAGAGTTAAGAAACATTAAAAAGTATTTCTCACATACTCATCTCCCCTATCTATCCTAATACACCTACCTCCCCTATTTATCTTGAGACACTTGATATTACTTTCTAGTTCATACTCTACTAGTGCCTTGAACCCATTAAATTTTACAAAAGCCTCATAATTGGTATGAATTGTGTACAATTATACATACCAAGAGAAATAATCAATGAAAATAAGAAAGTACCTACTCCAAGAAGATATGGTGTACCTATGGGTCTACATACATTACTATGAATAAGCTCCAAGGGTCATGTGGGCATGTCTTATTATTACTTTTGGAAATAAACCTATATGATGCTTCCATAAGACACATCTCTAACAAGCACCATTGGGAGGATAAATAAAAGGAAGTCCAATAGCTAACTAATAATGATTGATGTACCTTACTGATACCATAGCTAAGATGCTCAAGTATATTATGCCATTTCCTACTCTTATCATTTGCATGACAACATGGTCACAAAATATTTTTTTTAATAGGAATCAAAATTGTGATAAGTCAAATCAAAGATTTGATCTCTCCCCAAACTTGTACATATGATTCAACTTATCACAATACCCAAAGGCAATTATCTTGAATCTATCGTTAATATCTCTAGCCACCCATCAAGTAGGCTAGAATTCCACATTTTTATTTGTGTGGGTGATGTGACATTAAGACAAAAAATTGGGGCCTATACTTGAAACATGAATAACCTCATAAAATAAATAAGAATGAATACTAACCTCACACAAATTACTACCTATAAGAAGAAATCATCCCCAATGACAATATGCTCTCTAGAATATTATGTTTTGTAATCATGCGAAAGGTGTCTATACTTAGTCATGTGCTGAGTTGCCCATGAATATGCAATCCACTTGATAGAAGAAGTCAATGTCCAAATGTTGAATGAACAACTACATGAGATTATAAGGTTTCATCGTGAAGATTATCCTCCTCTTGAGTAGATAAGAGAGCAACATTAACACCCACTTTTTGGTTGCTTTATTAAGTGTATTTATGCTTGTATAACAAAGCTTTATTTTATGTCATACCTTCTTGTAAAACTCACAAATTGGACTCTTGAAGGGCTTATTAGTCTTATTATTGTTTTACTTTGGATTTTTGTTAGTCTAAGTTTTGATCACTTATTTTGCATAAGCCAAATTGGTGAGAGGACCACCCCTAAATCATTGTATTTGAGCCTAATGGTGAAGAAAGATATTGAACACTTAATAGGAGGAGAAAATTATGGAAAGTATACATTCTTGGTTATCTTCAATTTGTTGTTCTTTCCCTATCCTCTTTGAAATGCATCTAGCAGTTTGGATATTATCTTACAAATTTTTAAAGTAACTAATATAATCATCAATGGTATTAAAGGAACCCATAGTCAAGGTAGCAAGCTTTGCCTCCAATATACTAATTTGTGTGGAATCAATATGATCACACCGCCCTTAAATTTTTTTAATCAATTATTTGGGATTCATAATGTTGCTATCATGAGTGTCATAGATCTTTTCAACATGAAGATCTATCACACTAAGAGCCTCATCCTCCTTATATCTAACAAGTACTTCCTTTCTTTACAATTAGTCTCTATGAGTTTCTCATTCATATATTTAATAAATCCCTTGCTTCATAACAAAGCTTCAATCTTGATTTCCAAGTGGCATAGTTTGGATAATTAAGCAAAGGTGCATGTTGATCCATAACTTTCCTACCCAATTATAAAATCTTACATGTAGTTATGATAAAAAACAACACTAACAATGTAAAGATTTAAAAAAATGCTTGATTTGAAAAACAATGGCCTTAAAATGCTTTTGTATACAAAATTTATAGTCCCCAAATGTTTGATCCTAAAAACATATAAAATACCTCTAAAACCTTTGAATTATTGATTTTTTTTATACCTATAGTGAATGGGATGCTCTTAGTGTCATTGCTTGAGTGGATGTGGGGGTGTTAACTATGCACTAATTGGATAATGTACCAATGAATGAGATGTGATATGTTACTATCATATGCAAGGGGTATCAACTAGGTATTTACTGTGCAAGTCATTGAGCATTGTACTGGTAAATTAGTCTATGCCAATTATCATATTTAGATTCACTCTACAATTGCAAACTAGAATGCACCGCTTTTCACTCTTTGATTTACTCTAAAATTTAGGATTACCCAAGTCTATTATTGATTATGTGGTTGTATGGTCAATGGGTTTAATAGCTTGATGGATTATGATTGGTCAAACCCATATTTATACTTACCATGTGGTGCTTTACTTGCCATATTGGTCTTTGACATGTTGACCCCTTCCACATCAACATATGCCATGCTATCACATCACATTATCAACTACCACATCATCATGGAGTGCATTATTGGGTGCCACATCATCAAGGGGTGCCATGTTATCAGTTTCCACATAAATATGTGTAGTTTAAAAAGATATGATGTTATGAGGATCACTTATGAAACATGTTGTAATAGACTAGATGTTAGCTTTTACTTATTTGATTAAGTATAAATTCCTAAGTCTAGGTTTGATTTAATAATATCTTATTCCAACTTGTAAATGTCGACATATTTGGACAAAATAAATTATTGGGTAAGATTTGTTCTTCTTTCGAGAGTTAGCAAGATCAGTTTGTTAGCATCTTTAGCTTAACTATAGTTGTTGGTTAAGCATATTCCTAAATTAGGAGATTATGGTTGTAAAATGCTTATTTAAGCATACTTTTGAAATGTAAATGTTAGCTTCTCTTTAATTCCAGTTCATTGGTATCAGAGCCTTGGATCAACTGTGGGTGGGAGAGACTACCTGGTTTAGATTTGGCTTAGTTTGGGACTGCATTTGCATATGCAAGTCTTGAGAAGCTCACTTTAGTGCTAGGCATCTATGTAGAAGTCTTAGCAAATTTGTCACAAAAATCTCAAGTACAATTTAAAATTGGTCTTCTATCAGCTTAGAGGAGTTTCAGTGCTTCCATGAGAGATTGAGGGATAGTTATATTCTAGTTTAAGGGATAAAATACCTCCTTAAGCATAAATTAATATTAATATTAATATTATTATTTTTTTGAAAAGGTCTGAAATTATCTTATTTAGGGTAATTTGGGTGCTACATGCCTGATTAGCATGTCATCAAAGGTTGCTTGCTCCTCTATCAATGGATACCAACATAGTATCAAAAATACTAACCATCGATATCGCTTCTCGTTGATAGAAGAAACTCACCGTCCAATGGTTGCTTCTCGACCTGGCCACCTATCGATTGACCACCGACATCTCACTCCTTTGGTACCTTTCTTTCGATGTTGACATTCTCTCATGACCACTCTTACAAAGTTTGGTGACTCATCATTAGCATTCACTTGCTGATGATGAGTTTCCTTCCCTTGACGATGATAATATTTTCCTTTGGTGTACATTTAATCGATTGTTTTTTGACCAATCCAACAAATTTTGATGCACTAATTTGTGATTTTTTCCAATTAATCCATGACCTAAACCAATTTTAATGGTTCCATACATTTTTTATTAGTATTCTATGTAACGTTATGGTATCACAGTGGCACTGGTTAGTTTTCTAATTGATCCTTATGGTTGCATTTGTGGGCAATATCCCACATGCAACAAGAAGGAGCTCTTTTCATTATTTAATATCGTTTGATAACATAATTAAAATAACTAGTGGTTAAGGTTGGTAAGTTTTATTCAACATGAAACTTGAGGTGGTTATCCTATGTGATCTGATAGGTGGCTGTCTTTGCAGAGTACCTCATAACAATTGGTTTTTTCTTTGTTCTATTGCAGGTTCAAAATACCACATCGATTGTGCAATAAGTTATGCACCTGTTGAAAAGCAAGAGCAGTTGTATATTCAATCAACTAGTCTAAGGTGTTGGCTAGAACATCATTACCTCGAGCTTAGTGGACTCATTGCTAGTATTGACTTGAGTTGCTAAGGTATTGACTTGAACAGTGTTTGTTGTTGATCTTCGCGCTCTACCGCATTGAATCTATGTTTGTTGTTGAATTGGACGGTCACGACCCATTGAACCAGTTGTCCTGTTGATTGGCTAAATATTTTATTTGATATTATTTTGCACAATTTCACAACAATTTAATCTATTTTTATACCCTAAAGATTTTTTTTTTGCTAACCTATTGTAGACACCCAATTTTGACACGCCTAGCAAAATCTTCCAAAACTAGTTGCAAACACTCCAAAACTTCTAAAAATCAATTGAAAATGTTACAAAACCTTAGTTTAATCATTCCTCAAGCTTTTGTGCACCATTTATCACCTTTACCAAATTTATCACTCTGAAATAATTTGCTAGTGGTGAATTTGGCAAGTTGAGTGGTGAATTTGGAAAAACTACAAAAATCGACCCTTGATAGTTAAAATTAATTTTGACAAAATTTGCCACTCCTACCAAGTTTACTAGTGGTAAATTTGGAAAATTTCAAATTTCAAACTCACAAAATTAGATTTGGGATCCTTACCAAATTCGCCACCATGGCAAATTTGGCAAAAATGACCAAAAATCTTCCATACGAACCAGAGAGGTATGAATTGACCTCCCTTTCACCTCTACCATTGATTATGCATGCTTCAACAAGGCCTCAGATGCACTAGTTTGAATTTGGTCTTATCCTTTCTCCCTCCAAGTCCCCTCCCAAATCCTATTTAAGGAGGCCATGGGGCAAGCATTCCACAAGGTTTTTCACTGTAGCAAAGCTCTACCAATATTTTCTAGCATCCTCTCTTTCATAGCATTTTCTATTCCCAAGATTCCCTCAAGCATTTCTAAGTTTTCATCAAGCATTTGGAGCATTTGTGAGCATTGAGAGCAAGTCAAGCAAGGCAAGGAGGATTTTGGAGCAAGGAGGTCATCATTGGAGGTAAGAAAGAGAGCTCTCCTAGATTATTTCTTCTCTCCTCCCACCTTAGATTCATTGCATTTTGTCCTCTAGGTTGTAGCCTTGCTAACTTGTCATATTTCTTTAATGCATTTTACATTATATGATCTAACTTATATTTTAGGGTTCTAATGGAAACCTCTAAAATTGTTTTTGTAGCCTTCTAATAGTGTTTTGGTATATTAATTTTAATCTTAACACTTCTATTTCATTTCTAATCCCTCTTTTGTAGGTTTACTTTAACTTGCATTCATTTCATCACCATTTTCTTGGTCATAATCCTTTGTTTTGCAGGGTATTGTGATATCTTCTAACATATTTCATACTATAAATCTTGTTGTCCTTTATTTATAGTCCTTTTATTTATATTGGTAACATACTAACACTTTCATTTCCATTCCATGCTTCTTTAATTCAATATCTCTTTCATTTGCAAGCATAAATCTAGTTTTTACTTACCATTTTCTTTCATGCAATTCTATAGTTTTACATTACACATAAATAGCAAGTTTTTATTACTCCTTTAAGGTAGGGTGTTGCTGATAAAAAATCCATTATTGCGTTGTATCTCACATCCCTCTGTCTAGCTTCAAAAATATCTCCACTCTCTAACTGTTCAAAACTATCATTGAAGCATTTTACCTGTTATTTTTCATACAAGCATTTACTTAGATTTTGAATTGGTAAATAATTTGCATCAATCTCTTCCCATATTGTACTCAAATTAGTAACAAATAGTATTAGGAGCATCCCTAACAGATTTGTGTGCATTCTTCAGTCCATTACATTCTCATATAATCAAACTTTTAATATTTTGGGGCATTTCATTATCTTCATGTATATTTCAAATTTCAATCATTAAATTCTCTATTTTTGTGATTTAATATTTTGATTTTAACAGTTATAAACATAGTAGATACTATTAGGATCCTTCCCTTTTACTTTAAGCCTAAAACACAGTCAAAATCAACCCAAATCGGCCTCTAAAACTCTCAAAACTTGTCCCAAGACCAAATTCACTATCCTAAATTGTCAGTGGTGAATTTGGTAGCCTAAAATACATAGAACCAAATTCACCACTTAAAGCAAATTCACAAGTGGTAAATATTGTAGGCCTAGTGGCAAATTTGGCAACAAGCCAAATTCCACCCCAAGAGGTAAGCATACTCATTTCTTTTGTTAAAAAGGGATCTGATAAGCTATTTAGACAATATTCTACCCTATCCAACCCTCAGATAGACCCCTTAAATCAAAAACCCTAATTTTTTTAGTTTTTTTGTAGATTTACCAAATTAGCCATGAGTGGTGAATTTGGTAGCAGTGGAAAATTTGACACTTTCTAGTGGTGAATTTGGCAAACAAGCTCTAGGAGAGGTAATTCAGCAACTTGGCCCTTCCTTAGCTTTGTATTTCCATTTCCACTATGTTTTGTTCTTGTTTCTATTATTTTGCAATAGAAATCATATTTACTTTGGCAAATTAAAGAAACTTAACTAGAAAACCCTAATCATTCACAAAACCTTGCAATTTATTTACAAAAATCATGATTTATTTACAAAACATCTCTAAAAAAAATAGTTAAGGAACCTTAGGGTGAATTTTAGCATCTTCATCATTTTTAAGTACATAGGCAAAGAACAAAAAACATATATTTGCATTAGGCTAGATTGTCTTCTTCCACTCCTTGTTTTACATTAAAATCGATAATCTCCTTAGTTTAGCTCATTCAAGCTTGAAGTACATATAGGTTAGCTCTTGTTTGTATTAATTTATGTGATTTAATATTTTGCATTGCATTTAGATGATTCTTGGTGATTTAGATTTAAATAATCGTTAAGGCTCGAAAAAGAGTTGAATAGATAGATATCCATAAACCTTAGGTGTTTTTTTAATTAAACTCATAAAATACTGAATAAACAAGAATTGCATCAACTTATACACAACCATAGGAAAAAGCATTGAGTAGGAGTCTAGTTGTGTTGAGGATATTTGTATCCTCGGGGTCTCCTTTGGAAAGAGACTCTCAAGTGGGGAAGTAGAGATTCTAACAAATCTCTCCCATGCACACTTGATATTAAATTAGACTTAAAGGGAAAATAACACAAAGTTTTCCCTCCCATATACAATTACTTGGTAGGTGCATTAAAATTATTTTTTTAGGCATAGATTACAATTTTACGATAAAATATATTGTAATTGGCACATTTGTAAGATCTTGTTTTGATATTTTTGACGACTATTGTAATCACATTTGTGCATTTTTAGTTAGACTAGATTACACTAGATTACAAATGGCATCCAACTTAGCTGACCAAATGTTTGCATTGGCTCAAACTATTGGAAATTTGGTCAACAAAATAGATGATATTGCAGTGCACTACTCTCCTGAATTGAAAGCCACTAAAGATGTTAAAGTCAATACAAAATATGAAGTTAGGCTATATGATGGCTCTAGGAATGCTGATATATTAAATAGTTGGATCATGGACATGGAAACCTGGTTTGCATATACATAAGTTCCTATCAATGATCAAGTTCCTTTTGCTAAACTCAAATTGAGTGGGTTAGCAAAACTAGTCATCATGGATAGACAAAATGACCAAAATCCCATTACCATTTGGGAAGAATTGGTACAAGCATTGAAGGATTCATTTTATCCTTCTAATTATGCAAGAGAATTGAGAGTAAAATGGTTTATAAAACACTAATCTTACAATATGTCTATGCAATATTATGTTTCTTTCTTCAATAAGTTACACATTTTACTTCATGTAAAAGATCCCACAGATGAATTGATTGGAAAATTTACAAGTAGAATTCATGAACACTTGTATAGGGAGCTCAAATATACTCCCTTTGCTATAATTTATGTAGCCTTCAACCATGCACAATTAGAAGAGAAGTTTGCTTCTACATTGAGAGGACCTCAACCTTTAGCACCCAACAGGGCACCAATTCAGCACCCACAACAACAAGATAAGAAAAGCTATTCTTTATTTGCTTCATCATCCTCTTCTCCTTCTTCCTATTCATTATATAATTATTCTAAGAAAGGGAAAAATCCTTCTTCTTCTTCTTCTCCTTATTACACTAAAAAATATTGTAGTCATTGCAAAAGGACAAGACATTAGAGGAATAATTGTTATGATTTACAAAATATGAAATAAAAATATTTAGTTGTATAACCTACTAATGTGGACCCCCACAAGGGACCCATAGAGGCTAAGGGAGAAGGCAAGCCATACCAAGAGTTGAAGGGTAAATTAAACAATTTGACCCTTATGCATCATAGTTCTACTATAATGGGTCGTGATAATTTGTTCATCACGAAGGCCCATTTGACTCATGACTACTTCATAGATTGTATCGTGGACAATGGCTCATAGAAGAATCTAATTGTGAGATCCATTGTTGACAGGTTGAAACTTCCTTTGGATCCACATCCTCATCCTTACTTTTTGGGATGGAAGGATAGTGCGAGTATTGAAGAAGTCACACACACATGCACACTCTCATTTGCATTTGGTCCAAAGTTTGTGGATAAAGTTACATGTGATGTAACTTCTATGGATTGTTGTGGTTTGTTGTTAGGCAAACCCTATCAATTTGATAGGGATGCCACTTATCATGCTACTCCTAACACTTATACTTTGCACTTGGATAATCAATAATATCTCATTCGATGCACACAACCCACTAACAATTTATTTTTGAGTTATCACCAAGCACACAAACAAGTGAATCAAGCACAAGAGTTAGCACTAATCTTCATAAGGCCTCATAATGAAGATATTAAAGCAACACATTCCACTTTAGTTCATAATGGAGCACTTAATAAACTTTTACAATCCTTTTCACAAGTGTTCAAGGAACCTTCCAGTCTTCCACCTGTTAGTGATATTAATCATAGCATTGATCTTCTTCCTGGAGCATCTCTTCCAAATGCTCCCATGTATCAACAATCAGTGCCTCAAATGGAAGAAGTAAAAATGCAAATCCATGATTTGATAGCTAAGGGCTTCATAAAACCAAGTACCTCTCCATGTGCTTCCTCCATTTTGTTAGTCCTTAAGAAATATGGTACTTGGCATCTTTGTATTGATTTTTGGGCCTTGAACAAAATTACTATCAAAAATAGGTATCCACTTCCTAGGATTGATGATCTTCTTGATCAACTCCAAGGGGTAAATTTCTTCTCCAATATAGATCTCAAAAGTGGGTATCATCAGGTCCGAGTACAAGCAGAGGACACATGGAAAATAACCTTTAAGACCAAATTAGGTTTATTTGAGTGGCTTGTAATACCTTTTGGTCTTACCAATGCATCGACTACATTCATGAGGCTCATGAATGAAGTATTTAGGGAAAGCCTGGATAAATTTGTGATCATCTACCTTGATGATATATTAGTTTTTTCAACCACTTGGAAGGCTCATCTAGCTCATCTAGAATAGGTTCTCCAAACACTTCAAGAGAATCAATTATTTGTTAACCTTCCAAAGTGTGATTTTGCTCAATCCTCCATCACTTACCTTGGTTTTATCATCAATGATAAAGGCATTCATGTGGATCCTACAAAGGTTGAAGTTATTTTTCAATGGCCTACTCCTTCCATTGTGATAGAATTAAGGAGCTTTTTGGGACTTGCAAATTTCTACCACAAGTTCATTGCTAGGTTTTCCACCATTGCCTTCCCTTTATATCATTTAACCAAGGCTTGTAGGCATGGATAATTGACCCACTTTGAGTGGGAAATCTTCCTTGGAATCCCTAAGAGGTCCCTAACCCTTGCCTAAGGCAAGGATAGGCCTCTCCTCCCCTAGCCTTGCTTGTTTTAGTACCTTTGGAAAAATCACACTCCGTCATGACCAGACACGACTTCACCAGAGCGATCTCATGCCTCGTCATCCCGGGACATGACTTTACCAGTTTTAATTTAGTTTTTATTTTATTGTTTTTGGCTCGTTTAGACCCAGGTTTAAACCCTCTAGTGTGTTTTGACGTCGGTTTTTGTTTATTTTTCTCACCCTTTTCCCTATGATTTCATATATAAAAGGAAGGATGTTCTCGCTTAATCATAATGCAAGTTTTTGATGTACGATATTAGTGCAAAATTCTAGTTATTTATTAAGCTAAAATTTTTTATGATAGCTCGCTCTTCTTCCTTTGCTTTCTTCTACTACAAGCTAACCCCGAAGTATGAATTTCGGATTTAATATTCTATTGCATGGATTGGATTGATTTTCTATGTGACTTGGTGGATTCGTGGTGTGGTTCAAAGAGATAGAGTGCCCGCTTGGATACTTCATTTTCTCTGCCTACTTTTGCGACATCCATTAGGGTTTGCTTACTTTATTTTTGATATTTATTTTATGTTCTACACTCACTTTTTATTTTTAATTAATCTACAGTGATATCACACACGGTATTAGCGAAGCACGACTTTGCTTGCCTAGATTAGGGAAAACTAGTTTACAGAAGTAAGATTGTGCCCCATCCATATAGGGCGTGACTTTGCTACTATGTTATTGTGCCCGCTCTAGGTGAGGTATGATTTTTCTTGAGAGTACACCGAGGGTAATTTCAAGATTCTATTTTCACTGTTGCATTCCATTTGGTATCTAGATCATATTACTGCATTCAATTTTCTATTTTTTGTTATTGCATTTTTGTTTTATGATTAATTCTCCAAAGGTCAATTTTTGATTTTGCTTTAAAAGGTCATCTAAAAGGACCTAGGGGGCTTGAATAATTTGCCTTCGAGGACTGTTACACAAGGGCCTAAGAAGACCCCTAACATTGATCATATTTCTTTAGTGTCTTTAGAATTATATTGCAGAAATAGGTATTTTGATATCAATGGACAAGAGGCAAAAAAAACTAAATCAACCACCAGTCTAGATAAGTGCTCTAATAATTTTATTGGTTGAATATTTGATCTAAATATTGATTATTAGGCATATGAAAGTGAAATGCATATAGTGTGCATCTAGGGTTAATTCTTGTGCATTTATTTTGTATATTTTTGCTTTAAATGTTTTCTGGGTAGAACCCTAGGTTAGCAAGAATTAAAAAAAAAATCATATTAGACTAGCTCTTGTATTGTTGCATTCTAATTTTTGCATTGTCCTTTATCTTTCATAGCATAGATCTAGAAAGGCCAAACTTAGGTGATTACTTGAAAACTGAATACATCAAACTATCTCGAAATTATTGAGGACTTGGAGTGATTCCTAAAACCGTTCCTAGTGAACCCTTCCCCCTAGCATCGAGTGTAGAGAATAACATAGCCCACATGATTCATGCCACGAAAGGTTCTCTCCTTGCAGATCCAGCCTTTATTTTGTGAATTGTATGTTGTAGGGTAGTTTTACCACTTTACATCTTTGGTGAATCCGACGTGAACACCTCCTTTTATTTCAAACTCTAAGCAAGATCATTAATTCTATTTGAAAAATATCTAAGTAATTAAAATTTTGTTTGGTAGTGTTTTCATCTATTTATTTTTCACTACTTCTAATGGCTCCTTTCCTTAGAAGTTAGAGGAAACAACTAGAGTCTGATTATATTCCTTTGGAATATGACCAGATAGGGAAGACCTAATGTAGATCCAGAAGAGCAAGAAGAGGTAGACATGGAAACTGAAACTAATCTTGATCCTTTTGTTGGACCTAATGGAAGTTATGTCTTTTCATAATTTGATCACATTTGGGAATTCATGAAATCTCATAAGGAAAAAATATTGGAATATGTAGAATGAGAAGCTTGTCTTGAAAAAGAGGATGCTACTCCTTCCCCTCCCAATAGGTCTCCTTTGCTTCATCATGGTATTCCTACATCTCAATCCTTGCATCAAAATAATTTTAAGAACCAAGTGACTTGTGCCACTACTAATACCACCAATGTTGGAGGGAATCTACAAGTCTCTCTAACTAATAGTGGCCCAAAAAATTATTCTCAATTTCCTCCTTTATCCTCTAATATTAACACCATTACTTCTATTCCACAAAATTTTAGTTATCCACAAAGTGCTACATACAACCAAGGTATCCAAAAATTGAATCAAACATCAAGATTTCAACATACATACATTCCTCCTTTGGGAAGTCTAGGAAACATACATAGAAATTCAGATATGCAAAATATGGCAAATGTAGTGAATCGGTTGGTTTCAAGAATGGATATGATTCAACCTTCAGGGTTTACATATAGTTATAAAGAAATGTGTAGTCGGCCATTGGATCCTATTGTTGCTGCTAGACCTTATCCTAAGCATTTTTCTATGCCAGTATTGCCAATATATAAAGGGACTAAATATCCTATAGAGCATCTAAGAAGATTCAAAATAACTTGTCATGATATTATTTATGATGATATGCTCTTATTGAAAATATTTTCAAAGAGTATTGTTAGGGTGACATTAGAGTGGTATTATCAGTTGTCCAACTTCTTTGAAGAGTTTTGAGAAGACTGCAAAGATGTTTGTTCATCAGTTTAGTGCTTACATTGAAAAGGAAGTGACTATGAGAGATCTATATGATTTAAAACAAAGTAAAGAAGAAATATTTTCAGAATTTTTAGCCCATTGGAGAAGTTTAGTTGGCTGATTAAGATAACCTATATCTCAAAAAGATATTCTTGATATATTTATTGGTAATTTACAAAAATAGTTATCTTATGCATTAAAAACTACTACTGTCACATCTTTAGATCAAGCAATTGAGTTAGCAATAAAAGTGGAACAAGATCTCATTAGAAGAGGTCAGATTAAGGTTAAAGAAGATAATCCAATTAAGTCTCAACCTAAGAGTAAGCATATAGGAGGCAATAGTGATAGTAGGTCTGTTAACAATATCAATAACAACCTACAAAATATTGTACTTCAGAAGCCTCCTCAAAGAAATTTCACAAGACTTTTTTTTTTAATTTGTGGAAAACATCCTAAAAGGGATGCCACTTTCGGGTAAGACCCAAGGAGGCAGGGGTATCCATTTCACCAAAAATATCCAGGACACGGACCTAGCCTACCACCTTTGACATACTCAAGGAGCAAACAAATACACAAAACCAATTTAAAAATAAGTAAATAACAACAAAAATAATAAAATAAAATAAAAAACATGCTCCTTGAGTGTGTCAAAAACAAAAGCACAATGAGAACAAAAAAACAAGGAAAAGGGAAAAAAGTAGAGAGGGGAGGGTCCCGATCCCTTCCCTACTCCCCCTCCCCTGGTTCCTGCCCAGTCCCTGGCTCTTCCTAGGTCATCCCTCCCTGGGATTGTTTGTTGCAGATGATCTCCTTGAGGGAGATCCTTCTCCTCTTTCTACACCTCTCCTAGTCGGTCAGGGTTCCCTTGTTTGAGTTCTTGGCCTGGTGCTTCCCAGGGTTCCTTGTTGTTTTCGGGATCCCTTCCCCTTTTTTCCCTCAGGCTTCCCCTTGGGGTTTTTTGCAGGTTTTTGGCATGGATCTGGTTCCTTGCGGTTCTCTGGGTGGTGGGGGTGATTGGTTGGGTTTTTGATGGCTTCTTGGGGTTTCCTTTGAGGTCCTTACTACTTTGGGGGTGGTCTGGGGGGCCTCTTTCCCCCTTTTGCTAGTGAATCCTCTATGGGATCCTATGGCTGTTGTTGGTCCCATCCCTGTGGGGAGGGCCCTCTTCGATTTCCCGCTTGGAGGCTTCTTCGTGCTAGTTTTGCTCCTTGGTGGACACCTTGGGCATTTTTTTGGCCTTGGGGGGGGCTTTTTCTCTGCCTGGGCTGTTCCCAGCCTCAGTCCCAGTTCCCTAAAGTTTCTCCTGTGCAAGGATGGGATTCTTGGCCCCTGTTGTTGGGGTTCTCTGGGTTCTACTGCATTTTTCAAATATTGGGGGGATCTGATCTATGCATGCAGACCCTAGATCCCCTAGGCTAGGCTCCCAAGGATCCCATATTTATGGCTGTTACCTCTTCCCGCCTGGGATCCCTAGTGCTTATATCCTTGGTCCCTTAACCTGTTGTCTTTTCCTACTGGTTGTCCTTGGGGCAGGATTCTCTTGGTGGTGCTTTCTGGCTGCTTCCTAATGGGTGAGATATCCTCTTTGTTGGTTTTCAGCTGCTTCCTACTATGCGAGATTCCCCCTTTTTTTTGGGTGGGATGGTTTCCCATTGGGTGGGATGGTTTCCCGTGGGGCGGGATTCTCCAAAACCGCTGGGTTTCCCACTGGGCGGGTTTTTCTCATTTCCTGTTGGTTTTCTCGAGAGGCAAGATTCACTTGGTAGAGGTTTTTGCTGCTTTTTATTGGGCGGGATCTACACTGGGATGGATTTCTGCTGCTTCTCACTGGGCGGGATTCACTCTTTGGTGGTTTTTCGACTGCTTCCCACTAGGTAGGATTTATATTATAATGGTTTTTTGCTACTTCTTGCTGGGTGGGATTTACATGATGGTGGTTTTTAGTTGCTCCCCACTGGGTGGGATCTTCAAACTTACCTTCCTTCTAAATTGGTGGTTTCCCATTGGGCGGGATTGTTCAAATTTACCTGTTCTCGTTGGGCAGGATTTTTGTTTGTTTTTCATTTTCAGGGTATTGGTGCCTTGGGCCCAAAATTTTGTTGTAATGGCTTATTCTCGGCATGTTATTACCAAATATTATGTAATCAGGTTTTGGGATCCTAGTTAAAACCCGCTATAAATACAAACACTACTTAACAAAAAAAAAACAAAAGCACAACCAAACACGCACAATAAGATAAAAGAAACCACAACACAAACCACATAGAAAAACACAAGAACCACATAACAAAACACAAACAAGACGAAAAAAACATAACACTACAAAGACATAACCCAATAAAAAACACAACCAAAACCTAAAAAATTAAAAAATAAAATAAAAATAAAAATAAAAAACAACCAACAATAGACAACAAAAAAAACAAAAAACATAGAAAACACTCACACATAAAAACATGAAATAACACAAACAAAGAGAAACCCAAGAACAAGAACGAAAAAAACACAAGAACAATAACAAAAAACATAAAAAAAAACAAAACAACAAAAACATAAGAACAAAAAAAAACAACACAAAGAACACAAAAATAAAACAAAATAAAAAAACCCATCCACCTTAAAAAACTAAACAAAAAAAACAAAAACAAAAAAGAAATAAAAAATGAACAAAACAATGACCTATCTAGACCAGAAGACTATTAAGCAAGAATCAACAGAGGAAACAAAATAAAGAATAGAATGAGCTAGGGAACTAAAAAAAATTGAATGAACCAAAGAGAAGCAAAAAAAAAAAAACAAGAAGAAACTAGGTACCTTCAGAACTGGAGCCATCCAAAGACTTAATATCCCTATGGAAGCAGTTTTGAAACAATTATTGGATGCTAAGGCAATAGAATTACCTCCAATAAGACAGCTAGATACTACAACTCATTGGTATAAGGTAAATCAATATTGCACTTACCACAGAGTAGAAGGACATTGGACGAACACTTGTAAGAAATTGAAGCATGTGGTTCAAGACTTGATTGATGCAGGATGCATTGATTTAGGAAATATCCAATCAACAAGTAATCAAACTCCTACTCAACAAGTTCCAACAACAAATCAAGACATGGGGATATTTAAGGATCCCCTACCAAAGCATGAGCAACAAACAACCAATCAGGTGGCTCATCAAGATGATTCCCTACGCCATAGTAATGTGGTTGGTATGGTTGGGGTAACTACAAGGAAACAGGCTCAGAATCAACAACATCAGCAAGGACAAAGTTTAGTATCTCAACCCAGTTTAGTTTTAAAGGAGAATCAGAGAAGAGATTCAACTACAAGGATTCCACCTATAGTGTTGAGACCACAGTCATAGGTTTCATTTGATCTTCAAAAGCAGTTAGCTAGTACTCCAACAAAGATATCAGTGTTAGAACTTTTGCAGACTTCTCTCGACCACAAAAATGCTTTAATGAAATTTTTACAACAACAATCTATTTCCCCATATATCCCTCCTAATGCCATAGTTGACACCATAGGTTCTTTTGGGATACATCATGTCTCATTCTCAGATGATGATAAACCTTCCTCAAACTTACATGGAGATTCTTCACTTTACATCACCACACTTATTGGGGATACCCTTATCAAGCGAGTTTTGATTGATAATGGGTCATCCCTCAATTTGTGTACATATCAATTCTTTCAAAAATTTGGATTAAAAGAGGAAGATTTAACAAAAATTGATATCATCATTAAAGCTTTCAACAATGAGTCCCAAGAGGCTTGTGGTGTCATATCTCTTCCCTTAAAAGTAGGGCCGAGAATATTGGATACTTTGTTTTATGTGGTACATTGTCTTGCATCTTTTAATCTTCTTCTTGGGTGACCTTGGATCCATGCTATGAAGGTTATCCCTTCTACTTTTCATCAGTGTCTCAAGTTTGAATTCAAGAATCAAGTTATCACCATTCTGGGTGACCCTCGACCATTTGAATTCTGTTCAAATATAGAGTTAGCTCAAATAGATTCTTATTCTTGTCCTTCTATTTCTTCAACAATTTCTCCATGTTCCTCATCTCAAATTTTTGAGCATCTTCAAAGTTTAAAAGTGAGTGAGGAACATAAAACCCATTATTTCTCCTTGGATCATGATAATCAGTTTCTTCAAGAGCCTCTTCTAGATCTAGCCAAGCTACCACCTTCACCCCAAACTATGGGCTTACCTCATAATAAGGGTGATGTTATACACATTGGCACGTGTGCTTTCATCTTTGGAGGTATGGCTTCCGAAGAGAAGCTCCATGGTAGCAACCCATCTCTCAATGAGCACTCTTTTGCTCAATGCTATCTCACTAATGATTATCCCCTTCCTAAGCAGATCCTGTCCGGTATGGGATATGCAGGTAAAGGATTGGGACCACAATAGAAGGGTATTCAAGAACCCTTGGATGTTGAGATTTGGCTTGGGAGATGTGGTATAGGTTTTATACCTAATAAGAATCAACCTCTACCTTTTGAGGATGATGACCATCTTATGACTTATGCAGAATATATGGAATATCAAATGTTGTCAATAGATGATAATAAAAGTGTTAATTTTCCTTTTCCTCCAAAGATAGTGTCTTGTAATATGGTTGGTTCTGTTTGTTCTGAAAATAACATTGTTTCTGTGCAAGAAAATGATGAATCTTTGTATAAAGTCTTTTATGCTAAAAAGAATGGTGCTATTAGAAAATGTTGTGATTATCGTGCCATAGATGTTGAACGAAGAGCTTTAAAAGAGCTTCTCCATGATTTTGAGGATGTCTTCGATCCAACACCTCATGGCACACCTATTTATTTTGATAAGATGTATGGTGCATTTAGACTTTGCATTGATTTTAACTCTCCATAACAAAATATATATATAGAAAAAAAAATCTTCATATAGTTGCATCTTCATTTTCCATTGCATTCACCTGCTTGCTCATATTGCATTATTGCTTGTCATCCTTGCATGATTGCTTGACATCTAACCTAACACCTTGCATGTTTGCCTATCATAAATGCATGATTGATTGTTCATGATTGCTTGTTCATATAGATTTTGGGGATCTTGCGACAATGGCATGTGATGATACCTAGTTAGGTCATAGCTCACATGCATTGCACTTCTCACTAGGACTCTGATGCCTAGCAAGATCCCCCTAGGGATTCTTTCCTTCTTCTTTTTTGCTTATGATCGCTTCTTCTCCTTTTCTCGATTCCTTCATTATGCTAAAAACTCTTGTTGCACAAAGTCTTCTTAAGATCCCTATCTGGGATAGCACTTGCATACTATTTTATATATATTACACCCCACATGGGATATTTATACATCCTAGTGGGTATTGCACTATTTATGATCTTCTATCGGGTCATACTCTCTTTTGACTCAATAGGCTCAACACCCCATTATAGGATAAGCTCCTTGGTCATTTTTAGTAGACCTCGGCATACATCCTAGCGGGTAATCACCTCACAATAGTCAATAAGGGAGCAACCACCCATAGCGGGTCAACACTCCACACACACTTTTTCACATTAATGCAAGTGCTATACCCATAATGGGTCTAGCTATCTCATTAATACGATCTATAGTGTCTGGCTACACTGGTTCGTTGCAACCTACGCTAGTATTATACTATGGATCATCCATTATTCTCCTTTGCTGATGGTTGACCTTTGGAACCCCTATTTTCTCTTCTTCTCTTTCTATTCTTCTCTTTCTTCTTTCATCTTCTCTTTATTCTTTCTTCTTTCTTCTCTCTTCTTTCTTCCCTCTTCTTTCTTTCCTTCTTTCTTTCTCTTGTTTTCCCTTGTCTGATTTCATTCCTTCTTCCTCCTTCTTGTTCTCTCCCTTTTGCATTCATTCATCTTCATGTAGTTTGCATTAGGATAGTTTACATACATAAAAACACTTAAAATAAACAAGCAAAACATATAAAACATGCATTAAATCATTACACATAGAACACATAAAATCACAATAATATCCGCAGCTATGTATTACTCGTAGGAAAAAGAGTACATCATGTGAGGTTGGTGTACCACAATCTAGACTTGGTACACTCAACCTAGGGATGCACACCACAATAAAAAATTGGTGTGTCATCTCGATCCCTAGCCTATCCTCTCCTAGCTCTGAGAGCCAGCTCCCTCTAGCCCTCCCTAAGGTGGAGGTAACCTCAATTGAATCACCAATTGCTAAGATATCGTCAATGCCCATGATCGGGATCATGATCTACTCATTGATCGAAGGGATAGAGGAGGCTCCATCCTCCACTCTAGAGGGATAGCTGCATAGTAAGCCACCTCAAAAAATGTGGCCCTCCGAATAGCTACCTCCAACCTATCGCCTATCCACTGTAGCTCTGCCTAAAGGAGCTGCACCGCATCCCTTGCCTGGTTGCTCCCAATGATAGCCATCCCCTCAGCCCTAGCCCACTGGCACTCTCCATCCAACCAGGCCACCTCTCCCTGAAGTTGGGTAACCTCCACCAGTGTTGTGTCCCTCTCAACCTATAATTGGGCCATCTATGTCTATAGAGAAGCTAGTTGTGCCCATAGCTCCTCTATCCCCTGGCTCTAGCCTCCCACCACTACTGATGTGGATGCCTCCCTAGGGACTCTGACCTGTGGCCCCTCTATCTATGTAGGGGCATCTCTCACTCCTCCCTCTTTGGTCCCTACTGCTGGGATGGTCTCCTCTACCACCCAGATCTAGACCCGTGTCAGCCTCTATCTCAGCATAGTAGGAGCCTGTTGTGCCCTCTCTATGGCCCTGTGAGCTACCTCTCAAAATACCCATTGCATGCCTAGGTCCATCACCTGGTGCCTCTATACTAGTATGGGTAGGGAGATCCTCTGGGGCATGACTCCTCTGTACCATCACTTGTACCCGATGGCCACCCCTACATCACCTACCCCTGGGTCGACGTAAGAAGGATCATCTATGTCCTCCTCGGCCCATCTGGTGAGGTTTGGCTCACCTCCAACCCCTGCTGGGTCCTGGGTCACCCTCTAGTACTAGTAGTCCCCTAGGTTTGGGATTCCCTGTAAGATATCAAACTACCATAGGACTCGATCAAACTTGAATACCTCTAGCTCTTCCCTCTCTGACCTCAGCCATCTGATCCTCCTCACCCTAGCTAACTCTATCCTATCATCTACCCAGCCAGGGTGAAGCCTCCATGGTTTCCAGATGAGCTACGTATCTTGAAGCTCATCGATCACCCACCTAGCTAGTGGTAGGTTCCCTACGTAGGCCCTCATGGTCCTCTCTAGGGATCTTGGCCATATGTATGCTATTGGTTGCTCCAGGTCGGGCAATGGTCCTAGTAGTGCTAATGGTCTCTGCACCATGATGTGCTCCCAGCACCACACCTGGAGCAAAGTCGTACACACTAGTCCTGTATGCCGCTTATACATGACGTTGTACAACATCCTGTATAAATGAGCCAACACATAAGGGCCCCATGTGAATCAAACTCCTTGATGTCGCATGTCTGCTACTACTCCCACTAGTGCCCATGGCAAGTATCATCTACTAGTGTGGCATGTCAAGAGACCAACCACAACCCCTACGAGCACTGCGGTCAGAGGGTTCGCTCCGTAGCGGTCGACCAAGTCATCAACTGCTATGGTGCCCTCTCGGGGACCAAAACGACTCGGACAACCCTCATGCTCCGTAGACCTCTCTCTCCCTGATGGGGATCCTCAAGATCCACCACACATCCTCCAGTGTGATGGTCATCTCCCCTATCGATAACCGGAAAGTGGAAGTCTCTAGATACCACCTCTCTGCTAGGGTGGTCAACATCGCCCTATCTGTCTCTATCCATGGCATCCTCACCACATGGTCTAGCCCCACTACCTCTAGTCTAGCCCTCTCTACCTATCCCAGAGCATCCAGCTCTACCAAAGCCCCCCCCCTCTCCCCCACCCCCTCTCGACTCTCGAGAATACCTAGCTGCACTCACAAAATAAAATTTAATTAGTTCCATAATAATAAAAAAAATTAAAATTAATTCAACATCATTAAGCATACAGAGATTCCAATTTGAAAATTGCACTTTGGGTTTACTTGTTTTCTTTCTTTTCTTCTTTTTCTCTCTTTCTTTCTTTTTTTTTTTCTTCTTTTTTTCCTAGTTTTTGTGAAGTCGCGTCCCATATTTGGGGCGTGCAACTGCGCTCTCATGAAATCATGCCCAATTTCTTTTGGGTGCGATTTCATCGCACCTCGCCTGACGCAAAGTCATGGCCAGGCTGCAAAGTTGCACCCAGGTCGTGGCACAAAATCCGTCGACTTCTATGATGATTTCCCCCAAAAATTCCTCAAAACCCTAATTAAATTACAAAAAATGAGAAAAAATTATGCTTGAGGAGAGTTAGAAGTGATCCTTACCCATTCTCGTGCCTCAGCCTCACCCCTCGTGGTCGTCACTCGATGAACTAGAAGTGCCATCATATTTTCTCTCCCAGAGCTCTATTTTCTCTCCTCTTCATGGTAAAAATGAATTAGGGTTTTACCCCTTTTTACCTTTTTAACCCTATTTTTGTTTTCTTTTTACCCCTTTTGCTTTTCTTGGTTGTCACTCTCTCTCTCTCTCTCTCTCTCTCTCTCTCTTCTTCTATGTCAGTTCTTTCGAGTTTTTATGAAACGTTGCTTTTTCATAAAAACTCAAGGGGGCACCCTGGCCTATAGAGGCATTAATGTCCCTAATGCCTCGATTTGCATGTAAAATTAAAAGTGTCCGGAATGACACCATTTTTGCACCACTCCTTTCTTCTAACCCAACCACCCCATTTTTTCTTGTTGTTGTTTCCCAGTGTGTGTGCCTACATCCTTTCTTTGACGCATTTATTAGGCCATAAATGCATCAAAGAGGGGGCAAAATGTAGACACAGAAAATTGACCCACTTTCAGTGGGCAATCTTCCTTGGAACCCCTAAGAGGTCCCTAACCCTTGCCTAAGGCAAGGATAGGCCTCTCCTCCCCCATCCTTTCTTGTTTTAGTTTCTTTGGTGAAATCGTGCCTCGTTCTCATGAGGCGCGACTTCGTCGGAGCGATCTTGCGCTTCGTCATCTTGGGGCGTGACTTTTTCAACTTATTTTTATTTAATTTTATTTTTATTCTTTTTGGCCCGCTTAGACCCAGGTTTAAACCCTCCAACATGTTTTGGCATCGGCTTTGGGTTTATTTTGCTCATCCTTTTCCCTTCAATTTTATCTATAAAAGGAAGGATGTTTTTGATGTGCGATCTTAATGCGAAATTTTGATTATTGATTAAGCTCAAAATTTTTATGATAGCTCGCTCTTCTTCCTTTGCTTTCTTCTACTGCAAGCTAACCTCAAAGTGCAAATTTTGGATTTAATCTTCTATTGCATGGATTGGATTGATTTGCTATGTGACTTGGTGGATCCATGGTGTGGTTTGGAGAGATAGAGTGCTCGCTTGGATACTTCAATTTCTTTGCCTACTTTTGTGATGTCCATTAGGGTTTGCTTACTTTATTTCTGATATTTATTTCATCTTATGCACTTGATTTTTATTTTTCATTAATCTGCAGTGATATCGTGCCTAGCATTAGCGAAGTGTGACTTCGCTTGCCTAGATTAGGGCAAACCAGTCCACAGAAGCGAGATCACACCTCGTCCAGGCAGGGCATGACTTTGCTATTGTGTTATCATGCCCACTCCAGGAGAGGCACAATTTTACCTGAGAGTACACCAGGGGCAATTTCAAGATTCTATTTTCACTATTGCATTCCATTTGGTATCTAGATCATATTGTTGCATTCTATTTTCTATTTTTTGTTACTACATTTTTGTTTTATGATTAATTCTCCAAAGGTCAATTTTTAATTTTGTTTTAAAAGGTCATCTAAAAGGACCTAGGGGGCTTGAATGCTGTGCCTCCAAGGACTGTTACATAGTGGCCTAAGTAGGCCCCCTAATGCTAATCCCATTTTCAAGTGTTTTATGAGTTATCTTGCAGAAACAGGTATTTTGATATCATTGGACAAGAGGCAGAAAGAGCTAAATCAACCACCGGTCTAGATAAGTGCTCTAATCATTTTATTGGTTGAAGATCTGATCTAATTATTGATTCTTAGGCATCTGAAAGTGAAAGGCATTTAGTTTGCATCTAGGGATAATTTTTGTGCATTTATTTTGTATGTTTTCTACTTTAAAGGTTTTCTAGAATAAACCCTAGGTTAGTGAGCATTCAAAATAAAGAATCATATTAGGTTAGCTCTTGTATGCTTGCATTCTATTTTCATTTTTCTTTATTTTTTGCATTGTCCTTTATCTCTCCTAGTTTAGATCTAGAAAGACCAAACTTAGGTGTTTTCTTAAAACTGAATACATCAGACATTCTAAAATATCCTGAGGACTTGGAGCGAGTCCTTAAACCGTTCCTGGTGAACCCTTCCCCCTAGCACCGAGTGTAGAGTACAACATAGCCCCCACGGTTCACCCCACGAAAGGTTCTCTCCTTGCGGATCCAACCTTTTGTTTGGGAATTGTACGTGGTAGGGCAGTTTTCCCCCTCTACAAGGCTAAAGTTACCTTTCAATGGACAAAGGACCATTTTCAAGCCTTTGATACATTGAAACATAAACTATGTTCAACCCTTATTCTTGTGCTACCTGACCTCTCTCAACCTTTTGAGGTTGAAATAGATACCTTACAATTTTCTCTTGGAGTAGTATTAAAACATAATGACCATCTAGTGGCCTACCATTCATAAACCTTCTCAAATGCCAAACATAATTATTCAGCATATGATAAATAGCTATATGCTTTGGTGTAGGCTATAAAATACTGGAGACACTATCTTCTTGGTAAAGAAACAATAGTGCATACTGATCACTTGCCCCTTAAGTTCCTTCAATCTCAAAATAAGATTGAAGAAAGTAGACACATGAAATGGGCAACATATTTGCAGCAATTTCACTTAGTGATCAAGTATAAAAAATGAAGTAGTAACCATGTAGAAAATTGTTTAAGCCACCCACCTAAAACTTTCACATTGATAGTGGTAACTACTTTACACATTGGTTTTTAGACTTGGTTGACACAATATCCTCTTGAATTAGATTTTGGTATGGTTTACCAACATCTCTTATATCCTTCTTCTTTCAATCTTGGTCCTTTTCAATATTTTTATTTGAAGGATGGTTTGTTGTATAAATTAGATAAACTTTGTGTTCCCAAAGAGCATCACTTGTCTCTTATTAGAGAGGCCCATTCTATGTTGTATGGTGGATATTTTAGAAAACAAAAGAAAATTCATCACTTGCAGTGGTTTTTCTATTGGCTTCACATGTAATGAGATATTTTAAAATATTTGAGATAGTATATTGTTTGTTGTCACTCCAAGCTAGGAAATAGGATGTTAGGATCTTCCATCCTAACATTATTAGTTAGTATTAGTTAGTATTATTAATCATTTAATTATTATATTATTAACCCATAAAGTGAACCATCACATATCTTCATACGTGAACCATCACGTCTCTTCATAACGTGAACCATAACGTCTCTTCACCAACGTAGCTTTAGGGTAGATATATATATATATATATATATATAAATATATATATATATATTAGGTTGGCCATTCAAACAAATCATCCAAGAAGAAGAAGAAGAATAAGAATCATAGATTCTAAAGGAGGGAGCCCCCTATAGTGGCAAAGCGATTACAAGGGAGCCCCCTTTGAGTGGCTTGCGATTACATTTACATTAATTTGTTAATAATTTTACAGTAAGACCTTGGGGTCTTACCATTTGGTATCAGAGCCAAATAGAAATACACTATTTCATAGTGTGTCAAACGATCATAGGGAAGTAGCCATTTTGACGTGGGAGATTTATTAATAAATTTTCCTAAAGTACAACAAAACCAAAATATTTTCACCAAAAGACTATGCAAATGGCCAATGGAGGAATATATCATGATCCCAACCTACTTTTGCTGCTTAATATTGCCCACCTACGTCAAATCACATCAGTGCGTGCATATAAAATTCAGTTCCAGGATATCACCAGTCGCATCATAGGGTTGGATGAATCAGTTCTCATAAGTGGTTTCATCAGTGGATTAAAAGAAGAAACTAGAGTGGCAGTCATGATGTACACTCCTCACACCCTGCAGGAAGCCATTGGATTAGCCTTGTTAGCTAAAGATAAATTCAATGTTCAACGTCGACATAGGGAGCAACCTATTGATAAATCATCATTCATGCCCACTATCCCAAAAACTAAACCCTTTCTAGTTAAGTACCTCAGCCTACAAGAAATGGAGGAGCGATGAGTGAAAGACCTCTGTTGTACTTGTGATGAGCAATTTGGGCCTCATCATTGTTGCGCTACACCAACATTGTATTTATTAAATATAGATGATCCTTGTCCCTCCATAGGGGCCAAAGATGAGTTAGATGTACAATTGTTGAATGTAGTTGATCCCTATCATTCCATAGAGGGAGAAGGTGAGGTAGATGTGCAAGACGTGATCAAAGCACCTGATCACAACAATGAAGGTAAAGAGATCGATGTACAAGAAGTGACCAATGAAGGCCAGTCATACACTCTAACAAGACTACACACAAGTTCTTCACAAATAGTGAGTTCTCACTACAGGGTCAAACCTATTCAAAAACAAGGTAGAAAGGTGACTACACACTCCTCCATTACCTCTCCCAGGGAACAACAGGAGAATATAGAAGTTTTACCACCTCTTTTTATGCATCATTTTAAGGCGTTTGAAGAACCCCAAGGGTTTCCCTTCCCTCATCATCACACATTTACTAATTTTTCTGGAAACCCCTCGCTAACACTTCATCCTTCTCGATATCCCTGCCTACGGAAGGATGACATTAAAAGAGTCCAATAACTTACGCAAATCCTTCTTGGAAAACAAAGGATAAAGCTCCTCACTTTGAGCTTTGAGGATAAATATCTTTTTAAGGAGGGTGGCATGTTAGGATCCTCCATCCTAACATTATTATTTAGTATTAGTTAGTATTATTAATCATTTAATTATTATATTATTAACCCATAAAGTGAACCATCACATCTCTTCATACGTGAACCATCACGTCTCTTCATAACGTGAACCATCACGTCTCTTCACCAACATAGCTTTAGGGTAGATATATATATTAGGTTGGCCATTCAAACAAATCATCCAAGAAGAAGAAGAAGAATAAGAATCATAGATTCTAAAGGAGGGAGCCCCCTATAGTGGCAAAGCGATTACAAGGGAGCCCCCTTTGAGTGGCCTGCGATTACATTTACATTAATTTGTTAATAATTTTACAGTAAGACCTTGGGGTCTTACCATAGGAAGTTAGATTTGAGTGTTCCTTTACCTATTTCTTCTCATCCTTGGAAAATCATTTCCATGAACTTGTTGAGTGGATTTTCAATGAATGTAAGGTAGCATGACTATATTTTTGTGGTTGTGGACCATTTTTGTAAGATGGAAAATTTTATTCCTTGTAGAAAAAATAGTTCAACATAGGATATTGCTCAAATTTTCTTTGAGATAATTTGGCATTCCTTTGGTCTCCCTACTAGCATAATTTCTGATAGATATTCATGGTTTGTGGGTCATTTTTAGAGATCCTTGTGATTTTTTTTGGAAGTTTCCATTAAATTTTCCACAACTTTCTATCCATAGTCAAATGGGCAGATAGAGGTCATGAATTACACTTTTCTACAAAGTTTACAGATTTACCATCACATTTCTTCAGCAAAGTGGGATTTAAGTCTCACTCATATTGAGCATACCTATAACCTAAATTTTCACACATTCACGAGGAATTTTCCATTTGAAGTTTACCTTGGGTTCCAACCCTTTTCCCCATGTGAGTTGTCTTTATATTTAACTTATTTAGCAATAATTCATCTTTAGAAAGAGCAAGATAAGGCAAATGCTTACATCCAAAACTTGTAGCATCTTCAATCTAGAGTGGTTCAAATTTTGTAGAGAACTAGACAACAATAGAAGCAAGCCATGGATAAGCATCATGTTCCTCATCCTTTTCAAGTTGCCAATAGAGTTTAGCTCTATTTGGACAAATAATGTTTTTCAGAGAAGATACGTAGTAGAATAAACCTTTATGCTATGGGCCTTACACAATTTTGTAGCAAGTGTCTGAGAATAATTTTCGCTTGGATCTTTCAGCTCATCTTGGAATTCATGATGTTGTTAATGTGGATATTTTAAAGCCTTACCATGAGTCCATTCTAGATACTGCTCTAGTTATCAACCATCCTGTAGATGTGGAACCTGATTTCAAACTTTCACTAGATATAGATTGAGTGTTTGACATAGAGACTCGCCAGACATGACAAGGTTCTACCACTTCTTACCTTATCACCTATAACGGTCAGCTTCCACATCAAACCCGTTGGATATCCCAACATCAAATGGCTCATGACTTTCCTTTCCTTTTGAAATCATTGGAGTCCAATGCTTCTATGGTGGAGAGGGATGATGAGGATCACTTATGAAACATGTTGTAATAGACTAGGTGTTAGCTTTTACTTATTTTATTAAGTATTAAGTCCTAAGTCTAGGTTTGATTTAATAATATCTTATTCCAACTTGTAAATGTTGGCACATTTGGATGGCATAAGTCATTGGGTAAGATTTGTTCTTCTTTTGAGAGTTAGCAAGATCAGTTTGTTAGCATCTTTAGCTTAACTTTAGTTTTTGGTTAAGCATCTATTGGACATTTTGAGTCAAAGTTGTCATTGATGTCAAGGAAAAAAGTTGTCATTAATATCAAGGAATAAACTACTAGGTCAAAAGGAGCAATGCAAAAGGTTGATGGAAAAAGAGCTCAAAGGAAAAAGATTTAAATTATTTAAAATTACTTAATATTTAATTTATTTAAATATTAAATATTTAATTAATTTAATCCTTATAATATGAATGGGCCAAATTTTATTCTTTTAACAAAAAGAGTTGATAGAGAAGCAAGTAAAAATTCAAATAACAAAAGAGAAAGAAAGACATGAGAAGTTATCAAATATAATCATCAAAGGGTTGAAAGATTATGGGGATAGAGAAGACACAAATCGTTTAACCAAGGACTTCTTGTCAGATCGATTACAATGGAAGGGTCAGATAAAAAAAGCAAGCATAATTGGCAAGCTGAGAGAAGGAGGCAGAGATAGACATATTCGGGTAACATTGATGAGCTACGAGGATAAAATAAGGTTACTTAAAAATAGAGGCATGCCGAGAGGGTCACAATTTTATTTATATGATGGCCTAACATTTTTACAGTAGGAAGAAAGAAATAAGGAATGGGAAAATGTGAGGGCAGCAAGGAATGAAGGGAAACAGGCATATTTAAGAAATGGAAAGGCATACATCACATATAAACGAATCCAAAAAAAATAGGGAGTATGGCCCGCCCGGGAACATCTTACAATGGTAAGCTAGAACTGTAGAGGTTTCCCTTGGAGAAGAGGACCCGGGTTAGGGCCCATTGCTAGAGACAAAGATATAATCATATTGACAAAAACACATGAACACGATGGATGTAGGACTCCAGAATTTATGGGATACAAAAAAATAACAATATGGAATAAAGCAACAGAAAATGGCAAAGGGCATGGGGGTATTATGGTTTTAATAAAAGAGGAATGGGATAGGGTCATTAAAATTGAAAAACAAGATGAAAACAAACAGTACATATGGATAAAGATCCTAGAAAATAAGTTAGTTATTAGCATAGCAACATGTTATTTTACTCCCAAGAATTCTAAATTCTATAAGAAACATGACCTTAACAGAGAAGACCCATACTCCTCCCTAAAAAGAGACATTTCAATGTACAGTAAGTTGGGGGAGATTATATTAATTGGAGATTTCAATGCAAGGACAACAAATAAGAAAGCTAACATTCTAGAAGGTAATAAAGATATTGAGATTAATCCTCTTTGGATGTCACAAGAGGAAAATCAATAGTGTACCAGGACTTCAGAAGAGCATGGGGCTATCACGCAATATGGAGAAGAGTTGTTAGGTCTTTGCAGCATATACAATTTGATTATTTGCAATGGGATGAACAAATGGAAAAATTTAGGAAAGTATACATGTAAAACATATAAGGGACAAAGTGTAATAGACTATGTAATATGCTCAGAGAATTACATACCAAAAATAGAGGAGCTAGAAGTGGAAGATTCTCCAGTGGAACTTAAGTCAGATCACAACCTAGATTCTCCAGTGGAACTTAAGTCAGATCACAAACCAATTGTTATGAAACTTCGAATGCATGGAGATAAACCAAGGGAAAAAAACTTGCAAGGCAATCAAAATAAATATCCTCACAAGGGAAACATTCTCTTAACAAATGAAAATCAACAGAATTTTAGAGCAGTATTAAATAACAAGTTATAGGAAAAGGAAGAACTACATCACAGTAGTAGATATTACAGTAAGAGTGAATGGTTAATGCACGTTATTCAAGAAGCTCTAAATAAATGCAAGAGAGCTAAAACTAAAAAGAAATAAAGGAATAGCTTCCCAACCAACCCATGGTTCGATGAAGATTGCAAAAAAATGCGAAGATTACTAAAGGAATGAACGGGTAAAACAAGAGCAAACAAAAAAGCATATGAGAAACTGGTAAGGGCAAAAAACGAAGAATACACTATAACAAGGAGGAAAGAATTGATTTACTTAGGAAAGAATGAACCAAAGAAATTTTGAAAGGAACTAAGCGTGAAAAGGATGCAAACTAAAAATAACATAACAATTAATTAGTGGTTGGAGTATTCAAAACAACTGTATCAATGTAGTAACCAGCAGAAGACACCCCCTGCTATCATTGTCAAGAAAGAACTTTTCACAATTGAAGACATTATTCAAGAGATAAAAAAGTTAGCAACTGGTAAAGCCCGTGATATAGACAATATTCAAGCAGAGCATATAAAATGGGGGGTAGATATCTTGGCACCACAAATCAAAGAAATTTTCAATGAGGTCATACAAAATGGCTTCCTTACTAAGTGGACAACTAGCTTGACCATTCCTTTGTTTAAAAATGGAGATGTAAATAATCCCTCAAACTATCAAACTATCATGATCAAACCTCTCTTTGCAAAGTTGTTTGGGAGTATGATAGAGTGTAGGATTAGCATATGGGTAGAAGAAAAGGGAAAGAGAGCAAAGGGGCAAGCAGGTTTTAGGCCCAAGCACTCAACTATTGATCACTGTATCACGCTCAAACACAGTGGAAAAAATATGGGACAAAAAAGAGGAGGCTTTTTGTTTTTTTGTAGACTTCACAAAGGCATTTGACACAGTGCTAAGGAAAAAATTATAGAGCAGAATGGAAGAGCTAGAGGTTCCAATTCACTATAGGGTAGCAGTTCACAAACTATATGAGCATGTAAAGGCTAGAATCAGAACACAGGAAGGGTTATCTGAATGTTTTGGTAGTGACATATGTGTCAAACAAGGTTACCCTCTATCTCCGACCTTATTTGGGTTGTACATTGACAAGTTAGAATAATGGATAAACAAATTTGGGGGAGAGGGTGTGCATTTAGCCAAATACGTGGTAAAACTCCTCATGTATGCAGATGATGTAATTCTTGTGGGCAAAACAACCAAAGATCTAGAAGATCACATTCAATCTCTAAAACTCTTTTGTAAATAATTTAGGATGCAAGTGAACATGAGCAAAACAAAAATTATGATTTTTCAACAAAAAAGAAGAAGCAACAACTCAAATTTCAATTTGCAGGAGAACCGCTTGATGTAGTAGTAGAATACAAATACCTAGGCATAGAATTTCATGACAAACTTAATTGGAATACATGTAGGATGAAAATAACTCAAAGTGGTTGGAAAGCACTATATGCACTTCAAAACAGGTGTAGGAATACCGAGTTGTGGGACTGGAAGACCACCAAGGTATTATTTGACCTACTTGTTACACAGGTTCTGTTGTATGGTTGCGAGGTGTGGGCTAGTGGCACAACAAATGCAAAATGGAGGCAAATAGAAAGGATTCAAAAATATCTAATCACAAACTTTCTCAAAATTAAGGCCACAACCCATTATGAAATTATTCTAGCTGAAAATGAAATGTTCCCTTTAGAAGCAATTGCTATGACCAAGCTGTTATGTTACTTGAAAAAAACAAAAACATGACAAATGATAGATGGCCTAGAGCAGCTAGGGATGAAGAGTTGCATAGGCGAAAGAATATGTGGATGAAACAAAATCAGAAATGGATGAAACGTTGGGAAATCAACATAAATGAATGCCCAAATGTCAACAAAGACATTAAAAATTATGTGAATGAAAAGTTTAGAAGTGGAATGTGGAAAAATGCAAGCAAGAAAAGACAATATTATATTGCAAACTTTAACGCAACGTATGACCACAAGGAAAAAGCGTATATAGGCGCTGAAATCAAGTGGAAGGAAAAAATACTCATTGCTCAGATAAGGACTAGCTCTCATAGGCTTAGATGTGAAACAGGGAGATGGACAACACCCAAAGAACAATGGAAAGAAAGGATATGTACTCTATGCAACACAGGGTCAGTAAAGACAGAGAAACACTTCATCTATAAATGCTCGAGTTTTTCAGATATTCGTGAAAAATACAAAGAAACACTTGGAAACGAGTTTATGGCAGATTTATTTGAAAACGGTAAAATAAAAAAAGTTGGGGAATTTCTAACACAAATTAGCAGGAGAAGGAACAACCTTCTCAAAGATATTAAAGATCATATGATATGATTTGAATAATTGTACTTCCATATTTGAGGTTCCATAAACCATATTTGGGTCTCATGGACATAATTAAAATCTTTCATTTCATTTCATAATCATGTGTGAGGAAGTTCCATAGATGTATTTCATATAAGACAAATTTTCCTTGTTTAAAGATGGACCTTTTCGTCGACATCATGTTGTAAAAAAAGGTCATATGGTACATATATAAAAGGGAAAATCAAATCTTCAAAATTACTACTCTCTCGACTGAAACGATCAAGCGCAATATGAAGTAAATAAATTTTTTTGTGCATCTCATGCTTCGTAAAAAGAAGATTCTTCGTGCTTTGAAAAGGACAAGGAGCAAGGTTTGAAATTTGTGGAAGTCTAAGTTGAGATCACCGATGGCCACTGCCACCTGCGCTATGGAAAAGTCATTTTGGTTTTCACACTAAACGATGCAAAGCATAAAGGATAAGAAGCATATCATGTGCATTGATTTTTATGTTGGACTCACAGCCCAACCAGTGATCTCGCTTTGGGCTAGGGTGCTGGACAGGCCACGTCGAGGGTTCAAACTTTGTTGACAACAATTTTGATGAAATCTAAGGTATGCCCCTTTTGACATGGTGTTAAATTGTTGAAGTCAAGTGTGATACTTTGGGATTAGAAAAAGTGATAAACTTTTATTATTCAGGAGTCATAAGGGTTTTGGATTTTTGTCTTATTATCATGATGTTAGGAAGATATAAGGACTTCGTTGAGTATTGTGTTATGGTTTATTAAGTTGAATATTGTGAGTTTAGGAGAGATGAATGATTGAATATTAATTATTTTATTTTAATTCTTGATGGTGTATTTTATTAAAAATGGATTAATAAGGTGTATAAGAGTTTTTACTATGTATAATTTTTTTTTATGAATTTGTTGAAGTAAAATATTGAGTTTGGAGACTATAAGGTGTACAAAGGGATTTAATATTTGTGTGAAAATTATTTTGTGAAAAGTCTTGTAAAAGATTGCAGTAACCTAACCCTTGAGTTTGGTTAAGTATTTGATCTTGTTAAGACAAATTTTTGAGGTCTACTCTTCATCAAGCAAAAAGGTATGGGTACATTCTTCTTTGGTTAAGTTGATTGGTTGGTTTTCTGGAAAAAAATGTTGGAGTGAAAAGGAATTGGTTAAGTTTTCCTTTGTGAGTCTAGTTGAGATTGATTGCTGAAGGTTTTTCTGAAAGAGTGTTGATGCTACAAGATCTTGTTTGATTAGCATTGTTGAGTGTGATTAGCATTGTTAGGTGAGATTGGTTGATAAAGCATTGTTGGAAATATTGGAGTGAGTATTCATATGCTTGGACTAGGGTTTGTGAGCAAGGATCATTTCATTGAGTGATTGGTTGAGTAGAGTTGGTTGAGCCTAGTCAAGTGAATGTGTGAAGTGATTGTTCAATTTTTGTCAAACAAATTATTCTATATTCTGAATTGATTTGAGAAAGAGGTTGAGTATTGATGAGTGTAAAACATATTGAGTCTCTTAACAATTCTCTATATGTTTTTGTGATGAAAGAGTTATTGGAAGTGATTGAGAGTGTGTGAATGTGAAGCATATTGAGACTCTAATAATTCTCTGTATGTTTTCGAAAGAGTAATTGAAAGTTATTGAGCATTGAAGTGAATATGAAGCATATTGAGTCTCTAACAATTCTTTGTATGTTTATGAAAGAGTGATTGAAAGTAATTGAGCATTGTGTTGAATGTGAAGTCTGTTAGAGGTGTGAATAGGGTTTAGGATTAATAATAGCTATAAGCTATAGTCCTAGTGTGAATAAGGTTATTATTTAGGGGTTATTTTTATTTTTAATTTTATTTTAATTAATTCCCTTATCACTCCACGTACCACCTTATCCCTCCACTCCATCTTTCCTATCCTAACCTCTCCTCCTTTATTCTCTCTTACTCTTAACTCCTTATCCCTCCACCTTAGCCCTCCACGTCCCTTCTATCCCCTTATTCCTCCAACTTCCGCCGCCATCCTCATCTCTTCCCTTATCCCTCCGCAACCCTTACCTATTTTCTTTCCAACCTCCACCTTCCCGACTAAAAAAAACATATTATAAATAATAGACGTTTTATTTAAGGTTGAGTTTGCTTTTGTAAAGGTTTGGAGTGTGAATAAATATATTCAGCACATTTTTTTTTGTATTTTTTGTCTGTATCCTTCTCGAGCAGCGTGCATACAGGTTTGGTACCACATCTGGTATCAGAGCCAGGACTACTGGCACGCATCCCGAGGCCTGAGCAGAGGCACGGCTATCGAGGCTCGGGCACGGATCCCGAGGCGCGACCAGGCGCAGCAGTCGAGGCTCGGATCCCGAGGAGGATCGAGAGCAGACTCGGGCACGGATCCCGAGGAGGACGTGGACAGACAGGTGGCAGAACGCGACACGTGGCAGAGTGAGCTGAGCTGGCTGCTGAGCTGTCGTGACACGTGGTGGCTGAGGTGGCGGTGACGTGGCAGTGAGAGAGGCCAAAATTTTGCCACGTGGCGGAGTTTGACTAGTTGGCAGGGTGTCCACGTGGCGGGTTGCGGTTTGCTGTTGACTGACGGCAAAAGGGCGTGTGAAGGGTCGACCGCCCGAAGGCAGTCGACTTAGGTAACGTCGACTGAGGGTTAAAAACCCTCGTTGCGTCCATCACCGGACGCATGTGGGATTATTCCCACTAGTTTTTAAAAAAAAAAAAACACCGCCCGAGAGGACATAAATTCATAGTCCTCACTCTTTGTTCGCAGCCAAGCCGCGTGGTGTAGCGGCAAGGCTCCTTCGTTCGAGCGCAGGAGGTCTGGGGGTCAAATCCCGCCAGCGACATTTTTTGTTTAAAAAATTTTCGCCACCTATAGTTTAAGAGGAAGGCGCTGCGCCTTCTCTACCAGCTGGGCCGTGCGGTGCAGCGGCTAAGTCCCTAGCTTGTGGCAAAGAGGTACCGGGTTCGAATCCCGTCGTGGAAAAGTTTTTTTTAAAAAGTTTTTTTTTGTCCGCAATTTCGCCGAGAAGGAGATAAATTGAAGGCTCTCGCCTTCAATACATACCTAGGCTGTGTGGTGGAGCGGCCAAGTTACCCGCTTTGTAAACAGCAGGTCGCGGGATCGAAGCTCATCAAGAGAGAAAATCCGGAATCCTTTGACCGGAGGGTTCAAAACACAGGACTTCACACTGTGTTTAGTCAGCTGCAGAATCGGGTGATTGCTCACCTGAGAAAGCCTGATTCTGGTTACGAGGGAGGTTCGGAGGATAACATCTTCGGACAAAGGATTGAGGAATCCGACACAGTGCAGTTTGTTTCGGATGTTCGAACTGGTGCTAGTTGTACACCAAGTGTACCTGTAACCGAATCAAGTGAGAGCTATACTCCACGCTCTCCAGAACCCGAACCTGAACCAGAACAAGAGGAAGAAGAGGAACCTGAAGAAGTTGAAGCAGAAGAAGAAGCAACAGCAGAAGAAGAAGATCCAGAGGAGGTGGATCCTGAGGAACCAGAGATAATTGTCATCAGTAGTGACGACGAAGCAGTAAACCCTGCTCCTCCCAAAAGGAGCAATCCTTACACAGAAGAACACTCACAGACTGAGCGTTACAAAAAGGCGAGATTTGATCTGAATAATTAATATCTTTCTGTACTGCTTTGTATTTCCAGTTAGCATCAATAAAACTTTGTTTTGTGAAATGGCTGCAACTGCTAGTCTACCCATCCCTGAATTTAATGGTAGTGATTATGATTATTGGGCAATTAAAATGAAGACTTTATTGATTGGGAAAGGTCTTTGGGATGTAGTAGAAGAAGGTTATGAGGAACCTAGTGTTGCAGAATGGGTAGCCTTTTCAGCTGCTGATAGAAGATTAAGAAAAGATGCCCAAAAGAATAACTCATTTGCCCTATATCATATTCATGATGCTTTAGATAAAAGTATCTTCCCTAGGATAGCTTCATATGTAATCGCCCAAGATGCATGGAATGCCCTCAAAGAAAGCTATCAAGGCACTGACCAAGTGAAGCAAGTGAAACTCCAAACTTTGAAACGAGAGTTTGAAAATCTCCGAATGTATGAGAATGAAAGAGTTGGAGATTACTGCGTGCGTGTGAAAGCCGTAGTAGATAAGATGGTCACATTAGGGGAAGATATCAAGCCTGAGATAATGGTTAAGAAAGTGTTGAGAACACTTCTTCCTAGATGGAACTCAGTAGCCATTATTATTGAAGAGTCTAAAGATTTGACTACATTGTCCTTTGAAGCTCTAATTGGTTCGCTTCTCTCACATGAAGAGAGACTACAGGAGACTACTTCCACTAGCTATGGAGGTGATGATAGAGCATTCGCTTCACATGAAGGTAGAGGCAAAGGCAGAGGTCGAGGAAGAGGACAACAGAGAGGCAGGGGCAGAAACAATCAAAGAGGTGGTACTCCTAACAGAGGAGGAATGACAAATAGAGGGGGAAACCAGAACAGAGGAGGTCAACAGAACAGAGGGAGACAATCAGGTAAAGGAAGAGGAGGAGATAAATCTAAACAAGTTTGCTACAACTGTGGCAAACTAGGCCATTACGCTCGTGATTGTTGGTCAAAGGCTTCGCAAGCAAGTAGCAGCAATCAGGGCAGTCAATTTGGAAACTTTGGAGAAGAGGAAGAGGCTTCAAATCTCTTTCTTACATATGATCAGGCAGAACAGAACATGAATGACACATGGATTTTGGACACAGGGTGTTCAAATCACATGAGTGGCAAGGAAGAACTCTTTGCTACAATTGACTCCTCCTACAAATCAAGCATTCGGTTGGGCGACGACAAGTCATTGACAGTAGAAGGCATTGGAGCCATGGAGGTTCCAACAAAAGAAGGAGTAAAACGAGTAAGTGATATCTATTACACTCCTCATCTTCAACATAATCTTTTAAGTGTTGGACAAATGCTAGAAAAGAATTATAAGTTGATTTTTGATGAGGGTAAATGCACTATTTTTGATAAGAATAATAGTAATAGAATCATTACTCAAGTACCAATGTCCAAAAATAGGCTCTTCCCTCTAAGATTTGGCCAGCCAAGGGGAGAAAAGTTAGCAAATGTTGCTATTACCAATCCAAGTGTCCTATGGCACTTGAGATATGGTCATTTGAATACAACTAGTTTGAAATTGCTAACTTCACAAGCAATGGTGACTGGACTTCCAAAAGTTCAGGATACTAAGGAAGTTTGTGAAGGGTGTGCTTTGGGCAAGCATGCCAGGTCAAAATTCCCTCGTGGAGAAGCATGGCGGGCCAGTTATCCACTCCAACTTGTACATACAGACATCTGTGGTCCGATGCAGACCAAGAGTCTTGGAAACAACTCTTATTTTTTGCTTTTCATTGATGAT
Source organism: Wollemia nobilis (assembly GCA_028583015.1). Classification (NCBI taxonomy): domain Eukaryota; kingdom Viridiplantae; phylum Streptophyta; class Pinopsida; order Araucariales; family Araucariaceae; genus Wollemia; species Wollemia nobilis. The sequence goes on from JAQPPZ010007914.1 coordinate 693,933, forward strand.
TGCACACGAATGTGCTGGATTTATTTTTTGAAACATAAGGATGAAGCTTTTGCATGCTTTATCGATTTTAAAGAAAGAGTTGAGAATGAGAGTGGATATTCCATTAAGTGTTTGAGATCGAGATAGAGGAGGAGAATACTCCTCTAATGATTTTTGAATTTTTGCAAGAAACATGGCATCAAGAGGCGGTTCACAGCTGCCTATACTCCTGACGAGAATGGTGTAGCGAGAAAGGAAGAATCGCACCATAGTGGAGATGGCAAGATCAATGCTTCGGACGAAGCATCCGAGTAATTCCTATTGGGGAGATGCAACTAAGGCAGTGTTCACATTACGAGCAGGGAGTCCTACATCAAGTTTAAAAGGGAAGACACCTTACCAAGCATGGTATGGTAGAAAACCAAATGTCAAATATTTCAGGGTATTTGGTTCACTGGCTTATTCTCACATTCCAGATGAGCAGAGAAAGAAACTAGATCCTAAGAGTCAGGCTTGTATTTTTGTTGGGTATTGTGAGAATACAAAAGGATCCGAGACTCTATAATCCACGGACTCGGAAAGTTATCATTTCCGGGGGATGTGATTTTCGATGAAGGGGGAGAATGGGGTAAACCCCAAATATACGGTGAAGTTGAGGCACAAGATGCTAGTTCTAAGCAGGTACAGCAGCAGTCACCACAGAAAGAAAAGAGGTCTCCACCATCAAGTTCTAGTCCAAGTTCTTCCTCAAGTTCATCTCCACCAAGTCCTTCTCCTCAAGGACAGGCAAGTTCCTCACCAATGGACGTTGATCCGTCATCCAGAGGTAAGAGAACTTTACAATATCATCCTGCACATCAAATGTTAGATACAGATTTTTCAAGAAGATATCTTAGAAGTCAAGCTAGTGAAATGGGTTCAGTTTTGCAAAGATTAGAAAATTTGCGTTTGTATGGAGATGATGAGTCACAACAAGAACCTAGAGGAGATACAGTTAACTATGCTTTGTTAACTAGTTCACAGCTTGAACCTTCAAGTTTTGAGAAGGCATGTACTCAGAAAGTTTGGCAGGATGCCATGAGAGAGGAGATAACCTCTATAAAAAACAACGACACCTGGGAGCTCGTGAAGCTTCCGAAAGGAAAAAAATGTGTTGGTTGTAAATGGGTCTTCAAGACCAAATACAATGCTGATGGCAGCATTGAAAAGCATAAGGCGAGACTAGTAGCAAAAGGCTTTACACAGAAGTATGGCATAGATTATGAAGAGACTTTTGCTCCTGTAGCCAGGCAGGAGACAATCAGAACTGTTCTTGCTTTTGCTGCACACAAAGGATGGACAATCCAACACATGGATGTTAAGAGTGCTTTTTTGAATGGTTACTTGACAGAAGAAGTCTATGTTGAGCAACCACAGGGTTTTGTAGAGAAAGGCAAGGAGCACCTTGTTTGTAGATTGAAGAAGGCACTCTATGGCCTCAAGCAGGCGCCTAGAGCTTGGTACTCACGAATTGATGGGTACTTTTCAGATTACGGGTTCATCAGGAGCAAAAATGAACCCACATTGTACTACCTAAAGCAAGCTAATGACATTCTCATAGTTTGCTTGTATGTAGATGATCTCATCTTCATGGGTAGTAATGAGAAGATGAATTTGGAGTTCAAGAACTCCATGATGAAGCAGTTCGAGATGAAAGATCTAGGCTTAATGCATTACTTCCTAGGAATGGAAGTTCATCAGTCAGATTTAGGGATCTTCATCTGTCAACATAAATATGCTCAAGACATGATCAAAAGGTTTGCTATGGAGCATTGCAAGGCAGTTGCAACTCCAGTTGGACATGGTATCCATTTGAGCAAAGATGATGGAGCACCAAAAGTTGACATGACCACTTTCAGAAGCATTGTTGGGAGTTTGATGTTTCTCGCCAACACTAGACCTGATATTCAGTATGCTGTATCTCTTGTTTCCAGATTTATGGCTAACCCCTCTGAGCTGCATTTGAAAGCAGCTAAAAGAATTTTGAGATATGTAAAGGGTACACTGGATTTTGGAATCCAGTACCACAAAACTGACACTATCAAGCTTGTAGGCTTCAGTGATAGTGATTGGGGTAGCAATATTGATGACAGAAAGTCAACATCAGGGAACTGTTTTAGTCTTGGATCAGGACTAATCACTTGGAGTTCCAAGAAACAAACAGTTGTAGCGCTATCTTCAACAGAGGCAGAATACATAGCAGCTACTTATGCAGGTACTCAAGCCCTATGGCTCAGGAAAATACTTGAAGAGATTGGAGAACAGCAGAGTGGTCCCACCAGAATTTACTGCGACAGCACCAGTGCCATTCAGTTGGCATACAATCCTATCCACCATAAAAGAACCAAGCATTTTGATATGAAGTATCACTTCATTCGTGATATGGTGGAACAACAAATTATAGAGCTTGAATACTGTCACACCTTGGATAACATTGCAGACATTTTCACAAAAGCAATGACAAAAGCACAATTTGTAAAGCTGAGAGACTGTGTTGTCAGTCCTCTCACCTTTAACGGGGAGAATGTTAGAGGTGTGAATAGGGTTTAGGATTAATAATAGCTATAAGCTATAGTCCTAGTGTGAATAAGGTTATTATTTAGGGGTTATTTTTATTTTTAATTTTATTTTAATTAATTCCCTTATCACTCCACGTACCACCTTATCCCTCCACTCCATCTTTCCTATCCTAACCTCTCCTCCTTTATTCTCTCTTACTCTTAACTCCTTATCCCTCCACCTTAGCCCTCCACGTCCCTTCTATCCCCTTATTCCTCCAACTTCCGCCGCCATCCTCATCTCTTCCCTTATCCCTCCGCAGCCCTTACCTATTTTCTTTCCAACCTCCACCTTCCCGACTAAAAAAAACATATTATAAATAATAGACGTTTTATTTAAGGTTGAGTTTGCTTTTGTAAAGGTTTGGAGTGTGAATAAATATATTCAGCACATTTTTTTTCTGTATTTTTTGTCTGTATCCTTCTCGAGCAGCGTGCATACAGGTTTGGTACCACATAAGCATATTGAGTCTATAACAATTATCTTTATGTTTCTATGATATTGGACAAGTTCTAGTGTGGAATTATTAAGCAGATTTAAGGCAAGTCTTAGAGAAGACTTGTGGACAGATTGATGTGAGATTTTGTGGAAGCTTACAAGGCAGATTTGAGACAAGTCTTTGAGAAGACTTGTGATCAGAGTTGATTGATTTGTTTAAACCTTGGGTTAAGATTTGGGGTAGATATATCAGAGTTGATTTGAGATTAAGTCAAGCTTTGAGTTAAGGCTTGAGTATAGAGATTGAGGACAGACTTGTGCTAGACCGAAAGATTATGTTTAATGCAAGATTAGAGGACAAATATTGAGGACAAACTTGTGCTAGACCGAAGGACTATGTTTAGTGCAAGATCAAATGATAGAGATTAAGGATAAATTTGTGCTAGATCAAAGGACCATGTTTAGTACAGATTCAAGGACAGAGTTTGGTACAGATTTGAGGACAGGTTTGTGCCAAACTAGAGACAAATATTGAGTAGATTTGTGCTAGATAGGACCATGTTTAGTGCATATTTGAGACAGATATTTGAAGGTGACAAAGTATAGAGGACAATAGTCTCTAGTGGATAGAGATCCATTAGCCAGGGTAGTGAGGATAGGTGTCTTTAGTGGATAGAGATCCATTAGCCAGAGTAGTGGGGGCAACAGTTCTTATAGAATATCACCAGTTAAAGCTTAGGATAAAGGAGTTATCCTATGGATAGATATCCACAAACTTGATTAGGGGATTGGTGTCTCCTTTGGACAGAGGTCCATAAAAAATTTAATAGGGAAAGGATTTCCAGGATATTGATTGAGAAAATTTTAGTGAAAGATTTTCTCCGTGGAGTAGCCCACATTGGGTGAACCACGTAAAATTGGTGTCTCATGTGTGTGTGATGTTTTGTGCACTACTTTGGTTTCTACTGTTGATATTGCCATTGATATATTGCATAATATTTATTGTGATAAGAAAAGTAAAAAGTGGTCTTATACTATTAACCCCCCTCTTAGTATAAGCTTGTGTTCTTCAACATCTTCCTAAATTAGAGGATTATGGTTGTAAAATGCTTATTTAAGCATACTTTTGAAATGTAAATGTTAGCTTCTCTTTAATTCCAGTTTATGATATCATCATTAAATTCCATATTAATAGGATGTATGACATTATTATTAAATAATGCCATGCCATATCTACTAACATCATCAATTTGGATGATGACTTTATAAATATCAACCAAAAGAATGGGTATATTGGGTTAAAACCTTGGACCTCAATGGTCACATGCCTTAAGTGAGGATTCTTTAATAAAGAGGATGTTCCCATTTCAATGAATACCTACCTCCTCCGTGCACCATGATCCAAGCATACATAACTTCTGCCCAATGTGCTAAATTGTGCATGTTTTCCCTCAAGCAAACTATTCTTTGGAAAATTCTATTTTTGAAATTCAAATTTTTGAAAAAAGGAGAAAAATTATATAACTTTTTTACATAGAAAACAAACACCTAGAGGCAAAATAGAAAAAAATGGTGCAGAACTAGGACCTCTCTTAAAATTTTCAAGGAATCTAAAATTATTAGTGGTTTATTCATATATATCATAATTTAACCTACACAACCATTTTGGTGAAAAAAATCAATCAATCCATCCTCTTATGCCTATACAACAAAAACATTACCATACCATTTTAACATCTTTGCCAAGTGGCTTAAAATTCTTTGCCATGCATGGAAGTTTGTTTATGACTTCACTAGTATTGAGTAGTTGTCAATAAATTTTCAAACTCTTTTTCTTTATAGTGATCATACAAACCATACTCTCATTTGTGATGCTACTAGACTTAAAACATCAAAAGAGAAAAGGAAATATATATTTTTAAATTTTTGTAAAGGCAAATGAGATTTCCAACAAACCTATTGAATCAAGGCATCATATTAACTTCTAATTAAGGTTTTGCATATCCAATCCAAGTTTCAAGAAGGATGAATGGGATTACCTATGACCTCCAAATTTAAGATGGCTCCCCATTATCCTTGCAAAAAAATCCTAAACTAGTCTAAACTAACTTGTATGAAAACAAAATGTGGAAAGAAAAATGCATGAAAAAGTAAAATATAGAAATAAATTGCTTGAATGTTTAAGAGTGTGAAAGATTTAAAGTAAATACAACTTTTACATCATAGTGAGAAAAACGTGTGTGATGAGCTCTAAAAATGCTCATATTTTTGTATAAACTTTTAATATATTATGTGGCATTATTATTATAGAAATGTATGTTTTGTGAAAATTATATATATATATTTAATAGCAAATTATGTATGTTCTATAATATGTATTTTTAAGTGAATTATGTGTAGATTCGGTGATTTTTACTACCTTTCAACATGTTTACGTCAAGGTCCCATTTGGACCTGGCACTTTCCATTTTATGATGTAAAATCAAAGGTAAAAGTAACCATAGCAAAAATAGTGATGAGCACTAATTTTAGCGCCCTACTTCTGTTTAGGTGCTTGATTACCATTTGGTGTTTGACTTTTGTTTGGTGCTCGATTTTTGTTTGGCTCCTGAATACCATTTGGCACCCGAATCCCATCTAGCGCTTGAATCCTGTCTTCCAAAGAGGCAACACCTGACTCCTATTGAAGCTAAAGTACAACACAACCCCTATTATAGGTAAAACATAATAGAGATCTCATTGATGGATGTGGATAAGGACAATGTCATAAACCAGATGTTATCTATTTTTTAGCAAATACATAAAATATTCATGTAAAATGATAAAGCATGAAATCATATGTATTTTGATCTGATAAAAACAAAATATGCTTAATCAATCTGGCAACAAATTAAATTGAGTAAATGTTTGCTTTATCGTTCCTATTTTTGCGTATTTGTTGTAATGACAAAATATAAAATAGATTTACCTCATAATGTAACAGGGTGTGACTTTACATCTTATAAATATGCAGGCCACCCCTGAGAAAAATGATCTTGAATTATCTTTGTAATTTTTCTGAAGCTGCAATATAACACAATTCATTTGAGTATTTTATCAATATCAAACTAGCATTCGATGAATGAATTAACTTGGATGAAATTTTTTGGAAGCCTAGGCCCCCTCTCAAAAGTATTCCTCCCATATTTTTCCTTGCTTTCTGTTATTTTATTTATTTCCTGTTTTCTATATTTTTTGCAAATCAATTTAGTTTTGTAGTTTTCCCCTGTTTTCTGTACTTTTCCAACAAGTGTGCATTTTTTTACTTTTATAGTTTATTTCAGTCATGTCTTTGATAACATAAAGTAGATTAATGGTTTAGATGAAGAATAAGAACACCACAACAATGCACCCTCCCAAACCATAGAATCTAGAGGACTCATCTCATTAGGAATTACAAGCATATATTGTGCAAGATATTTTCACAAGTTTACGAGTCATCCTGGTTGACAATTAAATGGAGGCAATGAAGTAAACCATAGAAATTAACCAATGTTTTGTCCAACATTTTGGTATAATTTTTGGAGAAAAGCCAATTGTAGTACCCAATTCTGAAGAAAGTGTGTATGAATTAGTTTAGGTTACTTTCTACAGAACTGTTTCATTTTAATTTTGTATGAGTCCACCAAAAAAAGAGGACCAGATGGTCATTTCCTCAAGAGCAAAAACATTATTTCTCAATAAGACTATATTTCAGTTGTGCCAAATCCTGACATTGATATCTCTCCACCACTGTCTCCACCTATGCATTGGAGTCAACATCCACTTTTTACACAAGATCCTTCTAAACCAAATTAGCAAAATCCTAAGGACGGATCAGTGGTAGGAAGAATTCAATCTGAGGAAGATTTACTGAACATTCAACGTTGGAAAGCAATTAAAGATAAAAATATTTTAAAAACTAATTTAGAAATCCTTATAGAGGATAAAAAAAATGAAGAAGAAGACGATGGCGAGAGTGGGAGCGGGAGTAGGAAGCAGGACTGGGAACAGGTTCAGAGACTGGTGCAGGTTTTTGGGTGGGAGCGGGATCGGGATCGGGCACGTCAGGGCCCGGACCCGGGCCCGCAGGGCCCTCAGCGGGCCCTGAGGAGGGCACAAAGACCGAGCAGAATGGTGGCCAGGGTGGGGACGACATCTTGGGCCCGGGCCCTCAGGCCAGCCTCGATGCGAGCGTAGGCCTAGGGAAAAAGCCTCCAGATCCTGGGTAGGGTTCTGTCCCGGGCGGGCCCAAGCCCTCCTATCAACAGATCTTGGCTGGCACCAGGGCCCATCCTCGGGCCCTGGGTCTAGGGCTTTCCCTCGAGGGCACTCACATTTCTATTCAAGAAGAGGTCTACTCCTCCTTTGTCGCTGGATCCTCTGTCTCCCTGGTTGGGAAATTCCTGGGAGGGCGACCAGACATGGAAACCATCCGTAGATGGGCGGCGTCCAAATGGAAGGTCTCCGGGCATATTCAGCTGGTTGCCCTTACCAAGGGATTCTTCATCATCAAACTAAATAACAACGATGACACCGAAAAGATCCTATCGGGTGGGCCCTAGTTTTTGGGATGCAAAAGCCTCTTCCTCAGGCGATACGGAGCTGACTTCCACCCCAGCACCCAAAGCATCAACTTCACCCCGGTCTGGGTCCGGCTCCCAGACCTTCCCTTCCACCTGTGGCACGAAGACGTCCTAAGACTTATTGCTCAGTCGATCGGGGACCTGGTGGCCTTCGACCCCGCTACCAAGGCAGGATCCCGAATGGTGCATGCCAGATTTTGCGTCAATGCAAATCTCGAATCCGAACTTCCCTCTTCTGTGACCATCTCTTCTGGGTCCTTCTTTTGGCGCCAATCCCTGATCTACAAAAATAAACCTGCTTTCTGCCCCCTCTGCTGCACTCAGGGTCACCTCCCCCACCAATGCCCTGTATCCAAAAAGGTTGATGGCCCTCTCCCCAAACTCCCTTCCCGATCAGGCCGGGCCCTGTCCCGAGGGCCCCCTCATGATGGCCTCAGATCCTAGGCCTGGACCACCAAGGAGGCCTCCCCTTCTATCCCAAAGGATTCCCAAGTGGGCCCTGGCCTGGAGGACGGTCTTCCCCAGGTTTCCCCTTCCGTTGCTCCCTCCCCTGGGTCATCTTTCGGGGCCCCGATCCTAGGTTCTCCCTCCCCGCTCGATGTGAATCCCTCCCCGTAGGCCCTTGCTGGTGCCCCCCAGGTCTGCGAGCCACCCGGGCTCCTTTCCCCGTCGGCTCCCACCTTCCCGTCTTCCTCTGTCGGGGTTCCCTCCTCCCCCCCCACCCCCGCTATCCCCCCTTGACCCCCTCTCGGCCCTCCCGGTGGTCTCTGATGGGCTTCCCCCCTTGGAGTGTGGATCCGAGAGGTCAGACGAAGAGGTTGAAGGCAGTTCTCCATCCGGGCCCGATGAAGTCAGCCCCAAGATGACCCGAAGCAGGACTTTCGCCATAGACTTTGGCAGCAAACTCAAGAGAGGTCGGCCCACCCTGGGCGACCAGCGAACAAGGATCACTGAAGATGACATAGCCAATGGCTCCCAGGACAACTCTTTTCGATGTTGTCACGAGCTTCTCCAAGACGGACGCCCTTCGACCCAAACCCCCGCCCGAGCCGGGAAGGGGGGCAAGCGACCCCACAAGGGTGTCAAATGAAGCTCATCACCTAGAATGTCAGGGGGCTCAATGGTGCCCCCAAGAAAAGGATCCTCGACCAACTCCATAGGGATCACCGCCCGTCCTTCCTCCTTCTCCAAGAAACCAAAATAGATGACGATGCTGCCCGATGAGTATCCCAAGCTACCTGGCGCAACTACGAGTCCCTGTCTACCCCTGCGGCTGGCTCTGTCGAGGGTCTGCTTTGCATGTGGGATCCTCGGTCTTACGAGGGGAGGCTCATATCATCTTCTCCCAGAATAATCAACATTCTGGTCCATTGCGTGAAGTCAAGGCGCTCGTGGATTCTGTCCAACGTCTACGCCCCTAACAACCCTATTGAGAAAGCGGGCTTATGGAAGGAAATCAGCTCGATGAGAGAGGCCTTTGCCCCCCTTCCCTGGATCCTGGCAGGGGACTTCAATAGTCCCCTGTTCCTTTTTGACAAAAGTGGGGGCTCAACGGCTCCGGGAAAAAGCATGGGGGACTTTGGCGCCTTTACCGTCCTCAACGAGCTCATGGACGTCAGCCTGAAAGGAGCCAGGTTCACCTGGTCAAACAGAAGAGTGGGAGCAAGTCATATCCAGGTCAGGTTGGATAGAGTGTTCCTATCCAAGGAAGCCCTTCCCCTGTTTGTTGATGCAACCTTGTTGGCCCTCCCTAAAATCGGGTCTGACCATAGCCCCCTCCTCCTCGAAACCGATCATCGCTCCTCCCCCAAGCGGCCCTTCCGGTTCGAGTCCATGTGGCTGCATCATCCCAACTTCAGGGCCCAGGTAGGCCATTGGTGGGCTCCCCCAGTCCCTGGGTGCCCCATTGAACAAGTCTACCACAAGCTGAGATGCCTCAAAGAGCAACTCAAGGTATGGAATAGAGAGGTGTTCGGTAACATCTTTGAAAACAAAGCGACAGTTAAGAAAAAACTCGAAGACCTTGAGCTCAGATTTTAGACAGGCTCCCAAGACCCGGGGATCAGGGAAGAGGAACGCCTAGCCCTCAACGAGTATCATAACATCCTGGCCAGGGAAGAAACATTTTGGAGGCAGAATTCGAGAGCCCTGTGGCTCCAAGATGGTGATGCTAACACGAAGTTCTTCCACACGATGACTCTCAAGAATAGGGGCTCTAACAGAATTGCTGAGTTGGTGGGCAGTGACGATAGAATTATCAAGGAAGAAGAGGACATTCAGACTGAAGCCACCAACTTCTTCCAGGAGCTCCTTGGCGATAGCCCCCCATGTCCTCAGAAGTGGCAGACTCCCTTCTGGAACATATCCCTACTTCAGTCTCGGCCATGGCAAATGAGATGCTTGTGTAGCCCCTGTCTGACTCTAAAATCCATGCTGCCACCTTTTCCATGAAGGCTGAGGTGGCCCCGGGCCCGGATGGGTTTCCCCCCATTTCTTCCAATCCTTTTGGGACATCGTTGGGCAAGAAGTGTGTGCTGCCATCCGAGACCTCCAGACTGCCAGCTCCATCCCTAGAGGTATTAACTCCACCTTCATTGCCTTGATCCCCAAGTCCCAGGCAGCCAGATCCCTCTCAGATTTTTGCCCCATTAGCTTGTGCAATGTCCTGTACAAAATCTTGACTAAATCCATGGCCTCCCGCCTCAAGGATATCCTTCCCCTGATCATTGCCCCCTGCCAGGGAAGTTCGGTCAAAGGCAGACTGATCACAGACGGAGTTATTATCATGCACGAGGCCATCCACTCGGCCTTCCTTTCCAAAAAGGCCTCCTTTCTGCTCAAGCTGGATATGAACAAGGCCTTTGATAGAGTCGACTGGGAGTTCCTTTCCAAGGTCCTCCTTAAGTTCGGGTTCCACCCCTCCTGGGTCAGGCTCATCAGCAACTGTGTGTCCTCCCCCTGGTTCTCTATCCTCATCAACGGATCCCCTGTCGGGTTCTTCCCCAGTTCTAGAGGCCTTCGACAAGGTGACCCCCTGTCCCCGATCCTCTTCATTATCCTGGCTGAGGCCCTGGGATGTACCATCTCGAGTGTTGTTTCCCGTAGACTCATTTCGGGCATCAGGCCTACGTCGGGCCTACCCCCTGTGTCCCATCAGCAGTTCGTGGACGACACCATCCTCGCCACCTCAGCTTCGATCCCTCAAGCCAAGGCCCTCAAGAAAATCTTGACCCTGTACGAGGAGGCGGCCGGGAAAAAAATTAACCTCCAAAAAAGCAAGATCTTCTTCATCCATACACCCTTGGCTAGGCAAATCAGAATTGGGCGGATTCTGGGTTGTACCCCCAGTTCCCTTCCCTCCTCTTACCTCGGGCTTCCCCTATTTATAGGTGCATCCTCCAAGGCCCTGTGGGGCGGGATGATAGAGCGGATTCAGAGGAAGCTGGCCCCCTGGAAAGGCCACCTCCTCTCTCAGGCTGGCAGAGCCACCCTCTTGGCGACGGTCCTTCAAAGTATTTCGATATATTTCATGTCAGTCTTCAGAATCCTGGCCTCCATTGCAGCCCACATCGAACAAATTTAGAAACGCTTTCTCTGGTCGGGTAGCGAAGATAAGAAGAGGATTCCCCTAGTCTCCTGGCCCCTTGCCACCCCAAAGGCGAGGGAGGGATCGGTCTCAGGCGGGTGACCCTCATGAACAAGGCCCTCCTGGCCAAGCACGCCTGGAAGGTGTTCACCAACGCCCCTGATGAGTGGGTCAGCATCGTGCATAGGAAATACTACCATCATCACCCCTTCCTCAGTGAATCCCAGCCTCGAGATGGATCAGCCTTCTGGAAATCCCTGATCTACACCAAAGACATTATTCGAAAAGGGACCAGATGGATCCTCGGGGACGGAGCCAAGATCGATTTTTGGGAAGACAGGTGGATCCATGATGAGGCCCTGACTACTGACAGAGATCTCCTCATCCTCAAACCAGGGCTGGCAGATAGAGGGCCCAGAGTTTTGGCCTATCTTTCCCAGAACCAGGGGCGGGTTACTTGGAAACCCATCCTGAACCCCAGGCACCCGCTTCAAGCCTCCAGGCTTCAGCGCCTCCTCAAGGTGACTGTTATTCCATCCTCCAGAGGAGATGATAGATGTGTTTGGCATGGCACTCCCAGTGGTGTCTTTTCTATCAAATCTGCCTACAACCTTCAAAGAGTCCCTGACGAGGCCCCCTTTCCAGCCCGACAGGTGTGGGCCAAGAAGTTGATCCCCAAAATCAGCCACTTCATCTGGGCGGCCATCCAAAACAAGATCCTGACTATCGAGAACCTGATCAGGAGGGGCTTCCAGATCCCGAACAGATGCTTCCTCTACTGTGCTGCCTGGGAGTCCACTAATCACCTCTTTATCAGATGTCCCTTCTCTTCTGAAGTCCTGGGCCTCATCCTTTCCCAATTCTCTATTCAGTGGGTGGCCCCCAACTCCATCTCTGACCTCCTGTCTCAGTGGCCCAACCCCTTTGCCCATCCTTTCATCCGCTTCCTCTGGGGCTCCTGCCTTCCTCATCTACTTTGGCAACTCTGGCTTGAGCGCAACAACAGAGCCTTCTCCTCCTCGACCCGTTCCCCCTAGTGGATAGCGACCAAGGTGGTGTCCTTCACCCTTGAGAATTCTCATTCCATCCCCTTGATCGAGGTGCCTCGACGGCTGGGCGAGGCCACCCTCCTATCCTCCCTCGGAGTTCAGCTTCCCCCCTGGTCCCCCTCTCGCCCCCTCCTGTCGTTCTATGACGAGGTGGACTGCCCCCTCGAATGGGTCAAACTTAACTTTGATGGAGCTTCTAAAGGGAATCCTGGGCCCTCTGGAGTGGGCGGGGTCATCAGAGACTGTCACGGGGCCCTGATCGTGGCGTACGCTGCACCGCTTGGCATCCAGACTAACAACTTCACCAAAGCAACAGCTCTCCTCAGTGGGTTGACCGCCCTCAAGGAGTCCACCTCAAAAGTCATCATTGAGGGTGATTCCCAAGTTATTATCAAAGCCGCCCGCAGCCTGTGAAACTGCTCTTGGCGCATTCACAACTCCATCCGAGAAGTCCTCACCATTCTCCAAGGACTCCCCGACCATGCCTTTCGGCATGTGTACAGAGAAGGCAACAGGGCTACCGATTTCATGGCAAATCAAGCCATCTCAGCTGAAGACTTCACCACCTGGACCATGAACTTCCCTGAAGCTCTGGTCCAAATAGCTTCGCAAGACTATCCTAGCAACGATGAGGGCCCTGGTGCTTAGCCCACCCCGAGTCGGGGCCCCAAAGTTTCGCTGTAGCACCCCTCAGTGGCCAGGGGAATCACCTGTCTGCTCCGCCATGTCGACTAGCCCCTGTCCTCCTCTTGCTCGTGAGGCGGGCATCAAGATCCCCCTCATGGTGCCAAGTGTCATCGGCCACGTCAGACGATCGGGTCATCCCGACCTGGGTTTGCGAAGCTCCACTGGCAGATTTGGCAAGTCCAAGTCAGAGTGCGCGTCGGCCCATTCCGACCTTCCCACCTTGGAAGCCATGCCATCGAATTCCCATGCTGCATCAGTTCACCCATGGCTCTATCCCATGAGGTCCCCTCAAGTTGATCCCCCACTCAGATTGCACCATCTGGAGCGCTGGCATTGGCCCTTCTCCCCTGCCCCGCATGGCAGCCGTCAACCGCGCCCCCTCAGCCCCTCCCACCTCGCGTCGCCCCCTGCCCCTAGCGCTCCTTCCCGACGTCGGTGGCCCTTCCCCTCCTCCGTGCCCCCTGCAAGTTTTTAAACCTGTCGCACGTAGAGCTCTCCTGCATTCTTGTCTGCTTCCCCCTCCCCCTGTCCCCGCGTCTCTGGTCAGGCCATCCCTATTTCCCCTGCCCCTGGGCTGTCAGTTCGCTCCTCATGGCTGCCAAAGCCGTCTTCCTCGAGCCTTCCTCGCTTGAATTGAGCGAGTCGGCCAGACTATTTTCCAATGCCAAGAAGTATACCCCTTTCTTCAGCAAATTCGTAGGGGCCGACGAAGATATTACCCAAAGTTTTTTGGATACCTGGCATGATGGTGAGGTCCAAGTGAAGGGTATCCACTTCAAAGTGACCAAAGAGTTTTTGACGGAGGTTATAGGCCTGCATCATGAGGAGAAAGGCAGAGTCGTCAGACGGGATAAGCACAATTGGGAGGAGGAGTTGTCCCGCTTCTCGAAGCAGCAGTGGGATAAGGCAAATATTTTTTGCACCAATCTCCCGGCCCCCTTCGATGAGGCCATCATCTCGATGATGCAGTACATCACCTACGATGATCCGGACCAGTGGCTGTATAGTTTCCACCTTAGCTACTTCAACCACCTCCGTGGAGCCACGCTGGTCAGCACCCCTCGGTTCCTTCTGTACTCCTTGAGTCTTTCCATCGATCGAGCTCGTAGGAGCCACTCCCGGCCCTCTCACCAAGGCCTCATGGTTGTCCTGTATAGGCATGCCCTAGCTAACCAGCCGTAGCTCCACTGCATCCCTCCCCTATCCACTGTCCCCCCTGAAGCGGCTCACTCCCTCGGTGCTTCTCCTGCAGCCTCTAAATCCAAGGAGTCCCCCTCCCCCGAAGGCTCCCCTTCCTCGAAGCGGCGCAGGCCCACCCAAAAGTGTCGAACTCCAGCCCAGGGCCCAGGCGGGGCCCCGCCTCCTGGTGCCAGTCGTAAAGGCCCACCCCCAAGCAGCAGCAGGGCTACTGGCAGCACCAAAAAGGCCAAGGTGGAGGCCCCGGAGCCCACCGAAGTCAGCTCTGACTCCGATAGCAGGCTGCAGAACTTGGCAATCAGGGCCCTTCTTGACACTACGATTGGCTCCCTGACCGCGTCCGCCAAAGCGGCTTCCTCAGCGGCCAATGCCCTGGCCGAACTCCGACGTAGGCTGGGCGATGGCCCTGATAGGGAGTGGAGCTGATCTGACAGGGTGGGCCCCGTCCAGGCCAGGCCCGGCTGCAGGGCCTCCCGGAGTGACGACGTTCAGTTTTTGCGATCTTGGCATTTGTCGTTTTATGGCTTTTCCTTGTTTTGGTGGCCACAGGCCAAATTTTGTTGTTCTGTTTCTTAGTTGGCCTGATTTTTTTGTAGGCACCAGGGCCCTGGGCCCCGGACCGTTGCCCAAGGGCGCAGCCCCAATTTTTAATCTTAATTTCAGCCTCGGCTTTCTATGTAACTAAGGTTTTGGGATCCTTCTTTAAAAAAACCCACTGTAAATATATTGCTACTTATCAAAAAAAAAAAATGAAGAAGAGATATCCAGAAGCAATAGGTGTTGAAACCCTATATTCAGAAAATATGGCTGAAGTAGAAGAGACATCCACTAGTTTTAACTTCCCAATCGAGGAGGCAAGAGGAGATACAAAGATGAAACATATCTCTCCTACCCACCTTCCAATATTTAGAGGATTTCAAACAGAATATCTTGACCTATTTATTTTCAATTTTGACGTACTATGCAGGTCAGTAGATTATAAAATTGATGCTCAAAAATTAAAATTGTTCCCCTCAACTCTAGATGATTCAGCCCTACGTTGGTTCATCAGTTGGAAAAAAAAAGAGCACTACCAGGAAGAAAGAAAAAAAATCTTCCTAGACCAGTATCAAGATGTTGGTAGGGCATGAGACCACAGAGAAGAAGTCATGGATATGACATAGAAGGAAGGTGAGTCATTAGAATAATATTGGGATAGATTTAGTTTTAACCTGCAAAGATCTCCCCATGCAAAACTAGGTGATAGGTCCTTAAGAAGTATTTTTTTGAAAGGACTTACTAATGAATCTCTTGAAGCACTAAACATGATTTCTGGAGGAGACATTTATCAACATCAAATGTCTGATATCCGATAGTTATGCCAAAACTATTCAAGAAGGAAGGGTAAATTAACCTCTAGAAATATCAAACAATCAGCCACAATCACCAAAATAGAGATAGGAAATATGCTAGAAGACCTCAAGAGTGAGATGTTGTCATCTCTTGCACTTCAAATGGACACTCTTCTACTTTAGAGAAAGAAGTAGGAGAATGAGGCAGCATTAGCCTATTTTTGTCCTAAATGTAGAGGAAAGCACCCCAAAAATGAATGTCCAAAGAACAAAGTTAGAGTATGCGTTGTGTGTCAAAAATATCATAAGACAAAATTGTGCCCGCAATTACCAAAATCTAGAGAATATCCTGAAGTAACAGAAGCATACTTCATGGGAAATAGGAGAAACTGGCAACAGTCTCCTATGGGAAACAACATGCCAACAGGAATGCCATCCTATGGGGGAAATAATTATCAGAACCAAGGTCAAGTTCAACCACCCAATATGGGTTGGTGGGGATAACAACCTTGGGCACATACCCCCAAGGAGCAAATCCTTATAATCCTTACCCATGGATGCCATATCAACAACCTGTACCATAGTGGAGAAATCATAATGCTTGGAGCCCAACTCCACAACATGCAACACAAGTCCCACTACAACAGAGTTTACCAGCTTCCCCTGCTTTGAGACCTGCTCAACTTTTGGCACAACCCATGTCTAATCCAAACAACAAAACACAACCAACATACCAAATGGAAAATGAGATGTACCCCATGTATAATATCAAAGTAGATTGTAGTCCTGTACAATTGAGGTTAGGTAAATAGGTAGGTGTAGAAATAGCTCCTTTGTTAGAAGAGGAGGAAAAAATAGATTTAGAAAAAGAGGAATCACCTCTTATAGAGGAAGTAGAAGATGAACCAGTAGCTGTAAATACTAGAGAAGAGGTTCCACCTTTTCCAAAAAGGTTGCAGGAACCCATAAAGCCAATACAACCAGAATTTGACATTCTTTCTAGTCTAAAAAATTTGATAGTCACAATCCCTCTTTTTCAAGCCATAAGAGACATTCCAATCTATACAAAGGCCATAAGAGAATTGTGTCTGAGAAAACCAGGAAGAAAACTAGCAAAGGCAATCAATTTGGTAGGTCAGTTAGCTGATCTTATGCTGGGAAACACCTACAACCAAAAATATTTAGACCCAAGAAGCCCTATTTTAACTATAAAAATTGGAGGCTATGTCTTACCCAACACATTAGTAGATTTGGGGGCTGCCATTAATGTCATGCCCAAGGATACCATGTAGAAACTTAGACTAACCAATCTAAAGCCAACCAAAACTATCCTTTAGTTGGTTGATAGGTCTACAGTGCTCCTTGAGGGAATGCTGGAAGACATAATAGTCACAATGGATGCATGGGAATACCCAATAGATTTTCTAGTGTTACAATCCAAGTTTGAGTTGGGTGGTTATCCACTCATCTTAGGTAGACCTTGGTTGGCAACAATTGATGCCTACATAAGTTGTAGGAATGGACAAATGACCATTTCTAATGGTCAAAATGTGAAAAATCTGATTATCCATCCACCTGCACAATCTGTAGACTTGTTGGGAGAACATGATCGTGAAAACCAGAATATTGGTGATTTATCAATGATTCAATCCATCATGGCATTTTATGAGTTGAAGGATGAGAGTGATGAGGAAAGAGTTATATCAAAAATTTTCCAAGGGGAATCCTCCTGTCCTCCTCTAGAGCTACCACTTGTTGGAGGTAAAAATCACCATATCAAACAAATTGAGGTTGCACCTGGGAGGGTATTGAATATAGATGATGAGTTGACATTTGATCAGTAGATCAAACTAAAAGAAATATTAGTCAAACATCAACATGCTTTTGCTTGGGAGTATTCAGACATGAGAGGAATTGCTCTAAAACCTGTACTCATCGCATATATCTGGAAGAACAAATAAAACCGATAAGACAACCACAACGTAGGATGAATCCAACTATGAAGGAGATTGTTAAAGCTGAATTATAGAAACTCCTAATAGTTGGGTTTATCTACCCTATCTCTGATAGTGAGTGGGTATCACCTTTGGTGGTGGTGCCCAAGAAAAATGGAAAGTGGTGTATCTGTGTTGACTACAGATTGCTCAACAAGGCAACAAAGAAAGACCACTTCCCCTTACCTTTCATAGATCAGGTCCTTGATACCTTAGTAGGAAAGAAATACTTTTCTTTCCTAGATGGGTTTAGTGGATACAATCAGATTCAGATTGGGGAAGAGGATCAAGATAAGACCACGTTCACTTGTCCATGGGGAACCTTCGCTTACCGAGTTTTACCCTTTGGTTTGTGCAATGCACCTACCACATTTCAAAGGGCAGTATTGAGCATCTTCTCTGATATGATTGGAGAAACTATGGAGGTATATATGGATGATTTCACCATTTATGGTGAGACTTTTGATGAAGCCACAAAAAATTTGGAAAGAACACTTCAACGGTGTGAGGAAACTAATCTGTCCCTGAGTAATGAAAAATATTTTATGTTAATGCAGGAGGGAATAGTATTGGGACATCATATTTCTGCAGATGGGATAAAAGTAGATAAAAATAAGATAGAGGTAATCCAAAATCTGCCCACTCCCAAAACTCAGAAAGATATCCAAAGTTTCCTTGGCTCAGCTGGTTACTATAGGAGGTTTATAGTAGACTTTAGCAAAATTGCTAAACCCCTAAGCACATTGTTATCAAACGATGTAGAGTTTGTCTAGACAGATGAATGTGAACAGGCATTTAACACTTTGAAAGAAAAACTGACCACTGCTCCAGTATTGAGAGGTCCAAATTGGACCATTCCCTTTCACATATATGTGGATGCATCCAATAATGTGATAGGGTCAGTACTGGGATAGAAGGATGGTGATGAATTCTATGCCATTTATTATGTCAATAAACATATTACAGGTGTTGAGTTTAATTATACTATCATAGAAAAGGAATTTCTTGTAGTCATACATGCTCTTAACAAATTTTACCACTATATTATAGGTTATCAGGTTTTTGTGCATACTGATCATTCAACCATCAGGTACCTGACAAACAAACCTAGAATTAGTGGTAGAATTATCATATGGTTGTTACTTCTATAGGAATTTGATGTGACAATTGTAGACAAACCAGGTAAGGACAATGTGGTTGCAGATTTTCTTTCTAGATTGACACCACCAGATCATACAACCATAGAAGATCAGTTTCCAGATGAGCATTTGTTTGCTCTAAATGAATAGATACCATGGTACGTAGATATGGCTAATTATTTAGCCACTAGTAAAGTATCCCCTACACTTTCACCATGTGAGAAACAAACATTAATAGAGAAAAGTGCAGACTTCTCATGGATTGAGGGATGCCTGTTTAAAATAGGGCCTGATCAAATCATGAGAAGATGTGTTGTTGATAATGAGATTATAGAAATACTGAAAGCTTACCATAATGAACCTTGTGGTGGCCATTTTGTAGGAAAAAGAACTGCATTCAAAGTATTGTAGGCTGGATACTTCTGGCCTTCACTATTTAAAGATGCAGCCAAACACGTGAGCCAATGTGATCAGTGTTAGAGGATGGGTAGACCAACTCTTAGAGATGAAATGCCACTCCAACCACATGTGCACATTGAGCCATTTGACAAATGGGGGATGGATTTTGTAGGACCCATTAATCCATAGTCAGTAGGTAAGAGATATATCTTAGTTTACACTGACTATGTGACCAAGTGGGTTGAAGTGCAGGCATTACATGATTCTAAAGAGAAGACTATAGTAGATTTCCTATTTTCATCTATATTTACAAGATTTGGGGTTCCAAGGGAGATCACTACTGATCAAGGGCCTCAATTTACTTCAAATTTGATTCAAGAAATAATGTAGTAGTACAAAATCAGGCACAACAAAACCACTCCTTACCATCCACAGGAAAATGGGCAAGTAGAGGTCACCAACCATGAATTGGAGAACATTCTCACAAATATGGTACAACAACATAGGAAATATTGGGCCATAAGATTACTAGAAGTAGTGTGGGCTTACAGAACCACCTGGAAAACTACCACTGGTTTTACACCATTCCAGTTAGTATATGGGAAGAATGCTATGATGCCCATAGAGTTTGAAATTAAGACTCTCAGAACTATAGTAGATTTAGATTTGAATCTGGATGAGGCACAAAAGGAATGGATTCAATAGCTTAACTAGTTGGATGAATACCAACGTGATGCTCTACATCGAATAGAGGTCATCCAAAAATAAAGGGCTAGGTGGCATGATCATCACACCAGGCCAAAGCAGTTCAAAGTGGGAGAATGGGCATTATTGTATGACTCTCAATTCTAGGAAAGGAAAGGAAAACTCATGCAATGTTGGATGGGGCCATATGAAGTGATTGAAATCATCAACAATGGAGTTGTGCAAGTCAGAACAATTGACGATAACAACATCACATTAATAGTCAATGGTCACCGACTGCGGCCATATCATGTGTCTGAGACTTATATGATGAAGTCCAATATTAGGCATGGGGGAGACCCCATTTGATTCCATTTTTAAAATTTATTAGTAATATGTGGACACATGTTTGTCCACATGATCCAAAAACAATTTATTCTTTTATAAGTCCTGCATTTTTCTTTCTTTAGTTGTGTTTTTGTTTTGTAGGAATGATGCCCTGAGTGCAATCTTTAGGTAGCCTGGGGAACCTAGGCCTAATGGGCATAGGATCCATGAACTTGTGCATTTCCAATTTTCTAGGAGATTTAATTTTGGTAGAAGTAGCTTATCCCCATCTGAAGGGGGATACCACATCTGAATGCATGTGTGGGTATTTTTGGTTTTCATGGAGAAAAATGCCCAAGTGTTAGTTCAGATAGTAGATGTTGATTTTGTCCTTCAAAAAAGAATGCCAAAAGTCTGATCAATCGAAGGTGCACACTTGTGGATACATCAACAAACATTGAAATAAAGGAGTGCTTGCCGTCTATTTTCTATAGAGTGAAGGTGTTTGATTCCTATTTTTTGAAGAGGAAGGTACCTAAATCTAATTTTTACAGTGGAAAGGTGCCCAACTCCTATATTTTGGGGAAAGGTGCTCGACTCCCATATTTTAAAAAAATAAGCATCTGACTCCCATATATCGACGGACAAATGTCTGATTCCTATTTTTCCAAGGAAGTGACTCCCAACTTTCATTTTTTGGGAGAATGACACCTAATTTCATTTAAAAAAATACTTTCTATTTTAAGTATGATGCTCGATTACCAGCAAAAAGGTGCATGCTTTTTATTTTAAGTACGATGCCCGATTGCTAACAAAATATGCCTGCTTTTTGTTCTAACAAGCGCTTGTATGTCGTGAATTGGAAGAAGGACCCGATTTCCATATAAAAAGGTGTTTGCTTTCTATTCTAATAGGTGTTTGTATCTTGTATGAATAAATCTTCAGCATTGGGAAGTGGCCCGAGCCACATCAACATTTCATTCACATGCATAAAGTCAAAATTCTCATGGATACAATTATTTTAATTTTATGTTAGAAATTTAGGCATGTTCCAAGGTCATTAGCAAACAATTTCCAAGGGAGGGATGTGTGTCATCTCGTGAAGACATATTACTTTAATATTTTATTTGAATTTTTGTAGGAAACCTCAAATGAATAAATTGCAACAACCGAGGACCATTAGGGCGAAGAAAAACTTTGTCACATGGGAAATGCGCACATCATTCTTTATTCTAGTACACATGGTCATCATAAGACAACCAATACGAGTGCACCACGAGCATCTACATATCATACATGCATGAAACATAATATAGGTATGTACTTAATTTTTTGTTTTGTATATATATAGTTTTCATAGAAATATATTTCTATAAAAATAGTGCCGACATGATCCCCATTAAATTATCCATTCAACCATTTTACCCCATTTGGCATTTTTTTAACGTGTCAATACTCTATTGGGAGGACACTCATGGTCATCATCCACTAAAAATCTAGCACATGCCTTAATAAAATCTTGCATGGATAACTATAATTATTTCTAATTATGGCAATGGAGCACCTGTGTTCATGGATGCAGTCGATTTAAAGCCATGTATTAGAAAAAATCTATGCAAGAAAATAATAGAGTTGTAGATGATAAAATCTAGAGAGTGATAAATTGTTGCAGATAAAACCCAGATCCAAGGAAAAATAAAATTCACTATGGGGGAAATTTCCAGAAGGAAGCCTTAACCTTTACTAGATGCTATTTGAGGAAGGTGGTAGGGAGAATAATATGGACATAGGAATAGCCAGGTTTAGGAGCCGGACCTAGTCAACCAACTCAGCATAGTAAGCGCCTGAAAATGCCGTAGCAGGAAGTTGACACCCCCAAGGCATAGAAGAGTTGAAAGACAAGGGATACAGAAAAGGCCAAGGCCACAACCAAGTAGAGGAAGGAGAGAAACAAAGCCTATTGGAAGGTCATTGTTGAAACTAGCAATTATCAGCATCAGGTGGTACAACGACATGCCAAACCTTAGGCATGGGGGAATGATGAGCACTAAAAATGCTCATATTTTTGTATAAACTTTTAATATATTATGTGACATTATTATTATAGAAATGTATGTTTTTTGTGAAAATAATATATATTTAATAACAAATTATGTATGTTCTCTAATATGTGTTTTTAAGTGAATTGTGTGTAGATTCAATAATTTTTATTGCCTTACAACGTGTTTACGTCAAGGTCTCATTTGGACCTGGCACTTTTTGTTTTATGGTAGAAAATCAAAGGTAAAAGTAACCGTAGTAAAAATAGTGATGAGTGCTAAATTTGGTGCCTAACTTTCATTTAGACACCTAACTCCCGTTTTACGGTTGACTTCTATTTGGTGCCCGACTTTTGTTTGGTGCTTGAATCTCGTTTGGTGCCCAACTCCCATTTGGCACCCGACTCCTATCTTCCAAAGAGGCGACTCCTGAATCCCGTTGAAGCAAAAGTACAACACAACCCTTATTGTCAGCAAAATAGAATAAATATCTCATCGATGGATACGAATGAAGGACAATATCATAAACTAGATGTCATCTATTTTTTAGCAAATACATAAAATATCCATGTAAACCGATAAAGCATGAAATCAAATGCATTCTCTTATGATAAAAATAGAATAAAATAAAAAAACCGCATTTTGGCCCAGACCAAAAGTTTGTAGATCATTTTTTTGAATAAATTTTTACCTTTTTACTCAAAAAAAATAGAATACGCTTAATCAATCTGGCAACAGATAAATTTAGTGAGTGTTTGCTTTATCGTTCCTATTT
This sequence comes from Wollemia nobilis, assembly GCA_028583015.1. Taxonomy (NCBI): domain Eukaryota; kingdom Viridiplantae; phylum Streptophyta; class Pinopsida; order Araucariales; family Araucariaceae; genus Wollemia; species Wollemia nobilis. The sequence goes on from JAQPPZ010007914.1 coordinate 716,759, forward strand.
CTACGTATTTGTTGTAATGATAAAATCTGAAATAGATTTTCCTTAGAATGTAATAGGGTGTGGCTGCACATCTTATAAATATGTAGGCCACCCCTGAGAAAAATGATCCTGAATTATCTCTATAATTTTTCTGAAGCTACAATATAACACAATTCATTTGAGTATTTTATCAATCTCAAACTAGCATTCGATGAATGAATTGATCTAGGTAGAATCTACTGGAATCCTAGGCCCACTCTCAATAGTATTCCTCCCACATTTTTCCTTGCTTTCTATTATTTTATTTATTTCCTATTTTCTATGTTTTTTGTAAATTAGTTTAGTTATATAGCTTTCCCCTATTTTATGTACTTTTCTAGCAAGTGTGCATATTTATTTACTTTTCTAGTTTATTTTAGTCATGTCTTTGATAATATAAAGTAGATTAATGGTTTGGATAAAGAACAAGAACTCCACCACAACAACACACCCTCCCAAACCATAGAATCTGGAGGACTCATCTCATTAAGAATTACAAGTATATATTGGGCAGAACCTTTTCACAAGTTTACGAGCTGTCCCAGGTTGACAATTAAATGGAGGTAATGAATTAAACCATAGAAATTAACAAATGTTTTGTCCAATAGTGTGATCAATAAACACATGAGAACTTGAATAACTTCAATGTCCATCCATTCATTTGATTATGAAATTGATAAGTGAATGACAAGATGATTTAGAAGGACCATGCCATAATTATCGTGCACTTGACAAACTACAAGAACTATATCTCTAATGGAATGCCCAAGGGATTACCAATTTATATCATGAGTATAAAGAAAAATTGGGTTTCACAAAGTGTATCTCTAAATTCTCTTGGCTAAAATATGGTTACAATGATGGTTCTAGGGCCCTATTTATAGTAAAGTTTATCCCTAAGTTACTTGGGATGAGAAATAATTACTCCTAGTAAAAGTAAATATTTAGGGGTAACTTTAGCAAAATGTTGCACCACCAAATGTTACATACCTTCAATTATACCTCTAATAGTTTTATAAGACTTTTAAAATGACTTAGTGTGCCACTAAATACCAAAATGTTGCTTTCCAAAATATTTTCCTTGGGATTTGTACCTTTAATATACCCTTGTGATTGTTCTAATGATTCACTTTAGTCTAGAAAGTAAATCACTTATATTTTTCATGTGAATCACTTGCATTTATAGGAATATTGGTCACTTTTATTGAATGGATCACTCCCCCAAGCCAATTGATCCCTTTTAGCAAGTGAATATCTTTTTGGAGTAAATCAGCTAGTTTTTATGAGCAAATTCATTATTGTTTGTACTTAGTTAAAATATTAGAATTTTAGGATGCTTCTATTGTTTCATCTCTAAAGTTGTATTCACCATAAAAAATTGCAAAGTTAATTCTAAGGTACTATATTTATTGTGACTTCATGGGATGTCAAGCTTGATCGACATAAGATCCTAGATCTTACATTTATCCTTGGGCATGAAGCCTACAAAACTAGGACCTTTGCAATAACACTCTCAAAACTATTGTTTATTCTTATCCAATATTTTATTATAGTGTTGTGGCTGCTCCACAACACACCCCAAAATTGGGGACCCCCTTTTTTGCACACTTTCCAAGAAGATTGCAGTGGCCCAGATGTTAAAAAGACAAAGAAAAGCAAGAAATGAAAAGTTGTCGCGATATCGTGACATGTTGCTCCGTCATGACCAAAAATGAAAAGTTGTCGCGATATCGCGACATGTTGCTCCGTCGCGACCAAAAATGAAAAGTTGTCGCGATATCGCGACATGTTGCTCCGTCGCGACCAAAAATGAAAAGTTGTCATGATATCGCGACATGTTGCTCCGTCGCGGCCAGAAATGAAAAGTTGTCGCGATATCGTGACATGTTGCTCCGTCGCGGCCAAAAATGAAAAGTTGTCGCGATATCGTGACATGTCGCATTTTCGCAGCTAAGAGCAACAGAATATAGCATGTTCAAAAAATGTCGTGATATCGTGACATGTTATGTCTGGTCAGTGGGATGCAAAAGTGTCATGATATCGCGACCCCGAAATAAAAATAAAGGTGTCGCGATTTCGTGACATGTGTTGTTCGCGGAGAAAAAAGATGATGAGAAATGTCGCGATTTCGTGACATGTCATGAAATCGTGGTCAAAGTAGTCAAACAGGGTAAAGTTCAAAAATTGTCGCGATATCGCGACATGTCAGCTTTCGCAGGCGACAAATGGAAAAAGTTGTCAACGATATCGCGACATGTCATGAAATCGCGGTCAAAGGAAAAAAGAAAAGGAAAGTTGTCGCGATATCGCGACATGTCAGTTTCGCGACCCGAAGATGAAATGAAGCGCAAGAGGCAAAAATGTCGCGATATCGCGACATGTCATGATATCGCTATCATGGAGGAGAGAGACAAGGCAAGGAGAAAAAATGTCACGATATCGCGACATGTCGACGTTTCGCGACAGGAAAGTGAGGAAGGAACAAATGAAAGAAAGTGTTGCGAAATCGATGATAGGTTACGTTCTTCGCGATCTATCGAGAGGTAAAGATAGAAAGGATGTCGCGAAATCGTGACATGTCTCATTTTCTGACTGCACAACTACGCAAGCTAAGCAAGGGAAATAGTGCGATATCATGAGCGAGTTTGACGAGCAACGCAAAGTGGATATAAAAGAAAAGTGTCATGATTTCACGACAGAAATCAAGAAGATGATGCAGAATGAAAAGGTGTCGCGATTTCGCGACATGTCACGTTTTCGCGGCTAAGTGCAAGAGACCAAAAAAACCCAAATGAAAAACGTCACGATTTCGCGACAAGTTGCATCTCACGCCCATCTCCCAAACACTCGCGATTTCACGACAGGTTGCATCTGCACGGCCCGGTGATAAAAAATGTCGCGATATCGCGACATGTCTCATTTTCGCGATGCAAGAAGAATAACAAGGCTGGTGATAGAAAAATGTCGCGATATCGTGACATGTCTCATTTTCAAGAAGAATAACAAGGCTGCTAATAGAAAAATGTCACGATATCGCGACATGTCTCATTTTTGCGGTACAAGAAGAATAACAAAGTTGCATGGTATAAAACATCGCGATATCGCGACATGCTATATTTTGTTGTGATTCATGAAGGGCCATTACAGAATGTGCAGGGAAGTGTTGCACGTGTCACAGAGGCGTAGGGGTTATGATAACGCTTCAGGATCGACGGTTACAGTTCATAGAGAAGACCGAACGTTTCACGACCGAGCAGAAAGCCAGAATAATGAAGGAGCGGGAGACGAAACGAATCGATCTGGAAGATGAAACGAAGCGTCACAAGGCGAAGCAGAGAGCCGTAGCAAAAATTTTAAAGGCACAAGCGAAGATAGGCACAGAGGTCGAAAACCGCTACGAGCAGAGTTGCAGAGCCGAAGGCGAGAAGCCATTCTGGGCCTGCTTTGGAGTGTTTTTCTTCCACTTTTTCTGGTTTTGAGAAAACTAGAGATTCTGCTATTGTAAAATGACATATTTTTAATGCAGAAGTGTTCAAAAATTTGCATCTTGTTGGCAAGAAAGGAGTTATTCTCTGCATGCAAGATTGAATGTTTATCTTTCCCCTTTTCGATTTTTAGGCTTATAGATGGAGTTTAATGCAAGTTGTCTTGGTTGCTTCATGCGAATGTCTAAATCTGAAAACCATAGTTAAAACCCTAGAAACCAGCACTTAGCTTATCTGGATTGTGCATGTTTGCAGGTTCAATAGGTTAGGTTGTATGCATGAAAACCTCATTATCTTCGGTTTTGTGGAATAGGATAGCATCATACCGAATGCATTTTATTTTCTTTTTTTTCATTTCATTTTCATTCTTCGCATTTTTTTATTTTCTTTTATTTTCAAAATTTAACTTTTCAAGGCATTAAAATGAACATCTACAAAATATCAAAATCTAAGAAAAAATGAACAATCACTAAAGTTTCATGATGAAATAAACCAACATTGCCCCTTGTTTACGTTTCTTGCAATCACTAAGGTGTTCCAAGCATTTAAATTGACACATCTTTATTTGAGATTACTAATACACACATGCAAATGCTAATATAAGGAGACCTTGGAGAAATTACTTGTTTAATTTCTTTGCAAGAGGGGATTTGGAACTCGAATCCTATCGGAGAGTGTGTTTTCACAATCGGGTGAAAATACCACTCAACAGATTGGCGCTAGAAGGAGGGCATGAAATGGTTTATTTCATTGTGATTTAAATGCTATAGGGATTTAAATTTTGAATATTTCATGCCCTATTGATTATTATCTTTAGCCCTCTTTTAACAATACAACTTTGTACTTGTTAAAAGGAGGACATGAATTGCTATGCACTGTTCTAACGCTTTGATTGTTCATACAGGAATAATGTGATTTGATTAGATTTAAAAAAAAAAAAAAATTGGTATTAAAGTTATATTCTTTAAGATTCACTAATGGCTATGTTTACACCGTGGATGCCAGGTAGCCCATTGAACATACCAGGAGTTCAACATTATTTGCCCGTTGGTTTTGAGAGATGTCTTCCTCGATTTTTATCTAATGGGACAAATACTGCAGAAGAACATATTCAAGCATTCAAATTTGTTGTGAATCACTTAACAATTTGGTATGATGATGTTGTTTGTAAAATGTTCCCTTACACCTTGGACAAAGTGGCATATGATTGGTTTACAAGTCTGCCTTTAGGGTCTATCACTTCTTGGGCTCAACTAGAGGCAACATTTCTTAATCAATTCAACAAAAAGCGAGTTGACCCAATCCTCATGTACAATCAGTTGGTCTATATTAGAAAAGAACCGAGTGAAAATGTGAAGTCATTTTCTGAAAGGTTCTTTGGATTATATACTCAATTAGTGACATTTTATGTTCTTCAAGAAGAAGTGGCTCTCCAAATATACATCAATGCTCTTGACCCACTCATTTCCACATATTTGCGAGGGATGCCTCTAATCACATCTTTGTCACAAGCCTATACTCAAGCAATGGCAATTGAGCAACAATTGAGTTGTCAAAATTATGGTGTGGGTTTTGGATCATATAATCTTCAATCATTTAATACCTCCCTCACCCACCCAATGATTTATCCACCTCAACCAAGTTCAAGTGTGAATCAATTTCAGAATCAACAATCATTCCCAAGCTTCAATCAATTTCAAAATCCTCAACCTACTATGCAAGATCAACCATCTTTCTTAAGTATGAATCAACTTCAAAATACTCATCTTGATTCAAAAGATGTTTCTAAAATCAATTTCAATGATTTTCATAATAATATGATTTTAGGCAAGGGAGGAGTACTAGATCCAACTAGTATTGAAACATGTGATAGATTGGGAACCCTTGACTCACCAAAAGATGAATTCTATGAGGATGAATCTGAAGAATCAGATATGTCTCACACCCCTATTGATGAAACTTCCTTTGATATGCCGAATAAGGAAAATTTGGATGAGAATTCACATGATGGTATTAAATATTTTGAGGAAGAAATACTATGGAGGGGTAATAAGGATTTGGAATCATTATCCACAAAGGAAGATTGGGATGATCATGAAAATAAGAGTGTAAAAGTGGATCTAATTATAGAAAATCCTAGGCCATCACAAGTGGTTGAAAGTGATTTTGAAAGAAAATCAATAAATAAATTCGAAGATATGATAGAATTTCACCATTTGTTCTTGGATGACAAATTGGATGATATTGTTGAAAATGATGGCCAAGAAAATCCACACCTTCCAAATTATGTTAAACTTGAATCATGGGTTACAAATGTGGACTATGATAGCCTTATCAATTTGAATACAAGCAATAACCCAATTTTGGAAGTAATTGAACCATCTAAGGAAGGTGAAGGTGAATTTGATGAGAAACATGTTGATGAATTGAAAGATGATGAAGAAGTAGTTGAACGTCACCACTTGACTTTGGAAGATGATTATTATGATGCTTGGAAGAAGTGGGAAGACTACACTCACTCCAAAACTGCTAATGAAATTTGTGTGCCTATTGATATGCAGGATAATACAATTGCCCTTTCATATGAGGATATTACAAGTCCTGTACAATCTAAGAATGTTTTGGAAGAAGGGTTGGAATCTCATCAAAGGTTGGAGAAGGATAATGATTCTACTACCATGGATAAAGAAGGAGAATCAATTGATTTTGTTCCCCTTGAGGGGCAAGAAATCAAAAATCTTGATCCACCTATTGTTTCTACAATGTCTATGCCATCTCAAAATGATGAAATTACAAAGCCTAAGTGGTGTGGGTTTGATACTATTGATGATCCTAATGAAAATATGGATTTTGAGGCAACTCAAGCCATTGATCATGGAAAGGTGTCACGCGACACATATCTTGAAAAACTAGGCTCTTGTTTTGAAAAATATGGACGCATGTTTGATTGGGTGCCTAACTTTGGTGTTTTTGAACAGGTGTTGGATGATGAAGAAGACAATGAGGAAAAAGAAAAAGCTACTAACACTCATCAAGTTGTGGTAAATTCTAATCATGATGGGTTGAGTATGGGTGACAAGGTGAAATCTTTACCTTTGGTAGTAGCTACAAAAATTTTAAGTGATGGGTTACATGATGTCCCTTTGGATGCTAATGTCATTAATGATGAAATGTCAAATCTTGGTGATGTTTGTCAAGTTTTGATTGATTTTGATTGCTTTAAAATCTCGAAAAATAATTTGAATTCAAGACTTTTAGAAATAGGCTCTTGTTTGCAACATCTCACATTTGAAAAGGAAGGCCTAATTTTAAATCAAGAATCGAATTATGAAATGGATACTTTCAAGAATAGACAAGATAAAATTGAATATCATTTATGGTCTAATCATTTTAGTAATCGGACGCTCACCTGTGAGAGTACTAATGGAATTAAATCTAATTGGTGGGGTGAGCAAGGTAAATTAAAAGTTGTTGCATGGTGCGGTCTAATCTTGTTTTGGTTGGATTCCTATAGCATTTGGCATGCGTATCATGTTATATTTTTGTTGAAGTGTTCTAATCATGTCTGGGATCCAGGAAAGTAATAGTCCAAGCTTGGCATCATCTTGTACTATATTGTATATAGATTTTGGTTTTGGTTTTGGTTTGTGTTTTTCAAGTTTCATTTTTGGGATTGTTAGTTTAATCATGATTTAAGTTGTGTGTTTATTTGACATGTTTGGTTTGTCTAAAAAAAAAAAAAATGATGAAAAAGTTGTCTTGAGATGCTAACTTATGCTTTAGATCAGGGAAATATGGAACATTGGAATTATGTTGTAGAAAGCTCCACAAGAAACACAAACAGTTTAATAATATCGTTTGAAACTTGTGATGCATGAAGTAGTCAGTTTTATATTTTTTATGGCAATACTCCATCTGCAATTCAAAGGGCAATGCATTCATATTACATCTCACTTTGCATATACATGCCATCTTAGTTGCATATGCATTTCAGATACAAATCATTAAAGTGTGTCAAATCCTCTTAGGGTTATGCTATAACATAAATAAGAAAAAATCCTAAGGTTGGGAACTGAGGCCCGAGATATCTAGAACCAAGCACATTTTATACACATTAAAAAGGATCTTGAGCAAAATGATCAAAACCTTGCTTGGAAGAAAAGGTCGAGGCGAAAGAAGTATTTCATGTCTATCCTATTATGCAACATGATCCTTAAAACAGTGGTTTTTACCACTTCCATAAAGCTTAAAGCCTAAAATCAAGTTAAATCCTCATCGAACTTAGGTTGAGGATCCAACTCCCCAAAGCTCTGATTTGACCTACATGGAGTAGTAAGGATAGGGCATAATTCTCATCTCGCCTAGGTTGAGAATCCGATTCCCCAAAGCTCCTATGTCTCATTTCATCATAAATCTTGGATTGGAAGGATCGTACTACATGTCCTCTGCAAAGGATGGGTAGTCATCCCCAAGGTCCAAGAAATAAAAACTAAATATTTCCCATTTCATAAATCTTGGATTGGAAGGATCGTACTACATGTCCTCTGCAAAGGATGGGTAGTCATCCCCAAGGTCCAAGAAATAAAAACTAAATATTTCCCATTTCATCTTAATATTGGATTGGAAGGATCGTACTACATGTCCTCTGCAAAGGATGGGTAGTCATCCCCAAGGTCCAAGAAATAAAGAAATGAAGCTAAATCATGGATTATGGGGTTAAGTATGCTCATGCGTGGCAGCATGTCTTGTCTAAAAACAAGACCACTGACTGTTCAAACGGATAGACTAGCATGACCATTTCATCCATAATTGGTTAAATTATTTTGCTCAAAGTGAGGTAATGAATTCCAAATCGAGTAGTAAGGATAGGGTTAAACTCCCATCTCGATTAGGTTGGGAGTCTGATTTCCCAAAGCTCTGATTTCACTTTCACTTGCACATGGGTTCAAGATAGTAGTGACTCATAACCAACTTTGGGATCTAATAAAGCAATTCATTATACATATAGTTGATCCTAAGAGGGTTTGATAATTTTAAATATTTGTATATGATATTAGAAGGTTTAAAAGCTTTTATAAAGCAGATAGTTATATCTCTAGCCCATTAATTAGGCTATGCAAATCATTCACAACCTCACATATGCATTCATGTAAAACTGACAATGGAATGTGGATCAATTTCAAACGATAAAGAATGGAACACACTGCACACACCGAGCTGATACTTAATGATTCTAATGTTGTAATCACAGTGACACTGAGAGGGGGGTGAATCAGTGTGATCTTTTTAAACTTTAAATATTCAGCTCTAAAACCAACAGCAGTTAAAAACTAATGAACAAAAATATCAAATACAGCAAGAAAGCATTACACACAACACGACATTTAACGAGGTTCACCAATGTGGCTACTCCTCAAAAATGACTGCTTGGACTACCATCCAAATCCAGCCTTTGCAAAGCTACAACTTTACAATATCTTTTACCAGCACCAACTGGAAGGAGCACCAACCCCTTAGATTTATCTGTACCAAATAGAATGGAGCACCAACTCCTAATTTACCAGCACCTACTGGAAAGAAGCACCAACCCCTTATGCCAAGCTGCAACTTGGACTTCAATAAAAATAAAGAAAATTATAGAATAATACTTTCACCTTATATCTCACAGTCTGCAGTTTCTATGCACTCTGTTTCTTCTACGAAAAAGCTTCGCACTAGGACTGCTTCTGCGATATTGCTTTGCACTCTCTGCTGCTTAAACAGTTGATGGATCACTTCTGTCCCTTTGCGGTTTTTTGCTTTCTGCATGCTATCACTTCGCACTTAGATCTATGCGACTCAACCTCTGCACCTTGCGCACTTAATTCGTGAAGATTCGATACGCATACTTCACTTCGACACGAAAGAACTATCACTTCGGACTCAGCTCGAATCGAAACGACTCACTCTCTGCTCACTGCAAATTTTGCATGCACACATTATCTTCACACTCATCACATTTCAAACTCGAAATAGCCCTCCTTTTATAGATGAAATTTCAAGAACAAATTTTAAACTGTAGTCGGCTTAAACCCTAAAGAACGTCGGCTGTCAAACCCTAATGAATGTCGACTTCAAAACCCTAATGAATGTCGGCTCCAAAACCCTAAAGAATGTCGGCTCCAAAACCCTAATCTTCGTCGGCCCAGATTTAACTCTGTCGGCTTCAACAGTCTCTCTGGTTCTGTAGCTTTCCTCGCGAAACTCCAACATGTCACGATATCGTGACACCTTTTACATCCGTACGCCTCCTTGTCCTTGCTATCACGAAATCGTGACCCTTTTGGCCTTTGATAGCTTTGCCACCGTTCTTGTCATGAAATCGTGACACTTCTAACTTTCGCTGACGTCATCCTCACTCTTGTCGCGAAAACGTGACCCTTTTTGCTTCTAGGCCTTCTTCTCCGCTATTGTCATGAAATCATGACATTTCTGGCGCCGTACAGTCTCTCTCCTCCTAGAGTCGCGAAACCGTGACATGTCGTGAAAATGCGACATCTTTACCCTGCTAGCTTCTTTACTGCTGCTTGTCATGAAATCGTGACACTTTTTCCATCCGTACATTTTCCTTTCATCCTGTCGTGAAATCGTGACGCTTTCAGCTTTCGAAGGCTTTTCTTGCAACCTGTCATGAAATCGCGACACTTTTGGCTTTCGTACACTTTTCTTCTCAGTTACCAGCGAAAACGGAACATGTCACGAAATCGTGACACTTTCACTGCCTTGGCTTCTTTTCTGACTTTCGCCCGTGAAAACATAACATGTCGCGAAATCGTGACATACTTTTCCTCCTTGGAGCTTTTTCTTCGAACATGTCGCGAAATCGTGACACTTTTCCTCCTTGGAGCATTTTCTCCAAACATGTCGTGAAATCGTGACAGTTTTCTTCCTTAGCACTTTTCTTCCGAACATGTCACGAAATCGCGACAGTTTTCTTCCTTAGCACTTTTCTTCCGAACATGTCGCGAAATCGTGATAGTTTTCTGCCTTAGCGCTTTTCTTTCGAACATGTCGCGAAATCGCGATAGTTTTCTTCCTTAGCGCTTTTCTTCCAAACATGTCGCGAAATCGTGACAGTTTTCCTTGCGTCTTCTCTCTCCTCGGCCATGTCGCGAAATCGTGACAATTTTGTTTGCACTTTCTCTCTCCTAGTCCATGTCGTGAAATCATGACAATTTTCTTTGTGCCTTCTCTCTCCTCCGACATGTCACGAAATCGTGACAGAAAACATGTCGCGATATCGCGACAGTTTTCTTACTTGTCTTTTTCTTTGATTTTTTGCAAAAAGGCAACTATGGTCTTCTGGGAAACTCACTCGTCCATGTTCCGAATAACCTTTGAACTTCTGTCCTCTCCATCTGAATGACTTCTGAACTGCCTGACCACTGCATCATTGGATCTAACTGACTGTGTTGACAACAATGACAAAACTCTTGCAACACCTTGCTCAACAATCTCCCCCTTTGGAATTGTTGGCAACACCTGTGTAAATTCCTGGAACTCTTCTCCCCCTTTGTCAATAATACCAAAGGGCTGCTGCAGACTCCCCCTGAGTCCATACATACAATTCTCAGGCACAATTTGTTGCACTTAGCACAAATTATGATCATGAGCAAAAGAATAGGCAAATATTCAAATGCTCCCCCTGAGAAGGTGATCCCTGTAGCTAGTCACTTCTTGGGAAGTGTGACTACTCCCAATTTGTTTCGAAGGTACTCAAACACTTCCTTGGGCAAAGGTTTTGTAAAAATATCTGCTACTTGTTCCGTGGTTGGGACAAAATCTAATTTAACTTCTCCTTCTGCAACTTTCTCCTTCAAGAAATGATACCTGATGGCAATGTGTTTTGTCCGTGAGTGCATTACTGGATTCTTGGAGATGTTAATTGCATTGGTGTTATCACACTTAACTGATATTGGTTCACTAAAATTAATACCAAGATCTTTCAAGGTTTGTTTCATCCACAAAACTTGAGTACAACAAGTTGTTGCTGCAATATATTCTGCCTCAGCTGTTGATAAAGAAACTGACTCTTGTTTCTTGTTGTGCCAAGCAACCAACTTGTCACCGAGATAAAAAGCACCTCCACTTGTACTTTTCCTATCATCAACACATCCTGGCCCAATCTGCATCTCGAATAAGATATAAGGGTGAAGTCTTTACCTTTCGGATACCATAACCCATACTCCATAGTACCCTTGAGATATCTGAGAATCCTTTTACTGCTGTCACATGAGTCTCTTTGGGACTGGCCTGAAATCTTGCTACCATGCAAACCGCCTGTAGAATATCAAGTCTGGTAGTTGTTAAATATAGTAAGCTTCCTATCATTGATCTATACATGGTTTGATCTACAGGTGGAGATTTGTCTTCTTTACTCAACTTGCAACCTGTTGTCATGGGAGTGCTAACTGGCTTACAGTCCTCCATTGTGAACCTTTTTAGCATCTCTTTCACATATTTGATTTGGGAAATGAAAATGCCTTTCTCATTTTGATTAACTTGTAACCCAAGAAAATAAGACAATTCACCAATCATGGACATTTCAAATTCATTCTGCATCTTATTTGCTAAGTCTTTACAAGATTCATCTTTGCTGCTGCCAAATATGATATCATCGACATAGACAACAAGAACTATGAGATGCCCACCTTCTGTTTTCACATACAGATTACTGTCCACCAACCCTTTCTTGAATCCCTGTTGAGAAAGATAGTTGTCTAGCCTTGCATACCATGCCCGTGGTGCTTGTTTTAATCCATATAAAGCTTTCTTTAATTTGCAGACAAGGTTGGGATCTTGACTAATTTGAAAACCATCTGGTTGTTCAATATAGACCTCTTCTTCAAGTTTCCCATTTAAAAAGGCAGATTTTACATCCATCTGATAAACTCTGAAGTTCTTGTGGACTGCTAAGGCTAGAAACATTCTGATTGCTTCGAGTCTGGCCACTGGTGCAAAAGTCTCCTCAAAATCAATGCCTTCAACCTGTGCATAGCCTTTACAAACCAGTCTTGCTTTATTCCTAATGACCTGCCCGTCTTCATTTAATTTGTTTCGAAATATCCATTTTGTGCCGATTACATTCTTATTTGTAGGTCTGGGTACTAATTCCCAGGTTTTGTTCTTTTCAATCTGATCTAATTCTTCATTCATTGCCTTCATCCAACTATCATCTTTACTTGCTTCATCTATGTTTTTGGGCTCAATGCTGGATAAAAGAGAGTAATTACTTATTACTTTCCTTCTTGTCTGAACACCAACTGTGGGATCTCCAATTATTTGATCTCTTGGATGATTTTTTTGCCAGCTGCCTATTTTAAATTTCTTATTTTCTTGCGCTTCTGAGTCATCGATTAAATCATCTGAATCAAGAGTAGGTTTGTTTCCTGCTTCATTTACCTCATCTCCTTCAATGACATCTTCATAGATTGGGTAGTTTTCCTCAAAGTCACCGACCGTTCCCCACCTTCATCAAATTTGACGTCCGCACTATCCACAATTTTCTTGAGTCTCTTGTTGTAGCATTTGTAAGCTTTACTTTTTGAAGAATAGCCAACAAAGACACCTTCATCTGCTCTATTCTCAAATTTCCCAAGATTATCATCTATTTTTCTGATGTAACACTTACAGCCAAAAACTTTGAGGTGTTTTGTTGTTGCTTTTCTACCGAACCACAACTCATAGGGAGTTTTGCTTTCATGAGTTCTCAGCATGTATCTGTTTTGGATATATACTGCAGTGTGGACTGCTTCTTTCCAGAATCTGTCTGCTATTTTATTTTTTGCCAGCATAGTGCGAGCCATTTCCTGTACTGTTCTGTTCTTTCTTTCTACCACACCATTCTGCTGGGGTGTTCTAGCTGCTGAAAATTGTCTCCTGATGCCATGTTTTTCATAGTATTCTATAAATTCATCTGAGATGAATTCTCCTCCTCTATCTGACCGTAAACATTTGATCCTTTTCCCTGTTTCATTCTCAACTAGATGTTTGAAAGACCCGAACATTTCAAAAGCTTCTGTTTTATTCTTCAAGAAAAATATCCAAGTCATTCTGGAATAATCATCGATACACAACATAAAGTATTTGTCTCCATTTATGCTCTGTGTTCTCATGGGTCCACATAAGTCTGTATGTATGAGTTCCAAAGGTTTGCTAGTGTGGTACTCTTTTGTTTTAAAAGAGACTCTGGTTTGCTTTCCCTTTTGACAAGAAGCACAAATGCTATTTGAAGGTTTTCTAATTGCAGGTATATCTCTCACAGCTTGATTCGAGCTAATTTTTATCAGATTATCGAAGCTTATGTGCCCAAGCCTCTTGTGCCACATCCAGTTTTCTTCTTCCTGTCCAATGAAACAAGTACCTTCTGATGTTTCTGAGAGTGTGTACAAGTTTCCAGACGTCCTTGATCCAGTTGCTATCAGTTTCCCATTGTTAATTTTTTTGACTTCACAGCCTTGCTTCTTGAAAACTACTTCATGTCCTTTATCACAGATCTGACTGACACTCAACAAGTTGTGCTTTAGACCATCCACAAACAAAACTTCTTCTGACTTGATTTTCCCATCACTAATTCTAACTGACCCTTTTTCGATTATCTTGGCTCCATCATTATTTTCGAACTTTACAGAGCCACCCTCATATTTTTGTAGTTTTTCAAACTTCTGTTTATCACCTGTCATATGACTTGAGCAACCACTGTCAAGAATCCATGGTACACATTTATTCTGAGCCTTGAACGTTGTCTGAACTATTAGAGATTCCTTTTCTTCCCTGAGTTGTTCTTTCTGTTTCCACTCTGTTTTGACAACGGTATTGGGTTCTAGCTTGGATTTCCCCTTTCTAGTATTTTGTGTATCTATTTCAGAAAGATTTCTATTTTGTTTTGACCTATAAGGTTGAACTCTTCTTTTCTGAGATTGATTTGAAACAGAGATACTACGACAATTTCTTGCAATATGCCCAAAGTTATGACAGTTAAAGCATTCTACTGCATAATTTATTAAAGGAGCAAAAGTATTTCTACTAGTGAAACTTCTTGGTGTTGCATTATACTTGCAATCCGTAATTTTATGTCCATAACCATTACATTTGAAACAGAAACCAGAAAAGTAATGATTGAACCTGAAAGAAGGTCTTTGCCAGGTTGTTGAATGAGCCATGGATCTTCTTTTCTTTTGATGTGTGACCTTGGTAAAGCCATCATTGTCAGTTCTTCTTTCAGGCCTGGCATCACAACTTTCTTTTGCATGATTACTTTCAACAGCCTGTTTCTTATCTTCACTCCTTACAGATTCAACATTTCTGGCTTTTGGTCCGTTTGATGATTCTCCTTCAATAAAGCCCAGACCGAATTTGATGCCTGCGGGTCTTTGATCGCTTAGGATTTTGTCCAGCTTCATCGAACTTTCTTCACGTTTGTAGTGGCAGCTAATTTTTCTATCCAGCTCTTGTATCTGTATACGAAGACCAACATTTTCTTCTTCTAGTTTACAACAGTAATCTATCTTCATGGTTACCTGAACTTCAAGATCTTCGGACATTTTCTTGTACTCTTTTGACTGTATTTTTAAACTGGTTATAATGTCGTTTGCATCCTCAAGCTTTCTTGACAGTTTTTTATTCTTTCTTTTCTCAGATTTCCATTCTACAAGAGCAGAAACCAGCTCACCTTCTAAATCAACTTCAGCCTCAACTTTTTCAATAGACACTTTAGAGTTCATACCTTCTCTCTTTTCTGGGTTTTCTGCCTCTTCTGATTTTTCTACTTCAAATGCCATAAATAGAGCTTCACCTGTTCCTTCTTTCGAGTCTTCACTAGAGCTATCTTCTGAGGAATTTGCATTCCTGGATATAAAACTTTTCTTTTTGAAATTGCCTTTTCTGAAGTTAGATTTCTTCCTCCATTCACCTTTTTCTTGATGCGAAGTTTCCTCACCTTTGTCCTTCTCATTGAGAGGACATTTGGTTGCAAAGTGTCCAATACCTCCACAGCTTGAAACATTTAAAAGGTAGCTTTCCTCTCGTATTTTCCTTTGCCCTTTCTCGCTTTTTTGACAAAATTTGCTTCCATTTCATCTCGAAGTTTCTTCTTCTTCGGATCCATGTTTTGTGTCTTTACCTTTTAGAGCTTTAAATGCTTGCTTCTCTATCTCGTGGGATTAGACCTTCCAATTCTCATTTCATAAGCAGTCAAGGAACCATGCATCTCATCCATACTAAAGTGGTTTAGATCTTTGGCTTCTTCTATGGCAGAGACTTTAGAATCGAACCTTTGGGGAAGCGATCTTAAAACCTTTTTCACGATAGTAGCATCATCCAACTCTTCGCCGAGACCTCTGATTGAATTAGTGATTCCATTCACTCTCTGCATGAAGGCTTCTATGTTCTCATCGTTGGTCATTTTTAAAGATTCGAATTGAGCTCGATGAGTTTGCAGCTTGGCTTCCTTGATCTTGTCATCTCCCTCATGGATATTTTCTAGTTTGTCCCAAACATCTTTTGCTGATTCACAATTTATGATTTTGACCAACTCACTGTCCACTAATCCACACATGATGGCATTTTTTGCTTTAGAGTCATTTTAAAAAGCCTTTTTACCAGTGCTGTCGGTTGGAGCAATGGCAGGAGCCATGTAGCCATTAACTACTGCATTCCAGATGTCAAATCCCAAAGCTCGAAGATAAGTCTGGCATCCCGATTTTCTAGAACACATAATTTGTTCTCTCAAACAATGGTGCTTTGTTCGAGGAGAAACCTTCACCACCTGCCATAGCATCACTACCAGGAACACCCTAGCTGATTGAGCCTCGTACAAGAACCTTGCTTCGATACCAATTGTTGTAATCATAGTGACACTGAGAGGGGGTGAATCAGTGTGATCTTTTTAAACTTTAAATATTCAGCTCTAAAACCAACAACAGTTAAAAACTAATGAACAAAAATATCAAATACAGCAAGAAAGCATTACACACAACATGACATTTAACGAGGTTCACCAATGTGGCTACTCCTCAAAAATGACTGCTTGGACTACCATCCAAATCCAGCCTTTGCAAAGCTACAACTTTACAATATCTTTTACCAAGACCAACTGGAAGGAGCACCAACCCCTTAGATTTATCTGTACCAAACAGAATGGAGCACCAACTCCTAATTTACCAGCACCTACTGGAAAGAAGCACCAACCCCTTATGCCAAGCTGCAACTTGGACTTCAATAAAAATAAAGAAAATTACAGAATAATACTTTCACCTTATATCTCACAGTCTGCAGTTTCTATGCACTCTGTTTCTTCTACGAAAAAGCTTCGCACTAGGACTGCTTCTGCGATATTGCTTTGCACTCTCTGCTGCTTAAACAGTTGATGGATCACTTCTGTCCCTTTGCAGTTTTTTGCTTTCTACGTGCTATCACTTCGCACTTAGATCTGTGCGACTCAACCTCTGCACCTTGCGCACTTAATTCACGAAGATTCGATACGCATACTTCACTTCGACACGAACGAACTATCACTTCGGACTCAGCTCGAATCGAAACGACTCACTCTCTGCTCACTGCAAATTTTGCATGCACACATTATCTTCACACTCGTCACTTTTCAAACTCAAAATAGCCCTCCTTTTATAGATGAAATTTCAAGAACAAATTTTAAACTGTAGTCGGCTTAAACCCTAAAGAACGTCGACTGTCAAACCCTAATGAATGTCGGCTTCAAAACCCTAATGAATGTCGGCTCCAAAACCCTAAAGAATGTCGGCTCCAAAACCCTAATCTTCGTCGGCCAGATTTAACTCTGTCGGCTTCAATAGTCTCTCTAGTTCTGTAGCTTTCCTCGTGAAACTCCAACATGTCACGATATCGTGACACCTTTTACATCCGTACGCCTCCTTGTCCTTGCTGTCGTGAAATCGTGACCCTTTTGGCCTTTGATAGCTTTGCCACCGTTCTTGTCATGAAATCGTGACACTTCTAACTTTCGTTGACGTCATCCTCACTCTTGTCACGAAAACGTGACCCTTTTTGCTTCTAGGCCTTCTTCTCCGCTATTGTCATGAAATCGTGACATTTTTGGCATCGTACAGTCTCTCTCCTCCTAGAGTCGCGAAACCGTGACATGTCACGAAAATGCGACATCTTTACCCTGCTAGCTTCTTTACTTCTGCCTGTCATGAAATCGTGACACTTTTTCAATCCATACATTTTCCTTTCATCCTGTCATGAAATCGTGACGCTTTCAGCTTTCGAAGGCTTTTCTTGCAACCTGTCATGAAATCGTGACACTTTTGGCTTCCGTACACTTTTCTTCTCAGTTACCAGCAAAAACGGAACATGTCGCGAAATCGTGACACTTTCACTGCCTTGGCTTCTTTTCTGACTTTCGCCCGCGAAAACATAACATGTCGCGAAATCGTGACACTTTTACTCCTTGGAGCTTTTTTCTCTGAACATGTCGCGAAATCGTGACACTTTTCTTCCTTGGAGCATTTTCTCCGAACATGTCGCGAAATCGTGACAGTTTTCTTCCTTAGCACTTTTCTCCAAACATGTCGCGAAATCGTGACAGTTTTCTTCCTTAGCACTTTTCTTCCGAACATGTCGCGAAATCGTGACAGTTTTCTGCCTTAGCGCTTTTCTTCCGAACATGTCACGAAATCGTGATAGTTTTCTGCCTTAGCGCTTTTTCTCCAAACATGTCACGAAATCGTGACAGTTTTCCTTGCGTCTTCTCTCTCCTCGGCCATGTCACGAAATCGTGACAATTTTGTTTGCACTTTCTCTCTCCTAGTCCATGTCGCGAAATCGTGACAATTTTCTTTGCGCCTTCTCTCTCCTCCGACATGTCGCGAAATCGTGACAGAAAACATGTCGCGATATCGCGATAGTTTTCTTACTTGTCTTTTTCTTTGATTTTTTGCAAAAAGGCAACTATGGTCTTCTGGGAAACTCACTGTCCATGTTCTGAATAACCTTTGAACTTTTGTCCTCTGCATCTGAATGACTTCTGAACTGCCTGACCACTGCATCATTGGATCTAACTGACTGTGTTGACAACAATGACAAAACTCTTGCAACACCTTGCTCAACATCTAATGGTTCATGTATTTCTGATCTATCGACATTTGTTTTTTATGTGTTGATGCTTGTATCTAAGCTTGTGTATTTCAGGTTAGGTTCTCACCAAAATGCTCAGGAGCATTTCCCAGCAGAGTCACCATTTGTTGTGGCTGCTCCACAACACACCCTAAAATTGGGGACCCCCCATTTTTGCACACTTTCCAAGAAGATTATAGTGGCCTAGATGTTAAAAGAGCAAAGAAAAGCAGAAATGATAAGTTGTCACGATATCGCGACATGTTGCTCCATCGTGACCAAAAATAAAAATTTGTTGCGATATTGCGACATGTTGCTCCGTCGCGACCAGAAATGAAAAGTTGTCGGGATATCACGACATGTTGCTCCATCACGACCAAAAATGAAAAGTTGTCGTGATATCGCGACATGTTGCTTCGTCGCGATCGAAAATGAAAAGTTGTCGCGATATCGTGACATGTCACGTTTTCGTAGCTAAGAGCAACAGAATGCAGCATGTTGAGAAAATGTCACGATATCGCGACATGTTGTGAAATGACGGTCAAAGTGGTCAGACAGAACAGGATGCCAAAAGTGTCATGATATCACGACATGTCACGTTTTTGCAGCTTAGATCGGCAAAATATAGAAAAAATAGTGTCACAATTTCGCAACATGTCACGTTTTCGCAGCCAGGAGCAACAGAATGCAGCATGATGAGAAATGTCATGATTTTGCGACATGTCATGAAATCATGGTCAAAGCAGTCAAACAGGGCAAAGTTCAAAAATTGTCGCGATATCGTGACATGTCACGTTTTCGTGACCCAGATCAGCAAGATGCACCAAAATGGAAAAATGTCACGATATCGCGACATGTCATGAAATCGTGATCAAAGGCAGCAAAAAGAAAAGTCAATGCAAAGTTGTCGTGATATCGTGACATGTCACGTTTTCGTGACCCGAAGACGAAATGAAGCGCAAGAGGAAAAAATGTCACGATATCGCGACATGTCATGAAATCGCGATCAAAGCAGTCAAAACAAGGCAAGGAGAAAAAACGTCACGATATCGCGACATGTCAGGTTTTCACGGCAGGAAGGTGAAGAAGGAATAAAGGAAAGAAATGGTCATGAAATCATGACAGGTTGTGTTTTCATGATCTATCGGCGACAACGGAGATGAATATAGAAAATATCGTGAAATCGTGACCTGTCTCATTTTCGCGGTTTGCGGCGACCTACAAGCTAAGCAAGGGAAATATGTTGCGATATCGCGACATGTCGGAGTTTCGTGATCCAGAGCAACTAAAGTGGATATAGAAGAAAAGTGTCGTGATTTCATGACAAAAATCAAGAAGATGCAGAATGAAAAGGTGTTGCGATTTTGTGACATGTCACGTTTTTGCGGCTAAGTGCAGCGAGACAGCCCGAAACAAAAAAACGTCACGATTTCGTGACAAGTTGCATCTTCACAGCCCGAAATTAAAAAAGTCATGATTTCGTGACAAGTTGCATCTTCACAGCCCGAAACAGAAAAATGTCACGATTTCGCCACAGATTGCATCTGCACGGCCTAAAGAAGAAAAACGTCACGATATCGCAACATGTCTCATTTTCGCAATGCATGAAGGCGAACAAGGCTGCTGATAGAAAAATGTCACGATATCGCAACATGTCTCATTTTCGTGGTGCATGAAGGCGGACAAGGCTGTTGACATAAAAATGTCGCGATATCGTGACATGTCTCATTTTTGTGGTACAAGAAGAATAACAAAGCTGTAGGTATAAAAATGTCGTGATATCACGACATGCTATTTTTTGTCGCGATTCATGGCGGGCCATTACAGAATGTGCAGGGAAGTGTTGCACATGTCACAGAGGTGTAGGGGCTATGATAATGCTTCAGGATCGACGGTTACAGTTCGTAGAGAAGACCAAACGTTTCATGACCGAGCAGAAAGCCAAAATAATGAAGCAGGAGATGAAATGAATCGATCTGGGAGATGAAACGAAGTGTCACAAGGCAAAGCAGAGAGCCAGAGTAGAAAGTTTAAAAGTAGAAGTGAAGATAGGAATAGAGGTCAAAAATCGCTGCGAGCAGAGTTACAGAGCTGAAGGCGATAGGCCATTCTGGGCCTGCTTGAGTTGTTTCTCTTCCACAGACTGGTTTGGAAAAACCAAAAAATTTTGCTATTGTAACATGACATACTTTTAATGCAAAAGTGTTCAAAAATTTGCATCTTGTGGGCAAGAAAGGAGTTGTTCTCTGCATGCATGATTGAATGTTTATCTTTCCCCTTTCCAGTTTTAGGCTTATAGATGGAGTTTAATGCAAGTTGTCTTGGTTGCTTCATGCGAATGTCTAAATATGGAAACCGTAGTTAAAACCCTAGAAACCAGCACTTAGCCTATCTGAATTGTGCATGTTTGCAGGTTCAATAGGTTAGGTTGCATGCATGGATACCTCAAATCTTTGGTTTTGTCGAAATAGGATAGCATCATACTGAGTGCATTTTTATTTTCAGTTTGTTTTTTGCATTGCATTTTCATTCTCTACATTTTATTTTTTTAGAAAGTTTAACTTATTTAAAATAAACATTTAAAAATTACAAAATCCAAAAAAAAACAACGAACAATCACTAAAGCTTCATGATGAAATAAACCAACATTGCCCCTTGTTTACAGTTACTTGCAATCACTAAGGTGTTCTAAGCATTAAAATTGAATATCTTTATTTGATATTATTAATACAGAAGTGTAAAATGCTAACATAGCAAAGACTTTGGAGAAATTACTTGTCTAATTTCTTTGCAAGAGGGGATTTGGAACCCAAATCCTATCGGAGAGTGTTTTCACAATCGGGTGAAAATACCACTCAACATATAGTAACCCCAACAATTTTTGCCACATGTTATCATCTATAAACTACATTGCTCCAAGGTATTTTGCTTCCTCCATCAGGTCCTCAAAATATTTTTCTAATAATTCTTCTTTTTCTTCAACTAACTCTTGCAATTTGACCTAAATTGGCTTAATTCTCTCATAGATTTCAACTACATTTTATTTATTGGATTGGATTTTTTCTTGCTCAATCATAGCACTAGTGCTATCATTATCTCTGTGAAAGAGGAAATACACCATAACAATTGAAACAATAGACAAAGTGCAATAAGAGAAGAGATTTGTAATAAGTTTGATATTGATAATCTTTGTCTTTTATAAATAGCCCCTTTCGGTTACAATCAACCTCCCAAATGGAGGGTTTTCTTTCATAAGTAAAATCTATGGTGTGGCAAGTTATCTCCTCGAGTGTACATCGGGTTGTGGGAGGGTTTAGAAGATGAGTTGCTTGACCTCTCGAGCTTTCATGCATATCCAATATCTATACACAAGCTCACAATAACAACATCAAAAGTGATGAGGCCTGGATAAGCCTCATTTATAGCATGTTTTAAATAGTTAAAACTGCCTAAAACTCTTGTGAATTATCTTATATGCTAGTTAAGTTGATTTAATATGTTGTGTATTAACTTGTTTGCATGATTGAAGTGTTAAGGACATTATATTCTGATTTTTAATAGTTCTTGTATAGTTTTATGTTATCTTGTCATGCTTAGGTTGACAGCAACACTTCAGTAGTCTTATTTTGATGATCATTAAGCATTAGTTTCTCTAAATTCAGCAAATAGTACAAAGACTTATTACTGTGCAGCAGAAAACTGGTTTTTCCATATAAATTCCAGCAAGCTGCCAATGAATGGCAAGGCATGGAATTCACATCCAAGGAAGAATGAAGACTATTGCAATCTGATCCTGAGGGCTAATCCACCTGAGAAATGCAGCCAAAACCATTTGGAGTCAACACAGTTGGTCATTCTAAAGATCTTCGGAATGAACACAGTGTCTTCGGAATGAACACAGTGTCTTCGAAATGAACAGATATCTTCGGAATGAGAAAACACAGTGTCTTCGGAATGAGTGGATCTTCAGAATGAAAATTGTAGTATCTTCGGAATGAGTGGATCTTCAGAATGAGAATTGCAGTATCTTCGGAATGAGCGGATCTTCGGAATGAGAATTGCAGTATCTTCGGAATGAGCCACTTATCTTCGGAATGAAAACAGAATGTACTTTTTGACTTGTTGACTGACTTTTGGCGGTGGAAAAGGGGATAAGAAGGTTGAGAAAGTTAAGGGAAAATATCTCCCATATAACTTTGTCGTCCTTGCCATCCAAAGCCACCATTTATGGAAAAGATCAAATTGATCCTCTTCTAGGATAAACCCAGGAAATTCTACAGGATATCAGGAACAACATATTTTCTATTTGTAATTAGATTTTAGGCATCTATAAAAGATAGCTCCCATCCAGGTTGAGCTATTAATATATTATATTAGATAGAGGAGATAGAAAATAAATAGGGAGATAATAGAATAGTGATTTCAGACCTGTAATAGATTTTAGCAGAATTGTAATTATGTTTTTGAAGCAATAAAAGTGCAGTTTCATTCCATTTATTTTGTTATGTATGAGTGTGAGTAAGACTTAAAGAAGAATTCAAACCTTCTTCTGAGAAAGGAGGTTGGCCACTTCCAGACCTAGGAGGAGGACTGACAGACAGGTTTTATTCTGATTTTGCTTGCAGTAGAATAAGTTGTGAACTTGTCATTTTCATTCTTTTGCACAACTAACATTCCTAGTTGTTTAATTCTTGTTCATAATGTTTTTGTGATATGATTAGTGGTAGATCTGGTTATTCTTTTCATTCCCAACAACTTTCCAATTCACTACAAATTTCCATTTCCAGCAATTTACAAGTTTTCTGTAATTTCCCTGCATTCTTGTTTTTCTTTGTCAAAACCCTGCACAGAAGATTGATGACCTTCTATTACAGAGCATTGACAGGATCTAGTTTTTATGCTTCATTTCAATTATTGCAAGATTAAATAGACTTTCAATTCTGCAACTATAACTAGAGTTTCAATTCTGCAATTTAATTAGATTTCATTCTTGCAACTGTAACTAGGGTTTCATTTATGCAATTAGCAATTAGTTTTCATTCTTGCAAATAGATTAAAGTTCAATTTATGCAATTTAGGGGTAGAAGTGACACAAAACCCCCACACAATCAATTCCACCAATAAGACCTGCTGCTTCCAAATGAACTGAACTACAACCATGCTTGAACTTTCTCTCGTAAATAGCCTTGGACACCACCCTGGATTGATAAATTCATTGAGAATTAATGATGTGCTTAATGATAGCCCATCATTTTGGCATCGTTTTCGGGGAACACGGTGTTGTTAGAAGGTGAAAAGTAGTCCAATAATTATTAAATATGCTAAGTTGTGAATTTTAGAGTAAAATCTGAATGTAATGACTGGTATAAGTAATTGTTATTGGTAAATTGTATTTCAGTCCATTTAGGAAATAAGCAAGAAACCACAAGAAGAAAAATTTCACAAGAGGTTGAAATTATGTCAAAAATGTCTAAATTTTTTATTTCCAAAAATGTTGGAATTTTCAAAGAATCCCAATCATCCACTTCCAACACTGCAAGATTTGCAAGATCCTTTGAGAAATCATTACAAGGAGGAAAATTAAGTAGTTCAACACCATTTTCTCTTGACAAATCCATACAATCAGGAAAATTTGACAAGATTTATAATTGTTTTTGGGAACCTACAATGGAAGGCTCACAAGAGAATCAAGGTAGAGCCAACAATGTGCTCCACCCTAGTGCAACTAGTGCACCTGCCAGAACTTTTCAAAATCCCATCCAACTAGATCTTAATCAAAATGCTCCCATGAAGGTCATTTCACCTACAGTATTACCAACTTTCAAGGGAATTACATCCGAAGATCCTGATATGTTTTTGTTTGAGTTTAAAATTGTATGTCAAGCTCATGATTACACTAATGACAATCAAAAGCTCAAACTATTTCCTTCCACTCTTAAAGAGTTAGCTCTACGATGGTTTATCACCTTAGCACCTGACTCAATTAGAACTTGGGATGAGATGGAAAACATATTCTTGGAGAGATACCAAGAATATTGTCAAGTCAAGAATCAAAATGATGAAATTCTTACAATGAAACAAGAGGAAAATGAAATCTTAGAAGATTATATAGACAAATTTTCTTTTGTTCATAAGAGATGTGGAAGTGTTGAACCTGAAATTTGCAAAGTCATATTCTTAAGGGGACTACAAGATGAATCTAGGGATGCATTGGATATCTTGGGAAGAGGAGATACAAATGCACTTAAATTTCAGGAAATTATTAAACTCTGTAAAAATTACTCTCATTCAAGGCATAGAAAACATAGAATTGGTAATGAAAAACATGATTTGAAAGAATGCATGAAAGAGGCTGATATTTTAGTACATGATAGAACATTAGATGAAAAAAATGAATCTGCTGAATCTTCAACCATCTATTGTTCAGAATGTAAAAAGCAACACTCTCTTCATGATTGTCCTTTGAACAAAATATTTATACCTGCTACATGTAGCATTTGTCAATTAGGACACCCCACAGATCAGTGTAGTTTATTGCCAGAACTTAAAAGTGTCTTTGAAAAATAGTCTCAACCTATGAAAAAAATCAATTTTGTAGGACAAGGACAAGGGAATAATTTTCATAAATTTCCATATCAGAATGCTTCTCAATTTCCTGCACATTGGGGAAATAATCCTTGGTATATGCCATGGTCTGCTTCAGGTCCACTTCAACAATGTTGGAGTCAACCACCATGGGCATACTCCCAAGCATGGTCTCAACATGGATGGATGCAACAACAATGGAATCAACAACATCCACCATGGTTGCAGCCAAAATTACAGGGATATCAATGGGTACAACATCAAAATCTGTACAAAGGGCAGCAACATTGTCAAAAACAAAAATCAAATTTGTTGCCTAATTATATCCATAATTTCTATCATGGACAACAACAACAAAAATTAAAACAACCTCTATTTTCAACTCAACCTGTGGTCAGTCCAAATCATGTTAAACAGGTAACCCCTGTCTCTATGGTTGAATCAAAAAATACAACCCTAATAAATGTTAGTGACTGTGTTAAAACTCAGTTGTGTTCAGGTGAACCACTGCTTGAACCTATTCCACTTATCAATGTAGAAAGTGAAGTTAAAAAGAATGAACATGAAAACAAATCCACACTAAAACAACATCAAGAAGAACAAGATACCTCATCAAATAAAGTATCATATTTTGAACAGTCTGAGATATCAAAAATAACATCTTCACAATC
The DNA here is from genome assembly GCA_028583015.1 of Wollemia nobilis. Classification (NCBI taxonomy): domain Eukaryota; kingdom Viridiplantae; phylum Streptophyta; class Pinopsida; order Araucariales; family Araucariaceae; genus Wollemia; species Wollemia nobilis. The sequence goes on from JAQPPZ010007914.1 coordinate 742,650, forward strand.
AGATTTGATAAAGGAATTAGAACATTTAACTATTACAATCCCTTTACCTCAAGTTGTACCAATCATTAATAGGATTGTTCAAGAAATGTGTTTTAGCAAACCAAGAAAAAAGAAGAAAGTATATCCTAAAACCATACAAAAAGGTGGAAAATTAGTTAACTTGCTTTCAGGTAAACTTATTACACCTAAGTATGATTGTACAGAAAGCCCACAGTTTCTTAGAACACATAAGGAAAATGAAAAGAATACTTTAGTTTTGGCCTCCATTGTTGTAAATAAAAATGTTTCTCCAAGAACCAATTCAAATCAGCCTGGTACAAAACAAACTGAAATACAACCAAAACAACCTTTGAACAACAATAGTTGGTTGACTAAAAACCAGGGAGCAAATTTGTTTGATATATTGGTGCAACATCCTAATGCTTTACTAACATTTTATGCATCTTTAGCAGTTGGCATTGAGTTGTTGCAGGTACAAAAAAAACAAATTTTGCAGTTGAATGCATTTGATGAACTTTGGTTGGAAGCACTTCACCAAATAGAGTTCACTCAACAAAAATGGAAAATGTGGCATGATGATCACATTAAGAGCAGCAAGGATGAACCAGGGGAGTTTGAGAATGAAGTTGTTCAACTTTCTTTAGTTGATGATTTAAGGAGGATATTAGTGGTGAATGGACATCTTTTACAGTTGTACCATAAACCACTAACAAAGGTGGAATTTGCTCGGTATTTCACACAGTTACATTTGACAGAAGAGGCTTCTTCTTCTGATGAAGATTCCAAATGATCATATCTTTGAATCTTAAAAGAAAAATAAAAAAAATCAGAAAAAGTAGAAAACAAAAAGATGAATAAATTTTGATTATGAATTCCTTCATGGGCATGATTTTAGGGAAATCATGAAATCCTTCATGGGCATAATCAGAATCAAGAAAAAAGAGAGAGAAAAGGAGAGGAAAAAAAAAGGAAACCAAGAAAAAAAAAGAGAGAAAAATGAATAGCTCAGCAGTGAAAACCTTTTTCTAAGGCGCTACTGAGTTGGTATGCATGAAAACCAGTTTTCTGGCATGCATAACCTTGAAAGTTCTGAGTCACCATTGTACAAATTCACCAACTGCACTTGTTTTTGAAGTGTTGCAGGAAGCCTCAGCAGAATATCAATAGAAGCAGTCATCTTTCAAAACTTGCATTAACTTGTTTTAACTAGGTATATATGTTTCTTGCACTTTTCTCATTGTAAATATTTGATATATAGTATATGAAAATTAACCATTAGTATAAAAGTGTTCATAAGAGTTGGCATAAACAAAACATGCTTGGAGAAAGAGAAAAATGTTGGTTTCTACTATGACTGTTGTATCTTCAATAACCGTGGTATCTTTGGAATGAAGGTGTGTCTTCGGAATGAAGGTTTATCTTTGGAATGAGGTTATCTTTGGATTAAATGCCTAGCTTAGTCTTCGAAATGAAACATAATCTTCAGAATGAAGATTTGACAGTCTATTTCCACGTGGCATCCAAGGAGGGAGAAAAAGACATAGTCAGCAGAATTGTTTTTACTCCATGTGATCATTGACACATGTCAGCTGGCTTGCGGTTAGATTCATCTCATATTTTGCACCCATCAAGGAAGTACGAGAATCACAAGGAAAATAACCAACAAACATGCCACCACCATTCATTGCTAATAACCACTCATGTGGGAAAATTTGCATGCAGAATGGACGAGCTAAAAATAGTAAAGAAAATTTGATGGCAAGGATGTCCAATGATTGATGGCCAGGTGTTCAGAGCACAGAATAAGGAAGTGTGCCATATTTTCTTTATGAAGACATATTTGCTAATGATTACAAGGAAAAGTAAAAAAAAATTAAAAGTTCTTTCTGAAGAAGAACAAGAGCAAACCATGTAATTCTATAGAAACCAGAAATCGGTGACCTAGAGATGACTATAGTAGCGAGAGAGAAGGTACTTCTAGGCATCAGAACAGAGAAATGAAGTGAAAAATGAAAAAAGGGCCAGCCTACAAGAACCCTGGAATAACGTAACCACATGGGTTACCAGATTTTTCAACTTGTGAAGGGTAGTATGTAATTTTGTCAGGGCATCATTTCAAAATTTTAAACCACCTCAGGCATGGTAGGCAACAACCTAAATTTAGAGTGAATTTTCTAGCATACCTGCACTAAGAACTACAGAGCATGGCAAAACATTATCAAGAGAAAAAAAGGAGCCCTCATCATCATGGTCTTATTAAACTGGTGTGCCAACATCATTTTATGGGAAACCCTAGAAGCTTTAATAGGTTTTATTCTACCTTGACTAATGTAGTTTTTGAAGAAGAAGATGAAGGAGAAGAGGATACAGATGTTGCTATAAAAAATATGCTACTGAGGAAGAAGAAAAGGCTAAAAAAAATGCTATTGCAGAGAAGGAAACACACCAAGCAAAAGCAACAAAGCATTTTTCTCTAGAACCATCAACCTCACAGACTAAGAAGAGAAGGGCTGAAGTGAAAGCAGAAAAATAAAATAGAAGAGGGTTCATTTTTCTAAAGATGTTATTTATCTATGAGAATAGGAGAGTGAAGTTCCCAGTGAAGAGCCTGAAGCTATCCCTACAGCCCTTGTTACCACAAGAAAATAGGGCAAGAAGAGAAAATATACATTAAGGACTAGGAGGTCTGCAAGACTCCAACAAAAAGAGATAAAAGAACAAATGATTGAAGAGAAGACCAGACAGGATAGCCCTGATGTCATAGAAGTGCAACAAGCCACTGAGAATTTGGATGTAATCATAGATAATTTCATGGAACCTCCTGTATAGGAGTAGGGGTCTGAAGCAGAGGATGAGATCATTGTTGAGCAACAAACTACAGTTGATTTGTCGAGTATTAGGTTCTGAGTCAAACGAAGAAGAGGAGGTGGACATCACAAAACAACTGAGAGCAGCCAAGAGTGTTATAAAAATACAAATGAGATGGATTGAGGAAAGAAAAGATGTTATTGAAAAACATGAAAAGAAAATTAGAGAATTATAGCAGAAAGTGGAGAAACTAAAAAGCAAGCTGTCACAAGTTGAAGAACAATCAACTACATCAGATAAAGAGGAGGATTTGGTTCAATTACTACTTGGATTATCTAGGGAAGATGAAGACATAGGTGCTCATTCTGAAGTAGTGCCCCTCCACTTTGAAGCAGTGCCCTTCCATTATGAGGCATTGCCTTCTCAATCCAGAGAAATACCTTTATGCAACATTATTGGGTAGGTCTCAGATTCAGGCCTCCAACCATCATTACTCTAGTTCCCTCCTATTTTGAAGAGGATTCCCAACCAGATGATCAGTTTGAATAATGACTCAAAAACCTTCATGAGAAATTACACGGGCACTAAATTGTTCTATGAAACATGGAATATGAGTATGGACATTTGTGACTCCATAGCCCATTGCAATGCATGAGGGCATGCATTAATATAAGTTGGGGGGAATGATGAGGCCTGGATAAGCCTCATTTATAGCATGTTTTAAATAGTTAAAACTGCCTAAAACTCTTGTGAATTATCTTATATGCTAGTTAAGTTGATTTAATATGTTGTGTATTAACTGTTTGCATGATTGAAGTGTTAAGGACATTATATTCTGATTTTTAATAGTTCTTGTATAGTTTTATGTTATCTTGTCATGCTTAGGTTGACAGCAGCACTTCAGTAGTCTTATTTTGATGATCATTAAGCATTAGTTTCTCTAAATTCAGCAAATAGTACAAAGACTTATTACTGTGCAGTAGAAAACTGGTTTTTCCATATAAATTCCAAGCAAGTTGCCAATGAATGGCAAGGCATGGAATTCACATCCAAGGAAGAATGAAGACTATTGCAATCTGATCCTGAGGGCTAATCCACCTGAGAAATGCAGCCAAAACCATTTGGAGTCAACACAGTTGGTCATTCTAAAGATCTTCGGAATGAACACAGTGTCTTCGGAATGAACACAGTGTCTTCGAAATGAACAGATATCTTTGGAATGAGAAAACACAGTGTCTTCGGAATGAGCGGATCTTCGGAATGAAAATTGTAGTATCTTCGAAATGAGTGGATCTTCGGAATGAGAATTGCAGTATCTTCGAAATGAGCGGATCTTCGGAATGAGAATTGCAGTATCTTCGAAATGAGCCACTTATCTTCGGAATGAAAATAGAATGTACTTTTTGACTTGTTGACTGAATTTTGGCGGTGGAAAAGGGGATAAGAAGGTTGAGAAAGTTAAGGGAAAATATCTCCCATCTAACTTTGTCGTCCTTGCCATCCAAAGCCACCATTTATGGAAAAGATCAAATTGATCCTCTTCTAGGATAAACCCAGGAAATTCTGCAGGATATCAGGAACAACATATTTTCTGTTTGTAATTAGATTTTAGGCATCTATAAAAGATAGCTCCCATCCAGGTTGAGCTATTAGATATATTATATTAGATAGAGGAGATAGAAAATAAATAGGGAGATAATAGAATAGTGATTTCAGACCTGTAACAGATTTCAACAGAATTGTAATTATGTTTTTGAAGCAATAAAAGTGCAGTTTCATTCCATTTATTTTGTTATGTCTGAGTGTGAGTAAGACTTAAAGAAGAATTCAAACCTTCTTCTAAGAAAGGAGGTTGGCCACTTCCAGACCTAGGAGGAGGACTGACAGACAGGTTTTATTCTGATTTTGCTACAGCAGAATAAGTTGTGAACTTGTCATTTTCATTCTTTTGCACAACTAACATTCCTAGTTGTTTAATTCTTGTTCATAATGTTTTTGTGATATGATTAGTGGTAGATCTGGTTATTCTTTTCATTCCCAACAACTTTCCAATTCACTGCAAATTTCCATTTCCAGCAATTTACAAGTTTTCTGTAATTTCCCTGCATTCTTGTTTTTGCTGTCAAAACCCTGCACAGAAGATTGACGACCTTCTGTTACAGAGCATTGATAGGATCTAGTTTTTATGCTTCATTTCAATTATTGCAAGATTAAATAGACTTTCAATTCTGCAACTATAACTAGAGTTTCAATTCTGCAATTTAATTAGATTTCATTCTTGCAACTGTAACTAGGGTTTCATTTATGCAATTAGCAATTAGTTTTCATTCTTGCAAATAGATTAAAGTTCAATTTATGCAATTTAGGGGTAGAAGTGACACAAAACCCCCACACAATCAATTCCACCAATAAGACTTGCTTCTTCCAAATGAACTGAACTACAACCCTGCTTGAACTTTCTCTCGTAAATAGCCTTGGACACCACCCTGGATTGATAAATTCATTGAGAATTAATGATGTGCTTAATGACAGCCCATCAAAAAGTATATGCAGGGCATTTCAGGATGAGGCCCAAACCATTAAATAATATTGCAAAAAACAACTAATATATTATCAAAACTTACAAAATCGAATGTAATTTTGTTAGCTTTTGAGGATATATGTAGTGGGACAGATCTATCGTAGGTCCTAATAAAATGCAAAACTATGAAATAAAGTAATTTTGCAATATGATTGAAATATACTATAAATAGAAAGTTGTGAAAATACAATGCAGTATGGAAGTAATGATCACTCCATTACTATAAGCTAAAGAACTACATTGTACACCCAGGTGTTGTAGGTGAGTTAGAGAGGAGAGGGCAATATTCCAAGGGAGGTCCCAGGTTCAAATCTCCACCCTACCAAAAAAGCTGAATTGGGTATCTAAAATCCAATTGATAATGTTGGTGCGGGCAGGATCGGGTGCGACCCCCGGGTGACTTTGATGGTGTAGAACCCCCTGTTCATGGTATCTTAGACCAAGTTGGCTTCGTAAGGGGTTTTTCGCTTAAAAAAAAAATGAACTACATTGTACTCCATACAGGAGTTCTACCACTATCTACTACACTCTACTATAATGCACTTGATATGCTTGATATGATCTTGATATGAGCTATCACTATGAGGCCCTTTATATAGGAAGATAGATTCCTTGGCCAACACTCTACCTAGTTGTACAAGGGGACACCTTGCACATTACAACTTGCACATTGAAACTTGTGCATTTATTACATTGCTTGAAGTAACTAGCTAACTTCCCCCTAAAGTAATCTCCTACTCTAACTATGTACCAAAGGTGGTACATTTACATGACCCAAATGATGTAATATATTCTAACTCTAACACCCCCTGTATTACATTATTTGGGTATTGAAGATTTCAATCTTCAATATGGATCTTCTTCTTGGTCTTGAAGTTTGTATTCTTCTTCTCTGCTTTTTGTAACCTATTCAAGCAAGTAGTTGGTGTCTTCATAACTTGTTGTTCTTGCTGAAAGAGCTTTGACTTCATAACCATCTGTTGGTTCTTCTAGTTCTTCGATTTCTTCTATCCTTTGAGCTAGGTGTCCTTTCTGATTCCCTTTACGATACTCCAATTGGGGATAATTGGTTGGATGCTAAAATTGCTGTTGATGAGGATTATTTTGATATTTTCATGGTTGAAATCTGCTTCCATTGTTCATATGATTTCCTTGATTCTGATTTTTGGGATTGAATCTACAATAGTTAGTACTATGACCTTTTCTTTTGCATATCTGACAATACCTGTTACTCCATGGTCTTCATCCTTTTGATGAAGAAGCAATATTTCCCTATGGATTATCTTTTGAAGCCAATGCAGTGTTAGTCATTTCATCTTTAACTGTGTTCTCCACCTCATACTCTTGAAGAATATTGATTAGGTCATCAAAAGAAGTATCTTTACTTAGGACTTGTAAATATGTAACCAAATATTTGTAGTTGTCTGGAAGTGCTCTCATGGTTACTTGAGTAAGAAATTCATCTTTAGTCTCTTCTCCTAAGGTTAATAATTTCCCTTTAATATCTGCTACCTTCCTTAGGAATAGTTCTATGCTCTCGCCACTATTCATTTTTAGGGAATGTAGTTGAGTTTGAAGATGAAGGATAGTGGCTTTATTTTTCCCTTCGAATATCTTCTCTAAGATTTTCCATGCTTTTGTAGATGTCTTTGTTGAACTAATATAAGGTTGTATTTCATCAATGATAGCAAAGGTTATTATCATTAGGGCTTTTGCATCATTTTCTTCAAACTTCTGAATCTCAGTATCACCTGTGCTTGGTCTTTTTGTTGTTCCTTGAGCTATCTCCCAAAGTTTTTCATATACTAAGATTACTTTTATCTTATTTTTCTAGGAAAAATAGTTTGGACCTTTAAGTAATTGGGATTCTGCAAGAAAGAATTTGTTTGATGCCATGATGATCCTTGTGGTCCCCTTTTAAATTCCCTAGTATTGATTTGATGATACCTTGGTGGAATTTTAGGTTTTGTAGAAACCTTATGACTCCCAAATGGATTGAGTACTTGATAAATTTTGATGAATGCTATTATTATCAAGTTTTGTAGAATGCCTTATGTCTCCCTAGTGATTTTGGATATGCTAAATGATTGATAAAGTGCTTTTGAGAATAGTAGTTCAATTTTGGGTTGATTTTGTAAAGTTTTGTGAATAGCAAAAATCAACTTCTATTACACCTTATTACTCCTATTGAACTTAAGCACTTTCTATTTTGATGAGGTCCTAATGGTTGGATTTCTTTTATCCCTTTAATGTGATTTTGAGACAAGTATACCAATTAATTTCCAACCCTTGATAATCTTTAATGAACCTTCTATTATAGATTTTGATATTTGATATTTAATGTTTCTAAATTCCAAAATCCTACTTTGGTGTAGTATGCCTTATAACTCCCTAATTTGGAATATTAGAAAACAATAATATTTGCAATAATAGAAATTTAATTTTTCTAGGTAGAAATCCTTATTTCTCCTATGTTTTAATTTGCAAATATTAAGCTATAATTCTCCTTTAATTTTGCTTTCAAATATGGTTGATTTCCCTATAGTTTCAACCTTATATTATACCCTTATATCTCCCTATTAATGAAAGCAAATAAATTAAGGTAAAGTCTTACCTTTATAATACTACAAATCTGCTATATGAGCATTGTATTTTCCTTGTATTCTCCAATGTATGCATACCAGTCTTAATGCTTGCTTTGACCTCCTTTCAATGGTGGATGGTGGCAGATTCCTTTGACTACAATATTGGGTGCTCCACTTTTGCTTGACCAAGAGCCTTTAATGCTCTTACTTCTTCCTCCATGCTGCACTCCCTTGGCTGCTATGAATGCGCTCCTCCTTGGTCTTTGGTACCTCAAATAGGGATAGAATCTTGTAGTGGGTGACAAGTGTCATGATAGTTTCACTTTAATGCCTGGGAGAGAGATAGAACCTTGTTGACCCTTGGAATTTTTTGTAGAATGGAAGGTGAGCATTACAGTCTTGTATGAGCGCTTATATTCCTTGGTGACAAGTGTCACTTCTCTTCTAACACTCCCAATCTCCTCCTGTGTAATGCCTTCTTGGACTTTCCTTCAAGCATGCAAAGGGTGAGCGCTCATGTAGGAGATGTTAGGGTTTCCTTCAAGGTGACAAGTGTCACCTTCCCTTTTTGCATGGGCCTTTTCTTCTCAACGTCTCTCAATCCTTAACGTATTCTTTGCAAGGTTCTTTTATCAATGTATTGTGGCCAACTTCTCCTTTGTTGTATGCTTTCGATGGTGCTTGGTGTGAGTTGGTTCCAGCTGGAGTAGTGAGCAACGCTTTGGTGGCTATGGGAAATGCTTTGGTGGAGTTTTGAGATACTCCAATGGTGCCCTTGAGTGCTCCTTGTGGATGTACATCTAGCTGGTATAGCCTCTTTTGTGCTTTATTTTCCTCCTTTCAACCTGCTATGTATTTGCCTTTGTAGATAATATTTCTCCTTCCTTGTGTTTGCTTGTAGGTACCTTGATACGGTTGTCCAAGACCATGGATGATATGAGCTCTTTGAGAGGCTCTTTTACCTTGCTTGGAGAATGCTTTTACATGATCGCTTTGAGCTGATTTCTCCTTGTGAAGAATGTGCCTTTGTGGCACTTAAACCCTATCCTTTTTCCTACGTAGGACATATTAGTATGGTGCAAGATGATGTAAATGAATTTGTGAATATAATACCTTTTTTGCACCTCCTTTTGCAACCTTATTTTTGTTGGTTTTAATGGTGGCTTTCTTGTAGGCAATGGCAGATTTTGAGGTTGTCTCCTTTGCTAGACAACTCTCTCCTTTGCTTGGTTACTTTTGGTAATAAACCCAAGCTAATAACCACGTAGATAGAAGCTTTTGTAGAAGTATTTTATGCACTAATTTTTTCTGTAAATAGCCCTTAGTGCACCTCGAATCTGAGACTCACCAAGTCTCGATTTGTAGCTTCTTTTACTGATTTTGATGGTGGCTTTCTTCTCCACTCCTTGGAGGAATCTGATATGATTTTGGTGGCTTCTTTGGGCCATGAAATGTTGTAGGTTCTATGCACCAAATAGTGTCTCTAGACACTTTGATAATCTGTTGGTTTTGTGCCCTTGATCTTTAACAATCAACAAACACAAACTAACCCTTTTGAGAGTAACTAGTTAAAGATCAACTAGTATAGTGCTAATGGATTAATAATGCACTTTAATGGTAACAATAATCTCACCTTATTGCTCCTATAAATAAACTCTCAAAATAATTTCTAAATGCACTTAATAATATTCTACAACTTTTCAAGAGTAATCTGTAATGAACCCTTAATGAATAATCTGCAATTTTTCACTACAATCAATATTGTAGGATGTAGTCTTCTTGCTTTCTAGATAGATAATAGGTAGGTGATAATTTTATTTCTTTCAAAAAATATCCAACTCCTATTTAATGTGCAAATATATCTTAAAATGAATTCTCCTTTTTGCACTTTCTTGAAGACTATAATATGAGCCCTTTTCCTTTGCAACTCTAATCTAAATATGGTGCTTAATGGAATTTGATAATGAACCCTAATTTGAAGTTCAACTAATTGCACCCAAGTTGCTTACCTTTTAATGGCTTCTATAGTAGATGTAGATCTTGGTGTTTTGATTCACCAAGTTGCTACCTTGTAGTGGATGAATTCACAACTTCTTGTTGGCTGTCCAAAATAGCTTCTTGCTTCACCAAACTATGGTCTCGAACCTTCTATCTTGAGCCTAGGGTTTGGTGGCTTGATCCTTCCAGTGATCTTCGATTTTCTATAGTAGGTTCAAAAAGTCCTTGCTTCTAAAATGTGCCTTCTTGCTATGAGAGGTAATCTCCAAATCTCTTGGATTTGGTAGGCTTCTTCTATCTGAATCTTCCTTCAATATTCTTGTTGAATTTTGACTTCAAATAGGATCTTCTTCTTCTCAAGATTTTGAATGTCTTGAGGTCTTCACTAGATTCTTCTTCGAGATTTGGCACTCTTTGCCAAATTCTTCTTCTCTTGGGCTTGTTGTTGGATGGCGATAATTGTCCCAAGTCCTTCACTATCAGGAGCTTCTCCTTGGTAGTGGATTTCTCCAATGAGTTCTCCTAGGAACTCTTTTGATGATGCTTCTACGAGCTCTACAACAAGGCTCTCCAAGCCTTCTTATTTTCCTCCTTGAGACCTCTCCAAGGTCTTCTATCTTGCAGCTTCTTTGGTCTTCCAACTGAGACCTTTTCTTCAACCTTCTACTTCTGGAAGTGTTGGTGATGAGATCTTCTTCTCAGATCTCTAATTTGCTTCTTTGATCAGGAATAGGACTCTATTAGTCCCTCTCTATCTCTTCCAATATTGGAATTTTTCCAATGAGATCTACTATGGATCTCTTTAGCTTCTTCTAAAAGAAGTCTTTAATCAGTAAAGGAGATCACCAATCTCCTATTTCATGGACTCTTCTCTAGAGTCTTCTTCTAAATTAGGAATCTTCTTTTGAATCAAGAACTCTTCTCTAAAGTCTTCTTCAGAATTAAGGCTTCTATGGTCCTTTCTTCTGGATCAAGGCTTCTCTGCCTTTTCTTCTATATAAGCTTTGCCTTTTATTTTATCAAGGCTTCTATGGCCTTTTCTTTTACAATCTGTAGGTATTGATCTTGAATGGAGATCACCAATCTCCTATCTCCTTATTTGACTCAACTTCTAGAGTCTCTTCTTCCTTGAGTCTACTATAAGGCTATTGTGGCCTTTTCTTCACTTCTACAATCTACAAGATTTGCAGCTCTTGTAATGAGACCTTTTTTGAGGTCTTTGAAATATTTAGTCTTCTCCTTATTATTGCAAGTGTTGGAATGATTCTAAGAAGATATTCTTCCTAGCTCTCTTGTAGGAAGCTTCCCAACCTTTTTTTGAATCTCCTTTTCCTACAAGTTGTTAGAGACTAGAACGAAAGAATTTATAATTCTAGAGATAATAATCTTCACTAGTTGATTTGTCAACTATTATATGTGAGTCCAGTCTTCGGTTTTCCCCTCTAGGACCTAATCTCAAAATTTTTGTAACTGAGATTTATTTCAGTCCTTTCAATATTTCCTGTGACTCTCCCTAATCCTATCTCGATTCATCGTGGCTCTGATACCACTGTTAGCTTTTGAGGATATATGCAGTGGGAGAGATCTATCACAAGTCCTAATAAAATGTAAAAAATATGAAAGAAAGTAATTCTGCAATATGACTAAAATATACTATAAATAGAAAGTGGTAAAAATACAATGCAATATGGAGGTAATGGTCACTCCATTACTATAAGCTAAAGAACTACATTGTACTCCATACATGAGTTCTACCACTATCTACTACACTCTACTATAATGCACTTGATATGCTTGATATGAACTTGATATGAGCTATCACTATGAGGCCCTTTATATAGGAAGATAGATTCCTTGGCCAACACTCTACCTAGTTGTACAAGGGGACACCTTGCACATTACAACTTGCACATTGATACTTGTGCATTTATTACATTGCTTGAAGTAACTAGCTAACTTCCCCCTAAAGTAATCTCCTACTCTAACTATGTACCAAAGGTGGTACATTTACATGACCCAAATGATGTAATATATTCTAACTCTAACAATACAATTATATAAAATGCTTATAGAACTTGAAAAGGAGATATGATTTACCTTTTTGTGCAATCTAGAATTGGTATGGATCTATTTTTAGATTTTAAGCTCAATCGCCCATGGCGGTTGTGCTTTTGGAGAATTGCCTTGGGTGGTAGTGCTTCTCATAAACTATCCTAGGTGGTTATCCTTCTGGTCAACTACCTAGGTGGTTGAGACTTTGGTTAACCACCTTGGGAGGTTAAGACTTTGGTTAAATGTGGTTGTGTTTGATCTTGAATCTGAGCCTTCAAATATTTGTTTAAGAGTCCTTACTACAGATCAATGCACCATTGAATATTTGTCATTGGTGTATTTGAAAAATAAATATTAATGAATAAACCTAAAATCCTCCATGGTTGATGCCTTAGAGCTCCTCCAATGGTGAACCTGCAAGCACAATGTTAAGAAAAAACAAAACAATATCGAATGAAATTGTAGCATAGTTTTGTTATGAATTTTGTGCACCCTATGAACATGAAAATGGAGACCTATTTTTAAAGTCTCTCATAGATGGAGGAGAGTGGAGAGAATGGAATAAGAGGGGTGACAAGTGGCATGGGTGTGTAAGAGGGGCATCTTAGAGATTCCCCACTTGGGGTGGATAAATGTGCAACTTTTCCTATCTGGGCTATGATATCCTATGATGCCTTATGACATGCCATAACACCTTATGACATACCATGATGCAATATGATATGCCATGATGCATTATGATGTGTCATACTAATACCTCTTTTAAGGAGATATTCCTCACCCACTAAATTAGCATTTTTAGTCAAAGTGTATGGTGGAAGGAATCCTCACCCAAATGCATTGAATGCACTTGTAAAGTGGAGGAAAGAGGGAAAATAAATGCCAACTAGAGTTAGTACAAATTGGAGTTAAAAATAGTAGGGTAGTCTCATGATAACCACAGTTAAGCATAGGAAGGGGCTAAAGCAGATCAAAGGGGCTAAAATAAATCAAAGGGGTTAAAATAGCCAATATTAACAACTTCTAAGGTTTGCAATACATTAATTAGAATAATTGCACATATTATTAAATGTTAATATTAGCCATTGTAAAAGTGATACTTTTTAGGTGTCTACAAATACCTCTTTTTGTAGCACATTGTCTGAAAACACGATATGGTGCAAAAATTGATGACACCAACTATGAGATTGATGAAAAATAGAGGGAATGAATAAAAATAAAGGAAAAAGACCTTCCCTTGAGGAGGGTGATGCAATATTATCTTAAATCAAGAACAATGTGAGATGCCCTAGTGATGGAAGCAACAAATGCCTTTGAATCTTTGCCTTTGACAAATTGATGAAATTGAATTGACTAGAAATATGAATTTTGGAATCAGAGTTTGATTATAAGTTTTGAAAGAGAAAATAAAATATGAGATCTACTATTACCCCAACAAAAGGGAGAATTAATGACAACCTTAGTCAAATATTCTTGGACACGCGTAACTCCAAAATTAGGTGTTAGCATATTGAACTGATTCGATATAAAATTCATAAGTACTTGTCAACCCCCTCAAGTGGTGAATGTATGGTGACAAATGAGTGACAAACATGAGCCAATTAATTATAAATAGATGAAAATTGAATCAAGGAAGAAGGGAATGAGATACAAAAGATGAATATTGGGGTCAATTGTAAAAATTGGGAAAAATAGTGAAGAAGATAATTAGAGGTAATCACCTATGGCAGTTGTTTGGCATCTTGGGAACCATCCATGGTAGTTGACCAATACTTTAGAAACCACCCAAGATGGTTGGCAACCCATTTGGGTGGTTGCTAGTGCCAATCTATAAATAGACCTTGTGGGGATTATTTTGACAACTACGAAGGGTGGTAGATAAGGAGAGAGAAGATAATAAAGTGATGAAAGAGATGGCAAGAACAAGCATGACAGTAGGAGTTGGAGGGTGTGTAGAGCTGATAAGTGTTTTGAATATTTTGTTTGTGTTGTACTTTGTTGAATTATGTGCATGTGCTTTATGATTTTATTTTCTTCTTGTTTTTATTTTTTAAATGCCCTAGGGGAAGCAATTTTTTTAAAAATATAAATATGGTAAAATAATGACTGTGATATGGTGTATGCAATTGAGGATTCTACGACCATGACCCTAATTTGACAATATATTTCCAAGTGCCCAAGACAACATGACAAAGATAGACTAGGAGTGGTTGGATAAGGTTAGCCTAAAGGAGGTTACATGGATTGAGCCTATCTATGTGGATTAGGGGTACCTTTCCATGTTAGCAGAGCGATGGGATATAGATAAGGGGACATTCCACCTCCTGACAAGGGATATTATAATTACCTTGGAGGATGTGTATCACATATTTTGATTACTAGTGGAAGAAATTCCTATTTGCACAACCTTGGATATGGATGAGGTATTGATGGAGATATATAGGGATGAGTGGGAGAAAATAGATACAAAGAGTGGTGGGGTATAGTACTTGATAGCATATAATTAGGGGAGACTAACACCATGATAGTTGGTGGTGATGTTCCTGATATTCAACGTGATATTACCAGATTCTAATGCAGGCTAGTTTCCATGGAATCTATTAAAATTCATGGCAGAGCTTATTAAGACTCCAATAGGATATGCATAGGCACCAACATTACTAATCCTATTGTATATTAAGTTGTATGAGGTATGACAATAGAGAAGGATGGATTTGGGTTTCCATGTATTGCTATAGGTTTGGGGATGATAGCACTTCATGGTAGGCCAATTCATAGGGCTACCATATGAGCTATATGGGGAGGAAGTGGTTGAGTTACCCTATGTGTTGTGATGGTGACATGATAGGGAGAAATTAGGAGGATGACCATAGAAGGGAAAAGAGTACTATCAGTAGATATGGGAAGATTTAAGGCCATAGGCGATGAGATGAAGGCCCTAGAGGATAAGTCCCATATAGATAGAGTATGGGGTACACCTAAGTCTAGTGTGATGGATGAGGTGATTGATTGGGCAACATGGGATAGAGCATGAGTTGTTACAATTTTCTTGGGTACTGATATAGTTTGGATTACAATAGGGAGTTTCAAACCCATCAGTCATCTATAAAATATAATATGATGAGGTTACTTTACCATTGTCATAGATAGAGGTAATCAAGGAGGGTCATGGCATAGTGATAACTAGAGCTAAAAAAATCCATGAATATGGAGAAGATCTTGATCAAGGAGGAATTTGATTTCCCTCCATGGATGATGTTGATAGGGTCACAGTGGAGCCTAGTGAGTGGACCCTCAAGTTCCATGGTGAGGCCATGAATGAGAGAGCCCTCTATGTCATGAGCTTAAGGTGTTGGATCTTCTTGTAGGGATGAGTAATAGATACAACAAAGCAAGATAAAATTGAGATAAGAGGGGGGTGATGAGACCAATGATGAGAAACCTTGAGATTTGACAGGGTGATGATGTGATCAGATTTTGTAGGTTTCTAGGCCATGATGGTGTAGCTTACGAGCCTAACCTTATTATGATTATGATGTATGATGATGAAATATATATACATACATATTTTGTACATAATTATTATTTACGTATGTGATGATTGTGTTATGTGATATAAATTGATGATGATGATGATGTATGGATAAATTTATTGATGATGCATGGATAGATATAGTGATTGAAATGATATGCATGTGATGATATTCATGATAGATAGTGTTATTTGTGAAATAATGCATGTGACTAACATGATATGGAATGGTTATGAAATGATGATTGTAGAGAAATATTAGGATAAATGTATGTTTGATTTTGTTCAAAAATACTTAACAATACATCGCGTATTCTTGAAGTGATTGAGTAATCAAGGACGCAAATATAATGACGCTGACATAACTATAGAATGGAATGAAGTGTATGTGGTACTATGAATATAGGGGATAAATAAACTATAATAACAAAGGTGACATAACTTGTCAACTTGCCTATCGTAGGAAAGAAGTATTAACAAGTACTTTTAGGAAGCTCAAACATCCTAGTGACATAAATCAAACTCATCTACTCATAAAATAAGTGCTTGAAGATACTAAGACCAATTGGGAGAGTCAAGTTGCTTAGAGACTAATGGGTGTGCAGTGATGTTCATTTATAATTTTGAGAGAGGTAGGACTAACCAATTGTAACTCAAGCTATTGTAAACTAGCTCATCCATGAGAGAACATAAGTCTGTACAAAAAAAGGTCGCTAATATGACAAACATATCACCGTGCAAGGGTATACTCCACTACTAGTAAGGTATCTAAAGCCTCGATGGAGATAGATCCACAATCCTTTGACATTGCTCCACTGCCAATCAGACATATATAGCCCTAGTGGAGACATCTAAAAATTTCCTAGGATACATGATAATTGATAGAATTGACGATGCTTTTTTTTTGCAATATGGATCCTTGGGATTGGATTATGGCATGATAGGATGAGCAAGAGAAACTGTTCGCTTTATGGATTAAAATCTAGGCACGACTTCATATTTTCTATACTTAAAATATTATTAATATATGAAATATGCATGGTCCAATAGGAAATATAATGTAACCTAGAAGACCTGTAGCACTCAAGGAATAAATGGCTTTCAATGTAGGTTGATTGAGACACTAGGTATGGCTGAATGAACCCAAATAACCCAAATGTTCTCTAAACCTACAAGATAAAAGAGATAAAGCATGGAAAACTATGAATGGTGGATATAGTGGATGCGATGAAAAGTGTATATAAATACGTTAGACAACTATGACTATGAAGATACCATTGATTAACACAACCAAAATCCTTCATAATGATGCACGGTAAACTTAATCGAACAATGATCAAAATAGCATTATGATAAAAGATGAAAATACAAAATGTATATGTATTGAGCTGGTGGTGGTGTGAAAGGTGATATAGAAAGAACACACAAAATAAAAGAGAAAACAAAGATAAAATGAAGAACAAGGAAAAAAAGAGGAAGGGAGGAAAGGAACACACCAACCCATGGTACGTAGCCACTCGAAGCATGATCATACATCGAGGAGTGATTTTTGAGGAAGAGAAGAGAAATGAGGAAAGAAAGAAATGAAGTCAACAAGGGTACAAGTGGTAAATGATTGATGAAAAAGCATGAAATGAATTTGATTTTCATTATTTTGATTTGGAATTTTTGATGAGGCATGCCTCATTTTCATCCAACCATTCCACAACTTTGAATATCTTAATTGCAAGTGTGGCATCATGTGTTGGCAATATGCTCACAATTTTCTCCTGTTAAGATATTGGAGAATTGTTAGATGAAAATGAAGGATGACAAAGGAAAATCCTTATTTTATTTAATTTTTATAGATTTTTTAATTATGTTATAGTATGACAGTAGTTAGGCATATGAATAATGTTAATGGGTTCATGTTCCTCAACTCCCTTGAGAGTCGCAAGCTTTTGGGTCTCAAAACCAAATTATTGCTTAACAATGAATGAGCCAAGTCAGTTAGTAGCAAAATTATCACGTAAATGCAGAGGAAGGCTCGAGTTTTGCTAATTCTCTTTAAGTATGTGATCACCAGTATTAAAATCTCATGGATAGATCTTATGATCATAGGCTCATTTGATTCAATCTTGGTAAACGTAAAGGTGCTCAAGAGCATTGATTTGATGTTCATCAAGAAGCAAGAGTTGATCGAGCCTAGCTTGATGAGTTGTGTCCTCATCCATAAATTCCTACAAAGATATGAGTAGAGTTGGGATATCAAGCTCAAGAGGCATGAATTTGTAGTAAAATTTCCCCCAAGGCAATATAAAAAGTGGTTTTGTTTTGGTCACCTGGATTGATATAAATTTGGTCATCTCCTAAAAAACCATCCATTAGGGAGAGTATTTCATGGCTAGCAGTAGAATCCATGAGTGTATCAATGTTAGGGAGAGGAAAATTATCCTTAGGACACACTTTATTGAGATCATGAAAGTGAGTACAAATGCGTATCCTCCATTGGGTTTTCTAACAGGGACCATGTTTAAAATCCACTCTAGATAGTTAATTAGTTGAATAAAACCTACATCTAAGAGTTTTTACAACTTTTCTTTGACCATGAGGGCTATGGTAGGATGAAGTTTCCTCAAATTTTGTTTCATTAGCTTAGCATGAGGGTTCATCGTGAGGTTTTGTATGATAAGGTTCGTATCAAGGCTAGGCATGTATTTATAGGACCATGCAAAGACCTCTTATTACTATGTTAGGAGCATGACAAAAATCTATTACTCTTCAATTGAGAGACTCTTCCTAAGTTTTATGATTTTGGTATTATCTTGATTTGTGCAAATGTTGGCGTCGATGGTTTCCTCGATGAGCATATGAGAACCCTCCTCAAGCTGATGAGGGGTGGGAAAGAGATGGATATAATTTATGGCATTATTTGGAAGGGGTGATACAATATAACTAATTTCAACATTATAAACAAAATAGGGTGAAGAAGGGGGTGAAGTAGAGAAGTAGATATTTGAGTCCTTGAGCAATTAATCTAAAGGATAGAAATAAGAGGTAGTTGGAGAAGATAAAATATGTTTAAAGTCAATGAGACTAGTATCAATTGAGATGAGATGCACAAGATCATATGTATTATGAAGGTATGTGCATAAGTCAACAAAAACTATGTTGAATTGGGGAAACAAGGGGGGTTGCAAATCAGATTTTGGGTTCCCTTGCACATACTCTTGAGGAAGGATCTGATTGAAAATAGGTGAGCGAGGATCAGGTGGAGGTGGCTATGGAGGTGGAAGATTTATGGGTACATATTGTTGCTCTAATGAAAGGAGCAAAGGAAAATAGGTAGCATATGGTGGAACACATGTAGATAAAAATCATTAGTATCTATGATGGGGATAATAGGATATTATTCATCTTTAGAGCTATCAAAGGCAATCGAAAGTACCTCAAATGGCTCATCTAACTCATCATCTAAAGTGTCATATGATTTGGTGTGAATAGTGATAACTTGGAAGAGTTTTTTTGGTAACATGGAATCATACTTAGGATCAAGGCATTCATCCCCACTTTCATCCTCGAGGACAAGGGTGATACATTGAACACCATATTTTAGGGGATCAATTGGAGAATGTTGATCATAACCTAATAAAAATTTATCTTTAGGAGGCTAATAATGATGCTCCAACATAGTCTGCATTCCTTGCTCATAGCCGCCAAGGCTACATCCTCATCATTTGAAATTATGAAAATACTTTATGGCAAATGAAATATTATACAAAAATTTGGTATCAGTATAAAATAAGGCTTCAAGATCTTTGTTCGAAGGTTTATTATATGATGAATCGATTCTACCATACATAAAATTTGTGATTAGATGAAGATCCTACTGGGACAAAAACATCGACGATTAAAGGGATATGACTAGGGTGACCAAAATCCTAACTGATTCTATGATCAAAGGCAAAAATGTTATATTATGTATAAGGTACTCTCCTATGATAGGAGTGGTCATATGTACAACACTAGGAGACTAGGATGAGTGCGTTGGAGAGGGGGTGGAGGAGAATGACTTTACATTATCCACAAAAGTAGAGTGAGGTATAGAGGGTGCCAAAACATGAGTGGATATGCCTTGAATAGTATCCAGGATGAATGGATGTACATTGGATTTGGTGGTGGGGGTGGATCAAGTATCATAAAATATGTAGTTTGCATCTCATGTATGGGAGAAATAGTGGTAGGAGTGAGGGTAGTGGTAGCCTATATGATGGGATAAATGATGGGATAAGGGGAAGCCTTGATATGGTGGTTGGGATTTGTGAAAGAAGTAGAATGATGGGATCTGAATGGAGTTAGTAGATGGTTATTGACAACAGGATCTAGATACAGAGGATGATGTTGTATTGTTGTGATGGTAGAGATGGAGGGTGAAGGCTGAGCCACTGAGGATGAAGGAGAAGTATAAGTAGAGTATAGCAGATGAAGAGTTTGGGGATGGGATTGAATAGTTTTTATGCTAGAAGAAGGGTGGAATGGTTGAGCGTTAGGTGAATGATAGAAATACAGTAGGTATTGTTGAGGAGGAAGAGGTAAGGAATATGAATAAGAGGGATGATTTTTATTTGAGCTAAGATAAGTGGTGTAATGAGTGTTCAATGATGAAGAGGGGTGAATTTGATTGGTCAAAATTGAGTGGGTGGATAGCATATTGACATTGTGAGGAATATGTGAGGGGGTAGAATATGAGGTTGGATGGTATGATGAGATAAGTGATCGATGGGTGAGAGACATGTGTGTTGAAGGTAAGGGAGACTCATGTGGGTGTGTGATCATGTGGTAATACTTGAATGGTTCATCATCAACTGGAATGCAGTGAACATGACCCTCATATGTGTATTTAAGGTATGCAAGGTTGAGGGTATACACCACATATATCATATCCATGGTCTTCCTAGGAGTACATTGTATTGCATATCTCCATCCAAGATATGACATAGAGTGTGGATAGTCTGGATGCCTACTTGGATAGGAAAGAAAATCGTTCCTAGTGTTGAGCACAGGGTATTATTGAATGCCAATAGAGTGAATATAGAATCAATGATGTGAGTGAGTAGACGACTAAGGTATTTGAGGATGGATGATGTGATTATGTTTATGGAATAGCTCATGTCAATTAGGACACATTTGAATATTTTGTTGTCAATAGTGACCATGATGTGCAAGGATGGATCTAGTCCTTCCATCGGGATAGTCTTAATATTAATATCATAAAATGTAATGGTTAGCAAAGTTTAGGTTTGAATGTTACCCATAAAATTGATAAAGTGTTGGGATCATGGCTCTAAAACTCTATGGCTTTGAGTATTTCCATTAGTACCTCTAAATTAAGAGGTAATTGGTGTATTAACTCATAAATTGAGAGCTTAGTTGAGTCTATTTTGAGGATATAAATAAGCCTACTTTTGATATGGATAACTGGTGGAGGTTGATGTGCAATAGTGAATTACACTAGTAGAGATAGTATAGTTGATGAGGATGACACATTTGAGGGATGAATTGTTTGTGCAAGTGGAATTGGGTATCTTCAGTTTTTTGTGACCACATAAATTATGCCAACAAAACCTCGATAATTGGAGTTATTGTTGACATGATAAACTTGATTTGGTTGAGGAGCAGCCGCAGTGTCTCTAGTATTAGGTTGTGCTTTGCCATGTTGAGGTAATGGGGTTTGATAGATACTCAAATTTTTATTAGGGGGAGCAAGAGGGTTGTCAATTTTGATAAGCCCTCTTTCAATAAAATCTTGCACTTTGTGCTTAATTAGGATGCACCTATCGATATCATGTCCCTTTTATTTATGGTAGATGAAATACCTACCATCTATATACCCTCTTTCTCGAGATTTGGATCCTCGAGTTTTATCTCAAGTAAAGAGATCAATTGTGCACCCATGAGTTTATGAAAGATGCCAGACAAGGGCTTTAAGAGGGGTGTGAAATTGCATTCGGGTTGTTGAGAGTGCATAGCTTGATGAGTGGTATTTTGATTTTGTGCAGAAGGTGGCACAATATTGTATATTGATTATTGTGGTGGATGAGAGTTTTTTATGTGGAGGTTGATGTTGTTGTTGGGTAGTTTGAGTGGTTAGACCACTCAACACTACTGGATTGACCTGGGCAGGTTTGGATTGATTTTTTATGTTATTGCCCTTAGTATTTCTACCTGGCCATTCATTTTTTTGAAGGTTGATTTCTCCTTATTGGATCTCGATATCCTCAATAATTTTGGCTTGAAAAATATCTTCCTCAAGAGTTCAGTATTATTGGAGTTGAAGAAGAAGAGATATTGATTTGGAAAAAAACCTAGTAAACATTCAATTTAGCTCAGTGATGGGGATGGAGAAGGATAATTCAATTAGTATTGCTCTCCATCAATTTCCATAATCGAGGATGGAATCATCATCAAATTAATTTTTTTTTGGTGAGTTATGTTAAGGTGGATTTCTTTCTAATATTTAGAGTGAAGTTCTCTAGGAAGAGGTTGGCTAGTTGTTCAAAATTATATAAGCTATTTAGGAAAATGGTTGTACCAATCCAAGGCTCCTACCACAAGGGATAGCGAAAAGGTACGAAGCATGAGGGGGTCTATTTCATTAATGAGATAACAAGAGTTGAATTTGCTCAAGCAATATTGAGGATCTTCTTTTCCCTTAAATATTTTGAATTTGGAAATTTCAAGAAAGGGAGAATAACATAGTGCTAGGATTGAGGGGTTGATGGGGTAGTTTTGAAGTTGATTCAAGGTTGGATTTTGATATCCCATGCTTGTAACTTGAGATTCCAAACTATTGACCTTGTTGGTCAATTATTAGAATGTGTTTGGAGAGGCTTGGAGAATCGAGTAATGGGTGCCATGATGAGTTGGATGGGATGGATTGACTAGGGGATATGATTGGTGCGAATAAATGCTGATTATGGTTAGAATATGGTGCTTGCAAAATCCAAGATCCTAAAGGTACGTATTTATGATTGTTGATTAGAATAATTGTGGGTATGTTAGGGATGTGATGGGGGTTGTTAAGTGTAATGGTGATGATAGGTAGACGGTTGAAGTGGGGGATACAATGATAGATAAAAATGAAGGGATTGTGTAGAAGTCAAATGATATATGTGTTGGATGGAGTGTAATTGGTATGGTTGAGAAATGGGTTGATGCATATTAGGAGTGGAATGGTATTGATGAGGTGGTGGTTTATGTGGGTGGGTTATGTGACTACATCATAGGCCACTAATGAGAATCATGAGGATGAGAATAGATCACGGGCATTATGGATGGACAAGAGATACAAGATGATGATTGAGAAAATAATGATCCTTGAGTAGGTGGTTGAGATAAAGGATGAGGAGTTTGAGGTGGTTGTTAAGGAATGTGGGTGGTGTTAGAAGAGCTAATGTGATAAGATGGAAAATTATTAGAAATCACTTTATGGGAAGACAATTGATGAGAAGGTGTCCCAGGATTATAAGATGGTGGGGGATAAGCTGAACATATGGTAGAAGAGTGTGTGACATGTGCACCATTGATATGAATGGTGGAGAATGAAGGGTAAGTGGTGGGGGGAGTGAAATGCAATATCATGGATTGAGGAGGCAAATTAGAAAATTGGAAAGAAGAAGATGGATTGGATGAATATAAATGGAAACTGACATAAACTTGTGTCGAATGGTGATAAGTGTGTATGATGCAAGAAGGTGATGTAGAAATGTATGGGTACTATTATGAATGGATATGATTGGAGTAAGATGGATTATTAAGGTCAATGGTCCCAAACATTGGACCTATGGTGTGCTGCATAAGAGTGGCACTAGGTCCCCCAAGTGGTGAAGATATTGGTGACATTCTAAAAGTTGGCACACTCAATGTATGATGATAGATAGAATATGTGAGAGATGATGAAGGATGATAATACTTGTAAGATTACACCTGAACAAGGATAAGATCAATGCAAATAGGAATGTGTATCAAGGGTAAGGATGGAGAGAATGAACTAGGTGGTGGAGGGTATGATGAAGAAGGGTCCTAAGCAACATGAGGTGATTGGCCATGATATATTGGATTACTAAAAAGGATGTGAGTGAAATTGAGATCAATGGTCATGATGTTTGGCTCAAGTGGAGAAAGGGGAGTCTTAGAGAAAGGGGACTAAAAAGGGGTGGTACAAGTGGTATGATGGTTGCCACATTGATCAGGCCCAATGTGATGAGTATCAGGTGGGAGAGAGACATACTGATGGACATAACCAAACATACTACTCTAATGGATTTGGGATGCATCCCTTAGATAAGTCAGGAAAGTGGTTGAAGAATGAGTAGATTGACCCGAATGGTCCATGGAAACTTGGGTATGGGAGTGAGCCTTGGCTTGACTATAGGTTGTTACCATAGGCTATTCAAAATTAAAGAATGTGTTGGTGGACACTCTCTTTTATCTCTTTTTTATTTTAAAGAAAAATACACTATCTATACAAATAGAAAAGCAAGCAAACAATGGATTTTTGATGTTTTCATTTTGAAGTTTTGATTTTGATTGATTTTTTTTTTTAATTTTTGATGATTTTTATTTTTTGGGTTTTTGTGTGTTTTGATGTTCCCTAAACCTAGGAACTATAAGAGATGATGGAATGAAATATAAAAAGGTATGTTTATGCCCACTCCCTTGACGAAGAATAAGACACAAACAACAAAAGGCTTCCTAGGATGGTGGATTTCCTCTAGGTATCCTAAGGGAGTAAAACAAACCTCTTGAAAGAGGTCGCACTGTCTACATCCTACTACTTGCCCAATTGGTATTTCACTTCATAATTGATCAAGATTATATATAAATGATAGTTGTGAGTGAACAAAAGGACGTCTAGCCTTAAAATAATCCCTATCTAGCCCTAAGGGTAACTAGCTTCCTGATGATGAAATCTGAGAAACTATTCGATCTAGCTATGGTGTCTAAAAGGCTAAATCAATAGTTGGTGGTGAAATCCAATGTCTAAGGGAGGTTTTTCTCGCAAAATATTTGCAAAACACAATTGTGCAAAAGTGTGTGATTTGATGTGTCTTTTGATTTTGATTTTGATTTTTGATGTTTTTCTGGTTTTGATTTTGTTTTTTTATGCCTACTTACCATGCAAGATTTTTTTGAAAGAAATCTTGGTCTAAATGAGTTTTGAAAGCATGCACAAACTAATCTACTAAACTTAAAATAAAATAATAACCTAAGCTATTGAGTTTTGAAAAGAAAATGATGACTAATCTAATGAGTCTTTGGAAAGAAATAACAACTAAATCTAATGTGCTTTGAGTATTTTTAGAGAATACAAAGAGATAAATAAGGTATTGTGCCTTTGAATGTTTGAAAAGCAATGGAAAGAAACAAGTAAAGTAATGTGTCTCTGAAGTTTTAAGAAATAAAATTATGAAATGACCATGCTAATGTTTTTTTTTTTTTAATTTGAAAGAGAGAAAGGGGGAAAAGAGATTCAAACAAGCAATTGAAAAGAACTATGCTACAAATTTTTGAGCTTGAGCTTGAGCTTGTGTAATTTTTTTCTATCCAAAATTAGAGAATGGAAACCTATGCTAAAGGAAAAATAAAAACTGAGCATACCGTGCCCCTAAGCCTGAGCCTGTGCAATTGTTTTCTAAGCTTGAGAACTTCCATGGGTGGTTGAGACTGAGCTTGAAAACTACCATGGGTGGTTGAGACTGAGCTTGAAAAATACCCGTAGTAGTTTAGAATGAGTTTGAAAACTACCACGGGTGATTGAGACTGTGCTTGAGAATAGCCCTGGGCGATTAAGATTGAGCCTGTGAGGGTAGATAACCCTAATCTAAGAAGTGTGAATGTGTCTATTTTACCCTTGGGTGCTTGTAACAACAACAAAAAGTATAGTTATAAAATCAAGCTAAACAAAGAAACCTAATCAACAACACATAAGATGTTCTTTATCCAATGTAAGCACCAAAGCTCATGCAAAATAACAAGTGTCAAATGTGTTGTGGGTAAAGGGTCCCACTGTGATCACATTTGTGTAAAAGATGAAACACGCCATAATAAATGAAACAATAGATAAATTTCAATACGAGAAGAGTTTTTCAAGAGATTCTCATCTACTGCCCTAGTGATTATGCTTTTGGTTAACTACATTTGGTAGTTGAGAATTTGGTTAACTACCTTGGGTGATTGAGACTATTATTCGATAGAGGATTTTGATCTTGAATGTGAGCCTTCAAATATTTGTTTTAGAGTCCTTGTTATAGATGTAGCGCATTATTGAATATATATTGTTGGTATATCTACAAAATAAATATTAATAAAAAAATTCAAAAGCCTCCATTGTTGATGCCTTTGAGCTCCTCCAATGGTGAACTTACAAGCATAATGTCAAGAAAAAACACAACAATATCGAATGAAATTTTAGTAGAGTTTCATAATGAAATTTTAGTAGAGTTTCATAATGAATTTTTTGCACTCTATGAACATGAAAATAGAGACCTATTGGTAAAGTATCCTAATGGTGGAGGAGAGTGGAGAGGATGGAAAAAGAGGGGTGACAAGTGGCATGGATGCATAATATATATATCTTAGATATTCTCCACTTGGGGTGGATAAATGTGCAAGTTTCTCTATCTAGGCTATGATGTCCTATGACGCCTTATGATATGCCATAACACCTTATGACATGCCATGATGCAATATGACATGCCATGATGCATTATGATGTGTCATATTAATGTTGGAATTATGTTGAATATTTTACATGTTATTCTAGTGAGGTTAACTCTAAAAGGTATTGGACACTCTCCATGTATCCTTATCGGGGTTCAAGGTTGGGCCAAGCCCTGAGCAAGGGTTTAGGGACAACATCCATCGATAGAATTTTTAGGGTTTTTTAAGCTATTTTTAGATCCATATGGGTTGTTTAGGGTTAAATGTTTGAACCCACAGTTTTTACTCCCATGGTATTGTAAAATCTATTATTGTGTTGTTATTTAATTGCACTTGCATTAGGGTTTGAAGAGAGATGATAGATCAGATATGAACATTATTATATTGGATATGATTAAGTTTATACAATAAGGAGATATTATTGTGATGGGTTTTTTTTCTCGTAAGGGTTTCCTAGGTGAAATATTGTGTTGTGTGTATCTGTTATTTTTTTTCCTTTGATTTTGTATTTACTATTTTTTCTAGATTTAGTTTATTGGGGCCGTTTGCTCTTTATTTGGTATTAGATCTAGGTTTTTTAGCTTTGTTTGAGGAGTAAGGATGTTAAACTGGTGATATTATTTCTTGAGTGGGACCCATATGCTAAAGAATATGGGTGAAGAAAAATGATGAGAAAAACATGAGTGGAGATTAAAAAATTTAATGGACAAAATTTTGAGTTATGGAAACTCAATATGGAGGATCTATTGGTTGATAGAGATCGGTGGATTACATTCATAGGAATAAAACCAACATCAATGACATATGAGAATTGGCTAAAGATCGATAGGAAGGTAAGAAGTTCTATCAGATTATGCTTATCTTATTTGATATTGTTAAATGTAATGATAGAGACCATGACAAAGTCATTATGGGATAAGCTAGGATCTTTGTATCAGATAAAGTTTCTAGTAAATAAAATCTTTCTTTAGAAGAAGTATTCACTTAATATAAATGATGGTGACTCTATGGATAAACATCTGAATGCTTTTAAAACTATGGTAAGTCAATTCAAATCTATTAAAGTAAAAATAGATGAAGAGAAAAAGTGTATTACTTTAATTTTTTCATTACCTGATTCATGGGATAACCTAGTTATGGCTATCACCAATACTACTTTTACATTGAAAATAGAGAATATAGTAGGAACATTGCTATTTGAGAAAATGAGAAAAAATTCTAAGGATTATCATCAGAAGGATGCCTTGGTTGTGAGAGTTCATTTTAAAGAAAGAAGCAAAAAGAAATCAAGAGAAAGGAAATTGATATCTAGGGGTAAATCTGTTGCTCAAAAAAAGAGGAAATGCTAGAAGTGTGGTAAAATAGGGCATTATAAAAGTGACTAAAAATCTAAAAGGGTTGATAATAGTTAATCATCTAATGAGGAACTTATGCAAAAATGAAGACCACAAATAAAAATTCAAGTGAATGCCATGATTCATGGTTGATTGAATCAGATGCTTCCTTTCATGACTCCTCATAGGGAGGGGTTCTATAAATATGAAAATATAAATGGAGGTGAAGTCTTCTTGGGAGAAAATTTAACATATAAATTAATAGGTCAAGGAAGAGTCAAGTTGAGGTGAAAATATGGAATAATTAAAATCCTTCCTAGTGTGTTGCATATTTCAAGTTTGGAAATGAATTTGATATTTGTGATTAAGATGAATGACATGTGTGCAATTGTGGTATTCAATAGGATAGTTGCAAGATTATCCATGGAGTCTTGGTGTTGGCAAGGGGAGTTCGTATAAGAGCTCTTTTAAGACTTGAGGCTAGTATTTTAAGTATTGATTGTAATAACTCTTTAGTTGTAGAGGAGAATAATATGATAGAAGCAACTCCAAGTATTCATGTAGGGAAGACAATGTTGTGGCATCAACACATGGGACATATTGGTGAGAAAGGCCTTCAAACATTAAAAATGAAAGGTATGGTTGAAGGAATTTTTGATTGCCCATTAAATTTTTATTTTTGTGAGCACTGTATTTTTGGAAAGCAAACCCAAGTCAAGTTTCCTAGTAGTGCTACAAAATTTGAAGAAATTTTGCATCTAGTTCACAATGATGTGTTTGGAGCTACAAAAGTACCATTGTTAGGTAGATCAATCTATTTTATTACATTTATATATTAATTTTCAAGAAAGACCTGAGTATATTATTTTATAGAACAAATATGATGTTTTCAATAAATTTAAAGAGTTTAAGGCTCTTGCAAAAAATTAGATAGAGAAAAATGTAAAAATTTTGAGAAGTGAAAATGGTGGTAAGTATTGCTCTAATGAATTTGAGCAGTTTTGAAAGGATTGTGGAATAGAAATGCAAAAGAAAATCCGTATACTCCACAATAGAATGGAGTCACATAACAGATGAACAAAACATTGATGGATAAGACCAAAAACATGCTAAGTGGTGTAGGGTTAGAAAGGAAATTCTAGGTAGAAGCCATGTTAATTTCTTGTTACCTCATCAATAGATCTCCTACCTCAGCTTTGGTGGACAAGACTCCATAGGAAGTGTGGACTAGTAAGAAACCCTCTCTTAGTCATATAAGAGTTTTTGGTTGCGATGCTTATATGTATGTCCCAAAAGATAAAAGGACTAAGCTATACTATAAATTTAAAAAATGAATATTTATGGGTTATAGTATTGGTGTTAAAGGATATAAGTTATAGAATCCATAAACACAAAATATTTTTTTCAATTATAATGTGATATTTAGAGAAACAAAAGGGGTTTTGAAATAGGAAATGAACCAAGAAAATAACCTAAAATAGTTCAAGTAAAATTGAAATAGGAGGAAGATCCTATGGTAGAACTTGGTGCTACAGAAGAAGATGAACTACATAGAGAGACTAAAGAGGAAAATTTAGAGGAACAAAGTGAGGAGGATGTTTGAAGATGCATAACCTGAAACTCCAAGTTTGAGTAGATCAGATCAAGTGAGAAGACTCCCAGAAAGGTATAGCCCTTCAAAAATTTATTATGCATTTAATATATTAGTTATTGATGAAGAATCCAAGACTATAAATGAGGAACTTCAATCAAGTGAGAATAAGTCTTGGAATAGGACTATGGAGAAATAAATGGAGTCCTTAGACAAAAACAAGACATGGAACTTGGTGAAATTACCCTCTGAAGAAAATTGGTTGGTTGTAAGTGGGTATTCAAGAAGAAGTACAATATAAAAGGAAATTTGGAGAAGTACAAGGTCTTGCCTAGTATAAAAAGGATATTCTCAAGTTGGGGGAATTGAATTTGGTGGTATTTTTATCTTGTGGCTAAACTAACTTCAATTAGATTTTTATTGGCTATTTTTGTTTGTTTTGATCTTGAAATAGAATAAATGGATGTAAAGACAACATTTCTACATGGTAAAATTCATGAAGACATACATATGTCACAACTAGAATGCTTTAGGGTAAAAGGTAAGGAGGACTTGGTATGCAAGTTTAAAAGTTATCTTTATGGCTTGAAGCAATCTCCAAGAATGTGGAATCAAAAAATTGATAGGTTTGTTTTGACACTTGGGCTTGGAAAAAGCAAAACAAATATGTGTGTGTATTTTAAACAAGAAGGTAAAAATTTTGTTATCATTGTTTTGTATGTGGATGACATGCTCTTAATTGGTAACAATAAGGATATGATAAAGTTAGTAAAATCTTAGTTATATTATAAATTTGACATGAAGGATTTGGGTGCTAAAAAAATAATTTGGGTATGGAAATAAGAAGGGATCGTACAAATAGAAAGTTGTGGTTAAATCAAATAGAATATGTTGATTTGATACTAAAAATATTTAGGATGCATGATTGTAAACTAGTATGTACTCCATATCATGTTGGTCAAAAGTTATCTGTTGAACAATGTCCTAAAATAGAGGATAAAATTAAAGAAATGCATCATGTTATTTATGCTAGCACTATTGGGAGTCTAATGTATGTAATGGTATATACTAGACCTGATATTGCACATGTAGTGGGAGTAGTTAGTAGATATATGTCCAATACAGGAAAGGAACATTGGATTTTTGTGAATAGGATCTTTAAATACTTACATGGAACTTCAGACTATGCTATTTTTTTTTGGATTTACATGATGCTTGTAACAAAAAAAAAATTAGGTAGTTATAAAGCAAGCTAAACAAAGAAACCTAATCAGAAACACATAAGATGTTCTTTATCCAATGTAAGCACCAAAGCTCATGCACAATAACAAGAGTCAAATGTGTTGTGGGTAAAGGGTCCCACTGTGATCACCATTTGTGTGAAATAGGAAACACACCATAACAATTGAAACAATATATAAATTTCAATAAGAGAAGAGATTTACAATAGGTTTGATATTGATAAAATTTATCTTTTACAAATAGGTCCTTTCGATTACAACCGACCTTCCAAAATGGAGGGTTTTATTTCACAAGTGAAATCTATGGTGTAGCAAGTTATCTCCTCGAGCACACTTAAAATTATGGGAAGGTTTAGAAGATGCATTGCTTGACCTCTCAAGCTTCCATGCATATCCAATACCTACACACAAGCTCACAGTAACAACATCAAAAGTATATGTAGGGCCTTTCAGGATGAGGCCCAAACAGTGAAAGAAGATTAAAAAAAGCAACTAAAACATTAAAAAATATTATAAAATCAAATGCAAAAGTTACAAAACTATATAAAATACTTACAAAAATTGAAAAGAATATTTGATTTACCTTTCTATGCAATATGGGATTGGTCTGGAGCTATTTTTGGATTTTAAGCTTAATTTCCCATGGCGGTTGTGCTTCTGAGAAATATCATGGGTGGTTGTGCTTCTCATCAACTACCATGGTGATTATGATTTTGGTTAACTACCTTGGGTAGTTGAGACTTTGGTTAACCACCTTGGGTGATTGAGACTATTATTCGACAGAGGAATTTGATCTTGAATATGAGCCTTTAAATATTTGTTTTAGACTCCTTGCTATAGATGTAGTGCATTGTTGAATATCTATTGTTGGTATATCTACAAAACAAATATTAATAAGAAAATCCAAAAGCCTCCATGGTTGATGCCTTCGAGTTCCTTCAGTGGTGAACTTACAAGCACAATGTCAAGCAAAAACACAACAATATCAAATGAAATTTTAGTAGAGTTTCATAATGATTTTTTTGCACTCTATGAACATGAAAATGGAGACCTATTGGTAAAGTTTCCCAATGGTGGAGGAGAGTGGAGAGGATGGAAAAAGAGGGGTGACAAGTGGCATGGATGCATAAGAGATATATCATAGATATTACCCACTTGGGGTGGAAAAATGTGCAACTTTACCTATCTAGGCTATGATGTCCTATGATACCTTATGATATGCCATAATACCTTATGATGTAATATGACATGCCATGACACATTATGATGTGTCATCTTAATGTTGGAAT
The DNA here is from genome assembly GCA_028583015.1 of Wollemia nobilis. Classification (NCBI taxonomy): domain Eukaryota; kingdom Viridiplantae; phylum Streptophyta; class Pinopsida; order Araucariales; family Araucariaceae; genus Wollemia; species Wollemia nobilis. The sequence goes on from JAQPPZ010007914.1 coordinate 774,362, forward strand.
TATGTTGAATATTTTCCATGTTATTCTAGCAAGTTTAACTCTAAAAGGTACTGGAAACTCTCCATGTATCCTTATTGGGGTTCAAGGTTGGGCCAAGCCCTAAGCAAGGGTTCAAGGACAACATCCCTCGATAGAATTTTTAGGATTTTTTAAGCTATTTTTAGATCCATATGGGCTATTTAGGGTTAAATATTTGAACCCACAATTTTTTCTCCCATGGTATTGTAAAATCTATTATTGTGTTATTGTTATTTAATTGCACTTGCATTAGGGTTTGAAGAGAGATGATAGATGAGAGATGAACATTATTATATTGGATATTGTTAAGTTTATATAATAAGGAGATATTATTGTGTTGGGTTTTTTTCTCGTAAGGGTTTCCTAGGTGAAATATTGTGTTGTGTGTATCTGTTATCTTCTTTTTTTTCCTTTGATTTTATATTTACTATTTTTCTAGATTTAGTTTATTGGGGCCTTTTGCTCTTCATTTGGTACCAGATCTAGTTTTTTTAGCTTTGTTTGAGGAGTAAGGGTTTTAACCTAGTGATATGTTATTTCTTAAGTGGAAGCCTTATGGGAAAGAATATGAGTGAAGAAAATGATGAGAAATACATGAGTGGAGATTAAAAAATTTAATGGATAAAATTTTGAGTTATGGAAACTCAATATGGAGGATCTATTGGTTGATAGAGATCAGTGGATTATAGTCACAAGAATAAAACCAACATCAATGACATATGAGGATTGGTTGAAGATCGATAGGAAGGTAAGGAGTTCTATCAGATTATACTTTATCTGGCTGGTTATTATTGAATGTATTGATAGAGACCATGACAAAGTCATTATGGGATAAGCTAGGAACTTTGTATTAGATAAAGTTGCTAGTAGTAAATAAACTCTTTCTTCAGAAGAAGTATTCACTTCATATAAATGATGGTGACTCTATGGATGAACATCTGAATGCTTTTAACACTATGGTAAGTCAATTCAAATCTATTGAAGTAAAAATGAATGAAGAGAAAAAGTGTATTACTTTACTTTGTTCATTACCTAATTCATGGGATAACCTAGTTATGGCTATCACCAATACTACTTTTACATTGAAAGTAGAGGATATAGTAGGAATATTTCTATTTGAGAAAATGATAATTTTTTTAAGGATTATCATTAGGAGGATGCCTTGGTTGTGAGAGGTCATTCCCAATAAAGAAGCAAAAAGAAATTAAGAGAAAGGAAATTGATATCTAGGGGTAAATCTGTTGCTCAAAAAAAGAGAAAATGCTAGTGTGGTAAAATAGGGTATTATAAAAGCAACTATAGATCTAAAAGGGCTAATAATAGTTGATCATCGAATGAGGAACTTCTATAGAAATGAAGACCACAAATGAAAATTCAAGTGAATGCCATGACTCATTGTTGATTGACTCAGGTGCTTCCTTTCATGACTCCTCATAGGGAGGGGTTCTATGAATATGAAAATATAAATGGAGGTGAAGTCTTCTTGGGAGATAATTTAAAATTTAAATTAATAGGTCAAGGAAGAGTCAAGTTGAGGTTAAAATATGTAATAATTAAATTCCTTCCTGGTGTGTTGCATATTCTGATTTTGGCAATGAATTTGATATTTGTGAGTAAGATGAATGACGTGGGTGTGACTATGGTATTCAATAAGGATAGTTGCAAGATGGTTCATGGATTCTTGGTGTTGGTAAGGGGAGTTCGTATAATAACTTTGTTAATATTCAAGGCTAGCATTTTAAGTATTGATTGCAATAACTCTTTAGTTGTAGAGGAGAATAATATGGTAGAAGCAACTCCAAGTTTTCTATAGGGAAGACAATGTTGTGGCATCAACGCATGGGGCATATTGGTGAGAAAGGCCTTTGAACATTAAAAATGAAAGGTATGGCTGAAGGAATTTTTGATTTCCCATTAAATTTTAATTTTTGTGAGCACTATGTTTTTGGAAAGCAAACCCAAGTCAAGTTTCCTAGTAGTGCTACAAGATATGAAGGAATTTTACATCTAGTTCACAATGATGTGTTTGGACCTAAAAAAGTACCATTGTTAGGTAGATCAATCTATTTTGTTACATTTATAGATTACTTTTCAAGAAAGACTTGAGTATAGTTTTTTACAAAATAAATTTGATATTTTCAATAAATTTAAAGAGTTTAAGGCTCTTGCAGAAAATTAGATAGAGTAAAATGTAAAGTTTTTGAGAAGTGAAAATGGTGGTAAGTATTGCTCTAATGAATTTTAGAAGTTTTGTAAGGATTGTGGAATAGAAATACAAAAAACAACTCTGTATACTCCACAACAAAATGGAGTCATAGAACGGAAAATTGATGGATAAGACCAAAAGCATGCTAATTGGTGTAGGGTTATAAAGGAAATTCTAGATAGAAGCCATGTTAACTTCTTGTTACCTCATCAATAGATATCCTACCTCATCTTTGGTGGACAAGACTCCAAAGGAAGTATGGACTGGTAAGAAACCCTCTCTTAGTCATATAAGAGTTTTTGGTTGCGATTCTTATATGTATGTCCCAAAAGAGAAAAGGACTAAGCTAGACTATAAATTTAAAAAATGAATATTTATGGGTTATAGTATTGGTGTTAAAGGATATAAGTTATAGAATCCATAAACACAAAATATTGTTTATAGTCTTAATGCGATCTTTACAGAAACAAAAGGAGTTTTGAAACAGGAAATGCAACCAAAAAAAGAACCTAAAATAGTTTAAGTAAAATTGAAATAGGAGGAAGATCCTATGGTAGAAATTGGTGCTACAGAGGAAGATGAACTATAGAGAGAGTCTAAAGAGGAAAAATTAAAGGAACAAAGTGAGGAGGATGTTTGAATATGCAGAACCTAAAACTCCAAGTTTGAGTAGATTAGAACGAGTGAGAAGACTCCTAGAAAGGTATAACCCTTCAAATATTTGTTCTGCATTTAATATATCAGTTATTGATGAAGAAACCAAGACTACAAAAGAGATACTTCAATCAAGTGAGAATAAGTCTTGGAAAAGGACTATGGAGTCCTTAGACAAAAACAAGACATGAAACTTGGTGAAATTATCCCCTGGAAGAAAACTGGTTGGTTGTAAGTGGGTATTCAAGAAGAAGTACAATATAGAAGGAAAGTTGGAGAAGTACAAGGCTTTCCTAGTAGAAAAAGGATTTTCTCAATTTGAGGGAATTGAATTTGGTGATATTTTTCTCTTGTGGCTAAACTAACTTCAATTAGATTTTTGTTGGCTATTTTTGTTGCTTTTGATCTTGAAATAGAACAGATGGATGTAAAGATAATATTTCTACATGGTAAACTTGATGAAGACATATATATGTCATAACTAGAATGCTTTAGGGTAAAAGGTAAGGAGGAATTGGTATGCAAGTTTAAAAATTATCTTTATGGCTTGAAGAAATCTCCAAGAATGTGGAACCAAAAATTTGATAGGTTTGTTTTAACACTTGGGCTTGGAAAAGTAAAACAAATCTGTGTGTATATTTTAAACAATAAGGTGAAAATTTTGTTATCATTGTTTTGTATGTGGATGACATGCTATTAATTGGTAATAATAAGGAGATGATAAAGTTACTAAAATCTTAGTTATATTATGAATTTGACATGAAGGATTTGGGTGCTACAAAATTTATTTTGGGTATGGAAATAATAAGGGATTGTACAAATAGAAAGTTATGGTTAAATCAAAGAAAATATGTTGATTTGATACTACAAAGGTTTAGGATGCATGATTGTAAACTAGTATGTACTCCATATCATGTTGGTCAAAAGTTATTTGCTGAACAATGTCCTAAAATAGATGATAAAATTAAAGAAATGCATCATGTTCCTTATGCTAGCACTATTGGTAGTCTAATGTATGCAAGGGTCTGTACTAGACCTGATATTGCACATGTAGTGGCAGTAGTTAGCAGATATATGTCCAATCCAGGAAATAAACATTGGATTTTTGTGAATAGGATCTTCAAATACTTGCATGGAACTTTAGACTATGCTATTTTTTTTTAATTTACATGGTGGAATCAGTATCCACCATGAATCCAGGTAGGCTATCCGAATTTTATGGTTGCCATAATATTTTGTACTTTTTTCCCTAAAAGTTGCCACACAGATTTTCATGCAGTTAACCCCTATAACCACCATGCCACAATCATTTTAAACATTTTACACCATTGAAAGCACCAAGAAAGGGACAAGCATTTAGTCTGATGAGGCCCAAGATTTAAACCTTGGAACTTTGCCCCCATTATGGGGTTTGGTTGAACCAATTGATATACACCTTAGACCCCAAACTATGCTATTTGTTACCAAGGAAAATTTAGAGATAGCAATATTGTAAATCCACAAGGTTTTATGGATGCTAACTGGGCTGAATATGTGGACAAGAGAAGATCCATGAGTGCTTATATGTTCAGACTATTTAGAGGGGCAGTAAGTTGGATGAGTAAAAAGCAATCAATGGTTGCTTTATCCACAACAAAGGCAGAGTACATTGCAACAACTCATACCTATAAAGAAGCAATGTGGCTATAGAGGTTGTGTTCAACATTTGGTCTTAAGTAGAAGGCTATGAGAATTGATAGTGATAGTTAGAGTGCAATATTTTTGGCCAACAATTTTGGTTTTCATGATCGGTCAAAATATATTGATATCAAGTACCATTTGTGAGAGAGATGGTTGAAGGGAATCAGATGATGCTGGAGAAAGTTGATACAAAGAATAATGTTGATGATTCATTAATAAAAGTTGTACCTACTCAAAAAATTTCTTGGTGTAGAAAATCTATCGGCACGGTTGCCCTTGACAATTGACAATGGTAGTTTTTGGCCCCTATGGAAAGTATTCAACAAGTTGGAGAATGTTGAAAATAAGTTAAATATTTTCCATGTTATTTTGGTGGGGTTAAATCTAAAAGGCACTGAACACTCTCCATGTATCCTCGTCAGGGTGATAACCCTTGATGAATATTTTAGGGTTTCTTAAGCTATTTTTAGACCCATATGGGTTGTTTAGGGTTAAATATTTTAACCCATGGTTTTTTTGCCCATGGTATTATAAAATCTATTCTTGTGATGTTGTTATTTAACTACACTTGCATCAAGGTTTGAAGAGGGATGAGAGATGAACATTATTGTAGTGGAGATGGTTAAGTTTATAAAATAAGGAGATATTATTGTGTTGGTTTTTTCCCATAAGGGCTTCCCAGGTGAAATACTATGTTATGTGTGTATCTATTATATTTTTGTTATTTTTTTCTTTGATTAGGCATTTACTAATTTTCTAGATTTAGTTTATCAGGGCCTTTTGCTCTTCAATTAATGCCTCTTTTGTGGAGAGATTCCTCACCCACTAAATTAGTGTTTCTAGTCAAACTTCATGGGTGGAGGGAATCCTCATCCAAATGCATTAAATGCACTTAGAAAGTGGAGGAAAGAGGGAAAATAAATACCAACTAGAGTTAGTGTGAACTGGAATTAAAAATAGTGGGGTGGTCTCATGATGACCGTGGTTAAGTGTATGAAGGGGCTAAAGTGGGTCAAAGGGGTTAAAATAGCCAATATTAAAAAATTCTAAAGTTTGCAATACATTTATTAAAATAATTGCACACATTCTTAAATATTAATATTAGCCATTTAAAATGTGACACTTTTTATGTATCTAATTATCCAAGATGTATTTTCATTCATAAAAAATATTAAGCATCCCAACAACAATTAACACTAGAATTTTTGTATCCATATCTTATACATAGGTTTTTAACAATGTCATGTTATCTTTACAAGTTTTGAGGTTCCTATGGACATTTGGATTTTTTTGAACTTCTTGACTAGATCTTTGTAGTGTACCCCTTGGTGTTACACCTACATTGTGGTCATTGAAACAAGGTTTTTTAAGACTTTCTAATATTACCTAATTGCAAATAGTTACCCTTATATATGTTTGATGATCTTGTGGACCTAATTTAGCATTTATTCCATGAAGAAAATCAAATGAAAGTATAACTCATCTCCTCCCTTATCTAGTCCAAAGGGACTTAATCTTTTGGATATATTAATCCAATTTTGGGTATACAGATACCTTTGTTGTTCTTGAGGTCATCAACTCTTTAATTTATTGATCCTTCTTATTCAAAATCTCTTGGAGTTGATTACGTTCCTTTGTTAGCTACTGCATGATTTTTTCAAGCCTTTGTTAGATTTTATTAGCTTTGGTAAGTTGATTTTTATGGTCCTCAACTTGCTTCTTTAGCCAATCCTTCTTGGTTTCATCCTTCTTTTGCTCCTATTTTTTTTTTTAGAGTTGAATCCTTTATGCTTTCAATTGGCTTACGTTGATTCATACTCAACTATGAGGTAGACATATTTTATTTTTACACAAGTGTAAGTTGGTTAGCTAATTGGAACCTTTTGTATAGATCCATGTTGTCTATGTCCAACTTAGACAATAGTAGTCAAGTTAGCAAGAGTTACTGACACTCTTGTGGGGCTGGTTTCAATTTCCATAGTGAAGTACACCTTGTCTCATTTTTTTGGTAATTATGATTGAAAAAGAACTAAAGACTTCAAGTTCCTTTCACTAATCCTTTTATATTTTATATTTAATTTTTCTTCTTAGTTATAAGGACATTAAATGCCTTGAGAACATTTGCCTCTCTAGATTTATATGCAAAGATTGGTCTTGGATTTCTAGTCATGCTTATCGATGGGGAAGATCTTACAAACTCATATCCTTGGGCTAGGGTAATGGGCATCATAGCTTGTAGAAAATATTTTTAGGCTTGGGATGGTTGGCATGTTTGTCACGTGGAAGTGGATGGTAAAGTGAAATGGACAAATTGCATGGTGATGATGGGGAATGGAATGGAAGTGGCAAGAGTGGGGTGCGACATTAATTTTATCAAGGTGGCTAAGAGTGATGATATGGTATGTGGGACTAATGGTTGTGAAGTGATGGCTTTAAAGAGGGTATATGGGAAGGATGTGATGAGAGTGGTTTCCACTATGAGTATGATTGTTAGGGGTCGAGCGTCCCTAGGAGAACCATGTGTTTCACTAATGGATGGTGAGATAAGTGTAACAATAGAATGGGAAGGAGGAGGAGAGGGAATCAAATAAGGCATAGAGGAGAAGTGAAAATATAAGAAAAAAGAAGAATGGACAGAGAGAAGGGAGAATTATTAATGGTGAGAGAGGAGTGGAAGAGGGTGCAAAGGTGGCCACCTGGCTAACAATTTTCAACTTAAGATAGGAGCATCCTAAAAGGACTTCCACTTCCTTGATATGATTTATCTATCATTGTTTTTGTTGCTTTCTTGTTGATACCACATTTTTGAACATGGATCTATTTTTTTAATATTATATCCTTATAGCATTTCTTGTATTATTACTACACTAAGGATTGAGTTTATAAGGATTTAAAATATTGGGTACTACTTCATTTATGGTCTTAGCTATTTTTGTGCTCTTTGGATGTCAATGGGATGGGGACACACTATAGGATCAAGTTTAGAGTCTACAAGAGAAGTGGGAGAGGCTGGTCAAGGAGAGTGACTAGTCCTTGATAAATAGGGCTAGGAGTATGGTAGAGAAGGATGCTCTATGGACTAAATGGGATGTGCTGAGGGTAGATCATGATTCCCTACAAGTAGATCATGATTCACAGAGGGTAGAGCAAGATGCTCTATGGGTAGGATAGGCACAGGGGTTTGGTAGGAGCCAGGCTATGAGGGTCATGCTAGCCCAGTTGGAGAAGGAGAGGGATAGGGTGGATTAGGAGAGATATAAGGTGAGATTGTTGGAGAACACCCTTTTTTATGAATTGTATAGTAGTATCATTGCTATCATCATCTTCTACTTCCATGCAAAGTCAAAGTAGAAGGACTTCAGGTAGTCACTTAGTTCTCTCACTTGTACCTTGGTTTGTAGGGGAGTTGACTCGCAGACTATAGGGATGGGGACCTCTCATGGTGAGAGTTAGCAGTGTGGTAGTGGTAGTAGGTAGGCTTAAGGATATTAGACTGATGATAGTGGGGATAGCGATGAGGGTGGGCAATGCCATGTGGATGTTGAGCATTATATATATATTTTTGTAGATGCCTCGTATCTATTTCTAATGAGCTTTGATAGCTCTAATATATGTAGCCTATGGGTGTATTTATATATGTATCTTATTTATGATATATATATATATATATATATATATGATTCATTTATTGATGCAATGTTGTTCTTAATTTGTGTGTAATATTTATTTGTTTATGTTTTGATGTAATGGTTTATTGCATGATTGAATGTATGTTGATGGATGCAATGAATGTATGCATATAATTTTAATTCTTTTGAAAAACACTTAAACGTGTAATATTATTCATGACTTTAATAAATTAATCAAAGGATCCAAGGGTACTATCTTTGTGTGAAATAGAATTTATGAAATGTTATATGGTGTGCTGCAATAAAAGTGTTATTGTGAAGGCCAAGATGACATGATTTTTACTTTTGCGTGTCCTAGGTATGAAGATTATGAAAGTGTTTTCATGATGCTCAAACACCCTAGTGACATTGATTAAAATCATCTACTGATTATATAGGTACTTGAAGATACTAACACCAACCAGGTTATTTAAGTTACTGAAAGACCAATGTGTGTGCAGTGATTTCTCATTTTCGATTTTGGATGAAGGACAAATAATTTTTGACTTATGCCAATAAGCTATCTCATCCACGAGTATACATAAGTCTATACAAAAGAAGGTTGCAAATGTGATAGACATGTCACCATGCAAGGTGTAATCCACTGCCAGTCAGACATATATACCCTCAATGGAGGTTAAGCCCATGATCTAAGGACCTAAGAATTCTAGGTATTCACACTTTTATTTGCTCTATTTTTTTTAAGACAATTGTTTTTTGGTTTTGTGCTTGTCCTTTTACCAATTATTAAGGTTAGCTCATGTGCATGATATGATGAACAAGGGAAATTGTTCACTTTATGGTGATAGTGACTCATGAGTTCATCTTTCCTAGGCACCAAAATTTTGTTAATGTGTGATTTGTGTATGGTCTTAGAGAAAACTTAAGGTCACCAGGAAGACATACAATACTTTAAGAACTAATGATGTTCAATGGAGGCTGAATGAGACACTAGGTATGGTTGAACGATTGAAAGAACCTAAAGAATATCCAAACTAGAGTCTTGAAAAAGTCAAGATGTCATTTGTGTATTGTGAATGGATGAATGATGGGGGGTGTGTTGTGGATGTGGCACAAATGTATATAATGATGAATGATTTAAGATAAATTACTTAAGAAATACACCCTTGATTAATGTGACAAAATCAATCCTAGTAAATAGTTTAAAGCATAGATCGAATGATGACCAAAGTTTTATTGGTGATGGTGAGTAATGCAATGTGTGAATGCAACACACTTTGTAGCGGTGTGAAAATTTATTGCTTGATGTTTTTTTTTTGTTTTTTTTTTGTAATTTGATGTATTTGTGATTTTTTTGTATTTTGTTTTTTTTGATGTTTTTGTATTTTGAATGATTTTATGATGTTTTTGTGTTTTTAATGATTTTGTGATGTTTTTGTATTTTGAATTATTTTGTGATGTTTTTGTATTTTGAATTATTTTGTGATGTTTTTGTATTTTACTTTTTTTTTTTGATATTTTTGTACTTTGAATGATTTTATGGTGTTTTTATAAATGTTTGATGTTTTTTTTATTTTGAATGATTTTGTGATGTTTTTGTATTTTTGAGGATTTTTTGATGTTTTTTGTATTTTTGATTATGTTACGATGTTTTTGTATTTTGAATGATTTTTTGATGGTTTGTGTTTTTGTTTGTGTATGTACAATGATAGCTATGAACTAGGTATAGAAGGCACACAAATGGAGGATGTTGATCGGTTTAGGTTCCTCAATTCCCTCAAGGGTGGCAAGTTTATATACTTTGGTGCCAAATATTTGCATGATGATGAATTGACCAAGCTAGTTGGTGGTAAACTTGTCATGCAAGTGTGGTGGAAGGATAAAATTCTACTAATTTTCTTTAAGAACTAAATCCTCTACTTGAAATTCTTAAGGATGTACTTTGTTATTGTAAGCTTGTTTGACATTATCCTGATAGATGTGAAGGTGCTTAAGCACATTAATTCATCATTCATAAAGCAAGGTCAATTGATCAAGGTACACTTACCATGTAGTATCATCATCGATGAATTATTGTAATGATATGCACAATGAAGGGATTTCAAGCTCAAGAGGTATGATGACTTCAACACCATAGACTAGTGAGAATGATGTTACCCCAGTTGGTGTGCGTATACTTTTTCAATATGTCCATAATGCCAAGGGGAGTTCGATATGCCAATCCTTGTAATTTTATTTGACTATTTTCTTTAGAATGGTAACAATAATCTTATTGGTTGCCTTTGCTTGTCCATTACTCTATGGATAGTAAGGAGTTGAGAAGTTGTGTTGAATATTATACTTAGTGTAAAGTGCCCCAACATTCTAATTCTTGAATGGACTGCCATTATTAGAAATGATTTTTTATGGGATACCAAAATGAAGACAAAAATGAAAAATGATGTGATGGAGTATGAACTCCATGATTCGAGGTTCGATTGTACTAGTAAGAGGAATTACCTCAACCCATTTGGTAAAGTATTCAGTAGCAATGATGATGAATGTATGGTGTCTCGAGGAAGGAGATATCTTTCCTATGAGATCGAGATACCATTGTGAGAAAGGCCAAAGTGCTTGAATTAGTTGCAATGCTTGTGATGGTATATGAGTTAAGTTGGCATGATGTTGATATTTTGGAGACTTCTTGACATATGTACAACAATCACGTTCCATGGTGGACCTGATGAGGCCTACAAATGCCTCATCCATGGACTAGTTTTGATAGCTTATAAACACTTTTGAACACCTTATGTTATGTTTTGATGCTAATTATAGTGATAGAATGCATTATGTATTGATGTTTACATATTGTAAATGTTAAAGCATATATATCCTATTTTGACTATTTTTCTATATTTTATAGTCTGTTTCAGCTGTATTATTTAGTATTTTTACATTAAGTTAATGTTGTAATATTAAGGTGCTACTATATATTTGATTTTGTGCTTCTTTCATAAGATTTCCCCACCGTTTAAACCATTTTAAATAACCAAAAGGTGCCAAAACTTTATCAACAGTTTGATTGTGCAAAAAATAGGAACTTTTCTATACAAATTCTAGCCAGCTGTACATATACAACATGGCTTGGAATTTTTCCACTCCAGCTCATGCAAAATACGAAATCAGTATTTTGGGCACTTATGGAGACTATTTTCACTGTCACAAATATTCTCATGTGCTTCTGGAGTATGAATTAATATAAAATATGTTATGCTGCCTGATATTTCAGAGTAGCTTCGAAAGAAGTGCAGAAGTAATAGTTTGGGTCAAAAGCGCCTTTAATTGCAACAGAGGATGGTAAACTATGGTTGAAACTATTTTAGGGATATCCCGATATTTTCCAACACCCATACCTCAAATGAATGAAGCCCAATAGATGGAATGGATAAGAGATAATAGACCTAATCCTTACATTTTGGGAAACAGTATTGTAACAGTTGTAACATTCCTACATGGCAGTAAAAAACCTTATCAATGTTGTACCCTACTTGTATAAATAAAATTCTCCCATTTGGTTGAGCATATAGAAGAATATAGAAAATAAGTGATAAGAGTTAGAACTATTTTAAATGTTGTAACTGTGTATTGTAGCAGCACAGTAGCTTGTAGATCTTCCCCTGCACTGCTGTCATGCTACTGAGAATGAAATAAAGATGCAATATTTGACATTCATGTTTGATTCTGAGTTGAGTGTGAAGACTTAATAGTTTAGAGTAAGTTTATTTGCCCTATTTTGGTTCAGGAAGCAAGGGCCACTTCCAGGTTTAGAGGAGGGTTTTTACCTGATAGAATTCTGCTATTTATGGTTGCAGTAGGTTAGCAGAGATCTGACAGTTTTTGCATGGTTAGTGATTAGGATAATGTGGCATTTGAATGCATGGTAGGTAACTCATCTAGGGTAGAATTTAACACAATACTTTTTGTTTCTAATTTGTTTCAAAATTTGTAATATTTCCATAATTTCTTGTTAGCCTAATTTGTTACAAATTGTGCAACTTTATTTATTAGTTTTTGAATGTTATTTTCAGTTCAAAAAGTGACATTGTTTTCTATAATTTTAGAAAGTTTCAATATTTACTAGTTTGAATGTTAATGCTGCAATTTCAATTTAGTAATTTCCAGTCAATTAAATTCTACTATTTTCAGCTTTGCAATAGTTTAGTTTTATTTTTCTGCAACAGTGTGAATTTCAATTCTGCAAGGATAAGTAGGAGTTTAGTTTTAGTTTTTAGAAGTAAGAAAGGAGACCCCAAAAACCCCAATATCTAACTGTTCCATGAATAAAACCATGATCTAAATGAACTAAAAATTAGTCTGTTAACCCGTGCTTTCGTATATAGCCTTGGACACCACCCTGGATTAACACATAATGATTAAATGATGAAGATTTGATGACACTCATCATTTTTGGAACCATTTTTGGGTAGGTGTTGTTAGGAGAGGTCTAGCATTCCAAAAATTGTCCTATTTTAAGTAACAGTTTTTGGAAACCTGAGGTTTAGTTTATTTAGTAAATAGGCATGAATGCATAGGCCAAGAGACGAAAGAGGAAGGTTTATCAAAACCGGATCTTTTCCACCAAGGCATTCTTCATGATCAGGTAAATATCTGCCTATGTATGAAATTCTTGAAAGACTTAAAATAGAATCATCTTCTTCATCAACTAAAATTGTAGGATCTTTGCAAGAAGAGCTCTTAGAGGCACTTGCTTCTAGACATACCCATAGGGATGATCCATTTGAACCAGTTGAACAAATTAAAGCTGAGGAAGCACCTATGGCAAAAAAAGGATAACATGATAGGGATATTGTTGGTCATGATGCTGACAATCCTCCTATTAGAACTTTTGAATACCCTATTTATATGAATCCTACTCAGAATGCTCCTATGAAAAAAATTTCACCCTCAGTATTGCCAATATTTAGGGGAGTTGTTTTTGAAGATCCTGATCAATTTCTATTTGAATTCAAGGTCCTATTTCAGACTTATGACTATGTCAATGATAACCAGAAACTGAAGTTATTTCCCTCTAAACTCAAAGATGCAGCCTTACGATGGTTTATGAGCCTTGAAACAGATTCAATCCACACTTGGGATCAAATGGAAATTGTATTTTTGGATAAGTATCAAGAGTATTATAGAGTGAGAAATAGGAAGGATGAGTTATTTCAGATAAGACAAGAAGAGGATGAAAACTTAGAGGATTATCTTGATAGATTTGCCTTTATCCAAAAGAGATGTGGTCCTGTGGAAACTGACTTATTAAAAACTATATTTTTGAGAGGTTTGTAGGATGATTCTAGAGAAGTATTAGACTTAATGGGAAAAGGAGGTATAAACCAGCTTGATATTAATGATATTGTAGAGTTATGCAAAAATTATTCCCGCACTAGACGAAGAAGAAGGAAAAGGAATCCTGGTAATACTGATATAAAATATTTGATGGAGGAAATGGCTAATATGAAAACTGATATGCTTGTTCAACTAAAAAATGCTTTAGGAGAAAGGAATACAAGAGCCAATTCTTCACCACCCTTGTCTATATATTGTCCTAGGTGCATAAATAAGCATGCTCTGCAAGATTTTCCTTTGGACAAGACTTCAATTTCAGCAATTTGTGGCATTTTCTCAAAGGAGCATAAAATTGATAAATGTCACCTTTTGCCCCATCTTCGGAGTGTTTTAGAAACCCAAGTTGAAGAACTTCATGCTATTGGGCAAAGACCAGGAGGCAACTTCATACAAAACCAAAATACCCCTCATTTTCCTTCAAATTGGGGATAGAATCCTTAGAATATGCCATGGGCATATACCAAACCTCCTCCCCAAACTTAGAATCAATCTTGGGTAGCCCCTCAAGATTGGTCACATTCTGGTTGGAATCAGCCATGGCATCCAGTTAATCCATATTGGGTACCAAATTAGTTAGGGCAAATATGGGGGCCACAATACCCATCCTATCAAGGGTAGCAGAGGTATCAATAACCAAATCAACACTTGCTGCCAATCCCTAATCAAAATTTTTAGGGAATAGTTCAACTATAGCCAGTTAAGCAATGTCCAATTCAAGCTCAACCTATGGCTAAACCCAATAACAACAGATAAGCAACCCCTATTCATGGAGCTGAGTCTGAATAGACTGCTACGGTCCAGGTCCTTGATTGTAGTAACATCCAATTACATTTAGGGAATGTTTTACCTGACCTTGCACCACCCACTATTGAAGAAATTGATGGAAAGAAAGAATTTTCAAGTCCAAAAAAACCACAAGCAGAGCAAAAAGGAAAAAATAGAAAGTTTACAAGGAAAAATTGAACCTGCCTCGGTAGACCTACCGTATCCTGAAAGGCTTGACCACATTATCACTGCTCCTGAATCAGAATTAATCATAGAATTGAGAAAAATGTCTATCTCACTCCCTTTGTTGTAGGAAATAAAGGATGTGCCTATGATTAGGAAAACCATTCAGGAGCTGTGTATTAGGAAATATAGCAAGAAGAAGAAATCCTTTCCTAAGACTGTACAAGTAGAAGGTAAGTTGGCTGACCTACTTTCTGGAAAACTAGTACCCCCTAAATATGGTGATCCAGGGAGTCTAGTAGTTACAATAACTGTTGGGTTAGTTCAAATTCCAAATGTACTTATCAATTTAGGAGTTGCAATCAACGTGATTAATAAGGAAACCATGCAAAAATTGTAGCTCAATAACCTTGGTCCTACTACCATAGTTTTGGAAATGGCAGATATATCAGTGGCTAAACCAAAAGGAATTCTGGAGGATGTTGCCATTGAAGTGTATTCTTGGGAATACCCTGTAGATTTCTTAGTGTTGCAGCCTAAAAACTCAGCTAATGGCTATCCTATTATTATAGGATGACCTTGGCTTGCCACTGTAGCTACATTTATAGATTGCAGGTCAGGTGAGATGACCATTTCAAATGGTGTAGACCTAAAAAATATTTCCTTGTATCCACCAAACACAACCTTCAACCAATTTTTTCGGACAGATATGGTATCCTGAGTCTGATGAATAACAGGAAACTATTGTCACCTTGGCCACCGTTGTAGTAAAAGAACATATTGAAGAACTTAATTCACCAGAAAGAGAAATCTTTGAACATGAAATAATTTTTGTGAAAAAATTGCAAGAATAAGGCCTTAGGTATAATAAAATTCTTGTCCATAATTTGTTATGAAAATATGAAGAACAAACTACTAAACATCTGTCATCTATTCCACTACAAGAAAGCTCCTTCACATTGCCACATGGATGGCATCATCATCTTTTGACTTCTTTCATCTGTCCTATGCAAATGATCCCACCAGGTATCATATTTACACCAGAATCAAGAGGGTTTCATACTCTGCAGCCACATCATTGTCCCTTAAATGCTTTAATCAGTAAATATGAGGCTTTCAACTCTATTTATCCAGGGATTAAGTAGATTGATATATAACCAAGAAAATTTTTGAACATTAATAACTGGTTGACTAATGAGCAAGAAGCCAAATTATTTGTTGTTTTATAGAGACAAGTTCAAGATTTTTCTTGGAGTTATAAGGACATGAATGGCATTCACCCTGATATATGTACACATTTGATATACACTAAAGATGTCAAACTAGTAAGACAACCACAAAGGCATCTAAATCCCACTTTGAAGGATATTTTTAAGGAAGAAATCAAAAAACTATTAGATGTAGGATTCATTTATCCAATTTCAGACAGTAGGTGGGTTTCACCATTGGTCATTGTTCCAAAGAAAAATGGGAATATGAGAGTATGTGTGGACCACAGGGAATTGAATAAGGTCACACATAAATATCACTTTCCATTACCATTTATAGACCAAGTGTTGGACACCCTTGCTGGTAAGAAATTTTTTTGTTTCCTTGATGGTTTTAGTGGTTATAATCAGATCCAGGTTGCACCAAAAGACCAGGAAAAGACAACACTCACATGTCCTTAGGGAACATTTTCTTACAGAGTATTACCCTTCGGTTTGTGCAATGCACCAAAAACATTTTAGAGAGTTGTTGTGGCTATCTTTTATGATCTAACAAATGAAAGTGTAGAGATTTATATGGATGATTTCACAGTGTTTGGAGATACATTTGAATATACTTTAGAACAACTTGAAAAAGTTTTAATACACTGTGAAACATACCATTTGTCTTTGAATCTTGATAAATGTTTTTTTATGATGAAAGAAGGAATTATTTTGGGACATCATATTTTTGCTTATGGAATTAAAGTTGATCCTAAAAAGGTAGAGGTCATCAAGAACCTTCTTCCTCCAAAAACTCAAACTGATGTCCATATTTTCTTAGGACATATTGGTTTTTATCGTAGATTTATTTCTAATTTTAGTACCATTGCTAATCCAATGTTTGCATTATTAACAAAGGATTCTGAATTTCTTTGGTCTACTGGGTGTCAAAAGTCCTTTGAATTTTTAAATGAAAATTTAACAACTCTTCTTGTATTGAGAGATATTAATTGGGAGTTACCCTTCCATATTCAAACTGATGCTTCCAATACTGCTATTGGAGCTGCATTAGGGCATATTGAAGATGGACAACACTATGCCATATACTATATTAGTAAAAATTTGACTAGAGCTGAAAAGAATTATACCACAATCGAGAAGGAATTTTTAGTTGTGGTGTATGCTATTAACAAATTTTGACACTATATCACAAGATATCCCGTATTCATCCACACAGACCATCTTTGCTATAAAGTATTTGATGAATAAACCCTTGTTTAGTGCACAAATTATTAGATGGTTAATACTATTGCAGGAGTTTGATATTACTATAGTCAATAAACTAGGGAAGTCTAATGTAGTCACAAATTTCTTGTCAAGATTGTCAAATGCAGATACAGAGGAATTGGTTGAGGATGCATTTATGGATGAGAAATTTTTTATTGTTTCTATACAATCTCCATGGTTTGCAGATATAGCTAATTATTTAGCTACAGGGAAGATTCCTCTTCACTTTACTCCTAAAAAAAAGAAACAATTGATCAAGCAAAGTTATTCTTTTGAATGGATAGGAGGTTTATTGTTTAAATGCAAAGACCATGACCATGTTTTGTGCAAGTGTGTTCGCAAGGACGAGGTATATGACATCCTACGATCATGCCATGATGAACCATCAGGAGGGCATTATTCAGTGAAAAGTACCATTCGAAAGATTTTGGGTACTAGTTACTATTGGCCATCCTTGCACAAAGATGTCAAAAGGTATGTCAAAAATTATGATGCATGCCAAAGGATGGGTAAGCCTACTTTTACTAGTGAAATGCCTTTACAACCTCAATTAGGTACAAAACCATTTGAAATGTGGGGGCTAGATTTTGTAGGACCCATTGATCCACCTTTCCAAGGGAAAGTGCATATCTTGGTATGTACTAATTATGTAACCAAGTGGGTAGAAGCCCATGTTTTTAAGCATGCCCGAGAAGAGAAAGTTGCTGATTTCTTGTATTCACAAATATTTCTACGATCTGGAGCCCCACATTCTATCACCACTGATCAAGGACCTTAGTTTACCTCAAAATTTGTTGAAGCCTTTACAAACCTATATCAAATCAAATACCAAAAATCCTCACCTTACCATCTGCAAGCCAATGGCCAAGTTGAAGTTACAAATAGGGAATTAGAGAGGATCTTAACCAAAACTATAGTAGCCCATGGGAGGAATTGGGTGGATAAGTTACCTGAAGCAATTTGGGCTTATAACACCACTTGGAAATCCACTACTAGATTTACTCCCTATGAATTGGTTTATGGCAAAAAGCCTCTTTTGCCTATTGAGTTTGAATTACGAACTCTTCAAACTGCTTTAGAAGTTGGTATTGATTTGTTACAAACACAGACAAACTAGATTATGCAACTCAATACATTGGATGAGCTATGGATGGAGGCATTGCACCAGACTGAGCTGATCCAGGCACAACAAAAATTGTGGCATGATAGTCACATTCAATAAAGGAAGTTTCATCAAGGCAACTGGGCTTTGTTGTTTGACTCACGTTACGAAGACTATCCTAGAAAATTACAGACTAGGTGGCTTGGACCATATTAGATTGAGGAAGTGTTTGCAAATGGAGTTGTACATTTTTCACCAATAGATGATTCAAGAAGGAAAATGGTGGTTAACGGTCATCGTCTTCGGATATATCACAAACCGTTAACCAAGGAGGAGTTTCTCAAGCAAGTAGGAAACTTGGATGTATCAGTATTGGAAGAAACCACTTCTTCCAAGATGGACTCAATCAAGTGACATGAACCAAAATATATAAAAAAAAATGAAAAAAATAAAAAAAAATATATAAAAATAATAATAATAATTCAAAATGTGAAAACCTCTTTGAGGCACATTTGAATTGGGCTTACATGAAAACCAGTTTTTTTCGGTATGTTTACCTCACGGACCCACCACCATTCCATTCATTCTCACCATTATTTCACTATTTACCATTCCATTCATTTTCACCATTGTTTCACTATTTACCATTCCATTCATTCTCACCTCTGTTTCACCTATTTTCATATTGCACCTGTCTTAGTTAGTAGATCAGCCAACAGAGAATCAACATAAATAGCCATTGTACAATTGTAATATTTGAGAATGAAATAAAGGTGTAATATTTGACATTCATGTTTACTTCTGAGTTGAGTGTGAAGACTTAATAGTTTAGAGCAAGTTTATTTTCCCATTTTGGTTAAGGAAGCAAGGGCCACTTCCAAGTCTAGAGGAGGGTTTTTACTTGAAGAACACAAGCTTATACTGAGAGGGGGGTGAACAGTATAAGACCTATTTTTAATTTTTCCTTTATATTACAAAATAGTAAAGCAATATACCCACAACAATATCAAAACAATGCACAATATCATCCACAAAGTGACACCAATTTTTATGTGGTTCACCCAAAATGGTTGGGCTATGTCCATAAAACTTTTCTCTAAAAGTTATCTCAAAGTTCTTTGGGAATCCTTCCCAATTACAATGTTTATGAGCCTCGGCCCAAAGGAGATACCTTCCCCCAATCTGAATTTATGAGCCTCTGCTCAAAGGAGATACCTTCCCATCTACTCTGGAAATGATCCCTCGGAAGATCAACTGTCTCTACCTCTTGCCAGCACGTGGAACTCCTTTCCACCGAAGACCTCCTGTCCTTAATGCTTAGCCTAAGAGACCTCTGCCTTCTATGATCACGTCCACAACAGCTCAACAACCTGTACCAAACATAGTTAGTCAGTCTAGCACAAGTCTTCCTCTATCTATCAGATCTGTCCAATGCTTGAACAGATCAATCCTCTACACACAAGCCTTCTCAAAGACTTGCCAAATCTATCCTTATGTTCTTCTTAAAGAACCAATGCACCTCTATCCTTAAGCAGCAATACTCTGCATTTGTCTTTGCACTTGTGATCTCTACGCCCTCTGCTTTCTTTGCGTAATCACAACCGCACTTGATCGAACTGCAACCTTTGCACCTCTACGTAATCACATCGACATCGTCTACGCACACTCTGCTTCCTTTTTTATATTTCACACTTGGAATGATTCGACGAAATGCACTCTACACACTATGATCAAATTTTGCACTCTACTCTCGACGATCGAACTTCTTGCTCTGTGCACTATTTGCGAACGTCACATTACAACCACTCATTCATCCTTCAACTCTCCAAATAGCCCTCCTTTTATAATAGAATTTTCATGATGAAAACTTTAATCTTAGTTGGCTGTTATACCAAAAAAAACCCTAATCTATGTCGACTGCAAGCCCTAATTTTTGTCGGCTTCACTGCCTCTGTAACTCTTCTATAGCTTCTACCATGAAACTACAACATGTCGCGATATCATGACACCTTTGCAACCTTGCACTTTTTTTTGGCTTTTGTCCCGATATCATGACACTTCAGCCTTTGATGACTTCAACCAAGATCTTTTCGTGATATCGCGACACTTTTGTCTTTGTCAGCATCAATTTTGCTTTTGTCGCGATATTGCGACACTTCTCCCTTCGTCGACCTTCTTTTTGCTTTTATCGTGAAATCATGACACTTCTCCTATAGAAGACCTGCATTCGATTTCTATCATGAAATCGTGACACTTTCGCTTCCTTGCACTCTTCTCTGCTTGCACTAGCGAAAACATGACATGTGAAATCATGACACTTTTGCCTTTGAGCTCTTCCTTCTTGAATTTGTCATGAAATCGTGATGCTTCTTCTTCCAAGCTCTTTCATTTTTCTTCTGTCACGAAATCACAACTCTTCTCCTATTGAAGACTTGATTTCTATTTCTATCACAAAATCGTGACACTTTCTCCAACCGTATGCTGCCATCTCAATCAGTCACAAAATTGTGACACTTTCTGCATCCATAAGCTTTCTCTTCAACTTGTCGCAAAATCATGACGCTTTCAGCTTCTGTACGTCTTCTTTGCAACCTGTCACAAAATCGTGACGCCTCATTTTAGACTCTTCCCTTTGCTGCATGTCACAAAATCATGATAGTTCTCACTTCGAGTTCTATAGCATGTCATGAAATCGTGACACTTTATCTTGCTTCCACTTTGTCTTTTGACTTGTCACAAAATCGTGACACTTTTTCTCCTTAGCGCTTTTCTTTTCTTTGGGTCATGAAAACCCGACATGTCGTGATATCGTGACACTTTTTCTCCTGGACTCTCTCTCCTGCATTATGTCGTGAAATCGTGACACTTTTTCTTTCGGACTCTCTCTCCTACAACATGTCACAAAATTGCGACACTTTTTCATCCGTTCAACCTTCCTTGCAATATGTCATGAAATCATGACATTTCTAACTCTGAACATTCTCTCTCCTCTTTGAGTCGCGAAACTATGACATGTCGCGATATCGGAACACTTTTTTAACTTGCTTTCTTTCCAACCTGTCATGTCAAACCTTCATCAAAACAAATTATTTTACATCAAATCAAATTCCTTCAAAAGCTTCTTGACATCAATGAAAACTTATACACTTGAGCAAAGGCAATGTACCCCAGGTACCCAAAATTGCCAACAATCTCCCCCTTTGTCATTGATGGCAAACCTTTACTGAAAACACGTCTCGGGAGCCAAAGCGAAACCAACTGTGCTAACAACTAAGAAACTGTGCCCACAACTAAGAATCTTCCTTTGAAGTTTTGCTCCCCCTGACTTGAAGCTTTCCTCTTCACTTGAAGCTCTCCTCCTTACTCATATCTCTCCCCCTTTGTCATCAATGGCAAAGGGTCACCTTTGGGGCTCGAGACTAAGAATGAGCCTCTTAGCTTAGTCCCTCCCCCACCTCCTGATGAGGTGATTAATTTTGGGGTGGGAGTAAAACTCCCATTAGGCACTAATCATCATCAACGTCTATAATTTCCTTGTCGGGCCTTCTCTTGAACTCTTTGTCCATATTCCTATTCCTGTTCTCATTCCTGTTCTTATCCATGCCTTGATCCTTGGACTTGTTCATACCACTGTTCTTGTTCCTGTATCTTGGAAGTTCAGCTCTACACTGTCTGATTGTGTGACCTTCATTGTTGCACTTGAAACACTTGATGATGTTGTTTCTCTAAGGTAAACTTGATCTTTGAATCCACCAGTTCTGCCTGAACCTATTATGACCAAACCTGTTCCTGTTATTTACCTCACAATAGACTGCCTTGTGCCCAAATCGTTGACAAGAGTAGCAATACCCTTGAAAGAAACTAGCACTTCTAAAATTGTCATTTACCTTCTTCACTTGAGCCATGCAATGTTAAGCCATGTGACCAAACCTGTGACACGCGAAACATCTGCCTTGAAATTTTCCTTTATTTGACCTCTTGGGTCCTGAAAACTTCTTCTTCTCATTCTAAATTATGTTTTCTATTTTTGCACATCTATCATTCAAGGACTCATGATCTGAAAAACTTTCCTCATCAAAACTCTCTTCCTTTTCGAGTCTCTTACTAGACTCTCCACCTTGTTCCTTGCATGGCTTAACAAAACCAAGGCCTGTTTTATCTGTTGTCTTTCTTTGACCTTTGATGAGTGACTTAACATTTTTGGAGCTATCTTGAAACCTGTAAAGCTCATCCTTGTACTCTTTAATTTTCTCTTTCAAAGAAGCCATTTTCTGTTCTAAATCACTATACTCAAGAACCTTAGACTCTAACTCATCCTTGAGTTCTTGCGTCTTAGCTATAGAGAAATCAAGATTTTCTATAAGATCATCTCTCTCCATACAACATTCATCTAACTTATCCTTGAGTCTAGCATTCTTATTTCTTTCCTTTTTCAAAGCACTAAGAGCACTACTAAGTTCACTTTCACGATCCTTTATTTGTTTGCTTTCTGAATCATCAAAGCCTTTTTTAGATTTCTTATCACTAGAGGTGCTACCCTTTTCAAAAACCATACATGCATCTTCCTTATAGTTTTTTGAAGCATCCTCATACATACTAGAAACCAAATCATTATTTGTGCAATCATCCTCAAGGTGACCAAAATTTCCACATCTAAGACATTTCATGATAATGAATCTATGTTTCGATTCTTCCTCTTTTTCTGATATGAACAACATCTCATTTTAATTATCACTTGAAGAACTTTCACTATCACTACTAGAACACTTACTTGCTTTGTCTAGGTAGAAACTCTTCTTGTGCTTGTGAGAATACCTCTTTCCTTGATTGCTGTGCTCATCTTTGTTCTTTCTATGATGCTTGTGCTTTTCAGAATCCTTGCTCTTAGAATCCTGTTTATCTTCATCACTTTCATCCTTGGGAACAGTACATTCTATAGCATAATGACCAAACTTTCCATAATTGAAACATCTTATATTTTTCACGCTTTTGTGCTTTCTAGAGAATTTGCCTTTCTTGCTGTAATATGCCTCTTCATCACTAGAAGACTCATAACTCTCTTGAAGCTGTTTACCCTTGGATTTCTTGGTAGCCTTGAAAGCTACCTTTTTCTTGACGTCAACCTTCACTTGAGTTCTCAAATCAAATGCTGCAAGTATACTATGGAGCTCATCCTTTTTCAACTTATCCAAATCTTTAGCTTCCTCAATAGCAAAAATATTTTCACTATTAGGAAGAGATCTTAAAATATTATCACAAACATCATTTTTTAGAAAGCTCAAGACCTAAGTCTTTCATGGAGTTAACAACCTCATCCATACGAAGCATGTAGTCACTAATATTTTCATCATCATTCATCTTGAGTTGTTCAAACATACCTTTGAAGTGTCTCAACTTGGCCTTTATGACATTTGTATCACCTATATGAACCACCTACAATTGTTTCCACATTTCACTAGCTGTCTTGCAGTGAATCACTTTGGTGAGATCTGCTTTCTGTAAGCCTTTCAGGATTGCATTCATTGCTTTTGAATTGCTATGATGTAGGAGCCTTTATTCTTTAGTATTTGGACCATGTACATGAATAGTGTACTCATCTTCAATTACTTCCCATACCTCATTACCAAGTGCCATTAGATGAACCTTCATCCTTGCACCCCAAAGACCAAAATCTGACCCATCAAGAATAGGTGCTGCACTGCCACTTGAATAATCCATTGTGTTCTTTACTAGCTTTTCCTTCAAGCTGTTAAACTTTTCGAAGGCACCCACTCTGATACCAATTGAAGAACACAAGCTTATATTGAGAGGGGGGTGAATAGTATAAGACCTCTTTTTAATTTTTCCTTTATATTACAAAATAGTAAAGCAATATACCCATAACAATATCAAAACAATGCACAATATCATCCACAAAGTGACACCAATTTTTACGTGGTTCACCTAGAATGGTTGGGCTACATCCACAAAACTTTTCTCTAAAAGTTATCTCAAAGTTCTTTGGGAATCCTTCCTAATTACAATTTTTATGAGCCTCGGCCCAAAGGAGATACCTTCCCCCAATCTGAATTTATAAGCCTCTGCTCAAAGGAGATACCTTTCCCTCTGCTCTGGAAATGATCCCTCAGAAGATCAACTGTCTCTACCTCTTTCCAGCACATGGAACTCCTTTCCACCAAAGACCTCCTGTCCTCAATGCTTAGCCTAAGAGACCTTTGCCTTCTATGATCATGTCCAAAGCAACTCAACAACCTATACCAAACACAGTCAATAGGTCTAGCACAAGTCTTCCTCTGTCTGTCAGATCTATCCAACGCTTGAACAAATAAATCCTCTACACACAAGCCTTCTCAAAGACTTGCCAAATCTGTCCTCAGGTTCTTCTCAAAGAACTAATGCACCTCTATCCTTAAGAAGCAACACTCCACATTCATCTTTGCGCTTGTACTCTCTATGCCCTCTGCTTTCTTTGTGTAATCATAGTCACACTTGATCGAACTGCAACCTTTGCACCTCTGCGTAATCACAGCAGCACCGTCTTCGCACACTCTGCTTCCTTTTTGATATTTCACACTTGGAATGATTCGACAAAATGCACTCTGCACACTATGATCAAATTTCACACTCTGCTCTCGGTAATCGAACTTCTTGCTCTGTGCACTATCTGTGAACGTCGCATTACAACCACTCATTCATCCTTCAACTCTCCAAAAAACCCTCCTTTTATAACAAAATTTTCATGATGAAAACTTTAATCTTAGTTGGCTATTATACCAAAAACAAACCCTAATCTACATTGGCTGCAAGCCCTAATTTTTGTTGGCTAAAATTTAACTTTGTCGGCTTCACTGCCTCTGTAACTCTTCTGTAACATGTCACGATATCACGAAACCTTTGCAACCTTACACTTTATTTTGGATTTTATCATGATATCACGACACTTCAGCCTTTGATGACTTCAACCAAGCTCTTGTCGCGATATCGTGACACTTTTATCTTTGTCAGCATCAATTTTGCTTTTGTTGCGATATCGCGACACTTCTCCCTTCGTCGACCTTCTTTCTGCTTTTGTCGTGAAATCGTGACACTTCTCCTATATAAGACTTGCATTCGATTTCTATCATGAAATCGTGACACTTTCGCTTCCTTGCACTCTGTTGGTTCGACTTTTATACACACCCTATGAAGGATGAGCATAAAATATCGATAACACTTATACGGGATAAATCCCACTCACTTTAGGATCTTGCTGGATATCCAAGGTGTGAGTTACAAAGTTGGGTCGAATGTCTATTCACTCTTTTCCACTTTTGGAATAGTTTCAAGTGGACTATCTGTTACCTTACAATGGGCTCGAGACTTCAGTTCAGTAATGTTCTTGGAGTTGGTTATCTTTGTGGATAATCAGATTTACAATCAGTTCTTTGATCTAGCTCTTTATACTTTAGCAGATTTAAATAAAAGACAAATTTAAAGAAAGATAAAAATGGATCATTTCACGATGGAACAAAGAGAGTAGGGTAGGGCAGAAAGAGAAGTTTATCTAACTTAGCTGCAAGACCAAAACTACCAATTTTAGTTATACCGGTTAGCTTCACAATAGAACAAATCAAAGAAGAAAGTGTCCAGCTTTCTAAGATCACTTTCAACTAAGAGCATAAGACAAAGATGAAACAGGTCTAACAAAAAATTATAAACAGAAGGGAAGTCGGTTAAAATTGGTATCTTTCACCGACAGCCTAGCTCGCACAGTGAGGACAGAGCAATTAGAACAGGCCTGAACCTTAAATCTGTAATTTTCCCTAACATACAATAAAGAAAATGAAGCCTAACAGCATATCCAATCCTGGTAACATAGATCTACAACATAAATTAAATAAAACCTTAATGAAACGAAAACAAAAGAAGATGAACTTATCACAATCTGAAACAGATTAGGCTCCTGGCCATGCTATCACAGAAAAAGAAAAATCACACCAACTCTAAGTCCAGAACAAAGCATTCAAACAAGATTTGCAAGAAATTGCTCCAAATAGCTTTTATTTCTAAGTCTTCGCCTCCTAGAAATTACATTCATAAGAAGTATTTATAGACTCAGGATAGACCCTGATCTTTTCAAAAATATCTTCTTCTCAAACCCTAAATCTTATCACCTCAAACTCTACTACCCGGGTTTTACAATATAAGGCCTTTTAAAATAGAATTTTGATAAAACTTAATCATTCTGCAAATCTCATTGCAGTTACTTGCCATAAATGGAGAAGGCAGAATTTGATATTATTTGCATCCACCTGTAACTGTGTGTAAATGTCTTCATTAATTCCCCTGGGAAATTTGGATGAGTCACCACTTCTCTGACATTTCATCTTCGCAGAGCCATCTTTGAGTTGAAAATCTTTGCACGCCATTACTTCTGCCATAAATTTTCATTAAATGCGTCCATCGGCAAATTTCGGTAACCGTGTGTAGATATTTTCATTTTTCGGTCAATTGCCGACATATTCCATTAAATGGGCAGCTGCTTAGTCATCGTAAAGTCTCTTTGCGGCTAGATCCGTAAAATCTGGATGAAACAGCAATTCTCGACATCTCAAATTTTAATGTGACGGTCCTCGATTAATCTACGCTTAACTTTGTCTTTCTCGTCATTTCTTTCGTTAGTATGCAACTGCCAGATGGCTTTCTGCAAAAGACATGCAAGAATTAGTATTTTAATAATATTAAATCAAAACCTTAATTATTAAATCAAAACCCCAATGTTTATTACACGTCGGCTCTATTTATCTGACACGTGTCATGAAAACCGCAATGCTCCGTACTTGCTTCCAGCTGTTTTCCATTTCGGCCTCTTTGTCTCTTCTGGCACGAAAACGTGACATGTCGTGATTTCATGACATGTCATGAAATCGCGACATTTCCAGTGCCTTGGCAGCTCTTCCTTTTACCTACCATGAAATCATGACATGTCACGATTTCGTGACATGTCACGAAATCGTGACCTTTTCCTGCGCCTAGCACCTTTCTGTCTTGCCTGTCGCGAAACCGCGACATGTCGATTTCATGACATGTCGCGAAATCGTGACCTTTTCCTACGCCTAGCACCTTTCTATCTTGCCTTCCGTGAAACCATGACATGTCGCGATTTCGTGACATGTCACGAAATCGTGACCTATTTTTGCCTTAGGCTCTTTCTGCTCACCATGGCCGCGAAATCGTGACATGTCACGATTTTGCGACATGTCACGAAATCGTGACCTATTTCTGCCCTTTGCTTCCTTTTGCCTCCTGCTATCGTGAAACTGTGACATGTCACGAAATCGTGACGCTTTTTCGCCCTTTGCTTCCTTTCTTATTCTCCTTGGCGCCTTTCTTATCGCGATTTCACGACGTCCCGAAGGCGTCACGAAATCGTGACACTTTCGGGACTTTGGGTCTTGGCGCCTTTCTTGTCGTGATTTCGCGACGTCCCGAAGGCATCGCAAAATCGTGACACTTTTGGGACTTTGGGTCTTGGTGCCTTTCTTGTCACGATTTCGCGACGTCTCGAAGGCATCGCGAAATCACGACACTTTCGGGACTTTGGGTCTTGGCACCTTTCTTGTCATGATTTTGCGACGTCCCGAAGGCGTCGCAAAATTGTGACACTTTCGAGACTTGGCGACTTTTGCCTTAGGACTTTTTGCCTTTGCCTTTGGTGTGTCATGATTTCGCAACGTCATGAAATCGCGACGTCGCGATTTTGCAACACCCAAGGCTTAAGCCTTAGCTTCTTTCGACTTTGGCGACCTTGCCCTGCCTTTGCTTCCTGCGACCCTTGGCTTCCTTTGGAACGTGTCACGATTTCGTGACGTCATGATTTCGTGACACTTCCCTGACTTGTGCCCTTTTCTCTCCAATGTGTCATGATTTCACGATGTCACGAAATCGCGACATTGCGATTTCGTGACACTTCAATGCCTTGTTTCTTTTTGGTGTAGAAAAATGACCAAAACTCAAAGTGCCCAAAATTTGATGAAACTTTGCAAGGATCTAAATAAGGCAAAAGGGTATCCGAATCTACAAACGGAATTTTAGAATTCATCAGGGACTAAGAGAAAATGCATTAACATGAATTAATACATTTACATGCAATCTTTCAAAAGTTTTAAATTGAAGACAATGCCTCATGCAAGCCTACTTAGATATTTTGATAAATGCACAACTTGAAGAAGGAGGCAAGCAAAATTTGGAATTTAAAAACTCGGAAAACTCAAGAGGGTCCTTGCTAAAAAAAAATGCAAAGTAAAAACTTTCAAAGGATGGAACTTCATTTTTTTTCAGTGGGGGTGTGTTGCTTCTCAACAAATGGCGATATCTGTGGGTAAAATAGTAGCATTATTTTAGAACCCAGGACTCTAGTTTCAAAACAACATAGACCATGTATCATGCCTTGCCACAAATATTCTTCAAAATAAATTGACTACTAACTGATAGTTGTTAAAATTTCCCAAGGACATACTAGGTTGAATCACTTAAGGAAGATTTTTGATGTGCAATTATAAGCGTATAAAACTTTCTTCAAGAATGACTGGGCCTTCGAATGTTGTACTCTAGATTGATCAACTTTTCTAGAAAGGGGAAACCGAGTTGTGGAAGGGGAAACCGAGTAGGGCTTTGTTTACTAGTTTAGCCTTTTACAGCCCCAACAGAGTTACTCTTTAGATTTACATGACCCTGATCCACAACTGTGAAGTAGTATCTACCACTTGGTAAAAGAAAACATCTTCTGAAGCCTTGGCTACCTCTTTCATTACATAACTTTTTCCTTCCCTTTTTCTTTTTTTTTTTTTTTATAGGAAATAACAGAGTGCCAGTTTTATGTTGTCTTGCTCAACTTTCACCTTCTCTCTCTCTTCTTTGAAATATACCGAAATCTGAAAAGCCTTTAAAAAAGAACAACAATTTTTCTTTTAATATTTCATCAATCTGGAACTGCTTCAGCCTGGGCACTGATAGCCTCTATGGATACTCAAATAATTTCATGAATCATAGTCCCCTCTTATGACCAACTTTTCTTGGATTCCCTAGGAGTTTCTCCAGCCAAACAGTATAGCGGTTTCTTTATAATTAAAATAATCGTGGCAAGCAAGACACAAAATCCAATCATCTTTCTACATGTTGTTCTGAATAACAAAATAGTTCCACTGTTTAGTTAAAGCAGACTATCTCACAATTAGAATAATGAACACTGGATTTTGAACTCAGAGCAAAACAAATTTAGAAGGCTGACTTTTTCTTTACTGCCCAGGAAAAACTTAAAAAACAGAATTTTAAAAGCTAAAGAAATTTGTACAGACCTCAAAGGATAAAACACAGAACTTTAAAATAAAATAAAACAAGACAGACTACTAAAATAAAATAAAATAAAATAAAACAGACTACTTTGTACAGACCCCAAAGGATAAAACACAGACCTTTAAAATAAAATAAACTGTACAGACCCCAAAGGGTAAAACATAGACTTTTAAAATAAAATAAACTGTACAGACCCCAAAGGATAAAACACAGAAAAATATAATAAAATAAAATAAAACTGTACAGACCCCAAAGGAAATAAAATAAAACTATACAGACCCCAAAGGATAAAACACAGACCTTTTAAAATAAAATAAAATAAAATAAAACTACTTTAAAGCTTATTTACAATGTATACACATGTTACAACTTCTTTGTGATTCATTCAAATGATATATTGGATGGAACAGCTGAGAAATAATGTTTTAGGTATTGACCGTTAACAGGGAGGTTCAGAAAATTACCATCAAGGTCCTGTAAACGAAATGCGTTATTACCCAGAATCTCAGCAATCTGGTATGGCCCTATCCATAGTGGCTGCAACTTTGTATGTTTACCCTTCTTTTCATGGGCCTTGTCCCATAGAAGCACCAGGTCTGCAAGTCTGAAAGCTTTCACTTTGGCTCTTTTGTCAAACCAGTGCTTGATGGTTTCTTGGTGCCGACTGAAATGTTCCAGGGCTTGGAGTCGTTCATCCTGTAAATTAGTTAGATCCAAAACACGAGCCTTTGCATCTGCTTGATCCTCAAAATAGTCTAAAACAAATTGATAAGTAGGTAATTTCAGAGAGATGGGAACAATGGGCTGAGTACCATACAACAAAGCAAATGGGGAAGTCTTAAGAGCCACTTTATATCTTATCCGGTCAGCCCAAAGTGCATATTTCAATAATGTATGCCATTGTCTGGGTTTGTCCGCTGCAGATTTCTTAATGGCATTCATTAAATTCTTATTCGTGGACTCAGCTAGTCCATTACCTTGGGGATAATAGTTGGATGAAAATATGATAACTATCCCCATCTGGTATGCCCATTCTGCAAACTCTAATGATTGGAAGGCTGGTCCATTATCGCACACCAAATTCAGAGGAACCCCAAACCTGGTTATGACATTTGACTCTAGAAATTTGATCACTTCATGAGCTGTACTTCTCATGGTGGTTGTTGCTTCGACCCATCTTGTGCGATAATCGATGAGTTGTTAGAACATACTTATGCCCTGCTTGAAGAATTTGGGTTTATCACTCCCACAAAATCAAGTCCCCATTGCATAAAAGGTTTATTTATTACAACAGGCTGCAATGGTAGAGCTCGATTGGCCTCTTTGGATGCAAAAGTTTGGCATTGATGGCAAGTTCTCACATGTTGATGTGCATCTTTAAACAATGTAGGCCAATAATAGCCTGCTCTCAATATTTTATGCGTAGTGGCAGATCCTGAGGAATGCCCTGCCCCTAACTTTTCATGAAAACTGGACATCACCTCATTGACTTCACTCTGAGAAATGCATCTTAAGAAAATGCCAGCATAATTCTCTCTATACAAGTTGCCTCCTTTGAGGAGATAATGAGCAACTTTCAGTTTTAGTGCTCTCCTTTGGGTTCTGTTCAAGTGAGATGGACAAATTCCAAATTGCAGCGAGATGAATAATATCTCCATACCAGTCATCGAATCCAGAATTCAACTGATTAATTTCTTCTTGCACAGGTATTTCGACAATGTGTCGAGACAAACCAAGTCCTCTGATTAATTTTGCAGGCCAAATTTCTAAGTCATATTCTTGCAGTCTTGTAACCCAATTACCCCTTAGTTCACCCAATTCGTCCTGGCTTAAAAGGTATTTAACTGCTGGGTCAGGAACTATAGCATGAACTCTGCTTCTTAGTATGTAGTGCCTGAACTGCTTAACTGCTCTCACCAAGGCATAGGCTTGTTTATCTAAGCAAGAATACTTTAGCTCAGCCCCCTTTAAATTGGTACTCTTGAAAGCAATTGGATGCTCCCCCATTTCTCTTCGTTGGGTCAGAACTGCAGCAAGTGTGTGTTCAGAAGAAAAGGTGTACAAGTAAAAATCTGTACTGAAATCTGGGCTCACTAGAACTGGAGCTTGCTTGATGGCAGTCTTGATCTCTTGAAATGTTGTTTTAGCTTCCGTTGTCCAGACAATCTGAGTAGTTTCCTTTAGCATGTCATTCAGTGGCTTGACTATTTCTGCAAAGCCGGAGATGAACTTCCTGACAAAATTAATTTTTCCAAAGAAGGATCTCAACTCTTTCTTAGAGTTGGGAAAGGGTATGTCGGATATGGCCTCAACTCTGTCAGGATCCATGAAAATGCCATCTTTGGTGATCAAGTGCCCAAGGAGCTTTCCTTCCGTTACACCAAAAACGCACTTCTTCAGATTCAAAGAAATGCCGAACTCCCTGCATTTGTTGAACACAGACTCCAAGTGTTTTACATGGTCAAACCGAGATTTAGAGAAGACTGTTAAATCATCCATGTAAACAACAATACATTTACCCATAAGGCCCTTGAAGGCATGATCCATTGCACGTTGAAACGTGGCTCCGGCATTTATTAATCCGAATGACATTCTTTTGTAGGCAAATGTTCCCCACTTGGTTGTGAAGGCAGTTTTCATCCTGTCTTCCTTTTCAACCAATATCTGATTATACCCTAAAAAACCGTCTAGGAAAGACATCATTTCCGAACCATTGACAATCTGTAACACCTCATCCATAGAAGGCAGAGGATAATTATCTTTCTCGGATGCCTTGTTCAAATTTCTAAAATCCACACACAAGCGGATCTCTCCATTTTTCTTTTTGACCGGCACCAAATTGGCCACCCAAGTAGAATGCCTAACGGGAAAAATAATGGCGGCACTCAATAATTTTTCTACCTCCTTCTGGATGAGGGGTTCTAGCAGAGCGTTGACATGCCTCTGTTTTTTCCGGAAAGGTTTGCAAAACTCTTTTAAAGGTATAATATGAGTGTAAACTTTCGGATCAAAAACCTTTAAGTCTTTGTAAGACCAGGCCATAACATCCTTGGACCTGTGAAGAAAATCAATCATACTTCTTTTTATTTTTGGGTCACAAGTTTTAGCCAACTTGAGGTGCTTGGGATCTTCTTCGATCCCCACATTCAGGTTCTCAGTCTCACTCTTTGTTATGCCCATATAATCCTCAGAATTCACCTTTTGCTTGATTTGGTCAACATCAAAGAGCCGCTCTAGTTCTACCATCCCTTTTGGAATTCTGTTATCTTTCAACCTTATTATTCCCCTTTCATCGTCTAACTACTCCAGTAGAGTATCCCTTTGTCCATCATCGATTATAGCATTTTCAAACGCTTTGGTACTCTGTAAAAAATTTATAATCTGCTGGTCATCAGAGAAAACCTGAAAATTATCCACATTATTTGGGACCGAAGGACAAGGGACTAACTCAATCGAAAACTTGTTCCATTTGAATTCTTCCAGTGGTTTCAGACTTGCGATTGATGAAGCCAAGACATCTGCACGTGAATTCTGCTCTCTAGGTATGTGTGTTAGATTAAAAGCATCAAAATCTTCTACAAGATCCCAAGCCCGGTGTTTGTATCCTTTTAAGTAGGATGCTTTGCATTGAAATTTACCTTTGACTTGATTAGCCACCAATTCTGAATCTATAAAAACTTGAATATTTCTTACACCTCTGTCCAAAGCAAATTTCAAACCTAATACCAGTGCTTCGTATTTCGCTAAATTATTTGTACAAGGGAACTGTAGGCGATAAGACATAAAATATGTCTGATTCTTAGGCCCTTTAAGGACTGCCCCCATACCAGAACCCTGTTTAGATTTAGCCCCATCCACATGAAGCGTCCAGACTTCATTACTATGAACAGGATGAGCTTTACTAAACTTCTCATTTTGTCCCGTTGTTAAATTATACACTCCAATATCTACATCAGCAATATTTACAGTCTCATTTTCTGCATTATATTCAGTGATCGTATGTTTGTATCTGGGTTCTCTTTCAACCCTTAATTGGTTTGCCACTCCTTTCCACGGCAACCACATGTGTGAAAAGTCAGTTGCCAAGTATCCATTCAAAGATCTCGACCAATCCCTGCTCAAAAGCATCCCGTACCCCACAGGAATATCCACCACCTGAATTTCAATTCTATGTTGTGCCCTTGGTTCAGATGCTAACTGGATATGGATATTCTGAAGTTCACCTACTACTTTAACCTCCGATTTGTCCAATTGGACAACTCTTCTTTTAGACTTCATTGGGGTCAAACCCAACTGTTGACAAATGGCCAAAGGCATAACATTAGTTGAAGCACCCGAATCTACCAGACAGGTTGTGTAGGTTTTTCCCAAAAATACGAACAATCAGTAGAAAAGGTGGAACTTCAGTCTTCTCTTTATACATGGCTACATTCGCATTTGCCATCTTCTTTCCCCTGTCCAAAGATTTTGTAGTAGGCCCAGAGTATGTTTTAATCAAGTTGTCCCTCTGTTCTGAAATTTGGGCCAACTCATGAAGAGTGATGTTGGCTTTGATCTTCTTCATGTCCTCCACTATGTTATATCCCTTATTGAGTGGAGGGACAAAAGCATCTGGTCCTCTCGGATTTCCTCCCTTGGGTGGAGATGGATTATTGCTTGAAGATGGATCTGGAGGAACATTGTGAGAGTTGTCCGGAGGGGTAGATGTAGTGTTGGGCTCCGGATTTCTATTTCTTAGGTTGTAGTTGTCCCTCCTGTATTGTTGAAAAGCCTGCACCTCATCCATAGGCATTTCAACTACATTCTCAGATTCCTTCGAGAAAGTGAAAGAATCTAAGACCATAGCTGCACTGTGGGTGGATGAACTTGGGCCATCCGTATTTCTCTGATGTTCGGGAGAAATCAACTCCCCAGACAAAGCTTCAAAGGTGTTATAAAATTCCAAACAATCCAACTCCCCGTGTTGAGAAGTAGCATAAATCCTGCACCGGTTAGGCAAAGCCAAATCACAAATATTTACATCATGACCTTTACCTTTGTAATCCTTATTGGGTTCGTATGGGGGCCGAGTGAATCTATTCTGCTGATAGGAATACCTGTTTGAGTTCTCCCTAGTAGAAACCTGCCTTTTAAAACTCAAAAAATCATTAGCCAATTTTTGGACTATTTTTGACACTTCTTCAACTCTTGCATTATCAGCTTCTTTTCCTGGGTTTTGTACATTTTCAGCAGGTGTTACAGCCAATGGATTTCCTGTTGGTGGAGTCTGACACACTGGCAACATCATCTGATGTGGTATGGGGTTGAAAATAGGGGCAGCTTGTGTGACCAAAGGAATTTGATGAGTATTTAAAGGCTGGGGTCCCAACTGTCTTTCCAGAACCAAAGCTTCTTTGTAAGCCTCTGTTAAATTGGTAATAGAGGGATCTCTTTTCAAGAAAACAGAAGTCATTGGATCTAGAGAATTTCTAAAAATCTCTAATGCTAGGTCTGCATTCGGCACATAATAACTAGTCAGTCTACCATAAGCTTTCTGGAATCTGACATTGTAAGATCTGACAGATTCATTTATTTCTCTTTTAATACCAGAAAACTGTTGGTATAATATACTGGGATCTATTACCTCACCAAACTGTGACACAAAAACCTTTTCCAAGTCATTCCAACTGGTAATAGAATCATTAGTGAGAT
Organism: Wollemia nobilis; assembly: GCA_028583015.1. Lineage (NCBI taxonomy): Eukaryota > Viridiplantae > Streptophyta > Pinopsida > Araucariales > Araucariaceae > Wollemia > Wollemia nobilis. The sequence goes on from JAQPPZ010007914.1 coordinate 809,492, forward strand.
TTAAAAACCAGTCGTAAGCTCCCTCCTGGAGAGTGAACGGGAACAATCTGCAAGCCACATCTTCATGCTGTACATTTAACAATTTTAGAGCATTCTTGAAAGCTACCAGATGTTCTTCCGTTGTCCTAGTTCCATCATGCTTATATCTGGGAAGATATCTCTCAGGATTTCTGGGCAGGTCATGGGCTGCACCCGGGATATTTAAGGTAGTGGAGCCTAACCAATTTGCCATTATTACTGGATTGACAATGATATTCTCAGTTGCAGTTGGAGTAACTACAAGTGGTGATAAAACTATTTCAGACAAGGACCTGGCCCTTCTAAGGCTGCTTCTTCTGGGAGTTTCTAATTCAGGCACAAGGAGCTCTCCAGCTCTGGGGTGGGACCTTGTTACTCTATAATTAGAATCCATAGCTTTTCACCAACACTTACAACCTTACAATCCTTAACAGACTAGTAAACTTTGGGTCCTCTTTTCTAGCAATTTTAAATATTGGTGTTGAGTTCCGCTATTTAGGCAAAAACTCAAACAAACAAGTTTTAAAAGGCTGAGGAAGAGGGAAAAGGATTCAAAAGATAAAATACCAGACTCTGCACAGACAACTTACAATACTGAATGGAGTTCAGTGAGGCCCTCCTTCTAGCGCCAATTTTAAATGTTGGTTCGACTTTTATACACACCCTGTGAAGGATGAGCATAAAATACCGATAACACTTATACGGGATAAATCCCACTCACTTTAGGATCTTGCTGGATATCCAAGGTGTGAGTTACAGAGTTGGGTCGAATGTCTATTCACTCTTTTCCACTTCTGGAATAGTTTCAAGTGGACTGTCTGTTACCTTACAATGGGCTCGGGACTTCAGTTCAGTAATGTTCTTGGAGTTGGTTATCTTTGTGGATAATCAGATTTACAATCAGTTCTTTGATCTAGCTCTTTATACTTTAGCAGATTTAAATAAAAGACAAATTTAAAGAAAGATAAAAATGGATCATTTCATGGTGGAACAGAGAGAGTAGGGTAGGGCAGAAAGAGAAGTTTATCTAACTTAGGCTGCAAAACCAAAACTGCCAATTTTTAGTTATACCGGTTAGCTTCACAATAGAACAAATCAAAGAAGAAAGTGTCCAGCTTTCTAAGATCACTTTCAACTAAGAGCATAAGACAAAGATGAAACAGGTCTAACAAAAAATTATAAACAGAAGGGAAGTCGGTTAAAATTGGTATCTTTCACCGGCAGCCTAGCTCGCACAGTGAGGACAGAGCAATTAGAACAGGCTTGAACCTTAAATCTGTAATTTTCCCTAACATACAATAAAGAAAATGAAGCCTAACAACATATCCAATCCTGGTAACATAGATCTACAACATAAATTAAATAAGCCTTAATGAAACAAAAACAAAAGAAGATGAACTTATCACAATCTGAAACAGATTAGGCTCCTGGCCATGCTATCATAGAAAAAGAAAAATCACACCAACTCTAAGTCCAGAACAAAGCTTTTCAAACAAGATTTGCAAGAAATTGCTCAAATAGCTTTTATTTCTAAGTCTCCGCCTCCCAAAAATTACATTCATAAGAAGTATTTATAGACTCAGGACAGACCCTGATCTTTTCAAAAATATCTTCTTCTCAAACCCTAAATCTTATCACCTCAAACTCTACTACCCGGGTTTTACAATATAAGGCCTTTTAAAATAGAATTTTGATAAAACTTAATCATTCCGCAAATCTCATTGCGAGTTACTTGCCATAAATGGAGAAGGCAGAATTTGATATTACTTGCATCCACACGTAGCGTGTGTAAATGTCTTCATTAATTCCCCTAGGAAATTTGGATGAGTCACCACTTCTCTAACATTTCATCTTCGTAGAGCCATACCTGAGTTGAAAATCTCTGCACGCCATTACTTCCGCCATAAATTTTCATTAAATGCGTCCATCGGCAAATTTCGGTAACCGTGTGTAGATATTTTCATTTTTCGGTCAATTGTCGACATATTCCATTAAATGGGCAGCTGCTTAGTCATCGTAAAGTCTCTTTGCGGCCAGATCCATAAAATCTGGATGAAACAACAATTCTCGGCATCTCAAATTTTAATGTGACGGTCCTCGATTAATCTGCGCTTAACTTTGTCTTTCTCGTCATTTCTTTCGTTAGTATGCAACTGCCAGATGGCTTTCTGCAAAAGACATGCAAGAATTAGTATTTTAATAATATTAAATCAAAACCTTAATTATTAAATCAAAACCCTAATGTTTATTACATGTCGGCTCTATTTATCTGACACGTGTCATGAAAACCGCAATGCTCCGTACTTGCTTCCAGCTGTTTTCCATTTCGGCCTCTTTGTCTCTTCTGGCGTGAAAACGCGACATGTCACGATTTCGTGACATGTCATGAAATCGTGATGTTTCCAGCGCCTTGGCAGCTCTTCCTTTTACCTACCACAAAACTGTGACATGTCACGATTTGGTGACATGTCGCGAAATCGTGACCTTTTCCTGTGCCTAGCACCTTTCTGTCTTGCCTGCTACGAAACCATGACATGTCGCGATTTCGTGACATGTCACAAAATCATGACCTTTTCCTGTGCCTAGCACCTTTCTGTCTTGCCTGCCGCGAAATCGCGACATGTCACGAAATCGCGACCTATTTCTGCCTTAGGCTCTTTCTGCTCACCATGGCTGCGAAACCGCGACATGTCGCAATTTCGTGACATGTCGCAAAATCACGACCTATTTCTACCTTTTGCTTCCTTTTGCCTCCTGCATGTCGTGAAATCGTGACATGTCGCGATTTCGCGACATGTCACGAAATCGCAACGCTTTCTACCCTTTGCTTCCTTTATTATTCTCCTTGGCGCCTTTCTTGTCGCGATTTCGTGACATCCCGAAGGCGTCGCGAAATCGTGACACTTTCGGGACTTTGGGTCTTGGTGCCTTTCTTGTCACGATTTTGCGATGTCCCGAAGGCGTCGCAAAATCATGACACTTTCGGGACTTTGGGTCTTGGCGCCTTTCTTGTCGCGATTTCGCGACGTCTCGAAGGCGTCACAAAATCGTGACACTTTCGGGACTTTGGGTCTTGGTGCCTTTCTTGTCGCGATTTCACAACATCCCGAAGGCGTCACGAAATCGTGACACTTTCGAGACTTGGTGACTTTTGCCTTAGGCCTTTTTGCCTTTGCCCTTGCTGTGTCACGATTTTGCAACACCCAAGGCTTAAGCCTTAGCTTCTTTCGACTTTGGCGACCTTGCCCTGCCTTTGCTTCCTGCGACCCTTGGCTTCCTTTGGAACATGTCACGATTTTGTGACACTTCCCTGACTTGTGCCCTTTTCTCTCCAATGTGTCATGATTTTGCAACGTCGTGAAATCTCGACGTTACAATTTCGCGACGTCGCGAAATCTCGATGTTGCGATTTCGTGACACTTTCATGCCTTGTTTCTTTTTGGTGCAGAAAAATGACCAAAACTCAACAGGCCCAGAATTTGATGAAACTTTGCAAGTATCTAAATAAGGCAAAAGGGTATCTGAATCTGCAAACGGAATGCTAAAATCCATCAGGGGCTAAGAGAAAAAATGCATTAACATGAATTAATACATTTACATGCAATCTTTCAAAATTTTTAAATTGAAGACAATGCCTCATGCAAGCCTACTTAGATATTTTTATAAATGCACAACTTGAAGGAGGCAAGCAAAATTTGGAATTTAAAAACCTGAAAAACTCAAGAGGGTCCTTGCTAAAAAAAAATGCAAAGTAAAAACTTTCGAAGGATGGAACTTCATTTTTTTTTCAGTGGGGGTGTGTTGCTTCTCAACACACTCTTCTCTGCTTGCACTAGCGAAAACATGACATGTCGTGAAATCATGACACTTTCGCCTTTGAGCTCTTCCTTCTTGAATTTGTCACAAAATTGTGACGCTTCTTCTTCCAAGCTCTTTCGTTTTGCTTCTGTCATGAAATCACGACTCTTCTCCTGTTGAAGACCTGCTTTCTGTTTTTGTCGCAAAATCGTGACACTTTCTCCAACTATATGCTGCCATGTCAATCAGTCGTGAAATAATGACACTTTCTACATCCGTAAGCTTTCTCTTCAACCTATCATGAAATCATGATGCTTTCAGCTTCCGTACGTCTTCTTTGCAACCTGTCGTGAAATCGTGACGCTTCTCATTTCATACTCTTCCCTTTGCTGCATGTCATGAAATCGTGACAGTTCTCACTTCAAGTTCTGTAGCATGTCATGAAATCGCAACATTTTATCTTGCTTCCACTTTGTCTTCTGACTTGTCATGAAATCGTGACACTTTTTCTCCTTAGCACTTTTCTTTTCTTTGGGTCGCAAAAACTCGACATGTCGCGATATCATGACACTTTTTCTCTTGGACTCTCTCTCCTGCATTATGTCATGAAATCGTGACACTTTTTCTTTCAGACTCTCTCTCCTACAACATGTCATGAAATTGTGACACTTTTTTGTCCGTTCAACCTTCCTTGCAATATGTCGTGAAATCATGACATTTCTGACTCTGAACATTCTCTCTCCTCTTTGAGTCACGAAACTGCGACATGTCGCGATATCGTGACACTTTTCTAACTTGCTTTCTTTCGAACCTGTCATGTCGAACCTTCATCAAAACAAATTATTTTACATCAAATCAAATTCCTTCAAAAGCTTCTTGACATCAATGACAACTTATACACTTGAGCAAAGGCAATGTACCCAAGGTACCCAAAATTATCAACATTTACCTGACATAATTCTGCTATTTCTGGCTACAGCAGGTTAGTAGAGATCTGATAGTTTTTGCATGGTTAGTGATTAGTATAATGTGGCATTTGAATGCATGGTAGGTAACTCATCTAGGGTAGAATTTAACACAGTACTTTCTGTTTCTAATTTGTTTCAGAATTTGTAATATTTCCATAATTTCTTGTCAGCCTAATTTTTTACAAATTGTGCAACTCTATTTACCAGTTTTTGAATGTTATTTCTATTTCAGAAAGTGACATAATTTTTTGTAATTTTAGAAAGTTTCATTATTTACCAGTTTGAATGTTAATCCTGCAATTTCAATTTAGTATTTTCCTGTCAATTAAATTCTGCTATTTTTAGCTTTGTAATAGTTTAGTTTTAATTTTCTATAACAGTGTGAATTTCAATTCTACAAGGATAAGTAGGAGTTTAGTTTTAGTTTTTTGAAGTAAGAAAGGAGACCCCAAACACCCCAATATCTAACTGTTCCATGAATAAAGCCATGATATAAATGAACTAAAAAGTAGTCTGTTAACCCCTACTTTCATATATAGCCTTGGACACCATCTTGGATTAACACATAATGATTAAATGATGAAGATTTGATGACACTCATCAGGACCATTAGTAACCCATGCATAAAATATGCTTTGCAATGGCTATTTCACTAAAATTACCACCACATGTTCCATCATGTGCTTAAGCAATGATCCAATTTGCCTTTTGTAGTTCAAGACAATTTAAGAGGACACCATCAAAGCTATGTCAATAAAGGATACCACCCAAGAGTGTGTAACAAACCACTTTTTTCTTGAATGTGCACTTAGTGATTGAGGAAAAATATCTACGTAGATTACTTATTTATATTAATTCTTTTATTTGCAAGCAGCCATCATTATATATCTTGATTTTAATGAAGTTTACATTCTATTTAGTATAAGAATATTCTCATTCGATAGCTGATTGAAATAGTATTTTGATTTAGATACATGTAGTGCCTTGTTTGGAGACTATAAATCCTAAGAGTTTTCTAGATGTAACACCAAAAACACATTTCTTAGGGTTAAGTCTCACCTTGTGTTTGAGTAACTGGCCTAAGATCTTACACAAAATTCTAATGTTCTCATTATGTATTTTTGATTTGGCCAATAGATCATCTACATAATATTCCACTATCTTATGAATGTAGTCATGGCACATTGATATGTTGTGCCTGCATTTTTCAGGCCAATTGACATGACTTTGTAGTAAAATGTTTCCTAGGGTGTTGTGAAGGTTTTTTTGTGTTTATTCTTGGGATTAAATCGAATTTGGTTATACCCTAAGAAACCATCCATTAGGGAAAGCATTTTGTGGCTAGTGGTAGAATCCACAAGTGTATCCATGTCCAAAAAAGAGAAGTTATCCTTAGGGTATGCTTTGTTGAGATCACAAAAATCAATGCAAATTCATATCCCTCCATTAGGCTTGCTAATGAGTACCATGTTAGAAACCCATTTTGGGTGTCAATGGGTTGAATCAAACCCACATTTAGCAGTTTTTGTAACTCTTCTTTAACCATTAGGGCTATGGTAAGATTTCATAGTTTTTGCTTTATTGTTTTTGCATCCAGGCTCAAGATAAGATTATGGGCCACTAAATTAGGATCGAGGCCTGATATATCTTTGTAAGAACATTTGAAAGCTTATTTGTATTCAGTGAGAAAGGTGACAAACTATGCCCATTCATTGGTTAAAATGCTTTCTTCAAGTTTAATTATTTACAGGTATTTTGGATCATCGCTAAAGTCTATGTTGATGGTGTTCTCAATGAGCATGTGAGAACCTTCCTCTAGTTGGTGTGGAGTGGGAATGAGGATGTCATCCACTATATTTTAAAAATGGGTGATTTGATGTCATTCGTGTCAACATGATGAACAACAAATGGAGATGATGATGTGGTAGGTAGGATGTAGAAATTAGCTTGATGGATCAATTAGCTGCTTGGAAGGAAATCAATGGGGGATGGCAAGGCATAAATATTATTAAATTAAATAAGACTTGGATCAATTTGGATGGGCCTTGATGGATTGCTTGGATTATAGAGGGGTATAAACAGGTCAATGGATACCATGTTGACTTGTGGGGTGATGGGGATTAGTGCATTAGGGGGAGAATTCCTAGGGGTATTCTCACAAGGTAGGATTTGATCCAAGATGTGTGGTCGTAGATTTGGTTGGACTAGTGGTAATGGCTATGATGGGTGCATTGATGCATTTGGACACTCTCAAGGAAGAAGCATAGGAAAAACTGGGTAGTGGAATGAGGAACATTAATTGATAAATATCATCATCCAAGAACTCTATTAGGGGGATTATGTGAAAATAGTCTTCTTTAGAGCTATCAGAAGCAATGGAAAGTGCCTTTAGTAGTTCATCTAAATCATATTTTGAGGCATCCAATGGGATGGTGTGAATGGGGGCAACTTGGAAGAAACCTTCTAGCTGATAATCAATACACTCAGGATTAATGTACTCATCATATCTATTAGAAATTAGGATTAAGGGTAAGGCATTGGAAATTTTTCTCGAAGAGATTATTGATGTCTAAATATGTACACTTACACTGCACCTATGAACAACACCAACATAGGAATCTCCATTTTGTGTGGGACTACTTGAGAGAAAAATACCTTTGGAGAGAGCTGACTCTCATTAAAATAAAAAACTAAACTACGATTAAACTTGATGGGAAAATAAGGGAAGGATAAATAAAAAATTGCAATGAAAAAATAAACTGAAAATAAAAAATGCAACACAGACTAGGAAATAAAATTAAAAACGACAATAAAACTTCACTAGGAAAAGAGAGATAGATAACAGAAAATAAAAAAATGTAACAACAAACGAAAAATAAAAAATAGAAATAAAAAGAGGCGATACACAAAAATAAAAAGTGGGCTGATTGATCCACCTAAAACTCCATAAAAGACACAATACAACAAATACGAGACATAAAACAAACATGAATCAACTGCAAGAGGTAAGGTTGGCATGAACCAAGGGCCAATACCACATGCAATCCAACCAAACTGAAGATACACAAATTATAGCTTCAAACATTTTTTTGTATTATTTCCCATAGTGTTACAAAGGTCAGCAAGTGACAAAATCAACCCCCTTTTAAAGATCTGAAAAAATATCTTTTATAGACACGAGATATTTTTTCCATATTCTATTTTCTACCTAAAAATTTATTTGCCCACTTTTTAATTTTTTATTTGCCCACTTTTGGATTTGTAGGGCTGCAAATAGATTTTACCTTGTTTACAACACTAAACTGCACAATAAATATTCCAGCTGTTTACAACACTAAACTGCACAATCTAAAATACATTTGATTTAGAACTAAAAACATAAATCTCACCTAGATGTCTAAAATATTTACATTTTAAAGAGAGTGGACAACTCATGAATGGAGAAAATTTAAATAATTTTTACATAATAATTGTATTATCTCCAAGTGTAGGCACCGATCAGAACTAGAAATTGTGAATTGTGCAACTAGAAACTGAAAACTAGAAATAGGAAAATGTGCACTCAAACTGAAAACTATGAAACTGGAAACTATGAATTGTGCAGCAAAAATGGAAACTTTGAAATTGGAAACTGGAAATTGTAAAACTAGAAACTAGAAACTGTGCAACTAGAAAATGGAAACTATGAACTGTGAAACTGGAAACTGGAAACTGGAAACTAGAAACTAGAAACTGTGAACTGTGAAATTGGAAAATATGCACCTGTATATAGGAGATAGGAATTTGTAATTGAATATAGAAACTTGTATACATATTTGAACTAAAAATTAATTCTCACTTATTTCTAGATTCATAAAACTACAAATGTATTTTTACCTAGTTTCCATATTTGCAAAACTGTACACTAATTTTTCACTGTTAACATCTCAATCTACAAAACTGCACATAAATGCTCACCCACTTTTAGGATTTGCAAAATTGTAAATATTCCTAGCTGTTGACGTCAAATCTATAGATTTGTATACAAGAGATAGGAACCTGCAATCAAATATAGAAACTTGTATACAAATTTTAACGGGAGATAGACACCAAACTTTAAACGGGAGTCAAGAACCAAATTTTGAATGAAATTCAGGTGCCAAATTTTGAACGAGAGTTAGGTGCTAGATTTTGAATGGGATTCAGGCACTAGATTTGAATGAGAGATAGGCACCAGATTTTGAATGGGAGTCAGGCACCAGATTTTGAATAGGAGTCAAGCACCAGATTTTGAATGAGAGTCAGGTGTCAGGTTTTGAATGGGAGTCAGGTACAAAATTTGCTAAAGGTTCAAAAACCATATGTGTGTACCAATCAACTCCATCAATTGCAAACATAAACTTATCCACTATGTATCACTAGATTTTTGCATTGGTGCAACCGTTAATAAATTAGAGCAAGAGGCTCAAAAATTATTAATAGTTTGATGACTCATAAGGGACACATATCTGCAATGTGCAAAGAATATAGAAGACCATGTAGCCTTAGAATCCATTGGGTATAGAGTCATTGATCATATTTAAATTTTCACAAAGAACTAAATTCCATACTTGCTTTGTAAGGTAGAACTGCTGGAAATAATCCTTGCAATAGAACAAAAAATTGCACAAAACTAAAAATAGAAAATTACACAAAACTAAACAGAATAGAAAACTGTACAAAACTAAAAACAACCAAGCTAAAACAAAGTAAAATAAAACATGCTTCATAGGAAGCAATATGTGTCTCGGGATACTTAGAGAACACAACAAAAGGGAAACTAAAACTACAACCTATAGCTAAAAAACTCAAGGATAAGCTTTGAGATAAATTCCATTTATTGAAATTTGCAATGTTTCTCCATTGATCCTTGAGAGCTCAAAAGCATTGTTGCCTCTAAAGCCTATAACAATGTATGGCCCACTCTAAATAGAGTCAAATTTTATATGTTTTCTTGGCTTCGCTCTATCTTCATCCCATTTTAGGACCATATCTCATTCTGAAAGGCTTTGTGAGGTAGCCCTCTTATCAAAGACTTCTTCATTACCAGTTGATTTTTTTGAAGTTTTTTTCTAGCTTGGTCTCTAGTATCTTCCAACTGCATCAAATCTATAAACATGAGCTCCATAGGATCATAATTCTCTAAATTAATTTGATGAACCAGATCCAAGGTAGGAAGCTCTAGTGAAATAGGGAGCTTGGCTTTCTTGCCATACATAATTCTGAATGGGGATTGTCTTGTGGCCTAATTTGGTGTAATTCTGTCTGCCCACAAGGTAGATTGAGATTTGGTATGCCATGTTCGTTGATTCTCCTCCACTATTCCCTTAATGATACTGATCAAGTTTTTATTTGTGGACTCAGCTAGTCCATTCCATTGAGGGTAATAGTTGGAAGATATCTTCATGTAGATCTCATATTTGATACCAAAATCTATGACTAAAGAACCTATGAATGTTTTAGCATTATCAGCAATGAATGTCTCAGGTGCTCCAAACCTTGTAACAATACTTTCCAAAAACTCAACAATGGCTCCTCTAATGGCTTCTTTTAATGCAATAGCCCCAGTTCATCTCTTGAAATAATCTATGGCTGTTAATATAAAATTGTGGCCAACACTTGAAGGTGGATTAATCACACCTATGAAGTCTAATCCCCATTATGTGAATGGTTGATCTACAACAATTGGTTGTAATGGAAAGGGAGCCCTCTTATTCCTTCCTAAAAAAATAAACGTTCATTACATTTTTGGATCAACTGAACTGCATAAGAAAATAGAGTTGGCCATAAATAACTAGCTCTCATTATTTTAGCTATTGTGATTGATGATGAGAAATGACCTCCTAAAAATCCTTGGTGGAATTCCTCCAACAATTTTTTAGTCTTTTTTGGTTCAATACACCTTAGAAGGACACCTTCCTAACTTCTTCTGAAAAGAATCTCATCAATCACTTCAAAAGATAATTCTTTTAATCTCGGGTTTCTTCTTTGGGTTCTATTGTATACCACTGGGTAGGTTCTAAATTTTAAATAATCCATCATAACATGGAACCAATTTAACTCTTCTTCTGTTGGTTGGACATTAAAGAATGCTTTCTCAATATTTAAATCCTCTGCAAAGTGTTGGCATAGGTATCTTTCCCATACTAATTTTATCACTTTAATCTCAACATAAAAATTCATAATTTTTGTCACCCAACTGGCCCTTTTATCAAGAACATCATAGTCTAACAAAAATTTTTTAATGTTGGGATGAACGACAAAGAATGTTATTCTATTTTGAGCCACCAAATGCTTGAAAGTTTTTAAGGCTCTAAGGAGTGCAAAAATTCATTTTTCCACAAATTCATACCTCTCTTCATACTCCTTAAGGGTTTGGCTCATGAAGGCAATGGGATGCTCTATTTTCTCATTATTTTCCTATGTAGGAACAACAAAAATACTATATTCTCCCCCAAAAGCATACAAAATGAAATCTCTTTCAAAATTGGGGTTAATTAAAATAGGGACTTTAGAAATAGCATCCTTGATTTTCTAAAAACTTTGCTTACCTTATTAGGTCCATATAAAAGACTTATCCTTCTTCAACATTGTGGTAATTGGTTTTATTATATCAGAAAAGTCAGATATAATCTTCCTCAAAAAATTGATCTTACCTAGGAATGACTACAAAGCCTTATTGTGAGTAGGCAGAGACAAGGTCTGAATAGCTTCAACACATTTTGGATTAATGGAAATACCCTCCTTGGACACAACATAACCCAATAGTTTACCCTCTTCTACAACAAAAATACATTTCTTTGGGTTTAGAGAAACCCCAAACTCTCTGCATATCTAAAAAACTACTTTCAAATGTTGCATATAATCATCAACATTCTTGAAGAATACTATAATATAATCTAAATAAACTAGAACAAATTTATTCATCAGTATTTTTAAAGCCACATCCATAGCCCTTTGAAAAGTGGCACCTGCATTAGAAATACCAAAAGGCATTCTATGATATGCAAATGTGCCCAATTTGGTGGTAAATGCAATTTTATATTGGTCTTCTTCCTTAATCACTACCTGATTAAAACCTAAAAAACCATCCAGCATAGAAAACATTTCAGCTCCTGCTACATTTTGCAAAATCTAATCCATTGAGGGTAATGGATAATGGTCTTTAAGGGAGACATGATTCAAATATTGAAAGTCCACACACAGTCTGATTTCTCCATTTTTCTTTCTGATTGGTACCAAGTTGGTTAACCAAGTGGAGTGCTTGATGGGATATATGATACATGCTTTAATCAATTTTAGTAATTCTTTTCTCATATAAGGTTAAAATTTGGTATTGATAGGTCTCTGCTTCTGGCACATCGATTTAGCATTAGAAAGGAGCTCTATAGTGTGTTGTATTACATCCGAAGCATACTCCTTCAACTGGTCATAATACCATGCAATAATATCATTATATTATTTGTATTTTTGAATGAAGACAACTTCCTGATTAGGAGAATTATATTTACCAAGCATAAGGAATTTACTTGGAGCAATTTGGACATCTCAACAAACATTAATTTTTGTTGTCAATATTTTTTGTTTACCTTTATATTGATCATCAAGAGTGAACAAACTTTATAAAGTAATGATTCCCTATGGAAGATTATTGCTACTAAGCTGAATGATATCACTATCCTCATATGTATGCTATAACTTAGCTTGAATATCCTCAGAGAATTTAGCTTCTTGCAAAATAGAGTTTGTTATTTGTTAATTGGAGTCAAACACTTGTCAATGTTTATAATTATTAGGAACTAAGGACCTAATAATTGATTTTACATGTAGTTCCTCCTCCTTTAATAATTCAATAGGTAACTCATATTGTACCTCCATAGTTGCCATCCTATCAGCTTCTTGATTGCTCTTTCTAGGGACTATTTGGATATTCAAGGCATCAAACCCTTCAAGTAGGTCCAACAATATGTATTTATATTCTTTTAGAATCTTATTATGAACAACACACTAACCCTTCACTTGCTGCACTACCAATTTTGAATCACCAAAAATCTATAGTAGTTTCACACCTCTTTTCTCTACTTGTAGAACTCCATGAATTAGAGCTTCATACTCTGCCATGTTGTTAGTGTAGATGAACTAGAGGTTGAAGAAATGAAGGAATTTATCTTCAGAAGGAGAGGTGATGACTAAACCAGTATCAACACCTTTCTTACACTTAGCTCAATCAAAATACAACTTCCACACACCTTCTGTTTACTGTTCTATTTTCAATACCTATAACATCGTGCTCTTCTCCTCTATGATATAGTAGGTTCCCATTTCAACCTCTTGAAAATTATCATATGGATCATATCCATATAATCCATTTGCCCACTCATTAAGCTGATTATCAAGAATAAGAGGTGTTTGGATTTTCTTAGAAGAACTGTCTGACTCCATGGCTGTATAATTTATTTTAGGTTTAGGTTTAGGATCAGAATGATCGAGCAGTTTCTCACAGGATCAAGGTTAATGAAAAGCAATATCAAGATTTAGAACTTGAACCTAGAAAAGCAATAAATGTTGGAACGGATTGCACTTCGGAGGAACTAGAACAGATCTAATCTTTGTGCAGAAAGTATCCCGACATAGTGGCTTGGTATTATCAAGATCTAAAGGGATATGATCGGCAACTGATCCAACATACAATTGAGTTGTAGGAAGGGATCAAACCTTTTCGATAGAAGCAAAGGCTAGTAAATCCGAAGATCGAGGTCCTGATGAAAGCCGAGCTCTTGAAGATGCTCAAGGAAAAGATAATTTATCCCATAAAGTATTCCTCTTGGGTAGGGAATCTAGTCTCAGTGAGAAATAAGAATGGAGACATAAGATTATGCATGGACTTTCACAACTTGAACTAGGCTTCGCTTAAAGATCACTACCCTCTCTCGCAGATAGATCAGATTTTGCATTCAGTAGCCAGGGCTCAGTGCTTTTCCCTACTAGATGGTTTCTCTAGATATAATCAGATCTAGGTTAGGGATGAAGATCAGCATAAAACCGCATTCACCACCAAATGGGGAACATTTGCTTACCAACGAATGCCATTCAACATTTCAAATGCGGGGGCCACTTTTTAGAGGGCCATGGATCTAGATTATGGCGAGCTCTTGAATAATATTATCATTATCTATTTGGATGACATGACCGTCTTCTCCCAAAGAATGGAGGATCATTCTTTTCATCTACAATAGGTATTTGAAAAATACCTAGAATTTGGCATTTCAATCAATCCAAAGAAGTCCATATTCACAGTCAACGAAGGGAAGTTATTGGGACATGTGATATCTAAGAAAGGCCTCACTGTAGATCCTGATAGAGCCGAGGCTCTATTGAAGCTCCCACTTCCAGTAAACAAGAAAGGACTTCAATATTTTTTCATTCAGATCAACTTCATAAGGAAGTTTGTTCCAGACTTTGCCCAGGTCATCAAGTCGATGTCCGAACTGTTGAAGAAGGATGTAGAATTCATCTGGATGGAGGAAAGAAAAAAAGCGTTCAAAGAGATCAAGACCTAAATCGCTCAGGCACCAGTCCTGACTAACCCTAACTATAATCAGGATTTCATCCTATACGCCATAGGAGAACCTGAGAGCTATGCTACAGTTCTAACACAAAATGGGGAAGATGGCGAAGAGTGCCCCATCGTGTTTCTAAGTCAAATGATAAACCACCATGAAGAAAAATACAATTTCATAGAAAGACGAGTGCATGTGGTCATGAAGTCTCTTAGGAAATTCAAGCAATTAATTTCCCAAAGTTGGGTTATAGTCTTTGTCATTCACCCTGATGTGCACAATTTCATCATTCAAGGAGAATTGGGAAGCAAAAGGGCCAGTTTGGTCAACAAGATACAAGAGTTTGACATTGACATTAGGCCCACGAATCTGGTTCACGATCACACATTGTGTGAAGAACTAGCAAAGAGCGTAGCGACTGAAGTGACAACCTTCCAGTGGGATGACTCACCAGCAGAAGGATGCTTCGCAAACCAAGAAGAGGACAAGAAAGACTGGGTCGGCAAGATAGTTGAAAACTTCAACACCGGTAGATGTCCTTCACATCTAAATGCTTCACAGCGAAGGCATTTCAGGATGCGGTCCTCCCGATATACTTTGCACCCCGAAGGCCTATTTTTCAGAAACATTGATTGTGTCCTTCTTAGGTGCATAAAAGATGATGATAAAATGAGAATCCTGGGAGAATTCCATTCAGGATTATCTGGAGATCACTTTGTAGGAAGAGCAATGGCATTGAAGATAATCAAAGCTGGTTATTATTGGCCTACACTCTTTGCCGATGCCTTTGCGGTCTGTTGTTGATGTGAGCAATATCAAAAGTTCACTAGCCAAAGTAGAAGCGCTCCTATGCCTCTCCGACCGATACAAGTAGAAACTCCCTTTCAACAATGGGGGTTGGACTTCATAAGGGTTATATTGCCTAACTCCTCTGTCGGTCATAAGTTCATCTTGACCGTGACCGACTACTTCACCAGATGGGCCAAAGTAGTTCCCACAAAGCATGCTGATCAGGAGACTGTCATAGCATTCCTTTAAGGATTGATCACCCGGTTTGGCATTCCTGAAGCAATCATAATAGACAATGGTCCTGGCTTCGTAGATGCCAAAATCAATGAGTTCCTCTACTGATGTGGGATATATCATAAAGTCTCCTCCAATTACTATCCACAAGGTAATGAATTGGCAGAATCAACCAACAAGACTCTGTTGAGGGTGTTAAGAAAGCTCATAGAGATAAACAAAAGAACTTGGCACCTTATTCTAGATCGGGCCTTGTGGGCCGATCGTATTTCTATCAAGAAGTTGATCAAAACATCACCTTACACCCTAGTGTATGGCAAGGAGGCCATCTTGCCAACTCATGTAGAGATCCCTACGCTCCAGCTGCTGGACGATGAAGAGGAAGTTGATTCTATGGAAAAAAGGTTGGCTCAAATTTTGCAGCTAGAGGAAGATCGCGAGAAGGTTTACCAGAGCTTTGCTAAGCATGCTCAGGTCACCTGAGACTAGTTCAATAAAAAATCATCTGATCGCACATTCAAAGTAGGAGATCTGGTATGGAAGTGGGATTCTTGGAAGGCCAAGCCTGGGAATCATGACAAATTGGACGCATTCTAGGACGGACCATTCAAAATCATGAAGGTAAATTTGGCCAACTATTTCATCCTCAAAGATGCAGACGGCCAGGTATTGCTAATCTCTATCAATGGTCTTCACTTGAAGACTTTTTATCACTGAAGATGTATATAAAAAAAATAAAAATAAATAAATACTTTGTATATAGTTTTTCATCCATGTATATATACTCTGCTTTGAGATCTCCGAAAGGCTAAGTGTTAAAGTTGCAAACTCCAGCTCGCTAAGCCCCAACATCACTGAACTCAGCAAAAATCTCCTTCGAGGAGTTTTACTGTGAAGCAACTGACGCGAGATACTTTGCAGCGAAGCACTTTGGCTTCCAAAGGATCCTCGAAAGATTGAAGAAGTCATTGAAAGAAAGTAGGAGACAAAAATAGCTTCACACCCAAAGCATTTCAAGCAGCTACTTTAGGTGAAAGTTTTGCGAAGCAGTTTTCAAAAGAAGCCTAGCGAAGTATTTTTCAAATAAAACAAGCTTCGGAGGGGCCAGCCTTCTATGAATCAAAGAAGTGATGCAGTGATGGAAAACTACTTCGGGCCCAAAGCATAGAAAATCCACCCACACTGGAGGTTCACTGCAAAGCAGTTTTAGCACTAGTTTCACTTCGCCAACCCGGTGGCATGTGAAATAAGGAGCATTTAAAATGTGTCTTGGGGGATGCACTAAAGACAACTTAGGGGAATGTTCAGCGTGAATGATTTTAATGCCAAGGTGGCAGAGTGCATCCTGAAAGAATTCTATTGCGAGAAAAGTTCACGCTCGGGTACGAGGTGGCAGAAGGTCAAGTTCTCGATGTAGGGGAAATCATCGAACCACATGGGTCCGCGTACTACGTAGCTGCGAAGCCAATCAAAAGACACGACAACCTTCCCCATATGAGTGTAAATTTAATTATGGTAGGTGCCATAAATAGAGGTAGTTGCCTTATAAGGCTATAAAACTCAAGCCTTGACGGTAAAGAAGGGTGTTTGACAACTGGTTCATGCAAGACTGAGAGCTCCTACCATTGATAGCCTGCATTCCTCTACCATTTACATCAAAATACTTTGCATTAAGTATTTTGCACCATAAACTCTACTGCTGCCCATATTCATAATGGGAAAGAAAAAATCTAAAGAGAAAGGTAAGGAACCCGAGGTAGCAGCCCCAAAGAAGGGCAAAGAAGAACAAAAACAAAGACCTAAGAAGGTCAACCTTAATCCTCGCCCAAAAAAGCAACCTATGGAGGAAGAAGAAGATTCTGAAGAGGAACAGCTTGAAGAGCCACCAATTGATGGGTGGGAAAAAATTAGGGACACTGAGCTTTTGAAGAGCATGGCCGAGCTCAGATACACCATTGAGTTTATGACAAGCAGGCTCACCCCAGAGAACAAGAGAGTCGTTGCATACTATTCTCAGATTTGCTGGTATCTGGCCCCGCCCACTCAACATTGTCCTGAGTTAATCTGTGCCATCATGTAGAACTACCAGCCTACCTCCAGACAAGTGTTGGACATTGCGGGCCACAAATTATTTTCTATTCTAAAAGAATATGTACAAGCAGCCTTCACGCCAAATCAGGGTCCGCCCAAGGGCTATTCCGTTTGTAATGTCGTCCTGAGTGAACAAATGGAGAGGTTCACTACCTCCACTTATATTATGAAATTTCTAAGAGAGATCCTCAAGAATGGACTTCCTTCAGGAAAGCATCCCCAGATGCCCCTCCCCCTGACATATTTCAATAACATAGACATCTTCTCGATCATTGCATGGGTGGCGGGTCTGTCGACTGATGCTTCGGTGTACCCTTGGCAAGTGTCCTTGGTCGAGTGTATTTTGAGAGGGGAATTATATGTGCCCAATGCTTTGTGGCCAAACACCAACCCAGTATTCTTTGATTTGATAGAATGGGTGGCCCAAACCTTGCACACACGGCTTGCCAGCATGAAGAATTCTAGGACAGGCCAGTACTTCGCACCCTATTATTTCCTTGTTTGGTTCTTTTTCTACCATGTACATAAGCAATTCCCCCACATTGACATTTCTTCAAGTAGCAAGGATGGAAATCCTCTGCTTGTGTACCAATGGACTCCCATTTTATTGAGGACAAAGTCTTATTATTATTTTAATAAAAAATTCTTGGGACCCGCTATGCATTTATTGACAGGGTCATGTCCTCGGGTACCCCTTAGTTTAAGAGATAGAGTGGTGCAGGAGAAAAAGGGAAATGTGTTTCAAATGACACAGGGGCTTGTGATTCACCTATTCAGATTCATAGGGAAGCCCTTCCTTCTACTAGTATACCCCTCTGAGTACCATTTTGCATTGGAGGTCGCTCGGCAGAGCGATGTTACAAACGTCGTGGACGGCCAGGGTCAGAAATGGGCGCACACCTGTGACTTCCCCTTCAAAATGGGGGTAATAAAAGTGTTTTCCATAAAGCAAAATGTTTTCCTGGAGGAAAATCTTGCCAAATTTGGTTTGCTCCAAATTCCTCAACAATGGCTCTATGACCCCTTGGGGGTGATGAGGGACCATCTCAGGTTCAAGAACTTTCATGTCTGCCCCCATCCAGAAATAGTGGATCAAAGGAACAATCCTAATGGGAGGGAATTGGAATGACATTTAGAGAGGATGAGGACAATGCATCCCTGGCATGAATTCTACCCTATGGAGGCTGAGTTTGATCCTGTTTAGCATCCTTTCCCAACCCCAGACTCCACATTTTGGAGAAAAGCAAAAGATGATTTGAAGGAGGAGTTGAAGAATTGGGGTGAGGAGCGACTAAGGGAATGGTGGATGATGAGATTCCATCACCAAAATATGAAATCCTATGGACTCTTTGCAGCAGATAGAGACTTCGTAGTTGTGTATGAATCCAATGCTGGGACTTGGAAGTCCCTCTCATTCGCTGACTTTGTTCCTCCAGCTGTCCTCAATTCGGGTGAAAGCCTAGGAAGAGATGATGGTGCTTTGGATTAAGAAGAAGAGGAGGAGGCAGAAGCTGCATTCGATACAAGTGCCATGGGGTTGGTGCTATCATCAGAGAAAAATAAGAGAAAGAGACAGGAGCAAGCTCAAGTGCCTCCAACCCACCCAAAGTGACCTCGCACAAAGCTCCCAACTATCTCTACCGAAAAACCTGCAACCGGCCCAATCGAAACAAATATCAAAGGGATGGCATCACCAAGAGCTGAAGAAACCCTAGAAATGGATGTTATTGATGTGGAGGAGCTCCTCCAACAAGAACGGGTCCCTAAAGAGGAAGTCATGGAGGTCGCAAGTACCAAAGTCCAGAAGGAGCAAGAGTCGATCATGCAGGAAGTCACTACTGCTGCTCTGCTAGGTGGGCACGAAGTTATGCACTCTCCACCCTTTGCCTTGGTTTCTCAAGGCATGTTCCCCACCATCTTGGCCATGAGTTCCCAGCAGTCTCTCCCTCCCTTGTAGAGTCAATCACCTCCTTGCACGTTGTCCCTTACCACCTAAAATCTGCCCCATGATCCCGTTAGTTGCACTCCACTCAAGTCATCTAGTCGGGACAAGTTTGATGACACTAATTCACCCACCCATGCCACCATTCCCTTAGTTCCCAGTCAGGGCAAAGATAGTACTCCAATGCCAAACCCCATTTCTTGCCCCCTTGTCACACACAATATCATTCCTCTCGTCGAAGCTCCTGCTACACCTGTCACCAAACCTACTAGTGAGGCATCCCCTGTCCATTATTTATATTTGTTCACCCCTTTTGTTGGAGATCCATCCTCATTTGAATCAGAAATGTCCTTGATGAAGGAACACCCTCTAGCCGAGAAGATGCTCCAATCCTGGCAAAACACTAAAAAAATGCTGAAGGAGGTCAGGAAAAAGAGAGGGCGCTCTCTGGATGAAGTAGAAAAATAAGCCATTTTTGACCTGAAGGGCGGAAAGCTACATAAAGTGAAGAAGGTCCCTAAGGTCCAAAAGCCTCTGGATGAAATGACTCTGATAGATTATGATTATCAGGGGAAGACCAAGGACCTGGAGCACCTAAATATAGACAATGAATCTGCATCCATGCATGTCAAAATCGAGACTTTTCGAGCACATGCGAACATCGCCAATCAATTTAGATTTAAGGATGAGAGCACCAATATCAAATTGGAAGAAGAGATAGCAAGGACTCGCTCCCAGATAGAGGACGCAAAAAAGCAATGTGAGCATATGAAAAAGGAAGTAGTCTCCTTGAAATAGTAGCTAAGACAACTGCAGTATGCAACCAAAAGTTAGAGCCAGATACTGGCCGAAGCTGATGTGAGGGCCAAAGAGCTTGAGAGTAAGATCTTGCAGATGCAGCAGTAGTTGTATGCGAAGGAGAACCTGGAGCTATTTGACAAAGGCAGAATCAAAGAAATTCTCTCACACTTGCTAAAAGGTTTCAGATCTCGAGCCTCCAGTGCCTTGTCAACTTTAATCTACATCATCGAAGCTCAGTATGCCATTTCTCAGGAAGGGTCAAAAGTAGATGAAGTCATACAAAAAATTAAAATGTGACTTAAACTGGCTTTTGAGGTCCAAAGCATCAAGTATCAGGACCTGCAGGTCGTTGGGATGAGCCGGACGGCTAGAGATTGGTCTACGACATAGGCCACAGTTCACACCTTCTCCTCCAAGATGAGGAAAGCACAGAAGGCAAAAGACCTCCTGGATATATTTGAGCATGAGCAGTGGATATCAATGGATTACTTCCAAGATCTTTCTTCATTAGGTTTTCTGAGTTTCATGGATGATGAAGGGAACCTTCTGTCCAAGAAAGAACTCAAGCCAACGTGGATTTAGTTTGAAGGTGACAAGTCATAGATTTCATTCTGAGACATTGTAAGATCACAACCTGCCTCAACGACCTGAGCGCTAGAGCCAAACATGCTAACATCGGGCAGATTGATCGATTCCATGTTGTTGGCAATTTTGGGTTTGAGATCCTAGCTTCTTGTCTATGAGTTGTCATTGATGTCAAAAGGAAATGGCATTAATGTTAAGAGGATGTGTTGGCTTCAAAGGTGAAATATTCCAAGAGAATATTTTTAAGAGAATCTGGAGAGATTCTATTGGCAAGGGTTTTTCATTTAAACCAAACCGGTTTTTATTAAAACCAAGTTGGATAGGGTTTTTATTAAAACCAATGGAGGTTCTCTTTATTATTTATTTAATTATTATTTAAAACCCTTCAAGGTTTTAATTAATTAAGGGAGAAATTATTTTTAATTTATTAAAAATACTTAAAGGTTTTTAAACCTTTTTTTATTCTTAATTTATTAAAATTATTTAAGGGTTTTTAAACCCTTTTTGAAAAGACTTTTGATTAATTTCGAAATGGTCTTTATTTCAGCCGATGTCAAGGTGTCTTCGAAGAGACTATTTATTCTCCAACTCCTAAGGTTGGAAGGCTAATTAATTCAAAAATTCCTCGAATGCAATTTGCGGTGTTTGTGCATTGTATTCGCTACGATCAAAGGAAGACTTAGAAGCACATGCGGTTGAAAAGTCTTCGGGAGTTTTTTCGAGGGTGAAGTGGAGGGAAGTTCACTTGTGAACTTCGTAGCCCGCATGGGCTAGTGGCAGGGAAGGCTGCTATTGGGCACTGCATTGGCGGAGGTCACCATTTTGAGTCTCATGGGGGTGCTTTGCTAGAGTAACACACGTTTTTATTAAAACGTCTTTATGCCACGAAATTCAAAGTTTCTTGGACAATGATTTATAAGGTGTGATTAAATTTTATGAGTTTTGGCTTTTGTGATTAGCATTGAATAAAAGCTTAGGAGAAATAAGGGCATATTTCTTTGGATGTATTTTTAAGATTATTCTTTGCTATTCTAAAATTAAAAATGGAGGTATAAGGTGTGAGTCTGTGATTTTTGATTTATTGGCATTATGGTGGTTGTGTTTAAAGAAGTGGAGCTAAAAGGTGTAATAAAGGAGTTTATATTATTGCTCATTTATTTTTAGTCTAACCCTAACTTGGTTGGAAGTTTGAGAGTTGTGTGTGATGACAACTTGAAGGTTCAATTATCTTCTACTCCAATAAGGTATGGGTACATTCTTCTTATGAGTATGATTGGTGTATGTTTTCTGAAATAAGGTTGGAGTGAAAAGGTATTCTACTAGGTATCCTTTGTCTAGGTGTAAATCCTATCTTCTGGTTTGTTGAAGACTACTTATGCATTGTTATCCTTAAGGAGAGTTTTTGGTGAATGCATAATTTCTGGTTTGAGATAGTGGAAGCTTTGTGCACTAGGGTTTATATTTGTGAGTCTAGCTACTTGCATTGAGTTGGTGGAACCCTTGGTTGGCTGTTTTGAGTTTGATGGTTGAGTTGCTTCCATAGAGGTTGTTTGATCAAGTTATTGCTTTACTTGATTCATGATATTAGGCTTACTCCATTGAGTTGATTTGAGCAAGTTATTCTTTGCATTTGGTGATATTGTGTTGGTGGTTGTTTTGTTCAAATATCTTTGGAGGGAAAAGGATTTCTACTTGTTTCCTTTTCTTGTGATGATTGGTTGAATGCTTCAAGGTTGATGTTGAGTTGAATGGTGTTGGTTGACTAAACCTTATTTGATGAGCATTGTTGTTGAAACCCTAATTTATGGTGAAAAGAACATGAGTATCATTGTTATGTGATTCTTTGCATAGTTGGCAATTTTTGGGGTTTCATGTTCTTGAAAGAAAACATTCTATCCTATCCATTTCAGATATTGAGTTGAGTTTTCAGATTTGAGATTTAGATTGAGCTGAGTTGATTTGAGTTGAGTTTTGAGATTGGGATTTGAGTATAGAACATATTGAGTCTCTAACAATTCTCTTTATGCTTCTATGAGTTTAAAAAATCACATTGGGTCTCTAACAATTCACTTTGTGATTTCCTACTAAGAAAGTTTTTCTTGGTGAGCTTGCTGAGTTTTTGGATAGGTTCCAATGGGGACTTGTGAGCAGTTTTTGGACAGGTTCCAGTGGGGACTTGTGAGCAGATTTGGATAGGTCCTAGTAGAGGACTTGTGAGCTGAGTTTGATAGTTCTATCAGAGAACTTGAGGACAGAGGTGCATTGGTTCTATGAGAAGAACTTGAGGACAATTGGCAAGTCTTTGAGAAGGCTTGTATGCAGAGGATTGATTTGTTCAAGAGTTGGATAGATCTAACAGACAAAGGAAGACTTGTACTAGACCGACTGACTATGTTTGGTATAGGTTGCTGAGCTGCTGTGGACATGATCATAGAAGGCAGAGGTCTCTTAGGCTAAGCATTGAGGATAGGAGGTCTTCGATGGAAAGGAGTTCCACATGCTGGCAAGAGGTAGAGGTAGTTGATCTTCTGAGGGATCATTTCCAGAGCAGAGGGGAAGGTATCTCCTTTGATCAAAGGCTCATAAATTATGATTTGGGGAAGGTATCTCCTTTGAGTAGAGGCTCATAAATTCTAATTGGGGGAAGGTATCTCCTTTGGGCCGAGGCTCATAAACATTGTAATTGGGAAGGATTCCCAAAGAACTTTGAGATAACTTTTAGAGAAAAGTTTTATGGACGTAGCCCAACCATTCTGGGTGAACCATGTTAAAATTGGTGTCACTTTGTGGATGATATTGTGCATTGCTTTGATATTGCTTTGGGTATATTGCTTTACTATTTTGAAGTATAAAGGAAAAAGTAAAAAGAGGTCTTATACTGTTCACCCCCCTCTCAGTATAAGCTTGTGTTCTTCACATGTTTTGATAAAGGCCCTGCAAGATCAAGAACCATTTCAAAAGGGTGCCTGGGCTCACGGTCGACGAACCATGGAATGCATCTGTGATCACCTGTAGCCATCACCGACATAGGAACCCTCACCAGAAGAGGAAGAAGAAGAGGAGGAAGAACCAAAAGAATAAGAAGAAGCAGCCATGGAATAGCCCATAGAAGAAGAAAAGGGATAAGGGTCTGGAGGTAACTCTGGCCCAATAGATCAAGGCTAAAGGGTTCTTCCACCGAGACGAGCTCGTTGCCCCACGAGCCTCCAAGAATGTTGACAATTTTGTCACATTGCTTAGAGGGGTAGAAAAATCAAAATTTTGTACAGTGTTTCTTTTTTGTAAAATGTTTCTTTTGTTGTTTTTTGAAAATATTTGTAAGTGTTGCAGCAACTTTGGCTTTCCCTGCCACCCCATTTTGTATATAGAATGAAGTTAAAAGAGCTTCGCTACTAAGAAGACTAAGGAAAAAAGCTTCGCCAAAAGGAAGAAAAGAAGGGTATGAAAAGAGCTTCACACCCGAAGCATTTCCAACGACCACTTCGGGCAAGAATTTTGCGAAGCGGCATTTCAAAAGAATAGCTTCGTCGAAGAAGGAGAGTCTGCTTCACACCCGAAGCATTCCCAGTATCTACTTCGGGTGAGAATTTTGTGAAGTGGTGTTGCCGAAGAAGGAATACAAGGAATGCGTAAGAAAACTACTTCGGGCCTGAAGCACTTCAAATAACTACTTCGGGTAAGAAACTTGCGAAGCGAAACTCAAAAGGCACAAAAATTGAAAAATACTTTGATGAAAAACCAGTGAAGCACCCACTTTGGGCCTCTCCATAAGCGAACCATTTCTACTTCATCAAAAATATTGCGAAGCATCTACTTCGGCTAACTTTCGTGCGAAGTACTTTCACTCGAAGCAACATCTCTCGAAGGCAGGAATGCGCTTCAGCCAAAATACCCCCAAACCGTAGTTTTGAAGAAGGATCGCAACGAAGCATTTTGAAGACTCACTAGTGAAGTATCTACTTCGGGTGAAGGATCTCAGTGAAGCAGTTTCTGCATGCCTCTTCAGTGAAGCAACGAGAAATGAAAAGCCCCACTTTGAGGAGGAATATCTGCTTTGGCACTCAACACCCTCGAAGTTGCCTTGCGAAGCTCCATCATGCGAAGTGCAAACCAAGAAGGGAGAATCTACTTCAGCTCAAGTCCATTGTGAAGTGAAGTTGCAAATGGAAATCTAGCGAAGCACTTCCAAGGCACGCACTCCAAATCATGTATTTTTCCAAGGTGATCAAGTGCCTCACAAATGCATTTTTATGTGCCTGAAAATACCGTTGCCTATTTTTGGCAATTGGAAATGAAATATCAGTTCTTAAATGAGAGCCCGATGAGCATGGCGACCACTTGAGCACTGCACCTAGAGGCCAAAGACGTTTAGGCAGCTCATTAATGCATATTTCCCCATTGACCTGATCGCAGCAGCCAATTTTGGTAACAGATTTGAGATCTCAGTCACGAGAGCCGCGAAGAGCCGACTTCTCAGGTTTTGAGGATGTACTCCTCCATGATGTGCATTGATGGCTCAGAGGGTTGGGTCCTCTATAAAAACCAAGACATTGTAATGTAAAAGGGGAGAGAAATTTCTGTTAGAAAGCTGCTGTAACTTGAATCCCTGCGATTAATACTAAAGAGCTTTGGACTCTATTTCTCTCTTTTATGCTACCTTCTGTGATTATTTA
The DNA here is from genome assembly GCA_028583015.1 of Wollemia nobilis. NCBI lineage: Eukaryota > Viridiplantae > Streptophyta > Pinopsida > Araucariales > Araucariaceae > Wollemia > Wollemia nobilis. The sequence goes on from JAQPPZ010007914.1 coordinate 834,969, forward strand.
TTTTATCTTTTCTTCATTTGCATACTGTAATTCTGAACTCTGGATTTAGGTGTGTGATTGGAGTGGAACCCTAAGATTTTCATGAAGGATACATAGGGGAGGAAAACACTGTATTAATTTTCTTTTATGCTACCTGTGGATAGTGTTTCTATCATATTCACTCCTTCTTCGTCGTTGTAACTCTGAACTCTAAATTTCGGAGACAGGGAAGGGTAATCCTGGAACTCATCCAGAGGATACATAGGGGGATTAATATTGCATTCATTGCATTTATTTTTTGTGTTCTTTGCTGTTGTTTTAAGCTATTGGCTAGCAATCATGATTCTAGTTCTTTCCCATCATTAAAATACTAAAATTTCTTCCCTTACTATTTTTCCTTTCCTGCACCCTTATCTTAAAATTAAAGTAGTTTAGTATAGGAGCCGACCTTTCTCCGGAGATTGGCACGAGGGACATCTCTTCCCTTCGGCCTTTCAATGTTGGTCCAGGTCTAGGGCGCATACACTTACCCAAATCCTTTCCTAGGCAGATTTGATGACCAACAAGTCCAACTAGAGGATACTCTTTATGAGATTGTGGAAACTTATTACAATGTTCAAGTCTAGAAAATAGCACCCATAGGTAACACTAAAACATTTGGATTGAGGAGCAAATTTTGTCTATAAAAGTAAAAGTATATTATTTTATCAGATAAAATATTTAGAATGATAGGAGTTCTAAAAATTATAATTTTTCAATACAATTCATGGTTTGTAAATTAAAGTTTTAATATTGCTTATATTGACATATCCTGGAAAGAGATAAAATATCCAACAAGGAATTCTTTTTATTGTCATAATCTTGTGGTTATGTTGTAAATATAGTTAAATGAATTTTGATTTCTAATCATGGTTCACAATAAGTAAAGTATGTTAGAAAAATTATATATATATATATATATATATTCTTATTAGATTATCGCGGAATCAATCCATTATAAATAGGAATGCTTTAATTATAATATAAAAACAAGGGGTTATCTATAGATTAAGTAAATTTTATAGAAATATAAACTTTATATTTAAACACTTAATAAAATGTCTATTTAATTAAATAGCTTAAATAGCTTAATTAAATGGTTAAATGTCTATTTAAACACTTAATATAGTTATAGTTTATTATTTTTTTAAGATTATATATATAATTTATCTTTTTTTTTTTTTTTTGGAAAACATCCCAAAAGGGATGCCACTTTCGGGTAAGACCCAAGGAGGCGGGGGTATCCATTCCACCAAAAATGCCCGGGACTCGGACCTGGCCTACCACCTTTGACATACTCAAGGAGAAAACAAACACACAAAACCAAATTAAAAAAAGAAAATAACAAAAAAAATAATAAAATAAAATAAAAAATAAACTCCTTGAGTGTGTCAAAACCAAAATCACAACCAAACACGCACAATAAGATAAAAGAAACCACAACACAAACCACATAGAAAAACACAAGAACCACATAACAAAACACAAACAAGACAAAAACAATAGAACGCTACAAAGACATAACCCAAAAAAACATAAAAAATAAACACAACCAAAACCTAAAAAATAAAATAAATAAAATAAAAATAAAAACAACCAACAACAGACAATAAACAAAAACAAAAAACATAGAAAACACTCACACATACAAAAATGAAATAACACAAACAAAGAGAAACCTAAGAACAAGAACGAAAAAACACAAGAACAATAACAATAAACATAAAAAAAAAAAAAACAAAACAACAAAAACACAAGAACAACAAAAAAACAACACAAAGAACACAAAAACAAAACAAAACAAAAGAACCCACCCACCTTAAAAAACTAAACAAAAAAACAAAGAAGACAAAAGAAAAAAAATGAACAAAACAATGACCTATCTAGACCGGAAGACTATTAATGCAAGAATCAACAGAGGAAACAAAATAAAGAATAGAATGAGCTAGGGAACTAAAAAAACTAAATGAACCAAAGAGAAACAAAAAAAATAAAACCTCCTTCCACACTCAACAAAGGAGGCAAAAAACCCCCCAAATCGTCTAGATGAAGATCCTTTCATGGAACATTAGGGGCCTCAATAGTAGGAGCAAACAAAGGTTAGCTTGATCCATAAGAAAAGATCACAATACATCTATTCTTCTCCTACAGGAAACAAAGATTGATGATGACAGAACCACTAGCATTGCCCCAAAGATTTGGAAAAAAGGTCAATGGGCAGCATCCCCAGCTGAAGGAACTGTTGGAGGCCTTCTGTGTATGTGGAATCCAGAAGTTGTTGAAGGAAGAATCATATCCTATTAGAAACTGAATCATTAGTTTGCTCTTGATATTCCTGGAAGATATATAAGATTACATAAACTCCGTTGAGGCAGTTTGAACCAAGCTGGGTGGTTCATAAACTGAATAAAGAAAACTACGTACCACTCCTATAATGTTGTTAACATAGTTAATGTAATATAAGATATGCTAAATATTCTAACATCCCCCCTTATTACATTAATGTTGACTACACATAGCATTGCGGAACAATTCAAATTTGACTCGAGCAAGCGCTTTGGTGAAGATGTCCGCTATTTGCTCATTTGTGGGAATGTAGTGGAGCTGGATATGATGCTTTGGAACCTCATCTCGAATGAAATGACACCTAGTGTCAATGTGTTTGGTGCGATCATGAAAGATAGGATTCTTGACAAGATTCATAACACCTTGATTGTCGCAAAATAAATGTAAAGGAAGTTTCTTTGGAAGGCCCATATTTGTGAGGATGCGACGTAACCATATGATCTCGCAGACTGCTCCACTAGTTGCTCGATATTCTGCCTCAGTAGAAGAGATAGCAACAACATGTTGCTTCTTGCTATGCCAAGAGACAGGACCAGATCCAAGGTGAAAAATGTAACCTGCAGTTGATTTTCGGTCGTCTATGGATCCAGCATAATCAGAGTCCGTGTACCCTTGAAGATAGAACTTGTTCTTTTTGTATTCCGAGCCGATATATGTTGTACCACGGACATAGTGAAGAACTCTCTTTGCTGCTTTCCAGTGGCTAACTTTAGGATCTTGCATGAATCGTGAAAGATAACCCACAACAAAACTAAGATCTGGCTCGGTGTTTGTGAGATAGATGAGACTCCCAATCAGTCGACGATAGAGAGTACTATCTATTTTAGGAGATTCATCGAATCGGGATAACTTAAGTCCTGCTTCCATTGGTGTGGCTTTGGGCTTGCAATCAGTCATCCGATACTTATCAATTAGAGTCTTGGCATATTTCTTTTGAGTAACTTGTATGCAATGCTTGTATTGAGTTACTTCTAGACCAAGACAATAGTGGAGAAGTCCAAGATCTGTCATTTCAAAAGAGGTATTGAGATCTTTCTTTACTGTTTTGATCATACTCTCTGAATTGCCTGTTATGATCAGATCATCCACATATAGTACTAGAATTACTATGTTAGAACCATTGTTCTTGATATATAGATTAGGATCTACAGGACTTCTTCTAAACCCATGTTGCACTAGGTGACTATCAATTTTGATATACCAAGCTCGAGGAGCTTGTTTAAGTCCATATAGAGATTTGATCAGCTTACAGACTTTTTGTTCTTGCCCTTTAACTACAAAACCTTCAGGTTGAGTCATATAGACTTCTTCTTGTAGGTCACCATTTAAGAAAGCACTCTTTACATCCATCTGATGTAGCTGCCAACCAAATTGAGCTGCCATTGCACACAGAACTCGAATAGTGGTCATTTTAGCAATAGGAGCAAATGTCTCTTCATAGTCTATGCCTTCTCTTTGTGCATAGCCCTTTGCAACAAGTCGGGCTTTATATTTATCTATTGCACCATTTGCCTTATATTTGATCTTGAATACCCATTTGCAACCAATGGGTTTCTTTCCCGAAGGCAAATTCACTAACTTCCAAGTTTGATTTTTCATTAGAGATGTATGTTCTCGCATCCATAGCGAGTTTTCCATTGATCTTTACCGAGTGCATCTCGAGACTCGATGTGGGTTCTTTTTCATCTAGTATTGTCGGATAGAATTTTTCATCTTCCATATCTATATCCTCATCTTCTTCTACATTCACGAGATAAATCATCAAAATGTTGACAAAGGTCATCAACATCTCATATCGATGTTGCATCATCTCGCTCTTTTGTGTTGAGTCATACTATGAGTAGAGGGTCGATCTAGAGTTAGATCTGGAAGTGATGTCAGTTTTGAATCTTGCAATGTACTAGTATACCATTTAGGAACCTTCTTCCGAGGAGGTGCTACTTCTTTCTTAGGTTCATCTTCCTTAAGGTATACAAATGTGTTATTTGATGTGAAAGTTTCATCAAATACTACATCTCTGCTGATATGTGTTTTCTTGGTTATAGGATCAATCAACCGATATCCTTTTGAATACTCATCATAACCAAGAAATATACATTTTTGAGTTTTCTCATCTAGTTTCCTTCTTTTCTGTTTAGGAATATGCATAAAAGCTTGGCATCCAAAAACTTTTAGATGAGAAATTGAGGGTTTCTTACCACTCCAGGCTTCTTGTGGAGTTTTTCCTTGTAGAGCCCTTGTAGGTGCTCTATTTAGTAGGTAAGATGTTGTGTTTACTGCTTCTGCCTAGTATTGTTTTTCTAAGTTTGCTCCTTTTAACATACACCGACTCATTTCTACTATGGAGCGATTTTTCCTTTCTGCAACTCCATTTTGCTGCGGTGTATATGCTGTAGTGAGTTGTCTCTTGATCCCATGTTTTTCCAAAAATGCTGAAAATTCCTTGGAAGTGTATTCCCCCCTCGATCTGAGCGGAGGGTTTTGATGGAACAACTTGTTTCCTTCTCAACTTGTCTCTTGAACCGACGAAAGTAGAGAAGAGCTTCTGACTTGAGTGCAAGGAAGGAGACCCATATTTTGTGGGAGTAGTCATCAACAAATAGCTGAAAATACCTCTTTCCACCATGACTGGTTGGGAAAGGACCGCACAGATCTGCGTGGATTAACTCCAAGGGTTTCTTAGAGCGAGAAGAACTTGTCTCAAATGGAACTCGATGTTGTTTCCCTGCTAGACAATCTGAGCATACTGGGAGAACGGATGAAAGCTGAGGAAGCCCTTTGACCATGTCATATTTGCTTAATTCGAGTAAATACCCAGAACTGAGGTGCCCGTATCTTTTATGCCATAAGGAAGTAGCTTCTGTTGTAGTGGCAATGAGGGCAGTATGGGATGTAGAAACTGTATCCAAGATGAATAATCCATGTTTGTAGGAGCCAGTGGCAATGTTTTGACCTTGGTGACTGATGAAACATCTCTTTTTTCCTTTTTCAACTTGAAAAACAACATCCATATTTCTATCTAGCATCTGTGGAACAGATAATAGATTGTTGGCAAGGCCAGGAACATAGAGAACTTTCTCTATGGCACAGTCACCATCAGGGAGAGTGACCGTAACATCCCCTTCACCTTGTACTTGATAGACCTGATTGTCTGCAATAGTGACAGGTTTGCCTTCTCTTGCGTGAAAGGTTTGAAACCAGGACTTGTTCCCAGTCATATGTTTGCTTGCTCCAGAATCAATATACCATACAACATCTGATTTGGAAGAGGCAGTATGGGTCATGAGCACCTTGTGTGCTCTTTCGGAGTCATTATCTGAAGATGAATTAGAATCATCTGAATGGGAATCCGCATAAGCAACATGACCCTTTTGTTGTTTGCGATGCTCGGGGATATTTCTGCTTCCCCTTGCCTTTCTTATTTTGTGAGGGATCATTCTGTTGTTTGTTTTTGAACCAACACCCGTTGGTATCATGATTGTTCATATCACGGATCTTGCAATATTTATCTCACTGGAGATTGGGCTTGCCTTTGCCTTTGGAAGAAGACCCTCCCTTCTGCAACTGTCCTTGCTTGTGACCCTTTTGATGGGTGGAAAGAGCAGTGGTAGGTTCCTCATCTTTCTGTACTTGATTGGCTTCTTCAGTTTGAAGCAAATTAACCAATTCAACAAAAGTTAATTTTCTCGCGTAAACATTGAGTGAAGTGATAAAACTTTTGTAAGATGGTGGGAGTGCCCTCAAAATAACAGATGTCAAAAGATCATCATCTATGGGTTTTCCCATAGTATTGAGTTTAGCTTTCAATTCTGCCACTTTGCAGAGAAACAATTCAACAGTTTCCCGTGAATTCATATTGAGATTGTGAAGTCGGGTTTGTAGGTGAAGGATAGTGGAATTATTCTTTCCTTCATACACAGTAATCAATGCTGCCCAAGCATCTTTACTGGTCGTGGCATCACAAATATGAGGTTGGACCTCATCTGTTATGGCAAGTAACAAAAACATAAGGCCTTTCCTGTCCTGATCATCAAATGTATCTTGATCTGTCCCTGCTGTGGTGGGACGAGAGGTAGTGCCACTGACGACATCCCATAATTTTTCGACTTGAAGAATGGCTTTCATTTTATGCTTCCATGGCACAAAATTGGTGCCTTTGAGCAATTGGGCATCTGAAAGATACTTGTGCACTCGTAGCCATTGTTTAGGGTTCCTTATAGCGCCAAATGGTCCCCTTTTCGATATACCGTTGCCAGGCCAGTTATACCCGAACTGAAACAAAACAATACCCGCCCTTACGTGAGGGAGACTATAGGTATTATGAAGATCAGAACGGTACATGGAAGGCATAGGCTAAAAAGGATTGCTTTGTTGATGGCACCTACCTTAGAAAGACAGGAATCCGCATGCGTGGGGCGTAACTTCCCCTAAACACTTTGGAGTCCAGGACTTTCGTCAGGATTTACGCCTAAACACAATAGCAATGGGGGTAAAAAATTCACTCAAAGAGATGTTAATGACACTTGCCTGAGAATCTTCGGAAGAAGAATAATCAGTTGGAGGTAATTAAGTCAAAAAACAAAACTAGGAGAAAATTAGTGTTGGTGAGAGAACATCAAGTAGATGATCAATGAAGATCCCTGTGCAAAGAGATAACTGCTTTTGGAGAACCTGTGCAACATGTGCTGAGAGAAGTAGTGGATGCTTTGATGTAGATGATTTTTAATTGCAAAAAAAAAATGCAATAATCAAACAAGCATGCTCACAAAGTGCTTCTCACATAGGTGTCGGGTTCAACCGAAAATGCACCCAAATTTGACAAAAGAAGGTGTCGAGTAAAATCAAAAATGCACCTTTGAGTTGCTATCTATGCCTTTTTTTGAGGGTTTGAAAATTTGAATTCCCCCCTCTATCTTGTAAGAAGGGAGTGCAAAATAGAGTATATCTCGAAAGTTTCCCAATATGCCTTTTAACAATTGCTTTTGAAAAAAAAAAAAGCAATTTACATGTCTTAAAATGTGTCACCAAACCTTCTTGGGGCGTCAACAGGACCCTCGGGGCGTCAAAATGCCCTCCTCGGGCGTCACAGGGCCCTCAAGGCGTCAACAAGACCCGCGGGGCGTCAAAATGCCCTCCTCGGGCGTCATCTTGGCAGCAACTTTAGCAACTCGAAGGGGTTTGAAACCCCAACCACCCCATGGCAAAAGACTTAAGCAATCATGATCAGAACCATCGCGGCCACTGTGGTGCGTGTGTTTTCACGACGACGTATTTTTATTTGACCTCCAAGCACAACAATTGCAATGGAAAAAAAACACGTGCACCAAAGAACTTTTGCAAAAATTTAAATGAAATTTTATGACACAAATGGGCGGCCGCATTACCCAATGTCCTTCACTACTCCTCTCTGAAGATTCGTTATTGCGTCAAGACGTCTCCTGTGTGCGAGCGCCTAACCCAATGTCCTTCACTACTCCTACGTCTAAAAACAGAAGATAGAGTCCGTTATTGCGTCAATACGTCTCCTGCGCGCGAGCGCCTGCTTCTACGTGGGCACGCGCTCAGGGTTTTGGACCCCCTTCTTCCTGGTTTTGGACCCCAACAGGGCAATGCGGACCGATTTTTGGGTGGGCAATGAGGACGACGGCAATGACGTGGATGTGGACGGGCCTGAGGTGGAATTTGGCGATGGGACTTCTGATCCGGGAGTGGGAGCACGAACATAAACACGGGTCCAATCACGCTTCTGCAAATATCGAACAACGATATTTTTTCCTGTGCGCTAGGGTTCGGATTGCAGTCTTCAGCGTCAATGGCTCCTCGAAGAATGCATCGTCTGGTAATGGAGTGAATCTAGTAATGGAGTGCCTGAATAGCACATTGCCCATAACCAAATAAAAATTCACATTGCCCAAAAATCATTCAATGCTCTGATGCCATATTAGAAACTGAATCATTAGTTTGCTCTTGATATTCCTGGAAGATATATAAGGTTTACATAAACTCCGTTGAGGCAGTTTGAACCAAGCTGGGTGGTTCATAAACTGAATAAAGAAAACTACGTACCACTCCTATAATGTTGTTAACATAGTTAATGTAATATAAAATATGCTAAATATTCTAACATATCCTACTCTAGCAGATCCCTAAACATGGCGTTCTATTGTAAGGAAAACAAATTCACGTGGGTTCTCTCCAACATCTATGCTCCCAACAATCCTATGGACAGAAACAACATGTGGGCCTCACTGTCTCTCATGAAGAGTGTGGTCTCTAACCTCCCTTGGATGGTGGCCAGAGATTTCAATTCCCCCCTTTGCGTAGTAGAAAAAATAGGAGGAACCAGCTTGCCAGCTAAAAGCATCAGTGACTTCCAAAAATTTGTTCATGATAATGAACTCATGGACATTCAACTTCGAGGACATCAATTCACATGGAGCAATAAGAGGGTCGGAGTGGACCATATTCAAGTTAAGCTAGATCGTTTCTTCCTTTTCCAGCAAGTTATTCCCTTGTTTGGTGACACCTCCCTTATTCCCCTTCCGCGCATTGGCTCAGATCACTCCCCTCTTCTTCTAGAGTCCAATAAAGCCCCTTCCTTTAATACCCCCTTCCATTTCAAGAGCATGTGGATCCTCCATCCGGAGTTAAAGATGAAGATTCAAGAATGGTAGTCCACCCCTGTCCATGGGTCAGCCATCTCCCGGGTGTCTCAGAAACTAAAAATCATCAAATAAGGTCTCAAAATCTGGAACAGGGAAGTGTTTGGGGATATTTTCAAAGCCAAAAAGGAAATCTCTACCCGCCTATTGCAGCTAGATCATTTGGGTCAACATGGAAAGTGGACCCCTGCATTGAGGGATGAAGAAAAACACTTGCTTGCTGAGCACCACAACATCTTAGCCAAATAAGAATCCTTATGGAGATAGAAGTCTCAGGATCTATGACTCAAGTAAGGGGATGCCAACACCAATTTTTTTCATGCATCCACCCTCTGTAACAGAAGTACAAATAAAATAAAGGAGCTCCTTCTCGTAGATGGCACAGCCACTCAGGACATTGTCAGGATCCGTCATGAAGCCTCCTCCTTCTTCAACAACTTGCTGAATGCTGAGCTTCCCCTTGATGGGCCCACCCAAGCCTCCCTCCTCAGTAACATTCCCACTCTCATCACCCCAGAGATGAACCAATTTTTGACTCAACCTTTGGAGGCCAAAAAAATCAGAGATGCCCTCTTCGCCATGAATGGTGACAAAGCCCTAGGGCCCGATGGGTTTCCTCCCCGCTTCTTCCAAACCTTTTGGGAGGTGATTGAGGACAAGGTCATTTGTGCCATTCACAAGATGCAGCATACTAAAATCATTCCCCATGGGACCAACTCCACTTTCATTGCTTTGATTCCTAAGAGCCCCCATTGCAAATCCATGAATGATTTTTGACCCATCAGCCTTTGCAACATTATTTATAAAATCTTAACCAAATCCCTGGATTAGAGGCTCAAGCAAATCCTCCCATCCATCATTGACCCATGTCAAGGGAGTTCTATCCAAGGGCGGTCCATTACTGATAGTATCATCTCCCTCCATGAATCCCTTCACTCCTCCCATTGCAATAAGAAAGCTGCCATGTCCATCAAACTTGACATCAGCAAAGCCTTTGACAGGGTTGACAGGGACTTTTTGCTAAAATTCATGGACAAATTCGGGTTTCACAAGGACTAGATTACTCTCATAAAAAGTTGCATTTTAGGTCCATGGTTCTCTGTGTTAGTAAATGGGTCGACGGCTGGCTACTTTTCAATCTCTAGGGGGATTCGACAGGGCGATCCCTTGTCTCCTTTCCTCTTCATCATTCTAGCTAAATCCGTTGGCAGAGCTATAAAAAATGCTATCATAGATAAGGATATTTCTAGGCTCCAGTCGTCTTCACGCTCTCCCCCATTGTCCCACCAATAGTTCGTGGATGATACTATCATTGCAACTCTGGCTTCTATCCCTCAAGCCAAACGCATCAAGCGGATCCTTGACACCTTTGCTTCTGCTGTGGGCCAGGAGATTAATTTCATAAAAAGTAGCTATTATTTTATCCACACTCTAGGTCCCAGACAATGAAAGATTGCTCGCACCCTTCAATGTTCTATTGGAGATCTTCCCACGACCTATTTGGGCTTACCACTCTTCACCAAAAGCCCCAAGGCTGCTATGTGGGATGGGGTTGTTGACAGAATCAGGCATAAGTTAGCTGCTTGGAAAGGATCCCTTCTCTCCCAAGTTGCTAAGTCCATGCTCACTATGGCAGTTCTCCAAAGCATTCCCGTTTATTTCATGTCAATTTTCAAAGCTCCTATTACGGTGCACTCCAAGATCAAACAAATTCAAAGATCCTTCCTGTGGCGTGGCCCTAAAAATTCTTGCAAGTTTCATCTGGTCAGGTGGGAAAAAGTGTCAACCTAAGGCTCTTGGAGGACTGGGATTGAGAAGGTCGGCTAATATGAATCTTGCCTTGATAGCTAAACAAACATGGAAGGTGCTTACTAACTTCAATGTGGAGTGGGTTTCCATGATTCATGACAAGTACCTACAGCACAGCTCATTGCTTGATAGCAACATCCCTTCCAATGGGTCAGCCTTCTAGAAAGCTGTTCTCCATGCTAGACCTCTTATCTCCAAAGGAATCTGATGGCTGTTAGGGGATGGTTCATCTATCAGCTTCTGGGATGACATTTGGATCAAAGAAAAACCCCTCAATGACTACCCCTATTTTTTTTTGTTACGTCATGACTCGAAGAGAGTTTGGGGCTGGAGAGTGAAAGATTACATTGACGATCAAAATCAATGGAGAAGCTTCCCAGGCAGGGCCAAAACTTGATTATCCAAGTTTTTAAGAACCGTCCTTATTCCCACTGTTGCTTCACGTGACCGTATGATCTGGGCCAAGACCGACAGTGGTGAGTTTTCTATCAAGTCCGTGTTCTCTCTCATTAGGGATGCTCCCAGAAAATCCTTTACCCTGCTATAGTTTGGATCAAACATCTCATCCCAAAGATTGGGTTTTTTGCTTGGATTGCTATCTAGAACAAGGCACTCACCACTGAAAAGTTAATGAAAATAGGGATCCCTATCCCCAATAGATGTCACCTGTGCTTATCTGCTTGGGAATTGGTTAACCATCTGTTCGTGGATTCCTATTTCACTATAAAGGGCCTAGACTTCTTGAATTCCTCCTTTCAGATTCAGTGGGTCCATCCCAATTCCTTTTTGCAACTCTTCGCCCAGTGGCTTACCCCCTTTTGTCACCCCAAGCTTTCCTTCCTTTGGAAAATATGCCTCCATCACTTTTTTTGGCATGTTTGGCTTGAATGCAATTGTCGAGTCTTTACTGAAACCTCCAGTGATCCTATCTCGACCGCCATCAAATACCTGACCTTTGCCATCAAGAATTTCCAGCTTATCCCCTGGGCCTGTGCTCCCCTTAGCCCATGGAAGTCTCCATCCTCACCTCCTTTGGCATTCCCATCCCCAAGTGGGACTCCCCTGCTCCCCATCCCCGTTCCTTAGCCTTGTGGCATCCCCCCATGGCTGGTTGGATCAAACTCAATTTTGATGGTGCTTCCAAGGGAAATCCTAGGTTGGATGTTGTGGGTGGTGTTGTGCGGGATCATAATGGCTCCATAATCCTTGCCTTTGCAGAGAACCTCCACCACAAGACCAACAATATGGATGAATCCTGGGCTCTGTGGCATGGCCTCCAGCTCACCAATCACCATCATTTTGGGCTCCATATCGAAGGTGATTCTGCCATCGTCATTGGCTACTTGACTTCTAACAAGAACCCCCCGTGGAACATTAGAACTTTGATAAACGAATGTCGGGCCCTCCTTTGTAGCCGCAACCAAGTGAAAACCAATCACGTATTCAGGGAGGCGAATAGGATTGCTGACAGGATGGCAAACATAGGCTTGGGCAAACATTTGTTGGAGGTGTGGTACCATTCCTTTTTGCCAGATGTTCTTCGGGTGGCATGCTCGAAAGCCCGTGATAGACATACCATTATTAGCTCTGTGTCATGATGATTCTCCAAGCCCCGATGATCATAATTCTTCTGCACAGCTACATCTCAAGGTCCATCTATGCTATGTCCTAATGGGTTATGCGCCCTTTCATTGCTTCCCACGTGGCTCCCTCCCCCTGTTTCTTCCCCCATCAATCCGTGCCTGCATCTTTATCATCCACATCCACCTGTGTGGACCTTTCTCCAAGACCCTTATCCCTATTCTCCCTTCCCCTTTTTGGCCTCCAATCCACGTGCCACCTCACTGCCTGTTATGGATTGACCTTCCAGCCCCTCCCAATCCTTTTAATTCACATCACTAGGCCAATCCTGCATCGTTGGCCTACGTGTGTTTCCCCTTTGCCAAACCCCCCTTCCACCTTTCAATTTCCTTCCATGGCGTATATTGAGCCCAGTTCCATCCATTTTGATGCCACCACCTCTGGCTACTTGCATGGTTGTCGGTTAATGACATTGATATCCAAATTCTACGACCCGAAGAAGGACATCACGTCCGATTTTGTTTGCTCCTGGTCCAATGGCCAGGTCTATGTTCACAATTTTCATTTTGAGGTGACTCCCCAGTTGATTGGCAACATTGCTGCTCTTCCAATCGAGGGTCACCTGGTTCATAGAGACAAACACTATTGGGAGCCAGAGCTGGCTGGCTTTCCCAATTACCAGAATTTTTAGTGGGATAGCCATGCCCTGATCCGTGATTCTCTCCTTGATGCTTTTCCTTTGGTGGCTATTCCCCTCATGCAGTATCTGGCCTATGATGATCCTTCCAAACCCATGGCCAGCTTCCACCTTGCCCTTGTCAATCATGTCCACGGCTACCGCCCCATGAACATTCTTGGGTTCCTCCATCGTTCACTGTGCCTCTCCATTGAAGCTGCCCATAGCATGTCGACCACCCCTACCCATCAAGGTCTGTTTGCTATCATTTTTTATCACATGATGGCTAACCCCCTATCATTGCTTTTCCCTTGAACTCTATGGCTTCAGATCCTGCTGCTCCTTCTAGCCCTGCCCTTTCGCTTTCCAGCGAGAAACCCAGCTCTGATGACACCACACCTGCTCCTGTGGTCGGGCGTGCCTCCTAAGCAAAGTATCCTGTTCATGGCAAAAACTAGGGTCCCCACACATCCTTTGTTTCCCCCACAAATCCTCCTCCTCCACCTGTTGCCTCACATCCCAAACCCGCTACCCCCCTACATGCTCCAATTCCCCTTGGGCGTAGGAATCCCGTCAAGCGCAAAGCTAATCCTATCGAGGTCAATCCTCTAGTTCATCACTCGTTTCACATCAAGAGGCCCAAGGTGGAGTCCAGCCAACCTTCCCCCTCTCATGGTGAAGGAAATCTCTTTGGCGATCTGGCTCCCCTATTCGGACTTTCTAATCAGATCAGAAGGATGTTCTACCATGGCTTAATCACTGCCCTCACCAGCGCCATCGAAGGTCTGAAACAGGCGATCAAGAAGAACATTGATGAGGAGGTCATGGATGTTGACCCGTAGCTTGGGGCTGACCTTTCTCTTTGGGAGTCCTGTGGGATTCTGTTCTCGCATGATCGGTTTCTAGTTGTTTTTTGGCTGATGTTTTCTTGTAATGTTTTTGGTTTTTCTGGTCTTGTTGGTTATGTACTTTGGGTGGTCTCAATTTTGTTTCCCGGTGCTGGTTTATCTCTACCCTTCTCTTTGGGTGGTATGATTGATTATTTGATGTAAATCTGGGACAGGGACCCAATTAAAACCCTTTTAATGATATTTTTTTAAACTTACCAAAAAAAAAAAAAACAAGAAGAAACTAGGTACCTTCATAACTAGAGCCATCCAAAGAAATGATAGAAAGAAGAGCTTCCCTAATTTGAGAAGCCCACCATATAGGAGGGTGGCCATAACAAGTAAGATCACCTTTGTCTAAAGCCCAATTAGCGAAAGCATCAGCACTCTTGTTTTGATCTCTGACCACATGATTGTAATCAACTTTCAAAAATCCCATCTGGATGAACTGAATCTTCTCAATAATTATTTTTATTCTCTAATCCATCTTATGACTCTTAGAAGGAGTCTTCAAGAGATTAATCATAAGTTGAGAGTCAGACTCAACTAACACCTTTTCCCATCCAAACTTAGTAGCCTCCTGAAGGCCTCTAAGGATACCATACCCCTCAGCAAGGTTATTGGAAAGAATACCCAAATTCTCAGCAAAAGCAAAAACCAGGGAGCCATCTGAAAGTCTACCAATTCCTCCCACACTGGATTTTCTAGGGTTCCCTCTAGAGGCTCCATCAGTATTGACTTTTCCAAAATCCTTAGGAGGAGGTTGCCAATTTTTGGTCCTATCCATATTACTAATACTCACATTCCCTTTAAGTTGGTTGCCCTTAGAAGGTTTAAACTTCAATCTTTGCATCACTTGATCCCATATTTGGTGGGATTTTTGGGGGTGATTAAGGAGATGATGGACTTATTCAACTAAGTTGGCTATGTTATTTTGCCAAATATAGTGAATATCCTTCCTATCTTGATTAAAATTTGGCTGTTCCTTTCATTCCAAATATTCCAAAGAAGAATGGTAGAACCCATCCAAACTAACTGCCTAAAATGATCAACACCCTCTTGATTAGGCCAATCCCTCCAAAGTTTTTCAAAAGTGAAAAAATTGGACCACTATAAGCCAAGTAAAGTTGCCATTCTCCTCCATAGCTCAGAGGCTAAAGTACACTCAATAAAAATATGGTTGATATTTTCTACATTCTCTTCACACATTTCACATCTAAAAGGGCCATGAAAACCACACTTCATAAGTTGCTCACCAGTAAGCACCCTACGATGCAATAAAAGCCAATTAAAGAACCTCACCTTAGGCTAGATATTTTGAGCCCATAATTGAGAAAATATGTCAGAAGAATGGTTGGGATTATTATGGCATAAGGTCAAATAACCTTGAGCAACTGAATACTCACCCTTAGTAGTGTCTTTCCATCCAAAAAAATATTTTTCATGGGACCAAGAGAGGGATCTCATATGAAGGATGCCTTGGATATTTTGTCTTTTCCTTTCTAGGATTTGAATAGGCCAGTCCTCAATAGGGATCCAATATCTACCAACCATTGAATTACCAGTATGGTACCGATAGTAATTAGCCACCTTTATCCAATTAGCTTGGTGAAGCTCCTCCATCCAAGGCCTCCAATCGAGAAACTGAGTTATCAAAGGCTTGTGACCATCCCAAGAATCTGTCCAAAAATTTGCATGTTGACCATTATGAATGATCCAAAATAATTTTTTCTTTATCAAATCCTCACCAGTCTTAAGAAGCTGCTAAAATGGGAGAACCTTTGGTAGGAAGTTGATAGCGAACAAGGTCTTCAGGACTTTTGTTCTCAGCATATTTAGCACAAAGATTATTGGCCCAAAGAGCATTGGGGTTATGCAACATCCTCAAATATAATTTAGCAGCTAAAGCTTTGTTGTTATTAATTGAAGATCAAAATCCTAACCCCCCTTCACTCTTAGGAAGACATAAAGTATCCCATTTCACCAAGGCCCATTTTCTTTTCTCCTTAGTACCACTCCAAAGGAAATGATGACTGATTTGATCCAATTCTCAAAGAATAGCCTTTGGGATATTCAAAATGGAAGAAACATAAATAGGAATAGCTTGAAGGACTGATTTTACCAAGGTGATTCTACCCCCAGAAGAAAGCCACTTGTTCGTCCACTTTCCAATTTTCTTCTTGACTTTGTCCAACAACCAATTCCAATATTTATTTTTCTGCCTTTGAATATTAATGGGAATACCTAAATAAGTGATTGGAAGAGATGTCTTCTTATATCTTAATTTATCCAAGACCATGGCTTCCTGTCTAGAAGAAAAGTGAAAGAAATTAACTTTAGATTTGTCTTCATTGATCAACTGCCTAGTAGCCTTAGAAAAATAGCTAATGATTTTCTTAAAATTAGAAGCTTCCTTAACTGTAGCTTTACCTAAAAGGGTAGAGTCATCCAAAAATTGAAGATGAGAGATAGGTCTAGCTCCATGAGCAATGGTAACTCCCTCAAGGGTTTTGTTTTCCCTCTTTTTGGTTATAGTCCTACCCAAGCATTCAACAAGAATGATGAATAAATAAGGGGATAGCGGGTCACCTTGCCTGATACCTCTAGAAGCTGGGAAAGACGGAGAAGGCCTGCCATTGATAAGAACTAAGTAGGAAACTGAAGAGATACATCCCATAATCCAATCCATCCAATCCTTAGAGAAACCAAATTGCCTCAAAACTTTGATAAGGAAGTGCCAATCCACTCTGTCATAAGCTTTGGATAAGTCTAACTGGATGAACATAGAAGGAGAATTTTGCATATCCATGGAATGGATGGCTTCTTGAGCAAGAACTATCTCATCTACTATTTGACGTCCTTCCACATATCCCCCTTGCTCTGGGGAAATAATCTTATGCAAAAGAGGCTTCAACCTTTATGCCATGATTTTAGTAATAATTTTGAGAAGAACATTACATAAAGCAATAGGTCTAAAAGCTGAGATATGATCAACCTCTTGAGCTTTTGGAACAAGAGTAATATAAGTTTTATTGATAACCTTCAAAATTTCTTTGGATTTCCTGGCTTCTTCCACCACCTCTAATAAATCAACATGAAGGATATCCTAGAACTCTTGGTAGAAATCAATAGGAAAACCATCAGGACCTGGGGTTTTCCATTTTTGCATTTTAAAAACTACTTGTTGAAGCTCATTGATAGTAATAGGAGCAATCAAAATAGAGTTCTCCTCAGAAGTGATAAGAGAAGGGATTGCTTGAAGAACATTTTGTTGAGAAGTTGAGTCAAGAGGAGTAGCAGCAAAAAGATTGGAAAAGTAATCAACAACAATAGAGTTCATGCCATCCCAAGTATAAAAAACATCTCCAAAATCTGAATTTAAGGAAGAAATAAATTTGTGAGATCTTCAAGCTAGAAGAGATTTTTGGAAGAAATTTGTGTTTCGATCTCCTTCTTTGAGCCATTGAATTCTAGATTTTTGCTTCCATAAGATTTCTTCTCTTTTTTCCCATTCCTCTAACTGAGTTGTGAGTTTAATTTCATCTGCACTTATCTTCTCTATGAGGCCATCTAAACGGATTTTATTATTCAAATTTTCAATATGAGCAATAACTTCATGTTTTTTTTTATGAACATCCCCAAACTCTTTCTAGTTCCAAGTCTTGATTTTGGATTTAATGTATTGCAGTCTTTTGGCAAAAAGAACATCTTAGTCCCATGCCTAGGTTTACCTTCCTTCCACCATTGTTGCACACGAGGTCTAAAGGAAATGTCTCTAAGCCACATTAATTGAAAATGAAAAGGAGAGAAACTCACATTGGTTTTCCACATTTCCACCATGATTGGCAAATGATCCGAACCAACATTATTAAGAGTCTTCACTTTAGGAATGTGACCATGGATTAAGAAATTTTCAGAGAGCAAAAACCTATCCAATCTCTCCATTATACAAGCTAAGCATTGCCTTCTATTAGACCAAGTCATAAGGCCATTATCTGGATGGATATCCACAAGATGGAGGTTTGCAATATATTTGCTCATGAGGTCAGTACTTTTGTCCAAATTTCTATTTCCCCCCTTTTTCTCATCTAGAGAGAGGATGGTATTGAAATATCCTTTGATCAAGATCCAAGCTTTAGGAAAATGAGAGATAATATGAGTAATATCCTTCCATTGTCTTCTTTTTTCCTTCAAAGAAGTCGGGGCATAAACAGTAATGCAGAGCATAATCTGGTTGGAATGTCTACTTTGAATAGCTATAGCCAACAAACCCCAACTGCCAACCATATGGTGAATAACTACCTCTTTTGGGTCCCAAAGACAAGCAATGCCACCCGAAGTCCCTTGGGAACTGAGGGAAACCACTTTTCCAGCTGGCCAAATTTTACTGGCAATTAAGTCCATATCCTCCATTGACATTTTTTTTCTTGAAGGAAAACAAGATGTGGATGATTTATCTGAATCATTCTTCTAATTTAATTTTGTTTTGAAAGACTCCCTTTGAGTCCTCTAATATTCCAAGTGATGATCTTCATTAATACCAGGGCTAAAAATGTTGGGAAGGGCATTAATCCTACCTTCCTCTACAAGATTTTCACCTTCTTTTACCATATGATAGTGATTGGTCTTGCAACCTACTTTTTGATTAGAATCCATCTTCAATTTTTTTTTCCCTGTTTCTTGACTTATTCCAATTGAATCTGAGATGGCTTCTAACCTTGAAGAATGCTCATACACAACCAAAATTTTACTAGATAGTTCAATGGAGTCTATATTGGGACCTGCATTATTTGAAGTTTTGACATTTGAAATATTATTTTTCTTGTGTAAATTTTCTCCTTTTTTTTTCTATTGAAAACCTTTGATTTTTTGGTTTGTCTCTGAGTTCTTTCCTTCATATTTAAATTGTGTTTCTAAGATTTCATTTTCCATTATTTCCTCTTCCTCACTTGGGACATCATTTGTGGAAATGATTTCAAACATATTAGCAAATGAATTTGATTGATCCTTCATTACTTGTTTTTTTTTAGTGTTCTTCTTCTTAGGTATTTGGAAACCTGCTTGAGTTTATATCTTCTTTCTTTTGATCAGGAATTTTATTTGGGCAAGCACTAGCCAAATGACCATATTCATGGCAAATTCTACAACGAAAAGGAATGTTCTCATAGTCCACTACTTGCTCCCAAGTGTCTACCCCAAATTGTAATGTGATCTTTTTAGGTAGGGGTTTGTCAAAATCCATTAAACCACAAATTCTAGCATAAATAATATGTTCAAAATTTTGAGTACAATCAACAATCATCATAAAAGTTCCTAAAGAGTTTCCAATTGAAGAAAAAATAGTAGGATTCCAAAATTCAATAGGGAGGCCAAAGAGTCTAACCCACACAGGAGCTATAGAAGGCATCTCTTCTTCGGCTTTAAATTTAGTGTGCCAGGGCTTCATGAAAAGCCCTGCCCTTCCCAAAAACCAAGGACCCCCTTGAAAAGTTTTCTCTTTATCTTCATTATTAGCTAATAAAACAAGAAAATAACCATTTGAATAAATAGAGATTTGTAACTCACCTTTAGTTTTCCAGCTTTTTGCAGCCCAAAATTTGAAACCAGATAGACTCGGACGAAAACCCACAAACCGACATATTAGTCCTCTTTTTTCCAAATTTTCAATGCTAGTCTGAATGTTACCCATATCAAGCTTAACAATAGGAGTTCCATCAACTGCTTTAAGACATCCTGACTCAGTTTCCCTAGGATCAATCTTAGGCATTCTTAGAGGTTTATGAGAAGCCCTAGTATTGATATTAGCATTGGGCTGATGTTGTCCACCATGAAGGGCATCCCTAAAATTCATTTTTGGGACTGAGTCTTCAAAATTCTTACCCTTGACAGGGGTTTTCATAGTAGAATTATTTTGTGGGTGCACCTTATCACCAGATTCACTTGAGATGTGAGCCATTTTTTGATCAACTGCTTGAAACTTATTTCGTGGTCTCTTTAATCCTTGCCCTAGACACCGTGGAAAGGTATGATTTTCACTTTTCTTTTGTGCAGCAAATTGGAAGCCGTTGTCACTCAAGTTCACAGTATGATTTGTTGAAAGACAAATTTCTAACCCATCTTGTATCCCCTGCAACATTTCTTTCTAAAATATTGAGCATAAACCACAAAAATATTGGTCTCTAGGGCCCAAAGGCCCTAAAAAC
Organism: Wollemia nobilis; assembly: GCA_028583015.1. NCBI lineage: Eukaryota > Viridiplantae > Streptophyta > Pinopsida > Araucariales > Araucariaceae > Wollemia > Wollemia nobilis. The sequence goes on from JAQPPZ010007914.1 coordinate 855,151, forward strand.
CAACCTCTGGAGCTGCTTGCACTCAACCCAGATGAAACCCTCGCATAGCCGCTTGCCAAATATATCATTCACACATAGGGATGTGCTAGGATCTGTGTTGATCCAAATGATATGAAAATTGTTGGAGACATTCTAGGGTTTTTCAAGCATCTACCCTCAAAATTTTAGCTCAATCTGAGTTCGGATGAGTGAGATATGGCCGAAATGAGTTCGACAGTTTGGGCAGTCCTACGAAAAACGTCTCTACCATTCAGCTCAATTCTTCATCCCAAGACATTCCTAAATATTATCATCACTTTAATGCCTTTTGTTTGTTTCCTTTTCACCATAAAATCAAACACGATTTCCGCAACTTTATCTCACGAGCTTTGCATTAATTCGTATATCAGCATTTATCAAAATTATCCTATATAATTTAACTGTAATTTATTTACTCTACTTTTATATTAAATATAGTTATTAATATTTATTATTTAATAGTTTATTATATAATATCTAGTCAAGAACGTGTTTTTAGAAGAAAGGCGTGCTAAATTTATTTGAGAGTATTAACATTATGGTGCAAAACATTTTTGATGAGTATATGAATTATAGAAACTATTCTTTTATTATAAACTATACAATCCATGGTTTATTTCTCTTTTATAGTGTGTATCTATTTGCTTTCTATAGTGGTTATAAATTTCTTTGATATTATAACCATCAACATAAGGACAAAGGTGATATTCGAACAAAACTTATGGTTGTGGGAAAACAACCTAAGTTATAAGGAATGTGGGTAGACATTCTCTTTTCAATGGTTGTGGGAAGACAACCTAAGTTATAAGGAATGTGGGAAGATATTCACTTTTCCAATCACTAGGATGTGGAGGGGTAACCTTCATCCTGTCAAGGTTTACTAGACCTTTATAATTTAGATCGGGAGGTATAGGGGTGATGATATGGGCATCACACCTAGGCAAACCCTACTAGTACATGAGCGAAAGATCTTATGACCTGAAGGGATACTTGCATGATGAAATGGGCGTCATGCAAATAAGACTTCTGGAATTCTACCAAGGTAGTGGTACATCCATGGCTTACTTCAGGGAAGTGAACGTACACAAGCTCTGGCATGTATACGCTAGTATATTATGACAAGATATGGGGAGTGAGCATACAGTTTCTAGGTGAAATGGGCCCTAGAAGTAGAAACCCCTGCCTATACTTGGATTCTCGAGAAAGGAGAGGAAGTATTAAGAAAGATAATTTTATTGAGATTTGGCCAATCTCGATCTCACAGGTATTTCGACTGTCATGAAATGGCATCCGTGAAGATTGGGTATGCTTGTACTAGGCAAAGTTGAATTAGAATTTGGAAATTTTCACTTTTCTATGTTTTGAAACCAAGTGGGTAGACTTAGGTTTTTACAGTTGGTATCAGAGCCTTAGGTTGCGAAGCCCTAGGCCATGAAACCCTTAAGTTGTAGGAATCTTAGTGTTAATCTAAAAATACTGAGAAAACTTAAATCAAATAGATATCATGGCTCTTGGTATCAAAAATAAGAAGTTTGTCAAAGAGCCTCATAGCATCTTAGTGGGAAAGGTAAGCTGTTAGACCAAGAAAGAGAACTCCTATATATATATATATAATGTAACTGAAATATCTCGAATGAAAAGATCAATTAGTAGCAGTGAACTTGGATTAACCACATTTGTAGTGGAGCATTGATAAAACCTTACCAGAGAATCTCTTTCCTTTGTGTTGAAGTAGAAGAGTAGTGTTTGGTAAAAGGAAGAGTGATGGTGGAGAATGCTAGAAAAATAAGAAGAAGAAGAAAGGACTATGGGAAAGGAGAAGGCAAAATAATTCCTTGGAAGGGATACAAAAGAACCACACAAAAAAAGAACCACGCAATCTAATGATCATTATTGATTGGGTTGTATTATGTATGTGAATACAGTAATGATTGAAATAATGGTTTGCTTTGGGTAATAATAATTAAATACTTGGTTAATTTCTCATGTGTGAAAGAATAGGTTGTGTTATTGTCCAATCAATAGAGATAAATCTTGACCAGGCTATGTCAAGAAATGTAGATTTCACCTATGAAAGCCAATGATGGTTGACATTACTATTTGTCTACCTTTTAATTGCTTTAATGTACATGTTACAACCATAGTAAGACTAATTTTGAGTAGGAAAATGTTGCTTATGCTTCAAGTATTCGTTAGTAAAATTGCATGAATAAAATAGTATCTTGTTGGTTAAATCCTTGCATGGTGATACTGATATACCTTACATGTGTTCTAGGAGTCAATCCATGTCTTTGACGCGTGTGTAACTAGAAATGACCTATGTCATGTGAATGTTGGCATATGGATTTTTAATGGAGATAATCAAGAAGTTTTTGGATTAGTTAATTTGGATTTAGTTATGGAATGTGTTGTAGTCTGGAATTGCTCACCAGATGTGTACATTGTACTCCTTGTTTTATAATGAAGTGAATTGTCCCTGATAAATATTTATGCTTGCAAAAAGAATGGATAGACAATGGATGTAGATTCTTTCTAAAGGATAAATGTGTATCTCTGAATATGCATTGTTTTATGCTATCTTTGAAATTCATTAAAATAAAATGTTATCTAGAGTAGTTTCAAATGTAAAAGAAGAAGAATGATATTCTTTATTTCATGTGTTTGCAAATTACTTCTACTATTTTCATTACACGTAGAAATTATCATCAAAACCATATTGCAAGCATTGATATTTGTAAAAAAATCTGTAAAAGAAGTTGTTTATGATTCCATTGTAAGGCAATATTATTATTGATGGATAAAGAGATATAGATTTGAAGAGCAATGATTCGGGCCTAATTGGCAAGATGACGAAATTATTGAATCTATTCATTGTACCTCTTGAGTGGTAGTGCATTCGGGATTTGAATTTGAATGGGGAACTCCCTGTTGTACTTGTAGTGGATATTGCAATCATTGTTGGAAACCATTTCATCTTGATTGAGTGTTGTATCATGTTAAATGCATAATAGATGATGCCTGTTACATATATTTATTAATATTCTAGTTTTGGTAAAGAGAACAATTGGGTGAACTTACAAAAACACCACCGTGAGAAAGGTAAAGTTTTCATCAAGGTGGAATTCCAATTACAGTATGGAAAACTACCTATACTTAGTAGAACCTATTTGCAAATAGCCTGAGAGTGGCTCCATTTGAAAGTCCTATATGGGAAGGATATAAGACTCCTCTATCATGGGATACTTAAAAAACTTGCATAAATATTGGATCGGACACTGTCAGGATGATAGAGGAACAAAGGCTCACAAAAATCTTAGATTATCAAAAAGCTAGGTTGTCTACAAAAGAATGTCCAAAGAAATCTCTATAGAGGATAAAGTTTTTCTAAGGATGAAACTTTCTAAAATATATAACTAGTATTTTCAACTCAATCTCAAAGTAGTTGGAACTTTAAAGGAGAAACGGATGAGCTTGTAACTATAATTAAATTGTTCTAGGGACATATGGAACAACTAGTGTTAATAATTGAGAGCAAATGGAGCAACAACAAAATATAATGGAAGCTTTCACCGAAAAAGGCAATCAAGACAAGTAAAGGAACATCAGGAATCCTAACATGAGTATTGATAAGAAAGGAAAACCTCGAGCATCGAAGTTAAGCTGCTTCACTTGTGGAGCACCTCATTATGCAAAAGAATGCCCTTTTAAGAAAGACAAAGGGAAGGGAAAGTTATCAAAAGACCATCTACATATGATTGGAAATCACGATCATTAAGGATCGAATCAGATATAATATTTTTCAGCAGAAGATCATCCAATATAAATTTTTGTCTACTAAACTAAGAATTGGGAAAAAGAGATATTAACTAGTATAATATCCAATATTACACATGAATATTTTTTTGAACTTTAATTGAACACACAAAGGATTGTGCTTAAAACTAGAAAAGAGAATGTAACAACTTCTCTAGAACTCTTTATAATATTTCTAATGATAGGATATGATATCATTATTTTTGTTTAATAGTTAGCAATGACATTAGATTATCTATGATATTACTATTTGATGGTTATCTGTAATATTGCTATTTGTCTTTTTTGATGTAAATTGATGAAGAAATATGAATTTGTTGTTATTTACATATTATTTTGCACATGACAAAATATTTGGATATGTAATATTTTAATGTACATTGTAAACACAGGGATTGTGTTTAATCTAGAGGGGGATGATGTAACAACCTTGAGATAGTTAACTATTTGTTTGTCTACTTTATTTCAAGAACAAGGTACTGCTGATCAACCTGTGATTGCAAGAACATGTGTTAAAAGCAAAGAAAGCAGATTGGATCGAGAGATGAGCGAAGTTGCTGGTGGAAGGTAAGTTGGGGATATGATGAGCAGCGGGGTATTTGTATTTACTAGGGCCTAAGCTCCCTACCGAAAGTACACCGCCAGCGGTCCATGTAGATGCATTATGCATTCATGTAGTTGCATCATAGGTTTTTGTGTTTTATGGATTATGTTTATCAACATATATACAAATGTGTGTATAGATATATGTAATGACAATAAAATAAATGCTAAAGAAAATATAATAATATAATAATATATATATATATATATATATATATATATATATATATATATATAGTATATAATAAAATTTAATAACAATAATAAATAATAATAAAAGTAAATAAAATTACATATAAAAATATAATAAAGAGTAAATAGAAAATGTAAAAGTATATATAAGAGAAGAAAGTTTATTATATTAAATAGTAGTTTAGCAAGATGGCATGAATCAAGTATATATATATATATATATATATATATATATATATATATATATATATATATATAAAATTAAAATAAATAAATACAAACAACGGAGTCTATGTTTTAATGAATCGATGTGGCACATCCTTAGTGAGCTACTTGGCCAGCTCCGAGCGGATGTGTTTGCATGAGAAAAATAGGTGTAGATGTAATATTATTGTTTTCATCTATTAAAAGAGTTTGTTAATTAGCAATGGAGTCTAACCAGCAGAAGAGATAAAATTTGCAGAAAGATAGTGTCGAAGTTCTAGTGGATGAAGGATTTCCAGAAGAACATAGTAGTTCTCTTACAGGTCGGTTCACTCTCAAGTTCGTTGTGTTTATTTAGTTATTTAGGTTAATGTTTGCATTCTATATGATTATAATGTAAAAAGTGTGAAGCAGTTAGTAACTTATCTTTAATACTAGAATTTATGAGCCATTAACATCTAACATAAACAACTTCTCTCTTGCTATATTTTTGGGTGCTAAATTTAAAATTTGAAAGAGGTAGACTTTCAATTTGCTGTGCTCTATGTTTGTGAAATGTTTACACACAAAAGAACTAGGTGCATTTTAGAATAGTGTGCATGCATTGGTTAGTTGGCCGCTCTAAATCCCTTGGGAGCCTCCTTATACCATCCCCAAGAGATTGAACCTATTGTATGTCATTTATAGAACTCTCTGACGTGGCTGGGCAAGAATGAACTTTATCTGATTTTTGCTTTTCAATGTCATACGAAGGACGAGCTTGGTATACCTTTGAAAGCTTCTTAAAGAGATGAAAGCCGAAATGAAGTTTCTCTGGACACTAAGAGGATACCTAACCCTTTGTATTTGTTAATAGGAAATCTAAGACTTCTATTTTGTAGTGTTATCCCAAACTATAAAAATATTTTGGTTGTCGCATGGCTTGAAGTTGTGTGCCATGATAGCCTTATTTTTTTTTAAAAGGCTCCTCAAAGATTTTAAATAAATACTGAAGTTTTCCTTGGCTTTGTATGAAATGATTATCTTAGTAACAGATATATTTTCAATCTGACATCGCTTTATTATTAAGGATAGAGAAAATTATTTAGAAATAAGAATGATGTCTTAAATACATTGAGGAATGAATTTTGATATAAAGCAAAGATATTGAGGAATGAATTTTGATATAAAGCAAAGATATTGTCATATTTTCTCTTGGTTTGTGAAGTAGCATGTATTCTAGTTTATCACTGGTTTAACGTCATATTGGGTCTTAAAATGAAAATAAAATTATTGTAATCCTCTATAAAATTTATATGTGAAAAAAAAATACCGGCCAACATATTACCTTAAGAAATATTTGAATGTATTTCATTGGTTTTTGTGAAACCTGTTTTTCAATTTCTTACAAATAAAGATGACGTTGGAGGGAAAATTGTGAATGAGCATATGTTAGAAAAGAGTTAAGTTAAGAAATATATTTTACCGTTTGGTAAACGAAAACCAAGGTAGTTAAGTAAATCTTATAATATAAGACATTAAACCCTTAATATTAATATTCGGTGTAATTGTCTGTGCTTAAATAATGTTGGATAAAATATTATCATTCACCCAAGGTAAATATCACTTCTACCAAGAAATGCTTTTTCGTTTGGCTGCGTAAGATTAATTGTTATGGAGTCCTTATTAGTTAAATATTAGATTGTTCCTCAAATCAATAATTGTTTTCCTATTGATGACTTGTTTCTACCATTTAAAAAGATGTTAGTTCGTCATATAATAGTCCCTATGAGAGATTGGCTTGACCAACTAAGATCCCCTGTGCAAACGTCTTTCTGATGGATTATTTCTTATGTTGATAAATATTTGATACATGTAAAATACCTTTGTAGCTTCATTACCATCTAGCCGTCATGAGTAGCTTTGCTAGGATTGTTGTGCAATGAGATCTAGAGTGGATAGAAAATGGTATCCTCGTAATTGCCAAAAACTATGTGAAATAGTATCGTGTCAAAACTATTGAAACAGTATCCAATGGTTAAATCACCTCTCTACAGCAAATCCTATTCTTTAAGGGAAAGGTTCGGTAACTTAGTCTTAAATCGTAGAACCGTTCTCAAACGTTATGGTTTTTATAGGATATAGATAGTTAGTGTCAAGTCACTTTTGTATTAAAAAATAGTCTTCTATATGTTTGTTAGATATGGTGTTTTAATCAAGTTAATATCACAATGTAGATTAAAATTATGTTTAATAGCTAGAAGAAACTTAATTACTTGTTTTCTCGCTGTTGTAACCTGGAGTAAACTCTCTTCTGGATGAAATATATTATTATAGCTTAAAATTTAAAGCTTAGTCATTTAATTAAACTTATAGGAGAGAATATCATTATCTATATTAAATATATTTTAATTTAAAAATGAATTAATTTATATATAGCAATTTTTGGTTTGAACTCTACATTTGCTGATTACTAAAAGTAGTGATTGTAACCTGCGGTAATTCTTTATCACTAATGATCAATATTTAAAGTAGTAGTCTGTAATTGAAGCAACGGTGGATTCAATAGAATAAGGAAACCGATTTTGCAAACGACAAGGTTATAAACTATATAATTCAATTATCATTGAGATTAGTGTTATTCTAAATATCATAAACCAACATTCTCTTAGGGAAGTGTGTTAATAATTATATAGTGACATTTAAGAAATAATTAAAAATATTTTTCTTCTTCGGTTATTTGGAGGGAGTACTGGGGAAAGTTGATTTTAAAAGCCTACTTCCACCATGAAGTATGGGAAAGTTGATTTTAAAAGCCTACTTCCACCATGAAGTATGGGAAAACTTACATAAGGGTAAATCTCCCGGATTGAAAGGTATTTGCGAATAGATAAATGACATTTTAGTCCAACTAGAGGATACTCTTTATGATATTGTGGACACTTATTAATATATATATATATATATATATACACGCTTATTAGATTATCACGGAATCAATCTGTTATAAATAGGAATGTTTTAATTAGAATATAAAAACTAGGGGGTTATCTATAGATTAAGTAAATTTTATAGAAATATAAACTTTATAGAAATATATCATTATTTAGATAAGAACATATATAATGAAATAGTGGAGTTTTTTTTATTAAAAACATGATTAACTAAACCATTATGGAAGTTTGTGTAGGTTTTTTATAGTGAAATTAAGGTAGAGGTTTGATATGCATCCAACTTAATTAAATGGTTAAATGTCTATTTAAACACTTAATATAGTTATAGTTTATTATTTGTTTAAGATTATTTATATAATTTATCTAACTGTAATTTATTTACTCTACTTTTATATTAAATATAGTTATTAATATTTATTATTTAATAGTTTATTATATAATATCTAGTCAAGAACGTATTTTTAGAAGAAAGGTGTGTTAAATTTATTTGAGAGTATTAACATTATGGTGGAGAACATTTTAGATGAGTATATGATTTATAGAAATTATTCATTTATTATAAACTATATAATCCATGATTTATTTATCTTTGAAATTATTCATTTATTATAAACTATATAATCCATGATTTATTTATCTTTTATAGTGTGTATCTATTTGTTTTTTATAGTGGTTATAAAATTCTTTGATATTATAACCATCAACATAAGGAAAAAGGTGATATTCGAACTAAACTTATGGTTGTGGGAAAAAAACCTAAGTTATAAGGAATGTGGGTAGACATTCAATTTTCCATGGTTGTGGGAAGACAACCTAAGTTATAAGGAATGTGGGAAGATATTCACTTTTCCAACCACCAGGATGTGGAGGGGTAACCTTCATCCTGTCAAGGTTTACTAGATCTAATTTATAATTTAGATCGGGAGGTATAGGGGTGATGATATGGGCATCACACTTATGCAAATCCTACTAGTACATGAGCAGAAGATCTTATGACCCGAAGAGATACTTGCATGATGAAATGGGCGTCATGCAAATAAGACTTCTGGAATTCTACCAAGGTAGTGGTATATCCATGGCGTACTTTAGGGAAGTGAACGTACACAAGCTCTGGCATGCATACGCTAGTATCTTATGACAAGATACAGGGAGTGAGCATACAAATTTTAGGTGAAATGGACCTTGGAAGTAGAAACCCCTGCCTATACTTGGATTCTCGAGAAAGGAAAGTAAGTATTAGAAAAGGTAATTTTATCGAGATTTGGCCAATCTCGATCTCACGAGTATTTCGACTGCAGCAAAATGGCATCCGTGAAGATTGGGTATGCTTGTACTAGGCAAATTTGGATTAAAATTTAGAAATTTTCACTTTTCTATTTTTTGAAACCAAGTGGTAGACTTGGGTTTTTACATCTTCAAACTGCTTGATCAACTTATCAACCAAGTTATCCTAGCTTGCAATGCTAATAGGGAGGCTTCTAAACCACTAAAGGGATTTACCCTTCAAAGACGATGCTAATAGCCTAACGACCACGTTGTCTTCAATCATGTTATGCACTGAGCATATATTTACCATGTCTTAGAGATGTTCCATAGGAGTAACTGAGTTTTCACCAGTATAAAAAGGTAGAGCCTTAAGGGCTTATACTAGAATAGTATCATGTGCTGTCAAGACTAATGTAATGTCTTGATTGAAAGAAGGATAGGCTCTAGGCGGTAACTGAGCCATGAATGAAGTAAAGGGAGAAGATATAACTGGAGGTGATGTTGAAACTTGATCTTGAGTCCTTCCCCTTCTTTTCTTCTTTGAGGTATTGAAATAAAGTTGCTGGAACTAGAATCAACCTTCCCTTCTTAAACTACTTCTTGTAGACACACCTCTCATAAAATGAGGATGTAATCAACAATGTGGTCCTTTTAACCAAAAGAGTCGCTAGGTGTTGTATGTGTATATATATATATATATATATATATCAATAAGCAAGTTACAGTCAAGAAAAACATTGAATCTTGACTATTTTAAAACATAAACACAGTCTATGCAGATTTTTCACAACAAATTGTAGATCCATCCCATCGGGTATGCAAAAACTATTGATGTCTAAAATTGTACAGTTACATTGCACCCGTGCACAACACCAACATGAGAATCTTCCTCTTGTGTGGGAATGACTGAGAGGAAAATACCCTTGGAGAGAGCCAAATCTCAGTAAAATAAAAACTAAACTAAACTGCGATTAAAATTGATGGAGAAACAAGGGAAAAATAAAAAATTGCAAAGGAAAAATAAATTGCAAATAAAAATTACAACACGGATTAGGAAATAAAATTAAAAACTACAGTACCGATTAGGAAATAAAATTAAAAAATACACTAAAAATGCACTGGGAAAAGGGAGATGGATAATAGAAAATAAAAAACTATAACAACAAATGAAAAATAAAAAGAGGTAATACACCAAAATAAAAAATGGGTTGATTGATCCACCTAAAACTCTATAAAAGATACAATACAAAAAATACGAAACATAAAAAAAACATGAATCATCTGTGAGAGGTAAGGTTGGCATGAACTAAGAGCCAATGCCACATGCAATCCAGCCAAATTGAAGATACTCAAATTACAGCTTCAAACAATTTTTTGTATTATTTCCCACAGTGTTACAAAGGCCAGCAAGTGATAGAATCAACCTGTTGAGAAGCAACACATGCCCACTAAAAAAATGAAATTCCATCCTTTGAAAATATTTAATTTTTATTTTCCCACAAGGACCCTCTTGATGTTTTTCGGGTTTTAATTCCAAATTTTTGCTTGCATCCTTTTTCAAACTTCACCTACATCAAAGTGTCCAAGTAGACTTGCATATGGCATTGATTTCAATTTAGAAATAGCAGTTTCTATTTCGCCAGAAAACTTCTAAATGCATTTTCCCTTAATCCGTGATGAATTTTAAAGTTTTGTTTGCATATTTGGATACCCTTTGGGCTTTTTTTTTTAATTTGTGGAAAACATCCCAAAAGGGATGCCACTTTTGGGTAAGACCCAAGGAGGCAGGGGTATCCATTCCACCAAAAACACCCAAGACTCGGACCTGGCCTACCACCTTTGACATACTCAAGGAGCAAACAAACACACAAAACCAAATTAAAAAAAGTAAATAACAACAAAAATAATAAAATAAAATAAAATAAAAAACATGCTCCTTGAGTGTGTCAAAACCAAAAGCACAACCAAACACACACAATAAGATAAAAGAAACCACAACACAAACCACATAGAAAAACACAAGAACCACATAACAAAACATAAACAAGACAAAAACAACAGAACACTACAAAGACATAACCCAAAAAAATATGAAAAATAAACACAACCAAAACCTAAAAAATAAATAAATAAAATAAAAATAAAAACAACCAACAACAGACAATAAACAAAAACAAAAAAAATATAAAACACTCACATAAAAAAAATGAAATAACACAAACAAAGAGAAACCTAAGAACAAGAACGAAAAAAACACAAGAACAATAACAAAAAACATAAAAAACAAAACAAAACAACAAAAACACAAGAACAACAAAAAACAACACAAAAAAAAACAAAACAAAAGAACCCACCCACCTTAAAAAACTAAACAAAAAAACAAAGAAGACAAAAGAAAAAAAAAATGAACAAAACAATGACCTATCTAGACTAGAAGACTATTAATGCAAGAATCAACAGAGGAAACAAAATTAAGAATAGAATGAGCTAGGGAAATAAAAAAAAGAATGAACCAAAGAGAAACAAAAAAAAAAAAAAAAACAAGAAGAAACTAGGTACCTTCAGAATTGGAGCCATTCAAAGAAATGATAGAAAGAAGAGCTTCCCTAATTTGAGAAGCCCACCATAGAGGAGGGTGGCCATAACAAGTAAGATCACCTTTGTCCACAGCCCAATTAGCTAAAGCATCAACACTCTTGTTTTGATCTCTGACCACATGATTGTAATCAACTTTCAAAAATCCCATCTGGATTAACTGAATCTTCTCAATAATTCTTTTTATTCTCTAATCCACCTTATGAACCCACCCACCTAAAAAAACTAAACAAAAAAACAAAGAAGACAAAAGAAAAAAAAAATGAACAAAACAATGACCTATCTAGACTAGAAGACTATTAATGCAAGAATCAACAGAGGAAACAAAATTAAGAATAAAATGAGCTAGGGAAATAAAAAAAAGAATGAACCAAAGAGAAACAAAAAAAAAAAAAACAAGAAGAAACTAGGTACCTTCAGAATTGGAGCCATTCAAAGAAATGATAGAAAGAAGAGCTTCCCTAATTTGAGAAGCCCACCATAGAGGAGGGTGGCCATAACAAGTAAGATCACCTTTGTCCACAGCCCCAATTAGCTAAAGCATCAACACTCTTGTTTTGATCTCCGACCACATGATTGTAATCAACTTTCAAAAATCCCATCCGGATTAACTGAATCTTCTCAATAATTCTTTTTATTCTCTAATCCACCTTATGAACCCACCCACCTTAAAAAACTAAACAAAAAAAACAAAAAAGAAAAAAGAAAAAAAAATGAACATAACAATGACCTATCTAGACCAGAAGACTATTAAGGCAAGAATCAACAGAGGAAACAAAATAAAGAATAGAATGAGCTAGGGAACTAAAAAAAACTGAATGAACCAAAGAGAAGCAAAAAAAAAAAAACAAGAAGAAACTAGGTACCTTCAGAACTGGAGCCATCCAAAGAAATGATAGAAAGAAGAGCTTCCCTAATTTGAGAAGCCCACCATCTAGGAGGGTGGCCATAACAAGTAAGATCACCTTTGTCCAAAGCCCAATTAGCTAAAGCATCAACACTCTTGTTTTGATCTCCGACCACATGATTGTAATCAACTTTCAAAAATCCCATCCGGATTAATTGAATCTTCTCAATAATTCTTTTTATTCTCCAATCCACCTTATGATTCTTAGAAGGAGTCTTCAAGAGATTAATCATAAGTTGAGAGTCAGACTCAACTAACACCTTTTCCCATCCAACCTTAGTAGCCTCCTGAAGGCCTCCCGAGGATACCATACCCCTCAGCAAGGTTATTGGAAAGAATACCCAAATTCTTAGCAAAAGTAAAAACCAGGGAGCCATCCGAAAGTCTACCAATTCCTCCCACATTGGCTTTTCCAGGGTTCCCTCTAGAGGCTCCATCGGTATTGACTTTTCCAAAATCCTTAGGAGGAGGTTGCCAATTTCTAGTCCTATCCATCTTACTAATACTCACATTCCCTTTAAGTTGGTTGCCCTTAGAAGATTTAATCTTCAATCTTTGCATCACTTGATCCCATATTTGGTGGGAGTTTTGGGGGTGATTAAGGAGTTGATGGACTGATTCAACTAAGTTGGCTATGGTCTTTTGCCAAATATAGTGAATATCCTTCCTATCTTGATTAAAAATTCGGTTGTTCCTTTCATTCCAAATATTCCAAAGAAGAATGGTAGAACCCATCCAAACTAATTGCCTAATAAAATGATCAACACCCTCTTGATTAGGCCAATCCCTCCAAAGCTATTCAAAAGTAAAAAAATTGGACCACTATAAGCCAAGTAAAGTGGCCATTCTCCTCCATAGCTCAGAGGCTAAAGTACACTCAATAAAAATATGGTTGATATTTTCTACATTCTCTTCACACATTTCACATCTAAAAGGGCCATGAAAACCACGCTTCATAAGTTGCTCACCAGTAAGCACCCTACGATGCAATAAAAGCCAATTAAAGAACCTCACCTTAGGCCAGAGCTTTTGAGCCCACAATCGAGAAAATATGTTAGAAGAATGGTTGGGATTATTATGGCATAAGGTCAAATAACCTTGAGCAACTGAATACTCACCCTTAGTAGTGTTGTTCCATCCAAAACAATCTTTTTCATGGGACCAAGAGAGGGATCTCATATGAAGGATGCCTTGGATATCTTGTCTTTGCCTTTCTAGGATTTGAATAGGCCAGTCCTCAATAGGGATCCAATATCTACCAACCTTTGAATTACCAGTATGGTATCGATAGTAATTAGCCACCTTTATCCAATTAGCTCGGTGAAGCTCCTCCATCCAAGGCCTCCAATCGGGAAACTGAGTTATCAAAGGCTTGTGACCATCCCAAGAATCTATCCAAAAATTTGCCTGTTGACCATTATGAATGATCCAAAATAATTTTTTCTTTATCAAATCCTCACCGAGTCTTAAGAACTGCTAAAATGGGAGAACCTTTGGTAGGAAGTTGATAGCGAACAAGGTCTTTGGGACTTTTGTTCTCAACATATTTAGCACGGAGATTATTGGCCCAAAGAGCATTGGGGTTATGCAACATCCTCCAATATAATTTAGCAACTAAAGCTTTGTTGTTATTAATAGAAGACCAGAATCCTAACCCCCCTTCACTCTTAGGAAGACATAAAGTATCCCATTTCACCAAGGCCCATTTTCTTTTCTCCTTAGTACCACTCCAAAGGAAACGATGACTGATTTGATCCAATTCTCGAAGAACAACCTTTGGGATATTCAAAATGGAAGAAACATAAATAGGAATAGCTTGAAGGACTGATTTTACCAAGGTGATTCTACCCCAGAAGAAAGCCACTTATTGGTCCACTTTCCAATTTTCTTCTTGACTTTGTCCAACAACCAATTCCAATATTTATTTTTTTGCCTTTGAATATTTATGGGAATACCTAAATAAGTGATTGGAAGAGAGGTCTTCTTATATCTTAATTTATCCAAGACCATGGATTCATGTCTAGCAGAGCAATGAAAGAAAATAACTTTAGATTTGTCTTCATTGATCAATTGCCCAGTAGCCTTAGAAAAATAGCTAATGATTTGCTTAATATTAGAAGCTTCCTTAAGCGTAGCTTTACCTAAAAGAGTAGAGTCATCCACAAATTGAAGATGAGAGATAGGTCTAGCTCCATGAGCAATGGTAACTCCCTCAAGGGTTTTGTTTTCCCTCTTTTTGGTTATAGTCCTACCCAAGCATTCAACAAGAATGATGAATAAATAAGGGGATAGCGGGTCACCTTGCCTAATACCTCTAGAAGTTGGGAATGACTGAGAAGGCCTGCCATTGATAAGAACTAAGTAGGAAACTGAAGAGATACATCCCATAATCCAATCCATCCAATCCTTAGAGAAACCAAATTGCCTCAAAACTTTGATAAGGAAGTGCCAATCCACTCTGTCATAAGATTTGGATAAGTCTAACAGAATGAACATGGAAGGAGATTTTTGCATATCCATGGAATGGATGGCTTCCTGAGCAAGAACTATCTCATCTACTATTTGACGTCCTTCCACATAACCCCCTTGCTACGGGGAAATAATCTTATGCAAAAGAGGCTTCAACCTTTCTGCCATGATTTTAGTAATGATTTTGAGAAGAACATTACATAAAGCAATAGGTCTAAAAGTTGAGATATGATCAACCTCTTGAGCTTTTGGAACAAGAGTAATATAAGTTTTATTGATAACCTTCAAAATTTCTTTGGCTTTCCTAGCTTCTTCCACCACCTCTAATAAATCAACATGAAGGATATCCCAGAACTCTTGGTAGAACTCAATGGGAAAACCATCAGGACCTAGGGTTTTCCCTTTTTGCATTTTAAAAACTACTTGTTGAAGCTCATTGATAGTAACAGGAGCAGTCAAAATAGAGTTCTCCTTAGAAGTGATAAGAGAAGGGATTGCTTGAAGAACATTTTGTTGTGAAGATGAGTCAAGAGGAGTAGCATAAAAAAGATTGGAAAAGTAATCAACAACAATAGATTTCTTGCCAAGCTCATTGATAGTAATAGGAGCAGTCAAAATAGAGTTCTCCTTAGAAGTGATAAGAGAAGGGATTGCTTGAAAGAACATTTGTGTTGTGAAGCTCCAGCTCAAGAGGAGTAGCATAAAAAGATTGGAAAAGTAATCAACAAAATAGATTTTCTTGCTCAAATCCTCAAGATGACAATAACTTCATGTTTTTATGAACATCCCGAACTCTTAAACAAATATTATTGATCGAAGCATTTAAATAAGAGTTACATAGCCGGGAATAGAACACCGGCGGAACAGATCTGTTACGCAGTTGTAACAGTGATCCCAACAAAACAATAGAGACAAATAGATAAAGTACGCTAACATCCCCCTTTATTACATTATTTGGGTAATGTAATAACTAATAGCTATACTAGACTACTAACATCCCCTTACATTATTTTGCAATACAAAGTGAGTTGCGAAACAATTCAAATTTGACACGTCCAAGTGCCTTAGTGAAAATGTCTGCAACTTGAGCATCGGTGGGAATGTGCTGAAGCTGAATTCGGTGCTTTGGAACTTCCTCTCGAATGAAATGACATTGTGTGTCAATGTGCTTTGTTTTTTCATGATGGACTGGATTCTTGACGAGGTTCAGAACACCTTGATTGTCGCAGAACAAGTGTATTGGAGATTTTGATGGATGGCCCATACTTGTCAGAATGCGACGTAACCATATCACTTCGCACACAGCTTCACGTGCGGCGCGATATTCTGCCTCTGTTGAAGAAATAGCAACCACCTGTTGCTTCTTGCTGTGCCAAGAGACAGGACCGGATCCCAGATGAAAAATGTATCCAGAAGTTGACTTGCGATCATCAAATGATCCGACATAGTCGGAGTCCGTGTATCCTTGCAAGAAGAATTTGTTGTTCCTCTTGTATTCTAGGCCATATTCCATAGTACCACGGACATAGTGAAGAACACGTTTTGTTGCTTTCCAATGAGTGGTCTTAGGCTCCTGCATGAACCTCGAAAGATAGTTGACAGAAAATACGAGATCTGGCCTAGTATTGGTCAGATATATGAGACTCCCAATCAACTGTCGATAGAGAGTACCATCTACCTGAGGTGAGTCATCATATCGCGATAATCGAAGTCCATTCTCCATAGGAGTTGCCATTGGCTTGCAGTCAGTCATGCGATATTTTTCCAGCAATGTCTTGGCATACTTTTTCTGAGACACTTTGATGGTGTGCTCCTTCTGGCTGAATTCCAGACCAAGACAGTAATGGAGAAGTCCGAGATCTGTCATCTCAAAAGATTTGCACAAGTTTCTTTTGACAGTAGAGATCATATCTTCTGAACTCCCTGTAATGAGCAGATCATCCACATAGAGTACAAGCAACACTATCTCAGAACCCTGTTTCTTGAAATAGAGGTTTGCATCTGACGGACATCTCTTAAATCCATGCTGCATAAGGTGATTGTCCATTTTTATATACCAAGCTCGAGGAGCTTGTTTCAGTACCATACAAGGATTTGACCAATTTGCAAACTTTCTGCTTGTTGGCCTTCCACTTCAAATCCTTCGAGCTGAGTCATATAGACTTCTTCTTGGAGATCACCATTAAGAAAGGCACTTTTGACATCCATTTGGTGAACTTTCCACCCATATTGTGCTGCCATAGCACACATAACCCGAATTGTGGTCATCCGAGCGGTAGGTGCAAAAGTTTCCTCATAGTCGATGCCTTCCTTTTGAGCATAGCCCTTTGCAACAAGTCGGGCCTTATGCTTATCAATTGTTCCATCTGCCTTGTACTTGACTTTGTATACCCATTTGCAGCCAATAGGTTTCTTTCCATGCGGCAGATCAACAAGCTTCCAAGTTTTATTCTTCATCAGAGACTCATACTCTGTATCCATAGCGGCCTTCCACTGAGGCTCACTGAGAGCATCTTGCACTGATGCAGGTTCAAGACTATCTATGGTAGACATGAATGCCCTGTCATCATCAATATCCATATCCTCTACTTCTGCACTTGGAGTCACAGAAAGTTCCTCAAAAGATTGACAAAGATCATCAACCTCACCGGTTTCTCGGCTTCTCTTTCCTTTTGAGCCATACTGCGTGTACGAGGTCTATCCAAATTCAAATTGGGAGGAGTGGATAAATTTGCATCTCTGATTGTATTTGTACACCATTTAGGATTCTTCTTCGGTGGTGGTGAAGAAGATGTAGAAGGACCTCCTGTCTGTGTTGACGAAGGAATCTCCTCTTCCTTAGGTTCCACAATATCCTGGTGTACTGTAGATGTGCTCTGTGATGTGAAAGCTTCATCAAAGACAACATCTCTGCTGATATGAATTTTCTTGGTCAAAGGATCTATCAATCGATATCCTTTAGAGTGCTCAGAATATCCAAGAAAAATACATCTCAGTGTTTTCTCATCTAGCTTCTTCCTTTTCTCTTTCGGTATGTGCATGAAAGCTTGACATCCGAAAATACGTAGATGAGATATGGAGGGTTTTCGACCACTCCATGCTTCCTGTGGAGTCATTCCTTTTAGGGCCTTTGTGGGTGCCCTATTCAAGAGATACATCTGCAGTGGTGACGGCTTCGCCCAATATTGTTGCCCAAGAGTAGCTCCTGTGAGCATACAACGAACCATTTCCATGATAGAACGGTTCCTTCTCTCAGCAACTCCATTTTTTTGAGGAGTATAGGCAGTTGTTAACTGTCTCTTGATCCCATGCTTATCTAGGAATGCAGAAAATTCATTAGAGGTAAACTCTCCCCCTCGATCTGAGCGGAGGGTTTTGATAGAAGCTCCTGACTCCTTCTCAACGGATTTCTTGAACTGCTGGAAGAATGCAAAAGCTTCAGATTTCAGTTTGAGAAAGAAAACCCACATCTTTCGTGAGTAGTCATCTACGAATAACTGAAAGTACCTCTTCCCTCCAACACTGTTGGGTGTGAAAGGACCGCATAGATCGGTGTGAATTAGCTCCAGAGGTTTTCTTGCTCTTGTAGAGCTCTTCTCAAATGGTACTCTATGCTGCTTTCCTGCCAAGCAGTCAGAGCACACTGGCAATGTGGCAGAAAGGGAAGGAAGACCCTTTACCATCTCATACTTGCTGAGCTCAAGTAAGTAGCCAGAACTAAGATGCCCATATCTCTTGTGCCATAGGGAAGTTGCCTCCTTGGTAGAGACAGTCATGGCAACATGTGGAGTAGAGATAGCATCTAGTGCAAATAAGCCATGCTTATATGAAGCTGTTGCAATCTGCTTACCCTTCCTGGTAATTGTACAACACTTCTTTCCATTCTCAACACGAAAGTTGACAACCATATTTCTGTCCAGGATTTGTGTCACTGACAACAAATTGTTGGCCAATCCCGGAACATAGAGGACCTTGTCAATCTGACACTTGCCATCAGGAAGAGTGACTGAAACTGTACCCTCTCCCTGAACCCTGTAGGTTTTATCATCAGCAATGGTGACAGGTTTGCCCTCTTTGGCCACAAATGATTCAAACCACGATCTGTCGCCAGTCATATGTTTACTAGCTCCAGAATCGACATACCAAATAGGATCCCTCTGTGTGGAATCTGTGGTAGTCATGAGCACCTTGTGTGCCCATTCAGAATCTGAGTCAGATTCTTCAACAACAACATTCACCTGGGGTTGCTTGTTCTTATTTTGTGGTTTGTTTTGGCCTTTCTGCTTGTTCTTATGCCAACACCTGTTGGTGTCATGGTTGTCTTTCTCACAGATCTTGCACCACCTCTTCTTCTGTTGAGGTTGTTTGCCTTTTCCTTTCGTATCCTGTTGAGAATTTCCTCCTTTCTGAAAGTTGCCTCCTTTTTGCCCATTACCTTTCTTCCTAGAACCCTGCCTGTTGGTGTATAGGGCTGTATTGGAAGAATCATCCTTGTGAAGTTGGCGTGCCTCCTGTTGTTGAAGCAGATTGACCAACTCGATGTAGGTAATTTGTCGTTGAGACACCTGGATGGAGGTTATCAACATATCAAATGAAGAAGGTA
Source organism: Wollemia nobilis (assembly GCA_028583015.1). NCBI lineage: Eukaryota > Viridiplantae > Streptophyta > Pinopsida > Araucariales > Araucariaceae > Wollemia > Wollemia nobilis. Next base: position 874,754 of record JAQPPZ010007914.1, read on the forward strand.
AAGCTCTCATCACAAGTGAAATGAGAAGCTTTTCATCCACAATATCTCCGAGAGAACTCAATTTCTCTTTCAACTCAGACACTCTGCACGGAAAGAGTTCAACTGTTTCACCCTGCCTCAAACTCGGGTTATGAAGTTGTTGTTGAAGATGAAGAATGGTGGATTCATTCTTCCCCTCATAGATGGTTCTAAGGGCATCCCATGCCTCTTTACCACTTGCTTTGTCAGCTATATGAGGTTGCACTTCATCTGAAACAACAAACAAAATGAGCACCTTTGCTCTACTGTCTTTCTTGTCAAAAGCAATCTGATCTGCTGAAGGACCTGTGGATCCTGCTGTTGGTGAAGGCCTAGTTGCTACTCCAGTAACAATATCCCACAAATCTTCCATTTGGAGAATTGCCTTCATCTTATGTTTCCATGGTGTATAATTTGGACCTTTCAATAACTGATGCGGATCAGTCATCAACTTTGCAACAGCGGCCATAGTGAAGGTTCCTTATATCACCAAATTGGTCCCCCTTTCGATATACCTTTTGCTAGGCCAATATACCGTACAAAATACCCGCCCTTACGTGAGGGAAACTATAGGTATTTAGAAAGATCAACAAAAAATCACCCGCCCTTACGTGAGGGAGACTATAGGTGAATTTTAGAGATCATACGATACGTGGAACATAAGCGGTACTGAAAGGGAATCGCCTTGTTGATGGCACCTACCATAGAAGATTCTTCTCATGCGTGGGGCGTAACTTCCCCTAAACACTATGAAGAATACTTCGTCAGGATTTACGCCTAAACACAAGTGCGATAAAGGGTAGTGGATGGAGTAAAAAAATGCAAAAATGGCGTACTTATTCCTCCCCGACGATTTATAGAGAACAAGCTCAGACGTCGTTATAGCAGCTATATTAGGCGGCGGATACAGTAGCCAAATCACGACAGCTTTACCTGTAAGTGCTGGCCAGAGGTATCGCAAATACCGAACGCTGCAGTGCAATAAAATTGCACAGATGGGTTTTATATTCCGGGGACTTAGGGAGTGTTTTGATTTTAATTTTTAATGTTATAGTGCAAAAATGAAATATGCAACATACAACAAAAAAAATTGCCCACAAGAATAACCCACAAGGTGTCGGTCACAGCCGAAAATGCACCTTTTACAATGCCAAATTGCTATTTTTCATAAAATTACTCTCTATCCCCCTTTGATTTTTGAAAAAATATCCCCCCTTAAAAAGGCTTTCTTTAACAAAGCATTTTAATAATTATTATAAATTTAAAATTAAAATAAATAATTTTAATTTGTATAGTTTTAAAACTTATAAAAAATAAATTAAAATTAAAATTTTAATTTATAAAGTTAAAAAACTATAATTAAAAAATTAAAATTAAAAATTTTAATTAAAAAATAATAATTAAAAATGACTTTGCAAAAAAAAATTATACCTTAGGGGGAGTCGGCGGGATTCGAACCCCCGACCTGTAGGCTCCCTGAGCCTTACCGCACGGCTCACGACCACGTGAGCCAGCGGGCTGATCCGTCAGGATCAATGGAGACCTCCTTCTTCAGTTTCGGTCTGTCCGTCAGCTGCCTCTGCCACCTCCTCTGCAAGTTCCGGTATGCTGCTCCGTCGAGCTCTTCCGTTGCCTGCCTCTGTTTCCCGTCCTCCGTAGGCTTCTGTCTCCCGTTGCCTGCCTCTGTTTCCCGTCCGCGTCCCTCCCTGCCTTCCGACCGGGGGGTTTTTTTTTTTTTTTTTTTTTATTATTTCGAAATAAAAAAACGGGGGGGAGTCCCAGCGCAACACGCGGGGGGGGGTTTATAGCCCCGCTGCGGCGCGACGGGCGGGAATTTTGAATTCCCGTCGCCCGTTTGGGGGGGGAGGGGCGGTCGGGCGGGAATTTTGAATTCCCGTCGGCCGTTTGGGGGGGAGGGGGAGGCGCCGCCCGGGAATTTAATTCCCGATGCGGTTTCCTTCCCTGTCGCCTGCCGCGACCGCGGCAGGGCCTGCTCGCGAGCGTGCGCTGTCGCACGTGGTGCGACAGTTGCTGTCGCATGGCCCTGCGCTGTCGCGTAGTCGCGTCCCTTGCGCGTGAATGGTGTCGCTACAGGGGGCTCTGACCACCCTCGACGCAGCGCGCCAAGCGCTGCCGTCCTCCGCGGGTTGTGGGATCGCGCTCCGTCCCCTTCCACCTGGCGTCGCGGAAAAAAAATATATAAAAAAAATTCTTCTGCTCGTCCGCCTCCAGCCTCCTCTCGCTGCTCCCTTTCACTGCAAAAAGATCCCGTACCAGTCTGGCTCTGATGCCATGTAAAACGACGAACCAAACAAATATTATTGATCAGGCGTTTAAATAAGAGTTACATAGCCGAGAATAGAACACCGGCGGAACAGATCTGTTACGCAGTTGTAACAGTGATCACAACAAAACAATAGAGACAAATAGTAAGTACGCTAACATAAACAACATCTCCAAAATCTGATTTTAAGGAAGAAACAAATTTGTGAGATCTTCGAGCTAGAAGAGATTTGTTGAAGAAATTTGTGTTTCGATCTCCTTCTTTGAACCATTGGATTCTAGATTTTTGCTTCCATAAGATTTTTTCTCTTTTTCCCATTCCTCTAATTGAGTTGTGAGTTTAATTTCATCTGCACTTCTCTTCTCTTTGAGGCCATCTAAATGGATTTTCTTATTCAAATTTTCAAGATGAGCAATAACTTCATGTTTTTTTTTATGAACATCCCCAAACTCTTTCCAGTTCCAAGTCTTGATTTTGGATTTAATGTATTGCGGTCTTTTGGCAAAATAGAACATCTTAGTCCCATGCCTAGGTTTACCTTCCTTCCACCATTGTTGCACATGAGGTCTGAAGGAAATGTGTCTAAGCCACATTAATTGAAAACAAAAAGGAGAGAAACTCACATTGATCCGAACCAGCATTATTAAAAGTCTTCACTTTAGGAATATGACCATGGATTAAGAAATTTTTAGAGAGCAAAAACCTATCCAATATCTCCATTATAAAAGCTAAGCCTTGCCTTCAGTTAGACCAAGTCATAATGCCATTATCTGGTTGGATATCCACAAGATGGAGGTTTACAATATATTCGCTCATGAGGTTAGTACTTTTGTCCAAATTTCTATTTCCCCCAATTTTCTCATCCAGAGAGAGGATGGTATTGAAATCTCCTCCGATCAAGATCCAAGATTTAGGAAAATGAGAGATAATATGAGTAATATCCTTCCATTGTCTTCTTTTTTCCTCCAAAGAATTCGGGACATAAATAGTAATGAAGAGCATAATCTGGTTGGAATGTCTACTTTGAATAACTATAGCCAATAAACCCCAACTGCCAACCATATGGTGAATAACTACCTCTTTTGGGTCCCAAAGACAAGCAATGCCACCCGAAGTCCCTTGGGAACTGAGGGAAACCACTTTTCTAGCTGGCCAAATTTTACTGGCAATTAAGTCCATATCCTCCATTGACATCTTTGTTTCTTGAAGGAAAACAAGATGTGGATGATTTATCTAAATCATTCTTCTAATTTCATTTTGTTTTGAAAGACTCCCTTTGAGTCCTCTAATATTCCAAGTGATGATCTTCATTAATACCGGGGCTAAAAATGTTGGGAAGGGCATTAATCTTACCTTCCTCTACAAGATTTTCACCTTCTTTTACCATATGATATTGATTGGTCTTGCGACCTACTTTCCTATTTCTTGACTTATTCCAATTGAATCTGAGATGGCTTCTAACCTTGAAGAATGATCATACACAGCCAAAATTTTACTAGATGGTTCAATGGAGTCTATATTGGGACCTGCATTATTTGAAGTTTTGACATTTGAAATATTGTTTTTCATGTGTAAATTTTCTCCTTTTTTTTTTTTTTTGAAAACCTTTGATTTGTTGGTTTGTCTCTGAGTTCTTTCCTTCATATTTAAATTGTCTTTCTAAGATTTCAATTTCCATTATTTCCTCTTCCTCACCTGGGACATCATTTGTGGAAAGGATTTCAAACATATTAGCAAATGACTTTGATTGATCCTTCACTACTGGTTTTTTCTAAGTGTTCTTATTCTTAGGTATTTGGAAACTTGCTGAGTTTATATCTTCTTTCTTTTGATCAGGAATTTTATTTGGGCAAGCATTGGCCAAATGACCATATTCATGGCAAATTCTACAACGAAAAGGAATGTTCTCATAGTCCACTACTTTCTCCCAAGTGTCTTCCCCAAATTGTAATGTGATCTTTTTAGGTAGGGGTTTGTCAAAATCCATTAAAACACAAATTCGAGCATAAATAATATGTTCAAAATTTTGAGTACAATCAACAATCATCATAAAAGTTCCTAAAGAGTTTCCAATTGAAGAAAAAATAGTAGGATTCCAAAATTCAATAGGGAGGCCAAAGAGTCTAACCCACACGGGAGCTATGGAAGGCATTTCTTCTTCGACTTTAAATTTAGTATGCCAGGGCTTCATGAAAAGCCCTGCCCTTCCAAAAAACCAAGGACCCCCTTGAAAATTTTTCTCTCTATCTTCATTATTAGAAAATAAAACAAGAAAATAACCATTTGGATAAATAGATATTTGTAACTCACCTTTAGTTTTCCAGCTTTTTGTAGCCCAGACTTTGAAAGCAGATAGACTCGAATGAAAACCCACGAACCGATAAATTAGTCATCTTTTTTCCAAATCTTCAATGCCAGTCTGAATGTTACCCATATCAAGCTTAACAATAGGAGTTCCATCAGCTGCTTTAAGGCATCCTGAATCTATTTTCCTGGGATCAATCTTAGGCATTCTTAGAGGTTTATGAGAAGCCCTAATATTGATATTAGCATTGGGCTGAGGCTGTCCACCATGAAGGGCATCCCTAAAATTCATTTTTGGGACCGAGTCTTCGAAATTCTTACCCTTGATAGGGGTTTTCATAGTAGAATTATTTTGTGGGTGCACCTTAGCACCGGATTCACTTGAGATATGAGCCATTTTTTGATCAACTACTTGAAACTTATTTCGTGGTCTCTTTAATCCTTGCCCTAGACATCGTGGAAAGGTATGGTTTTCACTTTTCTTTTGTGCAGCAAATTGGAAGTCGTTGTCACTAAAGTTCATAGTATGATCTATTGAAAGACATATTGTTAACCCATATTGTATCCCCTGCAACATTTCTTGCTAAAATATTGAGCATAAACCACAAAAATATTGGCCACTAGGGCCCGAAGGCCCTAAAAACCAACGTCTGGAGCTGCTTGCACTCAACCCAGATGAAACCCTCGCATAGTTGCTTGCCAAATATATCATTCACACATAGGGATGCACTAGGATCTGTGTTGCTTCAAATGATATGAAATTTTTTGGATATGTTCTAGGGTTTTTTAGGCATCTACCCTCAAAATTTCAGCTCAATATGAGTTCGGATGAGTGAGATATGGCCAAAATGAGTTCAACAGTTTTGGCAGTCCTGCGAAAAACGTCTAGAGTGCAATTCCTCCTCTTGTTCTCTAGTGTTAACAATGTGATACTTTTAAACTTATTCTTAACTAATTTATAGTGGAAAACACCCCTTTCAAGGTGCCACTTTCAACAGGTTGGGCATAGGAGGAATGGAGCCTTGTCGGCCTCTACCAACACATAGGACATTCCTAACTATACCATATATCTGTAGGATGGAGACAAGGGGAATGGAACCTGGGTCGGTCTCTACCAGCACCCAGGGCATTTACCACTGCACCACAACAAGCAGATACCCTTTGGGCTTTTTTAGATGCTTGTAAAGTTTCATCAAATTCTAGGCACTTTGAATTTTCATCATTTTTCTACACCATGTGAAGCTGATCATTCTCGAGCAATTTAAAATTCATTTTTCAAATGTTAAAATTATTTATGAGTAAGGAAGATCCTTCACCAATATGTAAAAATGCCAAATACAGATGGAAAAAGTCACTGGAGTCATCCTACAATTTTTGGAGAATTTGCAAAGTGAAGGAAAAGCTTGAGGGAAATGTCGCGATATCACGACATGTTCCATTTTCGGACTTGTCGGACTTTCGCTCAAATTTAATTGTACCCTAAAATATTTTAAAGTCCAATGTCGCGATATCGCGACATGTTCCATTTTTGGACTTGTCTCATTTTCGCGATGGCGCAAGCTAGGAAGAAAAGCTTGAGGGAAATGTCGCGATTTCGCGACATGTTCCATTTTAGGACTTGTCTCATTTTTGCAAGAGCAAAAGCTTAGAAGACATGAAGTGAAGAAAATGTCATGATTTCATGACATGTTCCATTTTTGCGAGGGCAAAAGCTTGAGAGAAATGAAGTAAAGGAAATGTCGCGTTATCACAACATGTTCCATTTTCGTGAGGGCAAAATCTTGGAAGAGATGAAGTGAAGGAAATGTCATGATTTCGTGACATGTTCCATTTTCATGAGGGCAAAATCTTGGAAGAGATGAAGTGAAGGAAATGTCGCGATTTCATGACATGTTCCATTTTCGTGAGGGCGAAAGCTTGGAAGAGATGAAGTGAAGGAAATGTCACGATATCGCGACATGTTCCATTTTCACGAGGGCGAAAGCTTAAAAGACATGAAGTGAGGGAAATGTCGCGATATCGTGACATGTTGCATTTTTGCGAGGAAGAAATCCTAGAAGAAACGAAGTGAGGGAAATGTCACGATTTTGCGACATGTTCCATTTTCGTAAGGGCGAAAGCTTGAAAGACATGAAGTGAGGGAAATGTCACGATATCATGACATGTTCCATTTTCATGAGGAAGAAATCTTGGAAGAAACGAAGTGAAGGAAATGTCGCGATTTCGCGACATGTTCCATTTTCGCGAGGAAGAAATCTTGGAAGAAACGAAGTGAGGGAAATGTCACGATTTCGTGACATGTTCCATTTTCGTGAGGGCATAAGCTTGAAAGACATGAAGTGAGGGAAATGTTGCGATATCGCAACATGTTCCATTTTCGCGAGGAAGAAATCTTGGAAGAAACGAAGTGAAGGAAATGTCGCGATATCGCAACATGTTCCATTTTCGCGAGGAAGAAAGCTTGGAAGAAACGAAGTGAAAGAAATGTCGCGATATCGTGACATGTTCCATTTTCACGAGGAAGAAATCTTGGAAGAAACGAAGCGAAAGAAATGTCATGATTTCACGACATGTTCCATTTTCGTGAGGGCGGAAGCTTGAAAGACATGAAGTGAGGGAAATGTCACGATATCACGACATGTTCCATTTTCGTGAAGGCACAAGCGAGGAAGAAGTAACTTGAGGAAAATGTCACGATATCGTGACATGTTTTAATTTCATGAGAATATGAGCTTGGAAGTGGAAGCTTTTCAACACAGTCCAAACCCTAGAAATATTTAAATAAAAAAATTAATTAATTAAATTAATTAATTAATTAAAATGAAAAACATTAAAAATCTAACCTTTGCTTTTATTTTGCAGAAGGTGATCCGACAGTTGCATAATGGTAGAAGTAATGGTGAGAAAGATAGATAAACCTAAATTTTGGCACAAATCAAGCAAGGACCATTAGATGGAAATAGGAGATGTCGGGAATTTTTGATCCATGAAGATTTTGTAGATCTGGCCACAAATACAAACTTCAAGGAATTTTCCGGTGGATCCATTTGTCGAGAAAATTTATGGCAAGTCAGTGACTCATCCAGATTTTGCAGATCTGGCCGCAAATACAGGCTTTAAGGAATTTATCGGTGGATCCATTTGCCCAAAAAATTTATGGCAAAAGTAATGACAGGCAGAGAATCTCAACTCAAACCCAACAAAGGCGGCTGTGCGAGGATGGAAGGCCTAGGAAGTTAGTGACTCATCCAAATTTTGCAGAAGAATTAATGAGATGCTCTGATAGCTTATCGAAAGATGAACATACATTTACATGCGATGTCCATTTGATGAGGATAAAACCAAGTCTTATCTCCTCCATTTATGGCAAGATCCATGCAAATATTTTTAGAGTAATTAGGGTTTATCAAAACTCTATATAAAAATGCCTTATATTGTAAAACCTCGATGGTGGGATTTTTATGATAAGATTTAGATATTTGGAAGAAGATATTTTGAAAATATCAGGGTCTATCCTGAGTCTATATATACTTCTCTTGAATGTAAAGTCCAGAGGTGAAAACTTAGAATAAAAGACATTTTAGCAATTTCCTGCAAATCTTGTTTGAATGCTTTGTTCTATACTTGGGGTTGGTGTGACATCATTTTTCTGTGATAGCATGGCCAGGAACCTAATCTTTTTTAGATTGCAATAATTTCATCTTCTTTTGTTTTCGTCTTGCTAAGGTTTATTTATTTTAGTTGTAAATTTGTGTTATCAAGATTGAATATGCTACTAGGCTTCATTCCATTTGTTGTATGCTAGGGAAAATTAGAGATTTAAGGTTCAGGTCTGTTCTAATTGCTCTATCCTCACTATGCAAGCTAGGCTCCTGGTGAGAGATACCAGTTGACACCGACTTCTCTTCTATTTATGATTTTATTTCAGATCTATGTTGTCTCTGTATTATGCTCTTAGTAGAAGGTGATCTTAGAAAGTTGGACACCTTCCTCTTTGATTGGTTTTATCGTGAATCTAAATAGTGTAACTAAAATTGGTAGTTTTAATTTTGCAACTAAGTTAGATAAGCTTCTCTTTTCTGCCCTACCCTACTCTCTCTGTTCCATCGTTAAAAGATCCATTTTTATTTTCTTTCAAATTTATCTTTTATTTAATCTGCTAAAACATAAAGAGCTATATCAAAGAACTCATTGTAAATATGATTGTCAACAAAGATAACAACCGCTAAACATTATTGAACGAAGGTCAAACCCGTTGTAAGGTAACAAACAATCCACTTGAAACTATTCCAGAAGTGGAAAAGAGTGAATAGCCATTCGACCCAACTCTGTAACTCACACCTTGGATAACCAGCAAGATCCTAAAGTGAGTGGGATTTATCCCGTATAAGTGTTATCGGTATTTTATGCTCATCCTTCACGGGGTGTGTATGAAAGACGAACCAACATTTAAAATTTGTGCTAGGAGGGTCGACCAAACTCTATTCAGTATTTGTTAAGGATTGTAGGTTGCTTGTGTAAAGCTGGATTCTACCTATAGAGTAACTAGGTTCCACTCCAGAGCTGGATAGCTCCTTGTGCCTAAGTTGGAAACCCCAAGGAGAAGCAGCCTCAGAAGGGCCAAGTATTTGTCCAACATAGTTTTATCACCACTTGTAGTTCCTCCAATTGCAACTCAAAATATTATCGTTAATCAGGTAGTAATGGCAAACTGGTTGGGTTCCACTGCTTTGAATATCCCTGGTGCAATGCATGATTTACCTAGAAATCTTGAGAAGTATCTTCCTACCTATAAACATGATGGAATCAGAACAACAAAAGAACACCTAGTGGCATTTAAAAATGCTCTAAAGCTGTTGAATGTGCAGCATGAAGATGTGGCTTGTAGGTTATTCCCATTCACTCTCCAGGAGGGAGCATACAACTAGTTTTTGAATCTTATTAATGACTCTATTACTAGTTGGAATGACCTAGAGAAAGTTTTTGTATCACAATTTGGTGAAGTGATTGACCCCAGTGTGTTATATCAACAGTTTTCCAGCATTAAAATAGAAATCAATGAGACTGTCAGATCTTTCAACGTCGGGTTTCAAAAGGCTTATGGTAGATTGACGGGTCATTATGTGCCAACTGCAGATCTAACATTAGAAATTTTCAAGAATTCCCTAGATCCAATGACCTCTATTTTCCTGAAGAGAGATGCTAATATTACTAATTTAACAGAGGCTTATAAAGAAGCTTTGGTTCTTGAAAGACAATTGAGACCTCAAACTTTGAATGCTCCTCTAATTCCCTTTATTACACAAAATACCCCTGTTTTGAATCCCATCCCACATCAAATGATGTTGCCAGCATACCAAAATTCATCGATAGGAAATCAATTGACCGTAACACATGCTGAACATGTACATAATACAAAGAAAGAATATGATAAAAAAAGAGTTGAGGAAGTCTCAAAGATGGTCCAAAAGTTGGAAAATGACTTTTTGAGTTTCAAAAGGCAAGTGTCCACCAGGGAAAACTCAAATAGATTTTCTTATCAATAGAATAGATTCACTAGACCACCATATGAACCCAACAAGGATTATAAAGGTAAGGGACATGAAGTGAATATTTGTGATTTGGCTTTGCCTAACTGGTGCAGGATACACAGAACATCTCAGCACGGGGAATTGGATTGTTTGGAGTTCTGCAATGCCTTTGAAGCTCTATTTGGTGAGTTTGTTTTTCCTAAAAATCAAAGGAATGTTGATGGTCCGAGTTCATCCAAACATAGTGCAGCTATGGTGTTAGATTCATTCACTTTTCTAGATGAGTCAGAGAATGTTGTGGAGATGCCTATGGATGAAGTGCAAGCTTTTCAACAGTATAGAAGAGACAACTACAATCTCAAGAACATAAATTCAGAGCCTAATACTACATCTACACCTCCAGACAACTCCTATAATGTTCCTCCAGATCCGTCTCCAAATAATAACCCACCTCCACCCAAGGGAGGATATCCAAGAGTACCAGAAAGATTTGTTGCTCCACTCAATAAGGGATACAATATAGTGGAGGATATAAAGAATATCAAGGCTAACATCACTCTTCATGAGTTGGCTCAAATTACTGAACAAAGGGATAATTTGATCAAGACATACTCTGAGCATGCTGCCAAACCTCTAGAAAAGGGGAAGAAGATAGCAAATGCAAATATGGCCATGTATAAAGAAAATACTGAAGTTCCAACTTTTCTACTAACTGTCCGTATATTTAGAAAAAAATTACACAACTGTCTGGTGGATTTTGGTGCTTCAGCCAATGTCATGCCTCTAGCCATTTGTCAACAGTTGGGCTTAACCCCTATGAATTCTGAGAGAAGAGTCATCCAATTGGATAAAATCGAGGTTAAGGTGGTAGGTGAACTTTAAAGTATACACATCCAACTAGCATCTGAGCTGAGAGCACAACACAAAATTGACATTCAAGTGGTAGATATTTCTGTGGGATACGAAATGCTTCTGATCAGAGATTGGTCAAAGTCTTTGAATGGGTACTTGGCGACTAATTTTTCACATATGTGGTTGCCCTGGAAAGGTGTTGCAAATTAGTTAAGAATTGAAAGGGAACCTAGATATAAACACATGATCACTGAGTATAATGCCAAGAATGAGACTGTTAATCTTGCTGATGTAGATATCGAGGTTTATAATTTGACAACGGTAGAAAGGAGAAACCTATTAAAGCTCATATTGATCATGATAATGAAGTTTGGATGTTTCATGTTGATGGAGCTAAGTCTAAGCAAGGTTCTGGTATAGGGGTAGTTCTTAAAGGACCTAAAAATCAGACGTATTTTATGTCTTATCGCTTGTAGTTTCCTTGCACGAATAATTTGGCAGAGTATGAAGCACTAGTGCTGGGGTTGAAATTTGCTTTAGATAAAGGTGTAAAAAATATCCAAGTTTTTACAGACTTAGAGTTGGTGGCCAATCAGGTTAGAGGTAAATTTTAGTGCAAGGCATCTTACCTGAAAAGATATAAATACCGAGTGTGGGATCTCATAGAGGATTTTGATGCTTTTAATTTAACGCACATTCCTAGAGAAGAGAATTCACTTGCAGATGTTTTAGCTTCATCAACCGCAAATTTGAAGCCATTGGAGGAGTTCAAATGGAAGAAATTTTCAATCAAATTAATCCCTTGTCCTTCGGTTCCAGATAACGTAGATAATTTTCAAGTCTTTTTTGATGACCAACAAATTATAAACTTTTTACAGAATACTAATGCATTTGAAAATGCTATAATTGATGATGGTCAAAAGGATACTATGCTAGAAAATTTTGATGATGAAAAGGGGATAATGAGGTTGAAAGATAATAGAATTCCGAAAGGAATGGTAGAACTTGAGCGGTTGTTTGATGTTGACCGAATTGAACAAAGAGTGAATTTTGGAAATTCTATTGGTGCAGAAGGCAGTAAGACTGAGAAACTGAATGTCAAAACTAAAGAGGATCCCAGACACCTTAAGTTAGCTAAAGCTTGCGACCCTAAAATAAAGAAAAATATGATTGAATTCCTTCACAGGTCCAAGGATGTTATGGCCTAGTCTTATAAAGACCTAAAGGTTTTTGATCCAAAAGTTTACACCCATATAATACCGTTAAAGGAGTTCTGCAAACCCTTTCAACAGAAATAGAGGCATGTCAACGCTTTGTTGGAACCCCTCATCAAGAAGGAGGTGGAGAAATTATTGAGTGCTACCATTATTTTTTCCATTAGACATTCTACTTGGGTAGCCAATTTAGTGCCGGTTAGAAAGAAGAATGGGGAAATCTACTTGTGCGTGGATTTTAGGAACTTGAACAAGGCTTTTGAAAAGGATAATTATCCTTTGCCTTCCATGGATGATGTGCTACAGATTGTGAATGGTTCAGAAATGATGTCTTTCTTAGATGGATTTTTGGGTTACAACCAGATATTAGTTGAAAAGGAAGACAGGATGAAAATTGCCTTCACGACCAAGTGGGGAACCTTTGCCTACAAGAGAATACCATTTGGATTGATAAATGTCAAAGCTACCTTTCAACGTGCAATGGATCATGCCTTCAAAGGTATTATGGGTAAGTGCATCATTGTCTACATGGATGACTTGACAGTTTTTTCTAAATCCCGGTTTGACCACATAAAGCACTTGGAATTTGTCTTCGACAAATGCAGAGAATTTGGCATTTATTTAAACCCAAAGAAGTGTGTTTTTGGTGTAACTGAAGGAAAAATCCTTGGACACTTAATCACCAAAGATGGAATTTCCATGGATCCTAAGAGAGTCGAAGCTATATCGAGGATGCCCTTTCCCAACTCTAAGAAAGAGCTAAGATCATTTTTTGGGAAAATTAATTTTATCAAAAAATTCATCTCTGGCTTTGCAAAAATAGTCAAGCCGCTAAATAACATGTTGAAGGAAACTGCTAATATTGCCTGGACAACAGAAGCCAAAGCAGCATTCCAAGAGATCAAATCTGCCATCAAACAAGCTCCAGTGCTGGTGACCCTAGATTTTAGTGCAGATTTTTACCTGTACTCTTTTGCTTCTGAACACACACTTGCAGCAATTTTAAACCAATGAAGAGAAATAGGGGAGCACCCAATTGCCTTCAAAAGTACTAACTTAAAGGGTACTGAGCTAAAATACTCTCTCTTGGATAAGCAAGCCTATGCCTTGGTGACAGTAGTCAAGCAATTCAAGCATTACATATTGAGAAGCAAAGTCCATGCTATAGTTCCTGATCCAGCTGTCAAATATTTATTAAGCCAGGATGAATTGTGTGAGCTAAGAGGTAATTGGGCCACGAGACTGTAGGAGTACGACTTAGAAATCCGACCTACAAAATTAATCAGAGGACTTGGTTTGTCTCAACATATTGCTGAAATACCTGTAGCAGGAGAAATTAATCAGCTAGATTCTGAATTAGATGATTGGTATGGAGATGTCATTCATATTTTGAGGTTTGGAATTTGTCCACCTCACCTGAATAGAACTCAAAGAAGAGCACTGAAGCTAAAATCTGCTCATTTTCTACTCAAAGGAGGCAACTTGTATAGAGAAAACTATGTTGACATATTCTTAAGATGCATTTCTCAGAATGAAGTGAATGATGTGATGTCTAGTTTTCATGAGAAGTTAGGAGTAGGGCATCCCTCAGGTTCTGCTACTGCACACAAGATATTGAGAGCAGGCTATTACTGGCCTACATTGTTTAAAGATGCACATTAGCATGTGAGAACTTACCACTAGTGTCAAATTTTTGCATCCAAGCAGGCTAATCGAGCTCTACCATTACAACCTGTTATAATAGACATACCTTTTATGCAATTGGGACTTGACTTTGTAGGTGTGATAAACCCGAATTCATCAGCAGGGCACAAGTATGTTTTAACAACCACTGATTATTGTACAATATGGGTTGAAGCAACAGCCACCATGAAGAGTACAACCCATGAGGTGATCGGATTTTTAGAAAAAAATATCATAACCAGGTTTGGAGTTCCTTTAAATTTAGTGTGCGACAACGGACTAGCTTTTCAGTCATTCAAATTTGTAGAGTGGGCATACCAGAGGGGGATAGTCATCAAATTTTCATCCAACTATTATCCCCAAGGCAATGGACTAGTTGAGTCCACAAATAAGAATTTGATGAATGTCATCAAGAAGTCTGCTATAGACAAACCCAGACAATGGCACACACTATTGAAGTATGCACTTTGGGCTGACAGGATAAGACATAAAGAAGCTCTTAAGACTTCCCCATTTGATTTATTGTATGGTACTCAGCCCATCATTCCTATCTCTTTAAAATTGCCTACTTATCAATTTGCTTTAAATTACTTTGATGATCATGCAGAAGTAGAAGCTCGTGTGTTGGACTTAATTAATTTGTAGGATGAACGACTTCAAGCCTTGGAGCATTTTAGTTGACACCAAGAGATAGTCAAGCGTTGGTTTGAAAAAAGAGCCAGAGTGAAAGCCTTCAAACTTGTAGACCTGGTGCTTCTATGGGACAAAGCCCATGAAAAGAAAGGTAAACACACCAAGTTGCAACCTCTATGGATAGGGCCATACCAGATTGCCAAAATCCTAGGTAATATTGCATTTTGTCTATAGGACCTGGAAGGTAATTTTTTGAACCTTCTTGTTTTTTTTGAAAAAATTGAAAAAACTTGTATTAAAACAAAGAACAGTTACAAGTGGGAGTAGAAACATCCCAGCCGAGAGCAGAGAAGCAAGATTACAACAAGGCGCGAAAACGTGACATGTCGCGAAATCGCGACACCAAACCAACCAAGGCCGCGCCACAGCAACAAGTCGCGAAATCGCGACATGTCACAAAATCGTGACATGTCGCGAAATCGCGACAGATAGTCGCCGTGGCCGCTAAACACCAAAAGTGTCGCGAAATCGCGACGGCACAACACCAAAGCGCCCAGTCACCAAAAGTGTCACGAAATCGCGACGAGAAATCCAGAAGGCGCCTGTTCTCTAGAAGTGTCGCGATATCGCGACGAGTTCTCCCCTTGGCGCCAAAACTGCAAAAGTGTCGCGATATCGCGACGTCTTTTCCCCATGGCGCCAGTTCTCCAAAAGTGTCGCGATATCGCGACGAGTTTTCCCCTTGGCGCCCCTTCAGCAAAAGTGTCGCGAAATCGCGACGAGTTTTCCCCTTGGCGCCCATTCCTCAAAAGTGTCGCGATATCGCGACGATTTTCCCCCATGATGCTTGTTCTCCAAAACTGTCGCGAAATCGCGACGAGTTTTCCCCTTAGCGCCCTTTCTTCAAAAGTGTCGCGATATCGCGACGAGTTTTCTCCTTGGTGCCCAATCTTCAAAAGTGTCGCGATATCGCGACGACTTTTCCCCTTGGTGCCAGCTTTGCAAAAATGTCGCGATATCGCGACGATTTTCCCCCTGGGCGCCCATTCTTCAAAAGTGTCGCGATATCGCGACGGCTTTTCCCTTTGGCGTCTATTCACCAAAAATGTCGCGATATCGCGACGATTTTCCCCCTTAGCGCACATTTTCCAAAAGTGTCGCGATATCGCGACAGCTTCCAACCAAAGGCTGCGACGGCGAAACAGGTCGCGAAATCGCGACAACTTCCCACCAAAGGCCGTGACGGTGCAACAGGTCACGAAATCATGACAGCTTCCCTCCAAAGGCCGCGACGATGCAACAGGTAGCGAAATCGCTACAGCTTCTCTCCAAAGGCCGCGATAGCGCAACATGTCGCGAAATCGCGACAGCTTTCCAGCAAAGGCCGCGATGGCGCAACAGGTCGCGAAATCGCGACAGCTTCCCTCCAAAGGCCGCGACGGCGCAGCAGGTAGCGAAATCGCTACAACTTCTCTCCAAAGGCCGCGACAGCGCAACATGTCACGAAATCGCGATAGCTTTCCAGCAAAGGCCGCGACGGTGCAACAGGTCGCGAAATCGCGACAAAAACCACCCTTAGCATTTTTCTTACTCATTGTCGCAGGGATCGTTCCAGACCTTGCCTAATCACTTCATCTATCAGAGGCATGTCACTGTGCAGCTGCACCCCTACCTCTTTCTCAGCACCCATCTTCGCAAGGAAATCGACCACCTTATTTAAATCTCTACTCACATAGACAGGGATCACGTCATCTAATTCCCTCCATAGTTCCTTGATTTGAGAGATCAGAATCCGCAACCTCCATGCTTTCGAAGAAAAGTTCCTCATGCAATCAAGAGCGCCAACCAGGACTTGAGAATCGGATTCGAGAATTATCCTCCTGTGACCCTGCTTAATGCAGCCCAGATGGAAGCAGATTTGATAGCAATGGCTTCGGCTTCATTGTTTGTGGCTCTGCCCAAGCCTTGCAATTCCCAGTAGAGCACTGAACTAGCATGATCCCGGCAAACTACACCAATACCGGCACTGCCCGGATTGCCTTTTGTAGCTCCATCAGTATTGATTTTGATCCAACCTTCTGGGGGAGGTTTCCAGCTAGCTCTGTCTTGTCTCTCTTGCCCCTCAACTCCCTCTTCCAGAGGCCCAAGACCAACCTCGATTTTCCTCTTCAGTATAGATGGCAACAGTTTCTGTGACTTTGCTCCAGATGACCTGCCAAACTCCGTCTATCGAGGAGAAAGTTTCTCTAAAAATCCGGGCATTTCTCTCCAGCCACACTTGCCACCAGATGAAAAGTAAGCCAAGCTCCCAACCAATTCGGAGAGCTATAGATTTAAATCTGCCCCTTTTCCATTTTTCCCAAATATTGGCTCGATTCAGATCACCATTAGCCTGGAGTTTATAGTGAGAGAACCAGCGCTTCCAAATCTGACGCGTGAAAGGGCACTCGAACATCAGGTGATCAGCTGTTTCCTCATGCTTGTGGCATAAAGCACACTGAGAAGGACCGATGATTCCTCTACTTCTGAGATTGTCAAAGGTGAGAATTCCATTGTGCATAAACTGCCAGGCAAAGAAATTTACTTTTGGCCACCCCTTGGAATGCCAAATCTTTCTCCAATCCCGAACCGAAAATGAGTGTGGGGGAGGCTCGGGAGGATCTTTTCGTATCCGTCCTTCATCGTATATACCCCAAGGTTCCCATAGCCCCAAGCTAATTCATCCTCCTCATCCCTCCCTCGTGAGGAACCTTTCTGTCAAGATTTTGTTCAAGATGGGTGCCAGCTCCGGAGGGATTGTAATTGGCCACTCCTCCCACCTCTTAAAATTTTTAAACTTATACTCCCCCATTTGGCTGGTGTTAAAATAGCTTTCAATTTGAATCCAGCCCTTGGCTTCTATGGCGGATTTGATTGGTTGTAATTCGGGAAACGTAGCAATGATGGGTGGATACTGGTCCCATGAATCAGTCCAAAAACGTGCCTTATCCCCTCTCCCCACTTTCCAAAATAATTGGTCTTTGATAACCTGAGATCCAAGCTTGAGAGTCTGCCACACTAAGGATACAGTACCATCCAAGGGGAAACGACCCACCTCATTGGGGTGGACATGACCCAAATATTTACCGGTGAGGATTCTCGTCGAATAAGGAGGTTGGCTGGGAAATCCACCTCCAATACAGCTTTTCCAGCCAAAGCTTTGTTATTAAGCTTGGAGCTTCTCAGTCCCAGCCCTCCTTTATCCTTGGGCTGGGTAACTTTATCCCACCCAACCAAGGCCCATTTTTTCTCCCCTTTTGCACCTTCCCATAAAAATCTTCTTGCCATTTTGTCCAGCTCTTTCCATATAGTATGAGGGGCAGCCAGGATAGAGAATTTATAGATTGGCATGGCCTGAATAACTGACTCGCAAGAAAGTTAATCTACCCCCATAGCTTAACCATTTATGAGACCAATGATTCATTCTATCTTTGATACCTTCCAATAGATCCTTCCAGATATCTATTTTTAATTTTTTGAAATGCAAGGGAACTCCCAAGTAAACTATTGGAAGAGAAGTCCTTGTGAATCCCAGGATCTCAATAACTCTGTCCTGCAGCCTTTGGTCAAGATTGAAAAAGACCACTTTGGACTTCTTGTCATTGAGGGCCTGGTTTGAAGCCCTAAGGTAGACATTAAGAGTATCTCTGATTCCTCTAGCTTCCCTGAAACTGGCCACACCAACCAATCCAGTATCGTCCACAAACTGCAAGTGAGTCAAAGTTTCCTCCCCTACCTTGATACCTGTTAGCAAGCCTTGATGCCTTCTCCTCAAGAATAGTCTACCTAATCCTTCAGCCAAAATGAGGAAAAGATAGGGAGAGCAAGGGTCTCCTTGGCGAAGACCACGAGTGGCTCCAAAAGGTTGCGAGGGAAGACCCTTGATAAGAACAGAATAAGAGGGCGTAGAAACACAACTCATGACCCAATCAATCCAGTCCTGGGAGAAGCCAAAGGCTGCCATCATTTTAGACAAGAAGCTCCACTCCACCCGGTCATAAGCCTTGGACATATCCAATTTAATGAACATTCCTTTATTACCAGATTTTTGCATTGTATGGATAGCCTCCTGAGCGAGAACCACCCCATCCAAGATTTGTCTTCCCTCAACAAAACCCCCTTGTTCTGAAGAAATGATGTTATGAAGGAGAGGTTTGAGCCGCTCAGCCATTATCTTAGTGATTATTTTATAAATCACGTTGCATAAGGCAATAGGTCTGAAATCAGAGATATGAGTCCCCTCCTCCCCTTTTGGAATTAAAGTGATGAAGGTATGATTTATTGCCCTAAGCATTCTTTTATTAGTTCTGGATTCCTCTGTGACAGCCAAAACATCCTCCTCCAAAGTATCCCAAAAGGCCTAAAAAAACTCAATAGGAAAGCCATCTGGACCTGGAGATTTGCCAGTACTCATTCCAAAGACCACATTTTTCAATTCATCTCTATCAATGGGTCTAAGTAGGGCCTGATTTTCTTCTTCAGAGATAATAGAAGGTATGACATTAATAACTTCGTTCTGAGCCTCAACATCTTGCTCCATACTTTCCTTAAAAAGTTTAGAAAAGTAATCGATTGAGTGGTAGTGCATACCAGGAAGAGTATCAAAGGAATGTCCATTCTCATCTTTAAGGGCTTCCATGTTATTCATCTGTCTCCTAGCACAAGCTGACCGATGAAAAAATTTGGTATTTCTATCCCCTTCTAATAACCAAGTATTTCTTGCTCTCTGTTTCCAATAAATCTCCTCTTGGTTATCAATATCCTCAACCGCTTTGCGCAAGGCATCATCCTCGGATTTAAGTTGCTCAAAAATTGCTCCTTCCCTAAAGAGTTTTTGAACCTCCTCCCATCTGGCCACAAAGGGGGCACATTGGAGCTGGAAATCTGACTTATTATTTTTCCTCCATTGTTTCAGTTGAAGTTTGACAAAATGAAGCTGTTTGTGAAATCTAAACATTGCTGTCCCAAAAGGTGGACGGCCTTCTTCCCACCATTGTGGAATTTTCTTTCGAAGGTCCTCCTTTTGTAACCAAAAATTCTCAAATTTAAAAGGCCTGTGATGCTGCCCTGTCATAGTCCCTCCCTCCAACAAAATGGGAAAGTGATCTGAAACTGGGCCCTCCAAAATCTGGAATTTAGTATTCCACTTTACAAATGCCTCCTCCGAGACCAGAAAATGATCTAACTTGACCTTCCTGTTGTGTGGCTCCTTCCTCTTGTTAGTCCAAGTAAAGTAGGTTCCAGGACCTTTAACATCCACTAATTGAAAGGCCTGGACTTGGGCAATCAGAAGCCGATCCCCTGGATCCAAAATTGGGGTTCCACCTTCCTGATCTCGAGCAGATAATTTTGCATTAAAATCCCCTGCAATAATCCAGTCTAAGTCTTCCCTGGAGGACCTCATGTTATGTACAACTTTCCATTGGAGCCTCTGGCCATCAAGGTCTTGGGCCCCATAAAAATTAGTGATTAAGACATGTTCAGCTGTGACATTATTCCTAAAATGAGATGTGAGAACACCCCTCCAAGCTATATGTTCTAGTGCAGTCCAATCCAGAGGGTTCCAAAGAGTAACAATCCCCCCTGAAGCACCTTGGGCAGCCACATCCATATGACCAACGCCCCTCCAGATTCTATTAACTGTTTTACACATAAGATCTAAAGACATTTTCGTCTCCTGGATAAGCAAAAAGTCTGTTTTACATTTTCCTAAGAGTCTTTGAACAGCAGATTGATGGGTTCTACTGTTTAAACCCCTAACATTCCAAGATTGAATAATCATTGAAAACCTTGAGAGCAGTAAGAATCAATTGTCCTCACCGATCCTCCATTGATCAGCTTGTCTCCTTGAGCTGCAATCAGGTCCTTATTTGACTTTCTACCCGCTCCTTGAGTGTTGCTATTTTTGGATCTCTTTTCCACCCGAGATATCCCTGTGGCTGGCCTTTCTCTATTTTTTTTTGCAATTCCCATGCTGACATCCTTAATTACTGGCGGCGCTTGGGAGTGCACTATCAGTGCCCCTGCATTTTCTGGCTGCAGTAACTCAGTGGGCTCAATCACCTGTTCTAAGACAGGAGGAGATGAAGGAGAAACATGAGTGTGGATGTTATGGACCTCAATATTCCCATCCACTCCTTCCATGTCTTGGTCCTCCTGATCCACTAATGTCTTAAAAATTTCATATCTCGTTGGTCGGCTTGGGTTGTAATTGCTCCTTACCATTTTTCTTCTACTTTCTCCTTCTTTTGGCCTGTTCAAAGCCATCTTTCTGACCCTCATTACCCTGAGGAGTATTGGATGTTTCTTTGGCAGGAGTAGACTTACCCTCTCTGGGGCGATTTGGCATTCCAAGCGGGGCTTCCGTTTTAGTGTTCAAAATATTTGGACAAAACCGGGCCAAATGCCCATGTTTGTGGCAGACTCTGCATCTGAAAGGCAGAGCCTCATAGTCTAACTGTTGGATCCAAGATATTCCTGCCAGTTCCAGTTCCACCTCTGCCGGTAGAGGCTGGCTAATATCCATTTCCACGCAGATTCTAGCAAAGACACCAGAGTTACCTTCTATGGTGTCCTTGGAGACGCCCAAGTGTCTACCAAGGGAGTTACCGATCATTTCCAGGACCTGCTCCCCCCAAAACTCCATTGGAAGAGCGTACAACCGGATCCAAACCGGGACAGCCGTGGGTTCGATGCGAGGATCGAATCCCACTCTCCAGGGTTGAACAAATAACCCTGTCGGACCGTGGTTTCTCTTCTCTGACTCAAACGCCTTGTTTCTATCAGCTAAAGAAGAAAAGCTAACAATGAAATACCCATTACTAATAAACCACAGGGAGTACTCACCATGGGGCTCCCAGTTCTGTCTGACCCAAGTGTGCAAGAAATTCAGGGTAGGTCGGATACCCATGAATTTACAAATCAAATCATGGTTGGCTCTGTATAGGATTGTGTCTTCGACCAGCTTTGGTTCGATTACAATCTTGGGTCTTGAGGCGGATTGTGGGAGACATCCGTTAACTCGATGCGCTGCTGAACTCTTGCCAGCGTTCTTGAATAGCGTATTAAGAGTATTTCTCTGAGCTTCGCCGTTAGAAGACGAAGGATTGTCTTTTAGCAGTTCAGCGTAAGAGCTCTTTCTCCCAGAGAGAGGGTCTGGAGGAGACCCCATTGGGCCCTCCTGAGGCAGCAAACGTTCCTTCAGATCCACAATAACAAAACACTACGGTAATCCACCTGATGTCCTGGATTTTCCTTCGCTCCACAAACCCTAGAACATCGCCTGTCGCCTGCGCAGAGAATTTCCCGCCAAATCGCCAGAGCTCCTTTGTTGTAGTTCGTTTGAACCTTCCTGTTAATGGTCAATATCTGAAGCATTATTTCTCAGCTGTTCCATCCACTACATCATTTGAATAATCACAAAGACTTTGTGCATATGTATATATTGTAAATAAAGTGTGAAGTAGTGTGTTTTTATTTTGTTTTATTTAAAGTTTGAAGTACCGTGTTTTATATTTTGAGGTCTGTGCAATTTTATCTTTAACTAGTGGCCTTTTTCCCTCTTCGTTAGCTTTTAAATCCCATTTGTTTTTGCCTAAACAAAGAAAACACAAATCAACATTTAAAATTGGCCTAGTGTGTTTTCATTTTATTTTATTTTTGTTAAGAGATAGTCTGCTAGAACTAAAAAGTAGAACTACTTGTTATTTAGAACAACAATAGAAAGATAATTGGATTTTGTATCTTGCTTGCCACAATTATTTTGATTATAAAGAAACTACTATACTGTTTGGCTGAAGAACTCCCAGGGAATCCAAGAAAAGTTGGTCATGAGAGGGGAATCCGATTCATAAAATTATTCTGTGTCCAAAGAAGCTATTGGTAACCGGGATGAAGCGGTTAGTTGATCAATTGCTCGATCAATGAAATATAAAAAAAAATCTAGCAAGGCTTTCCAGATATCGGTATCTTTCAAAAAAGGAAAGAGAAGGTGAAAGTTGGGCAAGCCAACATGAAACTGGTACTATTTTCTTCAAAAAAAAAAAGAAAGAGAAAAGGTTATGTGATAGAAAGAGATAGCCAAGGCTCCCAAAGGATACATCTCAAACGTTTTCACCAAGCTATAGATGCCACCTCATAGTTGTGATTAGGGTCTCAAAAATCTAAAGAGTAACTCTGTTGGGGTTGTAAAAGGCTAAACTAGTAAACATAGCTCTACTCGATTTCCCCTACACAATCTAAATAGCTTATCAATCCATAGTAAGCATTCGAAGCCCCGGTCATCCTTGAAGGAAGGTTTATACACTTATAATTGCACATCATAATCTTCCTTAAGTGGTTCAACCTAGTATGTCCTTGGGAAAATTTAACAGCTAGCAGATAGTAGTTAAGTCATTTTAGAAAATATTTGTGGCAAAGCATGGTACATAGTCTAAATTGTTTTGAAACTAAAATTTTGGATTCTAAATAGTGCTACTATTTTCCCCGTAGATATCGCCATTTGTTGAGAAGCAACACACCCCCACTAAAAAAATGAAATTCCATCCTTTGAAAATATTTAATTTTCATTTTCCCGCAGGGACCCTCTTGATGGTTTTCGGGTTTTAATTCCAAATTTTTGCTTGCATCCTTTTTCAAACTTCGCCTACATCAAAGTGTCCAAGCAGACTTGCATATGGCATTGATTTCAATTTAGAAATAGCAGTTTCTATTTCTGGCCAGCAAACTTCTAAATGCATTTTCCATTAATCCGTGATGAATTTTAAAGTTTCGTTTGTATATTTGGATACCCTTTGGGCTTTTTTAGATGCTTGTAAAGTTTCATAAAATTCTAGGCACTTTGAATTTTCATCATTTTTCTACACCATGTGAAGCTGATCATTCTCGAGCAATTTAAAATTCATTTTTCAAATGTTAAAATTATTTCTAAGTAAGGAATATCCTTCACCAATATGTAAAAATTCCAAATACAAATGTACAAAGTCACTGGAGTCAACCTACAATTTTTGGAGAATTTTCAAAGTGAAGGAAAAGCTTGAGGGAAATGTCGCGATATCGCGACATGTTCCATTTTTGGACTTGTTGGACTTTTGCTCAAATTTAATTGTACCCTAAAATATTTTAAAGTCCAATGTCGTGATATCATGACATGTTCCTGTTGGTCATCAAATCTGCCTAGGAAAGGATTTTGAGTGGGTGTATGCGCCCTAGACCTGGACCAACATTGAAAGGCCGAAGGGAAGAGATGCCCCTCGTGCCAATCTCCGGAGAAAGGCCGGCTCCTATGCTAAACTACTTGGGTGTTTGGAGATAAGGGTGCAAGAAAGAGATAAAAGGAGTTAGGGTTAGAGAAAGAAATAAAAAGGATAAGGGAAGAGAGATTGGTGAGTTGAGATGGGGAGAGAACAGGAAGCACGATCGCTAACTGACAACTTGAATGGAAGCAAGGAACACCAAGAATAAACGAAAGAAATGTAATATCGACCTTCCTATGTATCCTTCTAGGCAAGTTTTAGGGTACAGTCCCTGATCGCACACCGGACGCAGGATTCAGCTTTCTCAGTGTACAAACGAAGAGAGACAAAAGAAGCAAGCATAGAAGGTAGCATAAAAGAAAGCCAATACAACGCTTTTCCTGTTCCTATGTATCCTTCAGAGAGAGTTTTAGGGTATAGTCCTCGATCGCACATCGGGACGCGAGGTTCAGCATCTCAGTATGCAAACGAAGAGAGACAAAAGAAGCAAGCACAGAAGGTAGCATAAAAGAAAGAAATCGAGCCCAAAGCTCTTTAGTATTAATCGTAGGACATCAAGTTACAGTAGCTTTCTAGCAGATAGTTCCCCCCATTTTTCCTATTACAATGCCTAGGTTTTTATAGAGGACCCGGGCCTCTGAGTCATAATTACATAGCAATGAGAAGTACGCCCTCGAGCCCTGAGAATTCGGCTCCCCGAGGCTCTCGTGATCGAGCTTTCAAATCTGTTACCAAAACTGGCAACCGTGACCGGGTCAACCATGGAAAGGTGCATTGATGAGCCGTCTGGACGTCCTTGGTCTCCGGGTGCGGTGCTCGAGTGGCCGCCATGCTCGTCGGGCTCTCCATCATGGCTTGATACTTCGTTTTTGATTGCCAAAAATGAGCAGCGAGCTTACCGGGCATGAAAAATTGCATTTATGAGGCACTTGATCACCTCGAGAAAATACCCGACTTGGAACGCGTGCCCGTGAAGCGCTTCGCTAAGTTTTCATTCACAACTTCACTTCGCAATGGTTCTGGGCCGAAGCAAAAACTCCTCTTTGGTTTGTACTTCACAAAATTGAGCTTCGCAAAACTGCTTCGGGGGTGGGGAGTGCCGAAGCATATTCACTTCACAAAATGGGTCTCTTCATCTTTGCCACTTTGCTGACTAAATTACTTCGCTGATGCCCTCGAGAAATGCTTCGCTGCGATCCTCTTTCGAAACTGTGGTTCGGGAAGATTTCGGTCGAAGCAATTGTCTTCAAAAGACATTGCATCCTTTCACTTTGGGTAGAAGTACTTCGCACAAAATTAGCCGAAGCAAATGCTTCGCAATGAGCTTTTGGCGAAGTAAAAATGGTTCACTGATGGAGGGGCCCGAAGTGAGTACTTCGACAACTTTTTGGTGAAGTACTTTCAATGCTCCTTGAGTTCCGCTTCACTGATTTCTCGACCGAAGTATTTGCTGAAAATGCTTCGGGTGTGAAGTAGTTTCACCCCTTTTCTTTGTATTTCACTTCGGCACACCGCTTCACAGAAATCTTACCCGAAGTAGCTTCTGAAAATGCTTCGGGCCCGAAGTAGATTTCTTGCCTTTGCTTTTCGATGAAGTTGTTCTTTCGAACGCTGCTTTTGTATTCTTCTTTGGCAATACTACTTCGCAAAAAACTCTACCCAAAGCAATGCTGGAAATGCTTCGGGTGCGAAGCTCTCTTTTCTTCGAACGCCGCTTCACTCAACTTTCGCCCAAAGTAGCTACTGGAAATGCTTCGGGTACGAAGTAGTTTCATTCTCTTTTCCTTCTATTTTACTTCGACGAAAACTACTTCGCAAAAATTTTACCCGAAGTAGTGTTGGAAATGCTTCGGGTGCGAAGCTCTTTTCATTTTCCTTCGGTGAAGCTCTTTTCTCTAGCTTGTTCGGCAGCGAAGTTCTTTCTTTTCTACTTTATATACAAAGGGGTGGCATTGGAAGCCAAAATTGCTGCAACTTTTCAAAATAAAAAAACAACAAAGCAAAACTTTACACAACACTATACAAAATTTGTTTTCTTTTTCTACCCCTTAAGAAATGTGACAAGATTGTCAACATTCTTGGCGGCTCGCGGGGCAACGAGCTCGTCTCGGTGGGAGAACCCTTTAATTTTGATCCATTGGGCCAGAGTCTTTTCCCGATCCTTCTCCTCCTTCTTCTTCTGGGAGCGCTTCTATAGCTGGTTCTTGTTCTCCTTCTTCTTCTACTTCTTCTTCCTCCTCTGCTCCTTCGTCTACTGGCGTGGCCTCCTGCTGTGGTGATGGGACAAGACGGTCATGGATTCTCTTCATGGTTCGGCGAACGTGAGCCCAGACCCCTTTCTGAAATGGTTCTTGGTCTTCGAGTGCCTTGACCAGAACATGGAACCGATCAATCTGCCCTATGTCGGCGTGTTTGATTCTTGCACCTAGGTCATTCAGACAAGCCATGATTTTGCAGTGTCTCAGGATGAAGTCGGTGACTTGTCCCTCTGTGACTGGCTCTTCCCACTCATCAATTTTAGAGACGTCACTCTCGAAATGGAGCCACGTCGGCTTAAGTTCTTCTCGGGTGAGAAGGTTCCCATCATCGTCTGTGAAACTCGGGAAACCCAAAGAAGAAAGGTCTTCGAAGTAACTCATTGATGTGCGCTGCTCCTGCTCAAATATATCTAGGAGGTCCTTCGCCTTTTGGGCTTTCTTCACCTTGGAGAAGAAAGCGCGAACAGTGGCTTGGGCAGTAGACCAATCCCTAGCCGTTCGACTCATAGCAGTGACCTGCAGGTCTTGATATCTAATACTTTGGACCTCAAAGGCAAGCTTGAGTCGCCTCTTGATTTTTTGGATCACCTCATCTACTATTGGTCCCTCCTTAGCAATGGCATGCTGAGCTTCGGTGACATAAATTAAAATCGATAGGGCACTGGAGGCCCGAGATCTGAAACCTTTGAGTAGGTGTGAGCGGATCTCCTTGATTCTACCTTTGTCGAACAACTCCAGGTTTGCTTTTTCGAACAATTGTTGTTGGGCCTGCAAGATCTTGTTCTCGAGCTCTTTGGCTTTTAGCTCATTTTTGGCCTATTTTTGTGCTTGTTGCTCGGTCGAAGACTGCAATTGTAGAATTTGTTGTTTGAGGGCATGTGTTTCCTTTTTCAACAACTTGCACTATTTCTGTGAATCCTCCAGCTCGGAGCGGATCCTAGCCAGCTCTTCTTCCAACTTGATGTTGGCATTTTCTGCCTCAAACCTGCGCTGGTTGGCAATATTTGCATGTGCTCGAAAAGTTTCAACCCTGACATGCATGGATGCGGATTCGTCATCTATATTTAAATGCTCCAGGTCCTTGGTCTTCTCCTGGTAGTCGTAGTCAGCTGGAGTCATTTCATCCAGAGGCTTCTGGACCTTAGGGACCTTCCTAACCTTATGCAACTTTCCGCCCTTCAAGTCGAAAACCGCACATTTTTCAACTTGGGCCAGAGATTGCCCTCTTTTCTTTCTTGCCTCCTTCAGCATTTTCTTCGTATTTTGTCGAGCTAGGAGTAGCTTCTCGGCCAAGGGGCGCTCCTTTATTAAAGATAAATCTATTTCAGAGAAGGCCGAATCTCCAGCCAAAGGTGTGAACAAATATAAAGAACTAACGGGGAAGGATTCCCCTGACGGCTCGAGGACGGGTGTAGCAGGGGCTTTGGCAAGCGGGACTATGCTTTGAGCTATGGGAGAGTGGGTTACGGGGCTTGGTGTTGGGACACTACCTTCGCCTTGACCTAGGATTGAAGGAACGGTGGCATGGGTAGGCGAAGTGGTTTCAACGGGCTTATCCTGGTCAGACGACTCGGGAGGAATGGAGCTATGCAGGATTGGACTGGCAATGGGCGGTATCTGAGTGGGGGATTGACCTTGTAGGGGAT
This sequence comes from Wollemia nobilis, assembly GCA_028583015.1. Lineage (NCBI taxonomy): Eukaryota > Viridiplantae > Streptophyta > Pinopsida > Araucariales > Araucariaceae > Wollemia > Wollemia nobilis. Next base: position 902,470 of record JAQPPZ010007914.1, read on the forward strand.
GGAGAGATTGATGAGGACCTCCAATCTGGACTACCGTGGATGCGTCGAAGACCAAGGCGAAGGGAAGAGAATGCGTACCTACGTGCCCTCCTGGAAAAGCGGTCGTGGTGACATCTTGGGTGGTTGGCTCTTGGCCCTTTTGGGCTTCAACACTCTCGACCTCCACAACTTCTACTCTGGGGTCTTTCTCTTGTTGGAGGAGTTCCTCCACATCAATGATATCTATTTTGGGGACCGTCTCAGCACTTGGTGGCCCTGCATCCTCAATATTTGCTTCAACCGGGCCTGATGCAGGTGATTCAGCAGGAGTACTTGTAGGCTTTGTGCGAGGGCGCTTTGGGTGGCTCGGAGGCACTTGAATTTGCTCCTGCCTTTTTCTTTTCTTTCTCTCCAATGGTTGCTCTGCCTCTTTGGCACTTGTATCATGGATTTTCGATGGCCTCTGTGGTAGTGCTGCAGGCGTAGCTTCGGCCCCTACTTCCTTTTCTTCCTCCGAAGCATCCTTAGCGCCTCCTGGGCTTTCGCCTGACCCTGGGGTAGCCGGGGGAACAAAATCCGCAAAGGATATAGACTTCCAGGTTTTGACATTGGTGTCATAAAGAATCGTGAAGTCTTTATCTGATGCTAAGAGTCCATAAGAGTTCACTTTTTGACGATGGACTCTCATTATCCACCATTCTCGAAGCTTTTCCTCGCTCCAGTATTTTACCTCCTCCTTCAAATCGTCCCTTGCCTTCTTCCAAAATGTGGAGCTTGGAGTCGGGAGGGGATATTGATCAGGGTCGAATTCGACCTCCATAGGATAGAATTCATGCCATGGAGGCAATGTCCTCATTCTTTCCAAATGCCACTCCAGATCTTCTCCATTGGGGTTATTCCTTTGTTCCACAACTTCGGGGTGAGGACAGATGTGGAAGTTCTTGAATTTCAAATGATCCCTCATCACGCCCAAAGGATCATAGAGCCATTGCTGAGGAATCTGGAGTAGGCCAAAATCGGCAAGCTTTTCCTCCAGGAAAACGTTCTGCTTTAGGGCAAAGACTTCGATTACACCCATCCTGAAGGGGAAGTCACAGGTATGTGCCCACTTTCGGCCATGACCGTATATTGCATTTGTAGAGTCGCTCTGCCGAGCGACTTCCAATGCGAACTGATATTCAGAGGGGTAAAATGGTAACAGGAAGGGCTTCCCTATGAAGCCGAACAAGCGAATCACCAGTCCCTGTGTCAATTGGAAAACGTCCCCCATTTTTCCCTGCACCACTCTATCTCTCAAACTGAGTGGTACCCGAGGACAAGAGCCTTTTAACAGATGCATGGCGGGTCCCAAAAATTGTTGATTAAAAGGATAATAGGACTCTTCCTTCAATAAGAGGGGAGTCCATTGATACACTGGCAGAGGATTTCCATCCTTGCCGCTTGGAGAGATGGCGATATGGGGAAACCGCTTATGAACTTGGTAGAAGTACAACCAGACAAGAAAAGAATAGGGTGCGAAGTACTGGCCTATTGCTGAATTCTTCATGCTAGTGAGCCTTGTATGCAGGGTTCGGGCCACCCATTCCACCCAGTCAAAGAAAACTGGGTTGGTGTTCGGCCTTGAAGCATCAGGGGCATAAAACTCCCCTCTTGAAATGCATTCGGCCAAAGACACCTGCCAGGGCTGTACTGAAGCATCTGTTGACAAGCCCGCCACCCATGCAATAATGGAGAAAATATCGATATTTTTGAAGGCCTCCAAGGGTAAGGGCATCTGGGGCAGCTTGTTTGAAGGTAGCCCGCTCTTGAGATTCTCATGCAGGAATTTCAATATGTAGTTGTTGGAGGTGAATCTCTCCATTTGTTCACTTAGGATGACATTGCGAACAGAATAGCCCTTGGGCGGACCCTGTTGTGGTGCGAAGGCTGCTTGTACATCTTCCTTCAGGATGGAAAATAGTTTGTGACCCGAAGCATCTAACACTTGCCTGGATGTAGGTTGGTAATTTTGTGCGATAGCGTAGATCAGCTCGGGACAATGGTGAGCAGGCGGGGTTAAAAACCAGTAAATCTAGGAGTAATATGCAGCAGCTCTCTTATTTTTTGGGGTGAGTCTGCTTGTCATGAACTCTATGGTGCATCGAAGATCAGATACACCCTTAGAGAGCTGTGTGTCTCTGATCTTCTCCCACCCATCAATTGGTGGCTCCACAAGTTGTTCTTCTTTCGAGTCGTCCCCCTCTTCCATTGGCTGCTTTTCGGGTCGAAGGGGAAGATTTAGCTTCTTCGGAGTACGCTTTTTCTCTTCCTTGCCCTTCTTTGTTTTTTTGGGGCCTGCAACTTCGGGCTCTTTCCCCTTTTCCTTGGAGTTTTTCTTTCCCATGTTGCAAGTGACAGCGATAGAGTTCTTGATACAGAGGGCTTTAATGCGAACGGCCAGATGCAAAGGACAGGAGGGTTGCAGAGTATCTAAAGGTTCTTAGTCTAGCTTGAACTGATGGACAAATAACTTCCCTCTAGCTAGGAATTCGCTTTTATAACCAAAAAAGGCAACCACCTGAATTTATGGCACCTACCAAAATTAAATTTACACCTCGGACGGAAGAGGTTGTCGTATCCTCAAATCGATTCTGCAGCGACGTGGTACACAGGGCTGCATGCTTTGATGATTACACTTTGTACTGGAGACGCAACCCGCTGCCACCTCGTACCTTGGTGCGAGCTTTTCCTCTCCCTTTTCTAACTAAATTACCTCGAGAAGTGCTCCACCACATTTTGCCTTAAATTCATCTACTTCGTACTCCTTTCAATGCTATTGTCGGCATGTTCTTCGAGGCACATTTCAAATTCTCCACCTCGCACATGGTTGGTTCGACGAAGTGGAACATGATGCTAAAAAATGCTTCACGGTGAACCTTTGGTTTGGATAGCCTTTTGACGCTTCGGGCCCGAAGTACTTTTCCTTCGCCACGATGTCGTTCTGCCTTGCGAAGGTCGTCGAAGCTTCCCCTTTTGAAAACTGCTTCGCAAAATTTTTCCCGAAGCAACTACTAAAAATACTTCGGGTGCGAAGCTCTTTTCATGCCTTTGTTCAAATTTTGGTTCGGCTTCCTTTCGGGTAACATGCTTCATGGCGAACCTCCTTGCAACTGCTCCTTCGTGTAAAAGGTCTCCGAAGGAGATTTTGAAGTGTAGTACTTGGATTTTGTGATCTTGGAAGAGGATGTATACACAAATGCAAACTATATACAAAAGTACACCATATATATATATATATATATATATATATATATTTTTTTAAAGAAAGAAATTGAATTGTACTTTAGCGGTGAAAAGTCTTCAGATGAAGACCATTGACGGAGATCGGCAGGACTTGACCATCTGCATCTTTGAGGATGAATGAATTGGCCGAGTTCACCTTCATAATTTCGAATGGCCCATCCCAAAAGGCATCCATCTTGTCGTGATTCCCAGGCTTGGCCTTCCAAGAGTCCCACTTCAATACCAGATCTCCCACATTGAATGTGCGATCGGATGACTTTTTCTTGAACCAATCTCGGGTGACCTGAGTATGCTTAGCGAAGTTCTGGTATGCTTCTTCATGATCTTCCTCTAGTCGTAGCAGTTGAGCTAACCTATTTTCCATCGGACTAACTCCATCTTCTGCTTCTAACAGCTACAGTGCGGGGATCTCCACATGGATGGGTAAGATGGCCTCCTTGCCGTAGACCAGGGCATAAGGCGAAGTCTTGATTGACCTTTTGATAGAAATTCGATCGGCCCACAAGGCCCGATCTAGAAGGAGGTGCCAAGTCCTTTTGTTTGTCTCTATGAGCTTTCTTAGCATCCTCAAAAGAGTCTTATTGGTGGATTCTGCCAAGCCGTTGCCTTGTGGATAGTAGTTGGAGGATACTTTATGGTATATCCCATATCTGTAGAAGAATTCATTAATTTTGGCACCTGTGAAGCCAGGGCCATTGTCCATGATGATTGCTTTGGGGATGCCGAACCTGGTGATCAATCCTTCTAGGAAGGTGACTACAGTCTCTTGATCTGCATGCTTGGTGGGAATCGCTTCGGCCCACCTGGTGAAGTAGTCAATTGCGGTCAGGATGAACTTATGTCCCACGGAGGAGTTTGGTGATACGACCCCTATAAAATCCAACCCCCATTGCTGAAAGGGAGTTTCTACCTGTATCGGGTGAAGGGGCATCGAAGCATTTCTGCTTCGGTCGGTGAACTTCTGACACTGCTCGCATTTGTGGCAAACGGTGAAGGCATCAACGAAGAGTGTGGGCCAATAATAACCCGCTTTGATAATCTTTAGTGTCGTTGTTCTTCCTGTGAAGTGACCTCCAGATAGTCCTGAATGGAACTCTCCTAGGACTTTTCTTTTATCATCGTCTTTGATGCATTTGAGAAGGACCCCATCAATATTCCTAAAAAATAGGCCTTCGGGGCACAGAGTGTATCGGGAGGACCGCATCCTAAAATGCCTTCGTTGTGAAGCATTTAGATGTGAAGGACAACTGCCAGTGTGGAAGTATTCAACTATTTCACTGACCCAGTCTTTCTCATCCTCTTCCTGGTTAGCGAAGCATCCTTCAGCTGGTAAGTCATCCCATTGAGATTCTGCAGCTTCGGCCGCTGCGCTCTTTGCTAATTCTTGACACAATGCATGACCGTGAACCAATTTGGTGGGCTTGATCTCAATGTCAAACTCCTGTATCTTGTTCACCCAACCAGCTCTTTTGCTTCCCAATTCTCCTTGGATGATGAAATTGCGCACGTCGGGGTGAATGACAAAGACTGTGACCCGACTTTGAGAGATGAACTATTTGAACTTTCTGAGGGATTTCATTACTGCATGCACCTGACATTCTATGAAATTATATTTCTCTTCATGGGGATTGATCACTTGGCTCAGAAACGTGATGGGGCGCTCCTCGCCATCTTCCCCCTTTTGTGTCAGGACAACGACATAGCTTTCGGGCTCCCCTATAGCATATAGGATAAAATCCCTATTGTAATCAGGATTGATCAAGACCGGTGCCTGAGCGATTCGAGCCTTAATCTCTTCGAATGCTTCCTTTCTTTCTTTCGTCCAGCTAAATTCGGTGCCCTTCTTCAGGAGTTGGGACATTGGCTTGATGACTTGGGCGAAGTCGGGGACAAACTTCCTCATGAAGTTAATCTGGCCGAAGAAATATTGAAGTCCTTTCTTGTCTATGGGAAGTGGGAGCTTCATTAGAGCCTCGGCTCTGTCAGGATCTACAATGAGGCCCTTTTCTGATATCGCATGTCCCAACAACTTTCCTTCGTTGACTACGAATATGGACTTCTTTGGATTGATCGAGATGCCGAACTCTCGGCATTTTTCGAAAACTTGTTGTATATGTGTGGGGTGATCTTCCCTTCTTCGGGAGAAAATGGTCATGTCATCCAGATAGATGACGATAACCTTATTTAGAAGCTCACCAAAAGCAAGATCCATCGCTCTCTGGAAAGTGGCACCAGCATTCGATAGGCCGAATGGCATTCGTTGGTAAGCAAATGTTCCCCACTTGGTGGTGAATGTTGTTTTGTGCTGGTCTTCGTCCCTGACCCAGATCTGATTGTATCCAGAAAAACCATCGAGCAGAGAGAAGCGTTGAGCTCCAGCCATCGAGTGCAAGATTTGATCGATTTGTGGGAGAGGATAGTGGTCCTTGAGGGAAGCCTGGTTTAGGTTGCGAAAGTCCACGCATAACCGTATATCTCCATTCTTTTTTCTGACTGGGACCAGGTTCGCTACCCATGAAGAGTGCTTGATGGGATAAATGATCTTCGCCTCGAGCATCTTCAGGAGTTCGGCCTTCATTAGGACCTCGATCTTAGGATTAACCGGTCTTTGCTTTTGTCGAAAGGGTTTGACCCCCTCCTGCAATTCGATTGTGTGTTGAACCAGCTATCGATTGTATCCCCTGAGATCTTGATAAGACCAAGCAATTATGTCGGAAAACTTTTTGCATAGATTTTGTATCTGTTCTATCTCTTCTGAAGTGCAGTCGGTTCCAACCTTTATTGCTTTTCCAGGTTCAAGCTCTAAATCCTGATACTGCTTTTCATTGACTTTGATCATGTGAGAGAGGGCTCGGTCATTCCGATCAAAGAGGCTTTCAAGGGTGATTAGTCCCTTGGGAACGTGGTTATTCTTCAATTGAATCAGCCCTTCATATTCTCCTTCATCAGAGCTTCTGTCTTCGACTGTGGCGGCTTCTTGGATCATGAAATTTACAATCTGCTCGTCGTTGTCAAAGACTTGCCAATGCAGATCTTTGTCTGGGATAGAGGGTCTATAGATCATCCTCACAGCTTTGGGCTTGTGCACCATGTCTTCTGCTGGAGAGTACTTGGCTGCGATGGATGCCAGAACATCGGCATGTCGATTCTTTTCTCGTGGGATTGACCATAGATTGAGAGATTCGAACTGGTCGAACAGGTCCCATACCCTGTTGCGGTATGATTTTAGATAATGCTTCTTTGAAGTACACTTATTTGTGACCTGGTTGCAAACCAGTTTGGAATCTCCGAAGATTTGGAGATGCTTTATGCCTAACTTGTCAGCTTTCTTGAGTCCTAGGCACAATGCTTCGTATTCTGCTGCATTGTTAGTGCAGCTCCATGTCAACCGGTAGCAATATTCCTTTTGCTCTCCGGAGGGTGAAATTAGAAGAATCCCTGCCCCAGCGCCATTTTTACATCGGGCACCATCGAAGAACAACTTCCATAGTCCTTCCTGGGCACTTGTTCTATTCTCTGGTTGGGAGTGTTTTTTAGGCTTGGCGATCGCATAACATCCTATCTCGGTCTCCACCATGGCATTAAAGTCTGCCAATGAGAACTCATCTTCATAACTTAACTGTGCAAGAGATTCCTCGACCAGGTCTACCTGCTCTATCTCCTCCACCATTGCATTCACTGGTTCGCTACTTTCTTCTTCGGACATCTTCTGCACAAGAAAGGAAGAAGGCTTTTCATTGTAGATCTTCACCTTCTTTCCTTTGAATGGAATCTCCAGATGAGAGTAATCCATAGACAGATATCCGCCTAGCTTTGTCATGAATTCCCTTGACAAGCACATACTGAAATATGGCTCCAAGTCGACTACCACTACCTCTTGTATGACTGTGATCTGAGGCATCTTATGTAGTCGGATAGGAATGTCCTTGATCACCCCTACAGTCTTCACTGGAGTACCATCCAACTGGAGTACACCTTGGCTGCTTCACGTATATTCCATCCCTATTTCTTCGTAGATTGCTCTTGGCATTACTGTTGTAGCGGCCCCAGAGTCGATCATGCAATTATGTACAATATACCCTTCCATTTGTAGGGACAGGTAGAACGGAGGTGGTCTATTCTTCCCCATGATGGATGTGGATAGGGTCTGCACAAGAGCAAGCGGTGCCACCTTTTTTGCTTTAATTGTCTTCAATGATTCTTGCAGCAGGTCCACTTGTCCAGGTAGTTGCAGTGCATCGTACAAGCTGATCTTGGCTGGAATCTTCTTCAACTCCTCTACAATGTTGTACGCCAGGGATTTGAGCGCTTCGGGCTCCTTTCTGGGCTCGTATCTAGTGCGATACTACTCTGTAGCTTCAACTCTTTGTCGCTTAGTCAGGGAAGGAAACTTGAGCTTTTCCTTAGCCTGTTCCTTAGTTTCTGCCTGAGGTGGTTCGACAGAGGCCTTTTGAGCCTTTTCTTTGATCGGTGCAGGTGGAGGAGCTTCGCTCGGGGCCAAAGTAGATGATTGTCCTTTCTCGGGTCGAACTTGCTCTTTTGAAGGAGCCATCTGAGTAGCATCTACTTCTATTGCCTTCTTTCCTCCTCGGGTAAGTACTGCAACCGGCTCCTCCTCGCCAATTGTCAGGTTCGACTCATCTGCCTAATGACGTTGACTTGACCACTATGACTACTATTTGCCAGCGTTTGTACATAGTGTTGGTGCAGGGTGCGGGTATTCTCTTCATGCGGATCATTGCACGTAGAGCACCAATATACATAATCGAAAGTGCTCGGAGCTTCATCAATCGCAGCATTTCTCGTCGAAGCCTTCCCTTGTTGGATTGCTTGGTCTTTGGTAAGCGCAGGCGTAGGATAAGATCTTCTCGGTAGGAACTCCTGTTGCGCTTGCTTCTTCTTCACAATGGTCATGTCATTGGACAACATCTGAACTGTAGAGTTCAGAGACTGCATCTCCTGCAGAATTTTAGTTTGTATATCATCGACTTTCGGAACGAGTGGCAATGAAGCCATCGTCGGTATTGGAGGAAGGGCGGGGTGTTGAGGTGGTGCTGGTAGTACAGGAAATGCCGAAGAGATAGTGGGCTGTGGAGTTGAAAATGTAGGGAAGTGGATTTGTGGAGCGGTGATTTGAGACACGATAGGATTCGGGTTCCAAGATGAAATCGGGAGTGCTGGGGTTGTAGAGATTTGCGAAGTGGCTGCGCTTGCATACTGGAATTGAAGGAATTCGAGAAGTATGGGCATCGACATCCTTTGGGGAAGCTTGCCCATAGCTATCAAATCCATTTTTGCCCTCTTGGCTAACTCATATAACTCGGGAAAAGTATTAACGTTAGAATATCTTACCATGAGACTGATATCAGGATTGAAAGCCCGAAGGAAATAGAGTGTCGCAGCTTCGTCGGTTGGCCGAAGTCCAACTGGCACTCTCTGCCAGGTTCGAGCGAACCTAACATTGAAATCTATGATTTCTTCTTGTGGATGCCTCTTGATCGAAGTGAACTGATGCAGAAGAGAAGTAGGATCGGAAGACTCATTGAAGTTTCCCATCATTTTCCCAGCTAACTGGTCCCATCCCGTAATACTACCGGGTGGTAGAGATCTATACCAGTAGAGGAGTTTTCCTCTAAGGGAAAGAACCAGAAGCTTTACCATAATTTGTTCTTCTGTAATGTCATGGATCGCCGCCAGAGATATTATGTCCTGGATATGCTCTAGAGTAGTCTTCCCAGTTCCATCGAACGTTGGGATCTTCTTTATGGTAGTAGGCGGCACTTGCCCTTGTCCTGCTAGATTCAGTGGTGACAAAGAATCCCATGCTGGGCACAACCTGGGTGGCGGTGGCTGCTGCATTTGTTGTTGTTGTTGTTGTTGTTGTGCCATACTTGCTCCTGGATTTTGAGAAACAGGGATTCCCGAAGCTCCCCCTTGATTGCTAGTAGGACAACTAATAGGAATGGAGGGATTAGGATGCTTCGGTGAGTTGGGAGGATTGGGAGGAAAACTAGATGTTGTACTATCAAAAGTTAGGCCTTGTCTGCCAATAGAGGATGTTCCTTGTAACAGTGACTCGGGGGTGACCAACCTTGATTGCTCCCCAAAGGCGTCAATATCTAGCTCAAAGAACTCGGTTTCCTCTCCTCTATTCTTAACTCTCCATCTCGTTTGCATGAAGGCACAGAATTTTGGTACTGGTCTTTACGACTTAAATATTCTTGGGTAAACAGAGTCGCCAGATGCTAAGAGTCTTTTAGTAATGAGGGCATCGGTCCTCACTACCACTAGTCAGGTGAGACTGACCGGGTCACATCGGGAACTAGTTAGAACTATTGGCCTCGGTGAAGACGGGTTTGAGATTTAAAATATGGGACCTTGACTGGTTATGGATCTTACTGAGACAGACACAGTCGGTCCCACCGGGCGTGCCAAAAACTGTTGGTCATCAAATCTGCCTAGGAAAGGATTTTGAGTGAGTGTATGCACCCTAGACCTGGACCAACATTGAAAGGCCGAAGGGAAGAGATGCCCCTCATGCCAATCTCTAGAGAAAGGCCGGCTCCTATGCTAAACTACTTGGGTGTTTGAAGATAAGGGTGCAGGAAAGAGATAAAAGGAGTTAGGGTTAGAAGAAACAGTGATTTAGGGTGGGAGAGAACAGGAAGCACGATCGCTAACAGACAACTTGAATGGAAGCAAAGAACACCAAGAATAAATGAAAGAAATGTAATATTGACCTTCCTATGTATCCTCCAGGCGAGTTTCAGGGTACCGTCCCCGATCGCACTCTGGACGCAAAGTTCAGCATCTCAGTGTGCAAACGAAGAGAGACAAAAGAAGCAAGCACAGAAGGCAGCATAAAAGAAAACCAGTACGATGTTTTTCCCTTCCTATGTATCCTTCAGATGAGTTTTAGGGTACCATCCCCGATCACACTTCGGATGCGAGGTTCAACATCTCAGTATGCAAACGAAGAGAGACAAAAGAATCAAGCACAGAAGGCAGCATAAAAGAGAGAAATTGAGCTCAAAGCTCTTTAGTATTAATCGTAGGACATCAAGTTACAGTAGCTTTCTAGCAGATAGTTCCCCCCATTTTTCTATTACAATGCCTAGGTTTTTATAGAGGACCCGGGCCTCTGAGTCATAATTACATAGCAATGAGAAGTACGCCCTCGAGCCCTGAGAATTTGGCTCCCCGAGGCTCTCGTGATCGAGCTTTCAAATCTGTTACCAAAACTGGCAACCGTGACTGGGTCAACCATGGAAAGGTGCATTGATGAGCCGTCTGGACGTCCTTGGTCTTCGGGTGCGGTGCTCGAGTGGCCGCCATGCTCGTCGGGCTCTCCATCATGGCTTGATACTTCATTTTTGATTGCCAAAAATGAGGAGCGAGCTTATCGGGCATGAAAAATTGCATTTATGAGGCACTTGATCACCTCGGGAAAATACCCGGCTTGGAACGCGTGCCCGTGAAGTGCTTCGCTAAGTTTTCATTCACAACTTCACTTCGCAATGGTTCTGGGCCGAAGCAAAAACTCCTCTTTGGTTTGTACTTCACAAAATTGAGCTTCGCAAAACTGCTTCGGGGGTGGGGAGTGCCGAAGCATATTCACTTCGCAAAATGGGCCTCTTCGTCCTTGCCACTTTGTTGACAAAATTACTTCGTTGATGCCCTCGAGAAATACTTCGCTGCGATCCTCTTTCAAAACTGTGGTTCGGGAAGATTTCGGCCGAAGCAATTGTCTTCAAAAGACATTGCATCCTTTCACTTTGGGTAGAAGTACTTCGCACAAAATTAGCCGAAGCAAATGCTTCGCAATGAGCTTTTGGCGAAGTAAAAATGGTTCACTGATGGAGGGGCCCGAAGTGAGTACTTCGGCAACTTTTCGGTGAAGTACTTTCAATGCTCCTTTGAGTTTCGCTTCGCTGATTTCCTGACCGAAGTATTTGCTGAAAATACTTCGGGTGCGAAGTAGATTTCTTGCCTTCGTCTTTGTATTTTACTTCGGCACACCGCTTCACAGAAATCTTACCCGAAGTAGCTTATGAAAATGCTTCGGGCCCGAAGTAGATTTCTTGCCTTTGCTTTTCGGCGAAGTTGTTCTTTGAACGCTACTTTTGTATTCTACTTCGGTAATACTACTTCGCAAAAACTCTACCCGAAGCAGTGTTGAAAATGCTTTGGGTGCGAAGCTCTCTTTTCTTTTGAATGCCGCTTCGCTCAACTTTCGCCTAAAGTAGCTACTAGAAATGCTTCGGGCGCGAAGTAGTTTCATTCTCTTTTCCTTGTATTTTACTTCGGTGAAAACTACTTCGCAAAACTTTTACCCAAAGTAGTGCTGGAAATGCTTCGGGTGCGAAGCTCTTTTCATTTTCCTTCGGTGAAGCTCTTTTCTCTAGCTTGTTCGGCAGCGAAGTTCTTTCTTTTCTACTTTATATACAAAGGGGTGGCATTGGAAGCCAAAATTGCTGCAACTTTTCAAAATAAAAAAACAACAAAGCAAAACTTTACACAACACTATACAAAATTTGTTTTCTTTTTCTACCCCTTAAGAAATGTGACAAAATTGTCAACATTCTTGGTGGCTCACGGGGCAACGAGCTCGTCTCGATGGGAGAACCCTTTAATTTTGATCCATTGGGCCAGAGTCTTTTCCCGATCCTTCTCCTCCTTCTTCCTCTGGAGCGCTTCTACAGCTGGTTCTTGTTCTCCTTCTTCTTCTTCTTCTTCCTCCTCTGCTCCTTCGTCTACTGGCGTGGCCTCCTACTATGGTGATGGGACAAGACGGTCATGGATTCTCTTCATGGTTTGGCGAACGTGAGCCCAGACTCCTTTCTAAAATGGTTCTTGGTCTTCGAGTGCCTTGACTAGAACATGGAACCGATCAATCTGCCCTATGTCGACGTGTTTGATTCTTGCACCTAGGTCATTCAGACAAGCCACAATTTTGCAGTGTCTCAGGATGAAGTCGGTGACTTGTCCCTCTGTGACTGGCTCTTCCCACTCATCAATTTTAGAGACGTCACTCTCAAAATGGAGCCACGCCGGCTTAAGTTCTTCCCGGGTGAGAAGGTTCCCATCATCGTCTGTGAAACTCGGGAAACCCAAAGAAGAAAGGTCTTCAAAGTAACTCATTGATGTGTGTTGCTCCTGCTCAAATATATCTAGGAGGTCCTTTGCCTTTTGGGCTTTCTTCACCTTGGAGAAGAAAGCGCGAACAGTGGCTTGGGTGGTAGACCAATCCCTAGCCGTTCGACTCATAGCAGTGACCTGTAGGTCTTGGTATCTAATACTTTGGACCTCAAAGGCAAGCTTGAGTCGCCTCTTGATTTTTTGGATCACCTCATCTACTATTGGTCCCTCCTTAGCAATGGCATGTTGAGCTTCAGTGACATAAATTAAAATCGATAGGGCACTGGAGGCCCGAGATCTGAAACCTTTGAGTAGGTGTGAGTGGATCTCCTTGATTCTACCTTTGTCGAACAACTCCAGGTTTGCTTTTTGGTACAATTGCTGCTGGGCCTGCAGGATCTTGTTCTCGAGATCTTTGGCTTTTAGCTCATTTTTGACCTATTTTTGTGCTTGTTGCTCGGCCGAAGACTACAATTGTAGAATTTGTTGTTTGAGGGCATGTGTTTCCTTTTTCAACAACCTGCACTGTTTTTGCGAATCCTCCAGCTCGGAGCGGATCCTAGCTAGCTCTTCTTCCAACTTGATGTTGGCATTTTCTGCCTCAAACCTATGCTGATTAGCAATATTTGCATGTGCTCAAAAAGTTTCAACCCTGACATGCATGGATGCGGATTCGTCATCTATATTTAAATGCTCCAGATCCTTGGTCTTCTCCTGGTAGTCGTAGTCAACTGGAGTCATTTCATCCAGAGGCTTCTGGACCTTAGGGACCTTCCTAACCTTATGTAACTTTCTGCCCTTCAAGTCAAAAATTGCACATTTTTCAACTTGGGCCAGAGATCGCCCTCTTTTCTTTCTTGCCTCCTTCAGCATTTTCTCTATATTTTGTCGAGCCAGGAGTAGAGTAGCTTCTTGGCCAAGGGGTGCTCCTTTATTAAAGATAAATCTATTTTAGAAAAGGCTGAATCTCCAACCAAAGGTGTGAACAAATATAAAGAACTAACGGGGAAGGATTCCCCTGATGGCTCTGGGATGGGTGTAGCAGGGGCTTTGGCAAGTGGGACTATGCTTTGAGCTATGGGAGAGTGGGTTACGGGGCTTGGTGTTGGGACACTACCTTCGCCTTGACCTAGGATTGAAGGAACGGTGGCATGGGTAGGCGAAGTGGTTTCAACGGGCTTATCCTAGTCAGACGACTCGGGAGGAATGGAGCTATGCAGGATTGGACTAGCAATGGGCGATATCTGAGTGGGGGATTGACCTTGGAGAGATTGATGAGGACCTCCAATCTGGACTGTCATGGATGCGTCAGAGACCAAGGCGAAGGGAAGAGAATGCGTACCTGCGTGCCCTCTTGGCAAAGCGATCGTGGTGACATCTTGGGTGGTTGGCTCTTGGTCCTCTTGGGCTTCAACAAAGCAAAAACTTTACACAACACTATACAAATTTTTTTTTCTTTTTCTACCCCTTAAGAAATGTGATATGATTGTCAACAGTTCCATTTTCAGACTTGTCTCATTTTCGCGATGGCGCAAGCTAGGAAGAAAAGCTTGAGGGAAATATCATGATTTCACGACATGTTCCATTTTTGGACTTGTCTCATTTTCATGAGAGCAAAATCTTAGAAGACATGAAGTGAAGAAAATTTCACGATTTCATGACATGTTCCATTTTCACGAGGGTGAAAGCTTGAGAGAAATGAAGTGAAGGAAATGTCACGATATCGCGACATGTTCCATTTTTGTGAGGGCGAAATCTTGGAAGAGATGAAGTGAAGGAAATGTCGCAATTTCGTGACATGTTCCATTTTCACGAGGGTGAAAGCTTGGAAGAGATGAAGTGAAGGAAATGTCGTGATTTCACGACATGTTCCATTTTCGTGAGGGTGAAATCTTGGAAGAGAGGAAGTGAAGGAAATGTTGTGATATCCAGACATGTTCCATTTTCGTGAGAGCGAAAGCTTGAAAGACATGAAATGAGGGAAATGTCACGATATCACGACATGTTCCATTTTTGTGAGGAAGAAATCCTGGAAGAAATGAAGTGAGGGAAATGTCATGATTTTGTGACATGTTCCATTTTCGCGAGGGTGAAAGCTTGAAAGATATGAAGTGAGGGAAATGTCATGATATCGTGACATGTTCCATTTTTGTGAGGAAGAAATCTTGGAAGAAATGAAGTGAAGGAAATGTCGCGATATCATGACATGTTCCATTTTCGTGAGGAAGAAAGCCTGGAAGAAGCAAAGTGAGGGAAATGTCGCAATTTCGTGATATTTCCATTTTCACGAGGGCGAAAGCTTGAAAGACATGACGTGAGGGAAATGTCGCGATATCGCGACATGTTCCATTTTTGCGAAGAAGAAATCTTGGAAGAAACGAAGTGAAAGAAATGTCACGATATCGCGACATGTTCTATTTTCGCGAGGAAGAAAGCTTGGAAGAAACGAAGTGAAGGAAATGTCGTGACATGTTCCATTTTCACGAGGAAGAAAGCTTGGAAGAAACGAAGTGAAGGAAATGTCATGATTTCGTGACATGTTCCATTTTCGCGAGGGCGAAAGCTTGAAAGACATGAAGTGAGGGAAATGTCGCGATATCGCGACATGTTCCATTTTTGTGAAGGCACAAGCAAGGAAGAAGTAACTTGAGGAAAATGTCACAATATCATGACATGTTTTAATTTCATGAGAATATGAGCTTGGAAGTGGAAGCTTTTCAACATAGTCCAAACCCTAGAAATATTTAAATAAAAAAATTAATTAATTAAATTAATTAATTAATTAAAATGAAAAACATTAAAAATCTAACCTTTGCTTTTCTTTTGCAGAAGGTGATCCGACAGTTGCATAATGGCAGAAGTAATGGCAAGAAAGACAGACAAACCTAAATTTTGACACAAATCAAGCAAGGACCATCGGATGGAAATAAGAGATGCTCCAAATTTTGCAGATCTGGTCGCAAATATAGACTTCAAGGAATT
This sequence comes from Wollemia nobilis, assembly GCA_028583015.1. Taxonomy (NCBI): domain Eukaryota; kingdom Viridiplantae; phylum Streptophyta; class Pinopsida; order Araucariales; family Araucariaceae; genus Wollemia; species Wollemia nobilis. The sequence continues at coordinate 917,851 of JAQPPZ010007914.1, forward strand.
TGCCAGTGGATCCATTTGCCAGGAAAATTTATGGCAAGTCAGTGGCTCATCCAGATTTTACAGATCTTGTCGTAAATATAGGCTTCAAGGAATTTGTCGGTGGATCCATTTTCCCAGAAAATTTGTGGCACAAGTAATGATAGGCAGAGAATCTCAACTCGAACCAAACAAAGGCAGATGTACGAGGATGGAAGGCCTAGGAAGTCAGTGACTCATCCAAATTTTGCAGAAGAATTAATGAGATGCTCTGACGACTTATCGAAAGATGAACATACATTTACATGCGGTGTCCATTTGATGAGGATCAAACCAAGTCTTATCTCCTCCATTTATGGCAAGATCCACGTGAAGATTTTCAGAGTAATTAGGGCTTATCAAAACTCTATATAAAAATGCCTTATATTGTAAAACCTCAATGGTGGGATTTTTATGATAAGATTCAGATATTTGGAAGAAGATATTTTGAAAATATCAGGGTCTGTCCTGATTCTTTATATACTTCTCTTGAATGTAAAGTCCAGAGGCAAAAACTTAGAATAAAAGACATTTTAGCAATTTCTTGCAAATCTTGTTTGAATGCTTTGTTCTATACCTGGGGTTGGTGTGACATCATTTTTTTGTGATAGCGTGGCCAGGAGCCTAATCTCTTTCGAATTGCAATAAGTGCATCTTATTTTATTTTTGTCTCGCTAAGGTTTATTTATTTTAGTTGTAAATCTATGTTATCAAGATTGAATATGCTACTAGGCTTCATTCCATTTGTTGTATGCTAGGGAAAATTAGAGATTTAAGGTTCAGGTCTATTCTAATTGCTCTATCCTCACTGCATGAGCTAGGCTGCTAGTGAGAGATACCATTTGACACCGAATTCCCTTCTATTTATGATTTTCTTTCAGATCTATGTTATCTTCGTCTTATGCTCTTAGTAGAAGGTGATCTTAGAAAGCTGGACACCTTCCTCTTTGATTGGTTTTATCGTGAAGCTAAATAGTGTAACTGAAATTGGTAGTTTTGATTTTGCAACTAAGTTAGATAAGCTTCTCTTTTCTGCCCTACCCTACTCTCTCTGTTCCACCGTTAAAAGATCCATTTTTATTTTCTTTCAAATTTGTCTTTTATTTAATCTGCTAAAACATAAAGAGCTATATCAAAGAACTCATTGTAAATCTGATTTTCAACAAAGATAACAACCGCTAAACATTATTGAATGAAGTTCGAACTCGTTGTAAGGTAATAGACAGTCCACTTGAAACTATTCCAGAAGCGTAAAAGAGTGAATAGCCATTTAACCCAACTCTGTAACTCACACCTTGGATAACCAGCAAGATCCTAAAGTAAGTGGGATTTATCCCGTATAAGTGTTATCGATATTTCATGCTCATCCTTCACAGGGTGTGTATGAAAGACAAACCAACACAACCCCCTTTCGAAGATATGAAAAAATCTCTTTTATAGACAATATATTTTTCCCGTCTTCTATTTTCTACCTAAAAATTTATTTACCCAATTTCTAATTTTTTATTTGTCCACTTTTTGATTTGCAAGGCTGCAAATAGATTTCCCCTATTGCCATTTAAATCTATAGAACTGCTGCATTAATTCTCATGTAAAACTGCACAATATTTTCCACTCGAACGTCTAAAAATAAACCTGCTTTCCAGGTTTACAACACTAAACTACACAATAAATATTCCAACTATTTACAACATTAAACTGCATAATAAAAATTCTAGTTGTTTAAAACACTAAACTGCACAATAAATATTCTAGTTGATTACAACACTAAACTGCATAATAAATATTCCAACTATTTTTAAAATACACCTACTTTAGAACTACGAAAATATTTTCCACCTGGATCTCTAAAATATTTATATTTTAAAGAGTGTGGACAACTCACGGATGGGAAAAATTTAAATATTTTTTACATAATAACTGCGTTACTTCTCCAAGTGTAGGCATCGATCAAAACTGGAAACTGTGAATTGTGTAGCTGGAAACTGGAAACTGGAAACTGGAAACTGGAAACTGGAAACTAGAAACTAGAAACTGGAAACTGTGTAGTCAAACTGAAAATTGTGAAACTAGAAACAATGAACTGTGCAACAAAAATGGAAACTATGCAACTAGAAACTAGAAACTGTGAAACTAGAAACTAGAAACTGTGCAACTAGAAATTGGAAATTGGAAACTGTGAACTGTGAAACTAAAAACTAGAAATTGGAAACTAGAAACTGTGAACTGTGAAACTGAAAACTAGAAATTAGAAACTGTGAATTGTGAAACTGGAAAATATGCACTTGTATATAGGAGATAGGAACCTACAACTGAATATAGGCACCTGTATATATATTTGAAATAAAAATTAATTATCACTCATTTTTAGATTCATAGAACTACAAATGTATTTTTACCCAATTTCCATATTTGCAAAACTGCACACTAATTTCTCACTATTAATGTCTCAATCTGCAGAACTACACATAAATGCTCACCCACTTTTAAAATTTATAAAACCGCAAATATTCCCCAGTTGTTAAGGTCAAATTTATAGATTTGTATATAGGAGACAAGAACCTACAACTGAAGATAGGTGCTTGTATATAGATTTGAACGAGAGACAAGCACCAGATTTTGAATGAAATTTAGGTACTAAATTTTGAACGAGAGTTAGGCATCAAATTTTGAATAGGATTTAGGTGCCTGATTTGAACAAGAATCAAGCACCAAATTTGAATGAGATTTAGGTGCCAAATTTTGAATGGGAGTCAGGCACTAGATTTTGAATGGGAGTCAGGCATCAGATTTTGAATAGGAGTAAGACACCATAGTTTGAATGGGAGGCAGATGCTAGATTTACTAAAGGTTTAAACACCATATGTGTGTACCAATAAACTCCATCAACTACAAAAATGAACTTGCCCACCATGTATCACTAGATTTTTGCAATTGGTGCAACCGTTAATAAATTAGAGCAGGAGACTCAAAATTTATTAACAAGGTTCATTTAGAAAATGGTTATCGTACCCTAATATAAACTTTTGTTCAGGAAGCTAGTAATGTATTTTGATAATATGGTGATCTCCCTGCTCATAGAGATCAAGGCCAATTCTCTCTAATGGAAATTTTAGAAATATTGTAATACAAAGGAGGGATTAGCTAGGAAGTTGACATCACCAAAAATTGTGATTTGGGTCGATCATCATAAGGGTTATCAAAGGAGGTATCCACTCTGGCATATAAAACAATTATAGCATTAGATGCAGGATCCATGGAAATGATGGTGCCTATGCATGGGCACTCAAAATACTTAATCAATTCAATGGTGGAAGGTATAAATATGATGTTGCATACTAGATACTTACCTATTATTGGATTTTTTATATTGACTAGGACCTGGGTAGTTTATGAAGAGGATGGAGGAGCTGGTCCAACATCCTCTTCTGGATGGGACAATACTGTGGATGGACCTGGGATAATTTTTGGCATGGATGGGTCTATGATAGATGTATTTGGCAGTTGCAGTGGATCAGTTTGCATGGAAAAGGAAGTGGCTTGGGGCACTATGATGGAATGGGGATTTTTGGAGGTGGAGGTATGATTTGTAGTAACTTATCTAACTATGGATTGAGGTGGTAGCTCGGGTTGCATGGTGGAAGGTATATTTTGGGCTTCAATGGATGAAGGTGATGGGTAGGTGTTTACAGTTGGTTGGGGTTGATGGACAAAGGGATCGAAATATGCATGAGGTGGGGGATGTGGTGGTGTAGGTGTAGGTGGGTTGTTTGAAAGTAGTTGGGTATTTGTGGAAAACATGGGATGGATGCATGGATGAAAAGGGGAACTTTTTGAAGACAAAGGATGGCTAGGATGGGATTGAATTTGATCAATGGTATGAGGTTGTATGGAAGTGGAGGCAATTGGATGGTGAGATGGTGGTGGAGGCTGTGGACTATGTGAAGTAGTAGGGATGATATAGTGAGCTGGGTATGGTGGAATGGGGGGCAAGTGTGCATTGGATGGTGTAGGCTGGGCTAGTAGATAGGTAATTAGTGGTGGAAAATATGATCAATATGTGATGAATATTGGAAATTTGAGTTAATTTGAGGTATTTTATGTTGTCATTGATGTCACATGGATCATTGATGTCACATTGAGTTTTGGTGGCAAAAGCACTTCATAGATAATCATCTATGATATTTTGGAGAGCATGGATATATACAGGGTTTTTATGAAAACCAAGGCAGGCAAAATAAAAGGTTTTATTTAAAACCATGGTGGGCTTATGTGGAAAGGGATTTTCTTAAAAGCCAAGGTGGAATTTTGTTTCATTGAAAAAGGACCTCCGGTGATGAAGATATTAAAGTTTAAAGTTTAAGTTTAAATTAATGGAGGGCCGACCTATGTGCAATTAATGGAGGTTGGCATATATATGTAAAGGTTTCAATTTATTTTGGAAAGGGGGCATATTATATATCGTCGGAAAGCTTATTTCGAGGGCTATTTGACTAACTTATTTAGAAGGAGAAATAAGGTGTGTGTAAAGAGATATTTCTGATTTTGCAAAGGGGTTCCAAAAGTGAAGTTTGCCTTGTTCTTTTTCAAGAGGATTAATTCTTTCATGAGGTGACAAGGTATGCAATATTGTGATTTATTTTATTTTATGGTATAAGTGGTTTTGGGAGTGAAAAGGTTATGCAATGTTTTGATTTATTTTATTTTATGGTACAAGTGGTTTTAGGAGAGATAAGGAAGTTGTGCAATTAAAGGCCTTGGTGATGATTATTGAAAAGTGGAGTAATGTTGATTATTTTGTGATCTACTAACCCTTGTGAAGATTGGCAAAAGAATTTTGTGATTGTGGCAGATTTACAAAGAGGTTTTTTCATCTTCATAAAAGGTATGGGCACATTCTCCTATTGATTGTTTATGGTGGTTGATTTCTGAAATATCATTGGAGGGAAAAGGATTGTTTGTGGTTTCCTTTTTGAAAGTGGTTGGTTGAATGCTTCAAGGTTTTCTGAATTGAGAGTTGTGTTTAAACCTTGTTTTATAAGCATAGTTGTTGAAGCCCATTGGTTGTGAAAGAACTTGAGTTAGAAAAGAACATGAGTATCATTGTTATGTGAGATTTGTGGTTGAGCATTGTTGGAAACATTTGAGTTGGTTGATACATACTTGGACTAGGGTTGTGTGAGAGAAGAGTTGTCCCTTGTGGTGATTGAGTTGAGATTGAGTTTAGAACATATTGAGTCTCTAACAATTCTCTTTATGCTTCTATAAGTTGAGTTGAGTTGATTTGAGTTGAGATTGAGTTTAGAACATATTGAGTCTCTAACAATTCTCTTTATGCTTCTATGAGTTGAGTTGAGTTGAGATAATTGATTGATTATTGAGTTGAGTTGAGATTGAGATTAGAACATATTGAGTCTCTAACAATTCTCTTTATGCTTCTATGAAGTTAATTTGAGTTGATATTGCCATTCATTATTGAGTTCATTTTGAGTACTACTTGAGCATGATTGATTGAGCCTTTGAGAAGGCCTTTGGGATAGATTTGAGGACAGTTTTGGGACAAATTTGAGAATAATTTTGGACATTTTTGGAAAATTTGGGATTAGAATAATTTGGGCAAGTTCTTGGTGAGCTTGCTAGAGCATATTTGGGCAAGTTCTTGGTGAGCTTGCTAGAGCAGATTTGGGCAAGTTCTTGGTGAGCTTGTTGGAGTAGAATTGGACAAGTTCTATGTGAACTTGTTATTCAGCATTGGACAAGTTCTGTGTGAACTTGTTATTCAGCATTGGACAAGTTTTATGTGAGCTTGTTATTAAATTTTGACAAGTTCTATGTGAGCTTGTTAAGCAGGTTCTATGTGAGCCTATTGAGTAGGTTCTTAGTGAGCCTATTGATAGAGCTTTGGAGGTGACAGAGTATAGAGGATAGAGTCTCAGTGGATAGAGATCCAGCAACCAACATAGTTGAAGATAGATCTGAGTGAGGAGTCTTCAAGTGGAGAGAGGTCCACCAATCAGTGCAGTAGAGAGACAGAGTCTTCTAGAAGATCACATAGCTAGAGCAGAAGGGGAAAGAGTTCTCCTATGGAAGAGATCCATGAACTTGAGATTAGGGGATCAACATCTCCTTTGGACAGAGATCCATAAACATTGTAATTGGGAGTGATTCCCAAAGAGATTGATTGAGAAAGTTTTAGTAAAATATTTTCTCCGTGGAGTAGCCCACATTGGGTGAACCACGTAAATTGTGGTGTCTCTATTGTGTATGGTATTTTGTGCATTGCTTTGATTACTGCTATTGATACTGCTATATTTACACAACATAATATTGAATTGGAAGAAAAAGTAAAAAGTGGTCTTATACTTGTTCACCCCCTCTCAGTATAAGCTTGTGTTCTTCAATTGGTATCAGAGCGGGTTCCTTCGAAAAGGCTAACAACTTGAGGGCAGATTCTACAAGAACACAGATGGCTTCACAGAATGGATTATCTACAAATAAGGCTCCATTGTTTGATGGTAACAATTATGCTTTCTAGAGCATGAGGATGAAGAACTACTTGATATCACAAGGATATGAGGTATGGAAGATGGTTGAAAAAGAGTATAGGGTTGAAGGTGATCCCGAGGAAGATAAGACTACTAGGAAATTGGTTGAGATCAATGCAAGAGCAATGAATTGTATTTTGAGTGGGCTTCATGAGATAGATTTTGCAAAGGTCATGGTATGTACTTCAGCTAATGAGATGTGGACCAAGTTGAGGAATACTTATGAAGGAGATTCCAAGGTAAAGTTGGCAAAACTACAAACTCATAGAAAAATATTTGAGGAATTGAAAATGGAAGATTCTGAAGATATTGCAAAGTTCTTACTTCGAGTTGATGAGATTACTAACACTATGAGAGGCCTAGGTTTTGAGATGAAAGAATCAGAAGTTACTCAAAAGGTTTTGAGATCACTTCCCATGAAATATGATGCAAAGGTTTCAACAATAGAAGAAACAATGGATATCAACAAGTTAACAATGGAAGAATTGCAAGGTACTCTCACAGCTTATGAGATGAGGGTAAGTAAGCATCAAGCTCCAATAAAAGAGATTGCTTTCAAGGCTTCAGAAAAAGAGAAAGGGAAAGTTTCAAAAATAGATAGAGTTTTAGAAAATGATGAGGAAGCTAACTTCATCAAAAGGAATAAGGACTCTAGGAATTTTAGAGATATAAGGAAAGTCAGGTGCTACAAGTGTGGTGATCTTGGTCACTATGCATACAAGTGTCCACATGAAGAAATCAGTGATGATGAAAAATAGGGTCACAGAAGAAAAGAAGATGGAAAGCATAAGCATGACAAAGATGATAGATTCAAGCAAAATAGGTATGAGAAGAAGAAAATTTTTCGTAAGGCAAAGAAATCTTACTACATTGTAGAAGCAAGTGATAGCTCAGATCATAGTGATAGAGACAATTCAGATGATGAAAAGGAAGAGCATTTATTCCTAGGAATAGAAGGTGAAAGAGAACAATGTTTTGTGTGTGGTCAAAGAGATCACAGATCAAGATATTGCAATGGTTTCAGTGATAGTGAAGATGAGATGACACATCAAGGAAATAAGCATGGTCAAAGAAATCTTGAGAGTTTGTTTGCTATAGAAGATTATAATGATCTTAGTGACAGTGAAGATGAAGAAGGGTTTTTCTATGGAATAAGAGAAGTAGAAGAAGAACATTCACTCCAAACTATTGAAGTTAAAGAAGAGGATGTGCCTATTGAAGAAAGACATGAAGAGCTTGCCATAGCCATTGAGCAAGCAGATAGGTACAAGAAAGGTCTAAGGATACTAAAATGCTTCATATGTGGAGATTTTGGGCATATAGATGATGATTGCACATACTACAACAATTACAACAAGGAAAGTGTATTTGAAAAAGAAAGCAACAGTTCTAGTGACAATTCCAGCAACAGTGAAAACAAAGAAGTCTCATTTTTGGTAATAGAAAAGGAAGAGGATGAGCCAAGTAAACAAAAATCAGAAATCAAAAGGTTAAAAGAAGAATACAAGAATCTTGAAAACAAGATTCGAACAGATGTCAAAATCAGAGAAGAACTACTTCAAACAATCAAGAATCTCAGAGAAGAGCTTCAAAATGCAAAAAGGATAGAAGAGAGGATGAATGAAGAACTAAGGGTAACAATGACAAGACATGATACATTAGATGAAAATATTCAAAAAGGAAAGGAAGTTCTAAAATATGAAAGCAAGGAAGCACCTAAGATTTGTGAGGAAAGTTCCAAAGTTCCTATGGCTTCAAATATTCAGTTTGGTTCTTGTTTTGAGATAGGTGAATCAAGCTCAAAGGGAAAATAAATTCTTGAAGAGAAAGGCAAGGAAGAGGTTTTAGATGCTACAAAGAAGGTTCAAGAATGCAATGCACAAGTTGAAGATGATCATAAGGATAATGGTCAAGAAAGGTATGAGGAACCAAGGCATGAACAAAGGGCTTTTCAAGGATATTGTTTTTCTTGTAATGGATTTGGACACAGGGCTATACACTGTAGGGTTTATGAATCAAAGAAGTTTGATTTTGCTAGAAGAAACTTCAAGGGAAGAAGGTATGGTTTTCAGGGACATTGCTTCTCATGCAACAAGATTGGTCATAGAGCTTTTCAGTGCAAAGGAAATGAGCAACATGGTTTTGGTTTTAGAGCTTCACAATACAGGGTTCAGGAAAGGAATGGATATGGAAATTATTTTAAGAATAATTTCAGGACATGGGCACCAACCAAAGGCTACAATATCAAGTGTTTTAATTGCAATAACTTTGGGCATATTGCAAGATGGTGTAGGACTCAATTCCAAACAGGTTCAAGGCAAGAAGGTCAAACAGGTTCTAGACAAGAAGATCAAGTAATTCATCAAGAGAAGGATATCAGAAAAACATGGAAGGAAGTTGATAGAGGAAAGAAACAAAGTGATATGGGAGTAAAAGTACTCCCACCCCAAAATTAATCACCTCAAAAGAGAAGGGGGTGAGGGGGCTAAGCTTAAGAGTCATATCTTTTAGCCCCATAGGTGTCCCTTTTGCCATTGATGTCAAAGGGGGAGAGATTTGAGTAGGGAGAGAGTAAAGAGAGCATTGAGTTAGGGGGAGCAGCCTCCAAAGAGAGTATTGAGTTAGGGGGAGCAGCCTCCATAGAGAGTATTGAGTCAGGGGGAGCAACTTTGATTCTCAGAGATGGTTTTTGCAATGATTGTGGTGTTTGCATTAGAGGTGTTGCCATCAATGACAAAGGGGGAGATTGTTGGAAATTTGAGTTAATTTGAGGTATTTTATGTTGTCATTGATGTCACATGGATCACATTTGGTTTTGGTGGCAAAAATACTTCATAGATAATCATCTATGATATTTTGGAGAGCATGGATATATACAAGGTTTTTATGAAAACCAAGGCAGGAAAAATAAAAGGTTTTATTTAAAACCATGGTGGGCTTATGTGGAAAGGGATTTTCTTAAAAGCCAAGGTGGAATTTTGTTTCATCGAAAAAGGACCTCCGGTGATGAAGATATTAAAGTTTAAAGTTTAAGTTTAAATTAATGGAGGGCCGACCTATGTGCAATTAATGGAGGTTGGCATATATATATATATATATATTATATATATATATATATATATATATATATATATAAAGGTTTCAATTTATTTTGGAAAGGGGGCATATTATATATCATCGGAAAGCTTATTTCGAGGGCTATTTGAATAACTTATTTAGAAGGAGAAATAAGGTGTGTGTAAAGAGATATTTCTGATTTTGCAAAGGGGTTCCAAAAGTGAAGTTTGCCTTGTTCTTTTTCAAGAGGATTAATTCTTTCATGAGGTGACAAGGTATGCAATATTGTGATTTATTTTATTTTATGGTATAAGTGGTTTTGGGAGTGAAAAGGTTATGCAATGTTTTGATTTATTTTATTTTATGGTACAAGTGGTTTTAGGAGAGATAAGGAAGTTGTGCAATTAAAGGCCTTGGTGATGATTATTGAAAAGTGGAGTAATGTTGATTATTTTGTGATCTACTAACCCTTGTGAAGATTGGCAAAAGAATTTTGTGATTGTGGCAGATTTACAAAGAGGTTTTTTCATCTTCATAAAAGGTATGGGCACATTCTCCTATTGATTGTTTATGGTGGTTGATTTCTGAAATATCATTGGAGGGAAAAGGATTGTTTGTGGTTTCCTTTTTGAAAGTGGTTGGTTGAATGCTTCAAGGTTTTCTGAATTGAGAGTTGTGTTTAAACCTTGTTTTATAAGCATAGTTGTTGAAGCCCATTGGTTGTGAAAGAACTTGAGTTAGAAAAGAACATGAGTATCATTGTTATGTGAGATTTGTGGTTGAGCATTGTTGGAAATATTTGAGTTGGTTGATACATACTTGGACTAGGGTTGTGTGAGAGAGAGTTGTCCCTTGTGGTGATTGAGTTGAGATTGAGTTTAGAACATATTGAGTCTCTAACAATTCTCTTTATGGTTCTATAAGACTTGAGTTGAGTTGATTGATTGATTTGAGTTGAGAGTGAGATTAGAACATATTGAGTCTCTAACAATTCTCTTTATGCTTCTATGAGTTGAGTTGAGATTGAGTTGAGTTGAGTTGAGATTGAGATTAGAACATATTGAGTCTCTAACAATTCTCTTTATGCTTCTATGAAGTTAATTTGAGTTGATATTGCCATTCATTGTTGAGTTCATTTTGAGTACTACTTGAGCATGATTGATTGAGCCTTTGAGAAGGCCTTTGGGATAGATTTGAGGATAATTTTGGGACAGATTTGAGGATAGTTTTGGGACATATTTGAAATTTTGAAGTTTTGGGCAATTTCTTGTTGATATTTTTAGAGCAGATTTGGGCAAGTTCTTGGTGAGCTTGCTAGAGCATATTTGGGCAAGTTCTTGGTGAGCTTGCTAGAGCATGTTTGGGCAAGTTCTTGGTGAGCTTGCTATTCAACATTGGAAGTTCTGTGTGAACTTGTTATTTAGCATTGGACAAGTTCTGTGTGAACTTATTATTCAACATTGGACAAGTTCTATGTGAGCTTGTTATTCAATTTTGGACAAGTTATATGTGAGCTTGTTAAGTAGGTTCTATGTGAGCCTATTGAGCAGGTTCTTAGTGAGCCTATTGATAGAGCTTTGGAGGTGACAGAGTATAGAGGATAGAGTCTCAGTGGATAGAGATCCAACAGCCAACATAGTTGAAGATAGATCTGAGTGAGGAGTCTTCAAGTGGAGAGAGGTCCACCAGTCAGTGCAATAGAGAGACAAAGTCTTCTAGAAGATCACATAGCCAGAGTAGAAGGGGAAAGAGTTCTCCTATGGAAGAGATCCATGAACTTGAGATTAGGGGATCAACATCTCCTTTGGACAGAGATCCATAAACATTGTAATTGGGAGTGATTCCCAAAGAGATTGATTGAGAAAGTTTTAGTAAAATATTTTCTCCGTGGAGTAGCCCACATTGGGTGAACCACGTAAATTGTGGTGTCTCTATTGTGTATGGTTTTTGTGCATTGCTTTGATTACTGCTATTGATACTGCTATCTTTACACAACATAATATTGAATTGGAAGAAAAAGTAAAAAGTGGTCTTATACTGTTCACCCCCCTCTCAGTATAAGCTTGTGTTCTTCAATGACATTAGTTGAGGGGCTAGTTTGGGCAAAATTGGGATGAGGTATAGGTGTGTGGATGGTAGTAGTGTCTCATACATATTGGAAATCAAGTTGCAATACTTGAAATATTCCTTATTAGTAGGGGTATAGTGTACGCGACCCTCATGCACATATTTAAGACAATGATGTAATGTTGATGGGATGCATCACATATCCTGAATTCATGGTCTTCCAAGCAAGATATTGTATTCCATTTCTCCTTCAAGAATGTAACACAAAGTATGAAGTCTTCCCACCTACTTGAATATGCTACTTGAATATGTAGAACGACTATCCTTAATATTGAGCACAACACATCATTGAAGGCCCATAGAGTGAAGGTAGATGAGGCTATGTGTGAGGGTGGTAGGTGGAGGTGTTGGAGCACCACAAATGTTATTATGTTTATCAAGAAATTGGTTTTAACTAAAACTCACTTGAAGGGATTATGATCAATAAGAGCTACAATATGCATTGGAGGATCTGGCACTTTTATCAGTAACATCTTGATCTCATAATCATAGAAGGTGATTGCAGGTTCCATGTAAGTTTTTATGCTACCTAAAAAACTTGTGAAGGAATTTGGATCTTGTGTGTGAAGTTCAATGGATTTCAAGTTTTCCATCAATACCTCACGATGCAAGGGTTACTGTTGTATGAGCTCATAAATTGAGAGTTTGGCTAATACCATCTTGAGGCTCTATGTGAGGTGGTTTGTGAGGGATATGACTGGTTGTAGGAGGTATGATATGACCTAAATTGGTGGGGGAGATATAGTAGAGGATGATGACATGTTGGGAGTAGTACTCAATGGGATCTATCATTTAGGATAGCATTGATTTTGAGTAATGACACACATCATCCCTACAAAATTGTAATGTTGCATGGTGTTGAGGTGATTGAACTATTTTGGGAGGGTGTTGGTGTGGTGGTGCTTGAAATTATTGGTTTTTCCCATGTCGTGGCTAGGAATCTTGATAAATGCTAAGATTATAATTGGGAGGCATGAGTAGATTATCTACGATGATGATCCTCTTTTCAATAAGATCTTGGACCAAATGTTTGAAGGAAATAGAATCATTGATATAATGACCTTATCGCCTATGGTAAGCACAATGGTGATATTCTATGTATGATGTAGGTTTAGACATATTGGGGTTTTTTGGCCTCACTTCCAAAAATGATATTGCCTATGACTCATAAAGTCATCAAAAAATGATCGAGTAGACCACAGGAAGCAGAGTGAAATTTTATGGGGGCCTAGCAAGATGCTTGGAGTGGTTACTTGGTTATGGGTTTTGCAGTTGGCCAGGAGGTGTCATGACATTATAGGTTGGTCATTATGATGGATGTTGTCCTTGCTATAATTACACTTATTATATTGATGTTGTTGTTGATTAGGTACACTTGGGCTGCTCAATACTATCTAATTAACTTGATTGGGTTTTAAATGGTTGTTAAAAGTTCCCTTGGATTATTATTTGGCCATTCCTTCTTTTTGAGTTTTATTTTACCCTCTTGGATATTAATGTCCTAAATGGTCTTAGCTTATGCTAAAGCTTCCTTTAGTGTATGATATCACTAGAGTTGTAGTAGTAATGATATTGGTTTCAAACAACTCCTTGTGAATAATTGAGTCAACTTTGTGATGGGAATAGTGAAGGGTAGTTTGGTTATTACAACTCTCCATCATGCACCATAGTCTAAGATAGACTCATCATCAAATTTATGGAGGTTGTACAAATTATTTAATATCATTTTTATTTTAACAATAATGGCAAAATATTCCAAAAATAGGTTGGCCAATTGCTCAAAAGTATATAGGTTGTGTCTAGGCAAATGGTTGAACCAATCTAAGGCTCCCCCTAAGGGATAGTGGGAATGTGTGAAGCATGAGGGGGTCAATCTCATTGATAAGGTAGCACACATTGATAAATGAGCTTATGTGATCCTAGGGGTCCTCCTTTCCCTTGAATTTCTCAAATTTTAGCATTATGAATAGGGGAGGATATATCAGTGATGGTACTAAAGGGTGAATGGGGTAGCTCTATAGTTGATTAAGCATTAATTTTTGATATCAAGTGCCCTCGAATTGTAATGCCAACATACCAATATTATTGGCCAACATCTAAAATTTGTTTGGAACAACTAGGATTATCGTATGATATGTGTTAGTTTGGAAACCCAAGGATAGATATTGGTTGTATTACATAGATTGGTGATGGACGTAGGTGGGGTGAGTCAATGACTGTTGGTTGAATTCTATTGATGTATGGGGGGTGGTTGTTGGTATTGATGTGGTATGCCTTGTTTATGTTGGATGGGTTGTTGTTTTATGTGGGATGACTTGTTGATGTTTTATGGGTTGTTGTTGATGTTGATGTGCAATGACTCATTGATGTTGGACAGGTTGTTGATGATGTGGCATGGGTAAAGGTTGTTGTGGTAGCTACTATTGTTGGTATTAGATGGGGGGTTATTATTGATGTTGTGGCATGGGTGGAGGTTGTTACGATAGTTGCTATTATTGGTATTGGATGGGTAGTTGCTTGTCGAGTTGTATCCACACACTTCATTTGTCAATCCAGGTTATATTTAAAGAACAATAAATCCCATATAGATTATTCCATAATATTTAATCATTTGACTTTTATTACATTTCCTTGGTCTCATTTGTAGGAAATAAAAGATACAAAAAATGAAATTAAATGAAATAATACTTGATTAAAAGTGCAATTATGACTTAGACTAATTTTGTGTTGTGGATTTACGTGTAATTAAAAAATGCAATAACTATTTAAAATAATTTCTAATTTTTTATTATGTAATTTAATATACATTCTAAGACTAATTCTTTTTCTAACTAAAAATAATATATTTTAGGAGAAAGAGAGTACGGGACTGGCTATTCGAAGTGGGCCCTACCTCCTACAGGTTAGTATAATTCTCTTTTCCTTTCTACTTTACTTTAATTCAGTAACTAATATTTCATTCTACTAATTTAATACTATTTAATTCATGTGCAAGAAAATAAAAAGAAAGCTTACAAGAACAAATCAATCATGCAGAAATACAGTTACCATTTTCAACAGGAAATATTGCAACTAAAGTATCACTTTTATTTTGAATTTCACATCATGTACAAAGTATGACAAATTAGACAATAGACTCCTTCAACATCAAGTGACGAACCTCTAGAGCAAGAATTTGTAAAACTATAAGTAATCGATATTTTCAAGGGTATTTTACATGTAATTTTATAATATCACGCTGAACATTTTTAATGGAAGTCTTCCACGCATTCTGCTATATGTCCATGATTTTTATGATTCGAATAATAATTTTACATAACAACAATAATCTAAATTAATATAATCTACTAACTACCTTGGAATTATTACAATTAAATTGCCCAAGTGGTATAATTGCCAAGTATACATAACGAATATCCTATATTTGAATAACTTTCTGACAAGGTACAACAACTATTTGTCCTATTATCAAGAGAAAAGACATTAATATTTCATTCAAATATTGATAGCTTAACAACTTAACAAAGTGTATATTTAATGGCACATTATAAATTATACAAGGATTATGCCATATGACAAATATTAATGCCACTGTATTAAATGATCATGCTAACTGTGTAATCTATATGGTGTTGCTAAGCTATCATCCTACGTGGAACTCCAATGCATCAGATGGTTTTCACATGGTCAAAATTTTCTATGACCCTTTTAGTAGGTGTTTTTTGTAACATCTTATTGTAATTTGTTCTTCATGCACTTCTCATGAGCTGATTCAACTATACTCGGTCTGTGTTTGACTGTAATGCTACCTGCAGAATACCTGCAATATCCATATGTTGAAACACAAAAATCTTTACATATTTTTACATAAAATCACCATTATTTGTCACATAATATCTTATGGAGAAAATATATCAGAAATGACATAAACATTGTAAACTGCACATAACATTTACCAAAATTACATCATAATCATTAGTTGTATGTCTAAAACCAAATAATAATTTGCATAATGTAAGCATGATTTAACACTCATTATTTCCCCCCAAATTGCAAAGAATGCATTTCCCCATGCATACAAGATCGATACAACAACTATAATAGTTAAAACCTGCAATGATAACAGATAAAATACTACAGCTATAACATGTAAATCACTGCAATTGTGACAAATAAAATATTGTAATTATGACAAATAAAATATTGTAATTATGAAAGATAAAATACCTGGAAATACAATAATTAGGATACTACAAATACAAATAGAAACTACTCTAATTAAAATAAGAGAATCATGCAAATATATTTATATAAAATAAACACGAGTTTATGACAAAATATGATAAAGTTTTCCTCCAAAGACTAGACTTGCTTCGATATGATCCAAGCTAAAACTCAGTTTGGAACAATTTGAGTAGGAAGATTTCTTTCACGCTTCACTTTTTGGACCTATTATTTGGCTTCTTCTAGGTTTAGTGGCTATTCAACAGCTATGATTTTTATATATGCAACTTCCTAAGGTTATTTTCCTATGCCCTCTGAGTCTCGTAGCAAATTTTGGTTTTCTGATGGTAGAAATGGTCCTACAGATTTGGTGATTTTGTTAATCACCTCATCAACTCTAATGGGAATTTCAATATCAACTAATGGGTTTGGTTTTTGAGGACATCTATGATGCTATTGGGAGAGGAACTCCAATAGTTGGAGTGAGCTATCCTTATCAAGTATTTTAGTCAAGTTAAAGTGTTTGCTAAATTTTACCGTCTTCTTCATATTTTTTGCACCCCTAGAGCTTTTGTTGGTGGATTCACTAGAACTTGGTGTTTGAAAAGCTATCTCAACTAATTTTTCCACCCTTTACACAAAAATTTACTTTAGGGGGTTGAACTAAAGAGTGAAAGCCCTATGTACCAAAGTTGCATGTTCTAAGAATTTGTTTTCGAGTCTATCCAATTTGATATGCAATACAGTCTATTGAGTTTGAATGTGGGAAAGGTTTTCAGAGAAAATATTCAAGGTAGGTGGGCTTGTCTATGGATTGGATGTCTCCCATTTTTATATATTTTTTGTATTGTACTCCTCATATTGGGTTTTTATTGTAGGTGGAGAGGGTCTGGACATTTTAGTGGACCTGGTATAGGTAGACCATTTAGACATAGGGGACTCTTCTTACTCTTTGTCTAGACTCATAAAATCATAATCTTCTTTGGATTAAATATCCTCACTAGACTCAAACTCACTTGGTTTATATTGGACTGATAGGTTTGCTTCTTTGACAATTTCCTCCCATGCAATTTTTAATTCAAATACCTTATGTAAAACTAGAAGTTTTATAAGTCCATGATGAGCAATAAAATATAATTTAGACTCATCACCAAACTATTTATGTTGGAATATCATAATAATAGCTTTTAAGGACCAATACAAAAATTAGAGTAGATTTATAACACAATCCTCTCTTTTGGGGTATTTTAGATTCAACATCATTTTTAAGTGGTATCCACCACATATGGATAACCTCCCTTCCAACATAAAAAACTTCATCAATATAGTGGAAATATCCTACCACTTCAAATGGAGTGAATAGGTGGCTACACCCTTGATTGAACCATACCTATCTCACACAACGACACACTTTTCCCCTTATCTATCAATTATCTAGCTTACCCCCTTGTAGGTGGATTTGTATATTTTTGGCCAATTTCGAGGAGATTCAAAACTTTGGAAATTAAACTAGGAGTGATTTTCATTTCTATTTTGCCCGCATGGGTAACTATAGTTGTGGGATTGCAATTCAAAACAAACTACTTTGCCACACCTTGATCATACCCTTGAAACTTGGTTACGGCTTCCTACCATCGGGTCTCTTGAAAGATATTTTTAACAAAGTTGTTGGGGTTTTGGGTGTTGATAAATCTTGGTTCACTTCATTTTTGTAAGGTGTATCTCAGCATGGTAATAGAATTTAGAGGACAAAAAGGGTATGGATTTTTTAGAGGACGATTATGTTGTAACTTTATTGTAAATAAACCTACAACTACATGAATGTATACATGTATATATTACTTTTGTAAAAATGAATTTATGTAGAGAATTCATCAAAATCAACCATGAATTCATCATTTTACATAAATATTTTATCGATAGAGCGAGTCATTACATGTATCCAAAAATAAATTGATAGTCTTGTCACATTTTTTTGCAAAATTTTAAAATTTTATAACAGTATTACTTATAGTTGGTTTTATGCCTTATGTATTTTTTCCATCATCCAACCTTGCTTTCATTTTGTTGTTAAAATATAATTCATCGTTCATCTGAATTGAAGTTCTACAGGTCATGGTTCTACACAGTGAGACATTATTTCCTACCTACATTCATGAATGAATTTGATCGACAAACCACCTAACAATTTGTAGAAGAAATTTCAATGAAATCGAGGTTATTTCCATACTTTTTGTTATTTGATAGCCCAAAAGAAACTGGTTTTTGATCAATATTTTGATCGACGACTTCCATGCTCGATCCGTGTCTCTTATCCCTATTGAACCTTGTGGAAAAGTATCAATGGTCGACATTTTCATACGAAAGGTGGCCACCCTACCTCAAAAAGGACCATGTCTTGCTATCCTTGTGAACTATCATCCTACCACCTTTCCTAAATGCATGGTGGTAAACTTACCAATTTTAGCATTAAAACATCATATGTTATGAGATATTTCATTTGATTTTAAAATTAATTGTCTTCAATGTATACAAACTTTGATTAATATATCTAGGTGGGTTTATTTAATGGTTTGCATTGATAATTGATTTAAAAAATATATAATTTAATTAAAAAACTATGACCTACCTTTGGTATACTTGGTTCACACTCCAACTTGCTATACTGCCCATGTGTACTCTGATGTCAGCTTCTACCCATGTGTACTACATAATTCAACTTATTCATTTACCCACTTTTTTTATTGGAATGTCCATGCAAATTGTAAATGAAGTGAAAAGCTTTACTAAAATAAAAATAATAACATTCTACAATGCCTTGCTTCCTTGTGACACACGACTTCAATTATGTGTAAAAAAAACCTGTCGATTTGCTTCCCTATGCTTCAAGAAATAAATAGTGATTTTTTTGAGTCTAACATGCTTGATTTTTTATATTGGTCCACATATTTATCTTTTGTGCCATGGCTCACAAGGTTCGATTGTTGCATGATGGCTTTCATGGTAAAAAAAATTGAATACCTGCGAGTTTACTTTTTCATGCCAAGGCCTTTGTAAATAAAAGATAATGATATTTTTCTTGAGGCATCTTGTTATATCATGACACATGTCTTAAGTCATGCACAAATCTGCCAACCAATACTTAGAAAATTTTTGTAAGGTTGTGTCTACGAAAACATGCTACCAAAACATCTACATAAAGTATCTACAAAAGCTTTCTACGGAAACTATCTATAGAAAACGACTACAAAAAACAACTACAAAAAATTAATTACAGGATCATAGGAATAATTTACCTGATTTCTTCCCATTCTTTTTTTCCTCCTCCAAACTGTATCATGAAATTTATTGCATCAATCCTTTACTTCTCCCCCAAATTGTATTTTTGGCTATATAGCCAAAACGGGATATAGAGAAATTTTATAAAAGTTATTTTATTTTTATTTATTTTTGGTTACATAGGAGAGTTTGTCACAACCACACTATTTTTTCTTTTCTTTTTTTTTATATTATGTAAAATATTAGTATATATAATAATTTTTAATATTATTTTTTCATTTGTATACAAATTATCTATTCATGCCAAGTCATTAAATAAGTTTGTAGGATAATAAATATTTTTAGAATGGAATTGCTTGTTCCCAGTAGTAAATATGTTATGCAAAAACATTAATGTCTTCCTTGAACTTTTAATTCCATGTTCCAATAACAAATATTTCCAATATCCTAGAGAGATCAATTTATTGTTCTACTTCCTTTGGTTTCATTGAGGAGTTCTAGGTGAGAAAAAGATAATAGTGAGTTTAAACCAATATCAATCATCAATACTTTGGTTTGTAAAATAGGTCTCATAAATGGTTGAATACTTCTCAAAACCTATTTTGGAAGAGGATAAATAGGATAGTAATTTCGGTATCATCTTTATTTGATTATTTCATAGCCCATGCATTTATTTTTTTGATTTGTAGGGGTGCAAGGCTTTGGGGAATAGGATTTTCCAACCACTCTATCAAAGTCCTGATGTGAATTTTACCATACCCTTACTACTTTGTCCCCTTAAGGATTTGGGGAGTCAGACTCCCAACCACTCTATCAAAGTCCTGATGGGAATTGTTACCCTATCCTTACTGCATTTTTCTATTTAGGGAAGATATAAAAACTTTGGGGATTCGAGCTGCATATCCATTTGGATGGAAGTGTAGTCCTATCCTTACTATTATTTTTACTTCCCTTTTACATTTATGGGATATAAAAAATAAGGTTTTTTAGTACCTTGTGTTTATTAATTGTTGATGTCATGACTATATATATTCTCCTTTCTGTAAGGTAAGAGCATGCCTTCACACACTGAATCTGACTTCTTAAAACCTAATACTGTGACTAAAAAGTGATGAATAATAAGATGAAAATATTGTATATTAGAACTCCATTATAAAACAAAGGAAGCATGTTTAAAGGACATAGAGTGATCTTCTAGTTTATCTTTAAGAAATATTATTATTCCCTGATAATATTTTTTCATTAGCCAAGTAGTATAAAGATTCTTGCTATCCATCTTATTTATCGGTACCTACTCAAGATTGATTAGAATATATTATTTTTAATGATTACACTTACTTAATAAAGATATTATATTATAGAGCAAAAATTTATTTAGTAGATAATATTTTTGTTGCTTAGGATAAAAAAGAGAAGTTTTTATTTAATAGTAGTTGATTGCAGTTCAGAAATGCATTACAAATCAACCTATTGTTTATGATGGTTTATAAATTCTTATTTATATAATGGTTTCCTATAGAGCTTAAGACTACGTCCATTAAATAGTAATCTTCTTTTTGAGTCATCAATAGGCTTAAGTTTAACTATACCATTTCAAAATATTTCTTCAATCTCATAGGGTCCAAGCCATCTCATCCTTAGCTTTCCTTGGAAATCTTGGTAACAAGAGTTGAATAGCAAGGCCCAATCTCCTAGTTGAAATGTTATTGATACAATGTGTTTATCATGTCATTTATTTCTTTGTAGTTGAGTTATTTTAGTTCTATGTAATGCCTCTAATCTTCTTTCATCTAGAATATTTAATTTTTCCAATCTAGCTTTTTGTGCTTGATCCAAATTCATATCAAGTTGTACCACTGGGTGAAGAGTCTCTATTTTAAATTAAATAGGCATAATAAATTTATTCCAATAAACCATTTCATAAGGTGACAATCCTATGGTAGGTTTCCAAGTTGTATTATATGCCCATACAACTTATTTTAATATTTATACCCAATCAACCTTATTAACAACTATAGTTTTTGTTATTATATTTTCAAGTTCCTTATTTATAAATTCCTTTTGTCCATTAGCTTGAGGGTGATATGGTGAAGTATTTCTACGTTTTATTTGATAGATTTAACAAAATATTTAATTACTTTAGAGAGAAATTGAGATCCAGGATCTAAAACTAGTTCTCTAGGTGCTCCAAAGTGTTGCACAATTTGTGAATAAACAAAATCAGCAACTAGTTCAACTTGTGCTCATGGCAAGGATTTTACTTCAGACCACTTGGTGACATAATCTATACACACAAGTATATGTTTATTGCCTATACTTGCAGGATCTATTGGCCCAACAAAACTAGTCCCCCATTTATTGAATGGTTTGAGCAATATTTATGGCACCAAAGGTATCTCCATTATAGATGTAGGTTTACTAGCCCTTTGAAAAGCATCACATCTATCAACAAAATTATGGGCATCCTTATTTATAGTAGGCCAATAATAACTTGTTTGAAGTATTT
The DNA here is from genome assembly GCA_028583015.1 of Wollemia nobilis. Taxonomy (NCBI): domain Eukaryota; kingdom Viridiplantae; phylum Streptophyta; class Pinopsida; order Araucariales; family Araucariaceae; genus Wollemia; species Wollemia nobilis. Next base: position 939,604 of record JAQPPZ010007914.1, read on the forward strand.
TTCTAGTTGTTCTTTGGGCTACATAATGACCTCCACAAGGTTCTTCATGTGCTACCCTAATTATATCATATACGTCCCCTTCTTGCACACATATCCTAATTACATGGTCAAGGCAATATTTAAACAAGATTATATTAATCCACATATAAGGGACACTCTGATGTACTAATTTTCTATGCTCATGCAATGTAAAATTTTGAGGTATTTTTCCTGTTACTAGATAGTTTACAATATCAACATACCAAGGAGTAAAAATAGAAAGAGCAAACAAATGTTCATCTAGGAAATTATCAGGAATTAACTCATCATCATCAAATATTTGCATAAGAGATAAATGATCTGCAATAACATTATCTTTACCTACTTTATCTATAATTGTGATATTAAATTCTTGCAATAAGATAAGCCATCTAACCACTCTTCCTCTTACTGTAGCTTTGTTTATTAAGTATTTTATGGTAGGGTGATCAATATGAACAAATACTTTATACCCTGTTATGTAATGTTTGAACTTATTAATGGCATGAAATACAACCAAGAATTCCATTTCAGTAATTATGTAATAAATTTTAGTACCATGCAAAATTTTACTCACATAATAGATATCACAAGGTATTTTGTTCTCTATTTATTGTAGTATTTCCCCTATTGCATACCCTAAAGCATCACAATGTATATGAAAGGGCAATTCCCAATTTGGCCCTCGTAGGATTGGAGCAATAGTCAGTTTGTTCTTTATAACTTCAAAGGCTTCTTGAAATGCTTTAGTCCAATAAAATTTGCTTTCTTTGGTTAAGATCTTAATCATGGGAGATGTAACTTTGCTGAAATATTTAATGAATCTATGGTAGTACCCTACATGTCCTAAAAATATTCTTACCTATGTTTGTGTTTTTGGAGGTTGGAGGGATTGAATCACTTGGATTTTTGTAGGATCTACTTTAACACCTTCCTCAGGTATGTAATGTCCTAAAACAATACCTCCTCTCATCATCATGAATATTTTTCATGACTCAAAGAGAGATTTTATTCTTGGCATATAACAAGAACTTTTTATAAGCTTAACAAGGTTTCTTCAAAGGTGTTACCATAGACTATGAAGTTGTCCATATAGACTTCTACACATTCATTAATCAAATCAGCAAAAAATGGCTAAAATAAGCCTTTGAAAGAAAACATACAAAAATAAAATAATTTTTTTTAGAACAAGGAGAGGGATTCATAAACCACTAACCTACTTTTGAATGATCTATTTTTTAAAATCCCTTAAGTTTCTTTAAAAGCTACATCTCACTAGATACCCTAACACAAGTCCATCTGTGTAGGCATATTATGTGTTATTGCAAATAATTTTATCCTTCTCATTACTTTTGATGAGCTAAACTTATCACCCTTAGTTAGTCAAAGGTATACGCCCATCACCATACCATACACAAGTCATATGTGTAGGTTTGCTATGCGTACTACGAGTTAAGCTATCCATCTCATCTTTACAATGAGCCATATTAACTCAAATGTAGTTTTTCCTAAATTTAATTATAATTCACCCTAAGGGGTATTAATCTCTTAGGTCCACTATGTTCACCCTAAGGGGTCTCAATCCCTTAGGTCGTCCCCTAAGTTCAAGCTAGAAATTATTAATATAGTATTTAATATTTAGCAAGAAATCAAGGGTAGATCAAATAAATCTAACAAAATTAAATTCACAACATACACAAGACTAGAGGTAAAGCAACATTTGAGGGATAGTAACGTAAATTAGAAAAGTAATTAATACAAGACGTAGAAAACTCAAAAATTAATTTAAAGTTATATATTCCATCAATCAATAATTATTAAATGTAAGCCAGTATGGTATATATTCCATACTCTTAAATAATAATACATTACATCAATTTCATCAAGGAAATCTCCCCACATGGTTAATCTATGAGAGCATAAGTAAATAACTATAATTAGAAACAAACCGATACATGGATTCCAACTACCTCCCTGGTCCACCTCAGCTTCCTTCGATCATTTGAGGATAGTATGGGATCAGGGTATTCATGGTTCCATGATAGACATGCACATGCTTCTAAATTCATTTACTCATTTCATTGCCAAATTGCAACTATACAATCAATCAAGTAATCTAACCATCTATTGCATAGTTGATATCATAAAAACTACTATTTTTTTTTTATTTTCACTCTATGTCCCAAGAGAGTCTTTCAACAATGCAACTAGATCATAAGTTTATTTAAAGAAACTTACTCAACCCTTATTCGAAAATTAAAGTCCCATACCCTTAATTTCCAAACCATCTAGGTTCATTTAATCAAGAAATAATCATTTCTCCTTTGTTCTATAAATTAAAGTCCCATACCCTTAATTTACAAAACAAACTAATCACATTTATTTATTAAATCAAAGTCAACTACTTTAATCCATAAATAAACCCTTTTCCTTCATTTTATAAATTAAAGTCCCATACCCTTAATTTACAAAACAAACTAATTTCATATTTATTTATTAAATTAAAGTCAACTACTTTAATCCATAAATAAACCCTTTTCCTTCATTTTATAAATTAAAGTCCCATACCCTTAATTTGCAAAACAAACTAATTTTGTATTTATTTATTAAATCAAAGTCATCTACTTTAATCCATAAATAAACCCCTTTCCTTCATTTTATAAATTAAAGTCCCATACCCTTAATTTACAAAACAAACTAATTTTAAAAGGCTTAATTAACTAAAGACCACTATCTTTAATTATTCAACCTCTATAGCTTTTAACTAACCCAAATGAAGACATAAATAACTAATTCAATGATTCATTCTTTAATCCACTAAGGACTCATTTCCTTAATCTATAAAAAAACAAAGAATTCTCTACCCAAATAAATAGATTACCACATAGTCAAAGTTACAGCCATCTACTCTCGTAGAAGGGAAATACCCAACCAAAATTCTCAAGCTTAAGGCTTTGGAAAGGATGTGATCGATCATCATTATCCACAAGGTAATCTCAGGTCAACTACTCACAACCACATGATGCACCGATAGGGTCCACAGTAGGGTGACTATATTGGAGGAGATGATAGTTGAGCTCTACGATTGAGTGGATATAGTGCATCATCACTAACACATGATAGAGGTGGGTGGTGAGAAACCATGACCCCAAAATCTAACAATACCACGAGCACTAGGACCAATACATGGGTCGACACCTACGATTCTAAAAGATCTACTAACTCTATAGAAAAGTTCTCCATGCTCTAATGACACTATCATTTATAGACAAAGGTCATGTTGGCATTTTTGCCACATTGTTTTTGTTGTTACTGTTCATGCAAAATAACTAAGTTTTGTGCCAAAGCAAAGGTGTCGCGATATCATGACATGTCACATTTTTGCGACCTGTCGCGTTTTCATGGCGTCCATACCAAAAAAAAAGCTAAGCATCGAAAATGTTGCGATATCGTGACATGTCGCATTTTCGCGACCTGTCGCGTTTTCACGGCTAAAAGCAGCCAAAGGAAGCAAGGGAGTAAAACTATAATGATATCGCGACATGTTGGATTTTCATGCTAGGAGCAACAAAAGGAAGCAGTAATGACAAAGTTGTCGCGACATCGTGACATGTCGCATTTTCACGACTTGTTGTGGTGAGGGAGCACTAAAATGAAAATTGTCGCGATATCGCGACATACAACAGCAAAGAGGAGCACCAAGAAAATATGTCACGATATCGCGACATTTTTGAAAACAAAGCAAAGCAACAGAAACTTGTTGCGATATCACAACAAGAAGCAGCAACGAAGGAGAAGACAGGAAATTGTCACGATTTCATGACATGTCAGGGTGGAAGGGCAAAGTGCGAAGGAATTTTGTGATTTCATGACATGTTAGATTTTCATGAGGAGAAAGCAAGGAAGCAGCCAAATAGTACATAATGTCATGATTTTGCGACATGTCAAATTTTTGCATGGCAAAAATGGAAACAAGGAGAAGATAGAAACATGTCGTGATTTCACGACATGTTGACGACGAAAGGACAAAATGGAGAAAACGTCACGATATCGCAACATGTCGCATTTTCATGACCTATCACATTTTTGCAGAACAAAAGCTGAAAAGTACATGGCAGAAGGAAAGTGTCGCGATATTGCGACATGTCACATTTTCACGATGCAAAAGTGAGAAAGACAGTGCTAAGTACAGGATGTCATGATTTTGCGACATGTTACATTCTCATGACAAGGAGCAGATAAAAGCCAAAGCAGAGGAGAATGTCATGATTTTGTGACATGTCATGGAGACAAAGTTGAACGAAGAGAAGATGTCACGATTTTGTGATGTATTTTTGCGAATGGTGGCAAAAATAGTAAGCAGTAAGGTAAAAGTGTCACGATTTCACGACATGTCGCATTTTCGTGACCTGTCACATTTTCGCGATAAAAGCAACAACAAAGGCCCAATAAAGTTTTGTTCACATTTTCTTTCAAAATTGCATAGGTGAATGTGAGGAGAAGATAAGGATCAAGTAAAATCTCTCCAACTGATTTTGAGATCATGGTCAAAGAGGCTCCAAGATTAAATGTTGTTGTTTACCTATGTGCGCAAGATGGAAGAACATGAGGCAATTTTTGATGCCACCAAAATTAAAGACGCCTCCAATATTAAAAGATTTTGTTCGTGATATCCTAAAAACTTCCAGCTTGCTTCGATAATGGTCATTTATTTCTATTTAATTTTCAGTTTTGATCCATAAAAACAGGGACTATCATTTCTTTGAGGCGGATTAAGGGGGATTGTTTCTCTTTTCAAGTGCACATTTTGTGGATCGCTTCTTCAAAATATATTTTATGTATTAAATGTTGTGATTCAAAAGGAAGAGGGAAGGCCTCTATAAATACCAATGTAAAATCTCAAGCAAAAGAGGAGGACCTTTTTTGCAAAAAAATGAAGCAGAAATTCTAGACGCATTTTGCTCTATTCTTAGTGTCTCTTGAGTCAATGATCCAAACGGTTGTTCATGTTTTGCTTTCTGTGTGATTTACTTTTGTTTAGTCTAGTATTAAAATATAAGTTGAATTATGCTGTTTTGAATTTGGTTGTATTTTCATTTGAATGTTTGAAGTATAATTGAAGGCGAACTTATGGCTAATGCTTGATCCAATTTTTGCATGTGCATCCTAAGAATCTGTTGCCGCTTATCTTAGAGATCTGGTTTGAGATTATTTGCTATCTAAGGTTGTACTCCCCATCAACTATCGGCTTCGGCCATATTTCCATCTCTTTCTGTTATTTCCCATTTCTTTCCGCATTTTCCCATTTCTTTCCTGCATCCTTATCTTGAAACCAGTTTAGATTAGTTTGGGAGCCAGCCCTCTCTGGAGATTGGCCCGGGAGACTTCTCTTTCTCTTAGCATTTCAATGTTGGCTGAGTCTAGGGCACACAAGTGATGAAATATTTTACTTAGGCAAATTTGTGACCAACAATTTTTGGCACACTCGGTGGGACTGACTATTTCTGTCTTAGTAAGATCCATAATCGGTGGGACAAGTATAATTTCGACTTGATGAACCCACCTATGCCAATAGTTTTTGGCACGCCTGGTGGGACAGACTATTTTTGTCTCAGAAAGATCCATAATCAATGGGATAATTATTTTTGACTTGACAAACCCACCTGTGCCAACAGTTTTTGGCATGCCCGATGGGACTCACAAGTCCCATCTTTTGACACCCGGAGGAATCAAGATTTTGATGAACTATCTTGACCTCAAAGCGGTGATTGTAAGTTCATCTGGTGACTGCTGAAGGTGACTATTTAGTACCTAGAAATTTCCAATCCTGAAGCTGGTGAAAATATTTGCATATTTGCTTCATGATCACGAGATCAAGTGCCAAAGAATCGTAAGATCCAGTCGAATTCTTCGAGATTGATGTTCAGAATTGGAGGGAGCATTCAATATTGGTAAGTCCTGTGACCCTGTCATTTGATGTTTCTTCATAGGCAATGGGTTAGTTTGTGCCATCCTTGACTCCTCCCAGTACTGCTACAAGCTTGCTAGTAGATCCAAATCTTGTAGTGCAAATGGCTGGTCAACAACCTCCTCCACGTCGAGTTCCTGCTTAGAACTATTTGGAAGCGTTGGACCTACCTTTTCAAAATATAGTTTGTGCTACAGCAATAAAATCCTTTCCTACATATGATGGGACTGGAAAGACAATGTACGAGCATGTGTCAGATGTGGCAACCTTGGATTCAATTCATAATATCACAGATGAAGATGTCATGATCAAATTGCTCATCCTGTCACTCTCAGGTAAGTTGTTGTCTTTGGTATAGATCCTTGTCTCCCAACTCCATAACTTCATGGGATCAATTAGCAAAAATGCTAATCCAAGAGTTCAATGAGAAATTAGACCCATTTTCTTTAGTGCATCAATTTAATAATATCAAGAGGCATCCTCAAGAGGAGATAGTGGATTTCAATGTTAGGTTTGCCCGAACTTGGCAGAGAGTTCCTGATGGTCTTCACCCTACTCATGAACAAGCAACATTGTACTTTCTTAAGGCTTTTCATTTAGATATTGGTATGAAAATTAGGATGTCCAATGTTCAAAACTTTCCTGCACTATATGCCCAGGTACAGAATGCTAAGGCCGATTTGATTTTTTTGGGGAAATTGCCTCTAAAAATGACTATGTCTATTTTTCTCGAGCTTCCACAATACCAGCATATAGGTGTAGCCCCTACATCTTACACTGCTCCATCCATATACCCTTCATCTTCATGGAATCCTCCCATACCTTTGGTGCCTATGATTCCCATTCCACAGATAACCTCTCCACTTCCAAATCCTGCATTACCTTCTCCACTAGTTCCATTACCTCTATCGACATCACCTATGTCCTCAAGCCCAGATCCTTAATTGGCTATTTTGCAAGAAATTCAGTCGACCATGAGAGCTCTCACTAACAAGGTGACATCTATGGAGCGGAGAGAGGCAGAAAGGAACTCTCAGCCATGAAGATTTATTCCGGCAGTAACTAGAGAGCAAGTTGCTCCTAGCAAGGCAATGGAGAAAGTACCTGAGAGGAACTCAATGATCCTGGTAAGTGAAGAGGCTGGCCCTTCTGAAGTTTCACATGAGCCTTCTTACTGGTGTTCTTCATGCAATGACCCACATGACGAGTCCACTTGCATGGTCCACCAAAATTATTTACAAGTTCTTGCGAGGAGCCGTGTAAACATGATTCAAGAGGTGGATCTTAATTCCGTGATGTCTCTTGAGGAACACATAGTAGTATTGACACACAGCGACAAGAAACCAATTTTGGTAGATCTGGCTAAGATGGAGCCATTGAAATTGCCTCCTACATAAGTAACAAAGAAGAAAATACCTGCAAGGACTCATGATCCTCCAACTTCACATCAAGACCCACCTATTTTGTCGAAGGACCCACTACCACCACAAGCAAAAGAGAAGTTGCAAGCTAAGGCTTCTATTTCCTAGTCACAAGCGAAAACAAAGGAACAAGCTAGAGATACGTTGCGGTATCCATCATTGACTAAACGACAGCGAGTGGAGGCCACTCAACAATATAGAAGTAGATTTGAATCTTCCAATGGAGGGAGAGAGCCAATGTTGATGGAGTACAACATCATTGAAGAAATCAAAATGATACCAGCTAAGGTAAGTCTGTATGACACCTTGCAGCTGCTTGGATAGGTAAATCTCTTACAAGAATCCCTGAAGACCACACAAAGGGGAAGGCTCCAACCTAGGTAGTTATGTCTCAAACTCTGACTTCTTCAGTCACAGGAAAAAATAGACCACCACCTTTTTATCTTTCATTGAGAATGGAGGGACATGTGGTGCATAATTGCCTCATTGACTCAGGAGCAGCTACTACTGTCATGCCAAAGGTAGTATGTGATGTCATAGGAATGGAGTATACAAGGACTAGCACGAGATTTTTATAGCTATATGGTACCTCAGTAAATATGGTGGGCATAATTAAGGATGTTCCTATCTCATTGCATGCCATGCCTCAGATTACTGTGATCCAAGAGATCATAGTAGTGGATCTAGAGCCATGCTTTGGTATGTGTCTCTCCCGAGATTTCAAAGCCAAACTCAGGGGTTACCTTTCTTTGGATTTTACTCATTTGGAGGTGATCCATAAAGGTAAAAAGGTGAATATTTTCAATGAAAAGCCTTCCACATTTCATGTGGAGAGAATAGATGAAGTGGACAGATTAGAAAATTTAGTGCACATGATGTCTGAAGAATTTGGTGAGCTTGACCTAATGGAAGAAGCTTTGGAAGAGCTTTGTCCAAAAAATGAATTTTCCATGGCCAATTTCAATGCCATGATAGAAACTGACTTGAGGTGTTATTCCATTCTCAAGCCTGAAAAGGCTCGAGAAAAGAATGATGGAAGTCAAGACCAGCTCTGTTTCTATGGAGAACGATGTAGAAGTGGCACTGGAGCTAGGATTGTTCTAGTATTACCTTCTGGAATGCAATGGTCCTATTCATATCGTTTGACATGGAGCTACACAAATAATATAGCAGAATATGAGGCTTTATGCCTAGGTCTCAAGAAGGCTGAAAAACTTGGAGTTTGACAATTGCAAATCTTTAGTGACTCCGAGCTGATTATCAATCAAGTAACCAATAAGTGTGTGTTCAAGGTCTAGGATCCAGGAGATCATAAAGCCATGTTTTGGTATGTGTCTCTCTCGAGAGTTCATAGCTAAACTCGGGGGTTACCTTGTACATAAAAAAAAAGAGAAAAAAATAAGAAAAAGAAAAAATAAAATAAAATAAAATTTCGGCTTCTTTTGCATGCGAGCCCGCAGGTATGTCTTTTCCTCTTTCTTTTTCTTTTCCTTCCCAACAGTTAGTGGGTCCCCCTCTACTCCATTCTCTTCCTTTCCCACTCCTTTTTCTACAAATAATCAAGCCACTACTGTTGTTTCTTCTCCCCTCTCTGATGTTCCCTTTTTCTTCACTTCCCCTTTCTTCTAATCCTTTGTCTTTTGAGCATTTCTCCATAGTGCCCACTGCTTTCTTCATTCCATCCACTTCCATTTCATTATCTATTTTCATAGAATCCCAATAGCTGGTAGCACAGTAGCACCCTCTTCAGTTGTTGTATCTACCGCTTCTACTCCTCCATCTTCCACCATGTCATCATTCACCATTCCCGTTCCACGACCTGCACATATGTAGGTCATCACTCCATTCGTTTCCATTTTTTCAATTCAGGTGCTTCTCACTACTGTCATGGAGATTCTTGCACAGCACCTGGTGATTACCCAGCTCAACCAAGCTAGGCAAAATGTAGTAGTTCATGAAATAAGGGAAGTTCTGCTATTCCATAAATTTCTATTGAAGATCCTATTTTGAGTGTCGAGTGCCAGCAAGAGCTTGTTGCAGTAGCCCACAGAGACATCCAACATCAACCAACACTCACTTTTTTTGCCCCTCCAGCTTCTTGACTCTGTTGCCCAATGGATAAAGGCTTGAGGTTCGTGCATACAGTAGAACTGTATACCTCGCGAGCCGCCAAGAATGTTGGCATTTTTACCACATTGTTTTTGTTGTTACTGTTCATGCAAAATAACTAAGTTTTGTGCCAAAGCAAAGGTGTCGCGATATCGCGACATGTCACATTTTTGTGACCTATCACATTTTCATGGCATCTGTACCAGAAAAAAAGCTAAGCATAAAAAATGTCACGATATCGTGACATGTCATATTTTTGCGACCTGTCACGTTTTTGTGGCTAAAAGCAGCCAAAGGAAGCAAGGGAGTAAAATTGTCACGATATCATGACATGTTGGATTTTCACGCTAGGAGCAACAAAAGGAAGCAGTAATGACAAAGTTGTTGTGACATCGCGACATGTCGCATTTTCATGACTTGTTGCGGTGAGGGAGCACTAAAGTGAAAATTGTCGCGATATCGCGACATACAATAGCAAAGAGGAGCACCAAGGAAAGATGTCGCAATATTGCGACATTTTTGAAAACGAAGCCAAGCAATAGAAACTTGTCGCGATATCATGAGAAGAAGCGGCAACGAAGGAGAAGACAGGAAATTATCACGATTTTGTGACATGTCAGGGTGGAAGGGTAAAGTGCGAAGGAATGTCACAATTTCGTGACATGTCACGTTTTTGCGAGGAGAAAGCAAGGAAATAGCAAGATAGTAAGGAATGTCACAATTTCATGATGTCAAATTTTCACGGGGCAAAAATGGAAACAAGGAGAAGATTAAAACATGTCGCGATTTCACGACATGTTGATGATGAAAGGACAAAACGGAGAAAACGTCACGATATCACGACATGTCGCATTTCACGACCTATCACATTTTCGTGAAACAGAAGCTGAAAAGTATGTGGCAGAAGGAAAGTGTCACGATATGGTGACATGTCACATTTTTGCGGTGCAAAAGTGAGAAAGACAGTGCTAAGTACAGGATGTCACGATTTTGCGACATGTTACATTCTCGTGACAAGGAGCAGATAAAAGACAAAGCAGAGGAGAATGTCACAATTTCACGACATGTCATGGAGACAAATCTGAATGAAGAGAAGATGTCACGATTTTGCGACATGTCGTATTTTTGTGACTAGTGGCAGAAACAATAAGTAGTAAGGTAAAAGTGTCGCGATTTTGCAACATGTCGCATTTTTGCGACCTGTCATATTTTTGCGACAGAAGCAACAACAAAGGCCCGATAAAGTCCTGTTCACATTTTCTTTCAAAACTACATAGGTGAACGTGAGGAGAAGATAAGGATCAAGTAAAAGCTCTCCAATTGATTTTGAGATCGTGTTCAAAGAGGCTCCAATTGTTTACCTATGTGCGCAAGATGGAAGAACATGAGGCAGTTTTTGACATCACCAAAATTAAAGACACCTCCAGTATTAAAATATTTTGTTCGTGATCTAACAACTTCCAGCTTGCTCCGATAATGGTCATTTAATGAAGAAATATGGTCCCTTATTTCTATTTAATTTTTAGTTTTGATCCATAAAAACAGGGACTATCATTTCTCCGAGGCAGATTAAGGGGGATTGTTTCTCTTTTCAAGTGCACATTTTGTGGATCGCTTCTTCAAAATATGTTTTATGTATTAAATGCTATGATTCGAAAGGAAGAGGGAAGGCCTCTATAAATACCAATGTAAAATCTCAAGCAAAAGAGGACCTTTTTTGCAAAAAATTGAAGCAAAAATTCTAGACGCATTTTGCTCTATTCTTAGTGTCTCTTGATTCGGTGATCCAAATGGTTGTTCATGTTTTGCTTTTTGTGTGATTTACTTCTGTTTAGTCCAGTATTAAAATATAAGTTGAATTCTACTGTTCTGAATTTGGCTGTATTTTTATTTGAATGTTTGAAGTATAATTGAAGGCGAACTTATGGCCAATGCTTGATCCAATTTCTGCATGTACATCCTAAGAATCTGTTGCCACTTATCTTAGAGATCTGGTTTGAGATTATTTGCTATCTGAGGTTGTACTCCCCATCAACTATCGGCTTCGGCCATATTTCCATATCTTTCTGTTATTTCCCATTTCTTTTCGCATTTTCCCATTTCTTTTCTACATCCTCATCTTGAAACCAATTTAGATTAGTTTGGGAGCCAGCCCTCTCTGGAGATTGTCCCGGGAGACTTCTATTTATCTCGATCTTTCAATGTTGGTCGAGTCTAGGGCACACAAGTGATGAAATCTTGTACTTAGGCAGATTTGTGACCAACAGGTCACTACCAACATCTCAAAGAACCGAATAGGGAGAAGATGATTTACCACATGCTTGGTCTCCCTTACAACAATGGATGACTCTCAAATCTAGGGGTAGACATCGACATATCTTGCTACCCAAAACCCTGTGACACGACACTCAACCTAGCTACTAAGTTGGAAAGGATAATCGGTAGTACAACATCCATTGAAGGTTGACTCTAAAGCTAACATAAGGTCATCAAAGTTTTTCTAAAATAATAGGAAATCCCCTAAGAAACCACCATTTTATGAACAACAATAGCCAAGCAACAGCTGTTGGGCAGAGAGGAAAGAAATTTCTCAAGATTGGGAAGAAGATGATAAGCACATCATGAAGTCCAAGATTACAAAGGATAAAAAACCAAACATATGACACAAAACCATACTATAAAGGATTTAAGAACATAAAAATACAACCAACCTAAAATTTGGGTCGACTTTGCTTCTTCTCTCACCATTGGATACTATGCATTCATCATCACAACACTTTATTTTTTGGTCTATTTTTTCATTTCTTTCCAATCATTTTTCTTTTTTTCTTCCTCTTTCCCAAGTGCCCCCCTTTCTTCTTCCTTCTACCTTGTGAACACCCTCTTCCCCACGTCTCCATAATTAATGTTTACTCCTCATGTCCCTTTCGTCCACCTCTAGATCTGACCACCATTACTATCTTATGCATCTTCTGGCAACAATTTGATCTTTAGCATTTTTAAAACATTGTTTTCGCTTCTCCAAAATATTGTCTTTAAAGATCTAAAAACGAGAAGCTTCTCTTATCAGTGTCCTATCTTCTTAGAATTAGATTTTGTTTATTAAGAAGTAGATTCAAATTATTTACATAGTAGAATATATTTAAATTTTTTTATAATAATAAAATCCCCTTTATGGATTATTATATTATATTTTATATATATATTTAAAACAAATGGAATTCTATTACCATTTTAATTAAAACATCCATAATTTATAAATGACCTCTCTTTTATCATTTTAAATGAAATAAACCTTTATTTATAAATGAAATTCTATTAACATTTAAAATAAAATAAGCTTTTTTAAAATGAAATTCTATTATCATTTGAAATAAAAAAAAACATTTATTTATAAATGAAATTATATTAACATTTAAAATAAAGTAAAATTTTAAATTAAATTCTATTATCATTTAAAATAAAATATTTTCTTAACCATTATTGATATCAAGTTATTCTCTTGAAGGGTCTTTAAGCAAAACAAGGAGTTTTCAAAGACAATCAATCTTATGCATGCTCTCCAAACCATTGATGTAGATAGTGATGAAGTGAAATACAATCAAACATATACAACAAACAAAGAGGGAATATTTCCATCAACTTAGTCACCTGTCTCAATCTATAATTTATGATAGCTACTAGGCTATCAATCTAGGGCTCAAGGTGACTAACTTTTGATGATTATCCCTAATCGAATGCATACCTATATGAAGGTATCCATCAATGTTATCCTCGAGTTACCTTAATCATCACTTCTCCAACCTCAAGTACCCTCAATTCTGGTGGATGATTCTACTTCTTCCACCTATGAGTGTACCTGATCCTACAAAACTTGGCAATATGTTAGCAGTATCATGCTCTTTCAAATCAGCTAATCACTAAATAGTTGGTTAAATTACTCAACTTAAGTATTAAAACATCATAGATTAATGCATTGTCTCTTTGTTCCAAAATTCCTCTAGGGAGGGTCATGACACATAATCCGAAAGGTAAAACTTTATATGCATAGGTACCTACAATACATGTGAAAGTAGTATTTTATTGATATTCTTCTGCTATTGAGACTTGATTGTACCTACTAAAACCATACAAAAACAAAATTATTTTTTTCCATCCAAGGTATCAAGAACTTGATCGATGAATGGTAAAGGGCAATAATATTTCTTTGTTAGTTTATTCAATTCCCTATAATCTATACAAATCCTCCATTTACCATTCTTCTTAAGGACTATTACTGATGGTGATACCCATTGGCTATTGGAAATTGGATATATAAATCCTACATTTAAAAGATTAATGATTTCTTCTTGATCTATGTCTTTCATAGCAGGATTTAGTCTTATTTGAGGTTGTATTGCGGGGTGGAAACCTTATTGAATGAATATTTGGTGGGTACAAATATTAGGATGAATCCCTTTCATGTCCTCATAATCTCATGCAAATGACATTTGATGTTTTCTAAGTACTTCTATCAATTGTGATTCTTGAATTCTTGTAAGCTCATTATTAATATTTAAAGTCTTCCTAGATGTGATTTGTATATGTTTGCAATTTTTAATGTTTGCATCTATTCCCATTATTTTATGTTCAAGAACATTTAACTAATTATTATATGGCACAATTGAGGAGATTGACTTGTACTTGCTTCATCATTAAATATAGTAATTTCATCTAAACAATTAGTACTTGTTCTTCATAAAAAAGTGATCCTAATGGTCCTTCAATTTCTTGCTATAAATATTCACTTAACACATTAATTGATAAAGTATGAATAGTATCCAAATCATTAGAAAAATCATACCAAAGTTGTTTTGAAAAATATTTATCTAATGTTGACTCAGGAAATAGACTCAAATATTTAGTGTGCTTCCCATTGGAAATAGTCATATTTTCATATCTACAACTAATGTAAGCATCAATTGTTGCAATCCATGGGTGTCCTAGAATTAAGGGATGTCCTCCTAGCTTCTTATTAAGTTGTAATACCACAAAGTCTATAGGATAATCCCATGAGATTACATAAACTATGATGTCTTCTAATTTTCCTTCTAGTTTGATGGTATATATATCTACAAGTTGAAGCACTATAGAGGTTGGTTGTAGTTTGTGCACCCCTAAATAAATTGCTATTTCCTTAGTAATAGCATTGATGGTAGCCTCTAGATCTGCTAAGACATTCTGTAAGACTATATTACCAATGTGGACTGTGAGTATAGGTATTCCAAGATTTGTATATTTTGGCAATAACTTACCTTCAATCATTATCTCCGATAGTTATCCAATAACTTGGATGGTTTGAGACTCATTCTTCTTTTTCTTCCTAAATTTGTTGTGCGCATACTCTTTATTAATTTAGAATAAATGGGAATATCCTTGATAGCTTATAATAAAGGAATTTTAATGGTAACATTCTCTAATTCTTGGAGAAAATTGAAAGCTAGTTTGGAGGGTTCTTTAGGTACTACCGGTATTTCAGGAAATGGAATTTCTATTTTTTTCTTTCAGGGATTTGGATCTCTTTTTGTTTTGATGGAACATTTTTTGGTGAATTTTTTATTTATTTTTCATTTTTGTCTACTTTTTCAAACAAGTCTTGGATAGGTTCTTCAACTTCTGTGAGAGTTACTGATATGGAAATACTAAACATGAAGCTGGTAATTCATTATTGGTAATAAAATATATAGATCTTACAAAGAATCACATGGTTACAATGGTTGTAACAATTTGCCCTGAAAGGCCAACCACTTGTAACTAACAGATATGCAAGGATAACAACCTGCCAAACATGGATGCTAACAACCAACTAACTACTAGAAGATAAAAGACATCTCTAACAATATAACTATGCATCCTAACAAATAAAATCCAATCCAACATGGGCATACTATGCCTCACATATTACAATGCAATAAATAATTATTACTTAGGCTTATAATTAAGCTAAGGTACAATAATATCTTCAACACTCCTCCCAACTATAAAAGCATTGGACCCCAATGCTCTCTAAAAATTTGGAAAGTCATGGGTCATATTATGGTGAGGAATCTAGTGAGCAATATGTGGAAAGTGATTGTGATGAGAAAAAGGTAAGAAGTGGAAAAACACTGTTGAGTGTGATGGATCTTCATCTCGAAAACTCTATCTATAATGAGTAGAAGCTAAGAGTCAAGTGCCACTGCTATTGTAGAGTTGATGATAGGTTTAGGTACCAAAGGAGGATCCTAATTTGGTGTCTCTGGTAAGCATCACTTATCCAAAGGAAGCCAAACTCTATCTCCAATCTAAAATTAATGAGGATTGTGATGCTTTCTCATCACTCTTTGCTGTTCCTACTGAGTCTTCTGCAAATCCTGTGTTATCTTGCCCTAAAGGCTTTGTCGGTGCTAAATAAAGGAAGTGACCTTAGCTTACTCCTTTATATGTGTAATGGTGGAAGAGGGCAAAGCCAAAGGTAACTTCTATGGAGCAAGTGGTTGTGTGTTCATAGGTGTACCCAAAATGATGTCAATGGAATGGTTGGTATCTTTCTCATGAGTGAGAGTGATGGATTCCTTAACCATGAGCTCTTGTGATTGTTCAATTTGTGGAAGTGAAGCTTCTTCTTTATCATGAGTCTTTGGAGGTGCTTGTTCTTTATATTATGTGGGACTTATGCAAGTAGAAGACAATACAAGTGCTTGACTTAATGGATTATGAGCTTGCCTACAACTTAGCTTAAAATTCAAAGTGGGTGTAGTGCTTTGTATCAAAAATATTTTATCATGTAAATTCAAAGTGTATGTTTTTTTTAGCATAATACATTGTATTCCTATTAAATTGATAGG
The DNA here is from genome assembly GCA_028583015.1 of Wollemia nobilis. Lineage (NCBI taxonomy): Eukaryota > Viridiplantae > Streptophyta > Pinopsida > Araucariales > Araucariaceae > Wollemia > Wollemia nobilis. The sequence continues at coordinate 955,986 of JAQPPZ010007914.1, forward strand.
TATTACCAAACAAGAGTCCACAAAAATCCATCTCTATGATATCACACTGTACCTTATCCATAAAATTATCACCAAAAGCAAAATTCAAGGTGCAAGTGTGTGATGTTGGATGTAGAGTCTACATCCTTCCACCCAAATACGTAGGGTTGAGGATGTGGCTTTGTGGGAAGCTTCAACTTATTGACAATGGTATTCACAATTATGTTCTTTTATGAGCCATTATCTATGATACAATATACATAAAAATCATGCATAATGTGGACTCGAGTGACAAACAAATGGTCATGATCCCCTTGAGAAAAAATATTGTACATGAGGGTAACTTTGTTTAGTTTACCCTTCAAAGCTAGATATTATTCTTCTATCCTTGTAGTCACAATGGGACCATATTGTAGTTACTCATTTGTAGGTTGTACAATTAGGGACTTCTTCTTCTTCATTATTTCAAAAGTAAAACATCTAGATTTTATATGACCATACTTTTTACAAAAATCACAATAAAATGTTGAAGAAGAAGAATATTTTGAGTGAGAAGAAGAAGAATATGCTTTAGGAGAAGTGGAAGGAGAAGAATAATTAGGGGAATAATGAGAAGTAATCTTCACATTTTTTTGATGTTGCTTCGTGCTTTTGGAACTACTTTCCTATTGAGATCTGTGAGAGGCACCAAATTTCTCCTCTACAAGATATACTTGAATACCACATCCAAAGTGAGGAAATCATTGAATTTGATTTCCCTAAAAATATGATCTTGCAATCCATGAGTGAACTTGTTAATCAAATCCTCTTCTAAATATTTCACACCAAGAAGCACCCTTAGCCTATTGAATTGAAAATATAGTCTACAACTGACATACTATAGACTTGCCTCAATCTATACCACTTGGTCATGAGGTCACTTTGATAATTTGATGGGAAAAATATGTTCTTTAGAATTTGGATCAATTCTTTCCAAGTCATGGCAACATTATGGATTTGTCTTTCTACAATATTTTTTTTTCTAAGCCTGTGAGTTTGACTATGGCAAAAGCAACTTTTTCATCTTCAAAAATTCAGCATAGTTGAACCTAGTTTGCATATCTAAAATACAAGTAGTCAAGACATAAGGATTCACCGATCCATCATAAAATTTGACCTTACATTTTGCCTTTTTGGCATTGTAGTGATAAATTTTGACATCACCAGGAGTTAATTGGACCACAATATCTTTCACTTTATATGTCAAAATATCTCCTACAATAGTAAGATTTTCCATGTTTTTTTTTCTCACTAGGGAATCGCTTTGTGTCTACCTCATATTGGTTGCCCATTTTAAAACCTTAAGGTAGGGTTTAATATTTCTTTCCTTCATCCTATGCACTCTACAATAATCGATGATGTCTACATATGTTATTTTCTATGTCGAGTCAGCACTTCACCTCCATTGCAGCTACCATGATCGTCATCAAAATAGGTAATTGATCAATCGTCTACGTATTTCTTTGTCTTCCTTATTCAAAATTTTTTACCTTCAAGTGGAGTTATGGACCTCCTCCCTTCTTGTGGCCATAAACTAGTTCTTCCTAGGATTTGTATCAAGTTATTTGCTACTCATGAACATGACAATCAATCTCTTCCCCTCTATCTACATTTGCGATTGATGCGATTGATTTTCAATTGACCTCAAAAGAGACCTTCAACATGGCTAGTGGTAGCAAGATCCAGTTTTATTGTCTACTAGATTTTTTTTGTGATGTCTTCCACCTCACTATTGTAATGCAAATTTAGTACAATCTTGTGGAGCAAATATGGGAGGGTGGGGTGGTGTCGGGGTGACAAGCCCATTGACTTACTTCCAAGGTTTCTTGCTGAGGGGTATGGTGTGTACTCATGTTTTAGGGGAAACTGATCCTCAGATGTGATGTGCTGAGATAGTACCAAGGTTGGTCGAGTTGGTCATTGGTGGTCACACCGACCAATAGTAAGAAGTCAATCATCAATGGCTGGTGGTGATGGCACGTCGGTGGCTTGGTGGTTGGTTTCAAATGGTGGGTCGTATAAAATGCATATTTATACCCAAAATAAGCCAAAAAGAAAATCTATTTTTGACCTTAAAATATTAATATTAATGAATATTAATATTTTACTTTTAATTCCACCTTGTTTTAATTCCTTTTGATAAAAACAAGGCTCTTTGTATGCTCAAATTTCATGTAGGAAGGAATTCAACTCAACACTCATTTTGCATGCACATTGTTTTTCAAAGCTTGCAATCGACTTCAAATCACATTTAGAAAAATATTTTGCAATCATACCCTCTCTCGAAAAGGAGTGCCAATGTCTCCTCTTGGCCAAAATTTGGCCTCAAATTTGATGCAACTGCTCCTCAAATATATCCTTTCTGATCTTCAAACTAGACAAATTTTTTTCTTCAATCTCCAAATAGGATAAAATTTTCTTGCCTTCCTCAGGGTAAGTTTGGTTACCCTCTGATCTCTATTAGGGGTATTTGATGCAGGGGTGATTTCCACCATCTACCACCTCAAAAGATTCACAACTGATGCTACGGGCTGGCCCAAGCCAAATCCTCACAACAACTACCCTAGGATTTGGTGCACTAGAAAAATAGTACTAGTCACCTATACTATCCTATGGCTCTGATTACCACTGATATGAAAATACTCAATGTGATGTTGGTAATTCATTATTGGCAATAAAATATATAGAGCTTACACAGAATCACATAATTATAATGGTTGTAACAATTTGTCCTGAAAGGCCAACCACTTGTAACTAACATATATTGAGGGATAACAACCTACCAAACAAGGATGCTAACAACCAACTAACTACTAGAAGATAAAATACATCTCTAACAATCTAACTATACATCCTAACAAATAACAAATCCAATCCAACGTGGGCATACTATGCCTCACGTATCCAAGAAATAAGAAATAATAATAACTTAGGCTTATAATTAAGCCTAAGGTACAATAATATCCTCAATAGTTACATTATTTTACAACACTTCTATATCTCAAATGGATCTGTTGGCAAGGTACTATAGATATTGAACATGTCTCATTTGTTTCATAGATCTATTGAACAATCTTGTTATTATTAGGATTGGTAACTAGTTTAGTTGGTAAGGATGGTTGCTTAGGAGGGTTATTCATATTATTTGGAGATGAAATACGTCTATTTTGAGGCTTATTTTGAGGGGCTTGTCCCCTAAATTGGTTTTGGAAATTCTACTGCTGGGGTGGACTTTGAGATAATCTAGGTCCTCCTTGATTATATTGGCCATTCATATTCCAATTATGCATGTTTTGATCTAACATTCCTTGAGCCCATGGAGGTGGATTCCCATATGAGTTGGCCATAAATTGGGTCCATGGAGGTATATTCCATTCTTGGTTGTTTTGGTATGGGTTTCAATTTGTCCAATGTGATGTATTTGGCAACTGGTTAGGTCTTTGTTGGTTGGAATAACTAGAATTTGACCAATTATATAGACCATTGAATGGACCACTTCTTCTTTGGGCTACAAAATAAAAATCTTATGCCTCCTCAACTTCAGGTTCTTTTATAGCAGATTTCACAATTGAAATATACTTGCAGTTTTTAGTACTATGATTTTTGGCACAAATCTTAAAACAAACGAAAACATTGGAAATATTTGTAATATTAAGAGGGAACTCCCTTAAATTAAGGCTTTTTATACATCTATGACAATATATCTCCTCAATATATTGTTCTTTTGGTTTTTTTTATCTATGAGGTCAAGAGATGTAGTTAATGTGCCTAACAAATTAGTCTTTAAACTCTCCAACATATTACCAAATTTTGCTCTTGTTACTCCTACATATGAGTATTTGTTGTTCCTAAGAGGCTTATTCCTTGAATAATTTTTGCAAAGATTCACAATCTCTTCAAATTCCATTAGATGAATATCCCCCTTAGCCATAAGGTTTAAAACATCAAGGACATCTTTTAATCCTTTTAGAAAAAAATCTTTTAAGATTTCTTCATCTAAATCAATATTCACTCTAGATCCTACAAACTAAAATATTTCAAGATAATCCTCAAGAGATTATTCTTCTCGTTGGTTCATACGAAAGAGCTCTGTTGGCAATTTTGGGTACTTTGGGTACATTGCATTTGCTCAAGTGTATAAGTTGTCATTGATGTCAAGAAGCTTTTGAAGGAATTTGTTTTGATGAAGGTTTCGGCATGACAGGTTCGAAAGAAAGCAAGTTAGAAAAGTGTCGCGATATCGCGACATGTCACAGTTTCGCGACTCAAAGAGGAGAGAGAATGTTCGAGTCAGAAATGTCACGATTTCGTGACATATTGCAAGGAAGGTTGAACGGACGAAAAAGTGTCGCGATTTCGCGACATGTTGCAGGAGAGAGAGTCCGAAAGAAAAAGTGTCGCGATTTCGCGACATAATGCAGGAGAGAGAGTCCGAAAGAAAAAGTGTCACGATTTCGTGACATAATGTAGGAGAGAGAGTTCGGGAGAAAAAGTGTCACGATATCACGACATGTCGGGTTTTCACGACCCGAAGAAAAGAAAAGCGCTAAGGAGAAAAAGTGTCACGATTTCGTGACAAGTCAGAAGACAAAGTGGAAGCAAGATAAAGTGTCACGATTTCACGACATGCTGCAGATGAAAATGTTCCAAGTAAGAACTATCACGATTTCGTGACATACAGCAAAGGGAAGAGTCTGAAATGAGAAGCGTCGTGATTTCGTGACAGGTTGCAGAGAAGTCGTACGAAAGCTGAAAGCGTCGCGATTTCACGATAGGCTGCAAAGAAAACGTACGAAAGCTAGAAGTGTCATGATTTCATGACAAATTCAAGGAGGAAGAGCTCAAAGGTGAAAGCATCACGATTTCGCGACATGTTCCATTTTTGCTAGTGCAAGCAGACAAGAGTGCAAGGAAGAGAAAGTGTCACGATTTCGTGACAGATTGAGATGGCAGCGTTCGGTTGGAGAAAGTGTCACGATTTCATGATAGAAATAGAATGCAGGTCTTCTATAGGAGAAGTGTCACGATTTCATGACAAAAGCAAAAAGGAGGTCGACGAAGGGAGAAATGTCGCGATATCGCGACAAAAGCAAAGTTGATGCTGACTAAGTCAGAAGTGTCACGATATCGCGACAAGAGCTTAGTTGAAGTCGACAAAGGCTGAAATGTCACGATATCGCGACAAAAGCCAAAAGACAGTATACGGTTGCAAAAGTGTCACGATATCACGACATGTTGTAGTTTCATGATAGAAGCTATAGAAGAGTTGCAGAGGCAGTGAAGCCGACAAAGTTAAATTTGGGCCGATGAAGATTAGGGTTTGCAGTCGACGTAGTTTAGGGTTGTGCAGCCGACTAAGATCAAGGTTTTGATCTTGAAAGTGTTAGTATAAAAGGAGGGTTGTTTGGAGAGTTGGAGTGCGAATTGATAGATAGTCGAATGTGCGTCGAAGTGTGTGAGATGCAGCCGAAAGAGAGCAAGAGCGCAGAAGTGGCGAGTTGATGTCAAAGTGTGCAGAGTGAGCATAACAGGCAAAGACGAACGAGGACATTTGTGCTAGACCGAAGGACTGTGTTTAGTGCAAATTTGAGGACCAGCTTTGGAGGTGATAGAGTTGAGGACAGAGGTCTCCAGCCAGAGCAGGGAGGACAAGTGTCTTCTGTGGATAGAGTTCCATTTGCTAAGGGCAGCGGAGGCAAAGGTTTTTTGGAGGATCACCAGCCAGAGCAGAGCTAGGGGATCGGTGTCTCCTGTGGGTTGGTGCCCATGAACTCGAGATTAGGGGATTGGTGTCTCCTTTGGGTTGGTGCCCATAAACATTGTAATCGGGAAAGGTATTCCTAGAATTTGGATTGATAAAATTTAGTGAAAGATTTTATCTGTGGATGTAGCCCAACCATTTTGGGTGAACCACGTTAAAAATGGGTCTTCAATGTGTGATGCTTTCTGTCTTGATCAATGTTGTGTTGATGCCATTGCTATCTAAAGTTAAAATTATTAATTGCTTAAGTCTTATACTGTTCACCCCCCCTCTCAGTATAAGCTTGTGTTCTTCAATTGGTATCAGAGCGGGTTTCTCCAGAAAGAGCCTAATAGCTTGGAGAAGGATCTATCAGAGGAACATACAGATTCAGAAAGAGATGAAGAGGTTGGGTTCGATCTCAAAGGTGAATTCTTCTTGGCTTTAAAAAAGCTTGAGAAATTTAGGGAAGAAAATTTTGTTCTCAAGCATCAATGTCAGGAAGAAGAGATTGCAAGATCAAAATTGTCTCAAAGAGTTATAGACTTCAAAATTCTAGCTGAAGAAGGAAAGAAGGTTGAACGAGTTTTGACAGAGGCTTTAAAAGGAAAGGAAGCTGATTGCGAGAAACTAGAAGAAGAGGTTATGTCTCTTAGAGTGAAGTTGGAACAATTGGCTCTCAAACAGAATACTCTGTATGAAAAGCAAAAGAAGGATGGTATCACTATTCATGAAATAGGGTCTTCGAGCAAGACCAATCTTCATCCTGAAGAGCGGTGGATTCCAATTGGTCACAAGAAGAACAATCATCCAAGGCATCAAAACAGGTTACATAATACTTTCCATGGCTATTGTTTTTCTTGCAAGAATTTTGGTCACAAAGCTATGCATTGCAATAAATCCTTGAATAGCCATAGTAAGGAAAATGTTAACTCTTTTGCACCTCTTATGAATAAAAATTTCATGTGTTACAAGTGCAAGAATTTTGGGCATATAGCAAGGATGTGCGGTTTGGATAGATCTAGCCTTGAGTTCACTAAAAAGAAAAATGAGATCAAATCTAAGTCAATGATAGTTCAAACTGCTTTTCATGCTCAAGACAAAGTAGAAAAATGGTATCTTGATAGTGGTTGTTCAAAACATATGACTGGTGAAAAGGAAAAGTTTTTGGTCTTAAAACAAACAAACCGAGGAACAGTCAGTTTTGGAGATAATAGGTCAGCTAAAATCTGTGGTAAAGGGACTCTTAGTTTGGATGGGAAATCCAAAACAGAAAATGTGCTTTATGTAGAAGGCCTAAGACATAATCTTCTAAGTGTGAGTCAACTTTGTGATCAAGGGCACATAGTATCTTTCTTTTTAGATAGATGTGAGATAAGTAAAGAAAAAAATGGAAAACTCATTGCGAGTGCTACAAGGACTCCAAACAATCTTTACATGCTGAGTGAGATAAAAAGGGAAAAGTGTTTTCTAACTCAAGAAGATGAGAGTTGGCTATGGCATAAAATATTGGGGCATTTGAGCTTTGATAATCTTGTCAATATTAGTAACAAGGAAGCAATTAGAGACTTGCCCAAAATAAAAAGGCCCCATAATATCATTTGTGGTCCCTGTCAACATGGAAAATAGACCAAAACCAGTTTCAAATCAAAAGGGTATACTTCTTCAAAACCATTGGATCTTATTCATACTGATTTATGTGGCCCCACCAGAACTCGGAGCATTCAGGGAGAAAGCTACTTCATGTTGTTTATAGATGATTATTCTAGAATGACTTGGGTTACTTTTCTCAAAGAAAAATCGAAGCTTTTGAAAAATTTAAAGCTTTCAAAGAAATGATTGAAAATGAGACTGACAAGAGAATCAAATGCTTAAGATCGAACAAAGGAGGAGAGTTCACTTCAAATGAATTTGTGGAATACTATGAGCAACAAGGAATCAAAAGAGAATATTCAGCAGCAAGAACTCCTCAACAAAATGGAGTAGTTGAAAGGAAAAATAGAACTATTGAAAATATGGCTAGAGCTATGTTAAATGAGTCGAAACTTTCAGATGGCTTTTGGAAAGAGGCAGTCGGTACAACAGTCTACATTATCACCAGGGCCCAACTTAGAGTCAATCATCATAAAACTCCTTATGAGTTATGGAAAGGAAGACCAGCTACAGTAAAATACTTCAAAGTGTTTGGGAGTAAGTGCTTCATTAGAAGGGAAGATCAGAATTTGGGTAAGTTTGATCCTAGGTGTGATGAGGGAATCTTTCTTGGATATTCCAAGTAGAAGCAAGGCCTACAGATGCTTCAACAAAAGAACGCATACAATCGTAGAGAGCATAAATGTAACAGTTGATGAAAAGACAGGGATAAGAGAACCGATCAAGGAACTCAGTGATGAAATTTGTCAAGAAGAATTCAGAGAGGTTTCAGATGAAGAAGAGGAAAGACAACAACTGCTTCCCAAAACTCCTTCATGATATGTTCAGAAACATCATCCCAAATATTTGATCATTGGTGATCCAAACAGCAGGAAAACAAGAAGAAGAGTCATTCCTTCACACGATTCTACAAATGTTTCATTATTATCTCAGATTGAGCCAAAAGATTTCAGTGAAGCATGTGCAGATAAATTTTGGGTAAAAGCAATGGATGAAGAGCTAAATCAAATAGAGAAAAGTGAAACTTGGGATTTGGTTCCAAGACCTAAGGACAAGAATGTCATTGGCACAAAATGGATATTCAGAAATAAACTCAATGAGGATGGAAATATTGTCAGAAACAAAGCTAGGTTAGTCTGCAAAGGTTATGCTCAAGTAGAAGGTGTTGATTTCGAAGAGACGTTCGCTCCTGTTGCTCGTCTCAAAGCTATCAGAATGTTTTTGGCCCTTTCAAGCTTCAAATCATTCAAGGTATATCAAATGGATGTAAAGTCAGCTTTTCTAAATGGGGTGTTGGTAGAAGAAGTCTACATAGAACAACCAGAAGGAGTGTCTCTATCAGAACAGTCAGACTATGTGTGTAAACTAAAAAAGGCCTTGTATGGGTTAAAGCAAGCACCGAGGGCTTGGTACTCAAGACTTGACAGTTATCTTCATGAGCAAGGCTTCGAGAAAGGCATGGCAGATAGCAATTTGTATATTAAGAATGAAGATGATGATATGTTGATTATGGTTGTCTATGTTGATGATATTATTTTTGGGGGAAATAATACTCAGATGTGCAAAGTTTTTGCTAACACCATGCAGAAGGAATTTGAGATGTCCATGATTGGAGAGTTGTCATTCTTTTTAGGTCTTCAGATTGCTCAATCAAAATACGGTGTATTTCTCTCTCAAGGAAAGTATATCAAAGAAATGTTGAAGAAATTTGGGATGATGGACAGCAAACCAGTATGTACTCCAATGATTACCGAGTGCAAGATGAGTAAAGACGATGAATCTCCAGTGGCAGATCAGAGGTTGTACAGATCAATGATTGGCAGTTTATTATATGTTACGGCTACCAGACCAGATATCATGCAAGCAGTTGGGTTAGTAGCAAGATTTCAGGCAGCTCCAAAAGATTCTCATGTTAGAGACAGTTAAGAGGATATTCGGATATCCGAAGGGCACTATGGACTTTGGGCTTTGGTATCCCAAAGGTGATGATTTCACCCTCATGGCCTATACGAGATGCAGATTGGGCAGGCAGATGCGATGACAGGAAGAGCACTAGTGGTGGAGCATTCTTTCTGGGAAAGAGTTTGGTTTCTTGGCTAAGTAAGAAACAACCTTCAGTTTCCTTATCTACAAGCAGAGGCTGAATACATAGCAATGAGTGGTCTGGGTGTACACAAGTTTTATGGATGAAAACCACCTTGGAGGATTTCAAAGTCAAGCATGAACAACCCATCTCCATATTTTGCGATAATACGAGTGCCATAAGTATTTCCAAAAATTCGGTAATGCACTCAAGGACAAAGCATATTTCCATCAAGTATCACTTTCTAAGGGAGAAAGTGCAAGACAAGCAGGTCAAGCTAGAGTATGTGCCTACTAAAGAGCAGATTGCAGATATCTTCACCAAACCTCTTCCAAGAGATACGTTTGAGTATCTAAGGGAAAAATTGGGAGTTGTACTCCCACCCTAGAATTAATCTCCTCATCAGGAGGTGGGGGAGGGACCAAGCTAAGAGGCTCATTCTTAGTCCCGAGCCCCAAAGGTGACCCTTTGCCATTGATGACAAAGGGGGAGAGATATGAGTAAGGGGGAGAGCTTCAAGTGAAGAGGAAAGCTTCAAGTCAAGGGGAGCAAAACTTCAAAGGAAGATTCTTAGTTGTGGGCATAGTTTCTCAGTTGTTAGCACAGTTGGTTTCAGTTTTGGCTCTTGAGACGTGTTTTCGATGAAAGGTTTGCCATCAATGACAAAGGGGGAGATTGTTGGCAATTTTGGGTACTTTGGGTACATTGCATTTGCTCAAGTGTATAAGTTGTCATTGATGTCAAGAAGCTTTTGAAGGAATTTGTTTTGATGAAGGTTTCGGCATGACAGGTTCGAAAGAAAGCAAGTTAGAAAAGTGTCGCGATATCGCGACATGTCGCAGTTTCGTGACTCAAAGAGGAGAGAGAATGTTTGAGTCAGAAATGTCACGATTTCATGACATATTGCAAGGAAGGTTGAACGGACAAAAAAGTGTCACGATTTCGTGACATGTTGCAGGAGAGAGAGTCCGAAAGAAAAAGTGTCGCGATTTCGTGACATAATGCAGGAGAGAGAGTCCAAAAGAAAAAGTGTCACGATTTCGCGACATAATGCAGGAGAGAGAGTTCGGGAGAAAAAGTGTCACGATATCGTGACATGTCGGGTTTTCGTGACCCGAAGAAAAGAAAAGCGCTAAGGAGAAAAAGTGTCACGATTTCGCGACAAGTCAGAAGACAAAGTGGAAGCAAGATAAAGTGTCACGATTTCGCGACATGCTGCAGATGAAAATGTTCCAAGTAAGAACTGTCATGATTTCGTGACATACAGCAAAGGGAAGAGTCTGAAATGAGAAGCATCGCGATTTCACGACAGGTTGCAGAGAAGTCGTACGGAAGCTGAAAGCGTCACGATTTCACGACAGGCTACAAAGAAAACGTACGGAAGCTAGAAGTGTCATGATTTCATGACAAATTCAAGGAGGAAGAGCTCAAAGGCGAAAGCATCACGATTTTGTGACATGTTCTATTTTTGCTAGTGCAAGCAGACAAGAGTGCAAGGAAGAGAAAGTGTCACGATTTCACGACAGATTGAGATGGCAGCATTCGGTTGGAGAAAGTGTCATGATTTCACGACAGAAATAGAATGCAGGTCTTCTATAGGAGAAGTGTCACGATTTCACGACAAAAGTAGAAAGGAGGTCGACGAAGGGAGAAATGTCGCGATATCATGACAAAAGCAAAGTTGATGCTGACTAAGTCAGAAGTGTCACGATATCGCGACAAGAGCTTAGTTGAAGTCGACAAAGGCTGAAATGTCGTGATATCATGACAAAAGCCAAAAGATAGTATACGGTTGCAAAAGTGTCACGATATCGCGACATGTTGTAGTTTCGTGCAAAAGCTACAGAAGAGTTGCAGAGGCAGTGAAGCCGACAAAGTTAAATTTGGGTCGACGAAGATTAGGGTTTGCAACCGATGTAGTTTAGGGTTTGTAGCCGACGTAGTTTAGGGTTGTGCAACCGACTAAGATCAAGGTTTTGATCTTGAAAGTGTTAGTATAAAAGGAGGGCTGTTTGGAGAGTTGGAGTGCGAATTGATAGATAGTCGAATGTGCGTCGAAGTGTGCGAGATGCAGCCAAAAGAGAGCAAGAGCGCAGAAGTGGCGAGATGATGTCAAAGCATGTAGAGTGAGCGCAACAGGCAAAGATGAACGAGGACATTTGTGCTAGACCGAAGGACTGTGTTTAGTGCAAATTTGAGGACCAACTTTGGAGGTGATAGAGTTGAGGACAGAGGTCTCCAACCAGAGTAGGGAGGACAGGTGTCTTCTGTGGATAGAGTTCCATTTTCTAAGGGCAGCAGAGGTAGAGGTTTTCTGGAGGATCACCAACCAGAGCAGAGCTAGGGGATCGGTGTCTCCTGTGGGTTGGTGCCCACGAACTCGAGATTAGGGGATTGGTGTCTCCTTTGGGTTGGTGCCCATAAACATTGTAATCGGGAAAGGTATTCCCAGAATTTGGATTGATAAAATTTAGTGAAATATTTTATCCGTGGATGTAGCCCAACCATTTTGGGTGAACCACGTTAAAAATGGGTCTTCAATGTGTGATGCTTTTTGTCTTGATCAATGTTGTGTTGATGCCACTGCTATCTAAAGTTAAAATTATTAATTGCTTAAGTCTTATACTGTTCACCCCCCCTCTCAGTATAAGCTTGTGTTCTTCAAGCTCAAATTTCTTGTCCCTAACTCTACAGTAATCCTGATATATTTCAATCCATGATCTCCATCCCATTAGTTACAAATACTTTCACCTAGACCCATAAACCATATTAAAGATGCATACTTAAGGGTAGAAGGAAACAATCTTAATTTTTGTTCATTAGTGGTATAAAAATAAGCTTGAAACACCACTTCAAAATAAAAAAGAAATATGTCAGGGTCTTCATGTGGTTTCCCATGAAAGGTAGGTAAAATAGCAACAAAGACTAGTTTTGGTTCTCTTATGCCTATCTATTGGAGAAGAGATTGGAAAGAAAAAAAATTTCTTTGCCTACTTCTCCTCTGATTTTCTTCTACTTATCCATGATCATTATTTCTTTGCCTATTCTCCCTTTGATTTCCATCTACTTCCCCATATTCACTAGCTTGGTCATCCATAACTGATTGGATGAATTCTAATAGTGGACTTGGTATAGGCTCAGAGAAGATAGTTAATGGATCGATATGATTATTGAATTCAGGTTTTGGTAATAGAAATATTTTAGAATTTTGATCAAGTAGAGTCAATGGCAGTTCAATTTTCTCTTTTAAAGAATCTCCAATTACTAGAATCTCAGTCTCTTTTGATCTAGAAATATCAAAATTTTCATTAGAATTTTCTTTACAAACTTTGATGAATCTTCCTTTTGAATCTCTAGGTCTACTCATAAATTTACAAAGATCTTAAATTTTTTGTCATAAAAATCATTCATTGCTCTTTAAACAATTTATGGATATCATTAATTGGGTCTAATTGTTCAAGAGTCATGTAATGTTCCTCCTCAAAATCAAAATATTGCTTCACAAGATAAATTAGTTGAACAATAAAAGCTTATTTTTTATTTGAGATGGGATTTTTAAACTGTAACTCGTAATGCAAATCATGGCACAACTCTCTGAAGTGCACGATTCTAGGAGCTTTGTTATATATTTTTCTGTATTCTAAACTTACTTCTCTATTTTCTATGTCAGCTAAGAAAATGTGGATAGCAAGGAGTCTTCAAAGTATTGCACCTAAGGACATGTAGTTGAATTTACACTCACTCTCCTATCTCCTAGCCAACATTCACAAATCTTCACAAGATCAAGATAAGGTGAGTAGTAATATAGCCCTAGAGCCTTGGTTATATCAATCCTCTTGATGTTACTCAGCTCTTTTGTTCTTTCCTTAATGAGATCAAGGTGTTCCCACATATAGTCCCACTATTTTCTAGATGATCTATGTCTTTGTTTAAAAAGTAGTCTTCATAAGATCAAGAAAAGGTGAGTAGTAATCTAGCCCTAGAGCCTTGGTTATATCAATCCTCTTGATTTTACTCAGCTCTTTTGTTCTTTCCTTAATGAGATCAAGGTGTTCTCACACATAGTCCCACTATTTTCTAGATGATCTATGTCTTTGTTCAAAAAGTAGATTGATTTCTTGTTTTAGGAATAATTTTTTGGGATGAGATCTATTACTGCAGACTAAAAGTAACTTTTTACCATTAGAAAATTTTACTTCTTTTTTTTTCAATTTTTGTTTTGTTTTTGTTTCTATTTTCAAAATGCAGTTTCTATAAAATAAATTTTAAATAAAACAATCTTACTATTATTAATACCAGGTCTGAAATTCATAGCCGGTATTAGGGAAAGTAAAATTACTATTCTAAAATATTTCTTACTACCACTAAAACCATGTCTGAAATACAACAACCAATCTTAGCACAATAAGGAAAAGTAAAAATTACTATTCTAAAGCAATTCTTACTACCACTAAAACCAAGTATGAAATCCAACAGCCAATTTTAGCACAATAAGAGAAAGTAAAATTATTCTAAAATAGTTCTTAATGCCACTAAAACTAGATCTAAAATTCAATAACTAATTTTAGCACAACAAGGGAAAGTAAAATTATTCTAAAACAGTTCTTACTGCCACTAAAACTAGGTCTGAAATCCAACAACCAATTTTAGCACAATAAGGGAAAGTAAAGTGTTGTTGTTACTACTTGGTATTTAGGAACACTTCGGTATGATATTGTCACACCTATTGCTTGTTTTCACAAGTTAAAGAACCCAAACCTAAGTATATAACAACCACACTATGCTGGAAAGTAAATTTACTAAAAATAAAGATGCTGAAATGTAAATGCTAACTAGGAAAGCAATAAAATCGATCCCAAGAAAGTGGAACCTGTAAGTATTGAGATGAAGACACTTGTTGGAATCCTATTGTCCCAGTCTTGAATTGCATGAATGTGGGACTTATTTCTAGTCACATAGGTAAGTCTCCCTCTCACTCCAATAGTCTCCGATAAAAAATTATGGCACTATTCTCCCCAACAATGACACCAAAATGTCGATATGTATCTCACACACTTAATTTGTCAATCCAAGTTAGATTTATAGAATTATAAATCCCATATAGATTATTCCATAATCATTATTCATTTGAATTTTATTCCATTTTATTGGTTATTTGTAGGAAATAAAAGTTACATAAAATGAAACTAAATGAAATAATACTTGATTAAAAGAGTAATTATGACTTAGACTAATTATATGTGTTGTGTATCCATGTCCAATTAAATAATGCATTAACTATTTAAAATAATTTATAATTTTGTATTATGTAATTTAATTTATGTTCTAAGACTAATTCTATTTTCTAACTAAACCTAATCTATTTGAGGAGAAAAAGAGTACGGTACTGGTTGTTCGAAGTGGGCCCTGCCTCCTATAGGTTAGTGTAATTCTCTTATCCTTTCTACTTTACTTTACTTCAGTAACTAATATTTCATTCTACTAATTTAATACTATTTAATTCATGTGCAAGAAAATAAAAAGAAAGCTTATAGGAACAAATCAATCATGCAGAAATACAGTTACCATGTTCAACAGGAAATATTGCAACTAAAGTATCACTTTTATTCCAAACTTCACATCATGTACAAAGTATGACATATTATACAATAGACTCCTTCAACATTAAGTGATAAACCTCCAAAGCAACAACTTGTAAAACTATAGGCAATCAACCTTTTCAAGGGTCTTTTACATGTAATTTTATAATGTCATGTTGGACATTTTTAATGGAAGTCTTCCATGCATTCTGCCATATCTCCATCATTTTGATGATTTTAATACTAACTTTACATAACAACAATAATCTAAATTAATACAATCTACTAACTATCTTGGAATTATTACAGTTAGAACTACCCAAGTGGTATAATTGCCAAGTACACATAAAAAATATCCTAAATTTGAATAACTTGCTAATAAGGTATAACTGTTTGTCCTATTCTCAAGAAAAAAGACAAATTTGTCACATAATGTCTTATGAAGAAAATATGTCAAATATTGTAAACTACACATAACATTTACCAAAATTACATCATAATCATCAATTGTACATCTAAAAGTAGATAATAATTTGCATAATGTAAGTATGATTTAACACATCATTGTTGTTGATTTTGTGGCATGGGCAAAGGTTGTTGTGGTAGCTACTGTTGTTGGTATTGTTGTGTGGATGGGGGTTGTGGTTGATAGTACTATTATAGTGGTAGCTATTGGTATTTTTGTGTGGTTGTAGTTGTGGTTGGTAGTACTGCTACAATGATAGTTGTTGGTATTGTTGTGTGGATGGTAGTTGTGGTTGGTAGTACTGTTGTAGTAGTAGTTTCTGGTACTATTGTGTGGGTGGAGGTTGCTATTGGTAGTACTATTATGGTGGTAGCTACTGATACTATTAGGGTGGTAGTTGGTCATATACCTTTAGGTTTGTGGTCGAGTGGATTATTGTTGGTATTGTTGTAAAGACATTAGAGTCGGTATGGTTGGTGGTTGGGTGGCCCATGATGAAAATTTTACAAAGAATAATTTTTGGGCGGTTGTGGAAGTTGGGTGGCTTGACCCTTGGGTTGGTAGTTGTGGTGGATGGGATGATATGGGTAGAGTAGACATGAGCAAGTGAGATGTCATGTTAACATAGGTCCACTAGGGTTGGTTTAGATCTGTAGATGTAGATATATGACCTACATTGGATTATGGGTTAGAATCCTCAAGTGGGAATTATTCAGTGAGCATGCCATACTCAAGGTGTGGCTCGATAGGGTAGGTTACATGAGTGTACACCTATTATTGGGGTATAAAATATATTGAATGATGTGGAATGGTCAATGGTGGTAAGGATGAGAGTGGTGAATCTGGTGGGGAAATGAACCCTCATGGAGGGCTCGCAAAATATCAATATCAATGCAAGTGAGATGGTTTGGGGATATAGTTGTCCTTGGACTAGTGGATTTTGGAATTCTAGTGGGGATGTGGCAATAGGTAGTGCTCGAGTTGCTATCTTGGGCAGGTTGGTGGTGGTCTGATGGGTGTAGCTGGACAAGTTACCTTGGGGTGGTTGTGAGATTATATCCTACTATGTTGGAGGAGTGATGGATGGATGGGAAGCCTAACCAGATTGGTCTATTATGGCTTGGGTGGTGGCTTGGTATTAGACTTGAATTTGAGTCAAGACCATAAGATAAGCAGATAGGATGGACGAAATGTGAGCTTGACGGTGTGACAGTGATGATGGATTTTCTCTATATACACAAATAAGCAATCAAACAAACAATAGTTTTAGTTTTATTTATTTTAGTATGTTTGATGTTTGAATTAATGTGCTTGTTAGATTTTTTGGATTTATTTTTTATTTCTTTGAGTATTTTTTGAATTTTTATTGGAATTTTGTTTTGTTTTGATTTTTTTTATTTGGATTTTTTTAACCTACAACTACGAATGTGATGGTGGAATGCAATCTAATGGGTTTATTGATGCCCACTTCTATAATGAGAAGTGATAAAAAAATTATTAAAATGGCTTCCTAGGTGGATGTGGCTTAGGATAATATAAAATAACAAATAAGCCTCCTAAAAGAAGTCATACGATCTAGGTCTTGATACTTGCCTAGTTAGGATTTCGCTTCACCCTTGGGTGGGCTTGGATAATAATGATAGCTATGGGTCCATTAATTATTAAACCCCATGAACAAAGGGGTATCTAACCTAACCCACCTCGATATATCCTCAAGAGTGAGGGATTTCCCAATGATGAAACCCAAAAAATCACTCATGGGGGTTACTATGGTGTCTATGGGGTAGGTCAATATAAGGAGATGAATTCTAACGTTTTTGGTCTTGATTGATGGTTGGTGATGAAATTGAACTCACCAATATTTATGCAAAATGTGTAGTGTGTTATGTAAATTTTTAATCTTGCACAAAGGAAAAATCACTAATTATTCTTTCCTAAGTAAAACCTACCACACAAAAGCAAACACACAAAAAAATAACTCTAAATTTGTTTACCTAAACCTACTACTAACTAAAAAACTAAGAATAGAAAGGAATAATATCCCCCTACCTATGATCCTATGCTATGTCAAAGACTAGAGGTTGAAGATTGTGTTCTGTGATAGTTCAGGGTTGGATAATTTTTTTTGAGATCGTCCCATGGAAAATGACTAAAAAATATATGGATGTCCAGGGTTAGACGATTACGTATGTATGCGACCCGTGACCTGTGAAAACTTGAAACATATGTCAGAACTTTTCAACATGTAGCAATAACATATGTATTAATTAGAGAAACAATGACTAACTTACAAATGTTACACAAACAAAAAAATTAGGGGAATGGTCCCATTGTGATTTCCATATTGTAGATGATAAAAAGATGCACCATATGAAGCAATGTAAATAAAAAGTAATAAATTATATGTATTGTATTGTATTGTGCTTTTCAATATGTTTGATTATAATATTTACCCTTGAAGGGGTTATACAAAGATGTAAGGGATTGATCCCATTTTATAAGAAAAAATGGTACCTTGGTATTTTCATCACTACAACACTGGAAGGTCAATTTGTCATGACCATCATTATTTTTAGATCTAGAAATCCATGTTTGGACTTCATCTTCTTTTGTGTCCATTGGAGCTACATATATGTGTCGATCATTAGGGAGGTTAATGATCATATGCTATGACCATATAGGCATTGAAAACTTATGATATTAAACCATATGGGATTGGACAATAATGTGCTAGGCTCTTCCATCATGCCTAGGTTTTGTATTGTGTCTGTGTCTTCTCGCTCTAAACATGTATGTCTATACACATGTAAAATGCAGATGATTAGTAATACCAGTTGGGCCTTCCCAAGTGAGGCTTGGTTTTCAAATAGGATTAAAAAATAGAGATATGGATATGGAATAAAGATCTATAAAATAACAATACTGAATGAATCATACATAAATATTACCCTCATTTCATTGTCATTTATGTCTTTGTTACTATCGTTATGTTACATCAGGTTGCATCATGATATGTTGGGGTGCATCATGCTGTGTCTGGAGATTTTTGCATAAGTTGGGTGATGATCGTTCAAGTCAATATGACAATGAATCAAGACCATTCAAGTTTGGATGATCATGGGTTATGGTATCCTTTCACTGATGAAATCTTGATCTAGGCCTACAAAATATTAAAATTAGGGTCTGGCACAGGATGGGGATGGTTGCATGGGATTTATTTTGGGCAATTTGGGGTGTGAAGTGTGCTTGATATTTTAGCAACACTTTGATACATGAAACATCCTCTCTTTGGTGAGAGCACATGAGGTGCATTTATAGTTTTTAGGATGGAGGAGGGTGACCTTATGCAAATGATATGCACACATGGATGAAGACACCTCAAGATCTCCTCCACTCAAGTGAACAATCACTATTAACATGCTTGATCATCAGTTAACTTTATTTGAATAGAAGCATGCTTATTTATTTATTCTTAAATAATTTTTCTTAGTTTAGTTAAGTTGTGAAAATGAAGTGAAAGATATTATCTTTTAATTTTTAATTATTTTCTCCATGTTGACCTCCTTATATTTTATGTGTTAGTTAAATTGCATGAGGTGTGATTGTAGTTAATTGGAGATTGGATTTGGGTGAGGATAATCCTCACCCATCCAGATAAGGATAAGGTAGAGGTGGAGTTAACTTGTGTTTATTTTTGGATGATGTAATCTTTTTCTGCAAGTAACCCAGATGAATGATGCAAGGTGGAACTGAAGCTAACTACGAATGATGTGGCCATGGGGGATGCAAGGGTGAGTGGTCCCATTGAGGAGGGGTGATTGATTGTGTAGCTTAGGTAATAATTAATCAATTATTTAATGAATAAATTAATTAATCAATTAATTAATACCTTAGGTAATTGCACCTTAATTTAATATTAATTAGTTTTAATTAATATTAAATATACTAATTAATTAGTGTTTAATTATGCTTTATTTTGGTGTCTACAGGGATCCCTATATTTTTCTCTTCCCTCTTTTTTCTTCTCCAACCACATTTGATGGTTGGAGCTTCCTTGATGTGACTGGAATTGGTGATAATGGAACAAAAATGGGTGGGGTGGTAGTTGTGGAATAGGTTCAAAATGGTTTCTCTTCAAGTAATAATAGGTTGGTGGATGTGGATGTGGTACCCATGACAAGAAAAGGGTGGGAAATTAGGAAAAAGGTGCAAATTTATCATTTTGAAGGCAAAAGTAATTCATTCACTAATTTAGAGGAATTCACTTGTAAAAAAGAGAGATTTGGTCACTAGGGTGTGTACAAAAATAAGGAAAGGGAATAAATTCACTCGAGAAGTTGGAGCAATTCTCACAAATTGATGGAGAAACTCACTTGCTAGATTGGGTTTTGGTAGGAGGGAAGGAAGAATGGTTTTCTAGAAATTTATAAGCAATTTTTTTACATGATCAGAGTAATTCACTCATGCTTCTAGTCTTAGCAAACAATTTTAAAAAGTTTTATCATGTGAAAGTTTTTGTATGTCAAATGAACCACTCATGGTGGGAAGCCCAGTGAGCTTAATTTGATTTAAGGTTCCTTACATGCGTGATATACAAATCCAAAGGAGGGCATATATGGCTTTGATTTTATTACTTGAGAATATGTAAAAGTGAGCCCCCTTTGGAGACCCTAAGACTTTTAAGATACCCTAATAGCACATGCTCTTACCACACCTTGATAGGGGTTGGCTAGGTAAGGTGATTGACCTATTCAGAACTAATTCACCCTATTTTTTGTTGGCACAGGGAAGGTCCTAAGGTGGTTGTCATCCTAATAAAAATGAGCAATTAACTCTCTATATTTTTAAAATCAATGTACTTGACCTCAAGGGACTCAATGGACCATCGATTTGGAAAGAAAGAGAACCTTTTGATAAAACTAAAAAAATTATAAGAAAAGAAAAAGAGGAAACGAGGTTAGTAGATGTAAAGGGGGAGACTATTTGTTAGGTTAACAACCACTCTTATGTACATACATATTAATTTAGATGGAATTATTATCACTATATAGATCAAATATACTGTCACTTCATAAAAATAGGCAGCATTAATCCCTCCATAGAGGTAAACCTATATGAATTTGGACCCATAATTTTAGCAATTTGGTAAGGCTTGCTTCATATTGAATCAAAATTCTAGTGTACCCCTAGTTTAGCTTGATCCTCATCCCATTTAAGTACAAGGTCTTCCTCTTTACACTCCACTTTTATGGTTCCTTTATAAAATCATATTTTGATAGCTTTTTTATGTTGCACAATATTTTTGAAGGCTTTTTCTCTCTCTTGAAGGTATAACTGGAGTGGGACTAATGGTAAGACTTTAGAACTCTAGATAGGAGGTTTAAGGTTCAAATCCAATAGGAGTATAGTTGTATACCATACTTCAATAACTAGAGTTTGGTTGAATTAACATAGATTGCATAAATATCATCTCCTATAAGGGTCATCTCATATGGCCTATGGTCTTGTGGACATAAAAAACTACTTTACCTTTCTAGGGCTAGTAGCTTATTTAACCTTTATTGTATGGGTTTGACATTCACATTTTCCAACTCAAGATATTATTATATTTAGAGGGAAGGTATCTCAAGGTTAATTTGTAACACCACCTCATTACCATAGACTAACTTGTAGGGAGATGATCTAGTGGATGCTTTTGGCATCACTCTATTTTCCCATGATGCTTTATCTAGATTTGTATACCAATATTTTTGTCACTCCAAGATGGTCCTTTCTAAGATAGGAATTAGACAATGTTTTGAGCAAGAATTTGTATTGCATGGAAATTTTTAATCTCCTTAGCCCTTTGAATAAAGTGGAATTATCTATGACTATGCAAATACTTTCTTTAAATCTAGTGATGGTATCTTCAAGCAACCATATCACTATCGCTTTATTAGTTACTTTGGATGGGACTGCTGCAATCCACATGGTAAAATAGTATATAGTAGTGAGGATCCACCTATGTCCACTTGACAATAGGCTAATATTACCTATAAAATTGAGGTCCTATTATTGAAAATTTCCAATCATAATGACAGGTTTCAAAGGCATAGGAACTATTCTTTTTTTTTCTAAACATGCAATAAGATTTATAATATTTGACCCACTGGTAGTAATAAAAAAATATGGTAGGTAAATAGTATATATCCCTTAAGCTCTTGTGATCTACTATAGGTGTAGATAAGTGTCCTCCTTCATCATGATATTGTATGATTAGGGATTTCAATTTTTCTTCTTCTATGTAGTAAAGTAAGACACCATCATATCCTTTCCTAAACAAGAAATTGTCTAACTACTGATAGTAGGTCACTCTTTTTTTTAATTGATATCTTTCCTTGGATGTTGATCCTTTTAGAACTTGCCCTTTAAACATGCATTTTTATGTATCAACCATCCACTTATTTCTACCATTGATATTGTTGGAGTATATTACATTATTTGGTACATGCTAATGTACCCCCATTATACCTTCATGGTATATTTATAAATAATAGATTAGGGTTGAGTCATAGTTTAGAGTGTGAGTTATATTTCCCCTTTTATGTAAGTTTGAATGTGTAGGAAATGCACAAGTGTCATGTGAGTGAGAATGCAAGTGTAAGTTTACTCTATGTGCACAAGTGTCTTATATGTAAAAGTGCAAATATGTAATGTAAATATGTGCGTAAGTATCTTATAATAAAGTGTGCAAGTTATATAAGTGTAAGATTCATGTATAGGTGTATATAAAATATAGAATCAAGTGTTCATAAAGTATGAAAGTGTCAAGTAGACAAGCCAAGAGTCATGATACTTAGCATATAGAAAGGAATAGTCAAGTATCAAAAGAGTCACACTACTATGGCTATATAATGGAGGTAATACTCCATAACACACAATCACAATATTACAAATTGAATATCACTATAATATTTGTAATACAAAGAGGAGCAATAAATATTATATACATTTTGAGTAGTTAATATTGTAAGTCAGTCAAAAGTATCGAGCCAATAAAATGCTATGTAAAGAGTTGCCATTGATTAGACATGTGTTGTAGTAGATCATCATTAAAGGTTTTGTGCAAGGTTTTGCAAATTTTTATCTAAGACTAAAATTATATCATAATTTTAGTTGGGGATTCCCTTTAGTCATTAAAATAATTGAGGTTTTTTTATATTTCTAAAAAATCTCTAATAAAAGAAAAAATATTGGAGAAAGAATGAATTGGGGGAGGAACACATTTTGGAGAAGATGAAAACCATAGCATCGATCAATTTTTACCAAGATATATCATAAGTATCAGTTCAGGTATGGTACTCCTTTGGCTTTAGCTTTGAAAATATTTCATTGGCTAGGGCTCGAGTCAAGAAATTACAAACAATAGGGACCTCTTCTTTGGGAAGTGATTTATGGTAGTTTGTTGGTTGCAATGATGATAATGGCCTCACTTTTCAAACAAGTAGGCAATGAGGCCTTCTCTATGTTTTTATAATAGTTTCCCTTTGATCAAGAGAAGTTGGATCATATCCATCAAGTTCTTAAAGTGACGAAAGCATCCCATCCAAAACCATATTCTTACTCTAACAATGGTACCTTTGTGCCTAGGTTATATGAGTCTTTAATTATTGAGGTACCTCCAATATTCATCCACCATCCTTTTCTCATGCTTTTCATCTAAGCCCTTGCATGCAAATTTGTAGGTAAATGGCCTAGTCCAATTACAATCCAAAAATGGATTAACACGCATTGAGGGGTAAATTTTCCTCTTATGAATTCATGATGATAGGAAGGAGATACTTTATTGTTATATTTACCTCTATGGAGGACAAAAGCACTATCTTTCATGGGGGTACCTAGTTTCTGGGATCTAATCCACTCTATATGACCCTATGGAGCACGATATTTGATCCTCAAGAGGATGATCCCAAAGAAGTTTCTATCTGGGTGAGGTTGCCATTTCTTCCACTAAACCTATGAAATAGACCTTAAATGGAATTAATAGGAAACATTATAGGAACATTCATTGACTAGGCTCCTCAAAAGGGTAATAACACTATATGTGCATGCATATGTATGCAAGTCAATATAAAAAATGGTTTGCTTGATCATATTGGAATAAATGTGTTTGATTTGATACACAACCAAGCCCTAGACTATGAGCATATACCATTCAAGTGTATAACCTACCATGAGCATGGGAAATTATATCAAAACTTCCTAATTAAACAAGCATGGAAAACAAAAAAGGAAGAACTAGAATTTTAGGAAGTCAAAAGGAGATCATGCAAATAAAAAAACAAGAAGCAACAACCTCAACCACAAGATAAAAAAAGTATCTAGAAAAAAAAAAATTGCAAGTCTTAGTGAAGGAGAAAATAAAATCCCCTCTCTAGATGTGATGGCTCCATAAGGTAAAGAGAAGATATTTCCTATTGAAGTTGACAACTCACCAAAGATCTTAGGAAATACACTAGAGAATACAACAATCAGAGAAGAAACTGATGGAAACTTAGAGAAAAAGGTAGAAGAAAAACAAGTGGAGGAAATAGTGATTCTTGAGGTCTTTCCAACCACATGATTTGTAACCAAGAGAAGAAAACTGAATTAATAACTTAAAAATGAGAAAGCGTAGAAATACTTACAATCCAAAATGCAGATCAAAATTAAGGAGAGCTTCATAAAAAATAAAAAGCAATTCAAAAATGAAGATTGTGTCATGGACTTGTAGGGGACTGGAAAGTCCTCTAAAAATAATATCTCAAAATTCTAATATAGGAGCAAAAGCCAACAAAAGTTTGTATTTATGAAACAAAATAACAAAGGAAAAACTAACTACAAAAAGGTAGAAGATATGGGCATAATCAAAAGTGATAGTTGTTAATTATATGAGAGCTTCAAGGGGACTGGCTTTGGCTTGGGACCCACAACAATTAGCCTGTAGATTACAACATAAGAATAATAATTATATAGGAACAACATCCCTCTTACTATATGGAACTAGTATAGCAATAATAAATTTTTATGGTCCAAATTATCCTATCCAAAAAATAGAAGCATGGAAAAACTTAGCACAATGGCTAGACATCGAGAATTTTGACAACATAATATTGGGAGGACATATTAACATGATACTTTACCACTAGGAGAAGTTTGGGGGGGTTTAGCAAGGGATCTAGATAGAGATATGCTTAACAAAATTATGGTGGATGAAATCTTACAAGACATTCATCCGATCAAAGGGAAGTACACTTGGAGCAACAAAAGAGTAAGGGCAAACTATATTGCAAAAATATTGGATAGATTTTTTATCAGTGAAAATATCCTAACACACTTTCCCCTCACTTCTAGTCACATTATGTAGAACTCTATCTCATATCATAAGCCAATTATCTTAGATAGCGGCCAAAGACTACAACCCCAAAAAAATTCCTTTTAAGTACAACTTTGAATGGGCAATAGAAGAATATTTTAGTGAACTTGTGGAAAACACTTGGAACCAATAGGTCCAGTCCACCAACCCCTAAGAAAAGTGGAAAAGCAAAATTCAAAAATTGAAGCATGTGATAAAAATGGTTGGCAAAAAAAGTGAGAGTCAAACTAGACAAGAAGTAGTTGATGCAACAACTAGAGTAGCTAGAAACATAAATTGGGGATCATCCTCCTCAACCATGGCAAGAATATGTAAGAAATTACTTGATTTAGAATCTCAATACGTGAAGCATTGAAGAAGAAACACATTGGAGGCTTAGATATCAAATGGTTTGGCTTAGCAAGGGAGATAGAAATACTAAATATTTTCATCTAAAAACAATGCAATGATACCAAAGAAACACAATCAAAGAGATAGAGCAAGAAGGAACCACTTATATACATAGGGAGAAAATTAAGGAACTTACCAATCAACATTACTCAGCTCTGCACTCTAGAGAAAATGAAAACCCACATTCCCAAGGAATATTGTTTCAACATATACCAAAAATATTTTGGAAGAAAAATATGACCTCAGTCAAGTAGTCACTATGGAGAAACTTAAGGAGATTATAATAGCTCTGCCAAAGGACAAAGATCCCAAACCTAATGGATTCACAAAAAAAAATTTACCAGAAATACTTACACATCATTGGAGAAGATCTACTATGCATGATTGAGGATGTTAGGGTGAAATATAATATTATTGGAGCCATAAACTTCACCTTTCTAACATTGATTCCTAAAGAAAAATACCATCATTTTCTCTATATTTAGACCAATTTCTCTATGTAACTCTTCCTATAAAATTATTACCAAACTATTGGCTAATAGAATAAAGAAGAAACTTAAAAAACTAATATTAGAAGAGCAAGAGGGTTCATGCTTGAAAATAAATATATGATAATATCATAATGGTGCATGAAGCCCTCCACACTAGTAGAAAATAAAAAAGAAGCAAATTGTTATAAAAATTGATATGTCAAATGTCTTTAATTGAGTTAATATACAATTTGTAGAATAGGTCCTATAAAATTTTGGATTCCCACATCAGGTCATCAAGTGATCAGAGCATGCTTCAGAAAGCCATGGATATCCCCCTTAATAAATGGAGAACCAACAAATTTATTTCAAGCTACAAGGATAATTAGACAAAGGTGTCCATTATCACCATATCTTTACATAATTTTAGTTGAGATTCGTAGAAGATTAATTAACCATATTTGAATATAAAGAAAAATAAAAAGGATAGAGGCTGCAACAGGATGCAAAGCTATAACACAAGCCTTATTTGTGAATGATACCATTCTTCTAGGTGAAGCCATCAAGAAAATGTTAGACAACTCAAGCAATACCTGGATTGGTTCACACAAGCTATCAGGGCTCATATAAACACTTACAAGAGTCAATTCTTTACACAATGTTACAATAACAAGAGTCAAACTCTTTTGCACTATCTTAGGATTTCAGTGTGGCACATAAAAATACTTCAAATACTTAGGAGTGCTCATGAGCTTCCACATCAAAGCCTCAGACTGTTGGATCCCAAAATTGGACAATATTTTTAGGAGGATATAGAGTTACATTAATAGTTGGCTTAGTCTTGCAAGAAGGGTGGTATTGACCAAATCGGTGTTAGCTTCTCTTCTAATCTACCAACTATTAGTATATCATGCTCCCAAGTTTATTTTGAAAAAAGCAAATGGAATCATATGCAACTTCCTATGGCATGAAGGTAGGAAATTAGAAAGAATAAGTTCCACTTGGTCAATTGGGAGATGGTCACCAAAGGTAAAATTTGAGGACTAGAATTAATAAAAATGGGGATAGCTTCAAAAGCATTAGGAGTAAAAACTATGTGGAACATGCTTAAGTACAATATAACATGGCAACACATACTAGTAAACAAGTATGTAAGTAACCAACTGGGTATTCAAATGCTCAAACACATAGATAGACTTCCTAGAGCCTTGTTTGTTTGGAAACATATAGTATTAGCAAAGAGCATAATAGAGGATATAATTTCCTGGCTATCGAGAGATGGTAAGTCAATCAATCTATGGGAGGACTCGATCCTAGGAAATCCACCATAAAGAGAGATAACTCTAATCGAATTGCAAAATCACTTGGAAGGCCAAAGAGTACTCAAATTAGGTGACTTGTCTTATTGGACCTTAGAAATTCTAAAGATCTCCCCTCCCATTCCATATAAGCTTCAATAAGATTGGAATTATTCTAAGTTCCACATGGCGAGCATTAGATCTCTTCATCCTACTATACTAGACAAACTTATTTGGGTTAACATCAATAGTAATGAGGAATACTCAGTGCATCTAGAAGTCCAACATCAAAAAATTGGGCCTGCCAACAAAAAATATCGATAATGTAGAAAAATCAAGCACCACCTAAAATGCAAGTATTCAACTGGCTAGTCTCTCAAAAAAAAACATTAACAGGTGATAATATATAAAATAGAAGTATAGCAGGGCTTAAGATTTATTACAGGTGCATGCATAATAGTGAAACATTTCTCTATCTTTTGTTTGAATGTTTGAAGGTAATTTTAATTTGGTTAGGAATAACCAAAATTCTTAGCACATCCTACTCTGGAAGGTTAACCGTAGACACATGTTTTACCAAGTGTAAGAAATAATATAAAGGTAAACTAGTGGGTAAGCCCCTCTTGAAATACCTGTGGAGCTCTATACCATATTTTGTCATCTAGCACATCTGGTTGGACAAAAACCAAAGGATTTTTGAAGGAAAAGGTAAGGATAACATAACACTAATACAAAGGATAAAATAATAATTAGTCTTATATATCAAATCTATTTTCTATCAACAATAGTATGAAGAATATTTGCCACCCATAGAAAGAAGCATGATCTACCAGCTTAATATTTAAGCTTTCCTAAGAAAGGGAAGTTGTAGAGCAAAAAATTCCCCTCCTAACATCTATTTTTTAGCGCTCTTCTTTGATGGTGCTTCCAAGTCCAACCCTAGTCAAGCAACGATAGGGGGACTAATTCTTAGAAGACCTCATGAGATCTTGCTCAAATACATGATCAAGTTGGAAATAAAATATAACATGGTAGATGCTATTAGATGTGAAATCATCTTAAAATTTGTTGCAAAGCAAGAATCACTCAAGTCATAATTTATGGGGATTCTAAACTGATAATAATAACTCTTGCCAAATATAAATATTTTATAGCTTTACAACTAAATATTATTCAAGATAAGACTAGACAACTAGGTAGGATAATTGGTAAAATATCCTATCAAAACGTAAGGCGGGAATTCAACAAAGAGGTTGACACACTAGCTAATCGGGATATAAATATAGCCACTGGTTATTGCCTCTAAATCTTCAAGAAGTAGAAGGGCAAGAGTGGTATGCAAGGATGATGAAGACTCCAATAATGAGGTCCTTTTTTGTCTTCATGTTCTATTTTCTAGAATGTTGTGTTCACTTTGATATCTTTGATCAGAGAGTTTTGTATTCTTTGTTAAGTAAACAATTTTTTTCCTTTTAAAAAAAATATTGAAAGTTATATTGCATGCTTAGTACATGTTCATTAAGGCTATTTACATTCATATCATTGCTTATTATTGAATGTTATTTGATATATTATAATTCTTATTCTACATATTAATTTGCTCATATTATTCTACTAATCATTATCTTGACCTTATTATGTTTTGGCTATATTATATTCGATCTTGTGATATTTAACCTGTGATATTTGTGGTAGTATTAAGGCTTAAAAAGCCATCAAATATTTATCTCTTCTAGTAGAGCGAATTGATCTTCAAAGCTCATTCTTTCTAGTCTTTCACATAAATCTCCTCCCTTGATGAGTTTGGTGGGTTTGATCTCAATATCAAATTCTTGAATCCTATTGATCCATATAACCTTATTTTATCCCAATTCACCATGTAACATCAAATAGAACAAAGAGTGTACTACAAAGATAGTAGTCTTGCTTTATGATAGATAGTATCTAAACTTCTTCAAGGCCTTCATTATAGAGAATATCTATTTTTGATCAAGGTGTACTTCTCTTCATAGTTGTAAAAGGATTGTAGCATGAAGTATATGGGATGTTCATCATCCTTATCATTCTTTTGAGTTAGGACAACCATAGTGGTTTCATCTGTACCAAATACATATAGTATAAACTCTTTGGAAAAATATGGATTGATCAATATTAGGCCTTTTGTAATGGCATCATTGACATCTTGGTAGGTTTTCTTTCCTTTGCGAGTCCAATCTAGAGAGACATCATTTTTGACATCTTGATTATGGACCTAAACATTTGGGAAAAATTGAATGAACTTAGCAATAAAGTGGATTTGGTGTAGGAATAACCTAAACCCTTTGATTGATGTAGGCAATAGTAGTTCTTGGATGACCTTTATTTGATTGGAATCTATGGCTAAACCTTCTTTCGATATTATATAACCCGATAATTTGCCTTCTTGGTCTATAAAGATGGACTTTTTAGGGTTAAGAGAAATAACAAACTCCCTACACATCTAAAATACTAGCTTGAGAAGGCCAATGTGCTTACTCTTGGTTTTGGAAAACATCATTGGATCATCAAGATATATGAGAATAGTCTCCCTACAAGCCTGACAAAAGCTATATTAATATTCCATTGTAAGGTTACCCCTACATTTGATTGACTGATGAAATTCATTGGTACTATTGTGGCCATTGCACAAATTACCCCAAATTTGGAGACCCACCTTAAATTTTGGGTTTTCGGAGTTCTATTTTGCTTGTAATAGTCATTTTCATAGGTTCCTATCCATGGGATTGTAGTTCATGTTATTTGGGTTTTAGTATCTCCTTTTTTGTTTGTTTGTTTCTTGTAAGTGGACTTGTTTGTTGGTTAGGTCTTATTTGTTGTAATGTTTGGTCTATTAGATTAATTTAAACTTTTAAAATTGATTGAAGCAATAAAATATATATATATATATATATATATATATATATATATATATATATGATAATAATAATTTTGTTTAAAAAGTTAGTTTAAGAGTGTGATTTCAGTTATAGTGAGTTTTATATAGTCTGATTCCATTTAGACCTATTTTCTATAGTGTGATTTTATATCTATTTGATTTTATATGGTTTTGACTTTAGTTTATCTTGATTGTTTGACATATGGTAATTAACGTAAGTTTGCTTTATGGCAGATTATAAGAGATTGTCGCCAATGTTTTAGAGTGTCGACGTGGACAGGTTTACCATGAAGGTACAAATCTCGAAATACACGTAGGTATGGCATGAACGAGATATCGGATGGTTGAGATGTGGACCCACCTACAGTGTAGGTGTTGGACGTGACTAGGACCACCTAGGCTAGCGCAGTGGGCAGTTCGGCATAATGAAGGCACTTTGCAAATGCTACATCGGATGAGGCCAATGGTGAAGCCTATGTGGCAGTGACATGTACAAAGACTTGGACCCGAAGCCTAGATGTATACGGGTTTTTTTACTGACGGGGACTGACATGGATGGGGCCACATGGGATCGATAGCTACATAGATGCATCGAGATTTGGCATTGGTTCAACTAATTACGTGGAGGTCCATGTACACTCCCATTGCATTATCAGATTCACTTTGGACACTGTATTCACCAGAGTAGAGCACAGAGATATAGTAACTGGCGAAGATGTCGTGGTCTTATCTGTGAATTCCACCAGCTGCCAGCGAACTGCGTAGATTGTCTGCACAAAATATAGTGGGGAGGTTCATCTCACACCCACTCTGCCTTGATGGTTTACAGGAATGTTTACACCTAACATGAAATGACTCCATGTATGTCGATAAATGGAGGTTATTGCAGAAGTTTACAGTTGACCGTGGTGGTTTGCTCGAAGACGGTGGGTCGATGATTGTGCCTAGCATAGAATTCATGGTGTATCATGCAAGATGGCCTGTAGATCACGATGTAGGCTCGACATGTAGACCGGATACCTCCATGATGACGAGTCTACATGGATGCTTGGTCTAATGGCTCGGGACCAAAGTGGACACACTAAGACCTAGACACCAAGATGAATGGCTAGTAGAGGTGACGTGGATGACTACACGGCATGGATCATGGACTGATGATGGAGTGACCAAGCACCCACAGTGAATCAAAGCCTCTTGATGACATGGCAACAGACGAACCTGTTAATGTAACGTGTTGACATGAACTACCAATGATAGTGAAGTAGCCAGAATCGCGTAGACTCAGCAGTAGTAGTGGAGGACCATGGGATTGCTGAAGAAATAGATAACAGGGTGGGTACTAGATTTAGACGTGAATCTTACTAATGATAGAGGTGATGGGATATCATCCTCTTTGACATAGACGGTGACTCAGATGGGCTTTGAATAAGGATGTAGCATAGACCAGAGATCTGAGTGGCGATGAATTGGCAACTATCGACGTGGAGTGCGTGATCGAAGATGACCCGTACAGTGAGGAGGAGGTAGCCACAGGTAGATGTCAGATAGGGTATGCTACGTCATAATGTAGCCCAGTAGAAGCTGACTTAGAGAGCGTTATAAATAGCATACACAATAATGATGTAGCTACGTCGAATGAAAAGTATTGCCCCAAAAAGTATTGCTCTCAATGGGGGATGCCCTTTTAACCATCTTGCAGGGACATGTCCCAGTTTAGAATGCTATATCCACATAGAAAACCATGGAGCTAATACGGAGTAGCAAATATTTTGCCATACCTCCACACTGGATTATTAAACCTCTACGTTGGCGTTCATTATAAAGGAGATTCAGTATAAATTAACGTAGCGGCGGAAGCATTTGACAAATGGAGGATGTACGTAGCATCAGCAGGCGGTATTAATGGATGAAAGGGACACGTTTTAAATAAACATTATTTGTTGTTGGTTGATGGTTACGAATAACAGGGACTCAGTTTTGGCATTCTGGATGGTGGATCAAGGAATGACATTGGAGAGCACCAAGAGGGATGGGCTTGTGTGGATGACACCACCCAAGTTTATAAGTATGTAGATAGTGAGAATCACATGCAGAGATCGGCGTACAGTGGATAGAATTTGAATGCACAAAGTGGATGATATGTTGGAAGCAATGAAAGAGACTGACAGTGCGAGCTCATCAGTAGCTGAAATGGGAGCAGTCAAAACCGGGAAGCATCACAAAAGGCTACCAAGTGTGAACGGTAATAGCAAACAAATTCATAGTCAATGGCACAATGCAACATTTTGAGGTTGGATTCTCAAGACCTGAGTCTCTCTAGTTCCTTCTCCTCGATAGACTTAGTAAACCTCTACGGGAATCACCCAGCCAAACAAAACAATAGCGATAGATGTTATTGGGTACACCGTGAAGGATGGCTATGTAGAAATGAAAGTCTATGACCATGGATGATCAAAATGAAGTTTTAAACAAGCTAGACATCAACAATGTTCTTTTATCAGAATTGAAAATACAATGGTATAAGTTAAGGTAGGGATGCTCGTGCATGTACTATAGTTGTAGAGAGCGTACATCTACGACGTGTTGATGCGGTCGCACACCCTATCGCTGTAGGTGCTAGCATTATTGAAAGAGGAGCATTTATCGTGGATATCCGAGAGGCTCAGCCTCGAGTATGACAAGAAGGTGTTGCCCCCCATCTGCAATAAAGTTCTCAAGGCTGCGGTGGCCTAGCTCGACATGGACCAGTTGATGATAGACCGTCCACGTGTCTCGGTCCGGTCCTGGTGAGGGATAAAATTGATGAAAATTGTGGTAAATTAATTCGTTGGAAATGAAAAATGAGCTCACAACACTAAAGAGAAGCCAAGCTGAGAGAAGTTTCCAGCCTAGGAGATTTCAACCTCTATCAATCACCAGAGAGTAAGCAATTTTGACCAGCAAGATTCTTGAAAGAAATGCAACTGTGTTGACAAATGAAGAAGTTGGCCTATCAGAGAAAACGTATTGGTGTTCTACTTGCAATGATCCACATAGCGAAGAATCTTGCATGGTTCATCTGAACTATGTACAAACATTGGCAGACAACTCTTTCAACGATTAGATCAACATGATTAGAGAAGTCAATCATAACTTTATGGTTCCTTATGTAGAACAAGTTTAAGTTCTCACGAGAGATGAAAAAATTCGGTCATAGTGGACCTAGCTGAGATGGAGCCACTAAAGGTACTTGCCAAGTTAAAGGAGTAGAATGAAAAGAGACAAACACAGGCAAAGGCATCTGACCTAGTGCCTAAGTCGAAAGAACTTGTTCTCTTAAAATATCTCTTGCTCGCACAAGAAAAAAAAAGAATCTCTCAAGCGAAGGCATAAACTTCACAAATGCAAGCTGAGACGAAGGAATAGGAAAAAGAATGCCTTCAATACCCATATTTGACCAAGCATCAAAGGATGAAATTCATGCAGCAATATCCGAGCAAGTATGAGGTTGTTGATGAAGGAAGAGAATCCAGTTCGTCTACATACAATATTGTTGAAGAATTAAAGAAAAATCTTGCCAAGGTTAGTCTCTATGATGCTTTGCAATTGCCTAGATAGGTTGATTTGTTGCAAGAATCTCTGAATTTTGTTAAAGATAAAAAGAAAAATCCTGCTTAGACTATGTTAGCTCAGACGCTTACAACTTCGGCTACTGAAAAGAATAGACCACCACCATTTTACTTCTCTCAATATGGAGGGTTGGATTGTACATAACTACATGATTGACTCTAGTGCTACGATGACTGTCATGCCAAAAGAAGTTTATGAGATCATGGGCATAAAGTATACCAGAAGCATCCTGGGAGTATTGCAGTTAGATGGAACCCCTATGAAAATAGTGGGTGTTATTAAAGATATCCCAATTGTGTTACATAAAATACCTTAAATCACTATGATCCAGGAGGTAGTCATGGTTGATTTGGAACCATACTTTAGTATATGCCTCTCGAGATAATTCACTATCAATTTGGTTTCTCTATATTATTCCCATTTGAAAATTCATTTCAAAGGGAAAATAATTCAGATCTATAATGATAAGCCTTCTATCTTTCATATAGAAAGGATCGAGGATGAAGAAAAGTGCATGGATTCTGCTAACTTGTTGATCAAAGAAATGGAAGAGTTAGATTTAATGGAGGAAGCTCTAGGTGAACTTTTCACAGAAGATGAATTCTCCATGAAAGTCTTCAACGCAATGATTAAAACTGAGATTGTTTGCTATGCCATTACCAATCCTAAAAATGTGGAAGTGAAGGTATCCAATGATGGATATCCTACCTCAGATTAGTTGTGGAAACTCTTCTTTGACAGTGCAAGATGTAAAAATAGCATCAAAGTAGGGATTGTCCTCATCTCCCCTTCTAGAAGACAAAATACATACTCATATCAGCTGACATGGAGCTATACAAATAATGCTACCAAGTATGAAGCATTGTGCTTAGGTTTGAAGAAAGCAGATAAAATCAAGATCAAACAAATCCAAATTTTTGGATATTCAGTATTGATTATCCATCAAGTGACTAACAAGTGTGTCTTCAAACAACACCATTTGAAGGCATATCACAACAAGGTTTGGAACCTGTTTGAAGCCTAAACGATGTTAAATATCCAAGCAATTTTGTGGGAACAAAATATACTGATCTCTTGGTATCCATTGGTGCCAGGTTTTCCCTAGCTGAATATATGATACAAAAACCAAATACTGTGGAGCTTGTTTACAGTCCTTCAGTTCCTAATAAGGATATTCATTGGCAAGTGTTCAATAATGATGAATAGATTGTGAATTTCCTAATAAAAAAAGCTAGAAATATTAAAGGGAGAATATTTGATGAAGAAGAACCTGAGGGATTGATCTAGTTGAAAAATAATCACATCCCAAAAAGATTGATTTCGCTTGAAAGTCTCTTTGATCAAAATGATAGAGTAATAAAGCATAAGATTGAGGTGGACAAAAAGGAGTAGAAATAATTGTAGTTAGAACCTAAAAAATCAATGAAGGTTGGAATTGACTACACACCTAAAGAGCTCAAGCAAATTAGGGAACTATACCAAGAATTCCCAGACATTATCGCCTAGAGTTATTAAGACCTCAAAGGGTACGGTAAGAATGTTATCCAAAATACAATTGAACTACAGGAAGGAGTGAAACCTTTTAGACAAAAGCAAAGGTTAGTATATATCAAAATTGAGACCCTGATGAAGGTAGAACTCTTGAAGATGCTCAAATAAAAGATCATTTATCCTATCATTGGTCCTTGTGTAGAAGAAGAATGAAGATATTTTCTTATGCATTGATTTTCAAAATCTTAATTAGGCTTCTCTAAAGGATCATTATCCTTTGCCATAGATAGATTAGATCCTCCACATGATTGTAGGAGCGTAGAGATTTTATCTTCTAGATGGATTCTTTGGGTATAATCAAATCTGGGTTAAATATGGATACCAATACAAAATGATATTCATCACAAAGTGGGGAACATTTGCTTACCAATGAATGCCTTTCGGTCTCTCAAACATTAGATCAACCTTCTAGAGAGCAATGGACCTTGATTTTGGTGAGTTACTGAATCGAATCATTATCATTTATTTAGATGATATGACAATTTTATCCCATAAAAGGGAGGAACATTGTTTACATTTACGATAGGTATTTGAGAAGTGCCAAGAATTTGGGGTATCCATCAACCCAAAAAGTCCATCTTCATGATAAAAGAAGGAAAGCTCTTGGGCCATGTAATTTTTGAGAAAGGGTTAGTTGTTGACCTAGCTAGAGTCAAAGCTCTCTTAAGGCTCTCATTATTGGATAACAAGAAAAGTTTACAATATTTCTTCGACCAAATCAACTTTATTAGGAAGTTTATTGCAGACTTTGCTCAAGTAGTGAAGCCAATGACTAAAATCTTGAAAAAGAATTATAAGTTAAAATGGACGGAGAAAAGAAAAGAAGCATTCAAATATATTAAGGAGAGGATTGCTCAGGCTCCCATCTTGATGAATCCTGATTATTCTAAGGATTTCATCCTTTATATTGTTGGTGAGAAATAAAGTTATGTGGTTGTCCTTACTCAGAAGGGATAATATGGAAATGAACGACCTATTGCATTCCTGAGTCAAGTTATTCAACCACATGAGGGAAAATATAACTTCATTGAGAAGCAAGTATATGCAGTGATGAAATCTCTAAAGAAGTTTTGGCATTTTATTTTACAGAGCAAAATGATAGTTCATGTTGTACATCTTGATTGTCGAAGTTTCATTATCTAAGGAGAACTTGGAGATAAGAGAGTTGGTTGGGTCTCCACGATCCAAGAATATGATATCAATATTTGGCCAACCAAGTTTGTTCATGGTCGAGTACTATATCAAGAGCTTGTGAGGAGTACTACCTCTGAAACAATTGCGTATCAGTTTGAAGGTCTAGTGTAGGAAAGTAATCTTTTTAATCAACTTATAACTAACTGAGATTAGATATAAGACCTTGTCAAATACTTTAATACTGGAAGATGTCCTCATATTAATGCTTTGCAAAGAAGAAGGTTTAATCCCTCAAGGAAAGAGATAACAATTTTCTGGTCCACCTTCTTGGTCGGGATTGCTTCTGACCATCGAGTAAAATAGTTAGTTGTAGTCAGGATATATTTATGTTCGGAAAAAGAATTGGGATTAATTACCCTAATAAATTTTAAGCCCCATTGTTAAAAATGTTCTTCTACTTGAATTGGATGAAGGGGTAATGATGCATTCTTGCTTCTACCGACATATCTTTGGCACTTGTCACAACTTTGGCTGACTTTGAAATCATCTGTAAAGAGAGTAGGCCAAAAATATCTTAATTTGATGATATTTAATACCATTGGCCTACCTGCATAATGGCCTCTTCATAAACCAGAGTGAAAATCCTCTAGGATATTTGGTTTCTTTGATTCTCGGATGCACCTAAGAAGTACTCCATCAATATTTCTATGGAATAACCCATTCGGCAATATTACATACCAAAGGACATGGAGTCTGAATCTCCTTCACTGTGAAGCATTAAGATGTGGAGGACATCTTCCTGAATGGAAATATTTTACAAGGTCCTCTATCCAATCACAATCATCTGCAAAGCTATTAGCAAAATTACATACTGAATCTTCAAATTGGAAAACCATGGATTCAGAAGCAGCACTTCTTGCGAGCTCCTAACATAATTCTTGGGCTCGAACTAGCTTGGTTGGTTAGATTTCAACATCGTATTCCTGGATTTTAGAGACCCAACCAACCATTTTGTCTCCAAGCTCTACTTGGATGATGAAACTTTGGACATTTGGTTGAACAACATAAACAATTGTTTTGCTCTGAGAAACAAAATTCTAGAAATTCTTCAAGGATTTCATCACCGCATATACTTGTTTTTCAACAAAATTATATTTTTCTTCATGCAATTGGATGACTTGACTTAATAAAGCAATTGACCACTCATCTCCATCATCTCCCTTCTATGTAAGCACCGTTGCATAACTCTCTTGTTCACCAATGGTATACAAGATAAAATATTTTAAATAATCAAGGTTTACCAGGATTGGGACTTGAGCAATTATTTCTTTAATTTCCTTGAACGCTCACTTTCTCTACTCAGTCCCTTTGAACTCAACATTTTTCTTTAACATCTCAGTCATCAACTTTACCACTTGGGAAAAATCTGCATCAAACTTTTGAACAAAGTTTATCTACTCGAATAATGATTGCAAATCCTTCTTTCTAGTTGGAAACGAAAGCTTCGGGAGAGCCTTAGCTCTAGATGGATAAATAGCCAAACCTTTATTTGAAATAACATGGCCCAAGAGCTTTCCTTCTTTTACCGCAAATATGGACTTCTTCAAGTTGATTGATATTCTAAACTCCTAGCACTTATCAAACACTTGTCTCAAATGTAGACTATGCTCCTCCATGTTGTAAGAGAAGATAGTCATGTCATCCAAATAAATCATAATAATGTGATTTAACTCGCTGAAAGCTACATCCATAACTCTCTAAAAATTTGCTGCAACGTTCGTTGATAAGAAAAAATTCCCTATTTCATGGTGAATACCATTTTATATTGGTATCCATCCTTGATAAAAATTTGGTTATAGCCGAAGAATCCATCTAACAAAGAGAATCTCTAAGCACCAGCAACTACATGAAGAATCTGATCAATTTGTGGTAGCAAATAGTGATCCTTCAGAGATGCCTGGTTTAAATTTTAAAAATACATGCATAGGAAAATATCTCCATTCTTATTCCTCATAGGGACCAAATTTGCTACCCAGGTAGAGTGCTTAATCAGGTAGATAATTTTGGCTTCCAATATTTTTAGCAACTTTGCTTTCAACAGGGTTTCAATATTAGGATTGACTAGTCTCTACTTTTGTGTAAAGGGTTTCACTCCTTCCTACAATTCAATGGTATGTTGAATCACATACTTATTGTAGCCTTTCAAATCCTAGTATCTCCAAGTGATAATTTTTGGTACTCATGGCATAGTTTCTTGATCTGCTTCAACTCTTCCTGAGTATAATTGGTGCTAAATTTGATTGACTTCTCAAGTCTCAACTGTAGTTCAGTGTAATCCCTCTCATCCACTTTGATCTTATGCTTATTTTTTCTATAATTTTGATCAAAGAGACTCTCAAGCATAATCAATCTCTTTGGGATATGATTATTTCGTAGCTGGATCAAACCTTCGACTTCTTCCTCATCAAGTGTTCTTTCTTCCATGTTACTAGCTTCTCTTATTAAGAAATTTACAATATGTTAATCACTATCAAATACTTGCCAGAATATTTTTTTTTAGGGACTAAAGGTCTGTAAACTAACCTCATAGTCTTGGGCTTTCTCACCACATGCTCAACTGGAGAAAAATTAGCACCAAGGGATTCTAGGATATCAGCATGCTTGTTTTGTTCTCGTAAAATTGCTTGAATATTCAATATTGTATAGGCCTTAGCTAATGATGTTTGGAAACACATTTATTGGTTACTTGGTTGATGATCAGCTCAAAATATCCAAAAATCTATAGTTGTTTGATCTTGAGCTTCTCTACCTTTTTTAGACCTAGGTAGAGTGCTTCATACTCGATGGCATTTTTTGTACAACTCCAGGTCAACCAATAAGAGTACATATTTTGTATGCCATAAGGAGAAATAAGAATGATTCCTGCTCCTACGCCATTCTTACACGTTGCACCATCGAAGTACAACTTCCATAATTGATTTGGAGCAGTATATTGATCATCAGACACCTTTACTTTAGCTTTTTTAGGCATAGTAATGGTGTAACAACTAATTTTAGTCTCCATCATGGCATTAAAATTGAGCATTAACAACCTGTCTTCTATTCGAATCTCATCCAAAACTTCTTCCATCAAATCTAATTCCTCCAATTCTTCAGTCATCAAGTTGACAGAATTTATGAATTTATCTTCTTCTTCAATATTATCTATGTGATAAGTTGAAGGCTTCTTGTTATAAATGTGAATTCTCATCCATTTGATAAGAATCTTCAAATGAGAATAATCCAGAGAAAGGTAGCCTCTCAACTTGGTAGTGAACTTTCATGATAGACACATGCTTAAATATGACTCCTAATCAACCATAATTGCCTCTTGGATCATAGTGATCTGAGGAATTTTATGGAGCATAATGAGGATATCTTTGATGACCCCCACTATCCTCATAGGGCTTCCATATAATTACAAAATGCTAGAGCTGATTCTTGTATATTCCATACCCATAACATCACAAACTAACTTTGGTATGACAGTCGTAACACCAAAATTGATCATGCAATTATGCACAATCCAGCCTTCCATCCTGAAAGACAAGTAGAAAGGGAGTGGTCTATTATTTTTGGTGTTAGAAGTCATCAATGTTTGAGCTAACACTATCTAAGTTAGATTTTTTCCCTTATCTTTCACAAATTTTAGTGATTCTTGCAACAAGTCCACTTGTCCAGGCAATTGCAGGGCATCATAGAGACTTACCTTGGCTAGAATCCTCTTTAGCTCTTCGAAAATGTTATATGTGGATGCACTGGAATATTTTCCTTCATTGGTAGCCTCATATTTATTTTTATACTACTGGGTAGCTTCTACACTCTAATGCTTGGTCAAGGATGGGTTTTTGAGCTTTTCCCTAACATGTTCCTTCGTCTTAGCTTTTGCCTATAAAGTTGAAGCTTTTTCTTGCACTCTCTCTTTCACTCATAGAGGTAAAATATATTTTAATAGGAAAGGTGCATTTGGCTTGGGTGCTAGAATAGTTGCTTTTTCTTGTGCTTGTTTTTCTTGTTTTGCATGTTTGAATCAATAGGTACCTTCAAGGGCTTCATCTCAGATGGGCCTAGCTCTTATGAGAACTAAAACTTACTCTTTAGAAGATACCATAAAATTATGATCAACTTTTGTGATCATATTGATTTTACCATCGAAAGAACTCTTTGCCAATGTCTACACGTAGTTTAGGTTAACCATGCAAGTTTCCTTACCATGTGAATCATTGTAGGTAGATCACCAGTATGCTTGGTTTGATGTGCTAGATTTTTTATTTGCCAATACAGTTGGATTTCTCTCAGGTGCCTTGTTGTTTGAAGTTGCTTGCTCCTTGGTGATCGACAACGGTTGTAATATCCTAAGCTAGAAATATCTTTCAACCTGCCTCCTCTTAATAATTGTGATCTCATTGTCCATCATTCTTATCATCGAGTTCATTTATTACATCTCCTTAAGCAACTTCTCTTATGGATCAATATTTGAGGGTACTAGAGCAGCTAGTAATGGAAGTGGTACAGGCAGATATGGCATGCTAGGAATGGAACCAGAGCGAGTAACTATGGAATTATTGGAGTAGGTAGTTGTAGGACAGAAACTATCATCGAGTTTTGAGATGAACTCGAACTCCATGAAGGGATTGGATACATGGGGAATATGGGCAAGGGTTAAGAATATGCATTGGTGTACAAATACTATGAAATATCAAGAAAGACAACATCATATTTGGATGAAGCTTATTGATAATAATCAGGTCAACCTCAGCCTTTTTTGCAACAAAATATAAATCAAGAAATGTGTTAGCATTAGCCTATCATATGGCCATACTGATGTCAGAGTTGAAAGCTTAGAGGTAGCAAAATGCAGCTTTCTCAAGAGTCTATCGGAGACCATCAAGAACTCTCTACCAAGTTTGAGCAAACCTGACGTTGAATTCCATGATTTCCTCCTATGGATACCTATGAATGGTGGTAAATTTATGCAATAGAGAGAATGAATCTGCTTGTTCATTGAAATATTTGATTAATAATTCAACCAATTGATCCCAAGTGGTAATGGTGGCAGGATGTAACGATTGGTACTAGTAAAGCAATTTAAAATCTACGAGAGAGCACGAGTAATCTTACCATGACATCCTCATGTATGATACCATGAATGGTCTTTAAAGAAGCCACATATTGGACATGCTCATAAGTTGTCTTACTCGTACCATTGTAAGTAGGCAAATCCTTTAAATCTGCTTGAAGAACCAAGTTCTAAGCTTATAGATTCAAAGCTTTGAATGGATTCTAGACTAAACATTATCTTGGTGGTTGGGGTGGCATATTTTGAGCCATTTGGACTGGAGTATTTGCTTGGGGAGGAGGAAAGCTAATGGTTGTGCTAGTTGGACTCGAAGGAACAGAAAACACACCAAATACTTGTGAAAAAGTTGCAATTGATGGAATAGTCAGAGTGACCAACCTAGGATGTTCTCCTAACACTTGGGTGTCAATCTCTTAAAACTCAATGGGATCTTCAAAAATTTTGGTCTTCGATCTTGTGATTATGAAGAAAATTTTTTCTTACTTCACGTTCAAAGGCTTTTGGGTAAAACTAAGTTGCCAGATGTTCTAATAAGATAGGAAAAAGATGAACATCAAACCTTGATAATGTTCAAAGTGGAACATTTTAATGTCCTATCGGGCATGCCAAAATTTTTGGTCATGAATTACCTAATAATAAAATATATGCGTCCTAGACTTGAACAACATTGAAAGGCCAAAAGAAAGAGATGTCCTTCGGGCCAATCTCTAGAGAGAGTTGGTTCTCTTGCTAATATAATTTGATTTATAGCTTAGGATAATAGGAAAGAGATGGAAAATGACAAAAAGGAATGAGAAATTTGGCTATGAGCCAAAGATGAAATATGGGGATAAACTGGCAGCTAAAATCCAAATCAAGTTCTAATAAACATGTAATAGAAAGGAAAGCATAGGAACCATTCATAGATTATAGGGATAATTTCCAATGATCATTTCAGCATTCAGTTCTCTACCAAGAATTAAATTCAGAAATGTAGAATTTAAATTTACCTAACAAAGATCATGAACTTAATAGAAATGAAAGGCAAAAAATAATTGCATACAACACTACTCCAAGAACCAAAAGCCAAGAATCCTTCAATTGATGCAGAAAACTCAAAGTGTTTTTTGTAGAATGTTCATCCTCTTTCATTACATCAAAATGCTTAGTATTTATAGAGGATTTTGCCTCTGAAATTAAATGTAAATAAAAAAATGCTAGCCATTTAAGGACAAGCAGGA
The DNA here is from genome assembly GCA_028583015.1 of Wollemia nobilis. Lineage (NCBI taxonomy): Eukaryota > Viridiplantae > Streptophyta > Pinopsida > Araucariales > Araucariaceae > Wollemia > Wollemia nobilis. The sequence goes on from JAQPPZ010007914.1 coordinate 998,624, forward strand.
GTGATTCTCTTCTCGATAATGACAATGCTCGAATCAGAACATTCTTTAGGAAGAAATAATATTTTTTTATGGAGTGCGCATGGGAGATCGACAACAATGGATGGTAGGAAAAATGTTCCAAGCATTGGTACATCGAAACTTAGCAACATCATGCAAAAAATAGGAGCTTGGATGTTAAATTTTGGATAGCATTCCATCATTTTATGCCTTGAAATTTTACCCTCGCTAGTGGAGACCTAATGCAGATTAAATTTATATTGAAAAGGAGTAATATCAATGGAGAGTACTTCAAAAATGAACGGGATCAGGATGTAGAACTTAATATTGGCATCTCTTCAGCAAGAATCTTGGAAATATCAATATTATTGCTCCAAGAATTAAATTCCATAAGTCTTCGATCTTTCTCAAAAAAATATCAGCAACAGTGGAACCTTCAAAAGAAAAATTTACTAAAAGGAAGAGGCAGGAATTGATTTCGTCTAGGAAATCTAGTGTTTTTAGCCATCAATATGCTTTCGCTCTTCACATGAGTAATTTCATCCAAAAAATAAAGAATTTTTCTAGAAAATGAAATAAAACAACTTCTGCTAGAAATTGGGCGAAAATGATTGATTTCACTCTCGAGAGGGGCAAAAATGATTTTTGCCCCTTACTTGGGGTGACTTTGACTTTGACTGGTTTTTTCTAGACTTTCACTCCAAACTAGGCGAAATCAATGTTCTGCTCAAAATGGGGCAAAATTACATTGGTAGCCACCTTGCTTTAATTTACTTTGATTTTGACTAGAGCAACCTTCATGACGTCACTTCGTCATTTGCGTTCCAAAAAATGCTCTTAACTTGGATTTTGCCCTCAAGGGCAAAAGTGATTTTTACCCCTCTATAGGGGCGACTTTGACTTTGACTTCACAAGGCACATGTTTCACTTGATTTTCACCCCTAAATGTCTTCAATTGGAAATTTGCCCTGAAGAAGGGAAAAAATGATTTTCATCCCCTAGGGGCACCTTTGAATTTGACCAATTTCCATCCATTATTTTTAACCTAAAATTAATTAAAATAGTAATTTACCCCAACGAAGGGCGAAATCACCTTGAATGTGTAATTCTGGATGAAAATACTTATCTTTCCTTCTACTGGAAAAATTCATCCCTCACTCCAAACTGAACGTTTATCATTACTTTCACTCCCACTTGGGTAAAATCTTCTTAACATGGTTTTTCACCCAAAAAAGGGGCAAAAATGATTTTTACCCCTTCCCTAGGGTGAGAATTTCTTCCCTTTTATCTTTACTAGCATTGTTACTTTTGATAGCACTTGCTGGAGCCTTAGACCCTTTTTATCGTTCCTTTGATTTTTGAGACTTTCCTTGCCATACATTTCTCCCGTAATATTTTGCCCATGATTTACATTAATTTTTACTACTAAAACTTGCTGTGTATTTCCAGGGACAAAATCAACCTTCTTTATTTAATAGAATAACTCAAGGAAGGAAACAAAAATGTTGCATCAAAAAATTAAAATTAAAACAACTACATCATTCATCTTATATTCTTCAAATTTCTACAATCAAAATTTAGTGTGGCAAAACTGCCAACACTTACCCCATCCTAACAACAGAAAATGCCTAGTGAATCCTTAGCTTGGATTTGACATTACTGCAAAAAAATCACAGCAGCCTATATAGAGTCACACCTCAAAATGACTATAATCACAACAAATTGCAAGCACTTTCTTCTCTTGTGATTTTAACTCTTTTTTGTGGAAAACACCCCAAATGGGATGCCACTTTTGGATAATTCCCAAGGAGGCATGGGTATCTATTCTGCCAAAAATACCTAGGCCTCACACCTGGCCTGCCCCCTTCATCACACTCAACAAGCATGCCTAAAACAAAAAAAAACAATAACAAAAACAAAAAACACAACATAAAAAAAAACAAACAAACAAATAAACAAAAAACATACAAAAAACACAAAAAAAAACACATAACAAATAAAAAACAACATAAAAGCATAAAAACAACAAAAAACTCAAATAAATAAATAAATAATAAAATAAAATAAAAATAAAAAGCAACAACAAAACACAAAACACATAGGAAAACCATAAAAACAATAAAACAACACACAAACACTTAAAAAAAAACGAAAAACATAACAAAAAATAAAACAAAAACATGAAAAACAACAAAAACACATAAAAAAAGAAAAAAAAAACAAAAACATAAAAAACAACAGAATCACAATAAAACAACAAAAATAAAACATAACTACGACCTTTCTAGGCCAAAAGACTTTTAAGGCAAGATTCAACAAAGGAAACATAAGAAAGATATGTTTGATCTAGGGAACTAAAATACCCTGACTAAACCAAAGAGAAGCAAAAAAAAAACAAAAAGGAACTAGGTACCTCTAGTACTAGAGCCATCCAAAGAAAGGATAAAAAGCAGAGCTTCCCTTATTTGTGAAGCCCACCATCTAGGAGGGTGGTCGTAGCAAGTAAGATCACCTTTTTCCAATGTCCAATTAGCTAAAGCATCAACAATCTTGTTCTATTCTCTGACCACATGATTGTAATCAACTTTCAAAAAGCCCATCTGGATAAATTGAATCTTCTCAATAATTATTTTTATTCTCCAATCAACCTTATGATTCTTATGAGTCTTCATAAGATTAATCATGAGTTGAGAGTCAGATTCAACCAACATCTTTTTCCATCCAAACTTAGCAACCTCTTGAAGGCCTCTACGGATACCATACCCCTTATTAAGGTTATTGGAAAGGATACCCAAATTCTTAGCAAAAGTGAAAAATAGGAAGCCATTTGAAATTCTACCAATTCCTCCTACACTAGCTTTTCCAAGGTTTCCCCTAGAGGCTCCATCAGTATTGACTTTTCCATAATACTTAGGAGGAGGCTGCCAATTCCTTGTTCTTTCCATCTTGCAATTACTCACATTCCCTTTAAGCTGGTTGCCCTTAGAAGAGTTAATATTCAATCTTTACATCACTTGATCCTATCTTTTAAGGGAGTTTTGGGGGTGATTAAGGAGTTGTTGGACTGATTCAACTAATTTGGCAATGGTCTTTTGCTAGATATAGTGAATATCCTTTCTTTCTTGATTGAAAATCTGATTGTTCCTTTCATTCCAGATATTCCAAGGTAGAATGGTAGAACCCATCCAAACTAACTACCTAATAAAATTATCAACACCCTCTTGATTAGGCTATTGTGATTTTGACTTTAGTTTTCATACTAAAACTTAAGCTAATTGATCAAGCCCTTTTCTCTTCCTTTTTTTATAATTTCAAATATTTTTTGGGCCCTTGCCTTACATTCTAAGGTTCCAATACCTACAACATCTTCTATTTGATATGGATAGAACATAAATATCTTCTAATATGTATTTTAAAAAATCTCTCACAAATTTTATTTTAATCAATTAAATAAATTTTCTCTTCCTATTTCTTCAGCAATGAATCTAAAAAAAATCATCAATTTGCAATTTTTGGGTGTTATTATCACCTTGATTTTTCTCAAATTTAGGGTGAAATCAACCCTATATTTTATATTTTCCTTCTTCGAATACTCTCTAATATTCTATTAACATTTTTCAACACATGCAATAATCTTAATAATTCTACGTTCTTTGTTTCCATCAAAGGCTTCTTATCTCTTCGTTCTTCCTTTAACAAGGGCTTCTTATTTCTCCAATAATTAAAAAAAAATTCAAATAAATGTTGCCTTACCTTAACAATTCATATTCAATCTTTAGCAATGTGGGCAACCTCAACCCTATATTCATACTAGATTTTGGCATTAGCTTTTTTCAATTTCTCTACAATCTTCCAACAATCTTTTCAGCTAGTTATCTTCAACTTTGGGCAATCTTAGACTCTATTTTTCTTCAATATTTAGGTGCACTCAACCTATATTATTGCAATATTTAGTATTTAAAAAAAATTGTAGATAGCTACAATATGCAATCATGACACTTATGATTTCTTCGCCATGAGTCTTCCTTTTTCCAAGGTTAAAATTAGGTTTAACTAGTTACAAGTATGATCTTCTCATTGCTTGTCTTTCACAATTATGGCCTTCCTTATATGAATATTGACTCCAAAATATACAATCTTCTCAATATTATGCTTTCTCAAATTCTACAAATTCATACCAAAGTGCATCTTTGATTCTAGCTATGAACCAATATGGATCCTATCACTATATCTGATACCACTATTAGCTTTCCAGCTAGATTATTTCAGAGGTCCTTTTATCAAGGATCAAATATTAATCAAAATATTAATGCATACAAATATTTAATAAATATAAATCAATATAACATTCATAAAATAACAATGTTTCAATATAGAAACTCATAATAATATTGATCAAATATACAAGATCTCGTATATAGTTTTCTATTATAACACATGGAGCTTTGTCTCCATAATATAGCCTTAGAATATGAATCTTCAATATTTGACTATTTCTCTCCTCACATATCTGGGAGATGCATCCTTTCCTATTTCACACATAAGATAAACATCGCATATCCCTTGGCTTAACATCTTGCCACTTATATACTTGACACCTACACTTGACTCTTGAATTTATACATGCTTGCATAATTTATTATATGACACTTGGACTCATACTAGAAATTGAAATATACTTAGGGGAAATAGAAATCACACACCTAAACTAATAGTATGCCATAAACTATTACATGACAATGCTACCAAATAATGCAATACCTTGAAATAGATGGAACCCTCCATAGATAGATCTCTAAAATATTGGGTCGACTACTAATCATGAATGACATTTTATATCAGAAAGCCCATTAAATTAGACACACCTTGACTTAATTTATTCCCATTAATTTCTTATTTTAGGTCATTTCCCATTCAAAACCAAAACTAGAGCTAGGAATATTATAGAAGAGACTACTCTAATCATAGTATGATAGAATAAAGGATATTTTTTTGATAGTATAGATAATATACAATCTAAAAATATAGAGAATATTCATTCCAATTGTATAGAGAATACCCATCCTGACATGGATAAAAATCTAAGAATAGTTTCCACCCTCTCTAAGAATAGTCTTTCCTCCTATGACATAAGAGAACCAATTAGACAATCGAATTCAAGTGTAGACAAATATTTACTCTCCTAAAAATTATTGCAACATAATTCCATTTACCCCATCAATACCTTCTTCAAAACTACCTCTTTATTCAAGGTCTCTCCAAGGGTGGCCATCTTGTTCACCACATCCTTCACTCTAACACAATAATCACCCACACTTCCAAATTATTTCATCTACAGATTATCAAACTCTTTCTTCATGATCTACAACTTAACCATTCTCATTTGGTCACTTCCTTGGTAAACCTCTTGAAGATACTTCTAATACTCCTTGATTGATGTACCATCAACAATACGTTGAAATAAACTCTTGTCAAGATCAGATTGAATATGGTAGAGGGCTAATAAATTCTTCTTTGTTTATCTTTTTTCTATTTTATCATTTCCTTGTAATGTGTTCCAATCAGGTGATTCTTCATAACCACTCTCCACTACCTCCCAAATATCTTTTCCAATTAACAATATTCTCATATTTATGCTCCAATAATCATAATATTACCTGTTAAATTTTGGAATGGGTAATGAGTTGTTGAAATTGGCCATTAGACTCAAGCAACAACAAATGAAGTTTTTCTTCAATGAACTTGTCCAAGAACTTGATCAATTGTTAGACTGACCATGAACCCAAGTTCACTAAAATCCAAAAACCAACCAAGCTTTGATACCAAATGAAGTAAATGACCCAAAAATGAAGAGCACCAAAGTGCAACAACAAAAATATTACAATAGCAAAAAATGTAGCAAAAGTTATAGTAGTGCATGATAGTCTAAATCTGATAAAATTTTGGGAGTGAATTCTGCACAAAAATACCTTTTTAATGGTGTATCAAACATGAAAAATAGAGCTATAAGAAAAAATTTATGAGCTCTAAAAGTTTATTGTAGGTTTCAAAAAATAGGGACAACAAGCATGTTTTTCATAAAATGAATGGAATAGAATATCGTTTTTTGTTCCAAATGAACTCATAAGTATTACAAATATTTTTCCACAATCTTCTATAACTATAATACTCTATTTTACATTTACAAGAGAGAAAACAACACTTCATTTCACATTCTAGGAAGTCCAACAATCATGGTGACTCTTCAAGGCCTATAGAAACTTTTGGGATTCTTTAAATTCGTGGGATAACTTTTGGTTTTATATTTATTAGTCATAATAAATATCCAACATGCCATGGAATAATAATGGCCATAAATTTAAGCAAGCATAATATAATGTGATCTACACCAATATAGAAATGAACACCTTTTGGTGCCTCATTTGCAATGCTAGATACAATCTATTAGACCATGTCATGAAAATAAAAAATGATAAAACCCTAATAAATAATTAAAAATATCAAGCACAATAATAAAATATGATGGATCAATTAGATAAGCCTCCTACATCAATAACTAAAATAAATATAAACTAGAATCAAAATATGATATACTTAACAAGAAGGTTCAAATAATGGATTACAAACTTACCCAATCTAGCAAATGTAATTCAATTAAACTTTAGTTGTTGCAATTAAAAAGGTAAATAAACCCTTGAAGAGTAGGCAATATTGGTTAACTAAAAAAAGAGGTTATGACAAAAAATAAAATAAAAGTAGTGGAAGAATAGCCTGAGATCTCAAATGACCAAATTGAGCTGCTAAAACTACCTAATTAGGGATTACTGGAAGGTAGTTGCTGAAACAAGCAATTATCAGCATAGAGTGCCATGAGGACATGTCAATACATAGGCATGGGGGGATGATGAGCACCAAAAATGCTCATTTTTATGCATGTTTAAGAGGGGTTATGTATGGCATGTTTAACATTAGGAATGTATTTTTGTATAATTATTGCATATATTTAATGGAAATTGACTTATATTGCTTGATCGGTGTTTTTAGTGGAAATTATGTGTAGATACATATTTTCATTTTTTTTACATCTTTTAGTCAAGGTCCCACATGGACCTAGCATTGTGTGAAAATTGTAATGTGTTGAAGGAACTATGAGCGATTGGAAGGAGTTCATGGTGCCTGAAATGGGTGCCTAAATCCTACTAAGGGATAGTGCCTATCTCTCAATGATAGGTCGAATGATGTCTATCTCATGGTGATAGGTATGATGGTGCCTATATTTTGATAGTAGGATGAACGATGCCTATCTCCTGGCGACAGGCTACATGATGCCTATCTCTTGATGATAGGTCGAACGATGCCTATATTTCGGTAGTAGGAATGTGACTATCTCTTGATGATAGAAATATGACTATCTTTTGATGTCTATATCTCAACAATCAAAAGGTACCTATATTTAGGTAGTCAAAAGGCACCTACCTCTCGATGATAGACCAGGAGGCACCTATCTTAGGTGGAAATACAACACCTTCATTTTGCACATTGATTGGTTAACCGAAAGACTGTGCAAATAAAAGAAATAAATTATTATAAACTTAGGAAGCGCTATGTTTATATTTCAAGATTAAAATTAGACATGGTCGCTCTTTTATTAGATGTTGATTACAACTATGCATGAATCGATTGTAGTGAATCATGTTGCATGATTAAATTAGAACCGCCTATTTTTGTAACAAGGGATGGTCGCGTTCTATATAAAATGTAGGCCACCCCTAAAGCAAGGATCCTAAATTTTTAATCCGTAAAGCATTGTTATTTTGTACTGCATAATTATAAATAAAGTTTTGAGTGTTCTCCATTTATGTGTATTCGAAAGAGTGAGTGTTGTGTAACCAGCTGCACAGATGTCTACAGGAGCTTGGGCCCACTCTAGGCAGTAATCCTCCCCTATTATTTTTTTTGCTTTCTTTATTTCTGCAGTGTGCTAATTATTTATTGCTTTATTTAATTCTGCAAGTGTGTTTATTTTCTGTAAATTCATTTCAGTTTGTATGTTTAATTTCAATAATTTTCCTTTCAGTCATGTGTTTGATAATAGTAATTTAATTTCAGTAATTTACTTCCTACAGTTTCTTTTAGTTGTGTGTTTTAAGTTTTGCATTTAGTTTTTATTGGTTTGTATAAAACTGAACTACACGAACAAACTCAACACACCTTCCAAACCAAATGGTAGATAGGAATCATATTCAAAATACTACATGCATATATTGTGCATAGATACTCAACAAGTTTACGAACTTCCAGATTGATAAAATTAAATGAAAGGAAAATAACTATTTTCAAGAACATTTTTTGCTCACCATTTTGGTGTCGTTGACTAGGAGTGCCAATTGTAGTATTTTAGGATTTGTAGGTTAGTTAGCCTAAAAATAATTGTTTAGACTATCTTACCCATAGATCCCCTACCTGAGAGTGTATGAGTTCTTTGAGACCAAGAGGACTTAATGGACGCTTTATTAGGAAAGAATAAATCACTCTGAAAATACCTAAAAAACCTTCTAAAATACCTTTTGAAGAATTTGGACCACTTCCTAAAGCTGCACCATCACCTCCACTAGAGACACCTTGGCATACTAATCCTATATCTGGATAGAATTTTGATAAAACTAAATATCCAGGGTGGAAAATATGTAAAGATTTATTGAATACCCAACGGTGGAGAGAAGTTGAAGATGGAACTATCTCAAATTTGGATTTAGGAATATTGTTTGAAGATACAATAAACAAGTGTAACACTTTTCTAGAAGCTTTGAAAGTAGTCTACATAGAACCTACATCATTGTTAGGGTAAAAAGTAATTTGTTACTTTTTTACCATTAGGTTATTGAATTATTACCTACTAGGTTAGATTGATTAATTTATATTTCTACATTTAACCATGAAGATATTCATGTCGAATATCTTATGGTTATCTCACACTATTGTTTAGACGTGATATTGTTAGTGATTAATAATTTGTTAGTTGTTAGCATATAATCCTAGCGGGTAGCTACCTTTAAGGGGGGACTACCTATTAGGCTATTCATAGCCTATTTTATTGTTATTTAAACACCATTGATATCAATATTAAATCTAATTTTCGCTTACGTTTTTGTAACAATCATCTGAAACTATGGCTAAAAATGAGGAGAATTCCACTACTTTTGACTTTCCTATTGAAGAAACAAGAGGAGATACCAAAATGAACATATCTCTCCTATACACCTTCCTAATTTTAGAGGACTACCAACTGAGGACCCTAATATTTTTTTTTTCAAATTTGATGTGCTTTGTAGATCAGTGCACTATAAAACTAATTCCAAAAAACTGAAACTATTTCCTTTTATATTAGATGATTCAACATGACACTAGTTTATCGATCTAGGGAACAAACAAATTGCCACCTAGGAAGACATAAAGAAAATATTCCTAGAAAAATACTAGAATTTTGGGAGGGCACGATATGCTAAGGAAGAAGTCCTAGATATGATGTAAATGGAGGAAAAGGCATTAGAATATTATTAGAAAATATTTAATTTCAATATTCAATATTCATCCCATGCAAAACTAGGTGATAAATCCTTGAGAAGCATATTCTTAAGGGGTATCACAAATGATTCCTTATAAGCCTTAAATTTGTTAGTGGGAGGTGACATTTACCAAATCCAAATATCAGATATTTGATAGTATTTTCAAGATTACTCTAGAAGAATGGGTAAACCCATCAACCAAGGAACAAAAATCACAGCTTCTATAACCAAGGTAGAAATAGATAATTTGTTGGAAGACATGAAAAGTGATATTCTATCATCTCTTGCACTTCAATTAGATACATTCCAGTTTCAAAAAAAGAAGAAAGAAACTAAAGCAACACTAGCCTTTTTTAACCCAAGATGTAGAAGAAAACACCCCAAGAATGAGTGTCTAGAAAACAAGGTTAGAGTGTGTGCCATTTGTCAAATGGATGACAAAATAAATTTGTGTACATGGTTAGAAAACATGAAAGAGGAAATATAAGTAGCAAAAGCTTACTTCATAGGTAATACGATAAATTGGCAATAGTTTCCTATGGGAGGCGACATGCCCGGAGTAGGACCACAATATGGGGGATCCAATTTTATGAACCAAGGATAAGATCAACCACCCAATATGGGATGGTGGGGTCAACTACCTTGGATGAATTCCACCCAAGGTTCTATTCCCTATACACATTATCCATGGATGCCATACCGGTAAGCTAGAACACACTGGTAAAATTATAATACATGGACTCCACATCTACAAAACATAACACAAACAACAATGTTACCTAGTTTATCGACACCACCTACTTCCAAGCCACAATAACTACAGATACAACCAACCCAAAATTCAAATAATAAGACAAATCAGCCCATATATTAGGTAGACATGGGGATGTACCCTATGTACCATATTATCATAGAACAAGTAGATTGTAATCCTATATAGCTTAGATTAGGTAGACAATTAGGAGTAGCTCCCACACCTCCAATAGTGGAGGAAGAGGAAATAGAAGTAGAAGTAGAAGAACAAACACCTCCAGTAGATGAGGTGGAAGAATATGTGACTGTTGAACAAACTAATAATGATGGGGTTCCACCCTTATCCAAAATGTTACAGGAATCCAAGAAAAAAGTGTTGACATAATAGAAGGGTTAAAAAACCTAACCGTAATAATTCCTCTCTATCAAGCCATAACAAACGTGCCAATTTACAAAGATCATTAGAGAATTATGTCTTGACAAACCGGGACAAAAATAGTCATCGAAAGTAGTAAAAGTGGTAGGTCAGTTTTCTGAATTAATGTTAGAAAACACCTACCACCAAAGTACTTTGACCTGGGAAGCCCAGTATTGACAGTTCAAATTGTAGAATTGAGGTTATCCAATACTTTGGTAGATTTAGGAGCAACTATAAATATCATGCCTAAAGAAACCATGCAAAAACCGTAATAAAAACCATGCAAAAACCAACCAAAATAATTTTACAATTGGTTGATCGATCTACAGTACTCCCAGAGGGTATGTTGGAAGATGTGATTGTAACTATATATGCATAGGAATATCCGATAAACTTTCTATTTCTATAGTCTAAATCAGGATTGGGTGGTTATCCACTCATATTAGGATATCCTTGGCTGGAAACAACTGACACCTACATAAGTTGTAGGACTGGAAAAATGATAATTTTATATGGACAAAACATAAAAAACCTAGTCATTTATCCTCCTATACAATCCACCAACAAATTGGGAGAACCAAATTTTGAAGTTCTAAATGATGATGCCTTTTCAATGCTACAACAAATGATGGCCCTAGATGAAGTAGAAGATGAAATTGATGAATATGTAGTTATAACAACCTTCTTCCAAGGACAATCTTCAAAATCTCCTATAGAATACCCACTTGTAGGAAACAAGGAAAACCATTTTAAATAGACATAGATCAAACTTGGTAAAACACTAAACATTGGTAATACATTGCCAACTGATCAAGAGGGCAAGTTGAAAGAAATAATAGTCAACCATAAAACTGCTTTTGTGTGGGACTATAAATACATGAGGGATATTGCACACAAATTCTGCAAACACATAATTTATTTGGAAGATAATGCAAGACCGGTAATACAACCTCAAAGAAGGATGAATCCAACAATGAAGGAAATAGTGAAATTTGAACTACAAAACCTTTATTAGTTGGATTCATCTATCTCATTTTGGATAGTCAATGGGTTTCAACTTTTGTGGTAGTTCCCAAGAAAAATGACAAGTGGTAAATTTGTGTGCATTACAAAATATTAAATAAATCCACTAGAAAACACCATTCCCCCTACCTTTTATAGACCAAGTCCTCAATGCTTTGGCAAGATGAAAATATTTTTTGTTCCTTTATGGGTATAGTGGATATAATCAAATCCAAATAGGGGAAAAGGATAAGGAAAAAAGCACATTTACCTATCCTTGGGGTACCTTTGCCTACCGAGTATTACCATTCAGGCTATGTAATGCACCTACCACTTTCTAGGGGGTAGTTAGAATTTTTTAGATATGATGGGAGCATCTGTAGAAGTCTATATATATGATTTCATCATATAAAATGAAACCTTTGAAGAAGCTACATCTAATCTGGAGTACTTTAGCGTTTTCAAGAAATAAACTTGTCCCTCAGTAATGAAAAATATTTTATGTTAATGCAAGAAAGGATAGTTTAATGACACCATATATCTACCAAGGGGATCAAGGTAGATAAATAGAAAATTGAAGTGATTAAAAATTTACCTACTACCAAAACTTAGAGAGATGTCTACAATTTCTTAGGATTTACTGCATACTTTCGGTGGTTTATTCAAGATTTTAGCAAAACTGCAAAACCACTACACACACTATTAACCAAGGATGCTAAATTTGTTTGGACTAGTAAGTGTGAACAAGCGTTCCAGAACTTGAAAGAAAAACTGACAAATACTCCCATGCTAAGATGTCCAAATTGGAGCCTCCTCTTCCACATTTATACAAATGCATCCAATAATGCCATAAGGGCAGCACTAGGGCAGAAAATAAAAATGAATTTTATACCATTTACTATGTCAATAAGAATCTTACAGACAATGAGTTCAACTAAATTTTCACATAGAAAGAATTCTTTGCAGTTGTACATGTCATTAATAAATTTTACCATTATATCATGAGTCAAAAAATCTTTATACACACTGATCATACAACCGTCAAATATCTGATGAACAAGCCAACAATAAGTGGTAGAATTATTAGATGGTTATTACTCCTGTAGTAATTCAATGTGACTATCATAGATAAACCCGATAAGGATAACATTATGGTAGATTTTCTCTTTAGGTTAATATCTCAATACAACACTATCATAGAATATCAATTTCCATATGAGCACCTCTTCGCTCTTGATGAACAAATTTCCTGGTATGCCAATATTGCAAATTACCTAGCGACTAGAAAAATATCCCTTGCACTCACTCCTAGAGAAGCCCAAACATTAATTGAAAAGAGTGTAGTCTTTTCATGGATTTATGGATGCCTATTTAAAACTAGCCATGATCAAATCATGAGATGTGTTGCAAAAAATGAAACCGCAAAAATATTAAAAGCCTATCATGATAAACCTTATGGTGGACATTAGGCAGGTAAAATAACCACATTTAATGTTTTGCAAACAGGGTATTTTTGACCCTCTTTATTTTAAGATGCAATAAAATATGTCAACCATTGTGATCAATATCAAAGAATGGTAAGACCTACTCCTCGAGATGAATTCCCCTTCAATTACATGTACATATTGAAGCATTTTATAAATGGGGGATGGATTTTTTTGGGTCAATTAATTCACAATCTAATAGAAAATGGTATATTTTAGTGTGTACTGACTATGTCACTAAGTGGGTTGAAGTGCAAGCACTACAAAATACAAAAGAAGATATTGTAGCACAATTCTTTTATAAATTAATTTTTACCAGGTTTGATGTTCCAAGGAAAATTACCACTAATCAAGGAATGATGTTCACCTCGAAAATGATTTAGGAACTGATGTAGCAGTACCAAATCAAGCAAAAAAAAACATCCCATACCATCTATAAGAAAATGGGTAGGTGGAGGTTATAAATAGAGAGTTGGAGAACATTCTAACGAAGACAGTGAAATAGCACAAGAAGAAGTAGGTAAAATGCCTTTTGAAATAAATATGGGTATATCAGACTACTTGGAAATCAATAATTGGATTTACACCATTTTAATTTGGTGTACGGGAAGAACGTAATGATGCCAATCGAATTTGATATTAAGACTCTACATACTTCCATAAAGCTTAGTATGGATCTAAGCATTGCATAAAAAGAGCATATTTGCCAGCTGAATGAATTGAATGAATACAGACAATATGTGTTGCAATGCAGAGAAAAGATGCAAAAGTAGAGGGCAATTTGGCATAACCACCACATACGACCAAAATAATTTAAAGAAGGATATTAGGCATTACTTTATGATTTTTAATTCCAGGATCATAAAGGCAAACTCATGTAGATGTGTATGGAGTCGTACGAGGTGGTTTAAGTAATTAATAATGGTGTTGTCCATGTTAAAACTATTGATGATAGCAATATCATTTTAATAGTCAATGTCCACCGCTTACAATCGTACCATGCACCTCTAGTACACGGATTGGCTTAGACGCGGGAATGGGGGAGACCCCATTTAATTCAAGAAATTCAACTATTTAACAAATTCATATGCGTTCGTAAAAAAACATTATATATATATATATATATATATATATTATTTTAACATATTTTTTAGGATAAATTTTTTGTTTTTAATGTGTTTATTTTCAGGGACAAATGGACTCAGATGCAATCTATAGGCATCTGGGCCAATCGGGCCTATCGGGCCTATCATACATAAAGCTATGACCCCTATTTTTCTTTTATTTTATGTTTTTATTTTGTAGGACCACGTGGAATCAGATGTAATCTATAGGTAGTTGATTCAAACTAGGCCTATCAGGCATGAAACCATACTATCCTATGCTTTTTCCACTTTCTAAGAATGTAGCAACAGTACGCATCTATATCTGGGCTAGGCAACACATGCCTATTTCTACCAGGAGGATGATGCATGTATCTGGGTTAAAAATAAAAATAAAAATAAAAAGATCAAATGGGTGCCTACTTCCCACTAGGAGGGCGGTGCCCATATTAGGGCCATTACAGAGGTGCCTACCTTCCATTTTAAGGGAAGCGCCTATATCCATACCAAGACAAGGATGCTTATATCTGGTGCCTATATTTTGAGGCAAAAAACAAGTGCCTATATCCAGGACACAAACACCTATATTCAGAGTAAAAAGGGCATCTATATTTAGAACTAGCATAGCAGAGGCACCTATATTCGGTGCCTATATTTCAAACCAAAGTAGCATATGAACCTATATTTAGTGCCTATCTTCTGAACCAAAGTAGCAAATGTGCCTATGTTTTGAACTAGAGTAGTGGAGGCATCTATATTTGGTACCTATATTTCTAATCAGAGTAGTAGAGGTGGCTATCTTTGGTGTCTATATTTAGAACCAAATATGTAAAGGTGTCTATATTTAGATCCAAAGTATGCTTACTTCCGAGACATTGACAATGGGATACACTCCTTCCAAATTCCAATGTGAAAGTGTGTCATCCCATGGTAAATAATTATAGTTTGTAATTTTAGCATGAGACCTCAAAACTAATAAAATGTAGTACCCAATAACATTACTTTGACATAATCACCCCACATGGAAAATTGTAAGTTGTGGATTTGCCCTAGTACACTATAATCATCACTTGATCAATCAATTTACACCACCAGACATCTACACATCAAGCTTCACAAAAATTCACCCAAGTATGTACTAATTTTTCCATTATCTATGTGCATAGTTATCACAAAAAATATATGTGTTACGTGCCAGCACATGCCCCATGATTTTATTGTCCAATCATGCAATACCATGTCATCAATCCACCATGTGGCACCAATCAAGCATGGGATGAACATTACAATTATATCCAACTATATTTGAGCACATGCTTCAAAGTTAATTACACATATTCCATAATTATTGTTAATTACAGGGAAATAGGTGCCCCTTATATGCATGGATATAATCACATGCTTTGGCATGTAAATACGAATATAGGATCCCATTTCATATATTCGAGCACATGCTTCAAATTTAATTACATAGATTCCATAATTATTGTTAATTACAGGGAAATAGGTGCCCCTTATATGCATGGATATAATCACATGCTTTGGCATGTAAATACAAATATACGAATATATGTTATGGGAGAACCTTTGCACAACCATACATAGAGAAAATACGAGTCCATAGATATCTCGAGCATTACAAGATTTACCCATGATCAGTTCAAAGCTACGATATGGAAGGATTATTGTTACCTTGTCAGTTAGGGCCAAGATCTTGTGGTAGCATAAGAATTTGTAACTTCAATGGCTGATGGAATTATGCATATGAGAGGACTAGTGATACTAGTAACAAAGGAGTATATCACAAAATTCATCTACCTCCTATACACAAGAGATCACACATACAAGGGGGATAGCATCGAGCAATGCACTCAATTATTTTTTGGGTAACCCACGACATAGTTGACATAGTCAATGTTTCCAAAATAGTATATCCTAGAGATATAGCGATAGGTGTTCAAGTTTTTCACAATATTCTTCACCTATACAGCTAAATTCTCCTAGCTGAATGCCAATAACCTAGGATTTTTGAATCATCTACTACATGGGGACCATATAAATGTCCCATACTATTTGATGTGTGCTCTTAGGGATAAAGCCACTAGACATCAGGTGGGCACAATAGCAGTGCTAGCACATCATGGGATGATTTAAACCTTAATTAGGTATGTTGAGGCACAGAGGACTGCACCACCACTATCAATCATTGTAGCAAAAGAAGTTGCATTTAAATTGATCAGTGAGTAGGGTGTAGAGGAAAAATATGAGGAAATATGGGTGCTTACATTCCAACATAGTAATTTATAAGGAGAGGTAAGATATCCCAAATTGAGCCCATTTCAAGAACTTTCACCACCTACAACCAAGATTAAAGCAAAGGTGGATAATCTAGTCGACTACAATTCATCAAAGGATAATGAAGATCATACGATGGAGGATGAACAAGTCACCTAGGTGTTGCAAGGTTTGGCCTTAGTTGTAGTTCCCTACAGTAATTCTTTATAGGATGACCTCTAGGGCCAATTGAGGGACATGAAAGAGCAAGTCTCTAATTGGGAGAAAAAATTAAATTTAGTACAAGCCAAATTCTAGGAGTTTTGATGGGCTACCACAACCGAACAACATGAATATAACAATATATTGGGAATTTACCATGTAAAAACAATACACAACCTATGCTAAAAGCAAATAATAATAACAGTCAAAATGGAAAAAAAGTTCAAACCCTAGTTAAGCCCCCATAAGAAAAATAGGAAACAGTGCAATAAACAACAAGAAATCACACAAATGTAAGAGACACAAGATATACATGGTTCAGGAAATGTACCCTACATCCACAAAGAAATAATCAATCCTTTGTATTAGCAACAATACAACAATATTCTCCTCTGTACAATGTCTCCTCTCCTCTCTTGCTCCAAACTAGAAAAAGAGCATTAACCACAAAGGTGACCTTTACAGTACAAAATATATAGAGGTTCATGACTTTTCCTCTACCCTAAAACCACATAGTGGTGTCGAAATACAATGGGTCAAAACCATGGGTTGAAACCACCCATATGCTTATCACAATCTTTTTTGACAAGTGTTTTTCACCAAAAAATATAGTTAAATTTCTAAAAAATTTAACTTAATGGCCTTGGAACCCCGTTCACGTTCCTATTATTGATCATTGCCCATAAAAAATATTTAATGGCCTTGGAACCCCGCCAACAATATTTAATGGCCTTGGAACCCCACCAACAATATTTAATGGTAATTAATTTCTTTCTTATCAATTTGGCTCCATTACCTAGCACAATACTATGTGACAGTTAAAAGACAGTATAATAGTTGGAGAACACATTGCAACAATTATAGCAATTTCCTCTACATGCTCTGCTCGCAGCAACGACTTAGCTAGTAAGTCATCGATATAATCTTCTAAGATTTTATACATGTAGTCATGAAATATATATGTCATAGCCCGCTGATATGTGGCACCAGCATTTTTAAGACCATATGGCATAACTTTGTAGCAAATGTCCCCCATGGCATTATGAACGTAGTTTTATGTTGATCTTCGGGTTTAATCCGAATCTGGTTGTATCCAAAAAAAATTTCCATAAAGGAGAGCATTTCATGACCCACAATGGTGTCTACCAAAGCATCGATATTTGGCAATGAAAATGAATCTTTGGGTGTTGCCTTGTTGAGATCTCTAAAATCCATACAAATATGGACCCTTCCATCTGGCTTTCCTACGGGTACCATATTGGACACCCATTCTAGATAGTTGATGGAGATGACAAACTCTACATCCAACAGCTTTTGCAACTTGTCTTTCACCATTAAGGCTACTGTTGGATGTATTTTTTTGAGTTTCTACTTGACTGGCTTCTTCAACAGATCTAGCGACAGGTTATGAGTAACCAATTTTGGATCTAGACCCAACATGTGTTTGTAAGTCCAAGAAAAGATATTAGGTCTATCTTTCAGTAGAGGGATGATGCTATTACGCTCATCCAGAGTGAGACTCTCTCCAAATCTAACCTTCTTTAGATTGGTGGGATATTTATTGATATCCACATCGAAGATTTTCTCTATTGACATATGTGATCTCTCCTCAAGCTAGTGAGGCGTAGGAATCATATGGATGTCATCAGTCGGGTTCACATGTTCCTCTCGGGAAGCATTCTCAGCATGACAAACATCATGAGCACAGCTTGGCATAAAATGAAATGGTTGCAACATTTCTTCATTAGGGAAGAAATCTTCAGGCCGGATCAGTGAGTCAGCGTGATCCCAATCGATAGCATCCATGTTTAGATGCAGCGGTTTGGATGGATCTATTGGATTGCAGAGTGGGGTGGTCAAATCAATGGAGACCATATTGATGGAATGGAATTGATCTTTGAAACCACATGGACAAAACCATATCCCTAAAGCGTAGCTTTCGTACCCAAGATCTGGTTCGGACGGTACGGAGACAAACGGATCCTCTCTATGGTATGTTCATATAACTAGATCCTCCCGATGCACTGGCTACAAATTGGGATCTCTTGACTCAAGGAGCTTCGTGTACGTAGGCAAATTGGGAAAGAGTTCCTGATACCTCTCTTCGAGCTCTCTTCTTTTCCTTAGGCTGTGATGGAGATTGATCTCCCGATGCAAACCTGTAGCTGTAATAGGTGGAGGCCTATTACATAAGTGATGAGGTCCCAAATAGGCCATCTCCACGAAGTCCTTATCATCACTGTACAAATACAATCCATCACTTCCCCCCTCTTCGAAGGAGTGATTTGGCAGATGTGGTCCCATGTACCTGATTTTGCGATCACTATCATCACTATCTAGATAAATCTGATAGAATAATCATATATATGATACTGCCACATAAATTGGCATTGCTCTTTCCTTAGAGCGCTTAGCGTTGGGAGGGAATTCCTCTGTAACATGCTCTGATTCCCTAGGCAATAGATATTGTGAACACACGAGCTTAGAATTGGTCCTCTCATCCACATCATCATGGTCACTACCATGGATGGGCCACTCTATTGTGTCTATGCATAGTGGGAGATTATCTAGGTGAGGCTTTAAGCAAGCCTCCTCTATTTCATCTTCACAATCACTATCGGCTATGAAGCGCTCATTTGTCTCTTCCACTTGTTCCATAGGTAGTAGATGGCGTATAAATGTCGAACCTGGAAATATCGACTCGATTTCCTCCTCATATTGATCATCATTTGAGGATTCATCATCTGCATAATAACTAGGTCCACTCATTTTGGAGGTGGACTCCTCTCCATCATCATCGCAAAGATCTCCTAACTTGATATCGCATATAGTAGTGGGATTATGCCCCTACATACCAGTGTCGTTGGTAGCACCACGAATTTGGTTACCCAGGTTATCTCTGGGGTTGTCCTCTAAGGACCCGTCATGGTATGAATCAGGTGGCCCTATGGTAACAAACGATACCGTCTAGCGAGTCCTCCAACAACTAGAACGATTAGTGTGATATGGATTAAAATCCACATCATCCCCTAGACTCAAGTACATGTGATCTAAGGATGGAGCAAGCAGATCGTCATGACCCCATACTTGTAATCCTAACTCGAACCTATCAGTAGCTAACTGATAATGGAGTTTGAGTGAGGTTCTACGTCCCTGTTCAAAAATACCAAGGCCATGCCCATGCCAATGAGACGACTCAAAAATGTGCATGGCATATTTTGGGTTGGATAGATAGCACATTCATAGTGAATTGATCATCATCATCTTCATCTACAGAAATTATGGTGGGCGCTTGATCTAGCCCTATGTAGACAGTTTGTTTGGTTGGGTGGACACCCAACGACACTACAGACCCAATCAAAAATAGATGGGCGTGCGGTTGGCCCATCTCTTGTGCAGTTTTCAGGATAGGTATGAAAGTAACATTTTGCACAAGATACTCACCCAACCCT
The DNA here is from genome assembly GCA_028583015.1 of Wollemia nobilis. Lineage (NCBI taxonomy): Eukaryota > Viridiplantae > Streptophyta > Pinopsida > Araucariales > Araucariaceae > Wollemia > Wollemia nobilis. The sequence continues at coordinate 1,018,895 of JAQPPZ010007914.1, forward strand.
ATAATGGCCAGATGAACGGTCACCTGTGATGTAGATGACCCTACTGAAGATGCAGACAAAGTAGGCTAAGGTGCCTCCTCAATTTTATCTTGAGGTTCTTCCACATCCATGGGAGTGGGAGTCTCATTGGTGACTGGTTCGAGCATATGATTTTCCACTTTCTTTCCCAATTTTACCTTTAGCTTCTCGACTTGCTAATGCATTGACGATGCAATCAGATTTAGAGAAGTTACAGTCGTATGCTCAGATCTATGTGATACATATGTCGATGGTTGAGCACAGGCTGCTAGTTTACCTATTGGAATCTTAACTAATGAAACATGTCGGATGTCCAAGTGCATCGATGGGAGTACAAAACCCCTAGGCAAATCTACTAGGTTCACAAACTTGAATGGTTCTTCATCCGAGGACACTATGTGAACTTGTCCCTCATGAATGTACTTCATGCATTGATGCAATATAGAGGGGATGCAACACATTTCATGAATCCAAGGTCTTTCAAGCAAAATATTGTACTGCATGGCACCCTCTATCATGTGACACATCACAAAGATGGTCTTGAGTCCCACCTAAAAAAGTAGAACAATTGTACCAACTATCGAGCATAGTGCATCGTTAAATTCTCTCAACATAAAGGTGGTAGGCACAATGTGTGATTTGGGTAGCTTGATATGGCTCAATGCCTTGGTTGTAATTATATTGATCGAGGACCCAGTGTCTATCAAGACCCTTTTGAAATGCATGTGGTTAACACACGATAATATGCAGTGGCGGGTCAACCGTAATAGTGGGAACCATCTTCACTTCATGATCATAAAATTGTATCGTGGGTTCCTGACATTGTTGTACATGTCCCGCAAAATTTGTAAATGCATGGGCATCTTGGGACTGTACCTTAATGGACCTCAGAATATCCATAAGAGTCTCCCTATGTCTATGGGACTTCTGAATAAGCTCATATATTAACAACTTCACAGGAGTTATCTGCAGGTTCTGAACTAACTTGCTCCTTATGGTCACCATCGATCTAACTTGTGGGCTTGGAATGTTCTAAGTTGGTCATTGATCCAGCATAGCTTGTATTCTAATGGGAGCACAAGATTGATTCAATTGATCGTACATGTCTAGTAACAACATTGACCATGCCTGTGAACCCCTAGGTAGGTGGTTCGATTCTCACTTGATTGACCTAGCCAGTATTGTTACGAGGCACCTCATGATTAAAAAGTGGATTCTTGAAAATCCCCATGTTTCTATTTTCAGGTTCTTATGGGTTGTCTGGCACTACCAACTCTCCTTTTTCTATCATGTTATGAACGATGTGTTTGAAGGACCAACATGTTTCGATGTCGTGGCCTTTCGCTCTATGGAATATGTGAATAGATAATCTTGATGCCACTTTGACTTTGGCACATTCGGATCTACTAATTTGACCTCAGGAAATCGTATGGCCTTGGCCTCGCACAGTTGATGGAAAATCAAATTCATTGATTCTGTCAAGGGCGTGAACTGGCGAGGTGGGCGCTCTTATTTTTTTTTCCCTTATAGTTGTTTTTGCATGTCTCATAATGTGCAGGAGGAGGTTGGGCCTAATAATTAGGCTTTTGCTATCCCTTGTCTTCTCCTTTGAGATTTAGTACTACTTGATTTACGTGGGCCTGCTTGCCCTGTTGTTTTGTAGTACTCTTTTTAAACCCCTCTTTCTTGGTCTTGAGCTTCAAGCTGCCTTCTTGCAACTTGATGTCCTCGATCACCCTGGCTTGTGCCATAGCTTCCTCGAATGTAGGGTACTGCTGCAGCTACAGTAGCTACAATAGTAGCGAGATATGTTTGGAACAACTCTTTGTAAACATTCAAACCAGTTTGATCATAGGAATAGGGAATGGTAGCTTTACCATTATTCTACGCCATCTCTTTCTATATTTCTTGACGGGCTCATCATCGCGCTGAGCTAGTGCCGCAAAATCGAAAAGGTTGGTCTGTCTCTTGATGCCAAATGAATAGCATTCAAGAAATGCATCTGCCAATTGGTCAAAACTAGTAATAATATGTTTCTTCAGTTGGTTGAACCACTCTCAGGCCGAGCCGAAAAGTGTCATAATAAAAGTGCGTAACAACAAGGCATCCTGACTCTCTATTTGGAAACAAGCGGAGGCGTAGGCACTGAGGGGTCTAGAGGTTTGTTGTGTATCTTCCTCAGTGTCAGCTTTTGCATAGTTGCGCCCTGCCTCTCTATTGCTTTGACATTATCAGAAAAAACCTTGTATGCCTTCAAAGACAAAAATTCCTCCTCCCTAAGCTGAAGTGGAGGCAGTCTAGGAGGTAATGTCTTCTTCAGGGGAGGTGGAGGACATGGCTCTTCCTCCTCCTCAACTTGGTAACTCTCAGGATACCTTTAATCGCATCTGTCTGCATCTATGTGCTCATGCTGCCTCTGTCTAAGATCATTGAGTGACAACAATCACTCCCTCTATTGGGAACTAACATGAGTACGAGCATCTCTTTGCTCCTTGTGCATATCAGCTAGGGACACAACCCTCCTATGCACACACTCTCTATGCTCTTTGAGAGGGTATAGGCCAACCCTGGATAGCCGATCCTCCTACTCTATGCATTCCTTCTGATATTTGTCGTAGGAGCCTTTGCGCTTGAATATTTTCATATTCAATATGCTGCCTATCTAGGTGAGCATCGTCCAATTTATCTTGGAGGAGTTAACGTCTTTACTCAGAAACTAGTCTATGTGATCTATCGATCTAGTTGGTCGTAGGAGGCCTCTGGTGTGTGTGCTCTATGTGAGCTACCTTAAGGGTTCTGTACCCATCAGACAATGTGTGGACGATGGACGTGTGACATGAGGGCACTTAGAAGTATCTCCATGCTCTCTAGTGATCTTTATACAACTATCGCTACACTCCATCAGAGCACGAGTGGGTGGAGCTGTAGGCTTGTAGCCTAGCTATGCAAGAACACTACCTAGACCATATAACTATCTAGACCTCCACCGCTCATGCGGTGGTGTTCTATTAGCTCCCACATTTGATATATCAATGGTGATATTGCATGGTGAGCCACGCACGGGAGTATGGGTGGACCTATGCTCAAAAGCGAGCTTGTCCTCCTGCCCCTAAACGGGTGGATCTCTGATCCTTCTATACTCTAACGATAGAGGGTTAGAACCTCCCATGGACCTAGTATGTATGGGAACCAACATGGTCCCCTACACAACATATTCCTCGACCGATCCCATGGATGTGCATGTAGTGCGGTCTCGGTAATGGATTTGGGGGAGATCATCCTCGTGCTGAGAAGCTCTGCGTTCTATCCTATGCCTAGAAGAGTGTATTGAATCTCCTCTATCGAAGATCTACTCAATGGTATATTCCCATGTCGAGTTGTCACCTCTAATGCTTGTTGAACGTCGTTCGATTTGCTCATGTGTATGAGGACTCGACACATGCTGTTGTGAACCAGTTGGGGGTTGATCATGGGCATCGGTCTGAGACCTTTTACGATCACCTCGTGTGTTCACCATTTGTGTACCTAACGTCTAGATGTGTTTTATTATGCAAACAAAGTATACAAATGATGATTATCTCCTTTTAAATTTTTATTGTGAGCCCTAAACTGTTTGATGTTGTTTTCAGATGTGTTGTATCAGTGTTAGAAACTCTCACGTGTTTTGAAATATTTTTGGATTTTAAACTTAGTTAAATTGGTTTTCACCTATATACTCACACAATCCAAATATAGTAATTAAGTCCATACTCAAAAAAGTAGCATAGGTACTACCAACCCTCACCTAGCACACCATGTGTAGAGATACACCCTTTCGAAGAAGAGTGCATGCTATTTTGCACGGATAGGACAATTCTTGGGTCGGCCTTGGCAACGAGCGGGTCCCGATAATACAATTTCAAATGAGCCAACCAAGTGGTAATGACATCCACTGTTGGTCTCAATAAAGTGGGTTGGATGTGAGAGCCCAATGCCACTGATGTTTAAATGGAACATGGTGTGTGTGGTTCCTTTTACTTTGTGAAAATGACAAATGCATCGAAGAGCATAATGATCATTCCTACATTATATGCATGAAAAGAAAGGAACATTTCAAATTTAGAAAGAATGCATGCTAATGTCCTATATGATATTTTGATGATGCAATTACAATGACATGGCCGCTGATTGGGCCTCAAGCATGCAAACGACACACAATCCTTATCAAGGTCGCTATATTTAGGGGCAAACTGCACTCAGAGGTCCGCTATTCCCAAAAATGCCTTTCTATTGAACAAAAAATGAAAACAAACTAGGACTTGTTCATTGACCCCTTATATATTTTTTAGTTCCTAGTTTGCAACGGTTCGATGATTTTTGGAAAGATACAGAGCAGAAAATTTAACACAGAAGGTGAAATTGGGACCTACCTCAGCTCCTGCTTTGCTGCCCACTAATTTTCCTTATGTCTGTATTTTCCTCTATGAACAACAAGTCCGATATACGGGCTGCAGTGGATACCGTAGGTTACAGTCGTGGGCCAAAAAATAATTGCAACTAAAAATTACAGTTAGCACATGTGCAAAAAAAAGCCAAGAACAGTCAAAATTTAGGGCTAAAATTGTGGGGTCCCACCATGCTCACCATCTGACGTAACCGTGGAGCGCACGCCTCTCTTAGCTGGGTGTACTGATCTATGCCATCATAAAAGCACAAAGATCCACACAAATGCATACATTGAACAAAGAAAGCCAACGTATGCAAAGTTTCTTATATTAATATTTAAAGGATCTCGGATTACAAAAATGCCCTCTTAGGGTCACTCGAAAGATGATACAAATGTTACAATTGCCAATGCCCTCAACAGGGTAGGCACGCTTATTGTGCTCCGGTGATTACTCATAAAATACCTTGGGGTAGATCTAACCCCCTTCTCCGATATGTGGAAGGATTATGATATAGGCTCCTTTTTGCACCTGTCTCTCTACAAACAAGAAACAACAGCACACGATTACAAAGATTGATAGCCTCTCGTGATGAGGCCCTTTAAATAAATATGCATGTAAATACCATTAAACTAGTAAAACAAGAAAGCATAAAGAAATACTTTAAGCTATTCTAATTACATCAAGAATTATGCTAAAACATACAAGACATGAATAAGAAAATGATGTGTAAATCAAATATCGAATCAGGAGTAATAAAGCACATGAAATATCCACTGTACTCCTACTTAATGCAACACATGAAATGTTGAATTCCTACGGTCAGAGTTTCCCTAAGATGCAATTAAACCTATAAAAATATTAACATGACTAATTTATGCAATCAAAAGTAAAATAAGTAAGGTGATCATTAACCTATTGCAAACTGTAGTTGTGAGGGACGTTCTGCACTGTGAACCATGACTGACAGTCGTGGTTTGGCCTCTGATGGGTTTACCCTCAAAATTAGGGGTAGTGGGCTTGACCTCCTTGTCCGAATTTATTTTCAAGGGTTGCCTTTGTCATCCTCTGACAGATTTTGCGGTCAAATTGCTATGAAGGGCCTTCATTTGCTAAGATTTGCTTTTCTTGATATTCCTAGGCACCTAGGGTATCCATGGCTAATTGGTATTTATATGGATAGCGAAGGGGCTCTCAAATGCACAAAGTCGGTATGCAATTTGACAGGGCTTCGTTGCTCTCTTGATCAGTTAGCTCTTGCTCGATAATTCACCAGCGCTTTGCTATACAAATCATCTCCATTTTTCATCCCCTTGGAGGGGGTATTTATAGCATGCCCCTAGGGCTAGGGGTGGCTTCATGGAGAAGCCAAGACCAAGAAGGTTGGTTAGGACAGTTGGTATGGAAGCCTTTGGAATCTTTCATCCTCCAACTGCCTCCTTCTAGATCTCTTGGCCATTCCAACTGATTTTGCCTGGATGTAAGACTTAACTAAACTCCAATACAGACCATAGGTCACAGCTGCAGTCCAGACTATAGACTGCACAAGCTGGGTGTCAATCGCGGTTCAGACTGGAGACCGTAGGTCTGGGCTACAGTTCATACTACTTAGGCCAGAATGCCTAAATTGAGTGGTTAGAACCACTTCTCTATCTTGGAGTCTATCCAAGATCCTTCATATGGTTTTGTAGCATGTCCATATGAGTAGTCGCCCTCGACATGACACGTTTTAGGTATCTACACTCACCATACAAGAAGATAGAGTTAACACTACTGTACAGATGAATTGGGCCATGGACCTAGTAATTTCCTCTATCAACTCAAAGGAGAAGGTAATATCCATGAGGGCATACCATTCTAATGCTAGGAGGGAATCATAGGCCCAAAAGTCTGATGTAGGAAACCAATCAAAAGTCCCTATGGTAGATGTTTCCCAAGAACAAGGGAGCCCTGTTTTGCAGAGTGGACCCTTTTTTGTTGAAATATAAAATAGTGAGGATGAGACTACCCTATTGGCTAGTGAGTCAGCAAAAATATTTAAGGTTGCATCTTCAACTGGTCAGCCTAAAATTGACCACTCAAAGAATACCTAGTTAGCTGGGAAATTAGAAGCACATACGGATGTTACCCAATTGATTGGGAAGTCACCTATGCATGACAATGTCACTCAATCAACTGGAGGTTTTGCTAAATAGACTGATTTGGAACATTTAGCACAAGAATCAGTAGAGACTTCACTAGCTTCCTAATTAGCTGGTTAGCTAGAGGTTGATCAAACCATGACTGACCAATGTGGTGATCAATTAGAATCTAAACCCCTTAACGGTGTACTAATGGACCAATGCACACCAAATACAGAGCCATCAAATATTCAAAAAATACCACCTCCAAGAAGAGAAGTGGTGCTTGCTCTCACGATACCACTAATAAATGCAAAGGCCTTAAAACCCATAAATAAATAAATGCATAAGGTTAAGGCAAAGAAACCACCATAGAGAAGGAAGAAAATACAGCATGATTCCAACTTTGATGAAGAGTGGATTGCATCACTAGAAGATTTTGTTGACCAATGATAGGAGTTAGTTGAGCTCAAGGAGAACTTGAAGAAGGATAGGAAAGAATGGTGATCCCATAGAAGGATGACCAAGGAGTCGAGCATCAATTTCAGGCCTGCACATTCAATGTAATTTTGGGCCCTGTATAGTTTTATTGGTAAACATCCATCATGAATGATAAAATATTTTTAGCATATGGGGTTATTTGGAAAGGATATCATGATGTCATCATCGATCAAAGCACCTTAACCTCTATAGTCTTAATATGAAGAGGACATTGCAGATAAAAAATAAATCACAAGGGATCCACAGGCAACACTTCAATAAAAAGTACATGTTTGATATATCATGATTTTAGCCATGGGAAACTCTAGAAATTAAAATAGTAGTGCAACTACCTAAGTATCATTTCCTATGGTAACAAGTTGGACCGGCTATAGAATGTTATGCAATTTTATTTACTGGGAATACAATAGAAGATACAAGTCCCTACCGAACCACAAAGTGAGGTTGGTGTGAGAAGAAACCAAAAACATATGCAGGATCCAACCAACCCAAGAAATGTGGTAAACGTATACGAGAGAAAGAAAGGATAAGATCACGTCTCGAGCATAGATACATTGAAAGAGGGATTACTAGAAGGTAGTTGCTGAAATAGGTAATTATTAGCATAGAGTGCCATGAGGACATGTCAATACATAGGTATGGGGGGATGATGAGCACCAAAAATGCTCATTTTTATGCATATTTAAGAGGGGTTATGTATGGCATGTTTAACATTAGGAATGTATTTTTGTATAATTATTGCATATATTTAATGGAAATTGATGTATATTGCTTGATCAATGTTTTTAGTGGAAATTGTGTGTAGATGCAGATTTTCATTATTTTTTCACATATTTTAGCTGAGGTCCCACATGGACCTTGCATTATGCAAAAATTATAATGTGTTCAAGGAATGATGAGAAAATGTAAGGAGTTCATGGTGCTTAAATCCTGCTAAGGTACAATGCCTATCTCTCGATGATATATCAAATGACGTCTATCTCCTGGTGACAGGAAATATGATGCCTATATTTTGATAGTAGGATGGACAATGCTTATCTCTTGACGATAGGCTAGACAATGGCTATCTTCCAGCAGTAGGAGGGTGACTGTTGGTCATCAAATCTACCTAGGAAAGGATTTTGAGTATGTGTATGTGCCCTAGACCTGGACCAACATTGAAAGGCCTAAGGGAAGAGATGCCCCTCGTGCCAATCTTCGGAGAAATGTCAGCTTCTATGCTAAACTACTCGGGTGTTTTGAGATAAGGGTGCAGAAGAGAGATAAAAAGAGTAAGGGTTAGAGAAATTGGTAGTTTAAAGTGGGAGAGAACAGGAAGAACAATCACTAACTAGCAACTTGAATAGCAGTAAGGAACACCAAGAATAAACGAAATAAATGCAATATCGACCTCCCTATGTATCCTTTAGGCAAGTTTTAGGGTACATTCCTCGATCGCACATCGGACGCAAGGTTCAGCATCTTAGTATACAAACGAAGAAAGACAAAAGAATCAAGTGCAGAAGGCAACATAAAAGAAAGCCAATACGACATTTTTCCACTCCTATGTATCCTTCATACGAGTTTCAAGGTACATTCCCCAATCGCACACTGAATGCAGGGTTCAACATCTCAGTATACAAGCGAAGAAAGACAAAAGAATCAAGCATAGAAGGCAACATAAAAGAAAGGAATTATGCCCAAAGCTCTTTAGTATTAATCGCAAGACATCAAGTTACAGTAGCTTTCTAGCAGATAGTTTCCCCCCCTTTTTTTCATTACAATTCCTGGGTTTTTATAGAGGACCCGGCCCTCTGAGTCATAATTACACAGAAAATAGAAGTATGCCCTCGAGCCCTGAGGAGTCAGCTTCCCGAGGCTCTCACGATCGAGATTTCAAATATGTTACCAAAATTGGCAACTGTAACCGGGTCAACTATGGAAAGATGCATCGATGAGCCGTCTGGATGTCCTTGGTATTCGGGTGCGGTGCCCGGGTGGCCATCATGCTCATCGGGCTCTTCATCATGACCTAATACTTTGCTTTCAATTTCCAAAAATGAACAGCGAGCTTATCGGGCACAAAAAAATACATTTATGAGGCACTTGATCACCTTGGGAAAATACCTGGCTTGGATTGCATGCCCTTGTGGTACTTCGCTAGTCTTTTAACTTTGCTTCGAAACGGATTTGTGCCGAAGTAGATTCCCCTTGATTTGCACTTCGCAAAACTTTCTTTACAAAACTGCTTCGGGGAGGTGAGTGCTGAAGTAGATTTCCTTCACAAAACGGGGCCTTCACTTCTTGCTGCTTCGCTGTTCCAAAAATGCTTCGGCGAGGTCCTTTGCCCGAAGTAGATACTTCGTTGATGAGTCCTCGAAATGCTTCGCTGCGATCCTTCTTCAAAACTGCGGTTCGGGGATGTTTCGGCCGAAGTGCATCTTTGCCTTCAAAATGCATCTTCTACTTCGAGTGAAAGTACTTCACAATAAAGTTGGCCAAAGCAGATGCTTCACAATGATTTTTGGCGAAGTAGAAATGGTTTGCTGATGCGGGGCCCAAAGTGGATGCTTCAGCGAACTTTCGGGCAAAGTGTTTTCAGTACTGCGTTCTTCTACAAACCGCTTCGCAAAAATTTTGCCCGAAGTAGCCTTTTGAAATGCTTCGAGTGTGAAGCAGTTTCATTCTTTCTCCTTTGTACTTTACTTCAAAAACACCGCTTCGCAAAAATCTTGCCCGAAGTAGCTGCTAGAAATGCTTCGAACCCAAAGTGGATGTCTTGCCTTAGCCAATTTGGACTGCGGTCTGGACCTTCCTTCTTCGACGAAGTTGTTATTTTGAATGCCGCTTCGCTCAATTTTCCACCGAAGTAGTGATTTGAAGCGCTTCAGGCCTGAAGTTCTTTTTAGCGCTTTGGCAATACTACTTTGCAAAACTTTCACCCAAAGTAGTGCTAGAAATGCCTCGGGTGTGAAGCTCTTCTTGTTTTCTTTCGGCGAAGCTCTTTTCTCTAGTTTGTTCGGCAACAAAGCTCTTTCTTCTTCATTCTATGTACAAGGGGATGGCTTTGAAAGCCAAAATTGCTACAGCTTTTCAAATAACAAAATAACAAAGAAAAAAACTTTACAAAACACTGTACAAAATTTTGATTTCCTTTTCTACCCCTTGAGAAATGTGACAAAATTGTCAACATTCTTGGTGGCTTGCAGGGTAACGAGATCGTCTCAGTGGGATAACCCCTAGCTTTGATCCATTGGGCCAGAGTCCCCTCCAGATCCTTCTCCTCCTCCCTCTGGAAGTGTCTTCGCAGCTGGTTCTTCTTCTTCTTTTGCTTCTCCTTCCTCCTCTGCTCCTTCTTCTTCCTCTTATGCTCCTTCTTCTGCTGGCATGGCCTCCTGCTGCGATGATGGGACAAGATGATCATGGATTTTCTTTATGGTTCGGCAAACATGGGCCCAGACCCCTTTCTAAAATGGTTCTTGGTCTTCGAGTGCCTTGACAAAAACATGGAACCAATAAATCTGCCCTATATCGGCATGTTTGATTCTTATACTTAGGTCATTCAAGCAAGTCGTAATTTTGCAGTGTCTCAGGATGAAGTCGGTGACTTGTCCTTCTATGACTGGCTCTTCCCACTCATCTATTTTTGAGATGTCACTTTCAAAACGGAGCCACACCGACTTAAGTTCTTCCTGGGTGAGAAGGTTCCCATCATCGTCTGTGAAACTCGGGAAACCTAAGGAAGAAATATCCTCGAAGTAACCCATTGAGGTGCGCTGCTCCTACTCAAATATATTTAGGAGGTCCTTCACCTTCTGCGATTTCTTCACCTTGGAGAAGAAGGCGCGAACAGTGGCTTGGATAGTAGACCAATCCCTAGCCGTTCGACTCATAGCAACAACCTGCAGGTCCTGATATCTAATACTTTGGACTTCAAAAGCAAGCTTGAGTCACTTTTTGATTTTCTGGATCACTTCATCTACTATTGGCCCCTTCTTAGCAATGGCATGTTGGGCTTCTATGACATAAATTAAATTTGATAGGGCACTGGAGGCCCGCGATCTAAAACCTTTTTGCAAGTGAGAGCAAATTTCCTTGATTCTGCCTCTGTCGAATAGCTCCAGGTTTGCTTTTTCAAACAATTGTTGTTGAGCTTGCAAAATCTTGTGCTCGAGATCCTTGGCTTTTAGCTCATTTTTGGCCTGTCTCTGTGCTTGGTGCTCAACCGAAGACTGCAATTGTAGTATCTACTATTTCAGGGCATGTGTTTCTTTCTTCATTAGTTTACACTACCCCTATGAATCCTCTAGCTCAGAGCAGATTCTAGCCAACTCTTCCTCCAACTTGATATTGGCACTCTCTGCTTCAACCCTGCACTGATTGGCAATATTTGCATGTGCTCGAAAAGTCTCGATCCTGACATGCATGGATGTGGATTCATCATCTATATCCAAATGCTCCAGGTTCTTGGTCTTCTCCTAGTAATCATAGTTAGTTGGAGTCATTTCATCCAGAGGCTTTTGAACCTTAGGGACCTTCTTAACCTTATGTAACTTTCCACCCTTCAAGTCGAAGACAACACATTTTTCAACCTGGGCCAGAGATCGCCCTATTTTCTTCCTTGCCTTCTTTAGCATCTTCTCTGTGTTTTTTCGAGCTAAAAGTAGCTTCTCAGCTAGGGGGCGTTCCTTTATTGAAGATAAATCTTTTTTAGAAAATGTTGGATCTCCAACCGAAGGAGTGAACAAATATAAATAATTAAAAAGGAATGAGTCCCCAGACAGTTTGAAGACAGATGTAGCATGGGTTTTAGCAAGCAGGACTATGCTTTGAGTGATGGGAGAGTGGGCTACAAGGCTAGGCATTGGGACACTGCCTTCGCCTTGGATTGGGACTGAAGGGACAACGGAGTGGGTGGGCAAAGTGGTTTCAATAGGCTTGTCCTGGTCAGATGAATCGGGTGGAGTAGAGCTATGCAAGGTTGTACTGGCGACATGAAATACTTGAGTGGGTGATTGACCTTGTGGGGGAGGGAGGGATTGATGGGGACCTTCAATCGCGACCACAGTGGACGTGTCAGAGTGTTGGCAATTTTGGGTACTTTGGGTACATTGCCTTTGCTCAAGTGTATAAGTTGTCATTGATGTCAAAAGGCATTTTTGTGTTGATATCAAAAAGAGTGTGATGTCAAAAATATCTTGAGAAGCTTCATAATGTTAAAGGGTTTTTATTAAAACCATGGTGACAAGGTTAAAGGTTTTTCTTAAAACCATTTGGACTCATTAAGGGTTTTTATTAAAACCAAGCTTAACTTAATGCAAAGGTTTTTACTTCTTGAAAAACCTTGAAGGTCCATGTTTATTATTAATAATTAAATTAACTCAAACCTTTGACAAAGGTCTAAGTTTAATTTATTATTAATAAAATAATAATAATTATTATTTTAATTATTATTAAAGGGTCTTTTAACCCTTAAGCGACGCACATAAAGAATTCATTCGCCGACGTGTTGCCATCGTTGGAGGAGCGCCGACGTCAAACAATTAAGGAGAAATGGCTATATAAGTGGGGATGATTTTCTAAAGTAATGGTACCATCGATCGATGCAATTTCGTAGCTTTGTGTCCTCCGAAAAAGCGATGTTTTTCGTTGTATTTCGTTGTCCATCCATATTGAATTGCCCAAGCTTTTCTTGCGCTTGACGTCCGGCAGATTGCGTTTCTCTGACATTTGATAAGACTGCGAACTATGTTTTTTTGGGAGTTACGTTTTTGGACAGCGCTGATGATGATGGTGGTGGCTTGAGGAAAACGTTTACGTTTTCAAATCCTTGGCGATTGAAGGAAGACAACACATAGGATTACATTATATTTTTCATTGGGCACTTGTGCTCCAATGGTGGTGGTGTGTTGAGTGAAGAAGCGTTGGGCAGGGGTGCCAAGTTTGACCCATGTTGTGGGCAATTTCGTCTTGGTCGTGATGCACGAGGATAGCAGCAATGAAAGCGCTTTAGCATTTGTGGTGGTGTTATTCATTTTCTCCAAAGGTTGGAGAACTAAGGTTGGCCAAGGTATATCTTTTATTATTTGCTTGGAGTATTTTGAGTTGACTTGGCAAATATAATTGATGGAGGTATAAGGTTAAGTTGTCATATTTTGCTTTGACATTATTTTATTGATGTTTAATGCTTATGTGGAGTAATAAGGTGTAAAGAGGTTTTACTTTGTTTGTATATTATACTTGTGGTGGTTGTGTTTAAAGAAGTGGAGCTAAAAGGTGTTAATAATGGAAGTTTATATTATTGCTCATTTCTTGTTTGGTTCTAACCCTAACTTGGTTGGAAGTTTGAGAGTTGTGTGTGGTGACAACTTGAAGGTTCAATTATCTTCTACTCCAATAAGGTATGGGCACATTCTTCTTATGAGTATGATTGGTGTATGTTTTCTGAAATAAGGTTGGAGTGAAAAGGTATTCTACTAGGTATCCTTTGGCTAGGTGTAAATCCTATTTTCTGGTTTGTTGAAGACTACTTATGCATTGTTATCCTTAAGGAGAGTTTTTGGTGAATGCATAATTTCTGGTTTGAGATAGTGGAAGCTTTGTGCACTAGGGTTTATATTTGTGAGTCTAGCTACTTGCATTGAGTTGGTGGAACCCTTGGTTGGCTGTTTTGAGTTTGATGGTTGAGTTGCTTCCATAGAGGTTGTTTGATCAAGTTATTGCTTTACTTGATTCATGATATTGGGCTTACTCCATTGAGTTGATTTGAGCAAGTTATTCTTTGCATTTGGTGATATTGTGTTGGTGGTTGTTTTGTTCAAATATCTTTGGAGGGAAAAGGATTTCTACTTGTTTCCTTTTCTTGTGATGATTGGTTGAATGCTTCAAGGTTAATGTTGAGTTGAATGATGTTGGTTAAACCTTGTCTATAAGCATTGTTGTTAAAGCCCTAATTGGTTGAGAAAAGATATTGGTTGTGGAAAGAACATGAGTATCATTGTTATATGAGATATTGCATGGTTGGCAATTGTTGGGTTGTGTTTCATGTTCTTGAGAAAAGCATACTACATCTATCTTATTCTTTTGAGATTGAGATTGAGTTGAGATTGATATTGGGAGTTAAGTATAGAACATATTGAGTCTCTAACAATTCTCTTTATGTTTCTATGAGATTTGAGATTGAGATTGGGAGTTAAGTATAGAACATATTGAGTCTCTAACAATTCTCTTTATGCTTCTATGAGGTTGATGAATCACATTGGGTCTCTAACAATTCTCTTTGTGGGTTCATGCTAAGCAAGTTTTTCTTGGTGAGCTTGTTGAGGTTTTGGACAGGTTTCGGTGGGGACTTGTGAGCAGGTTTTGGACAGGTTTCTGATGGGGACTTGTGAGCAGTTTTGGACAGGTTCCGGTGGGGACTTGTGAGCAGATTTGGACAGGTCCTAGCAGAGGACTTGTGAGCTAGTTTTTGAGAGTTCTATCAGAGAACTTGAGGACAGAGGAGCATTGGTTCTTTGAGAAGAACCTGAGGACAGATTTGGCAAGTCTTTGAGAAGGCTTGTGTGCAGAGGATTGATTTGTTCAAGAGTTGGACAGATCTGACAGACAGAGGAAGACTTGTACTAGACCGACTGACTGTGTTTGGTACAGGTTGTTGAGCTGTTGTGGACGTGATCATAGAAGGCAGAGGTCTCTTAGGCTAAGCATTGAGGATAGGAGGTCTTCGATGGAAAGGAGTTCCACGTGCTGGCAAGAGGTAGAGACAGTTGATCTTCTGAGGGATCATATCCAGAGTAGAGGGGAAGGTATCTCCTTTGAGCAGAGGCTCATAAATTCAGATTGGGGGAAGGTATCTCCTTTGAGCAGAGGCTCATAAATTCAGATTGGGGGAAGGTATCTCCTTTGGGCCGAGGCTCATAAACATTGTAATTGGGAAGGTTTCCCAAAGAACTTTGAGATAACTTTTAGAGAAAAGTTTTGTGGACGTAGCCCAACCATTCTGGGTGAACCACGTTAAAATTGGTGTCACTTTGTGGATGATATTGTGCATTGTTTTGATATTGCTTTGGGTATATTGCTTTACTATTTTGAAGTATAAAGGAAAAAGTAAAAAGAGGTCTTATACTGTTCACCCCCCTCTCAGTATAAGCTTGTGTTCTTCAATTGGTATCAGAACGGGTGCCTTCGAAAAGTTTAACAGATTGAAGGAAAAGCTAGTAAAGAACACAATGGATCATTCAAGTGGCAATGCAACACCTATTCTTGATGGGTCAGATTTTGGTCTTTGGAGTGCAAGGATGAAGGTTCATCTAATGGCACTTGGTAATGAGGTATGGGAAGTGATTGAAGATGAGTACACTATTCCTGTACATGGTCCTAATACTAAAGAAGAAAGGCTCCTACATCACAACAATTCAAAAGCAATGAATGCAATCCTGAAAGGCTTACAGAAAGCGGATCTCACCAAAGTGATTCACTGCAAGACAACTAGTGAAATGTGGAAACAGTTGAAGGTGGTTCATACAGGTGATGCAAATGTCAGAAAGGCCAAGTTGAGACACTTCAAAGGTATGTTTGAACAACTCAAGATGAATGATGATGAAAATATTAGTGACTACATGCTTCGTATGGATGAGGTTGTTAACTCCATGAAAGACTTAGGTCTTGAGCTTGCTGAAAATGATGTTTGTGATAAGATTTTAAGATCTCTTCCTAATAGATTTAGTGAAAATATTTCTGCTATTGAGGAAGCTAAAGATTTGGATAAGTTGAAAAAGGATGAGCTCCATAGTATACTTGCAGCATTTGAGTTGAGAACTCAAGTGAAGGTTGATGTCAAGAAAGAGGCAGACTTTCAAGGCTACCAAGAAATCCAAGGGTAAACAACTTCAAGAGAGTGATGAGTCTTCTAGTGATGAAGAGGCATATTACAGCAAGAAAGGCAAGTTCTCTAGAAAGCACAAAAGTATGAAAAATATAAGATGTTTCAATTGTGGAAAGTTTGGTCATTATGCTACTGATTGTACTGTTCCCAAGAATGAAAGTGATGAAGATAAACAGGATTCTAAGAGCAAGGATTTTGAAAAGCACAAGCATCACAGGAAGAACAAAGATGAGCACAACAATCAAGGAAAGAGGTATTCTCACAAGCACAAGAAGAGTTTCTACCTAGACAAAGCAAGTAAGTGTTCTAGTAGTGATAGTGAAAGTTCTTCAAGTGATAATGAAAATGAGATGTTGTTCATATCAGAAAAAAGAGGAAGAACCGAAACATAGATTCATTATCATGAAATGTCTTAGATGTGGAAATTTTGGTCACCTTGAGGATGATTGCACAAATAATGATTTGGTTTCTAGTATGTATGAGGATGCTTCAGAAAACTATAAGGAAGATGCATGTATGGTTTTTGAAAAGGGTAGCACCTCTAGTGATAAGAAATCTGAAAAAGGCTTTGATGATTCAAAAAGCAAACAAATAAAGGATCTTGAAAGTGAACTTATTAGTGCTCTTAGTGCTTTGAAAAAGGAAAGAAAGAAGAATGCTAGACTCAAGGATAAGTTAGATGAATGTTGTATGGAGAGAGATGATCTTATAGAAAATCTTGATTTCTCTATAGCTAAGACACAAGAACTCAAGGATGAGTTAGAGTCTAAGGTTCTTGAGTATAGTGAGTTAGAACAGAAAATGGCTTCTTTGAAAGAGGAAACTAAAGAGTACAAGGATAAGCTTTACAGGTTTCAAGATAGCTCCAAAAAGGTTAAGTCACTCATCAAAGGTCAAAGAAAGACAACAGATAAAACAGGCCTTGGTTTTGTTAAGCCACACAAGGAACAAGTTGGAGAGTCTAGTAAGAGACTCCAAAAGGAAGAGAGTTCTGATGAGGAAAGTATTTCAGATCATGAGTCCTTGAATGATAGATGCACAGAAACAGAAAATAGAATTCAGAATGAGAAGAAGAAGTTTTCAGGACCCAAGAGGTCAAATAAAGGAAAGTTTCAAGGCAGATGTTTTGCTTGTCACAGGTTTGGTCACATGGCTTCACATTGCATGGCTCAAGTGAAGAAGGTAAATGACAGTTTCAGAAGTGCTAGTTTCTTTCAAGGGTATTGCTACTCTTGTCAACAGTTTGGGCACAAGGCAGTTTATTGCAAGGCAAATAACGAGAACAGGTTTGGCCAGAACAGGTTTGGTCAGAATAGGTGGATTCAAAGATCAGGTTTACCTCAGAGAAACAACATCGTCAAGTGTTTCAAGTGCAACAATGAAGGTCACATAATCGGACGGTGTAGAGCTGAAATTCCAGAATACAGGAACAGGAACAGTGGCATGATCGGGTCCAAGGATCAAGGCATGGACAAGAACAGGGATGAGAACAAGAACAAGAACAGTGACAAGAACAGGAATATGGACAAAGAGTTCAAGAGAAGGCCCGAACAGGAAGTTATAGACGCTGATGATGATCGAGTGCCTAATGGGAGTTTTACTCCCACCCCAGAATTAATCACCTCATCGGGAGGTGGGGGAGGGACTAAGCTAAGAGGCTCATTCTTAGTCCCGAGCCCCAAAGGTGGCCCTTTGCCATTGATGACAAAGGGGGAGAGATATGAGTAAGGGGGAGAGCTTCAAAGTGAAGAGGAAAGCTTCAAGTCAGGGGGAGCAAAACTTCAAAGGAAGATTCTCAGTTGTGGGCATAGTTTCTCAGTTGTTAGCACAGTTGGTTTCAATTTTGGCTCTTGAGAAGTGTTTTCAGTAAAGGTTTGCCATCAATGACAAAGGGGGAGATTGTTGGCAATTTTGGGTACTTTGGGTACATTGCCTTTGCTCAAGTGTATAAGTTGTCATTGATGTCAAAAGGCATTTTTGTGTTGATATCAAAAAGAGTGTGATGTCAAAAATATCTTGAGAAGCTTCATAATGTTAAAGGGTTTTTATTAAAACCATGGTGACAAGGTTAAAGGTTTTTCTTAAAACCATTTGGACTCATTAAGGGTTTTTATTAAAACCAAGCTTAACTTAATGCAAAGGTTTTTACTTCTTGAAAAACCTTGAAGGTCCATGTTTATTATTAATAATTAAATTAACTCAAACCTTTGACAAAGGTCTAAGTTTAATTTATTATTAATAAAATAATAATAATAATTATTATTTTAATTATTATTAAAGGGTCTTTTAACCCTTAAGCGACGCACATAAAGAATTCATTCGCCGACGTGTTGCCATCGTTGGAGGAGCGCCGACGTCAAACAATTAAGGAGAAATGGCTATATAAGTGGGGATGATTTTCTAAAGTAATGGTACCATCGATCGATGCAATTTCGTAGCTTTGTGTCCTCCGAAAAAGCGATGTTTTTCGCTGTATTTCGTTGTCCATCCATATTGAATTGCCCAAGCTTTTCTTGCGCTTGACGTCCGACAGATTGCGTTTCTCTGACATTTGATAAGACTGCGAACTATGTTTTCTGGGAGTTACGTTTTTGGACAGCGCTCATGATGATGGTGGTGGCTTGAGGAAAACGTTTACGTTTTCAAATCCTTGGCGATTGAAGGAAGACAACACATAGGATTACATTATATTTTTCATTGGGCACTTGTGCTCCAATGGTGGTGGTGTGTTGAGTGAAGAAGCGTTGGGCAGAGGTGCCAAGTTTGACCCATGTTGTGGGCAATTTCATCTTGGTCGTGATGCACGAGGATAGCAACAATGAAAGCGCTTTAGCATTTGTGGTGGTGTTATTCATTTTCTCCAAAGGTTGGAGAACTAAGGTTGGCCAAGGTATATCTTTTATTATTTGCTTGGAGTATTTTGAGTTGACTTGGCAAATATAATTGATGGAGGTATAAGGTTAAGTTGTCATATTTTGCTTTGACATTATTTTATTGATGTTTAATGCTTATGTGAGTAATAAGGTGTAAAGAGGTTTTAATTTGTTTGTATATTATATTTGGTGTTGTGTTTAAAGAATTGGAGATAAAAGGTGTTAATAAAGGAATTTATATTATTGCTCATTTCTTTATATTCTAACCCTAACTTGGTTGGAAGTTTGAGAGTTGTGTGTGGTGACAACTTGAAGGTTCAATTATCTTCTACTCCAATAAGGTATGGGCACATTCTTCTTATGAGTATGATTGGTGTATGTTTTCTGAAATAAGGTTGGAGTGAAAAGGTATTCTACTAGGTATCCTTTGGCTAGGTGTAAATCCTATTTTCTGGTTTGTTGAAGACTACTTATGCATTGTTATCCTTAAGGAGAGTTTTTGGTGAATGCATAATTTTTGGTTTGAGATAGTGGAAGCTTTGTGCACTAGGGTTTATATTTGTGAGTCTAGCTACTTGCATTGAGTTGGTGGAACCCTTGGTTGGCTGTTTTGAGTTTGATGGTTGAGTTGCTTCCATAGAGGTTGTTTGATCAAGTTATTGCTTTACTTGATTCATGATATTGGGCTTACTCCATTGAGTTGATTTGAGCAAGTTATTCTTTGCATTTGGTGATATTGTGTTGGTGGTTGTTTTGTTCAAATATCTTTGGAGGGAAAAGGATTTCTACTTGTTTCCTTTTCTTGTGATGATTGGTTGAATGCTTCAAGGTTAATGTTGAGTTGAATGATGTTGGTTAAACCTTGTCTATAAGCATTGTTGTTAAAGCCCTAATTGGTTGAGAAAAGATATTGGTTGTGGAAAGAACATGAGTATCATTGTTATATGAGATATTGCATGGTTGGCAATTGTTGGGTTGTGTTTCATGTTCTTGAGAAAAGCATACTACATCTATCTTATTCTTTTGAGATTGAGATTGAGTTGAGATTGATATTGGGAGTTAAGTATAGAACATATTGAGTCTCTAACAATTCTCTTTATGTTTCTATGAGATTTGAGATTGAGATTGGGAGTTAAGTATAGAACATATTGAGTCTCTAACAATTCTCTTTATGCTTCTATGAGGTTGATGAATCACATTGGGTCTCTAACAATTCTCTTTGTGGGTTCATGCTAAGCAAGTTTTTCTTGGTGAGCTTGCTGAGGTTTTGGACAGGTTCCGGTGGGGACTTGTGAGCAGGTTTTGGACAGGTTTCGGTGGGGACTTGTGAGCAGTTTTGGACAGGTTTCGGTGGGGACTTGTGAGCAGATTTGGACAGGTCCTAGCAGAGGACTTGTGAGCTGGTTTTTGAGAGTTCTATCAGAGAACTTGAGGACAGAGGAGCATTGGTTCTTTGAGAAGAACCTGAGGACAGATTTGGCAAGTCTTTGAGAAGGCTTGTGTGTAGAGGATTGATTTGTTCAAGAGTTGGACAGATCCGACAGATAGAGGAAGACTTGTACTAGACCGACTGACTATGTTTGGTACAGGTTGCTGAGCTGCTGTGGACGTGATCATAGAAGGCAGAGGTCTCTTAGGCTAAGCATTGAGGACAGGAGGTCTTCGGTGGAAAGGAGTTCCACGTGCTGGCAAGAGGTAGAGACAGTTGATCTTCTGAGGGATCATATCCAGAGCAGAGGGGAAGGTATCTCCTTTGAGCAGAGGCTCATAAATTTAGATTGGGGGAAGGTATCTCCTTTGAGTAGAGGCTCATAAATTCAGATTGGGGGAAGGTATCTCCTTTGGGCCGAGGCTCATAAACATTGTAATTGGGAAGGTTTCCCAAAGAACTTTGAGATAACTTTTAGAGAAAAGTTTTGTGGACGTAGCCCAACCATTCTGGGTGAACCACGTTAAAATTGGTGTCACTTTGTGGATGATATTGTGCATTGTTTTGATATTGCTTTGGGTATATTGCTTTACTATTTTGAAGTATAAAGGAAAAAGTAAAAAGAGGTCTTATACTGTTCACCCCCCCTCTCAGTATAAGCTTGTGTTCTTCACAGAGACCAAGGCGAAAGGAAGAGAGTGCATACCTACGTGCCCTCCTGGCAGAGCGACTGTGGTGACAACTTGAGTGATTGGTTCTTGCTCCTTTTGAGCTTCAACACTCCCGACCTCCATAATTTTTACTTTAGTGTCTCCTTCTTGTTGGAGGAGCTCCTCCACATTAATGGCGTCTATATCAGGGACCATCTCAACACTTGGTGGCCCTGCATCTTTGACATTTACTTCAGCTGAGCCCGATGCTGGTGGTTCGACAGAAGTGCTTGTGAGCTTTGTGGGAGGTCACTTTGGGTGGCTCGGAGGCACTTGAACTTGCTCCTGCCTTTTTCATTTCTTTCTTTCCAATGGTTGCTCTACCTCTTCAATGCTTGTGTCATGGCTCTACGATGGTCCCGTTGGTAGTGCTATTGGTGTAGCTTCAGCATCTACCTCTTCTTTTGAGGCATCTTCAACTCCTCCTGGGCTTTCACCCGATCTTGGGGTAGCTAGGGGAACAAAATCCCCAAAGGATATATACTTCCAAGTTTCAACATTGGTGTCATAAAGAATCGTGAAGTCTTTATCTGACGTAAAGAGTCCATAAGTGTTCACTTTTTGGTGATGGACTATCATTATCCACCACTCCTGAAGCTTTTCCTCACTCCAATTCTTCAATTCCTCCTTTAAATCATCCCTTGCCTTTCTCCAAAATGTGGAGCTTGGAGTTGGGAAGGGGTACTGTTTAGGGTCAAACTCGATCTCCATGGGGTAGAACTCATGCCAAGGAGGTAATGTCCTCATTCTTTCCAAATGCCACTCCAAATATTTCCCATTGGGGTTATTCCTTTGTTCCACAATTTCGGGGTGAGGGCAGATGTGGAAATTCTTGAATTTTAAATGATCTCTCATCATGCCCAAAGGATCACAGAGCCATTGCTAAGGAATTTGGAGTAGGCCAAAATTGGCAAGCTTTTCTTCCAATAATTTTTTTTGTTTTAGGGTAAAGACTTTGATTACACCCATCCTGAAGGGGAAGTCACAGGTATGCACCCATTTTCAGTCATGACCATATGCTGCATTTGTAGAGTCGCTCTATCGAGCGACTTCCAATGTGAACTGGTATTTAGAGGGGTATACTGGTAACAGGAAAGGCTTCCCTATGAAACTGAATAGGTGGATCACCAGGCCCTGTTTCAATTGGAAAACATCTCCTCTTTTTTCTTGTACCACTCTATCTCTCAAACTGAGGGGGACTTGAGGACAAGAACCCTTCAACAAATGCATAGTGGGTCCTAAAAATTGTTGGTTAAAAGAATAATAGGACTCTGTCCTCAATAGGAGGGGAGTCCATCGGTACACTGGTAGAGGATTTCCATCCTCACTGCTTGGAGTAATGGCGATATGGGGGAATCGCTTATGGACCTGGTATAAAAACAACCATACAAGGAAATAGAAGGGTGTGAAATACTATCCCGTTGCCAAATTTTTCATGCTGGTGAGCCTTGTATGCAAGGTTTGGGCCACCCATTCTGCCCAGTCGAATAATACTGGGTTGGTGTTCAGTCTTGAAGCGTTCAGGGCATAGAATTCCCCTCTCAAAATACATTCATCCAAAGACACCTACCAAGGTTGCACTGAAGCATCTGTTGACAGGCCCGCCACCCATGCAATGATGGAGAAAATATCAATGTTTTTGAAAGCTGCCAAGGGTAAGGGCATCTAGGGCAGCTTGTTTGAAGGTAGCCTGCCCTTGACATTCTCACGCAGGAACTTCAATATGTAGCTGTTAGAGGTGAACCTTTTCATTTGTTCACTTAAGATGACATTGCGGACATAATAGCCCTTGGGTGGGCCTTGCTGTGGTGCGAAGGCTACTTGTACATCTTCCTTCAGGATGGAAAACAATTTGTGACCCAAAGTGTCCAACACTTGCCTAGATGCAGGCTAATAATTTTGTGCGATAGCATAAATTAGCTCATGACAATGGTGAGTAGGCAGGGTTAAAAACCAATAAATTTGAGAATAATAAGCAGCAGCTCTCCTATTCTCTAGGGTGGGTCTGCTTGTCATAAATTCTATGGTGCGGTGGAGTTCGGACACACCCTTAGAGAGTTGTGTGTCTCTAATCTTCTCCCACCCATCAATTGGTGGTTCTACAAGCTGCTCCTCCTATGATTCGTCCCCTTATTCTATTGGCTGCTTCTTGGGGTGAGGGGGAAGACTTAGCTTCTTCGGAGTACGCTTTTTCTCTTCCTTGCCCTTCTTTGTTTTTTTGGGGCCTGCAACTTCGGGTTCTTTCCCCTTTTCTTTGGAATTATTTTTTCCCATGATGGCGGCCGAGTCCTTGATACAGAGGCTTGATGTGAAAGTCTTAGATGCAAAGGGCAGGAGAATTACAAGTAATTGAAGGCTCTCACTGATGGATGAATAACATCCTTCTTGCCAGGACTTCGTGTTTTATAACCTAAAAAGGCAACCACCTGAATTTATGGCACCTACTAAAATTAAATTTACACCTCGGACAGAGGAGGTTACCATGTCCTTTAATTGGTTCTACATCGACGTGGTACGCAGGGCCACATGCTTTGATGATTACGCTGTGTTGGAGAAGAAACCTACTGCCACCTCGTACCTGAGCACGTGCTTTTTATTTCCAACCAAATTACCTCAGGATGTGCCTCGTCATTTTGCCTTAAATTCACTCGCTTCGAACCCTTTTCATGGTTGTCGATTGCACGTTCTTTTAGGCATGTTTTAAATTCTCTACCTCGCGCGTTGTTGGTTCGATGAAGTTGAAATCAATGTTGAAAATGCTTCGCAATGAACCTTTGGTTCGGATAGGCTTTTGATGCTTCGGGCCTGAAGTACTTTTCTTTTTTCGCACTTTCGTTTTGCTTTGAAAACTGCTTCGCAAAAGTTCTTTTAAAATCTACTTCACAAAATCTTGCCCGAAGTGGCTGCTGAAAATACTTTGGGTGCGAAGCTTTTTTCGTGCCTTCGTTTGAATTTTAGGTTCAGCCCCTCTTAGGGTAAAGTGCTTCACTGCGAACCTCCTTGCAACTGCTACTTCACATCAAAATTCCTTGAAGGATATTTTGAAGAGTATTGTTTGGCTTATGCAATCTTGGAGCAAGATGTATATACACAAATGAAATATATACAAAAGTACATATACATTTTTTATTTTTTATTTTTTAAAAAAGGAATGGGAAATTGAAACTCAGTGATGAAAAGTCTTCAGATGAAGACCATTGACAGAGATCGGCAAAATCTGGCCGTCTGCATCTTTGAGGATGAAAGAGTTGGTGGAATTCACCCTCACGATTTCAAATGGCCCATCCCAGAAGGCGTCTAGCTTGTCGTGATTCCCAGGCTTGGCCTTCCAAGAGTTCCACTTCCATATCAGATCTCCCTCCTTGAATGTGCGATCAGATGATTTTTTCTTAAACCACTCTTGGGTGACCTGAGTATGCTTAGCGAAGTTCTGGTAGGCTTCCTCGCGATCTTCCTCTAGCTGTAACAACTAAGCTAATCTACTTTCCATTGGATTGACCCCATCTTCTTTTTCTAACAGCTGTAGTGTAGGGATCTCCACATGGGTGGGTAATATGGTCTCCTTGCCATAGACCAGGGCATAAGGTGAAGTCTTGATTGACTTCTTGATAGAAATTCGATCGGCCCATAAGGCCTGATCTAGAAGGAGATGCCAGGTCCTTTTGTTTTGCTGTATAAGCTTTCTTAGAACCCTCAACAGGGTCTTGTTGGTGGATTCTGCCAATCCATTGCCCTGTGGATAGTAGTTGGAGGATTATTTATGATATATCCCATATTTGTAGAGGAATTCATTGATTTTGGCACCTGTGAAGCCAGGACCATTGTCCATTATGATTGCTTTAGGGATTTCGAACCTAGTGATTAGCCCTTCAAGAAATGTTAGAACGATATCTTGATCAGCATGTTTAGTGGGAACTGCTATGGCCCACTTGGTGAAGTAATCAGTTGCGGTCAGGATGAACTTATGTCCCATGGAGGAGTTCAGTGATATGACCCCTATAAAATCCAACCTCCATTGCTGAAAGGGAGTTTTTACTTGTATCGGATGAAGGGGCATCAAAGCATTTCTACTTCGACTAACAAAATTTTGACACTACTCGCATTTGCAGCAAATGATGAAGGCATCAACGAAGAGTGTGGGCCAATAATAACCTGTCTTGATGATCTTGAGCACTGTTGTTCCCCCTGCAAAGTGGCCTCCCGATAGTCCTGAATGAAATTCTCCCAAAACTTTCCTTTTATCATCATCTTTTATGCACTTGAGAAAGACACCATCAATGTTCCTAAAAAATAGGCCTTCGGGATGCAGAGTATATCGGGCAGACCGCATCCTGAAATGTCTTCGCTGCGAAGCATTTAGATGCAAAGGACAACTGCCAGTGTTGAAGTATTCAACTATTTCACTGACCCAGTCTTTCTTGTTCTTTTCCTGGTTAGCGAAGCATCCTTCAGCTAGTGGGTCACCCCATCGAGATTCTGTTGCTTCGGCCGCTGCGCTTTTCGCCAATTCTTGACACAATGCGCAATTGCAAACCAATTTTGTGGGCTTGATCTCGATGTCAAATTCCTATATCTTGTTCACCCAACCATCTCTCTTGCTTCTCAATTCTCCTTGGATGATGAAATTGCGCACGTCGGGGTGAATGACAAAGACTGTGACCCGACTTTGGGAAATAAACTGTTTGAACTTTCTAAGGGATTTCATTACTGCATGTACCTGACGCTCTATGAAATTATATTTCTCTTCATGGGGATTAATCACCTAGCTCAGAAACGTGATGGGATGCTCCTCACCATATTCACCTTTTTGAGTCAGGACTACAGCATAGCTTTCGGGCTCTCCTATAGCATACATGATAAAATCTCGACTATAGTTAGGGTTGATCAGGACCGACGCTTGAGCGATTCAGGACTTAGTCTCTTCAAATGCTTCCTTTATCTCTTCGGTCCAACTGAATTAGGTGCCCTTTTTCAAAATTTTAGACATCAGCTTGATGACTTGGGTGAAATCGGGTACAAACTTCCTCACAAAGTTAATCTGGCTAAAGAAATATTGAAGCCCTTTCTTGTCTGCTAGGAGTGGGAGCTTTGTCAAAGCCTCAACTCTGTCGAGATCTACAACAATCCCCTTTTCTAATATCGCATGTCCCAA
Source organism: Wollemia nobilis (assembly GCA_028583015.1). NCBI lineage: Eukaryota > Viridiplantae > Streptophyta > Pinopsida > Araucariales > Araucariaceae > Wollemia > Wollemia nobilis. The sequence goes on from JAQPPZ010007914.1 coordinate 1,044,985, forward strand.
TAACTTTCCTTCACTAACTACGAATATGGACTTCTTCGGATTGATCGAGATGCCAAACTCTCGACATTTTTCAAAAATTTATTGTAGATGTATGGGGTGATCCTCTCTTCTTCGAGATAAAATGGTCATGTCATCTAGATAGATGACGATAACCTTATTTAGAATCTCACCAAAATCAAGATCCATTGTCCTCTAGAAAGTGGCACCTGCATTCGAAATACCAAATGGCATTCATTGGGAAGCAAATGTCCCCCACTTGGTAGTAAATGTTGTTTTATGCTAGTCTTCGTACCTGACCCAGATTTGATTGTATCCAAAGAACCCGTCGAGTAGAGAAAAATGTTAAGCTCCAGCCACCAAGTGCAAGATCTGATCAATTTGCAGGAGAGGATAGTGGTCCTTGAGAGAAGCCTGGTTTAGTTTGCAAAATTCCACACATAACCGTTGATGAGGGTCATTGTTCATTCATCATTTAATCATTATGTGTGTCAATCCAGGGCGATGTCCAGAGGCTATATACGATAGGAGGTGTTACAGTTGCAGGTTCAATTCATTTAAGAACAGGGTTTTATTGGTGGATCAGTTAGCATTTTGGGGGTTTTGTTGTGACCTTTAACTCCTAAAAAATGAAATGAACTCCTATTTACTTTTGCAGAAACAGAATTACAGGAAATGAAATGACAGAATCTGAAATTGCAAAAAATGAAATATTGCTAAATTGAAATTGTCAGAAAGGCAAATTGCAGAATTGAAATCACACACAGTTGCAGAAAAATAAACTAACTACAATTCTCTGAGCATGTTCTAAATCTAGAAATTCAAACTAACATCTATTGCAAAACTGGAAATGTCACAAATCTGGAAATTGCAGTAAAATGACAGAAAACTGGAAATTGCTGCAAATCTGGAAAATGACAGAAAACTTGAAGTTGCTGCAAATCTGAACAAAAATGTTGAAATTGCATGGAATGATGGAAAAATGCTGTCAAGACTGAAATCTGAATTTAAAGCTGCTAAAGAAATGAAACTGGCAGAATTTTGCTAACCTGCTGCAGCAAGGAATTAGCAATGTATTCTGTCAGAAGATGCCTTCCTCTGGTCCTGCAAGTGGCCCTTGCTTCCAGAACTAGATGAAGGTGAAGAGTTATGCTAAGAAAACCTAAATACTAATAATCAACTCAACATGCCAATTGAGAACTAAAAACTGCACCTTTTTATTCAATCTGGAAATGCATTACAGTAATGCAGGAAAAACCTGTAGATTACTGTTCTGCTACAAAAACAACTGCACTCTCTATTTCTCTATGTCTCCTATATGACTATATGCCTATATTCTATATGCTCAACCGTGCTGGGAGCTCTCTTATTTATAATATTATGCTGATATACTTGATTACTGATTTGCAGGGATTTACAACTGTTTGCACAATTGTTTCCTAGAATGCATGAGCTTGCTTTGTCAAACTTGATCTATTCAACCTTATTAAGCTGCATTCATTGAGGAAATCAGTTAACATGAGCTGGGACAACTTTTTGGTCAATTGTCAATACTACTCTCCTCTCCACCGATCTGTCACTTTTTGACCATCTTTTGTTGTTCCTGCGCTATTCCCTATTCCTGCGCTATTATTCCTGCACTGCTATGAAATAACAGGAAGTGACATTTAGTTATTATTTCATGCTCCAAACGCGTAGGGAAGAAGTATTTGACCGCCTAGAATGTTTTCCTTTATCTTGTACATCCTTTTTGCATTGGTGGCACGTGTCTGGAGTGACTGTTTCCAAGCCCTGCTGTAAATGTACAGCTGGTTGGAACTGTCACGATCATAGTCTAGTTTTCCTGCACAGTCAGCTACGGGGGACAAGGTCTTTGGTGCCTTTTGCATTTGAATTAGCTCAAACAGAGGAATACTACTATTAAGCACCAAACACTCAACAATTACTACCGATTCCGAATCACTACCGATAAATTAGCTAAAAAATAGGTGAAACTGCAGAAAGAAACAGTAAAACAGAATATATGCACTTATCATTTCAGAATATGCAAATATCAGTACATAATGCATTTTACCCAAAATTAGCATAGAAACATAATAAAAAGGGTGATTCAAATAATTAGAATGTATCCAAAAAGTGTTCATAGATGAGGCAATTCCTGGCCTCATCATTTTCCTCCCAACTTATGGTAATGCATGTCCTCATGCATTTTGTGCAGCTACTGAGGCACATAGGTCCAGATCCAGACATCTTTCATGAAATTTTAACAATGCACCACCAATTTTGTAGAATCCACTGACTATTTTTATAGACTGAAACCATTGTTGGAAGTGCTCATCAGGCTGTGGATCATTATCAAAGAAATAGGGGATAGGAGTGATGACTATGGGCATTCTGTATCTTAGCCCTATCCAATGTTCTTTGATTTCTGAAATAATGTGTATAATACCTTCTGCCCTTCTCCTTGACCAAAATAGGTTAGTGGGAGAAATTGGCTCCCGTTTCTGTAGGGAGATAGACAATTCACCCCATCTGTTCTTACATGCTACCACAACATCATCAAAGAAATCTGCACAAAAATTTTGAAATTGAGTTATACCTTTTTGCAGATTTCCTAGATAAAGTTGTCTCATTCTAGGATCCCTCATGAAGGAATAGTGATTGCTGGTACAGTCCCTATGATTGAGAGGAGCAGGCCTGACAAGTAAAACTACCTATGATTCTAAGTCCTTAGCTATCTTCTTCTCTGAGTCCCAATAAATATGATTTTGTAAGGTGGACATAAAGGCCCTCAGTTGTAAATCTCCTGTATACAGGTGAGGCAGAAACATACTCTCTATTGGCAAAAAGAAGTTATGTAAGAATAACTCACATATTAAGTTCTGCTGCTCTGCTGGACTCTGCACAAAGGCTTCCACAAATTCTGCAGGAGTGGTCAACTGGTGAGGGAGCTCAGAAACCAGTCTCATAATCTGCCAACGTAGGTACCTCTCCTTGAGTAGGAGGCTGTAGAACCTAGGTGGTCTTCTGCACTGTATTGCATACTCTGCAATTTGACATACATCTTTTACCTATGTTTTCAACCTATTGACTTTTGTTTCTTTCTCTGCTAGTTTGGTTGTGGCAGAGTTCAAAGTTGTAATTTTCCCCTCTAATTGATGACACTGAGTCATCCAATAGGCTAGGTCTTCATTGTACCTAGTCAAGGGCACTGTGTTTGGGGGCCTCAAAATTGGTTGCATCTGTGCCACTATGTTGACCTGTACACCAACTTCCATAGTTGATGTTGCTATTGGCAAATCTGTCTGTGTCCCCTGTTCTACTATAACTATAGTGATTGGACTTTCATGAGGAAGCATTTGTGCCAGAGGAGAGAGTGTGGACACTTGTTCCGGAGCTGCAACTGTTTGGTCCTGCACAGGAAATGTTTGAATGTCCTGCTGAGGGGAACTGTCATTCTTCATCAAAATTTTAGATGGATTTTCTTGCAAAAGCATATCATCAGATGTTTCTACTCCTGTTGCATCTGCAATAGGTGATTCCTATGCCTGTGCTATGTCATCTTCTGATTGTCCAACCAAATCTAGGAGAATTTGAGCCCATTCATCAGGTACTATTTTTGTCAACCCTGTAGACTGATTTTCCAGTTGCAACAATTTGTTTTGCAATTCTTGAACTTGCTGTTGCAGCAAAAAAATTTGTTGATCTTTTTCTTTCATGGCCTCTTTAGCATGATCAATCCATTTGGTCTGGGTTTTAATAACACTCCTTGCAGCATGCAACTGAGTGTGGATGTCAACTTCCTCCTTAGATTCAGACCCAGAATGTGTCTCAGACTCAGAATGCATCTCAGACTCAGTATATTTTTCAAATTTGGAATATTTGTCAGACGTAGAATACATGGGAGTATGCTCCTCAATCCTAGTTGGTTCAACATTGAAGTCTAAATGCTCCTCAGACTCAGAATCAGTATAATCAACCAATGGACGGATAGGGCTTATTATAGTTTCTTCTATTGTTAGGTCAAATTCCATTGGTTGTATTTTTGTTTCCTGTGCAGCTTCCTGTGAACTGTCTGTCCTAATTTCTTCTTCTGACAAACTGATTGGGTCTGCAATATGTACTGGTGTATCTGACAAGGTTTTTGTTTTCTGAAGTCTTGCAGACCTTCTCAACCCTATAGGTTTTGGATGTTCCTGAGCAGATGCAGCTTCTGCTTGTTCTAGAGCAACTGCAGATTGTTCTGTTGGGTCAGGAATAGACATGGGTTCTGTTGTTGATTCTAGAGTAGATGCCTGCTCACTAGAACCCCCAGTTTCTCTGTTGGGCTGTACATTGTCTGCAAATGTCACCCTTCTTCTTTTTATCCGAGATTCAGATGTTGATGCATGTTGTCTCCTAATTTTGGAAGATGGGGGACTGTCAGGTGAAGGGGAATTTCTATGTTCAGAGGGTTCTGGCTGAGGATTTTCTTCTGCATCTTCCTCTGTTTCCTCTTCTATTTCCTCTCCCTCTGGTGCTGAGTTTGCATCATTAATTTCTGCCCAGGGAGAGAAAAAATGTTCAAAGTTCCTAGGGTTTCCCCTAAAATGGTATTTACAAATGAGTTTAATTAGCCCATGATGTTTAGGGCTTCCCTTCCCTGCTTGGTACTTTAGGGCCATGGCTTTAAGTTCCTAGTAAAGATACAGAGGAATGTTGACCCTACATTCTGGTCTAGCTGCTCCATGGCACAAATGGTTGAGGATTCGGAGGTGTGGGCCAGACACAATAGGAAACTGGTCATCACAGGTAATGTACCGCATTACCCACATTGCGACATCATCCCAAGGAGACTGCAAACTGGACCTCTTTACCCCTTTACATACATTTTTATTCATCAAAAATTTGATTTGCCTATCCCCTTCTTTCGTAAATTGATTCACTAGGTCTGGTAAAGTATTTCTGCCGATTTTAACAATTTGCAAACCTTGAAGGGGAAATTCAGTAATCTGACTAAGTATTTTAGGGGTTACCTAGATAAACATCCCAGCAATATGTACTCTATCATTTCGGAAGGTGCGTGCGAATTTTGCCGCCAGGCCCTCAGAATAACCATCGAATTTGCGTAGAAACGGCAAAAATCCTCCATTGGTAAAAATTTGCAGGGATGCAACATCTATTTCTAGGTAGATGATGTTCTCAGGTTCTGCTCTAACCTTATTTCCACCCATGGTATCTTCTGCTACTTTCTATGTGTCGGTGGTTGTAAATTTTTACGACCTGCGTCTGTGTTCTCTATTTTTAGGGCTTTTTAATCTTCAGCATCGGAGCTGCTTTCAAACATGCAGAATGTCGTGGCAGTGTTTACGACATCGTCAACCCCTAATTTTTGCTTGATTTTGTTATGGTTGTCAACTTTCACGTGCTGCACGGAATCCAAAACTTGAACTTTCCATTTTCCACTAAATAAATCACCGTAGGACACATGTCATAAATTTTTACACGAAACCCATTCCTGCCCTTAATGACTTATTCTTGCGCTTAGTGATTTAAACAGTTCATTCCTATGCTTTGGGAATAAAATAGTCCATTCCTACGCTTTGGGAATAAAACAGTTCATTCCTGCGCTTTGGGAATAAAACAGTTTATTCCTGCGCTTTCTGTTTGCTGATTCCGGTGTAGTTTTCACTTTTGCATTCTAGAGAAGAATTAGGCAGAGGCATTTGTAAAACACTTTCTACTTTTGATTCCCCTTTTTACATGCTTTATACTAATCAAGGATATATACACTTATATACTAATGATTTACTCTATTCAAAAAATGAAAAGACACATACCTGTTAAAACCATTTTATCTACATTTCAGGATGCTCCTGCTAAAATTTCCAGCAAATCAATCTTTGAACTAAGGCAGGTGCAATCTGAAAATAGATGAAACAATGGTCATGGAACAATGAGGGTGAAACCAACTAGGTAAACATGTCGAAACCCCGGTTTTCATGTAAACCCAACTCAGGAACGCCTCAAAGAGGTTTTCACTTTCTGAGTTTTTATTTATTATTTTTTTTCTCTTTTTTTCTTTTTTTTTTTATAATTTGTATCATTCTGCTGAATTCGAGATGGAAGAAGAGCTTTCTTCCCAAATGTGTACATCCAAACTTCCCAATTGCTTGAGAAATTCCTCCTTGTTTTGTGGTTTATGGTACATACGAAGACGATGTCCATTTACCACCAATTTGCATTGTGAGTCATCGATAGGTGTAAGGCGAACAACTCCATTGTCAAACACTTCCTCAATTTGGTACGGCCCAAGCCATCTGGTCTGCAACTTTCCAGGGAAGTCCTTGTATTGTGAATCAAACAACAAGGCCCAGTCACCTTGCTGAAATCTTCGCTGCTGAATGTGACTATCATGCCACATCTTTCTTTGTGCTTGGATCATCTCCGTCTGATGTAGGGCATCCATGCGTAGTTCATCCAATGCATCAAGTTGCAGAATGCGATCTTCTTGTGCCTACGACAGATCAATACCTACTTCCAGAGCAGTTCGAAGAGTTAGTAATTCAAACTCAATAGGCAAAAGCGGTTTTTTTCCATAGACCAATTCATAGGGCGTAAATCCAGTGGTAGATTTCCAAGTGGTATTATAAGCCCAAATAGCTTCTGGTAATTTGTCCAGCCAATTTCTTTTATGGACTGCTATTGTTTTGGTCAGAATTCATTCTAATTCCCTATTGGTCACTTCAACTTGGCCATTGGCTTGTGGATGATAAGGTGAGGATTTTCTGTGTTTGACTTGATAGAGTTGAGTGAAGGCTTCAACAACTTTTGAAGTAAATTGGGGTCCTTGATCAGTTGTGATGGATTGTGGGGCTCCAAAACGCAGAAAAATCTGTGAATACAGAAAATCAGCAACTTTTTCTTCTCTAGCATGCTTAAAGGCACGAGCTTCTACCCATTTGGTAACATAATCAGTACATACCAAGATATGCACTTTGCCTTGGGAAGAGGGATTAATGGGTCCTACGAAATCTAAACCCCATCTTTCAAATGGTTCTGTTCCTATTTGAGGTTGTAATGGCATTTCATTAGTAAAGGTAGGTTTTCCCATTCTCTGGCAAGCATCACAATGTCTAATGTACTTCTTTACATCTTTATGCAAAGATGGCCAATAATATCCGGTTCCCAAGATTTTGCGAATAGTACTTTTGACTGAATAATGCCCTCTTGATGGTTCATCATGGCATGCCCGTAGGATATCATATATTTCATCCTAGTGGATACACCTACGTAAAACATGATCAGGACTGCATTTAAACAGTAAGCCCTCTATCCATTGAAAAGAAGAACTTTGCTTAATTAACTGTTTCTTTTGTTTGGGGGTAAAGTGAAGAGGAATCTTCCTTGTAGCCAAGTAATTAGCTATGTCTGCAAACCATGGAGATTGTACAGAAATAGCAAACAACTTTTCATCTGGAAAGGTATCTTCTACAACTTCCCCTGTATCTGCATTTGGTATTCTTGACAAGAAATCTGCAACTACATTAGATTTCCTAGGCTTGTTTACTATGGTAACATCAAATTCCTGTAATAGAATCAACCAACGAATAATTCTTGCACTAACCAATGGTTTATTCATCAAGTATTTGATTGCAGTATGATCTGTATGGATGAATACTTGGTACCCTGTGATGTAGTGTCAGAATTTGTTAATAGCATAGATTACAGCCAAGAATTCTTTTTCGATAGTAGTGTAGTTTTTCTCAGCTCCTGTCAAGTTTTTACTGATATAGTAAATAGCATAATGCTCCCCATTGTCAATCTGTCCTAACACAGCTCCTATAGCGGTATTGGAAGCATCAGTTTGAATATGAAAAGGTAACTCCCAATTAGGACCTCTTAATACAGGTGGAGTGGTTAACTTTTCCTTCAAGTCTTCAAAAGAAGTTTGACATTCGGAAGACCAAACAAATTTAGAATCCTTCATGAGTAAAGCAAACATAGGATTTGCTATAGTGCTGAAGTTAGCAATGAATCTACGATAAAAACCAATGTGCCCTAAGAAACTGTGTACATCAGTTTGAGTTTGTGGAGGAGGGAGATTTTTGATGACTTCAACCTTCTTAGGATCAACTTTGATTCCAAAAGAAGAGATATGATGTCCAAGGACAATTCCTTCCTCCATCATTAAGAAGCATTTCTCAGGATTCAGAGAGAGGTGGTATGTTTCACAGTGAATCAACACTTTTTCAAGTTGTTCTAATGCATATTCAAAACTATTTCCAAACACCGTGAAATCATCCATATAAATTTCAACACTTTCATTGGTTAAATCAGAAAAAATTGCTAAAATAGCTCTATGAAATGTTGCTGGAGCATTACATAAACCAAAGGGTAAAACCCTGTAAGCAAAAGTTCCCCAAGGACATGTAAAGGTAGTCTTTTCTTGGTCTTCTGGGGCAACTTGTATCTGGTTATATCCGCTGAAACCATCAAGGAAACAGAAAAATTTCTTTCCAGCAAGGGTATCCAATACTTGGTCTATGAATGGTAATGGGAAATGATCCTTATGTGTGGCCTTATTCAACTCCCTATAATCCACACATACTCTCATTTTACCATTTTTCTTTGGAACAATGACCAGTGGTGAAACCCATTTACTGTCAAAAATTGGATAAATGAATCCAACATCTAAGAGTTTTTCAATTTCCTCTTTCACAATTTCCTTTAGAGCAGGGTTCAAACGTCTCTGAGGTTGCCTTACTGGTTTTACATTTTTTGTGTATATCCTATGTGTACATACCTCAGGATGAATGCCAGTCATGTCTTTATAATTCCATGCAAAAGCTTGAACATGTTTTTGTAAGACTGCAAACAACTTGGCTTCCTGGTCCTCAGTTAGCCAACTATTAATGTTCAAAAATTTACCTGGCTGGATTTCAATTTGTTTGATCCCTGGATAGATAGAACTAGCTGCTTCATAGTTACTGATTAATGCATTTAATGGACAATGGTGTGGTTGTAGAGTATGAAATACTCTAGAATCTATCTCAAAAATGATACCTGATGGAATCAGAGGACATTTGAAGGTGTTAAGGAGATGATGATGCCATCCATGTGGTAGAATGAATGATCTTTCCTGATTAGGCATGGATGATAGAAGTTCAGAATTTTGTTCCTCCTCTTGCCACAACAACCGATGAACAAGAGTTTGATCATCAGTTAGTCCTTCCGATTGTAATGTTTCAATTAGGACAGTTTCACTCTCAAATATTTCTCTCCCAGGTGTTGTGATTTCCTCAATATGTTCTTTTACTACAACTGTAGCCAAAGTAGCAATGGTTTCCTATTCTTCATCAGATTCAGGATACCAAATTTGTCCAAAAAATTTAGTTGAAGGTTGAGCTGGTGGATACAAATAAATTTTCTTTAGGTCAACACCATTAGAAATGGTCATTTCTCCTAACCTGCAATCTATAAAAGCAGCTGCAGTAGCCAACCAAGGTCATCCTAGAATGATAGGGTATCCATTGACTGATTTCCTAGGCTGCAACACTAAGAAGTCTACAGGATATTCCCAAGATGAGACTTCAATGGCTACATCTTCTAGGATACCTTCAGGTTTAGCAACTGACCTATCTGCCATTTCCAAAACTGTGGTAGTAGGACTGAGATTCTTGAGCTACAATTTTTGCATTGTGTCCTTAGTCATAACATTAATTGCAGCTCCAAGATCAATTAGCACATTAGGAATTTGCATTAATCCAATAGTAATTGTAACTATTGGACTACCGGGGTCACTATATTTAGGAGGAACTAGTTTCCCGGACAATAAATCAGCTAATTTTCCTTCTACCTGAACAGTTTTAGGAAAGGCCTTCTTTTTACCAGGTTTCTTGATACATAACTCCTGAATAGTTTTTTTGAGTGAAGGCACATCCCTTATTGCCTGCAACAAAGGGAGAGAAATTGACATCTTTTTAAGTTCTGTCACTAATTTTGATTCAGGGGCAGTATCAATATGATCAAACCTTTCAGGGTATGGTAATGCTACTGGAGAAGATTCTTGCATTTTTTCTGTTACTTCATCTTTTTGTTTTTGTTGCATTGTCTCCTGATTTGGAGGTTCTTGTTTCTCACTTATTTCTTCAATGGTGGGTGGAACAGGTTCAGGTAAAACCTTCCCTGAACGCAGCTGGATGTTACTACAGTCAAGTACATGAACTGCAGTAGAATCTTCAGACTCAACCTCATAAACAGGGGCTGTTTGTCTGGTATTATTTGGGTTAGTCACAAGTTGAGCTGGGAGTGGAGGTTGTTTTACTGGTTGCATTTGTTGATGTTGTGTTCTTCCCTAAAAATTTGGATTAGGAGTTGGCAGCAAGTTTTGAGTTTGCCCTTGATACCTTTGTTGTCCTTGATATGGTGGATATTGTTGTCCCCATCTTTGTCCTTGTTGTGTCCACTGTGGATGAGTTGCATTCCACGGTGGATTCATCCATCCAGAATGTGACCAATCTGGAGAAGCTATCCAAGGTTGGTTCCAAGGTTGTGTAGGGACTTCTGCATGTCCCCATGGCATGTTCATATTCCAAGGAGATTGTCCCTAGTTTGGAAACCGAGGAGCATTGGGATATTGTGTATAGCCACCACCGGATCTCTGCCCAATAGCATTAAGTTCTTTTGTTTGGGTGCCTAAGATAGATTTTAGATGAGGCAACAAAGGACATCTATCTGTTGAATGTTCCTTGGAACAAATTCCACAAATAGAAGTTTTGTTAAAAGGACAATCCTGCAGGGCATGCTTATTCCTGCATCTTGGGCAATAAATTGCCAAAGGTGGTGTAGAATTGGATTTTGTGTTTCTCTCACCTAATGCAGAATTGAGTTGAACAAGGATATCAGTTTTTAAATTAGCCATTTCCTCCATTAACTCCTTTATGTCATTATTGCTAGAATTCCTTTTCTTTCTCCGTTGGTGAGTGCGGGAATAGTTTCTACATAACTCCACAATATCTTCAAGGTCAAGTTGATCTATGTCTCCTTTTCCCATTAAATCTAACACTTCCCTAGATTCATCCTGCAATCCTCTTAAGAAGATAGGCTTTAAGAAATCAGGTTCTACAGGACCACATCTCTTTTGGACAAAGGCAAAGCGATCAAGGTAATCCTCTAAACTTTCATCTTCTTCTTGCTTGATCCGAAACAACTCATATTTTCTGTTTCGTACTCTACAATAATCCTGATATTTATGTAAGAATGTAGTCTCCATGTCATCCCAACTACGGATTGAATTAGGTTCAAGATTACTCATAAACCATCGGAGAGCAGCATCCTTAAGTGTAGAAGGAAACAATTTCAATTTTTGATTATCATTTATGTAGTCATAAGTCTGACATAACACTTTGAATTCAAACAAAAATTGATCAAGATCTTCTGAAACAGTTCCCCTAAAAATTGGCAATATGGATGGAGAAATAGTTTTCATGGGAGCATCTAAAGCTGGATCCAACCGTATGGGATATTCAAAAGTCTTAGGAGGATCATCAGCATACCCACCTAGTGGTGGTAGTGGTGCTGCCATAGTTGTTTTCTTTCTTGAGTTTGATGTGGATGGTTCAGACTTAAGGGAACGTTTAGCAGAAAGTGCTACAAAAAGTTCTTGCTCTAATCTGTCCAAAGCTTCAGTTGGTGAAGAAGGTATTTCTTGCTCTAGCAATTCTTCATCTGATCATGAAGAACGCCTTGGTGGTTCAGAACTAGTCCTGATAAACCTCCCTCTTTCATCTCTTGGCCTATGCATTCATGCCTATTCACTAAATAAACTGAAATGCAGTAATTCAAAAATTGCAACACAATTCTTGACCTGTTTCACTTTTCCTAACAACACCGATTGTTCCCCGACAATGACGCCAAAAATGATGAGGGTCGTTGTTCATTCATCATTTAATCATTATGTGTGTCAATCCAGGGCGATGTCCAAAGGCTGTATACGATAGAAGGTGTCACAGTTGCAGGTTCAATTCATTTAAGAACAGGGTTTTATTGGTGGATCAGTTAGCATTTTGGGGGTTTTGTTGTGACCTTTAACTCCTAAAAAATGAAATGAACTCCTATTTACTTTTGCAGAAACAGAATTACAGGAAATGAAATGACAGAATCTGAAATTGCAAAAAATGAAATATTGCTAAATTGAAATTGTCAGAAAGGCAAATTGCAGAATTGAAATCACACACAGTTGCAGAAAAATAAACTAACTACAATTCTCTAAGCATGTTCTAAATCTAGAAATTCAAACTAACATCTATTGCAAAACTGGAAATGTCACAAATCTAGAAATTGCAGTAAAATGACAAAAAACTGGAAATTGTTGCAAATCTGGAAAATGACAGAAAACTTGAAGTTGCTGCAAATCTGAACAAAAATGTTGAAATTGCATGGAATGATGGAAAAATGTTGTCAAGACTGAAATCTGAATTTAAAGCTGCTAAAGAAATGAAACTGGCAGAATTCTGCTAACCTGCTGCAACAAGGAATTAGCAATGTATTCTGTCAGAAGATGCCTTCCTCTGGTCCTGCAAGTGGCCCTTGCTTCCAGAACCAGATGAAGGTGAAGAGTTATGCTAAGAAAACCTAAATACTAATAATCAACTCAACATGCCAATTGAGAACTAAAAACTGCACCTTTTTATTCAATCTAGAAATGCATTACAATAATGCAGGAAAAACCTGCAGATTATTGTTTTGCTACAAAAACAACTGCACTCTCTATTTCTCTATGTCTCCTATATGACTATATGCCTATATTCTATATGCTCAACCATGTTGGGAGCTCTCTTATTTATAATATTATGCTGATATACTTGATTACTGATTTGTAGGGATTTACAATTGTTTGCACAACTGTTTCCTAGAATGCATGAGCTTGCTTTGTCAAACTTGATCTATTCAACCTTATTAAGCTGCATTCATTGAGGAAATCAGTTAACATGAGCTGGGACAACTTTCTGGTCAATTTTCAATACTTTCCTCTACCGATCTATCGCTTTTTGACCATCTTCTGTTGTTCCTGCGCTATTCCCTATTCCTGCGCTATTATTCCTGCACTGCTCTGGAATAACAGGAAGTGACATTTAGTTATTATTTCATGCTCCAAACGCATAGGGAAGAAGTATTTGACCACCTAGAATGTTTTCCTTTATCTTGTACATCCTTTTTGCATTGGTGGCACGTGCTGGAGTGACTGTTTCCAAGCCTTGTTGTAAATGTACAACTGGCTGGAACTATCACAGTCATAGTCTGTTTTCCTGCACAGTCAGCTATAGGGGACAAGGTCTTTGGCACCTTTTGCAATTGAATTAGTTCAAACAGAGGAATATTACTATTAAGCACCAAACATTCAACAATTACTACTGATTCTGAATCACTACTGATAAATTAGCTGAAAAATAGGTGAAACTGTAGAAAGAAACAGTAAAACAAAATATATGCACTTATCATTTCAGAATATGCAAATATCAGTACATAATGCATTTTACCCAAAATTAGCATAGAAACATAATAAAAAGGGTGATTCAAATAATTAGAATGTATCCAAAAAGTGTTCATAGATGAGGCAATTCCTGGCCTCATCAATCGTATATCTTCGTTCTTTTTCCTAACTGGGACCAGGTTCGTTACCCACGAAGAATGTTTGATGGGATAAATGATCTTCGCTTCGAGCATTTTTAGGAGTTTGGCCTTCATTAAGACCTCGATCTTCAGGTTGACTGGCCTTTGTTTTTGTCGAAAGGGTTTGACCCCTTCTTGCAATTCAATTGTATGTTGGATCAGCTGTCGATTGTATCCTCTGAGGTCTTGATAAGACCATGCAATTATGTCAAAAAACTTTCTGCACAGACCTGTATCTATTCTATCTCTTTCGAAGTGTAATCGGTTCCAACTTTTATTGCTTTTCCGGGTTCAAGCTCTAAATCCTGACACTGCTTTTCATTGACCTTGATCATGTGAGAGAGTGCTCAATAATTCTGATAAAAGAGGCTTTCAAGGGTGATTAGTCCCTTGGGAACATGGTTATTCTTCAATTGAACCAACCCTTCATATTATTCCTCATCAGAGCTTCTGTCTTTGATTGTGGTGGATTATTGGATCACAAAATTTACAATCTGCTTATCATTGTCAAAGACTTGCCAATGTAGATCTTTGTTTGGGACAGAGAGTCTGTAGATCATTCTCATAGCTTTGGGCTTGTGCACCATGTCTTCTTTTGGAGAGTATTTGGCTATGATGGATGCCATAACATTGGCATGTCGGTTCTTTTCTCTTGGAATAGACTGCAGATTGAGAGATTCGAACTGGTCGAACAAGTCCCATACCCTATTACAGTATGACTTTAGATAATTCTTCCTTGAAGTACACTTATTTGTGACTTGGTTGCAAACCAGTTCAGAATCTTTGAATATTTGGAGTTGCTTTATGCCTAACTTGTTAGCCTTCTTGAGTCCTAGGCATAATGCTTCATATTCTATTGCATTGTTGGTGCAGCTCCATAGCAACCAGTAGCAATACTCCTTTTGCTCTCCGGATGGTGAGACTAGAAGGATTCCTGCCCCAGTGCCATTTTTACATCGGGCACCATCGAAGAACAACTTCCATAGTCCTTCTTGAGCACTTGTTCTATTTTTTGGTTGTGTATGTTTTTCAGGTTTGGCGATCGCATAACATCCTATCTCGGTCTCCACCATGGCATTAAAGTCTGCCAATGAGAACTCATATTCATAACTTAGTTGTGCAAGAGATTCCTCGACCAAGTCCACTTGCTCTATTTCCTCCACTATTGCATTTACTAGATCGTTGCTTTCCTGTTCGGACATCTTCTACACAAGAAAGGAAGAAGGCTTTTCATTATAGATCTTCACCTTCTTTCCTTTGAATGAAATCTCCAGATGATAGTAATCCATAGACAGATATCCACCCAACTTTGCCGTGAATTCCCTTGACAAGAACATACTAAAATATGGCTCTAAGTCGACTACCACTACCTCTTGTATGATCGTGATCTGAGACATCTTATGTAGTCGGATATGAATGTCCTTGATCACCCCTATAGTATTCACTAGGGTTCCATCCAACTGGAGCACACCTTGGCTGCTTCACGTATATTCCATCCCTATTTCTTCACAAACTGCTCTTGGCATGACTGTTGTAGCGACCCTAGATCGATCATGCAGTTATGTACAATATACCCTTCCATTTGTAGGGACAGGTAGAACGAAGGTGGTCTGTTATTCCTTGTAATGGATGTGGATAGGGTCTGCACAAGAGCAAGCGATGCTGCATTTTTTGCTTTAATTGTCTTCAATGATTCTTGCAACAGGTCTACTTGTCCAGGTAGTTGAAGTGCATTGTACAAGCTGATTTTGGCTGGAATCTTCTTTAACTCCTCTACAAAGTTGTATGCCAGGAACTTGAGCACTTCGGGTTTCTTTCTCGACTCATATCTAGTATGATACTACTCTGTAGCTTCAACTCTTTGCCACTTAGTGAAGGAAAATTGAGCTTTTCCTTAGCCTGCTCCTTAGTTTTTGCCTGAGGTGGTTCGACAAAGGCCTTTTGAGCTCTTTCCTTGATTGGTGCAGGTGGAGGAGCTTCATTCGAGGCCAAATAAGATGATTGTCCTTTTTTGGGTTGAGCATGCACTTTTAAGGAAGCCATCTGGGTAGCATCCACTTCTATTGCCTTCTTTCCTCCTCTAGAAAGCACTGCGACTGGCTCTTCTTCACCAATCGCCAAGTTCTGACTCGTTTGCATGATGACGTTGACTTGACCATCGTGATTACTGCTCGCCAGCGTTTGCACATAGTGTTGGTGCAGCATGCAGGTATTCTCTTCATGTGGATCATTGCACGTAGAACACCAATATATATAATCGAAAGTGCTCGGAGCTTCATCAATCATAGCATTTCTTGTCGAAGCCTTCCCTTGCTGGACTGCTTGATATTTGGTAAGTGCAGGTGTAGGATAAGACCTTCTTGGTAATAATTCTTGTTGTGCTTGCTTATTTTTCACAATGGTCATGTCATTGGACAACGTCTGAACTGTGGAGTTCAGAGACTGCATCTCTTGCAGGATTTTATCTTACATATCATCAACTTTTGAAATGAGTGGCAATGAAGCCATCGTCAATATTGGGGGCAAGGCAGGGGGTTGAAATGGTGCTGGTAGTACAGGGAATGCTGAAGTGACAGTGGGCCATGGAGTTGAAAATATGGGAAAATGAATTTGTGGAGCGGTGATTTGAGACACGATAGGATTCGGGTTCCAAGGTGAGATCGGGAGTGCAGGGGTTGCAATGATCTGCAAAGCGACTACGCTTGCATATTGGGATTGAGGAAACTCAAGAAGTATTGGCATTGACATTCTCTGGGGAAGCTTGCCCATAGCTATCAAATCTATTTCTGCCTTCTTGGCCAACCCATATAATTCAAGAAAAGTGTTGATGTTAGAATACCTTACCATGATACTAATATCAAGGTTGAAAGCCCAAAGGAAATAATATATTGCAGCTTCGTCGGTTGGCCAAAGTCCAACTGGTACTCTCTGCCAGGTTTGAGCGAACCTAACATTGAAGTTTGCGACCTCTTCTTATGGATGTCTCTGTATTGAAGTGAACTGATGTAGGAGAGAGGTAGGATTAGAGGACTCATTGAAGTTCTGCATCAACTGCTCGGCTAATTGATCCCATCCTATAATAGTACCCGGGGGTAAATATCTATAACAGTAGAGGAGTTTTCCTCTAAGGGAAAGGACTAGAAGCTTCACCATAACTTGCTCTTCTGTGATATCATGGATCGCCGCCAAAGAGATTATGTCCTGGATGTGCTCTAGAGCAATTTTCCTAGTTCCATCGAACATTGAGATCTTCTTCACAGAAGCAGGCGGGACTTGTCCTTATCCCACTAAATTTAGTGGTGACAAGGAATCCCATGTCGGGAACCACCTGGGTGGCGGTTGCTACTGCATTTGTTGTTGTTGTTGTTGTTGTTGTGCCATACTTGCTCCTAGATTTTGAGAAACAGGGATCCTCGAAGCTCCCCCTTGATTGCTAATAGGACAACTAATAGGAATAGAGGCACTAGGATGCTTCGGTGAGTTGGGAGGATTGGGAGGAAAATGAGATGTTGTGCTATCAAAAGTCAGGCCTTGTTCGTCAACAGCAGCCTCTTATGAGGACGTTCCTCATGACAGTGACTCGAGGGTGACCAACCTTGATCGCTCCCTAAAGGCATCAATATCTAGCTCAAAGAACTCGGTTTCCTCCCCTCTATTATTGAATCTCCATCTCATTTGCATGAAGGCACAAACTTTCGGTACTGGTCTTTTTTATTTAAATATTCTCGGGTAAACAGAGTCGCTAGATGCTAAGAGTATTTCGGTAATGAGAGCATCGGTTCTCACTACCACTAGTCAGGTGAGACTGACCGGGTCACACCGGGAGCTTGTTAGAACTATTGGCCCTGGTGAAGATGGGTTTGAGATTTGCGCTTAAAATATGGGACTTTGGTCCCACCGGGCATGCCAAAAATTGTTGGTCATCAAATCTGCCTAGGAAAGGATTTTGAGTAAGTGTATGCGCCCTAGACCTGGACCAACATTGAAATGCCTAAGGGAAGAGATGCCCCTCATGCCAATCTTCGAAGAAAGGTCGGCTCCTATGCTAAACTACTCGAGTGTTTTGATATAAGGGTGCAAAAGAGAGATAAAAAGAGTAAGGGTTAGATAAATTGGTAGTTTAAAGTGGGAGAGAACAGGAAGCACGATCACTAACTAGCAACTTGAATAGCAACAAGGAACACCAAGAATAAACAAAATAAATGCAATATCGACCTCCCTATGTATCCTTCAGGTGAGTTTCAGGGTACATTCCCCGATCGCACACCGGATGCAAGGTTCAGCATCTCAGTATACAAATGAAGAAAGACAAAAGAATCAAGCATAGAAGGCAGCATAAAAGAAAGCCAATACGACGTTTTTCCACTCCTATGTATCCTTTAGATGAGTTTTAGGGTACAGTCCTCGATTGCACATCGAACGCAGGGTTCAACATCTCAATATACAAGTGAAGAAAGACAAAATAATCAAGCACAGAAGGCAGCATAAAAGAAAGGAATTGAGCCCAAAGCTCTTTAGTATTAATCGTAGGACATCAAGTTATAGCAGCTTTCTAGCAGATAGTTTCCCCCCCTTTTTTTCATTACAATGCCTAGGTTTTTATAGAGGACCCATCCCTCTGAGTCATAATTACACAAAAAAGAGAAGTACGCCCTTGAGCCCTGAGGAGTTAGCTTCCCGAGGCTCTCGTGATCGAGCTTTCAAATATGTTACCAAAATTAGCAACTGTAACTGGGTCAACTATGGAAATATGCATCGATGAGCCATCTGGACGTCCTTGGTATTTGAGTGCGGTGCCCGAGTGGCCGCCATGCTCGTCGGGCTCTTCATAATGGCCTGATACTTTGCTTTCAATTGCAAAAAATGAACAGCGAGCTTACCGGGCATGAAAAAATGCATTTATGAGGCACTTGATCACCTCGAGAAAATACTTGACTTGGAGCACATGCCCTTGTGGTACTTCGCTAGTCTTTTAACTTGGCTTTGAAACGGATTTGTGTCGAAGCAGATCCCCCTTGATTTACACTTCGTAAAACTTTCTTTACAAAACTGCTTCGGGGAGGTGAGTGTCGAGGTAGATTTCCTTCACAAAATGGGGTCTTCACTTCTTGTTGCTTTGCTGTTCCAAAAATGCTTCGGCGAGGTCCTTTGCCCGAAGTAGATACTTTGCTGATGAGCCCTTGAAATGCTTCACCGTGATCCTTCTTCAAAACTGTGATTCGGGGATGTTTCGGCCGAAGTGCATCTTTGCCTTCAAAATGCATCTTCTACTTCGGGTGAAAGTACTTCACAAGAAATTTGGCCAAAGTAGATTATTCGCAATGATTTTTGGCAAAGTAGAAATGGTTCGCTGATGCGGGGCCCGAAGTGGATGCTTCGACGAACTTTTGGGTGAAGTGTTTTTAGTACTGCGTTCTTCTACAAACCGCTTCGCAAAACTTTTGCCCGAAGTAGCCTTTTGAAATGCTTCAGATGCGAAGTAGTTTCATTCTTTCTCCTTTGTACTTTACTTTGGCAACACCGCTTCGCAAAAATCTTGCCCGAAGTAGCTATTGGAAATGCTTCGGTCCCGAAGTGGATGTCTTGCCTTAGCCAATTTGGATTGCGGTCTGGACCTTCCTTCTTCGACAAAGTTGTTCTTTTGAATGTTTCTTCACTCAATTTTCCCCTGAAGTAGTGATTTGAAGCGCTTCGAGCCCGAAGTTCTTTTTAGTGCTTCGGCAATACTACTTCACAAAACTTTCACCCGAAGTAATGCTGGAAATGCCTCGGGTGCGAAGCTCTTCTTGTTTTCTTTCGGTGAAGCTCTTTTCTCTAGCTTGTTCGGCAATGAAGCTCTTTCTTCTTCATTCTATGTACAAGGGGATGGATTTGAAAGCCAAAATTGCTATAGCTTTTCAAATAAAAAAATAACAAAGAAAAAAACTTTACAAAACACTGTACAAAATTTTGATTTCCTTTTCTACCCCTTGAGAAATGTGACAAAATTGTCAATAGTGACTATCTCTCGATGATAGAAATATGACTATATTTTGATGCATATATCCCGATGACCGAAAGGTTCCTATATTTTGGTGCCTATATTCTAGCAACCGAAAGGTGCCTATCTTCTAGTGATAGGCCAAAATATGCCTATCTTCAGTGGGAATAAAGCACCTTCATTTTGCATGTTGATCGGTTGATTGAAAGACCATACAAATTATAGAAATAAATTATTATAAAATTAGGAAGTGTTATTTTTATCTTTCAAGATTAAAATTATACATGGTCTCTCTTTTATTAGACATCGATTACAACTATGCATAAACTGGTTGTAGTGAATCACATCACATGATTAAATTAGAACCACCTATTTTTTTAACAAGGGATAGTCGCATTTAGTATAAAATGCAGGCCACCACTGAAGCAAGGATCCTAAATTTTTAATCTACAAAGCATTGTTATTTTGTACTACATAATTATAAATAAAATTTCGAGTGCTCTCCATTTATGTGTATTTGGAAGAGTGAGTATTGTGTAACTAGTTGGACAAACATCTACAGGATCTTGGGCCCACTCCAAGCAGTAATCCTCCCCTGTTATTTTTATTAATTTCTTTATATTTGTAGTGTGTTAATTATATCATACTTTATTTAATTATGTAAGTGTTTCTTTTCTGCAAATTCATTTCAGTTTATGTGTTTAATTTTAGTAATTTCCTTTTTAGTCATGTGTTTGATAATAGTAATTTAATTTCAGCAATTTACTTCCTATAGTTTCTTTCAATTGTGTGTTTTAATTTTTGCATTTAGTTTTTATTGGTTTGGATAAAATTGAACTACATGAACAAAGTAAACACAACCCCAAACCAAATGGTATATAGGACTCATCTCCCAAATACTACAGGCATATATTGTGCATAGGTACTCAACAAGTTTACAAACTCTCAGATTGATAAAATTAAATGGAAAGAAAATAATTTTTTTTAGGAACACCACTTTTTGCTCACCAATTATCATGCCAATGATCTTTTCCCAAGAAGCTTCTTGCCAAACATTTTCCCCTATATATACAAATATAAGTAGAAGACTCAAATTGATAAGATGGTATATAAGCTATTAACAGTGGGGATCATTTGATTGAGTGTCAACCCATATTATTCCCTATAAATTTTGGTTTGTAAAAAAATATGAGTCTTTATGGTTATGTGTGTATTTATAATAAATAAATAAAATTACCATCATAGATAAATTTCCCATTCTTGTCATAGATGAGTTACTAGGTGAACTCTATGGTGTTCACTTCTTCTCAAGGTTGGATATTCAAATTATCATTAAATCAAATTATGAAATTGAGATATTTCAAACATAATATTTGACACTCATGAAGGCCACTATAAATTCCCCATCATGTCATTTGTTCTTACCAATATGCCATCCACCTTTAAGATTCTTATGAATTCAATCTTTCAACCATTTCTACATAAATTTATGTCTTTTTTATGATATTAGGGTTTATAGTCATATAAGGGTGGAACATTTACAAAATTTATACCATACATTGTAACTCCAAGATAATAATAAACTATATTTCAAATTATCCAAATGTTCTTTTGGTATGAAAGAAGCAAAATACCTAGGCTATATAGTTTTAGGGGAAGGGAGTCGTGATGGATCCTAAAATAATTACCACCATACAATAATAGCAGAAACCACACACTCTCAAAAGTCTTTGGGGTTTCCTAGATCTCATTGTTTGTTACCAAAAAATTATCCATGATTATGGAAATATTGTATCCCCTTTGATGGCTATGTTGTAAAATAACTTATTTCTATAGCTAGAACCTGCTGAACATGCATTTTTGTGACACAAAAAGATATTCTCTCTACTCCTATATTGGTTATGTCTTATGTTGGAGTATATTACATTATTTTGTACATGCTAATGTACACCCATTGTACTTACATGGTACATATATAAATATTAGATTAGGGTTGAGTCTTAGTTTAGAGTGTGAGTAATATTTTATGTAATGTTGTAATGTGTAGGAAATGCACAAGTGTTATGTAAGTGTGTATGTGCAGGAAATGCACAAGTGTCATGTGAGTGAGTGTGCAAGTGTAATGTGAGTTTATGTGCACAAGTTTCTTATATGTAAGAGTGCAAATATGTAATGTAAATATGTGCACAAGTGTCCTAGGTTAGAGTGTGCAAAGTTAAAGTAAAGAGTCATGTCTATGTGTGCATACAATATAGAGTCATGTATCATATAGAGTATAAAAATTTCTTGTAGAGAATACAAGAGTCATAATACTTGGCATATAGAAAGGAATATTCAAGTATCCAAAGATTCATTCTACTATGGTTATAGAGTACTCCATAGAGAATTATCAAAGCATCAAGTGTCATATCCAAATATCCAATTATCAAGTGTTGTTTTTGTAAGAGAAAGTGGAGTAATAAAATTTGCATACATTTTGAGAAATTAATATTATAAGTTGTGCTACTTTGTACATGTATGATTTAGGCTATTAACATTCATATTGTTGTTTATTAGTAAATGTTATTTGATATATTTTTTCAATGACTTTACACAGGTTTTTATAAGGCATCCTAGTCTCCTCATACTAAGTGGGGTTTGAACCTTGGACCTCTCAAAGAGAAACCAATTCCCTTACCACTACAATAAGCTTGCAGCTCAAAATTTAAGTTTACATAAATCTTTATGAGGTATTCTGGTCCCCTTGTATTGAGTGGGGTTTGAACTTGGGTCTTCAAACCTTTTATCTTCAACATGCTTCTTGCTATTTCTATGATGGTTCTATTTTTTCTCTTAGCTACCCCATTTTTTTATGGTGTAGAAGTAGTAGTGAGCTACCTCTTTATGCCACATTGTTTATAAAAATTATTGAATTCATTTGAACAAAATTATCTGCCACGATTAATTCTAAAACAATTTATTTTATATCCACTTTCATTCTCAACCAATGCTTTGAAAATATTAAACATGCCAAAATATTTATCCTTATGTTTCAAGAAATGTACCTAACACTTACTTGAAAAGTCATCAATGGATGTGAGAAAATATGAAGACTTACCCAAAAGTGTTTGCATAGATCCACAAATATTAGAATGTACAAGTTGGAGTGGGTATGAGGCCCACCATGCTTTTTCTTTTGGAAACTCCTTCCCTGCATGTTTTCCAATTACACATTCTTCACACATACCCTTGTGCTCTCCAATATTAGGTAATCCATTTACGATATGTTTTGAAAATAAAAATTACAAAATTTTAAAATTCAAATGTCTAAATTTGAGATGCCAAAGCCAATTCTTATCTTTAAGTGTCATGTGTGCCATGTTCATAGTCTCGTTTTCTCCAAAATTCAAAGGAAACATTTAATTTTTTATCATAGAAATAATGGTGACCATATGGTTCCTATTATTCTTATCATAAATAATACATCCATTATTATCAAACACAACTTTATAGTTTTTTTATAAGCTATCCAACACTCAACAAATTATTCTTCAAAGTGGGAGCATAGTAAATATCATGAATTTTCTTTGTACCTTCTTTACTTCCAACCTCCATGGTGCCTTTTGTAGCCACATCCAAAATATTAGTATTTCCAAGAATGATTTTGATCTTGAAATTCTCATTCACATCAGCAAACAACTCTTTATTTCTAGTCATGTGGTTAGAACAACCGAAATCTAGATACCAAACTTCTTGACTAGTTTTTTTAGCCATGTCACTAGTAAAAAATAAATTACCTTGTGCATCTTCATCCTCACATACATAGTGAGATATTCTATATCTATTTTTTGTATACACTCTATAATAACTTTCAATGTGGCTCAGTTTATGACAATTTTAGCATTCAACTCTTTTTTTATCAACCCTTCCATGTCCTCTTCTAGCAACATATCCTCTTCCTTTTCCTCCTCTACCTCTTGAGTAATTCTGATTTATTCCTCTTCTATGTGCTTGTTTACTTGTTCTTGGACCAACTTCATCATTCTCATAAATTTTCAATTTAGAATTAAAAACATTATCCTCGTTTTCTTTACTGGTTTCTCTTAGTATTTCATCCCGTGATATAAGAGAACTAACTAGACAATCAAATTCAAGTGTAGACAAATATTTAATCTCCTAAAAAATTATTGCAACATGATTCCATTTAGGGGTAATATATATCAATAAATTCTTCACAACTACCTCTTTATTCAAGGTCTCTCCAAGGGTGGTCGTCTTGTTCACCACATCCTTCACTCTAACACAATAATCACCGACACTTCCAGCTTCTTTCATCTACAGGTTATTAAACTCATTCTTCATGGTCTACAACTTAATCATTATCACTTGGTCACTTCATTGGTAAGCCTCTTGAAGATACTTCTAATCCTCCTTGGTTGATGTAGCATCAACAATACATTGAAATAAACTCTTGTCAAGAGCATATTGAATATGGTAGAGGGCTAATAAATTCTTCTTCTTTGTTTCCCTTTTTTTCTATCTTATCATTTCCTTGTAATGTGTTCTAATCATGTGATTCTTCATAACCACTATCCACTACCACCAAAATATATTTTCTAATTAACAATGTTCTTATAATTATGCTGCAATAATCATAATCTTGCCAGTTAAATTTTGGAATGGGTAATGAGTTGTTAAAATTGACCATTAGACTCAAGCAACAACAAATGAAGTTTTTCTTCAATGAACTTGTCCTCTAACTTGATCAATTTTTAGACTTACCATGAACCCAAGTTCACTCAAACCCAAAAAACAACCAAGCTTTAATACCAAATTAAGTAAATGGGCCAAAAATGAAGAGAACTAAAGTGCAACAACAAAAAATGTAGCAAAAATTGTAGTAGTGCATGATAGTCTAAATTTTATGAAATTTTGGGAGTGATTTCTACACAAAACTACCTTTCCAATGGTGTAATAAAATGTGAAAAATAGAGCTATAAAAAAAATATGAGCTTTGAAAGTTTATTGTAGGTTTCAAAAGATAGGAACAACAAGCATGTTTTTCATAAAATAAATGGAATGGAATGTTGTTTTTAATTCCAAATGAACTCATAAGTATTGCAAAGCTTCTTACATAATCTTCTATATCTATAATACTCTATTTTACATTTACAAGAGATAAAATGATGTTACAACACTTCATTTTACATTCTAGGAAGTCCAACAGTCATGGTGACTCTTCAAGGCCTATAGAAACTTTTGGGATTCTTTAAATTTATGGGAGAAATTTTGGTTTTATCTTTATTAGTCAGAATAAATATCCAACGTACCATGGAAAAATATTAGTCATAAATCTAATCAAACATAAGATAATGTGATCAACACCAATTTAGAAATGAACACCTTTTGGTACCTCATTTGCAATGCTAGATATAATCTATTAGACCATGTCATGGCAATAAGAAATGATAAAAACCTAATATATAATTAATAATTTCAAGCATGATAAGAAAATATGATGGTTCAATTAGAGAATCCTCCTAAATCAATAACTAAAACAAATATAAAATAGAATCAAAATACTATAGAATCGACAAGAAGATTCAAATAATGGATTGTAAACTTACCCAATCTATCAAATGCAATTCTATCTAATTTTGGTTGTTGCAATTAAAATGGTAAATAAACCCTTGAAGAGTAGGCAATATTGGTTGACTAATAAAAGGGGGTTGTTAGTCAAATATATGCCTAATCAATAAAACTGCATTTGTGCACCCTAGATATGGCCAAAATTGAATTACCAAAGGAAAGGAATGTCCTCCGTGTCAATCTTCAGAGAGGGTTGGTTCCCAAGCTAAATCCTACACTAGTTGAAGACTAGAGATGCAGGAAAGAAATTGGAAAATGTGGAAAGGAATGGAAAATATGGCCACAGGTCGAAGTCCAAGATTTGGGGTAGACTAGCAGTAGGAATTCCACTAAGTTTTATAATAGTATGTAACAGAGGAGAGGCAGCAAAATTTCACTCACACCTTCACAGAGATAACCTCTAGATTGTATTCCAAGACTCACTCACTCACCAACAATGTTTTAAATCTAGAAACTGAATTTTAAACTTAACATCAAGAACATGAGCATAAACATAAATTCTTATAAATAGAAGTAAATCACACACATAAGAATGCTTACAAATTTCAGAAGCCAAGTCTCTTCTTTTAATGCAGAGAACTTAGAAAGTTTTCTCGTAGAATGTCCAATCTTTTTTACAATGAAACTTGATTAGTATTTATAGAGGTTTTCGCCTCTTTCATTAAATGTACATTAAGACAAAATGATCATAAATAAATGACAAGAGTGAGGAAATTCCTCCTTGGAAATATTAAAAATCCATCTTTCTAGAATAGCGATCCATATTTTAGGGAGATATTCTTAGGAAACTGGCATTTTGGGCATCGGTGCACAAAAAGTTAAGTCATTCAATGTCTTGGAAACACACTCCCACCTAGGAAATCATGAAAATATTCCTGTGGTTATTATATGGCTTCCTCCTTCACTTGGGACTCACAATTTGAGTTACTAGTTGCCATTGTTATTTAATGCTTGCAAAAACCTGCTCTTGGTGCTCTTGGTGCTCTTGCGATTTTGACTATATTCCTTTTTGGGTTGTGGTAAAACTTCACAGTTGAGCCACTTTATATTTATAACCGCATTCACCCTTTGCTCAAAATCACATCTACCCTTCATCAAAAATTATATTCGTCCATATTTTGTTGTTTGGCACGCTTGTGAATTTTTTGCTTGAAAATGCATTCGCCCATGGGATAGGCGAACGTGATTGCATTTAGCTCATGAGATGCATTCACCCATGGTAGGGGTGAATGGGATGTTCATCCCTCTACCAAGGTGAATATGATCGCTCTTTATCTTTAGGGCACATTCACCCATGATAGGGGCGAATGCGATCACGTTTCAATGTTGGGGTGCATTTGCCCATGGGAGGGGAAAACGGGATGTTCGCCCCTCGACCAGGGCAAACGTGATTTTGATTTTTCGCACCCCTTTTAACTTTTCAAGATTTCCTTCCATCACATTTTGTTATTTCATTCACCTTAAGGTGGGTAAAATGGAGATTTTGTCCCAACCATGGGGCAAATGTTATTTTGTATTCCATCCATTCTCAGTGCTGTCAAAATTTTTGGTCCCTTACATTTTTCATATTGATATTTATTTCTTTTTTGCAAGCCCAAAGACGCCTTCAATTTACAGTGCACTTCGTATATAGAAAACTTGAATTCTGAATGAAGTTTTATATTTATTTTTGAGATATTTATAATACCGATGCTAAAATAATACATATGCAAACAAAAAAATAACATATGAAATTGATTCAAAATAAATACTATCGTATTACAATAAAAAATGCTCCAAAAAAATCCCAATGTGGCAAAGTACAAAATTACCAACATTTTTGGTGACTCACGGGGTATCCAGCTCACATGGATGCAAGTGATCCTAGGACTTTATCCATTGGGTTATCATGGAGTCTTTTTTTAGGCCGCCTTGGCTAGACCCTTTCCTATGAATACTTTTTGACATGCCTTATCTTCTGCTTTCTCCTATTATTTAGCTTCGACCACCACCTTGAGCACTTCAGCTCGCTCTACTTATTCTATTGCTTTATTTTTTTCCACGTGCTCTATTTATGTTTGCTCCTGCTATTATTTGAGGCTCTCTAGCATTATCTCATAAACTTATGAAGATTTTGAATGTCAGCCATACTGAGGTGCTTCGTTCGTTGAGCCAACTCATACAAGGATAACTCCAAGCATGTATATTTTTGCATTAGGGGAAACACCTACACTTCTTTTGGGGGCTCTTCACATGCATCAATATTGGAAGTATCTTCCATGAACTTTTTCCCGATCACCTCTAGCTGCTCTTGTGGAAAGTGTTCACCCCATTCATCTGTAAAATCTAGAAATCCCAACTCAACAAGAGTATTAAAGTGAGTCATATATATAGTATGTTCTCACTTGATGGTGTTGAGGATTTTCTGACCTTCCCTTTCCAGGTCCATTCACTAAAAATAATTGTGCAGTGTGATCTTGGCATTTGATCAGGCACGATCCATGTCGTTGAGAGGGTGAATACGAATGTGAGAAT
This sequence comes from Wollemia nobilis, assembly GCA_028583015.1. Classification (NCBI taxonomy): domain Eukaryota; kingdom Viridiplantae; phylum Streptophyta; class Pinopsida; order Araucariales; family Araucariaceae; genus Wollemia; species Wollemia nobilis. The sequence continues at coordinate 1,072,757 of JAQPPZ010007914.1, forward strand.
TATTAACTAATGCCTAAATTTTTACAGCCATATCCATGTGCATCCCTAAAATATCCTCTGTAGTTTCTATCAATTGCTATCCCAACTATATCTGTACACGTGCCACCCAAATATAATGCAAGATCTGAACTACTTGGATGGCCAACTTCTCACAATTTTGGGTAGAGTGAAGTTGGGCCTCTATAACATTATTTGGCAAAAAACCAACGGCTTACATGGCATTCTCCACCAACTGATTCTTCATGTCCTCGAGATGTTGTTGGAGCGTGTGCATCTCTATCTTGGTGGTATCTCATTCCTTCAAGTGCACTTTTATCTATCGGTGCAAGTGTTCATTTTTTGTGCCAATTTTCTCCTCTTACGCTCTGCTTTTTTCCAGGGTAGTTCGAGCTCGATGATCTTATTCTCATTTTCAAAATACTTATCCTTATAATGCTCATTGTGCAAGTACACGAAGCTCATATCAACCTGTATATTGTCCATATTTTCTATTGGATTTATCCTAGTGAGATCCTCAGTTAAAGTCTCACTAACATAATCACTCGACAACATCTCTCCTTGCAGACCAAGGGAGTGAGTTTTGTCATGTGAGCTTCCATGGCAATAGGATCGAAAGTGACTTTATTTATTGGACGAGCAGGAGCAAATGCTTCTTTATACCTCATGCTTTTCAACCACTATGAAGAGCTCAAGTGTGCTCGATTAATCTTCTCCACGTCAGGCTATTTTTGGGCCACCTGAACATCAAGCAATGTCTGCAACTCCAAAAATGGGGTGAACAAAACTAAAGCATCTGAACGACTAGGCTCAAGAGGAGTGGATGAGACAGTGAGAATAGGGGGAACTAAAATGATGGCTTGGATGGATGAAACATGTTTGGTTTCAGTTATGCTCACTCTGGGAGGAGCTTGCATACTTACAACCCCAAAAATAGTGGTGGAGGTAATGGAAGGGGAAGGGCATGAAAAGGAATTTGGCACTAATGCATACAAACTAAAATAAATGGAGGCCAAAGAAATGGGAATAGAAGGAGAAGTAGTGACTTTGGGATTGGAATAATATAGAAGTGAGGTGGATACAGAAGGTATACCAAATGAAGGGGAAATGGAAATGAAGGATGATGGAAGTGAAATAGAAGTCACTACATGCTCCAAGGAATAAGAAGAGGGAAGAGAGGATGTACCTTCAAGCATGGGCATTGTGTGTCATGGTGACAAGGGTGGTTGTAAAATTACTTTCTCTTGTTGCACTTCCACCCTTTCACCAATGTCTACATTTTACTCACTGTCCATGATCGCTACTTGGGAATCCTTTGGCTGATGATCCTTATATAGCTCTTGGGTCATTGGGAATACTTATGAAACCTTAGTCGAGAGCTCTGTTATTGGTAGAGGATTAACAACTATGACCAGAACAACAGTAACAGTAGGAACTATAGTGACTAAAACCCTGACAACAAAAGTAGTTACCTCACTAGTCCTTGTTTTTTTTGCTACCTTGGGAAGCGGTGGTGCTTTCAGGACATTTTGCTTCTCTGATGCAGGTGCCTCTTCCACATTTCATTTCATCCATTGAGATATCCGCTTAAACACATATTGTTGTTATTATTCCTATGGAATCTCCTCCTCGACCATTGGACATTCTCCTTTAGTTTTGCCTTAGCCACTGTCGAAATGTTGAAAAATCTATAGTAAAATGTTGGTGAAGGTGATAGGCTGATACGAATCGACATACTCATCACAATTCTCTAGAAACTTCTCATCTAACATCAACCCAAAAGGAGTAGTCGTCATTCCTTGGTGAATCTGCATTATCCACCAATTCATAATTTTTTCTTCAATCTAGTTAGGCTTACTTTCTTTAACTTGGCCAAATAAACCCGATGAAGGAATTTGAGACTTATACCTGGTTGGATTATATTATGCCTCTTGTTCATAGCAGTCGTACCAAGGTGAGAGCATTATCATTTTCTCAATATGCCAATTCATATCAAGCCCATTAAATTTATTTCTATTCTTTTGAATATCAGGCCGAGGGCAACAATGAAATGACTTGGCCTTTATAATAGCCAAAAATTTACCCAAAGGGTCATACCTCTAGCACTGTGGTAGCTCTATCAAACCCAAATATTGCAGTGCTACTATCAGGAGCCGATTTTGTCCAACTTGGCTCACCTCTATACTACAAAACTTGAATGGCATGTTGTACATTGTATTCTTTCCGTGCCTGACTCCATACATATAATTTACATAATATGACTAGCATACTACTTTCATGGCAAAAACATGTTCTATAGAAAAATAGGGCAACAAAAAAGGCTTACCCGTGAAGCCAAAAATTCTCACAGCCACGCCTTGGGTAAGCAAAAAAATATCTCCCTTTTCATGGGCTACCACTACATTTCTTATTTCCTGTGGCACTCTCTCACATGTACCACAAAGCAAATCTATTTTCGGGCCCAAGAACCAACTATTAAAGCTGTAATATGACTCCTTTCCTAAAAAAATAGAAGTCCACTTATAAATTGGCAAAAGTTCATTTTTCTCACCCACCTATGTTACTACAATAAAGGGAAAGCATCGCTAAAGCTAGAAAAATAAATACCATACCAAAAAGGATGTGTGCTTGAATGAATTTGCCTCTCCAGTTTGCAACTTCTCCAACTAAGAATTCATCCTTCGAGAAATAAAATCTGCCTAGTTGAAGAAAATTGGATTAGTGCCCTTCCTTGGGGAATAAAATTCCACCTTGCAGATACATTGAGCTAAGGTCGCCTACCATTTATGAACTATATCATCCGAAGGCAACCCTGCCACCCAAGCCAACATTGAATAAATATCTAGGCTTTTAAAATCAGTCAACGACTTTGGTAAATTAGGCAAGTGCCCCATCAATGGCTCCTTAATAAGCTGGGTTTCCATAAATTGTTACATGGTTACTGTGGAGACATATTTATCTTCTTATTCATTAGTATGTAATTTTTTGTGAACTCGATAATACGGAGGCTCTAATACATAAACAAAGGCTTCCTGTACCTCGTCCGAGGTGATAGTAAATAAAATATCCCTCCTAGCATTCCTTACAACTCTGGTGAAGGGGTCATAAAACTGAGCAACAAGTTGTACCAACTCGGGGAAGGATGAACTAGCAGGCACAGATACCAGGATAACTGTGAATGATATGGCACTATCAGCCAACTTTCTTATGTCACTCCCTGGCTCACTTCCAACTCAACATATTATCGCAACCTTTCCACACCTTTTTGGGTAATGAGGTAGTCGCCAATTTTTTCCAGTGAGTCTTCATACGGGTCTAAGTTGATGTAATCATTTTTTCAAGCCTTTTTAGATCTAGATCCTCCTTTCTTCTTTTTTGATTTCTTGGGCTCTATACCCTCTATAACATTCTCAGGCTCCTTGCTTCACTTTTCCATTATCTCTTTTCTCTGATAAATACTCTGAACACTCTCTGGACACTTCTGCAGCTACAATTCAAAATATGCGATAGTAAAATTTTAAAAGAAAAATAAACCACAAGATTTTTACCTCATTATTTATATAGAGCTCTTCCATGACTACCGCAATAAATGTTGAATTCATTTTGAGTGCTTTCGAAAGAATGTGGGTATTGATATGCTAGCCTGACACCGTTCCCAATGTTCCAATAGTTTTTCCTTTGATTCATTGCTAAATATTCTTGGGAAAGAGTGTCCTTTTTACCATGTAATTTTATTGTAAATCGTGCTCTCGCTCACACAACTTGCTCGAAAAAATAAATCAACCGCTTAACAACCAATAATAAATATTTTTTGCTTCTTGAGAACATAAAAATTTTATAGGGTGCACATTTTAATTTAATGCATTCACACTACCTCTTCACCTGCACTCACGTTCTCTGATCATTGCCACATAGCCAGGGGCATGATTGTCTTTGCAACGTGCTCTCTAAAAGAATGCACTTGTTCCTTTCTTCTTCGATGAAAATACTTTATGGATGCACACTAATATTCCATTTTCTCAACGTCTTCAAAAATCAGAGCAACATGTCTCCTTTTCCCTCATTCTTGGGTGCCTTTGAATTACTTGTAAATTTCATGGCAAATGGCCTCCTTTAATAAACTTTTATGCTTCGCTATTTCACCCATATTTAGAAAATTTAGATTTTAAAAACAAACTTACTCTTAAAAAATCGACTTTTTTCTTTTTTTCTTTTCCTTCATTGACCTCCTTTTCTCTAAATTTAGAAAAATAATCTTTAAAGCAACTTTTTTTTTTTAAATAAACCCTTATCACTCTGTTATTTCAAAGAAACATGTTTGCCCAGACCAAGGGTGAATGACCCTTTTGCCCATCATCTAGGGAAAATGTGACACCGATCATATGTGTATCTTCGTCTAGCATGACATCAAGGTTGTTTAATGGGTTCACCCCAACTAAAGGGTGAACGGTCGCGTCATCCCTCCTAGGGGCGAACACAATTTTCAAATATCACCCTTTTTATTTGTGTTCTTCTGATATGAATCAGACGCCAATGTTTCCAGTGAATTTGTCTTTGCATTAAATTGAATTGTCTTGTTGCCTCTTTTTTGGGGTGAACGAACGTAGGAGCATCTTAAGTTTTATTTCATTTTCCTTTTTTTTTATTATTATTATATATATATATAACATCTGTAATTAAAATAAAATAACATATTAAAAGGAATATTTACATATGTACAAGTGGGTACCTCCTCAGAACTTCATTGATTGGAGGCCTTAAAATGAAGACCATTTATCGGGATAGGAAGATCATAACCCTCCAGATCACGAAGGTGGTAGGCATTTGCTGAATTTATAGCAAAAATTTGGAATGAACCTTCCCAGATAACATCCAAATTATGGTGTTTTCTTGGATTAACCTTCTTCTCGTTCCATTTTAGAACTAAATATCCCACCTAAAAACTGTGTTCAGTTAATTTCTTCCCGAACCACTTCTGCATTTCTTTTGTATACCCAACAAATACTTGATAAGATTGCTTTCTATCCTCCTTTAACTGCAATAACTATGCCAGCCTTGCAATCATAGGATCATATTCTTCATTTTCATCTTGAAATAGTTGTAATGTTTAGAGTATCGAAAGCTCAATATGGGTGGGTAGAATGGCTTCTTTACCATAAACCAGGGCATATGGAGAAGTTTTAATAGATTTCTTCATGGAGATACAATCTGCCCAAAGTGCTTGGTTCAACAATAAGTGCCAATTTTTCTTATTACTTCCTAATGTCCTTTTTAAAATTCATAGCAAATTTTTATTGGTGGATTTGGCTAACCCATTCCCTTGCAAATAATAGTTAGATGATGTCTTTAGATAAATGCCATATTTGCTAGTAAACTCTATAATTTTAGCCCCAATGAATGGGGTTCCATTATCAGTTACAATTGAATCTAGGACACCAAAATGGGTAATGATCCCTTCTAGGAAAGAGATAACAATTGCTTGATCAGCCTTCTTGGTAGGAATGGCCTCCGCCCATCTAGTAAAATAGTTAGTCGCCACTAATATATACTTGTACTCTATAGAAGAGTGTGGATAAATGACTCCGATGAAGTCAAGACCCCACTGTTGAAAAGACACTTCCACTTAAATTGGGCGTAGAGGAAAAGCTCCTCTTCTGATTCTGCTAATATATTACTAAAAACTATCACAATGTTGACTTACTCTATGAGTATCAACAAATAGAGTGGGCCAAAAATAGCCCACTCAGATAATTTTTAAAGCCATAGGTCTACTTGCATAGTGACCACCAAATAGTCCAGAATAAAATTCCTCCAATATTTTCTCCTTCTCGGACTCCTTCACACATCTGAGAAGAACTCCATCAATGTTCTTGTGATATAGTCCATTTGGTAACAGAACGTATTTGAGCTCTTGCAACCTGAACCTCCAACGCTGTGAAGCATCAAGGCGAGTTGGACATCCCCCAAAAGTAAAATAGTCAACCAACTCTTCTATCCATTCCTTATTGCTCGAAGTATGATTTACACAATTGCTTTCACCAATGTCTCCTTCATGCACCACATTCAATGAATCAGAGGCAACAATTTTAGCTAACTTCTGACATAAATCTCACCCGTAAACTAGTTTTGTTGGTTGGATCTCCACGTCATATTCTTGAATCCTCGATATCCAACCTACTCTTTTATCACATATTTCTCCTTTAAGTATGAAATTTCAAACATTAGGATGTATCACATAAACAACAATCCTGCTTTAGGAGAAAAATGTCAGATTTTTTCAATGATTTCATCACTACATAGACCTGTTTCTCAATAAAGTTGTACTTCTCTTGATGTGGCAAAATAACTTGGGTCAAAAAGGCAATTGGCTTCTCTTCTCCATCTTTTTTATTTTGTGTCAAAATTGTAGCATAGCTTTCTTGCTCGCCCATTGCATAGAGAATAAAATATTTTGAGTAATCAGGATTGATTAAAACTAGATCTTGAGTGATTCTTTCCTTAATCTCTTGAAAATATTATCTTCTAGTCTCTGTCCATTTAAATTCTACATTCTTTTTTAAGATCTTAGTCATATGTTTCACAACCGGGACAAAATCAGCAATAAACTTACAGGTGAAATTTATTTGATCGAAGAAATATTATAGGTCCTTTTTGTTAGCAGACAATGGTAACTTCATTAATGTTTCAGGTCTTTCAGGATCAATTTCTAATCCTTCTTGTGAGATTACATGGCCCAACAACTTCCCTTATTTAACATCAAAGATTGACTTCTTCAGATTAATAGATATCTTGAACTCATGATACTTCTCAAACACCTACCTTAAATGAGCAACGTGGTCTTCTTCTCGATGCAAAAACACAGTCATATCATCAAGATATATAATAATAATTCTATTCAATAACTCACCAAAAGTAATATCCATGGCTCTCTGGAAAGTAGCACCGAAATTTGAGAGTCCAAAGGGCATCCCCTGGTAGGAAAATGTGCCCCACTTGGTGGTGAATGCTATTTTATATTGGTATTCATCCTTCACCCAAATTTTATTATATCTAGAGAAGTCGTCTAATAGTTATAACCTCTGTGCACCAATGACCACATGAAGGATTTGATCAATCTAAGGCAGAGGGTAGTGGTCCTTTAATGATGTCTGGTTCATATTGCGAAAATCGACACACAATTGAATATCTCCATTTTTCTTTCACATGGGCACCGGATTCGCCACCCATGTTGAGTTATTTATTGGATAAATTATCTTGGCTTCAAGCATCTTCAACAGCTTCGCCTTCATAAGCACTTAGATTTTAGTATTGATGGGGTGCTGCTTTTGTCGAAAGGATTTTACCCCCTCCTACAACTCAATGGTATGTTGGATCACATTCTTATCATATCCTTTCAAATCTTGATAGCTCCATGCCATGATGTCTAGGTACTCATAGCACAAGTTTTTAATATCTTCCAACTCTTCTTGCATGCAATCAGTCCCAATTTTAATAATATTTTTAGGCTCTAATTGTAACTCCTTGTACTCCTTTGCATCCACTTTGATCCTATGTTTCTCAAACCTGTCACTCTGATCAAAAAAACTCTCCAATGAAATCAATCCTCTGGAAATATGATTGTTTTTTAACTGGATCATTCCTTCTCTTTCTTCTTCGACAAGCATTCTATTATTGGCATCAATAGCTTCTCTAAGAAAAAAAATAACTATTTGCTCATCATTGTCAAATACTTTCCAATACAAATTCTTATTCGAGACTAAAGGCCTATAGATCATCCTGACAGTCTTAGGATTTCTGACCACCTATTCCATGGGAGAATAATTCGTGCCAAGAGAGGCCAAAGTATCTGTATGTTTATTCCACTCCCAAGAAATTGCCTATATGTTCAAAGTCATGAAGGATTCAAACAAATCCTACACTTTATTGCGATAAGCTTTTAGGTAATGCTACTTTGATACACACTTATTAGTGGTCTAATTAACAATAAGTTCAAAGTCACTAAAAATCTACAGCTATTTAATACCTAACTTTTTATATTTCTTCAATCCAAGGCATAATACCTCATATTCAGTTGTGTTATTTGTGCAACTCCAAGTTAACCTATAAGAATAGGTCTTTTGCAACCCTTTAGGAGAGATCAATACAATGCCATCTCCTACACCATTCTTGCACCTGGCACCATCAAAATACATTCTCCATAACTGATATACAATGGGATTACTATAATCAAGGACCTTTTCTTCAATCTGCTGCAGCTTGGTTATAGTATAGCATTAAAATCCATGAGTGAAAACTCATCTTCAAAGAAAATTTCATCCAGTGCTTCTTTCATCAAATCAACTTCTCCTAACTCTTCAGTCATCATGTTAACTGCACCTGGGGGATTTTATTATTCATCCAACTTCTCAATATGAAAATTTGATGGCTTCTCATTATAAATGCGAATCCTCTTTTCTTTAAATGGTATCTCCAAATGAGAGTAGTCTAGGGAAAGGTATCCTCCTAGATTAGCTATGAACTCCTTCAAGAGGCACATGCTAAAGTATGGATCTAGGTCAACGACTACCACTTCTTGGATGACTGTGATTTGTGGCATATTGTGGAGGATGATGGAATCCTTGATTACTCCCACCATTTTGATCAGAGTTCCATCCAGATGCAATACTCTAGGCTAATTCCTATATATTCCATCTCCATCACTTCACATACTACCTTAGGCATGACAGTAGTCGCGGCTCTAGATTCAATCATACAGTTGTGTACAATACAACCTTCCATTCTCAGGGATAAATAAAATGGGGTGGTTTTTTCTTTCCCATAGCCAAAGTTGGAAGTGTTTGCACCAAGACTGTTTGAGAAAGAATTGTCTTTTGATCTTTAGCAATCTTCAAAGACTCTTGCAATAAGTTAACATGTCTAGGAAACTGTAGTGCATCATATAAACTCACTTTTGTGGGTATTTTCTTCATTTATTCCATAATATTATAATTCAAAATAGTCAAAGTTTTCTTCTCTACAACCTGCTCATACTTATCTTGATACTATTGGGTAGCTTCTACTGTGGTGTAGGATTCTGGGCCATATAGACCAGTATATGAGGTGGGGCTTGATGACCACTAACAATAGTGCGAGGTGAAGGTTGAGGAATATTGGTAGCAATACTAACTGGTCTTACGGGAGCAGATAATACACTAGCTAGTCATTAGGATGTGACATATATTATATGAGATATATGGCGTAATGAATATGTACATAAAAAGTGGCTAATTAAGGATGCTCTCCTAGCCTTTGAATATCAAGCTTGTAGAACTCAATTTGGTGATCGAGATTTTTGGCCTTCGATCTTTTATTCATGAGACACAACTTTTGATGTACACACGTATGGATATTTTTGGGTGTAATCGAGTCGTTAAATGTTCTAATTTTTTAGCATGAAGGCAAACATCAAACCTTAACACTGTGAAAGTGGAACTTTTTGGGGTCCCACCGGGCATGCCAAAAAATGTTGGTCAAATATCTTCCTAATCAACAAAACTACATTTGTGTGCCCTAGATATGGCCAACATTGAATGATCGAAGGAAAGGAATGTCCTCCATGTAAATATCTAGAGAGGGTTGGTTCCCAAGCTAAATCCTACACTAGTTGAAAACTAGATATGCAAGAAAGAAATTGGAAAATACAAAAAGGAATGGGAAATATGACCACAGGATAAAGTGCAAGATTCGGGGCATACTAGCAGCAAGAATTCCACTAAGTTTTATAACAATATGTAACAGAGGAGAGGCAACAAAATTTCACTCACACCTTTGTAGAGATATCCTCCAGATCGTATTCCAAGACTCACTCACTCACCAACAATATTTTAAATCCATAAATAGAATTTTAAACTTAACAGCAAGAACATGAGCATAAATAGAAATGCTTATAAATAGAAGGAAATCACACACATAATAATACTTGCAAATTTCAGAAGCCAAGTCTCTTCTATTGATGCAGAGAACTTAGAAATTTTTCTTGCATAATGTCCAACCTTTTTTACAATGAAACTTGATTAGTATTTATAGAGGTTTTCGCCTCTTTCATTAAATGTACATGAAGATAAAATTATCATAGATTAGGGACAAGAGTGAGAAAATCCCTTCTTGGAAATATTAAAATCCATCTTTCTAGAATAGCGATCCACCTTTCAGGGAGATATTCCCAGGAAACTAGCATTTTGGGCATTGGTGCATAGAAAATTAAGTCGTTCAATGTATTGGAAATGCACTCCCATCTAGGAAATCATGAAAATCTTCTTGCGCTTATTATATGGCTTCCTCCTTCACTTGGGATTCACAATTTGAGTTACTAGTTGTCACTATTATTTAATAATTACAAAAACCTGTTTTGGGTGCTCTTGCGATTTTGACTATATTCCTTTTTGGACTGTGGTGAAGCTTCACAGTTGGACCACTTTATATTCATAACTGCATTCACCCTTTGCTCAAAATTGCATCTGCCCTTCAGCAAAAATCATGTTTGCCCATGTTCTGTTGTTTGGTGCGCTTGTGCGATTTTCTTTTGAAAATGCGTTTTTCCATGGAAGGGACGAACGTGATTGTGTTTAGCTCATGAGATGCATTCGTACATGGGAGGGGTGAACGGGACGTTCGCCCATCTACCAGGGTGAACAAGATCACTCTTTATCTTCAGGGCACGTTTTCCCATGAAATGGGCGAATGCGGTCGTGTTTCAATGTTGGGGCACATTTGCCCATGGGAGGGGCGAACGGGATGTTCACCCCTCGACCAGGGTGAACGTGATTTTGATTTGTCATGCCCATTTTAACTTTCCAATATTTCCTTCTATCGTATTTTGTTATTGTGTTCACCCCAAGGTGGGGAAAACGCGATTTCGTGTTCCATCAAGTCTTGGTGCTTTCAAAATTTTTGGTCCCTTACATTTTTCATATTGATCTTTCTTTATTTTTTTGCAAGCCCAAAGATGCCTTCAATTTACAGTGCACTTAGAATATAGAAAACTGAATTCCAAATGAAGTTTTACATTTTTTTTTTAGACATTTATAATGTCGATGCTAAAATAATACATATGCAAACGAAACAGTAACATATGAAATTGAGTTAAAATAAATACTGTCGTATTACAATAAAAATGCTCCAACAAAAATCCTAATGTGGCAAAGTGCAAATTTGCCAACAGGAGTTATGACAACAAATAAAATAAAAGTAGTGGAAGAATAGCCTGAGATCTCAAATGACCAAATTGAGCTGCTAAAACTACGGAATCCCAAAATAAATATTATCCTCCTCAAATAAGGGTGACCTCATTGGTAAATCAAGGATAAGGGTATAGTAGTAGATATGAATTAGGATGTAAGATCTAAGAATAATCCAATAAATAATATCCCATAGGATCCTAGAGAATAAGCACAAAATGTAGATTCATAGGGATCTAGGGAAAATAATGATGGTAATAGGGGATAAAATGAATGGAAAAGCTAAAAATAGAAGCAAAAAGGAATTTGAGAAATCCTTCATTAACTAATAAAGGTTGGTTTGCAACCAATAGTCAATACAAAAATTTTACACCATGAAATGAAGGTAAATAAATGAGGGTAAGGTTTAATATTATTATGGAATTGAAGAATATAATAGTCAAAGTGAGCATGCTAGAATCCTTGATGCTACCTAGTCAAAGGGATTTGCTACAAGAGGTGCTAAAGGAATAGGAATGAAGTTATGTCAAGGGTAAGACTCTAATCATCAAAATAAACCTAGTCCATCCACACAATATAATCTAATGACATAATATCCATCATATATACAAGCAAAATTATATATATTTGATTGCTCCAAGACTAAAGACAATGCAACCTCTTCCATTTTATGTCACTTTGAATATTAAAAATTATACTATAAGGTTTTTCATCATTGATTTGAGGGAAACAATAATAGTGATGTCAAAAGTTATTTGTGAGGATATTAAGCAACCATATACAACAATGACTTGTAGGCCAATCTATATGGATGGTACATAAGTTAATATTTTTAGTTGATGAAAAGATCTGGCAATGATTATGGCTAGACACCCAAAGTTGATTGTAGTCTAAGAAGTGAATATAGTTGACCTCCCACCCTATTTTTGATTTTGTTATCTAAGGAATGGAGAAGCTATTAAAAATGGGTATTTAGCAATGGATTACACCCATATAAAAGTTACTCAAGATGGTAAGATGATTTACATAGAGAATGAACACCCTTGAAATTACCTCCCATATAAACTAAGTGATGATGGAGCAATGAATTAGAACGAGCTTCCAAAACTTGTAGATGATGAGTTAGTTGAAGGAGACACACTTTTTGAGATAGATATGTTCATAAACATATTACATAATGTATTTTATCATGAAGTGCATGAGATATTCAAAGAGACATGTTTGGAAAACTATCTAGTAATGGAGGAATCATCCATGATCCCAACATTGACTAGTTAAGAATCCTAGTGGTCCAACCAAATATGGGTCACACATTTTTATGGTGCTATGGAAAGAAATGGAGCAAGCACTATGGTTTATATCACAAACCCTAAGATGAGGTTATGAATTATGCATATCAAGTTTTGTTTAGTTGTACTAAAAATTTAGTAAAATATAAAGCTTTGTAAACTAGATTAAGAAAAGATAAAATAAAAAAGTTCCAAGAATGAGAAAGCTTTCTTTGATTCATAACTTGTTATAAAAAAGTAAATTTATATAAGCCACTACGAATCAACATTTGAAATCATATCATCATCAAGTTTAGGTTCTTTTATAAATTTTTGATACCTTCATGATTACCATGATATTAAGAGAGGCAAATACCAAGCCAAATAAGCAATCAAAATTGGCCACAAATTTTGATCCTACTGTACATATGTGGGAATTACCCATAGAATTAGAAGTGGTGTTCCAATCTATAGTTTTAGACAATATAGATCAATAGCAAGTGTTTAACAATGATGAACTAATCATAAAATTCTTGGTCAAGGAAGTATAATATATTGAAGAGCATAATGAGAATAGAGATGATATTAAATGTGGAGTGATCCAACTTAAGACTAACCACTTTCCAAAAGGGTTAATCACAATTCATTCAATCAAGATGATAGTGCCAAAAAATATTGAGTTAAAGTGAAACCATCATCATACCACCCTAAATAAGTAATTGAAGGGAGAAATCTATTGATAGGAAAGGAATGTACCAAGTAAGATATCCATATGTTTAAATAGCTACTTAGAAAATGCAATGATATGACTGCTTAGAATTACAAGGACTTGAAAGTGTATGAGAGAAAAATTATTGAGCATACCATCAATTTGGAGCCAAGGGCAAAACCATCTCAATAGAAACAAAGACCAATAAATAAAAAATAAAGGTTATGATGAAAAAAACTCCTTAAATTATTACAAGCCTGGATTATATTTTCATAAAGCATGTTATGTGGGTAACCAATCTAGTTTCTATTAAAAAATAAGATATCACACTTTGTGTTTATTTCCAGAATTTGAATAGGGCCTTAATAAAATATCACTATCCACTCCCATCCATGGATCAATTTCTTTGGAAAGTAATAGGCTAAAAAATGATGTTAATATGGATGGATTTTTAGGGCATAATCAAATTTATCTAAAATATAATAATCAACACATAATGCTTTCACAACCAAATGGGGGATATTTTCCTATCAAATAATGCTATTTGGATTATCAAACATTGCTACCACCTTTTAAAGAGTCATGGATATTACATGTGTAGGTTTAATTGATGAAATAGTCTAGGTTTATCTAGATAACCTGATGGTCTTCTAAAAAATGGGGTAAGAACATATCAAAAATTTGGAAGCAGTATTCAAAAGGTGTTGAGAATTTAACATATCCCTAAATCTTAAGAAATCCATTTACTTTGCATAGAAAGGGAAGATCTTATGTCATGTGGTATCATAATATGGAATTTCTATTAATCCTGACCATATCAATTCCATCCAAAAAAACCATTACCATCCTTAGTCAAAAGCATAAGGTATTTCTCAGGCCAAATCTAGTTTGTATAAAAAATGTGACAAAATTTACATAATTGGTCAGTTCAATCACCTAAATGCTAAAGAAGGATGTGACATTCACTTGAATTGAAGTAAAAAAGGAATTTCAATACATCAATGAGGCTATTATAAAAATATATTTCCCTAATTAACTCTAATTTCATTACGGACTTTCGATTGTATGTGTTTGGCATTAGTGAGAGTGTAATTGTAGAATTAATTCAAATGGACAAGAAGGATGAAAAATTTCAGTTTCTTTCATGATATAAGTGCTCAATAATTACAAAGAAAGATACCCTTTCATAGAGAAACAAGTATTTTCTATGATGAAGGCGTTAAGTAAATTTAAGACTATCTATCTCAAAGTAATACCACCATATTCATCATGGATCTAGATGTCGGGTATGTAGTCCTTCGTGGTGAGTTACAAGAGAAAAGAGCAGGGTGGATAAATAATATACATGAATTTAATATAGAAGTAAAACCAATCAAACTAGTGAGAGTTAGAGCCCTTTGTGAAAGCCTAGGTATAACATGCATAGGTAAACATGTGGTATTTATTGAAGAACTTGATCTAGGAAACTCAAGTGGATGGATAGGCAATATCAAGCAATACATGCTAACAGGAGAATTGCCCAAGGGTTGATGCAATGAACATCTTCTCATATGAATATTTAACCTTGAAATTTTTAGTTTAGAGCTATATAGAGATAAGAAATTTAGTGTCAAAGATAATTAACTATGATTGCAAAGAGTATTGAGAAAAGCAACACTAATATCATATATTCAATAAAATAAGTATTCATTTAAGGAAATATAGAAATACAAAATAACAGTAATTGTAGGAATTTAGGACAAGTAATATTATTATCATTGGACCCTTCGAGGGGGAAACCTCCTTACAAAATATGCAAATTCTTCACTAGTACAATGAGTGTTATGTCCTTTCTCTTTTATTATATTTACAAACATAATTATTGATATTCTATGACAACTTATTATGACAATATTCTATAACAATATTTATGACTACATATTCCATGACAATTACATTTGTGATTCTAAAGAGGTTACATACATGATTCTATGACACATACTCCTACCTATATCTAACTTTACACATGGTCCACTTTACATACAATATCATATGCCACTATTAGTTATAATTATGGGGTACACAACATGCTACCCTTTAGAGAATCTTTAACCTCAAAGTTGAAATATTGGAAATTATTGTTGAAACTCCTACAGTGGCTCCCATATGGCTCTTCTAGTTGCAAACCCTACCACTACACAAGAACTATGATGATCCCAGGAGTGAATATGTTGAGTCCTACAATCGAAAATGGTTGCAAGTTATAGAATAATGAATCCTTATTCATCTAATTTAGGCAATATTGTTTGTACTTGGGTATGCATTATCGCCACCTTCATTACGCAAGATACATGAAAAATTGGATGAATCTTGGATATAGTCAATAGTTTCAATTTGTAAGCACAATATCCCCTATTTGCTAAAGTACCTTATAGGGTCCATAGAATTTAGGTGTCATCTTGTGTCAACCCTTCTATTTTAGGGGCATATATTTATAGGGATGAAGATGAAGAAATACCATGTCACATTTTGCAAATATCCTTGCAGTCTTGTTTTTATCTACTTATTGTTTCATACAGTCTTGGGTGATTGCCAGATTATGTTTCAAGGAAGCTAAGACTTCCTACCTATGATTGAGGACTATGTTAACTACAACCTTTTAGTTTCCTAGTAGGTAATAAATAAGTGTTGGAGGTGGTTGACCATATGCTACCTTAGACCATATCATCCTTAAGGTTGTGTGAAAAATGGTGTTGTACCACCATTCTGCTAAGGGAATACATTGGCTCCACTTGGATTGGTTATCAAAGATAAAACATCAAAGATATTTATTTAGTAGATTTTTGTGTCCATAATTTTATGGGTGGTAGGATGTGTTGTGTATCAATTTGAACTGATGGAAAACTATTGTTGTTTGTAATTGATGGTTAAAAGGGGTTACAAGAAGAACCCTTTACAAAAGTGTCTTTGGAGCTCATAAAACAAGGTTTTGGGAGATGAAATCCCCTCTTCTAGTGACAGGGTCAACAACATCCAAGGGTCTTCCAAAAGATCCTCAAAGGGGAGTGGGATTATTGCTTGTATGCCACCATATGTAAGACCCATCCTCAAGACCTGTAAGACCTGTAAAAATGGGTTAGAATATTTGGGGGCCTATCTTGATCAGACCCCTCCTGTTCACAGACAAAAAGAATTAAAATTAAGCTAATCAATTACAAAATCATAAAAAATATTTACAAAACCAGTTTGGATAGTGATACTTACCTACTGGGAGGGTTTTATATCCTTTTGGTTTTTAAAATTGGCCCTTGAAATTGGTCACACCTTAAGGTGTGACCGTTTGGATCGTAG
This sequence comes from Wollemia nobilis, assembly GCA_028583015.1. NCBI lineage: Eukaryota > Viridiplantae > Streptophyta > Pinopsida > Araucariales > Araucariaceae > Wollemia > Wollemia nobilis. The sequence continues at coordinate 1,089,277 of JAQPPZ010007914.1, forward strand.
GTTACCTTGTGACCTTGAATGTTATACCCTGATAGAATTTTGGATGGTGCAAAGTGGTTTTTTGCTACTGTTGGAGCTCTTATCCTTGCTAGGTCACCTTCAAAACCGACAAAAAAGACCAATTTGGGATACAAAAGGGTGCAAAAATATTTTTACTATGGTTATTGATGGAGATTTATGGTAAAGTGAGTGACAAAATGTAGTGTAGCCTAGGTGGATTTTGGTAAAGTCTAGGTATGCAAATTGTGGATTGATGAAGATAGAGGAAAAGAGCCTCTAATGTGTAGAATTTGGATAGGTTAGGGGGTTTGAGGTGTGTCCTAAGGTGTCCCTTGATGTGGCATGCCTCATAAGTGCACTTGGGTGAGAGAATCCCTCACCCATCTATATGTCATAAATGGGGATGTGGAGTGTAGTTGGGGTTAGATATTAACCATAGTAGGATTAACCATGGATTAAGATTTGACTTGGATGAGGTGGAAGATGAATCATCCTTACCCCATGCTTTGAAAGTCAAATTCCTCAATGTCATTTATGGTATTAAATGCACATGGGGATTTGAAATGGAGCAAGGATTAAGTCTTACTAGGGTTAGGTTGACCCTAGGTTAGATGTTGACTTTTGGGTGAGGTGGAAGGTGACTCACCATGTCTCCCATGCTTTGGGACACAAAAGTCTTCAAATGCCATTTAAGGCCCTAAATGCACATGGGAAGATGTGTGGAGCAAGGGTTAAAGCTACCTAATTAGATTGACCACAAGTTAGGGTTTTGACTATGAGGTGAATTTGACCAAGGCTAGGTTAGAATGATGGTCGCATGGGGATCTAGGATTAAGCGTAGGAAAGGGATTAAGCGGCCCAAGGGGGATTATGAATAGTACATGAATAGTGGTTTTGATAAATAAATTATGTTTTGAGGCTAATATATGCAAATTTTGTGGGTTTTGCAAATTGATCAGTCGTGATGATGGAAGTGGCAATGTGTGAATTTTGGGTGTCTACGTTTACCTCTTTTTGTATTGCATTATGTGAAGACATAGTGCAGTGTAAAAACTTATGAAACCAAGTCGGTGGTTTGATTTTGAAGAAGAATTTATGATAAATGATCATGGGTGATTATGGCCTTTGTCGTACCATGACGATTTTTAGGAGAGTAGACGCAATATTGCCTTACTGTCATGATCAATGTAAAATGCTCCAATTGTAGAAGAGATGAATATTTTTGAAACTTTACCTTTAACAAATTATTGAGCTTAATTTGATTTGATAATCCATTCAACCCTTGGTATATTTGTGTTAGGTGCTTCACTCATGAGTGGTCTTACGACTACCACTCCGAGGAAGGGAATCCATGATTAACCTACAGGATCAAGCATTGGGTCTAGCAAATGTCTATTTGAATTGGAGTTTTTTTGAGAAGAGATATTATGCTTTTGTTTACCCCAAAGGAGGGTTTGAGATAATATTTGACAAAGAGTTTTGGATAAACACAATTTCTAATATTGAGTGTTTGATTATTGATCATGCATAAGGTGGCTTTTGTATAATTTCTACCCCCTCAAGCGATGAGTTGATGGGTGAAGAAGTGAAAGAAAACAACAAATCACTTGACAATGAAATGTCATTGGATGAGTGTGTAGTGGTTAGGGATGGTGAAAATAATGAGTGATTGTGGTTGGTTATGACATTTTTGTTAAGCCATAATGATTGCTTTAAGGAAGGAGACACATGGTTGTCTCACTTTCATGATCAATGTAAGATGCCCCAATTTTGAAAGGAGTGAATGTCTTTGAAACTTTACATTTGATATATTTTTGAGCTTGATTGAATGTGATAAACTAACCAGCCAAGGGTAGGTATCCTCATGAGGCTTCAATCAATTTTTAGCGGACTTAACTTGCCACTTCAATGAAGGGGATTCATGAGTAACCATACAAACATTGGTAGAGAGCATATCAAATTTAATTGAGATTTTGCTTTGTGTTTGCCCTAGCAAAAGAGGGCTTCAATATGGTCTTAGGCAAAGTTCTTGGACAAACACAATTTTCAATATTGAGTGTTTGATTATTGATCATGCACAAGGTGAATTTTATAGGCAGAGGTATTTTGCATAGGATAAAGTAGCGAGAGAGTGCAAAGGAGGGCTAAGGAGCCTCCTAGAAGACATGAGGGGAGTTGTGAGACTCCCAATGGGTAGTAGATTTGAGATTGTTTTTTTTGGTGTGGTGAGTGTGCCACCATTTTTGTATATTATGCTAGTTACATATGTAGTGATGTACAACATGATATATATGCAATGTAACCTACGAGTAATTTTGACTATGTATAGACCATCTTGATATATGATATACGATGAATACCTTTGATTATACATAATGGTGTAATATGTATTGATTATGGATGATGTATGTTTGTGGTGATTTAATACATGTGAGTATGCATTGATGATGTTGTTTGATAGATAGTATATGACATGTAGCATTAACTTGACTAGTTGTAGATATGTCAAAATGTAAATGTATGGATGAAAGAAGTATTTTGTATGTACATTTGAGATGTGTGTATGTGGTCATACTTTTGGAAACCTGTATTTGGTTTTGACCATATTAAATGGTTGAATTAATCAAAGACAAAGAAATAGTCATGTTGATCGGTTACCCTAACATGAAACAAGCAAACATGTAATGTGTGTGATGAATGCAATTTAAAATAAACCTGAACCAATGCAGGTAATGTAAATGATGTTGAGTATGCGAAGAATGACAATGTACAAATATGATGAAGAGGACACTTGTTATTGGTAGAACTAGCAGTGATGTTATTCACTCCTTCTTCCAATATTATTGGATGTTTAGGAGAATTTCTAGAAAGTCAAACACTATAGTCTAAATGATTAAACTCTTCTAATAGTCTATCAATATCCTGTAGAATGACTACCTTGACTGAGATTAAGCCTATCATGGACCTGTGTATGCACATGATGTTCATTTATCCATTTTGAGTGAGGTTGGACTAATCAATTATAAACTTAGTCATTTACGCTAGCTCATCCACAAGTGCATAGTGGTTTGTTAAAAGGTTGCTAAAGTGACAAACATGTTACCATTTTTAAGACATGCTCCACTACCAGTCAAACATCTATAAACTTGATGGAGATTATCCCCATAATCTATGGACTCGAGGACCTTAGGGATTCAAGATTTTTGTAGTGCTCTTTTGTTTCTTTTCTTTTATTTGTGGTTCTCTTTGTTTTGCTTTGTTGCTCTTTTTATTTTTTTGCAACTTATCTTTTTGTTGACCCTCAAGTGTGGATCATTCAAATGATAGGATGAGTAGGGGAAACTGTTCGCTTTTATGGCAAGGCTTATGCAAGGTGTTGTCCTTCGATACTCAAAATTTACTTAGTGTTTGATGTGTGATTGGTCCATGAAAGAACTCAAGTCAACAAGGTGAAGCTTTGAAATACTTTAGAATTTGATGGTATTCGATAAAGGTTGATTGGACTGACTATAAATGGTTGAATAACAGAAGATCTTTCCATTACCATGCAACCGAGAATGGTATTGGACATCAGTACAGTCACACTAACAAATGTATGTTTAACTCTTCAGTGGTTTGTTGTATGCATAATGATGTGTGCATATGTACAAGTAGAATGACATGATATAGTGACAAAGAATAATGACATGTAGAAAAATATACATGAGTAGGTGACATAAGGGAATGCCTATGAATGCAAATTAATACATAACCAAATTATCCTTAAGTAATAAAGACAATTGAGATACATTACCATGAATTTGTGAATCCAAAATTTTGACTCGGTCTATACAAAAGCATATTTATGGCATGGATGGATGCATGTAAGGAGTAGATTGACTGCTAATGTTTGGTAGTATCAATATAAATGGTGGGTGTGGATTATGATGGACGAGACTTGAAAGTGAGAATGTGAAATGGATGAACTACAACAAGAGAAGGAAGACTAGGAAATAAGAAATAAGGATATGTAACCAATCAAAGGTATGTAGCCGCTCGAAGTGTGACCATACAATAGTGACAAAAAAAAAAAGAGGTAGAGAGCAAAAAAGGGAGGTATAGAGCCGAAATATAAGAAGAAAATAGGAGCAAATCAAAGGTATGTAGTTGCTCATGCGTGAACATAAAACATCGATATAGATCCTGGTGAGGTAGATTTGGAGGAAAGAAGAAGAAGACAGAAAGAAAAAGAGGAAAATGAAACGCAAGATACATCGCCAATGGACATTTTTGGTTTGTTTGCATTTGTATTATTGTTGTTATTATTTTTGTTGTTTTTGATGTTGAATGTACAAGATCTATGCTAAGATGATAAAGTAATGAAATAAAAAATTGACCAAAGGGGTTTGGAGCCTTTGAAATGAAATTAAAATTTGATCAAAGGGGTTTGGTGCCTTTGCTAAGATATTTTAAAAAGAATTGGTCAAATGTCTTGAGGTTTATGGCGAAACCTTTCCAAATTTTTATTGATGTTTTTGGGAAACCATTTTCCTAAGAAATTTTAAAATAATATTCCAAATGGTTTGAGGCTTTTGGAGAAGCCTTTCCAAACATTTTTTGAGGTATTTGGGAAACCATTTTCCTAAGAGATTTAAAAATAATATTCCAAATGGCTTGAGGCTTTTGGAGAAACCTTTCCAAATTTTTGTTGAGGTTTTTGGAAAACAGTTTTTCTAAGAGATTTTCAAAGAATATTCTAAATGGCTTGAGATTTTTGGAGAAGCCTTTCCAAATCTATGTTGAGTTTTTTGGGAAACCGTTTTCCTAAAATATTTAAAAAGAATATTCCAAATGGCTTGAGGTCTTTGGAGAAACCTTTCCAAATTTTTGTTGAGGTTTTTATGAAATCGTTTTCCTAAGAGATTTAAAAAGAATATTTCAAATGGCTTGAGGCTTTTGGAGAAACCTTTCCAAATTTTTGTTGAGATTTTTGGGAAACCATTTTCCTAAGATATTTAAAAAGAATATTCCAAATGGCTTGAGGCTTTTGGAGAAACCTTTCCAAATTTTTGTTGAGGTTTTTGGGAAACTGTTTTCTTAAGATATTTAAAAAGAATATTTCAAATGGCTTGAGATTTTTGGAGAAGCCTTTCCAAATTTTTGTTGAGGTTTTTTGGAAAACAATTTTCCTAAGATGTTTTCGGAGAAACCTTTCCATATTTTTGCTGAGGTTTTTGGGAAACCATTTTTCTAAGAGATTCAAAAAGAATATTCCAAATGGCTTAAGGCTTTTGGAGAAGCATTTTCAAATTTTTGTTGAGGTTTTTGGGAAACCATTTTATTAAGATATTTAAAAAGAATATTCCAAACGGCTTGAGGCTTTTGGAGAAACCTTTCCATATTTTTGTTGAGGTTTTCGGAAAAAAAAATTCCTACAAGATTTTAAAATAATATTCCAAATGGATTGAGGCTTTTGGGAAACCATTTTTTAAAAAATGAATGGAAGCAAGGAATGCAAAATTTCTATCTAAAATAATATTTTTTTATGACAAGGCAAAGGGTGTAACCTTTGAAAAAAGGACACAACCTTTTGAACCTAGTGATTAGTTGATTAATGAAGGCAAAGGATGCAACCTTTGACAAAAGGACACAACCTTTTAAACTTGGTGGTTGATTTGTTTTATGAAGGTAAGGCAAAGGGTGCAACCTTTGACAAAAGGATGCAACCTTTTGAACCTAGTTATTGATGGATTAATGATGGCAAGGAAAATGGTGCAACCGTTTGAACCTAACAATTGATTGTCTTGAGATGTGAATGCAAGGCAAAGGGCACAACCTGTAAACCGTATGACTGGTTTAGTGTGTTTGGTGGCATTAACATGAGTAAATGCTAAATTAAAATATGTGAGGGAGATGCCAACTCCCCCAATCACAAAATTGGTTATAAGGGGTGCAAAATTCACCAAATATAAACATGGTTTGAAATAGGGTGAAGTCCCCAATCATAGAAGGATTTTAGGAAGAGGAAACTCCCCCAATCATGAGAACTTGGTTGTAAGAGAAGGAACTCCCCCAGTTGTGAAATTGAAGCTAAGAATATAAATAATTAATGATGAAGAGAAGGTGAATGGAGAGAAGGAAGAGAAGGGTGAAAAATATTGTGAAATAGAAGAAGGGGGAAGAAGAGGAGGAGAAAGAGGAGAAAAGGACCATTCATAGGTACGTAGTTGCTCAAAGTGTGACCATATGACAAGGAGATAGAACTTTTGAAAGAGAGAGAAGAGAAGAAGTTTGAAGAAGTGAGGAGGAAGAAGCAATTAGAGTATATTTCGATAAATAATGGATGATGACTACAATAGAGCAAAAGAAATGCTATATTGTTGGAGGATTTTGTCTTAGAGGTCATGGATTGCTAGTCATAAGATTGATATGACTAACATCTTGGTACAAAATGTAGCTATTGATATGACGAACTAGTTGAGGTATAGGAGGAGATGCAAATGTTCTTGTTGGTGGTCATGGTGGTGTTGGTCGAAGAAATTGAGTTGGAGATGTATCAAGATTCTCATTTAAGTATGACACAGGATCATTCTATTGTATTTCCTCATCAACAATCATATAGTCGACTAGTTGTTTGAAAATGTGATAGTTGTTAATATCATACCCTTTTTGACAATGATAGACTAAAATTGATACTTATTATAGGTTCTAGGCCTTTGTCAATTTGTGTCATTCATTTTGACTTTAGGTAGAGCTATGCGTCCAACGCCATACAATTATTGAAAATATGAGATAGAGACTCAAAGAGAGGGGTCCTATTATGAGGTGAACATGGAGGGCATTACTGGTGAGTGACAGGTTGATTAGTTGGTGATGGGGCGATTGCTTGCCTAGGTTACGGATAACCCTGTCGTTGAAGGTGAGAAGTTTGTTGAAGTGGAGGTATTGCAAGACCTCTCATGGATGGATTATGGGTAGGTGAATGACACCTACAACCACTCAACCACAACTCAATATTGTTGAGGCACTATAATATTTGTTGCATATCAATTGAAGGAGGGATTAAGGTTGATTGATGTGGGTAGGAATGTGCATATGAGTAATATGAAGGAGGAAAAGGGGGGCAAGGGGGCTAGGGCATGCCCACTGGCTAACCCTATTGGAATGGAAAATGAGGTGAAAAAAGAAGAGGTGGACAAGGTGGTACTTGAAAAAGACATAGATGATGTGTTGGAGATTGACCATCGTCTCTCATCAAAATAATCTCCTTTCCTTCGATGTCAAACCCTCTAGAACAATACTAGTTTGCATGTATTCTACAACTTCTCGCATCCACCTCATATGCCTATAGTCGTCTACTTGCTCTTTTGGTTGTTCTATTTCATCCACAAATCCAACTTAATTGTTTGAGATAACCAAATTTTTACATAGTACTCTTCCTCTTACCATATTTGTGGGTTTGATGTCAATATAAAATTCTTGGATTTTGTTTATCAAACCAACATTTTCTAGCCCAATTCCATGAAACACAAAGGACTTGACATCGAGATGCACCACAAATGTAATAGTTGAGAGATAATATTTGAATATATTCAATGCCTTCATATAAAACCTATTTCTTAACAAATGTATATCTCTCTTCAAAATTATGCAAGGTTTGGCTCGTGAAGGAGATTGGATGCTCTTCATCTTTCTCATTCTTCTTTGTGAGCACTTCAACAACATTTACCCTATTCTAAACATAGACTTTGAATCTTTGGTGAAATCTAGATTGATCAACATGGGATTTTTGTGATTGCATATTAAATATTTTGGAAGGAATTCTTGCCCTCTTCCATCTAAGTAAAGTTGACAATCCTTTTTTTATCCTCATGATTGGTCTGAAAAGCTCAACAAAGTTGGTGTCAAATGTAGTCACAAAATAAATCTAACCCATGAATGATTGACTTCCACAATGACAACTCTTGAATGACCAAGTTTGTATTTTAAAATAATGTGCCCTAGTAGCTTTCATTATTGCATGTAAAATATTGACTTCTTTGGATTCAAGGAGATGTCATATTCTCAACACTGTTCAAACACTGCTTAGAGATGTTCCATGTGCTTGTTACTATTTTTAGAGAATAGGGTTATGTCATCCAAATACATCAATATGATCTCATTGATCAACACTACATCAATTCAAAATATGATATCCATGGCTTTTTGGAAAGTAGCTCCTATGTTTAAGAGTCTAAAAGGCATCTGTTGATAAGCAAATATACCCCATTTAGTGATGAATGTCATTCTATGTTGGTTTTTCTTTGAAAACCATATTTAATTATATCTAGAGAACAACTTATTCATAAAATTGATATGATTTTTCCTTTTTTTTGTAATATTATTTATAATATTTATAGAAATTTTACGCTACAACTCAATAGTTATTCTACACCACCCATTAATACTCTTATAAAGCTAGTATAAAATTTAATGACCATCATCACAATTTAAAATGCTATTAAATGCATCTATCCATGCTTACTAAAGTAAACATGTATGCAATTAAATCCTAACACCTAACCATGCCTTGACAAAGGTCAATGTGCTGATCCATAACACCCATTGATGTGTTCCCAAGGCCAGTGTGTTGTCATTCAGGTTTAACCTTCATATCATTCTACTAGGTTGGGTTTACAATTGTTTTTGGTGTTTGTGGTAGTAATAAGGTCCTTTCAAATTTGTAGCCTAACCATTGTCATACAATAAGTTGATTGAATTATTTTATAATGCAAGGATATCTTTTAAAAAAAAATTAAGCTTACAATCATCCACCAAGTACTAGTTTCAACTTAGCCCAAGCCAATCATTGCCATTTTGGATTAAAAATAAGATGACAAGGATTTAACTATGCATCAAACAATTTTTTTTTAGAATCCCCACCTATAACAATTACAACTCTAATATGAAGTTACATGTTGCTAAGCCTCTAGGTAGGGTTTGTTTCTCAGTAATTTTAGTACATCAATTAAACCTTATATATTTTTGAAGTAATTTTTTACGCAACATTTTTCTTGATCTTTGAATAACCTCTAACCAAGTTTTTCTCCTAATACCAAGGTAATCAATCTATTATTTTGGAACCTTACCCTTCCAATGTTCTTTCCTTTACAAACCATATCCCATTTACAAAGAGAAAAACTAAAATTTTCCTAAACATCCTTTGCAAAGAAAATATCTTTGAATCGTCCTGAAAGGGACATCGCATTGGTATGTCTTTGGGTTCTTATCAAGAAGACCCAAGTTCAACCACACAGTGGGTGTGCGTGTTCAACAAAAAAAAAAAACTCTTTGAATTTTATCAAATTCAAATGTTTTACCTACTAACAATTTTAAAATTGACATCATATATATATATAGGGAGAGAGAGAGAGGGAGAGATTACAATGTATTATTTATGAGTTGTAGCCTCCTAACCATGGTTAGCAACTTACCTTTCTAACATGCCAAACAAGATTCCACTCCACACATTTAAGTTAGTTCTTTATTTTATCAAAGGAACATTTGAATATGTTGATAATAATTTTCTAACTTTAGATCCTAAAATATCCACAATAATTCATAGGAAATTTAGGGTAATGCTAATGAAAATATCTTGGAATTTGTAGTAATAATGAACTTTCCAACAAACTTATCATAGCATGATAATGTTGATTTAAACTTCAATGGTCTCGTTGAATGAAATATGACTAAAAGAAAAGCATCATCAAGTTGGAGGAAATATTCAAAGGGTCATTTGTTGTAGTGTGAATACCTTTGAATTCTTGTTGACTCAAGTGTGAGTGCACGCATGAGCCGAGAGTGAGTGTAACCGAAAGCGAGTGCGAGCTTGAGTCGAGAGTAAGTGCAACCGAAAGCGAGTGTGAGTGCGATCTGAGAGGGAGTGCAACCGAAAGCGAGTGTGAGCACGAGCCCAAGCTGAGAGTGAGTGTAGCTGAAAGTGAGCGCGAGCGTGAGCCCGACCCGAGAGTGAGTGCAATCGAAAGCGAGTGCGAGTGTGAGCGCGAGCCAAGAGTGACTGCAACCGAAAACGAGTGCGAGCGCGAGCCGAGAGTGAGTGGTAGGAACCTCGTTCCTATTACTGCAAAAAGAATGGAAAACAATGGAGAATGTGAAATATCAATGGAAGAAACAAGTAAAGATATAAATCGCCTTAGAATGTATCGCGGTTTCAATGGAGGAAAACTTTCAATGCTCTAAAAGATATATAATTCTTGTTCTTGGATGCCTAGTTACACCCTTGTGAATGAATATATATATTTATCCTAGAGCTATGAAGTGAAAGGACACAATGGTCCATTAATAAATGAAGTGAATTAATAATAGTATTAAGGGTTAGGATTAGGATCCTAACATGCCACCCTCCTTAAAAAGAGCTTTGTCCTCAAAGCTCAAAGTGAGAAGCTTTGTTTCGTGTTTTCCAAGTAGTATTTGCTCATGTTCTTGCACTATTTTAATGTCATCTTCCCATAAGCAGATATATTTTGAAGGTGGAAGTGTTGGCGGGGGATAGGTAGGAAGAATAGTAGGATCAGAACGACGATAGGGAGGCAACCCTTTTTGTGCCTTTTTAGTGGCTTGGATAGAAAATAAGTGGGCAACCATTTCCTTGCCTCTATTACGAATAATTTTCTCCATGCGATGAGAGCTTGCTATTGGAGAAGGGCCTAATTTTAATCCTTTAAGAGTATACATTTGATTCTTTATTGTGAATTTCATCCATAATTCTGCAAAATCCCATTGGATTGTCCCGAGTGTTCGTAACCATTGTACTCCTAAGACAATATCACATCCTCCTAAGGGAATTGCATACATGTCATGTTTCATGGTGTAATCGCCCAAGGTGAGATTAATATTATGGCATTTCCCCTTATAAGCGATCCTTCCCCCATTACCAATCATGACTTCAAAATTATTGCAAGGATGGATAAAGCAGTCAACTTGTTTTGCCACACGTGGGTCGATAAAATTATGGGTACTACCGTAGTCAATAAGCACAATAAGGTTTTGTTGTTTGAAGGATCCAGGGACTTTCATAGTTTGGGGAGAAGAATTACCGACGAGGGCATTGAAGGAAATTTCTAGTGGACCTTGAGTGCTATCATCGGGTGTATTCGTCACGACTTCTACCTCGATCTCCTCTTCGTCGTTGGTTGATTAACAAGGAATCATTGCATCCAAAATATATAATTTGGGTGTAATGCATTTATGATTGGGTACAAATTTCTGATCACAATGAAAACAAAGGCCTTTTTCTCTTCTTTCTTTCATTTCCTCGAGGTTGATGCGTTTAATTGGTAGGATTCGATTAAGTTTTGGGGGGTTAAGTATTTTGTGATTTTGTTTTAGATGGGTTTCCTAGTCGACGTTGGTTATTGAATTTCTCTTATGCCATTTGGGCTAGCGCGATAGTCTGCATCATGTCAGTGGGGTTGAGCATTTGTACTTCTAATCGAATGTCTTCCTTTAAGCCATTGATGAAACAACTTTGGAAGAATGAGGTATTTAGCCCTAATGTAAGATTTACCAATTTTTCAAATTGAGCTTGGTATTCTTGCATTGTAGTGGTTTGGTGGAGTTTGATAAGGGTTCTTGTGAAATATTTGAATTTAGTAGGACCGAATCGTATCATTAGGTTTTTGTAAACTCTAGCCATATAGGGGGGTCATTTATCTTTTCGTACCACTGATATCATTGGGTGGCGATATTTTCCAAGTGGAAGGATGTGATGCGAACCTTTTGTGCCTCAAGGACCTAGTAGAGGGAGAAGTATTGGTTAGCTCGATAGATCCAATTAGTGGGGTCACCTCCTTCAAATTTTGGAAAATCCAATTTAGTGGTTCGAGGTAGGATTGACGTTTGTGGTCCCCCAAGTAATGCTTGGTGTGTTGGTGCTCCAATAGATTGGTTGGCTTGGATTAATGCCAAGTTTTGTTGTACCATATCAACAAAGTGGTTAGTGGCATCAATTTTTAAGTCTAGGTTTGCTATCTTGTTTTCATTGTCGTCCTTCCATAGGCAAAAATCCTCCTTTGTCATGATTTTCTTTTCAAGATCGTCCTTCCACCGATTCATTTCTTGTATGAAGTCTTTGATAAAGTCTTGTGATCTCCTGCCATCTGCCATTGTGGTGTGGGTTTGTGATTTGTATTTCCCCCTTGGTAGTGAAAATTTTGGTTTTCAAGATTTAAATTTGCAAAAATTTAGGTTTTTGTTATGAATTTTTGCAAAAATTTGTGGATTTTGTCAAAAATTGGTTTTATCAACTTTGTGGACCTAACAATCACTTTCAAATTTAAATATTTGAAATTTGGCAAGAACAACAGCTAGCAAGCACAATTTTTGAAATTTGGTGGGGAACAATGGCTAGCAAGCGGCAGGCGGCCAAGGGCAATGTCAACGAAAGGAGGCGGAAGCCAAGGGCGAAGAGAGCGCTAAGGATGGTGCGAAGGGCAGTAAGAGGTAGGCGGTAGTAGGTGGTGTGAAGGGCAGCAAGATGTGGATGACACGAAGAGCGAGGTTCAGGGTGAAATTCAAGGAGTGCAAGGAGGGGTACGAAAACGGAGGCGAAGGGTAGCGGTTCTAGGACGGAGCGAAAGTCAAATGTAGGCCAATTCACGCGTGCATGTCTACCAGATGGTAGTCACAACCAACAAAGGGAGCGCGTGTTTATTTAAATCCAATTAACCCCACAACACACGCGATGTGGCATTTATATCCCAAATGAATTTTTAACACTTCTCGCTCGTTTTTCAGTAACCGATTTTTTTAAACCAACGTCGAAAAAATGATTAAAACCTTAGGTTCATTTATCAATTTTATAATTTTTTCACCGTTAATCTGGGTGCGTCATCAAAATTTCGTCACAATGCTGCAAAACATAGATTTTTGCGTGGATTGTTTCAATTTTTGATCTGGGCGTCGACTGCAAGATTTTTGAGGATTTATAGAATAGTTTGAGGAGTGTTTTTGGATTTGTTTCCCTCCAAATTTTATCTTCCCTATGCTCAGAGTTCATCGACATTCTGTGAGTTTTATTTGCCCTATGAACTAATTAGATTCCTTGGTGTCTGTGAATTTCTAAGATCTGTCGTTCGATCTCCGCAATGGCTTTGAGAATGAATTAACAGTATTTGATGGTATATGGGTGGTATTTAGTAACAATGTGGCGGATGAGAAGATGAACGTAGACGTAGGATATGAATGGCAGATGATTGGTGACGAAGAACGGGGTGAAAAGTTTATGTTTGGACAATGGCTCTGATAACAGTTGGTAAGAACCTCGTTCCTAGCACTACAAAAAGGATGGAAAACAATGGAGAATGTGAAATATCAATGGAAGAAACAAGTAAAGAAGTATAAATCGCCTTGGAATGTATCGTTGTTTCAATGGAGGTAAACCTGCTAATGCTCTAAAAGAGAATTTTTGTTCTTGGATGCCTAGTTACACCTTGTGAATGACTATATATATATCCTAGATCTATGAAGTGAAAGGACGCAATGGTCCATTAATAAATGAAGCGAATTAATAATAGTATTAAGGGTTAGGATTAGGATCCTAACAGTGAGTGCAGTCGAAAATAAGTGCGAGCGTGAGTCGAGAGTGAGTACAGTCGGAAACAAGTGCAAGCACGAATCGAGAGTAAGTGTAGTCGAAAACAAGTGTGAGCATGAGCCGAGCGTGAGTGTAGCAAAGAACAAATGGAAGCGCAAGCCGAGAGTGAGTGCAGTCGAAAACAAATGCAAGCACGAGCGCGAGCCGAGAATGAGTGCAACCGAAAACAAGTGCGAGTGCGAGCCGAGAATGAGTGCAACCGAAAACAAGTGCGAGTGCGAGCCGAGAATGAGTGCAACCGAAAACAAGTGCGAGTGCGAGTGCGAGCCAAGAGTAAGTGCAGCTGAAAACAAATGCAAGCGCAAGCTCGAGCCAAGAGTGAGTGCAACCAAAAGCAAGTGCGAGTGCGAGCGTGAGCCAAGCGTGAGTACAACCGGAAGTGAATGTGAGCGCATGAGCCAAGAGTGAGTGCAATCGGAAGTGAATGTGAGCGCGAGCCAAGAGGGAGTGCAATCGAACGCAAATGCGAGCGTGAGCCAAGAGTGAGTGCAACTGAACGCAAATGCGAGCGCGAGCCAAGAGTGAGTGCAACCGAACACAAATGCGAGCGCGAGCCAACCAGACGCAAATGTGAGCCCGAGCCAATAGTGAGTGCAACCAGAAACAAATGTGAGCGCGAGCCAAGAGTGAGTGCAACCGGAAACAAATGCGAGTGCGAGCCAAGAGAGTGCATCCGGAAACAAATGCGAGCGCGAGTGCAAGTCGAGAGTGAGGAGAAATTGTGAGCAAGAAGTATAAAGCAAAGTGTAATCAAGGAACAAGTGCCACTTCTTATTCCAAATATTAAGAGAGTTTAAATAATTTAGTTGAAGAAAATCCAAGAGAGAGTGCAAGTCAATAGCAAATGCAAGCCAAGAGGGAGTGCGAGCCGAGATTCCGCCATGGTAGAAAAATGGCAGGACCATCCAAAGTGCATTAATGCTTCAAACCCTTACCACAAATGCATGGAACATTGTTTCTAGAAAATTGCTAAAGCAAAGGAACGCCAAAGGGCAATTGTGATCTAGGAGGGAATGCGCGCCAAGAGGGAGTGCGAACTAAGAGGGAGTGTGAGACAAGAACGAGTGCGAGATAGGATTCAATCATGGCAAAAGAGCAACAAGTTCTTTTGAAGTGCATCAATGCTTCAAACCCTTAACCATGAATCCACGAAACATTGTTTCCAAAAAAATTGTTGAAGCAAAGGAACGCTAGTAAAAGGAAGAGATAAAGGCAATTATGAGCCAAGAGGGAGTGCAAACCAAGAGAAAGTGCGAGGTAGGAGAGAGTGCAAACCAAAAAGGAGTGTGAACTAAGAGGGAGTGCAAGCCAAGAGCAAGCCCCATTAACTATTATGGAAGGAAAGTCATATTTGAAAGTCCTAATGGGAAGTCAAGATGCCTTAGTTGGAAGTATGGAGGTCCAAGTTGGAGATAAGCAAAAGAGTGAATACATGGTAAGTTCGATCCAAGTAGCAAATGTTACACCAGAAGTAAGTATTAAGGATGAGATGATTGAGCATGATATAATGGTTCTTAAAAGTAGAGGGTTAATATGTAAGTTCCATAGATCATGGCCAAGGTTTTTGGAGATTTAAAACTGGATCAAGTGGAAGTGGAGATTGAATTCAAATTATTTAGTGATAATTCTTCCTAAAGGTTTTTTCCTAATTATCTTTTCCAATTCAAAAATTAGGGATACAATAATGGTTGGTGGCCCATGGTTTAAGGGAAGAGATGCACTTTATTTGAGACCATGGAATGAATTATTTTTTGTGAAGCTTCCAATGTGGGTTAGGCTTTTTGGGATTCCTTATCAACTTATAAATAACTATGTTTTGAAAAATATTGGAAATACCCTAAGGGAATTCATCAAGAAAGGACCAACTATTAAGGAGTGAAAGCATGCTATATAGACTCCAATATGTGTTGCTATGGATGTTTGAAAACCTTTGCCACAATCCATTAAGATTAAATTTGAGTCAAGAGAATGGGATCAATAAGTAAATTATGAAAATACCGTATTTGGTTGCCACAATTATTTTGAGATTGGACACATGGCAAGAATCTACAAAGTGAAAACTATGAAGAAAGAGAACAAATTCTAGCCATGAGATAAAATTCAAGACGAAGCAAGGAAATCATAGAGTAATAGAAGCTCAAGGATATTCCACTCCAAAAGAAAAGGCAAAGAAAGCCTATCTACAATATTATTTGGCAAGTTTAGAAGGAATTAAAGGTGAAAAATATGTGGAGATAAATCCTAAAACAAAGACAACAAAAGAGGTCAAATTTATTCTAAGTAAATCTTCTTTATTTTGTTCAAGTAGTATAGAATCCTCCCCAAGTAATAAAAGTAAAAGTGTTGAAGATGTTATCCCTTGCACTTTAAGATTTCAAAACATAGTAATAAAGAAATGAGGTTGGAGCAAATCCACGACAATTTAGGGTTTTTAGGGCAAAATAAGAAGGTAATTGCTATAAAAGAGCATCCTTGTACTTTAAAGTATAAAGAAGATTGTGCTTTTGAGGTTATTCCTTGCACTTCAGATCCTTCAAAACAAGGCAAACCTAAAAATGATAAGTCTTACTATGGGCAGTGTGAGAAGATTGAAGATATTGATGAAGATGAAAGTATTGTTGGGATGAAAAAAAAAGAGGAAGACCCAAGAAACAAAAACTAAGAGAAAAATAAACCCAAAGGGATATGGATATGGGAAAACAAAAACAAATATCACAAGAGCTAACAACAAGTGGGACTCAACCCACAAAGAAAAAAAATAATAATAATGACAATAATATCTTGGAATAAATAAGAACCTTAAGAAAAGGTATTAAATAATTGAGGTTGTTATAGACAACATATTTATAGATTTAGAAGTTGGGCGACAAATATTATCGCCATTTGCGATGTTGAATTTCATCTTGACAAAATTTAAATTTCAAAAGGCATCTAATATAAAAGGAGTTAATTGTCGGAACTTATAAATTTGAGAAAGATGGAGAATATCTTTGATAAAAAGGCAAATGGCAAATATCTTTTATAGGAAGGCAAATTTGGATATGCTTTAATAAACTTCTTAGAAATATGATGTTTTATTTTTGTAATGGGAGTGGCCCCTAATAAAAGCCACAAATAGCTTATATAAAAAAAATGCGAATACCTTTGATCTTTCATTCCATTTTTGCCTTTAAGAAAGCTCTCCCCAATGGGTTAACAAGGACAATAAAAAGATATGGAGATAGGGGCCCACACTAGCAAAGTCCACTCTATGATTAGAAGTATCCAAGAGAGGATCCTTTGATTAAAGTAGAGTATATTGGTGTGCTATAGCATTTAATCCATTCACATATTGGTCAAAACAACCAGATTTTATGAGAATATCATGTAGAAGACCGCAACAAACCATATCATATGCTTTGTTCATAACTAATTTTAAAAGCATACCTTATTTTTTTATAGAATGAAGAGAATGTATGAACGCTTGTGTAATGATTATGCTAGCAAGAAATGTCTACCATGAACAAGACCACATTATTCCTTTGAAATTACATCATAATCAATCATATAAAAACAATATAATTAAGGGATTGTAAGGTGGTTTTGATAACATTATAATGAAGTTCGTAGAGGTTTATCACACTACCCAAATAAATTTGCCCCCAAGGGCTAGATGGATTGGTAATTGTTTGTTTGGTTAGGCATAAATTTTTTTTGACTACGTGGATTGGTAATTGTTTGTTTGGCCAAGCATAAAAAAATCATTTTGCTAGGTGGATTGGTAATTGTCTGTTAGGGCATAGAAGAGACCTAGGTCCAAACCTTGGGGGCATGCCTGTTTGCAAAGGTAATAGTTTGCTTTGAATCCTCTGAGTGCACACCAGACTGACGAAGACAATATGAATCCTGAGGAATCGATGGTCCTCTTTACGTCGGGTTATAAAATAACGAGGTGGTATATGCTTGTTGGAGGCAGCCCTTGTGATTTGAACCCTACACTTGGTAGTTACTAAAAAGAGTGTGGATGTAACCAACTCCTCTATGTATAAAAAAAAAAACACATTATAATAAAGTTGTTTTTCATTAGTTTTATTTATTTATAATCATAAAAATAATATTTTAAGAAACAATATATTGCTAAATATATCAAACGATATGAAATTAAATGGTTTCCAAAACAAAAAACTAGGATCAAATCTTGCCAAGGAATATATGCAGGGTCAATTAAATTCCACAACCAATCATAAAGAAAACATCAATGCTTTTTTTATTGTAGTTTGTGATCATGATCTTAACTTTTTTAAAAAACTTATTCACATGTGATTTTAAAAATAGAAAAATCTGACCCATGAGGGGATACTATAGTAGTAAGTCCTTGGGTTTTAGAGACCCAAGTTCAAACCCCAATACAAGGGGACCAAGACCCCTCATAAAAGCCCGTGTAAACTCATTTTTTTTGAGAGCTGCAAGCTTACTGTAGTGGTTAGGGCTTTGGCCCCACTTTGAGAGGTCTAAGGTTCAAACCCCACTCAATATGAGGGGACCGGGACCCGTCATAAAAACCTATGTAAACTCATTGAAAAAAATAGCAAAATCTAAAATAAAATAGGGCCTTACCAATGCAAAGATGACAATAATATGGTTCAACTGTATATGAATATAAAACTATAATACATCAATTAAATAAAAAATAAATTGCAGTACTCTAAAATTATGACTAACAAAAGTGGCATAGTTATATGTGAATATGAATTAAAAAATTAAAGGGCATAACCAATCAACTTTCAAGGAGATCCAGGTTCGAATCCTGCCAAACAACACACATAATTTCTAAACTGTTGTAATACCACCATGTGGTCATGCTGTAACTCGGAGAGTGCCCATTTCAATCCCATATAATCCATTTATTAAAAAAGCAAAAATTAAAACTATATTGAATAAACCAGCATTGTATCAAACTATATATGGGAAGAGGAAGAAATAAACTAGCACATCTGGGCTGTTGGACAAGTAGCTGCTTGCCATAGGTCGACTTAATGACCTGTGTTCAGAAAGCACAATTCCCTAGAAAAGAAATAAACAGTTTTCCTGTATTAAATAGAAAATATAAAATACAGCTTTTAAATAGTTCATTTGAACACTTACAAAGGAGTAAAAATAAAAAGGGATCTCAGGTTACAATATGTTATCTAAACTTGTTGAAGGTTATTGATGTTTCTCATAAGTTTTTTCTTGAAACAGTTATTGACACTTAATGCTTGCTATATAAGGACTACATAAATATGAATCATGTGGCATGGGACAGGGGGATAACACAACTTACTCTCCCTGAGAAGAATTTATAGGTCCATCAATGCATACCCCATCTTACAACTGTTTTGTGCTGTATGTAATATTTTAGCAAAACTTCTTAATTTGTATCTTATAGTTGTAGTCCAGTATGGCATGCTAACACTGTAAATCAAAACTTGGTATCAAAGAGTACGATTAACTAGGCTGACTTGAGGGTACCATATACCAATCAATTTTTTTCTGAACTCATAATTTTTTTAAATGATCAATGCTTTTCTTTATGAAAATGTCATTATACCAAAATAAACTAAAGGATGTATGCAATTAAGATGGCACCTACGAGATATCCAAATGCCATTCAGATAAAGTCCATAAAAATCCTGAATGATCTACCAAGAGCAAATGAGAGCTGAAACCAAAACTCTGAAGATCTGAGCATTTCAACTTATCATCATTAAGCAATATACAGAGCTACACAACTTCAACAATATGGAACTTTTTATGAGAGATTATGTTGCTCCAGTGAAAGAATGTCCTAACTTTCCTTTAATTTCACACTCTGGTTTATGTACAATTTCTTCCCTTACATTGGGAATTTCTTGCTAAGATTGCAAACATCTTGCACGGATAAATTATGCTAATCTGTAAAATCAATAATGTAAGAAATGCAGAAAAAACAAAGTATCCATATCTCTTACATGTAGGAAAATTGGTCAAAGAACCATCTTACTAATACTGGCTAATAAAGAAGGAAAGGGTGACACAAATGCTAGCATGATATTAATTATTTACATCTGTGCTCCCTTCAAACAATTGCAACAAGGCCAAACCAACTAATACTTCTCCCAAAGTGACAAAACCCTGTTTTCGATGAGTACAGAAGATGAACCTTCAGCATATGCACTCATTGCTCTCAAAAGGTTTATAAACTTCTCTCCTTGGTCCTGAATGAGAATAGCATATTGACCAAGTCATCAGTAAACAAGTCATGCATCTTCAGCCTACCTACCTAGTCTCCTATATATTGATGTAACATGTCAGTGTGGGATCTAATTTGGGAAAAATGCATGGTTTATAAGTCTATGGACCATAAAATTATTAATTATCATTATAACCTTGTTATGTGCAATTGTTGAAAGCTATATATGCTCTGACCTATTTACAGAACTCTGTACAAATTTCTAATTACAAATGCTGTGTATCATAAAATACTATCCAAAATTCTGCTCTGCCTCTTTGGTTGCACGCACAGAGATTTATTATGCATATAAAAAGTACTCTTCTGAGTGGAATTTGGATCTACAGCGACCATTCAAAGATCTCTCTTGGAGATCATCTACTAGCCTGTGCTAAAATCAGAGCCCAACATGAATGATTTTACTTTGTAGGAAAATGACTATACCTCGGGCTTCTTGAAAGGAAGATCACTTGTCTTAAATGGGACCATGTAGAATGGAAGATCACATCTCAGTGTTGCCTGATTATACAACAGAAACACCAGTTAAGTGCTGCCATCCTTTCTGTTAAAATATGTTTATGCTCTCTTTCTAAGTTGATACATTAACAAAAGTAAAGAGTACAATAGGCTGCATTCTGTAGATTACAATTTATAATGAAATTGCCTAAAATCCTATTCAACAAGTCATGTTTCGAACTAACATTGGACTCGAGAAATGTTGCTATATTTTTCTTGTTATCAAATGAAGGCTTAAACATAGGAAAACTAGAATTATGGTATGGTCTTCCATACTCCAGCATTCACCATGGTGTAAACGGAATTTCAAAACAATCTACTTGCTTTCTGCTGAGATGAAAGGATGGGAGTCACAAACCAATATAGAGAGAAAGAAATATGGTTTTGCTATTTATTTTGGAAACCCTTGCATAGAATTCCTGCAAGTATCTAATCATAGATCAATTTGTAGTTTAATAATGATCAGTGTTAGAACTCATCTCACCACAATCATGAAATTACTGAGGATGTACTGAAATACAAGTCAAACTTATATTGGAAAATGAAAATATTTCAAGTTCTGACACGATCGTGTTGGATTTCATAATGCTTCAATGTAATGAACAAAGCAATACATCAACTCAAATCATAAAACAAGATATTTAGAGAGCGAAAAGAAAGAGCAGTAACACACAAGAGATGAGCAATGCCCTTAGGCACCCACATAAATGATTAGAATAAGATCACACCAATACAATGAATTAGGTGATTGAGGCGTATAAATACCAGATCCTCAATTAATTACAACTTGCTTAACCCTTGCTAACATCAAATTACGCATAAAGGGTTAATAAAGGTTAATCCTAGATGGCCAAGGGTTGACCCAAATGACTCACCCTATTGGCTATATGGCCTAGGGGCACTCTAAGGGAAAAACAACTTCTCAAACGACCAGGAATGAAGCCAAACATCCTCCTCCCTTGGTTAGGTAGATCCAAACGGCCCAAGGGACCTAACGGACTTCCTAGACTGCTTGAATTGCCTAAGTCATAAGCATGCCTTGGGTTATCTAGTAGCCTTTGTATACAACTTCGACTTCCCAAGGAATTGTCCAAGTTTGACAGATTTTGTTGCTTGCTACTCTTCATTGCCTTTGGTTTGGTCATCTAGGTGTCTTCGTTGTGCCATCCTTCTTTCTCTATTCCCAAGTTCCAAGCCTGAACTACCATTGCTCAGATCTTCATTATTGCTTGAACTTGTCACGGATACACTACTTGACTCTTACCTCATATTCACAACTTTTCCCTCTCTTCTTGGCAATGGTACTTCATATACATCTTTCCATGTTTCTTCATTTGCAGCAAGTCTTCTCCAAAAATTCAGTTTTCTCCGCACACCCATAAACATTTCCCCAAACTTACTGGTTTGTTGCGCTCCTCCTAGAGTTTCTTCCGAACTTGTTCCATTTCCAAAAAAAACTTCTCCTACCCAATGCTTGAATATCCTACCGCATTCTTAACAACTCTAGTGCACGTTCTCTCCTTTGTCCTCCCATTCTTCTATTCAGTTGCTCACTTTGCTCTCATAATTGTTGCATTTCTTCCCTCATTTGTTGTTGTACACAACCAACGGCTACAAGCAAACTCATGCCTTCGGTACTCGTTGCCCTCACTAGGAGACTCTTGTTTTGGTAGTTCTCTTTGCCCAACATACACTGCTACCATTCGTTGTATGTTTTCTACATTCAATGACCTCAACCATTCTACATCTAGAAATCTAACATATACCCAAGTTTGTCTACGCTTCTTAGATTGAGGTTGCAATTCCTCTTGTTTGATCATGGGTTGCATATCTTATCATTTTCTTCATGAGTTCTCTTCATACAACCAAGCTAGTTGCTTTGTAAGTTCATTGTTTGAGTCACTACTTTCTACTACATCATCTTCCTCGGTACAAATTGGCTCCCAAACTTCTTGAATCGAGATTCCTACATTCCTACAAAAGGTTCCAAAGATTGAGTTGGTGCCATTGTTAGCCTTCCTATACTTGTTCCTCTTCCAATTGGTTTAAAATTCACCATCACTCCACTATCAAAAAAATCAATGCTCCTTATTGGAAGGAAGCCACTCCTTAATACATATCAACTTGAGATAAATACAAATTCTTCTCTCCATGCCCCCATATGAGCCTCTTGCTTGCATTATAATTCTCAACTACCTATCACTACCACTTATCCATACATGTGGGATAATTACATTTATTATAATATTAAGTACAATATTATAATATTAAATTCTTATCTTGGGTACCTAACATTCCATCCCCTTCACAAAATGTTTCGTCCTCGAAACATAAGAAGAGACTAAATAATATGATCTTCTGAGCCTTGCTATGAACTGGTATTGATCCTAATCATCCATTCATCCTAATGAAACTTTAATTGGTGGTAGTCTCCGCTAATGTCGATATGCCATTCTGCCATTTGAATTTTTGGAAGTAATCCCTTGGTTCCATGTGTTGGAGGCATCTTTTTGCTAACAATAAATATCACTATTTTTCATCCATGCTTGCTTTTGCCACTTGAGTATCCAAGATTGCTTTGTTGGCTCCATGCTTCTGCTGCTCTACTCTGGTAACTAAAATGATGGGTCAATTTGTTTCTTGATGTTACTACACCACTCTGAAAAACTAGAGTCACTATGCTTTCTTTGCCAAACACTACCATAGTTGGTGCCCTTCTAATTCCATGTAGAACCATAATATTGTTGCCTTAGGCTATGTCTCCAAGATTGTTGCCACTCCTAGTGGTGTGGATGGCAATATGTTGTAACCTTAACCTGATGTTCTACCTTCTTTGTCTCCACATTTTGCTCCTCTATTTTAAATTCTTTTGCATGATGTTCTCTCATGTGCCCTTCATTTGATGTGTCCTTGTGTTCTTTTATGTCTTTCTTATACTTTGCTATTGTTTTTTCCATAGACTTTGTTGTTGTTGTTTCTTCCATGGACTCTACTGCTGCTACTTCTTTCTTGGATTCTGTTTTAGGTTCTGATGTTTCTTCCTCAATTTGTTTCTTTCCAACAAATTCCTAATTGTCCGTCACAAAAAGAGATTCTTGCCTTTCCTAAGATCCTCGCCTCTTACATTGGGAAATATCTTGTATTGTTATTTTCTTTTTCTTGTACCAAACTTCATGAACTTCTTTTGTACATTAACATTAACAATTTACAAAGAATTTAACCAAGGATAACCAAGAACAATATATGCATCATCCATCTCAATAATATAAAAATCTGAATGTAAATATATTTGTCCATGGTGATGTTCAAATTTTCAAAGATTTCAACATTCATACCCTCAAGCTATGTCTTTGATTTTTTTTGCATAAACCTACAACCTCTTAGCCAAAGACATATTAATGACCTTGTATCTATTGCAAGGGTTTATAAAAATAATATCATTTTCCTTTTGGATGCAACCAAAAATTTGCAAAATAGAATTTTTAGATTCAAACACATCTTTTTGAACATTGTTTAACTTATTTGACATCCAAGTTGTGCTTCTTTTAGTCTATACACTATCATCCTTCTATTTTCCCTTACTAATTTCTCGCAAATTAACTCTCTCTTAATTTCCTTTTGTTCCTTTTGAGGCCTATTTAATTCTTCTGCATAGCTTTTGAATATATTTGTAAGCAGTGGTGAGTACTTCCCAAAACGAGGGAATGACAAGGTTTAGTAGGGGAAG
Organism: Wollemia nobilis; assembly: GCA_028583015.1. NCBI lineage: Eukaryota > Viridiplantae > Streptophyta > Pinopsida > Araucariales > Araucariaceae > Wollemia > Wollemia nobilis. The sequence continues at coordinate 1,113,382 of JAQPPZ010007914.1, forward strand.
GGATGGCAAATTCTTGTTGAAGAACATGGTGTTATGACTATGTTACTAACACTCAGACGACTATGATGGATCAATCTGAACGGCTAACTCATTACAGATTCATGCTAACGGACCGCTAAATGACAGATGGATCTACACACGGATTGTCTGGGCAGATTAGCCTGCAGACAGATTGCCATTGACTAATGACAGATAGTCCAGGATGGATCGCCTGGACGGATCACCTAAGACGAATAGGCTCAGACGGATAAACTTATGACTGTTTGCCTAATGGATAGCATGTGACAGATGTCATGACGAATAAGCCAGATGGATGGCTTATGACGGCTTACTCCTAACTGATCCTTGGGCAATTAAACGGATTCATCCTTGCACTTCGCTTGCCTGCCTGAGTATTCATACCTGCAATCCTGCAACATAGCAAAAAGCTAGCACACACAATATTCACAGACAAGTGACACAAAAACTGTATATTGCATTATCAAGATGATGAGTACATCTAGTCTTATGACTGCAGCACAACGCTACGTCGCTCCTTCTGACTGTTCTTCATATGCAATGGACTTGACAAACAATGGATTGTCTTTGCATGAATATGGATGCTTTACAAAATTAAAAGGGGGTACATTTATAGGGTGGCTTTGGTGGTTACTGTAACCAACCAAGCCCCAACTTCCTCAACCGCCCTTTTGTTATAGCGTTAACTAATCAACCTATAACTAATCAATCCTTGACAAATACATGACGACTAATTACACATATAAATTTACATTACAAAACATATTATCAAATGCTGAACAACGTTATTTGACCAAGTTGACTGTTCCAAATTACAAGGCATTATGTAGACGTTTTGGCAAACACTTTGAATTTTCATTTTTTTTTGGAATTGTTGTCTACATCTATCCTTCCCTTTAGAGTAGTCGATGTCCTCAACGACTTCCTGCACTTGGAGCTTGAAGTCCTTCTTCCAATTCCTGCACTTGGAGCTTGAAGGCTTCCCATTCATCACGAAGTCTCTTTGCATAATTGAAATATTTGGCCCATTCTACTCCCATATTATTCGCCCTATCTTCTATTTCTTGCAACTTTCACAACAACTTCGACTTGCGTTGAATAAAGATTTCCTTCATCTTCTGCGGTGTCAGGGTGGAGGAAGATGGTTTCCTCTGATTCAGCTCATCCTTGAGAGCTGCTTCGCATTGTTGTGTTTGAATCAATTCTTTGCACAATGCCTCCTCGCGTTGCTTGGCTTGTTCCAATTCATTCAGCCAGGTACTCTCACTGTGGCTTTTCTGAGCCAATAATTCTGCATTCTGTTGTTGAAGCAATTCCTTGGCTGATTTTTGGTACAACATTTCTTCTTCCATAGTCACAATCACTTGCTCCCTTTCACTTAGTTGAGTTTGAAGGTTCGAGAGTTCCTGTTGTTTTTCCTAAATCCGCCACAAAACATCTTCCAACTACAGTACATCTTCTGCCAACTTCCGTTCTATTTCTTGCAGTTGTGCCTTCGTCATCTACAGTTCCTCGTCAAGATTCTTCCTAGTCATATTTAACCGCTTGATCCCTTCAGCTAACCAACACAACAAGTGTGCTACGAAATTAATTTGACTATACATTGGCAGTAACTCCGATACCAACTCCACCTATGGCCTCCATTCTATGATGAGTCGAAAAGGGGGATGAGTACCATGTTCGAGAACATACACCCAAGCTGGTTCCAAATAAAGTGTAGGTGTCTTGTCCAACAATTTTTCGACTCCTTCCATGGTCTTCAAATACTCAGTAGGCAAATCCCACAATTGTTCTTGGTAAATGCTAAAAATATTTGCTTGCCAGGCCCCCTTTCCAACCCATTTAACCAACTTATCCAGCTCTTCTTCTACCATCAACTGCCATTTCTTCCATTGCCCCACACAACCTACATCAAATTGCAGTCGTAGCCTATCCATCACATGGGTTAACTTAGTGAAACAAGCTACCGCTTGCTGGTCAATACGTGCACCCATATTTGGTGGATCTAAAAAGTTAGGCATTTCCAATAGTATGTGTTCGGACCACTCTTCCTCGATTTCCTCATCTTCCTTGATTTCTACGAGCTCATTTCCTTTCCTTGAAAGGTCAATGGGCTTCTTAGTCGCTTTCCCGTCCATGATCCTCTGTTGTTCTACAGGTATCCATGATAGGCCGCTTCCTCCTGTTGCTATTACATCCTTCTGATGCATATCTATCTGTTGTGGGCCTTTGTCATGGGTTGTTCTTGTCTCTTGTTGCTCTTGAGACACTTCCTCCTCGATTGAAATAGGATGTTGTTGTGTTCCTACCAATGGATCTTCGACAACTTTTTGAATGAGTGGCATCTCCTTATTTGTTGTACATACTTCTACCTCCTGTGTGGTTCCTGGGTCCATAGACTGGCCCATCTCCTTTGCTTCCACAACCGTGAGCATATCCTCAAATGAGAAGGCCCGTAGGGTGTCTGTAAAGGAGGTCTTCTCAAATTGGGATCTTGGGGGATACTTCAGGTGACTCCAAATGATCCTGGAATTGAACTTCTGCCAAAAATTTTGTAAGCCCCACTTGTATGACAGTACTTGGTCCTAGTGGTACTTATTTAGGAACGATGGGGATTGTAAAATCTACCTCCTCTATTTCTATAAGCTTGGTTTGTGAACCCATTCGTGCTTTTTGCCATTGTTGCTCGATTTCGCGGGCCACTACTTGTCTTTGAGCTATCTTCTCGGTTGTTACCCCTTCCACCAATTCCAGTGACTATAATGGTGACGGTTGTAGAAATTCTCTTCTTTTTTACCGACAACGCAACTACTTTTATTCGTGGTGTAATTTCCTGTATCGGTGGTACCATATCTGGTGCTTAGGGTGCATCATCCTCCCCTTCTGATTCCTCCACAGGTGCTTCTTCAAGTGAAGCTTTGTTAAACTGTTGCTTTACTTGCTGCTTTTTAATTGGAGTGGGCTTCTTTACCTAGGGTTTAGCATTTATCTATCACAAAATTGATGTGGCTAACACAAGAAAATCCTTGTGAGGGTCCATTCCTGGAATCTACACCCCAGTTCTATGCACTGCATCTAGAAACAAACCTATTGTGTAAAAGACCATTGAGAAGTTCTTGGTGGTCCTCATCATGAAATTCTGGATGTGGATTTCCAAGTAACCTGCCCAATCGTAGGCAACTCCCTTTGTTCTCCCGACAGCCTAACCATCAACACATTCATGATAAACTACAACCCTGTATTTAACAACCCTGGCTGCCATGTGCCAATAGGGCGTCAAGCTCCTCCTTCAAAGTGGTGATACTCTGAATCAATTGTGGAGTCTTCTTAGGATCCACGCATTCATTAAGTACATGTTGTCCACCTTTTGGTAATCCAAAGGTCCTCCTAAATGCCCCGGCTGAAAAACCCACTTCTATATCCTTGTCTCCCACTTGCACCTTACTAACATTTTTCACCATGTCATAAGTCAACAACATCTGTATCAGGTACTCCTTAAAGAAATCTTTGTCAAAATTGGGGACCTGCAAAATAAAATGAACTCCAACCTCCTTAATCTTTTGTTTGACTGGGTCTTTTGATGGTGTCTACTCCCACCATTGTCGGCAAAAGTCCCTCGTGGCATAAGTCCACGTAATCTCCTGAATGGGTATCTAGTCTTTCTCGAGTTGTTGCACTTCCTTAATTTTTGTTGCTGGTCTTGCTTCCTATGCATGCAATTGCTTGCCTGAGTCTGCCCTTCCTCAGGTTTTCACACCTATCCGTGCATCTCCCCTTCAGTGCGGGAATGCTCCTGGTGATGGCGGAGCCGCTTCTCTGCTATTGACTCCAACAATTCTTCCTTTCTTGGAGTTACATTTGTTCTCTCTCCTTTTGAACGTTCGGGCTAGTTTATCCTAATCTGCCCTGACCTATTCCGACTCACCCTTCTGTGATGACAACAATCATCTTTTCCCAACACCTGAGGCAGCCCTAACTGGACGGCTAGCAGACATGACGGCCACCTTCAATTGCTTTCTAACGACAATCTAATCGACTTATGATGGCTCCTCAACTGATGTGGCTGATAGATGCTCCCTTCCGACCTAACGGACCGATGCTTCCAACGATGGCTCCACTCTTTTGTTTGGGTTAATGGTTGCAATTACTGATGAATGCTCCCAATCTAACGGCTAAATGGCTCCTCCTTGTTTGATGGCTGCAGTTCCAAACAACTCCTTGTCTAACGACTACAATTCCAAACGACTAGAATTCGCCGTAGTCATGGACGATGCACGCTTTTTCCAATGACGTTTTGCTTGTCTTCCAACTTTTGTCCGACTACAAATCTTGGGATATGAGTATCTTGCAATTGCACTCTTGATCCTAAAATTCTCACAATGTCTGCAGATCCGCTACCAAAAAAATACGGCTTCTAATGGCCTTCGTCTTGTGAAAAATAAAACATCGGTGCACAGGTGATTCCTGTCTCGAATTACAACCTTAGCCTTGCGTAAATGCCTTCCTTTCCTCTGCAACAATGAGCAATCCTTCTCGTTGGCATCCAATTTATAAGCTTCGCTCCTAGCCATTGTCGCCCATGCAACCATTCACCGACTGCCACTTCTTACCCTAACTGTCACATGTGCGCCACCTTGCCACCCTTGCATACGATTGTCGTCTTTTTCCTTATTTCGTCTTTTTTTTTTTTAATTCCTCCTTTCATTGACGCCTCGTGAAGCACATGGCAATGCCAATGCGGACTTCCACAGTTTATGATGACGTTTCTTCTTGTTGATGATTGCGAGTCCCTTGACTGCTAAAGTCATCCTCGCCATACATTGATTCAGTCTACTTACAATTCCGACGATTCCCTCAGCTTTGGGGGGTTTCCATTTGTGGTTGTTCCTCCAACTTGACGTTCCCAGTCCTTACAACATGCCAATATGATCTATCCCCAACTTTCAGATGACTTCTTGTTTCTACTGGCAATTGACGAAAATCCTACGGATCTACTCTACTGCCAACATCCTGATAGATCCTATAAGTCTATCCGTCTTCGTGATTGATTCCCTCAGTCCTGCCATTTCTCTGAATGATTCCGCCTAATCTATCATTCTCAGGACAAATTAGTCTCATCTTGTCATCTTCATGAAAAATCAGTTCTGACCTGTCGTTAGGATGGATTATGTTGTCCACAAGGCTGATTATTATTACACTGTCATCAATGTAGCAAAATTCACTCCTGTTTTGTACTCGACGACTATCTGTCCCTTCCTCCTGATGGCGGTTCCCTTGCCGTCTATCATTCTAACAAATCGTTCGTGTAGCTTCTCCTCTACATCGAAGTCCACCCTCCTGCCTTCGGTCATCTGTTCTTTCTTGGCATGTCACATTTTGAGTTGTATTTCTTGGAGGTATTTGATCCTTACTTCTGAATCCATGTCTTCCCCGAACCTACTTGAATCGTCCTGTCCCTATTTCCGATCAAATCTCCCTTATGTTAAGTTGTCTTACTCCCAACTACCCAAGATTCGGCCGATCCCTCGATCGCTCGTGATGACGTCTTTGGTTTCTACGAGCTTGCTGAGGTAGACTTGATGGTCTATCCTCATGAATTCGTAGTTGTTGGTTGGTTTGAACTATGTCTGCAGATAGCCCTTGTGGTCCATCCTATGGACTAGTCAACCTATGGGTAGCAGGAGGGGAATTTCTTCTTCTCGAGCTACTGAGAAGGAGACCAACCAAACTCCCCCCTTAGTTAGGCACACTTGGGTTGCCTGGAAATCCTGGTGAACTTACAAGGTTACTCAAATTGCCTTTATTTCTTGCCTAATCAATGAGTTTTGCTCGTGTTTTGTTCTGCACAGTCTTGGGTTTTAGGTGTCAGCTGCCTCAAAATCCTCAATCTTCTATCTGCCCTTATCAATCTTCTTCTCCACCTCGCTTCTTCAAAGCGTCTTTGAGGTGCACATTGAGCTAAGGCTTCCCTATACTAGTCTGAGAAGGCGAAATCAGTGCTTGAATCATTCCCTTCTCCTGCAGTATTCATAGGCCAGCTTGATGTTTCTTGAACCCTTCTTTGCAATCGTCTAACTTCTCTCCTTTGTCTTTGTAATTGATATGTAGTGAGTCGATACTCTGCTACCTCCCGACGTTTCGATGGTCTTTTGATTGGCTCCTCTTCACTACTTGAATGATTTTCCATTCTTCCTTCCTCTTCCTCTTGAGGCATTAGTGGTTCATCATTTTCAATAACTTGGACCATTTTGAGGAATCGGAATCCTGCTTGCCGACTTCGAACTTCGTCCCTTTGTCTTCTTTGCTCCAGATTGGGACTTGGGTAGGGAGTGTTAGGATCCCTAGGGAGGTTTTCATCACTACTTGATTCTTCTATCCGTCCTCCGTTCCTAGGTTGTTCAGATTCTTCTCTAACATCCCTCCATAAAATTGCAGTTGTTTGTTCCCTGCTTACCTGATGTCTTGTATTGTCGGCAAGACCTTGTTGAGGTCTATCCTCAAATCTTTGTTGCGGTTCCCTTATCATTTCTTGCTCTGGTGGCCTTATGGTCCTTTGTCTTCTAGAACATCTTGTCAATGGTGAGGTAGTACTAGAAGAGTCTTCGGTATTCAAATGGATTCTCAGTGTTGCTGAAGATGAACTACCGAAGTCCAAGGAAAATAGGTTGCTTTCTTATTGCCTTTTCCGCTTCCCCTTAACTCCCCTTGTTGCCTCTCCAATTGTTCAAATTCATCCAACTCGACTCTTCGTACTTCTTCCCATTCTTGCATTCGTTGCATGGTCTCATCCAACTCTTGAACCACTTGTTCTCTCAATCGCGCATTATGCATCCTTAAGGTTTCATATTCTTCCTGCAACCTATGTGTTTCCCTAATCATCTGTTGCAAAACTCTTGATTCCTCATTTTCATTCTCATTCCCCTCTTCTTCCACTTCTGGTTCTTGCTCTTGTAATGCGACATTCATGAGGGTTCAAAGTCGTTCTTCTCCTTCATTACTTGGAAATCTAACATGAACTTGTAACCACCTTTGTTCTCCTTCTCGAGGTTCCAACTCTCTTTGTTTGATTACAGGTTCTCTTTCCGCTCCAAACAACCACTCTAGGTTCATCTGTTCTTCTTCTCTAACAATCCCACTTGGTTCTCCCTGTTCATAGGATCGTATCCCTGGTCGTGATTCTTTTGTTGTTCTTCCATAAGTTTCTCCTGATGCTTCTAAGTTGATCACATTCACCTGTGCCTGTGCTTTGTACACTTTCAACTTAGAGCCATTTACAGTTTGGAGGCAAACTGTACCATCCAATTTCTTTAACCGGACAACCCCATTGTCCAATACTTCTGCTTGAAAGGGTCCAAGCCATAGAGTCTTCAATTTCCCTGGCTTGATCTCTCGCTTCCCATTATACTTGAGTACTAGGTCACCAGTCTTCAAGTCCAATTTCCGAAGATGCTTATCATGCCAATATTTGCGTCTCCGTTGGGCAATCTTTGTCGCCCACTATGCCATTACCCTCTTTTCTCCCAGTTGTACGAGTGTTGTGAGCCTTTCTTCCATGCTCTCTTCATCACTCAGGCGGTTCTCTACTGCTATTCTCAAACTTGGTACCAGAAATTCAACCGGCACCACCACCTCTTGCCCATACATCAACTGGAAAGGGGTGTGATTTGTGGTTGGTTTGAAGGTTGTCTTGTATGCCCACAGGATTGTTGGTAACCGTTCTTCCCAATCGGCGCCTTCTACGCCACATGTTTTATACATTATAGAAACCAAGACTTTATTTGTTGCCTTTGCCTGCCCATTCACCCGAGGGTAGTATGGGCTAGACAACGAATGAAAAATCCTGAATTCCTCTGTTAAGTTTTGAATGATTTCATTGACAAAATGGCCTCCTTGATCACTTGTCAACTGAAGAGGAATTCCAAACTTGGTGATAACTTGTTCATACAAAAACCGAGTCGTGCTCCTTGCAAAGTTATTTGGTAAGGCTCTTGCTTCTACCCATTTCGTCAAATATTCCATTGCCACCACAATGTATCGACATTTCCTTCTTTTGCTTGTTCGCAATGGTCCCACAAAATCCAATCCCCACCTTTCAAAAAGTTCTTGGGGTTGGGAAGGATGCAATGGCATGAAGTCCTGCTTTAACGGCTTTCCCGTTCTTTGACACGTATCACAAGCCTTTACATATTCCTTGGCATCGTGATAAAGGGTAGGCCACCATAGCCCTACCAACAACACTTTCCTAGTTGTTGCATCCAGCCCCATATGGCCTCTTGCCAATCCCTCATGTGTCTCCTTCAATATCTGCTGCACTTCATCTTCCATCACACATCTTCTTAGAATGTGGTCCTCCCCCATCTTGTATAACAAGCCTGCAATCAATGTGAAGGGTGCCGACTTTGTGATGACTTTCCTTTGATCTGCTATCGTCATCTCCTTTGGTAGCTCTCTTGTCGATAAGTATTCCCCGATATGCTTATACCATGCAGGTACCGCACTTATCATGAATAACTATGCATCAAGGAACTCATCCTGTATTCCCCCTTCTGCAAGTTCTCCCGAGCGAATCCTTGACAACTGATCCACTATTACGTGCTTCTTCCCTGGTCTTACTACCACTCAAAACACAAATTCCTATTGTGTGACGAGCCATCTACTCACTCGTCCATATATTGTTGGTTTATTGATCAGGTATAGCAATGCCTGATGATCTACATAGAAAGCGAATGGGTTGGCTAGCAGATAATGCCTGTACTTTTGTACTGCATACACCATTCCCAATGCTTCTCGTTCTGTCATGCTATAATTTTTCTCTGCTCTGGACAATAACCGACTTGCAAAGTATATGGGCTGATCTAATCTGAACTGTCCTTCCTGAGCTAAGGCACAACCGATTGCGAAATTCGAGGCATCTATGTGAACATGGAATTCTTTCTCCCAGTTTGGATAAACCAGGATAGGAGCCTTCACCAAATGCGCCTTCAGGCCCTCAAAGGCCTCTTGGTGTTCCTCCACCCATTTGAAAGGAACACTCTTATGTGTAAGAGCATCTAATGGATGAGATATTTGTGCATAGTTTCTTATAAACCTCCTATAGTAGCCCATTGTCCCTAAGAAGGTTTTAACAGAATTCACATCGTGTGGTTCTTCCATCAGCAATATTACCTGTATCTTGTATGGGTCTGGTTTCAAGCCTTCCTGACATACGATATGTCCTAACAACTTCCCATATGGCACCATTAATACGCACTTCCCTAGGTTTAGTGCAATTTGAGCTTTCTTGCACAAGCTCATGCATTCCTCCAACGCCTTCAAGTGATCCTGCATTCGGCCATATAGGGACCAATCATCCAAAAAGGCCTTGAAATTTCCTGTGGACATCTTATCGAAAATATATAAGATGATTCGTTGAAAAGTAGTTGGTGCATTGCATAATCCAAATGGCATGCGGTTATATGCATAAATACCATTTTCCACTATGAAAGTGGTCTTCAACTTATCCTCCTCCGCAATGCTGATTTGATTATAACCTGAAAATCCGTCTAAAAACGAATAAATCTCATGGCCGGCTACTTCCTCCAAGATTGAATCTGTAAAAGGAATTGGAAAGGGATCCTTTATAGTTACGACATTAAGACTCCGGAAATCCACACAAATATGGATCTTATTGGCTTCTCTTTTCAAGGTAATCACTATCGATGACACCCACTCACTTGTCGTAACTTTGAATATGATGCCTGCATCGAGCATTTTCTCTATTTCGGCATTCACCAGGGTTGCGTACTTTGGATTCATTCGGTATGGCCGCCTTCTCACTGGTTGTGCACCTTCAATTAGAGGAATCTTGTGCATGCATAACTCTGGTGGTACTCCCTTCAAATCCTTGTACGTCCAAGCAAACACATCCTTATATTCCATGAATATCCTGAATGCTGTTGCCTTAAGTACAAGATCCCAATCATCTTCGCACTTAATCATCTTTTCTTCACCTTCTTCACCAAGATTAATTTAAACCATTCTTGGTCCTTCATATTTAATGGACTTAGGTTCTTCTACTACCTTCAATGTAGACAGGGATGAGTGCTTTCCCGGGATGAGGGAATGATAGGAATCAAGAAGGATTGATTGTATTTGACATACTATTCAGCTTAAGCAAGTAGACCTTGGTAGACGTCTAGACAGTAGATGTCTAAGTCAACAGGGCAAACGTCTAGGTAGTAGACGTCTAGGACATAAGATCAGACGTCTAGACAAGAGATGTTTGGGGCAACAAGGTAGACGTCTAAACGGTAGACGTCTAGGACAATAGTAAGATAGATGTCTAGGACACACGTTAGGCATCTAGACAGTAGACGTCTAGGACGACAACAAGTAGACGTCTAGACAACAGATGTCTAGGACAATGGTATAGACGTCTAGACAAGAGACATCTAGGGTAGTAGGGCCAAACGTCTAGACAGTAGACATCTATGACGGGCTTGCTGAGAAGTCTGGATGGCTAGGCTCATACGGCTAACAGACAGGTTTAGACGGGTGGGCCTAGACGTCTGCAGTTCGTGCATTCATCCCGCAACTTCACAACACAACCGGTGATCCTCTATCTCGTACCAAGCATTGATGAATACCTGCAACACAACAATACTCTCACAACGCAATCACATGACACATGCATTCCAAAATAGTTCTTGTTGCACAACAGATCTGCATTTATGGACAAGTATGGATAGATTACAAAATGAAATAGGGGGGTATTTATAGGCAAGTCTAGGTGGTTACTGCAACCAACCTGACTCAACCATCCCAATTGCCCTATTGTTAATGCTTCACAATTCAGCTTCAGGCATAACAACTATCTTCGATGTCTAACTAATTTAGACGTCTAACAAATCAGGATGTCTAACACACATGACGGTTACGTTTGTCCTTTTGTGCAATTAAACCAATGAGTTTGCATTCATTAGATCGGATGATTTACATTGCAAAACATTACATCAAATAAATCAAAAAATTATCGAAATTGATGTACATATTCAAAATTGTAGTTCTTTCATGGATATTTTGTCAGACAGTTTGGTATGTTATTTCTTCGTCGAACTGTTGTCAACATTCAAGACATCAATGGGATGAGTTGGTTTATCTTCGATCATTGCATCTCCCATTGTGTATTCTGCAAAGTTCCTTGGAAATGTCCATTTCTCCCGTTCTTGGTCCTTCTCTATTGCTGACTTCTTGCTAGTTTCTCCTTTTTCTTGTTCTTTCTTCCCATTCTCCTGGTTGTCTTTCGCGTGGATGCATAGGCACTGAGGTGTGAACACTTCATAATCTTCCATCTGCCAATGGAGTAGGCCTCTATCATCATCGTTCTCATCTTCTGTGCATTCTTCTAGTTGCAACACTCTTCCTTAATCCAATTCATATCCTGTTTTGCCATCGGATGACGAATTCTTCGATTCATCCGAGGTTGCAATGTCTTGGCTCACTGCCTGGTTCTTCAAGTTGATCATGTATTTATGTTGGCCTTTTTTTAAGGTGAGGTGTTCCTTCTCCCAGTTGTGGTTTACTTTTGCCATCCTTAGCCATCCACGTCCAAGTAATGCATCGTATGCGGGTTTTACTTTTTCCATCCTTAGCACACCAACAGTTTGTCAGGGTTCCGAACTAGCAATGGGCAGAGACATATCATGGACTTCTTCAGCTCCAGTACTTCGGCCTCGACTTTTAGGAGAGATTAGTTTCTACGGGGTTCTTAGCGTGCACCCCTCTATTGGACTACAACCCTCCCCCCCTCTACTCTCTCTTTTCTTTTCTTTTCTTTTCCCTTTCTCTTTGGCCCATTTGTCGGGTTTCATATTGTATTTATCTTAGTTCTTTTCTTTGTAGGGCTTTTTAGCCTACTAGCTGGCAGTCATTATTGTCATTCTTATAGTCCCTTGGGTCTTATTTTGGCCCACCGCGGACATTAATAATATTTCATTTCAACTACCTATCATTACCACTTATCCATACATGTGGGATAATTACATTTATTAATATTATAATATTAAGTACAATATTAACGATGGGGGACTTGAGTACAACCCCTTATTATCCAGTAAAAAAAAAATTAAGCACAATATTTTAATATTAAATTCCTATCTTGGGTACCTAACAGTTAACTTGTGCTTTCATATTATACGGCTTCAACTTCGAGCCATCAACTATTTCGAGGCACAATGTCTCATCCAGTTTTCCCAATCTCACTGCATCGTTACTCATTACTTCATTTATTTGGAAGGGTCCAAGCCATGAAATTTTCAACTTTCCTGACTTTATTTCTTTTTTGCTATTATATTTCAAAACCAAGTCACCTGACTTCAAATCCATCTTCTTCAGGTTGTCATGCCGCAACTTCCTACAACGTTGGGCAATCCCTATGGCCCTCTGAGCCATCACTCTCCTCTCATCCAATTGGGTTAGTGACATTAGCCTCTCTTCCAGGCTCTATTGGTCACCTACACGGTTCTATATTGCCACTCTCAAACTTAGTACCAAAAACTTCACCAACACAATTGCCTCCTAACCATGCATCAGTTGGAACGAAGTGTGCTTTGTTGTTGGCTTAAATGTAGTCTTGTATGCCCACAAGACTGCTGGCAATCTCTCCTCCCAATCAACATCTTCAATTGTACATGTCTTATACATTGTTGACCTAAGAACTTATTTGTTACTTCCACTAGCCCATTTGCTTTGGGGTAATACGGACTACACAACTAATGCAAGGTCTTAAATTATGTGGTTATCTTCTGGATTATTTCATTGACAACATGTCCTTTGCGATCACTCATCAATTGAAGAGGTATGTAAAATTTTGTTATCACCTGTTTATACAAGAAACATGCAGTACTCTTTCCAGAATTATCAGGCAACACTCTTGCCTCGATTGACTTTGTCAATGTAGAAATAAAATTTAACATATTGAAACTCAATTCTATTTTTACTTAAATACATAAAAATCTACCTTTTGTAGCAACTAGTAATGACAATACAAACAAGAAACATATACTAACTAAAAAATTAGGGAAGGGTCTTATCTATACAACTAAAAATTAGTTGCACCCTCCAACTACTCGACACCTCATCATTTTCCTAAATTACATTTAACCTGCATTTGACTTACACTTACATTTCATTTCCTAACACACTTTACGACTTTGCCATACATACTAACATTACACATTATCACATACATGATTACAATAGAAATGGAACTATGTGTAAGCATGTAGAATTTCATTTCTACATTCTAGCGTCGTTGCTTGATCGAAGTTGGGTCCAATTTGGTGACATGGAGTTCTAAGAAGTAAAACCCTTGGGGAGATGCGCAACGAAAACAATGGAGTGCAGCCAAAGACGTAGGTGAAGACGCACCAGATTTGTTTGTTGATGCAAATGAAGGGTTGTCAAAAGGAACGTGCACGCCAACGGGATGCAAAAATGCAAGTGAAGATTTGCTGGATCAAGGATTCACAGACGTTTACAGAAGCAGTCTAGATGTCTGCAACAACAAAATAGGTAGACCAGTCAGTTGTTTAGAAGACGAGAATCCAAGAGCAGAGTAAAAAAGAGGGCAAACATTGTTGATAGGAATAAAAGGAGTATAAGGACCACCAAGAGTCAAGGAAAACGTTGACATAAGGGAAGACGTTGATGCTGAAACTATGCGAGGATATGTTGATTGGATGGTAACACCTGAACAAGTGGCAGGAAGGTTGCAGAGAAGTGCAAAGGATGGGAGTTAAGCACAAGAGCAACATCGTGCAAGGTCTCAGGAAGACCAAGGCCACAACCAACATTCCTACGAAGGAGGCCGCGGAGTGAGGACACACAGGAAGTCGAAATATGACTGTTTGGTGAGAATAGGGTACCTAGGATAGAAACATCCAACAACGAGCAACGTAGCAAATCACCCACATGAAGTACGAATCAGTCAAGCATTCCAGGGGACTCTTCATCAAAGTGACTAAGAAGCAGAACCCCACCAATGGCTAACGTAGCCACCAAAGCAAGGAAACTAAGGTGTCCACTTTTCACAGGAGAAGGGAAGGAAGACCCGATTAGGCATTGGAGAATTTGCGGCATGGTGTGGAAAGCGATTGGGCAAAACAATGAAGGAGATTGGAGGAGGTGCTTTCCTGCAACGTTTCGTGGATTTGCAATAGACTGATACTGTTGGTTACGAATCTGCCATGAGGAAAGGATTTGCTGTTATTGCGCCCAGATTCGCCCACCAGATTGAAATGCCGGAAAGAAGGAATGCCTTCCGTGCCAATCTCCGGAGAAGGCTGGCTCCTATGGGGGTTTGTTAAGATAAGAGTGCAGGGAAAGAGATAAAAATGCGGAAAGAGATAAAAGTGCAGAAAGGGATTCCAAATGTGATTGGAGTTGGGTGGGGGGAATAAGCAGCACGACAACGAATCAATCACCACTACTAACAACATTCATCTACAAACATACATTGAAACTACAGCTATCAGCGATCCCATGTATCCTCTATCTATGCATTCCAGGAATACCTGGCCATCAAATGTTGGAGTCCAGAGTTCAGTACAACAACAAGCAATGACACAAGAAACATGAGGCAGAAATGACAAGGAGAGGCAACATGCAAGATAAAAGACAGTAAGCAGAGCCAAGTATATGTCTGTATTTGAGGCAAACGCACAACTACAATTGTTCCCTAGCAATATATTCCCCTTCCACCACCTTACAATCAAAACGTGGTGGGTATTTATAGCCCAAAATTCCCCCCCGATTACATTCATGGGCACGAAGTCCCGGACAAGACAATGAGCTGACATGAGCGGCTGAGGAGCTGCTGATGCTGACTTCTGTCGGGCCGGACTGTACTTGCAACATGGTGTCCCTGAAGGCAGTACAGCTACGTGGCAGCGCGTTGGGTCAAGTCTTCGGTCAACAAGAATGCGGGTAGGTGCGGCAGATGGCACTTCACATCGGCTTAAATGGTGGTAGTTGGCGTAGATAGTGCAACCCATGCTTTGTCCTTTTCCCGATCAAGTCTCGGCTCGGATCCCGAGGTTGGACACTTGTCAGATAATGATGAGTGACACACGACTGCCTTGAAAGGCAGTTTATCCAACTTCGCCCGAGATCTGAGCGTTGTCGGGTTGCGCAGGTAGAAAACAGCGCAGTTGGGAGGGTCTTCTTGCCTTAGTCATTTTTCTGGGCCTGCTTCCCCAACTGCGCACCGGTCAGAGGGCGCACCTCGACTTCGCTGCGAAGTCGGGTTGCGCACCGGCACTTGCTGTCTTCTTTGTTGTTCGGACTGCGCACCAAAAAGGGGGCGCACCCCGACTTCGCTGCGAAGTCGGGTTGCGCCCCAACACTTAGTTTATTTTCTGCCATGCTGCTTCCCTAGTGCGCCCAAGAAGAAGGGCGCACCCCGACTTCGCTGCGAAGTCGGGTTGCGCCCCAGCACTTAGTCAATTTTCGCTCATTTTCCTGTTTTGTCACACTTCGCACTGTCCCTACTGCGCTCCATCTGGAGGGCGCACTCCGACTTCGCGGCGAAGTCGGGTTGCGCCCTGACACTTAGTCATTTTCAGGGAAACTTGCTGGAAACTTACTGGGGGGAAAGTTCAAGGGGAAGAGGGAGGAATTAAACTGTAAGGAAGAGGGAGAAAGGGAGAGATGAAGAAAGGGAAAGAGAGGAAGGAAGGAAAAGAGCAGGTTACTTACAAAAACTGAAAACATGGCACCCCGTGCCAAATGTGGCAACATTTCTGGCGGCTCGCGGGGTGTCGAGCTCGCCTCGACGCAAAGAACCATGCCTTTATCCATTGGGCAACAGAGTCACCCTCGCTGTCTTCTTGATACTTACTGCCGGCAGCAACCTCCTTCTCAAACCCTTGGCACCCATGGCCCTCTTAGAACACTAAAAACAAAAATACTGCACAAACTAAACTAAGAAAATAACTAAAACTTTGCATACTAGCCGGATTATTTATATTATTTACACAAAATTTTGCGGCATTATTGGCATGCCACCAACACAAATCTAGCTTTGGTTGCCTATCCAGTGAACCTGCAATGTCCGGACCAGATCTGATTGTACTTCAGATGATCTTTGAAGTCCGGCTGGCCTCCCAAAGTTTGCCAGGTCGCGAACATGGTGCAACGTGGCAGGTTATCATTCATGCCGGTACCCATACAATTGATGAACCATGTGGCAAGGAGATTTGTCAGACGGGAGCCCTCTTCGGGTACCGGTTGCGGTGATGGTTTGAGCCAATACCACCACTCTAGAGAGTCCACCACCTGTGGGCTCTCGAGCATGAGTTCTTCCAACTCCTTGCCCGTCTCCCGATGGAAACTGCAAGCAACCATATTATTCAGCATTTGGGCGGTGTTTGCATATTCCCACCATTGACTTTGGACGAGATCTGCCTCTTGAGCTCCACACAGCTACATTCTAGGGCTTTGCATAGTATGAGGGATTTGCCCTGGTGATTTTGTCAGATGAAGGCAAGCCAGAGATTCACTAACTCGGGCTTCCATATATTAGCTCAGTCAGAGTCGCCAGGTGATTTTGCCAGATGAAGGCAAGCCAAAGATTCACCAAACTCGGGCTTCCTGAAAATATGGAGACTGTAGGTGAACATTCATTTCTCCGCTTGTGAGGTCAAGGCTGCTCACCAAACCTTGATTCCTCCGGGGTGTCTTTTATTAGCTTAAAAAAAATAAGGCGCCTGCGATCAAGAAATCTGGATCTTCAGCTCAGTCAGAGTCGCCAGGTGATTTTTCCAGATGAAGGCAAGCCAGAGATTCACCAACTCAGGCTTCCTGAAAATATGGAGACTGTTCGTCCCTTTCGGATTCGTCTATGCGAGCTAGGTGGTCAGCCAGCCTGACGCGCTCTCCTGGAGCGGCAATGTCAATCTCGTAAAGGTCAGGCTGATCTCCCGGATTCCTTGCTCGCCACCTTCTCGTTTGCATGAAGGTGCTAGGACCGGTCTTTACGAACTCAAAAGAATATTCAGGTACTTGCAGAGTCGCCAGGTGCTCTGATTTTTAATAGCAATGAAGCGAGCACTCGTGCTTCGATTCTGTTTGGGGGTGAGAAACTACCATGTCCCACCGGGCGTGCCAGAGAAACTGTTGGTTACGAATCTGCCATGAGGAAAGGATTTGTTGTTATTGCGCCCAGATTCGCCCACCAGATTGAAATGCCGGAAGGAAGGAATGCCTTCCGTGCCAATCTCCGGAGAAGGCCGGCTCCTATGGGGGTTTGTTAAGATAAGAGTCCAGGGAAAGAGATAAAAATGCGGAAAGAGATGAAAGTGCAGAAAGGGATTCCAAATGTGATTGGAGTTGGGTGGGGGGAATAAGCAGCACGACAACGAATCAATCACCACTACTAACAACATTCATCTACAAACATACATTGAAACTACAGCTATCAACGATCCCATGTATCCTCTATCTATGCATTCCAGGAATACCTGGCCATCAAATGCTGGAGTCCAGAGTTCAGTACAACAACAAGCAATGACACAAGAAACATGAGGCAGAAATGACAAGGAGAGGCAGCATGCAAGATAAAAGACAGTAAGCAGAGCCAAGTATATGTCTGTATTTGAGGCAAACGCACAGCTACAATTGTCCCCTAGCAATATATTCCCCTTCCACCACTTACAATCAAAACGTGGTGGGTATTTATAGCCCAAAATTCCCCCGATTACATTCATGGGCACGAAGTCCCAGACAAGACAGTAGCTGACACGAGCGGCTGAGGAGCTGCTGATGCTTACTTCTGTCGGGCCGGACTGTACTTGCAGCATGGTGTCCCTGAAGGTGATACAGCTACGTGGCAACGCGTTGGGTCAAGTCTTCGATCAGCAAGAATGCGGGTAGGTGCGGCAGATGGCACTTCACATCGGCTTAAATGGTGGTAGTTGGCATAGATAGTGCAGCCCATGCTTTGTCCTTTTCCCGGTCAAGTCTCGGCTCGGATCCCGAGGTTGGACACTTGTCAGATAATGATGAGTGACACACGGCTGCCTTGAAAGGCAGTTTATCCAACTTCGCCCGAGATCTGAGCGCTGTCGGGTTGCGCAGGTAGAAAACAGCGCAGTTGGGAGGGTCTTCTTGCCTTAGTCATTTTTCTGGGCCTACTTCCCCAACTGCGCATCGGTCAGAGGGCGCACCCCAACTTCGCTGCAAAGTCGGGTTGCGCACCGACACTTGCTGTCTTCTTTGCTGTTCGGATTGCGCACCAAAAAGGGGTCGCAGCCCGACTTCGCTGCGAAGTTGGATTGCGCCCCAACACAGTTTATTTTCTACCATGCTGCTTCCCTAGTGCGCCCAGGAAGAAGGGCGCACCCCGACTTCGCTGCGAAGTCGGGTTGCGCCCCAGCACTTAGTCTATTTTCGCTCATTTCCTGTTATGTCACACTTTGCACTGTCCCTACTGCGCTCCAACTAGAGGGCGCACTCCGACTTCCCAGCAAAGTCGGGTTGCGCCCTGACACTTGGTCATTTTCAGGGAAACTTGCTGGAAACTTACTTGGGGGAAAGTTCAAGGGGAAGAGGGAGGAATTAAACTATAAGGAAGAGGGAGAAAGGGAGAGATGAAGAAAGGGAAAGAGAGGAAGGAAGGAAAAGAGCAGGTTACTTACAAAAACTGAAAACATGGCACCCCGTGCCAAATGTGGCAATAGGTACACAAAATTCCTAGCAGACAAATACAAGACATGGGAAGAATTGCGTGATGCATTTGTGGAAGAATTTCGATCATACGATACTGACGAAAATTATAGCATACAAGGAGAGGAGTTTGTTCGTTCTTACAATTGAAGGTTGAGTAGGTTGTTTGACTATGTGGAGAAAGACCACTCAGAGGAATCAAATAATATGTGGTTCATAGATGGACTTCTCCCTATGTATCAAAGGAAGATGAAGAGATTTCCTCCGAGATCATACGAGACTTTTCGATCATACGATACTGACGAAAATTATAGCATACCAAGAGGCTTTGGATTATGTCTTGACTTGGGAAAGGGATGCAAAAACCTCATCGATGAATAAGACTCGGATGACTAGAGAATGCAATCAGATGTCTGAGCAGGAGTCGTCTTAGGTGCAGACGTCTAAGCAAGAGTTGTATCAGGTGCAAACGTCTGAGCAGGAGTCGTCTGAGAAGGAGTCGTCTGAAGTGCAGACATCTAAGGAGCTGTCTTAGGTGCAAAAGTCTTAGCAGGAGCCGTTTGAGGTGCTAACGTGTAAAGAGAACCTGTCCGAGACGAAGCCGTATGAAATGGAGTCGTCTAGAGGCTACACATCTGAAACCTACCCGTTTGGCAAGTATACGTCTAAGGGAGTTAGACGTCTAGCAAATTACCCATCTGAGAAAGTCTAACCATAAATACGTCTAGTCGTCTATCCTAGACGTCTAACCGTCAAGACGTCTAGCTGTCCGATCCAAACGTTTGGCCGTCCGTCCCAGACGTTTGGCCATCCGACACAGACGTCCAACCGTTTGTCCAGCCAACCGTCTGTCTTAGAAGTCTACTCGTCTAGACGTCTAGCCGTCTGCTCGTCCAGATGTCTATCTCGTCTGTCCCAGATGTCTACCAGTCTAGACATCTAGTCTGTCTGTTCCAGACGTCGACACTTACCCGTCTGATACGTCTACCTGTGTGCAACCCATCCGAGACGTCTACCCGTCTGAGCCGTCTAACCTATTGTCCTAGACGTCTAGACATTGTATCCGTCAGACTTCTCAATCCATCTAGCCTAATCCTTCAAAGAATAAGCCATCAAGGATTGTCGTCAGAAATGTTGTCGTTGAAGGCAGTGCAGTCAAAGGAGTTGTCGTCAAAAGTACAATTCGACAAGGGAGATGTCTGTCAGAGGTTGATAAGAAGTTAGTTGGATCAAGAAAGCAGTGAATTAGAGCTGAGAGGAAACAGTTTCAATAGGTTGAGTGAAAGCTTCCACATGGTTGACGAGGAGAAAAATGAGGTTTGGACAGTGATGGTTTCAATGGTTTTGACGTTGTCCCTTGACCTTGCAAGGGGGCTCCCGGCACCTTGACCCCCGACACTGAAGAACACAAGCTTATACTGAGAGGGGGGGATAAGCAGTATAAGACCACTTTTTACTTTTCTTTTCAAATCAATATTATGCAGTGTATAGATAGCAGTATCAATAGCAATAATCAAAGCAATACACAAAACACCATACACAATAGATACACATATTTAACATGGTTCACCCAATGTGGGCTACCTCCACAGAGAAAAAATTTCTTCTAAATATTTCTCAAATAATCTTTTGGGAATCCTTCCCAATTACAATGTTTATGGACCTCTGTCCAAAGGAGATGCCGATCCCCTAAATCTAGTTTGTGGATCTCTATCCACAAGAGAACTCCTTCTCCTTTGATCTGGCTGGTGATCCTCTAGAAGACACTGCCTCCACTGCACTGACTTTGGATCTCTCTCCACTTGAAGACTCTTGTCCTCACTCAGAAGACCTGTCCTCAATGTCCTGGCTGATGGATCTCTCTACACTGGAGACTCTGTCCTCTCTGCTCTGTCACCTTCAAAGCTCTGTCTCAATATTGTACTAAACACAGTCCAGTCGGTCTAGCATAAGTCTGCTCAATAGGTTCACTCAGAACCTTCTCAAATCTGCTCAACAGGTCCACTCAGAACCTGCTCAAATCTGCTCAACAGGTCCACTCAGAACCTGCTCAAATCTGCTCAACAGGTCCACTCAGAACCTACTCAAATTTGCTCAATAGGTCCACTCAGAACTTGCTCAAATCTGCTCAACGAGTCCACTCAAAACCTGCTTAGATCTGCTCAATAGGTCCAGTTAGAACCTGCTCAAATCTGCTCAACAGGTCCACACAGAACCTGTCCAAATCTGCTCAACAGGTCCCTAGACATCAAATAACCATCTTTGTCGCCTTTATTTCCTGCTGAAATCTTTGGTATTAGTGATGACTTCATCTGGTGATATCAATGACAACTTTGACTTAGGGACTCAAAATGTCCCACAATCTCCCCCTTTGTCATTGATGGCAACCCTTATCCTTTTACTGAAACCTGACCTCCCTTTCTCTTCTGCTCATCCTGGCTCAATGCTCTCTCAAACATCAAATCTCTCCCTAATATACACAAATCTCTCCCCCTTTGACATCAATGGCAAAGGGTCACCTTTGGCGCTCGGGACTAAAAATGAGCCTCTTAGCTTAGCCCCTCCCCCACCTCCACCTTTGGGACTCAGAAAGCACTGTTCTTTACCTTTATCTTTTTCTCTTCTTTTCTGAGTTTTTTGAGTCCTTTGACTGTTTCTTTCCAAGTCATCATCTCTGTTCCTGTAATCACTTTTGTTCCTGTTCTTGTTGTTGTTCTCATCCATGTTCCTGTTCATATTCATGTTTCTGTCCATGTTCCTGTTTCCGTTCATATTCCTGTTCCTGTTCATGCCTGTTTCTGGAATATTTGCTCTACACCATCTTGCTGTGTGACCGTCATTATTGCACTTATAACACTTAATGTTATTATTCCTTGGAGGTGCAACTGTCTTAGGATTTCTCCTAGTAAAGCCATATCCTCTTTTGTCATGAATCTTACAATTCATTGCCTTGAGACCAAACTCATTACATGAGTAGCAATACCCTTGGAAAAGTTGTCCTTTCCCATATTTCTGTCTTTCGTGTGTCCTACACTGTGAAGCCATGTGCCCAAACCTGTGACATGAAAAACATCTTCCATTGAAGCTTCCTTGTCTTAACCTCATTGGTCTCTTGTTCTGATTGTTTTTTCCATTTGTATCTTCTCTGTGCATTGTTCCTATCTTTGTTGAACTCTTTGTTGTCCAACTCATCCTCTGATGTCTCACTCCCACTTACACTGTCTTCTTTTGAAGTTTCTTCTTCTTCAAGACTTGAAGTAGACTTTTTTCCCCATTTCTTTTGAACTTGTTTAGAACCCAGACCTGTCTTGTTTGTTGCTCCTCTTTGTATCTTAACTATTTTATCCACATTCTTTGCACTGGTTACATACTTGTATAACTTATTCTTGGAATCCTCTAAATATTCCTTTAGTAGTGCCACTTCTTGTGTTAACTTCTCACACACCAAGATCTTTGCTTCTAACTTATGTTTGAACTTGCTTGCCTTGGCCTTTGATTTCTTTAAATCCTCTATGAGCAATAATCTTTCTTCATCACATTCTGGAAACTGACTTTCAAGCTTGGAGTGTTGCTTTCTTACCTTCTTTACTGTGTCAAGGGCATAGATAAGTTCTCCCTTGAGATCATAACCATTCTCTGCTGAATAATCCTCTATTTGTTAGCCTTTGTCCATATTATTTCTTTCTTTTGGCTTGTCTTCTATAGGATCACTCACTTCTTCTTCTAATGCCATAAGAAGATTTTCATCTGGTCTTTCAAGTGCATCTTCAAAATCATCATCACTGAAACTATAACCATCCCTTGTACAATCATCTTCAAGATGTCCAAACTTACCACATCTAAAACACTTGAGAATAACTGGAGTCCTTTTCTTAGCTGGTTCTTTTTCTTCAATCATAAATAGAACTTCATCTCTATCATTGTCTGAAAGACTAGCATCACTATCATTTGAGTACTTACTTGCATTATCCGCATAGTAGCTACTCTTTTGCCTTTGGAAGAACTTCTTTCCTTGCCAGTTTTTGTCCATCCTTGCTTTTCTTTTGGTACGTGTCTTTCTGATTCCCTGTACCTGTGATCCTGTTTTTCTTCATCATTGTTGCTCTTTGGCTCTTTGCACTCTATTGCATAATGTCCATACTTTCCACAATTAAAACACTTAACAGATCTTAGATCTATGGGTCTTCTGGAACCTTTATCTCTTTTGCCATAATTTGCTTCTTCATCATTGGAAGACTCACTGCTTGATTCTGACTTCTTACCCTTTATCTTTTTGTTCACTTTGAATGCAGCTTCTTTCGAAGGAATAGGATCTTTTGTTCTTATCTCAAAAGTTGTAAGCATGCCAAGCAAAGCATTTCTTGTTAGACTATCACTATCAATTGATGTTTCTATAGCAGAGACCTTTTCACTGTACCTTTTTGGAAGAGTTCTCAAGATCTTATCACAAGCATCAGATTCATCAATCTTCATTCCAAGACCTTTCATCTCATGTATAAGTTCATCAACCTTGCTGAGATAGTCACGAATGTTTTCATCATCCCGCATTCTTAAGTTCTCAAATTCTCCTTTGAGATTTCTAATCTTAGCTTTCCTGACACTTTTATCTCCTTCATATATGGTATGCAATAGTTCCCACATATCTTTTGTTGTTTTACAATCCATAACCTTCATAGATTTTGATTTTCGCAATCCTTTTATAATTGCATTCATAGCTCTTGAATTTGCATGCATTAGAAGCTTACCTTCCTTATCTGTAGTTGGATTGACTGTTGAATCAAATCCAAGTTCCACTGCATCCCAAACTTCATTGCCAAGTGCCATCAGGTGAAATCTCATCAGCACACACCAATACAAGAAGTCACTTCCATCAAAGACAGATACTGCATTATTGATGGATCCGTCCCTTTGATCCTTTTGATCCATTGTGTTCTTAAACCGCTTTTCCTTCAAGCTGTCAAACTCTTCTGAAGGAACCCCGCTCTGATACCAATTGAAGAACACAAGCTTATACTGAGAGGGCGGGGGGGGGGGTGAACAGTATAAGACCACTTTTTACTTTATTTTTCAAATCAATATTATGCAGTGTATAGATAGCAGTATCAATAGCAGTAATCAAAGCAATACACAAAACACCATACACAATAGAGACACAAATTTAACGTGGTTCACCCAATGTGGGCTACCTCCATAGAGAAAATATTTCTTCTAAATATTTCTCAAATAATCTTTTGGGAATCCTTTCCAATTACAATGTTTATGGACCTCTGTCCAAAGAAGATGCTGATACCCTAAATCTGGTTTCTGGATCTCTATCCACAAGAGAACTCCTCCTCTGATTTGGCTGGTGATCCTCTAGAAAACACTGCCTCCACTGCACTGATTGTGGATCTATCTCCACTTGAAGACTCTTGTCCTCACTCAGAAGACCTGTCCTCAATATCCTGGCTGATGGATCTCTATCCACTGGAGACTTTGTCCTCTCTGCTCTGTCACCTCCAAAGCTCTGTCTCAATATTGTACTAAACACAATCTAGTTGGTCTAGCACAAGTGTGCTCAACAGGTTCACTCAAAACCTACTCAAATCTGCTCAACTGGTCCACTCAGAACCTGCTCAAATCTGCTCAACAGGTCCACTCAGAACCTACTCAAATCTGCTCAACAGGTCCACACACAACCTATCCAAATCTGCTCAACAGGTCCATACAGAACATGTCCAAATCTGCTCAACAAGTCCTCTCTAGGACTTGCTCAAATCTGCATTGCAAGCTTCCACAAAAGCTCACACAAAAACAATCCACAAGCCTTCTCAAAGACTTGTCTCAAATCAGCTTAACAAGTCCACACAGAACTTGTCCAATCTCATAGAAGCATAAAGAGAATTGTTAGAGACTCAATATGTTCTATACTCAATGCTCAATCACTTTCTCAACTCAATCTCATAGAAGCATAAAGAGAATTGTTAGAGACTCAATATGTTCTATTCTCAAAGCTCAATCTCAACTCAATCTCATAGAAGCATAAAGAGAATTGTTAGAGACTCAATATGTTCTATTCTCAAAGCTCAATCTCAACTCAATCTCATAGAAGCATAAAGAGAATTGTTAGAGACTCAATATGTTCTATTCTCAAAGCTCAATCTCAACTCAATCTCATAGAAGCATAAAAAGAATTGTTAGAGACTCAATATGTTCTATTCTCAAAGCTCAATCTCAACTCAATCTCATCGAAGCATAAAGAGAATTGTTAGAGACTCAATATGTTCTATTCTCAAAGCTCAATCGAATATAGAATAGTTTGTTTCATGAAACTTGAACAACCACTTCACATACTCACTTGACTAGGCTCAATCAACTCTACTCAATCAATCACTTCAAGAAACAACCCTTTCTCACAAACCCTAGTCCAAACATGTATCTCCCAACTCAAAATGTTTCTAACAATGCTCAACACAAATCTCACATAACAATGATACTCATGTTCTTTTCTAACTCAAGTTCAAGTTCTTTGCATAACCAATTGGCTTCAACAACAATGCTAATAAAACAAGGTTTTAATCACAACTCTCAATTCAGAAAACCTTGAAGCATTAACTCAAAGTACTTCACTCAACCAATGGTCTAAACAACAATGCTTATCAAACAAGGTTTAATCACAACTCTCAATCTAGAAAACCTTTAAGCATTAACTCAATGTACTTTCGAAAAGGAAACCCTAATCAAATCCTTTTCTCTCCAAACTTAATTTTCAATCAAGCCAATCACCTAACTCAACAAAGAAGAATTTTGCCCATACCTTTTCTTGAAGAGAAGTTGCCCTTACAAATCTGCCACACTCACAATTACTTCTTTGACAAACTCAATAAGGGTTAGAGGATAATTTTTATGTCACAAAAATAATATCACAATTACACCTTATCACTCCAACTTAAACAATAAACAATATCCTCACAATTAATCACAAAACCCTTTATTCAAAATAACATACAACCCACAAAGTCTTAACCTTTCAATATTCCACAATAGCAAATTTTAAGACTTTAAAAATAAAAACAGAATTCTCCTTATAACTCCTAATGGTATTTCTCAACTACCAACCTTTATCACAATGCAACCCTTTCAAACTTCAACCACCAAATACCTTATACCTCCAACTTAGGCATTAATAAAATAAAACATAAAAATGTTACCTTTGCCTTTAGAGAGTTTCGAACTCTCAACGCAGCCCACACAAACGTCTTTGCCCACGACGCAAACCACCACACGAGCTACAAGATCGTTGGGAAGGAAGAAGCACCACGTGCTTCAACACCTCTTCCTTGCCTTGCAAAATGGATGCGCCTAACGATTGGCGCCTTCAACACGTCCACCAAAATGCTTCCGCGGGGATTCAAACACTATCCACCATGCACACCAAAACGTGAGCTTGCAGCCCACTTGCCACTAGGCCAAGGTGCCTTGTTGGCTTCCAACTAATCAACGTGCTTGGTTTTGTTTCCTTTCGCCGTCAAGTCAAACACGAATTTCGCACATTTATCTCACGAGCTTTGCATTCAATTCGAGCAAGGATAATCGGAAATAAACTTTGGGCATGGTATTTATATGCATCTCCAATAATTCAAAAACGTCAGCGCTTCCCTTTGGCTTCTATGACATCGGCGGAAATAAAACTTTGAATGCCTTGTTTAAATCTTTAAATCCAACCTTTGGATTTATTAAAATATTCTTTGGTCTTAAACCTTTTGACCCAACCTTTGGGTTTATTAAAATATCTTTAGACTTTATGAACCCACTTTTGCAATATAAAATATTGTAATGAAAATTACAAATATTTTATTTTGGGTTTTCACCATGGCACTTCTAACCATTATAATATTTCACCTTTGATAAAGTACCGTTTAATATTTATTTATAAAATTTAAATTCATCCTGAATTTTAATAATTTATAAAGAAATATTATAACTTCGTTTTAACCTTTGTCTTTTGCATTGTTTTACTTGAATTTTGGCCTTCTCCCTGGATATCAAATAACCATCTTTGTCGTCTTTATTTCCTGCTGAAATCTTTGGTATTAATGATGACTTCATCTAGTGGCATCAATGGTGACATCAATGATAACTTTCGCTTAGGGACTCAAAATGTCCAACAGACACAGATGGCGCTAGGTGTTGCCCGTCATGTTCATGATGTTGATGGTTCCAAAAATTGAGGTGAACAATCAAAGACTACTGATCATGTTGATCATGTTGATGTTACAACTGCTTGCAGCAAGGGAAGTGCACAATCAAAGAATAAGGTGTTGCAAGCAGTGTCAAGTGAAGTCTATTGCCAAATATTTATGGAACAGAAGAAAGCGTAAGGAACATGACGAGATTCTCTTACATTGTGCAGTACTTCTATTCCCAGTGTTTAGCTCTTGTCGTCGAGGATGCCGACCAGTTTAGAGGAGGGGATAGATGTAGACAACCAAATTGATAGGTCTTTATTTGTTGAAACAGTTTTGGTAGTATGTTATGTGTTATTTTGTAATTGTATGCAAAGTGTTTGACGAAATGTGTGTGCATATATTTAATTATGTTATAAAGTGCAATTTAATATTGTACGTAATAATAAAGTGATGTAAGTCAATTATGTAGGCTAAAATTATTTAAGTAGAAATGGAACTATGTGTAAGCATGTAGAATTTCATTTCTACAATTACATTATTACTTTATAACATTATTAATGATATCTACGCTCATTTTGTCAAACACTATGCGTACAAACTCCAAAATAACACAAAACAACACAACTTATTCATTAAATGCAGACATATCAATTTGACTACCTACAGTCAAAGGATCAGAGATCACCTCCTCCGTTATCGCCTTCACCCCTTTTAAAATAGAGCTTGGACCTCCCCCCTCTATTTTAGAGGCAACCACAGCTCCCCTCCCCTCTGTTTTAGGGGAAAAATAAAAGGCAAGAGCTTTTATTTTAAAAGTCGCGATTGATGCTGAATCATAAGCCTCGTCCCAGCCTCGTTTTCCATTTTTCTCCGGCTTTCTATGCCTTAAAATTGGGAAGGGCAGTCACCTCATATTTTCAGAGCGAGCAAGCTGAAAATATGAGAGAGGGAGGGAAGGGAAAATAATAAATCTAAAATACTAAAAACCATCGAGAGTTAAAACCCAACCCGAAGGCAAGGGCAAGGGCAACCCTCCGGAAAGAAAGGCCAACCGGAGGAGAGGGCCAACCAATTTACGGGCTCGAGAGAATTCAATCATTCTTTCAAAAGCCCCAATATTATGTCGCTACCACAATGTATCTACATTGTCCTTTAGTTGTCTTCAATGTTCAAACAAAATCAAGACCCCATATGTTGAACAATTCTTGCAGCTGTGATGGTTGCAATGGCATGAAGTCCCTCCTCAGTGGCTTCCCAACTCTCTGGCACGTATCACTTGCAGTCACAAACTCCTTCACATCACAATAGAGGGTGGGCAACCATAGCCCTACCAAAAACACCTTCCTCACAGTTGCGTTTGGTCATATATGTCGTCTGGCCAACACCTCATGAGCTTCCTTCAAAGCTACATTCACTTCCTCATTCGTCACATATCTTTGCAACAATCCATCAGGTTTGATCTTGTACAACAATCCAACTATCAATTGAAAAGGTGTTAATTTTACAATAATATTCTTCTTGGTTGCAGTCAACTCATGTGGCAGTTTTCCCGTTGACAAGTATTCTCCCGCGTTCTTGAACCATGACGGTAGTGCAATGATTGAAAATAAATGAGCATCCGAAAATTCATTCGACACTCCTATAGGTTCTCCTAAGAAAATCCTTGACAACGGATCCATTATTATATGCTTCTTCCCTGGTCTTGACTACCACTCGAAACACAAATTCCTATAGCATGGTGAGCTACCAACTCGTCTGTGAATAGTCAAGTGGTTGATTAAATACATCAATGCCTAATGGTCCACATAGAAAGCAAAAGGATTGGCAAGAAGTTAATGTCTGAACTTTTGTATCGCATATACCATTCCCAAAGCTTCCCACTCCGTAGTGCTATAATTTCTCTACATGAGACAACAATTGATTAGAAAAATGTATGGGCTGATCCAACCCATACTGCCCTCTTCGGCCAACCTACATCCAATTGTAAACTCGGACACATCAACATGGACATGGAAATCCTTTTCCCAATCTAGAATTACCAGAATGGGTGCACAAACCAACTTTGCCTTTAACTCCTCAAAGACCTTTTGATGCTCTTCCGTCCATCAAAAAGGAACATTCTTGTACGTCAACACATCTAGAGGGTGCGATACTTGTCCAAAGTTTTTGATGAAGCATCGAAAACACCCGACATTTTCCAAAAAAGACTTCGACAAACTCACATTGTATGGCTCTTTCATGCACATCATGACTCGTATCTTATCAGGATTGGTCTTCAAACCTTCCTCACATATAATTGTTGGTTACGAATCTGCCACTAGGAAAGGATTTGGTCTATCTACGCGCCCTAGACCCACCCAACAGATTGAAATGCCGAAAGGAAGGTATGCCTCCCATGCCGAAGGCTGGCTTCTTTACTACACTACTCTTGGTTTTAGATTAGGGAACTGGAAAGAGATTTGAAAAATGCTGAAAGAGAGGAAATAACTGAAAGAAATGGGAAACGGGGATAGTTTCAAGGGGAAGAACAAGCAACACAATTACTAACTCTCACTTAAACCAGCAGCAATCAATATCATGAACATAGCAGAAACTAAAACTAAACACACACTGATATGTATCCTTCAGTAATTCCAGACTTCGTTCTTAATTCACACACTTAAATCCAGATTTCAGAATTTACTTTATGCAAATGAAGAAACATAATTAACAGAAATAAGCATAGAAGGCATCATTCACAGGATTCTTAATATTGAAGCAAAAGTCCAAGTAAGGCAACTCTTTAGCAAATTGTTACCCCCCTTTTACATTACATAGAGTGGCCTTTCATAGAAGAATTTCCCCCAAATTACAATAATGCCCAACCCCCAAAACTGCCGAGGCAGTTGAGATTTGACCCCTTTCAGCCGACAGCGTACCTGCGATGCAGCGCACCAGTGCTTAGAACGGCTCTGGACGACTTCTGCAGTTGGGACATCATGTCTCATTAATGCGGTTTGTGCAGCTTGTCCTTTGGAGTTTTTCTGGGACCTGACAGGGCGTCCTAAAGGGATGGGCTAAGGCTTGAATTTGTGCGTCGTTGATGCGCCTTAGATGCCCACCTACCACCCTTCTTTATCATGGTCTGAAGCTAGAAAAAACGACCGGAGGTAGCTGGAGTTGAGCCTAGGACTTGAATTTGAAACCTGCTTAGTCTAACATGAATTCCGGAGATGGCTCACTTTTAGCCCAACACTGTGGTTGGCTTACGAATGGGGCCGATGCTGAGAATCACTCAAAAACGGAGCGAAGCTGGGAGTCACACAAGGGGAGGAGCGAGTCCAAGAGTTGCTCGGAAAGGGAGCGAACTTGGGAGTCGCCTTAGCGCTTGCTCGCTCAAAGTGATGCCGATGTCGGGTTTCACTGGAAAACGAGGGCGATGCTGAGAATCGCTCGGAAATGGAGCGAACTCGGGGGGCTCAATGCCTTAAACCTTTTTCATCCTTTAGCTGCGCCTCGCTCTAGAGCTGGAGCGAAGTTGAGGTTCGCTCATTCCCGAAGCGAATTCGAGCCTTCCCTGCCTTTCTGATTTTTCATGCTGTAGTTCGCTCGTAGGTCGGAGCGAGGTCGGGGTTCGCTCGTTCCTGGAGTGAACACGGGCTGAATCACTCCTTAGCCCTTTTACCACTTGGGCTGCAATTCGCCCGAGAACCTCAACGAGTCCGAGACTCGTTACGTTTTAGAACGATATTGGGGGGTATTTTCACTTAAGCCTTTTTCCATACCTCAGGCTGCAGATCGCTTCGGGCCTTGGCAAGGCTAGGGTTCGCAGGCGAAGGGGAGCGATACTGGGAATCGCTCGAAAACATAGCGAACTAGAGATGACCCTGCCTTATAACATTTTAACCCCCATCTGCACTTCGCTCCAAAATGATGCCGAAGTTCGTTGCGTCGTCTGCTCTAAGCTGGGCATCGTTGTCGATTCAGGCGAACCCGGGGTTCGCTACTCCTAGTGGGCGAACCAGAGAACTTATGTGCCTTGGCTAATTTTGGGACGAAACCCGGCCTAGAGGAAAGGAAGAAAGGAGAGGATATACACATGGAAACAGTGCAACAATTTTTTTCAAAAATTTTACCCCTTAGTCAAAATGTGGCAACAATAACATGTCCAGGTGCCTTACCATATAGTACCAACAACATACATTTATCAATCTCATATACACTTTGTATTGGTTCATCTTGGTCTTCTTATTCTATGTTGATACACATACGATTTGGCTAGAAGACTTCATAGTCTTCCATTTGGATGGAGAAGTCTGTTGTCAAAGTGCTCCTCATCCTCCGTGCATTCCTCCAACTCCAGCACACCCTCTTCGTTTGGTTCTAATCCATTCTCATCCTCCGATGATGAATGCCCAAACTCATCGAATGTCACCAATTATTCACTTCCAGATTGATTCTTCAAGTTAATCACATACTTGTGCTGGCCTTTCTTGAATGTAAAATAATCCTTCTCCTAGTTGTGGTTTACCCTTGCCGCACGTAGCCACCCCTATCCCAGCAATGCATCATAAGCTGGTTTTTGCATATTAATTACCACAAAATCCATTATAAACATTTGATTAGCAATCTTCACTTTTTGTGTAGTTAGTACTCCATCTCTATCCCATATTGGTTTGAGCCATACGACTGGAAGTTGGGAGACCACAAAAATGGTGTCCCCAAATCTTTCCACATTTTTTCAAGCAAGATATTTACTCTTGACCCTCCATCAAAGATTACTTGAGTCAACTTGTGATTCAGAAACTCAATGTGAATTAGTGCTAGTTTCAAGCTGTTTATATTCAGTGGCATATTCCTATGTTGGAATTTCGTTCCACTTTAATACTCCTTCTACTTAGTTAGTGTAGTGTGTGCGTGTGTTAATAATCCCACATCGACCTGGTTGTGGGACTTGAGTGGTTTATGAGCCCCAACACTTTCCAAAATCTTTGTCAATGGGGTAGCAGGCTTAAAGGTGGAAGCCCTTGGTCCCGCTTATGTGGGACTCCTCACCCCTATTAACATCAATTCGTGGCATTGGTGTGTTCCATACAAGTTGTTTATTTCTAGTGGCATATTCCAATGTTGGAATTTCGTTCCACTTTAATACCTCTTCTTCTCGACATCTATCATCAAGAGTGTCATGTCAATATTTACTATTGACCCTCCAAGTGCAAGTTGTGACTCCTCCATTTTCCTCGTCTGCACCATGTCTCCTACCGTTGCATATAGCTCCGGTCTTGCACCTAGTAAACTAGAAACTTTCACTTTGATATTCGTATTCAATACTTACGTGGCCAACAGGTTCGTTACTACATCCTCTTCTTCAATCTTGATGGGTTCCTCTCATTTCTTTTCCTAGAGCAATCTCTCCTAATTCATCTTTTTCGTCTCCTCTTCAAATTGCACACATGCTTCCTGCCATATTTCCTTTTCTTTAGTAAGGTTCGGGTATTGTTCCACCTTCTTTGCTTGTGCATGTGTTACTGCAACCACGTGTTTCTCCTTCTGTTGCTAGTCTTGTGGAGGTTCCTCAATGTCAATAAAATTGACATTCTATAAGTTACTCGTACTTGCTTTCTTCAAACAATTTACCTCGTGATTGCTTGATCCACACCATTTACACATCATTGTAGTGTTGTTTCCACTACCTGCTCCTACCAAGGCATTCTGACAGTTGCGTACAAAATTTCCCCTCTTGACATCTCCGACACGGGATGATTGGCCTCCTAGCTGAATCATACTGCAATTGACCCTCTCCTCGTACACATTGATTTCTTTGTTGTGGTTGTCTTCTTCCTTGGTGGTTGTTTTGATATCTGCCACTTGTTGCTCCTTGTTCGCTCTTTGAAGTGCTTGGCTTTTCTTCCTTACTCTCCTACACCGTCAACTTCTAGTGTCTAAAGTTGTTGAGATTGAACAAACAATTGACAACATGCTCCACAACTTCACAAATATTGCAAAATGTTTTCTTTGGACAATTGATATTGGTGTGCCCTAATATTCAATCAAAACATCATTAATTATACGCCTTCACAGCCTTCACATCATTAATTATGTCCTTTTTCTCCTTTTTCTTCTCAGCCTTCACATCATTAATCATACGCTCCAAGTCCTTCCTCATGGCCTGGATTGTCGTGCTCAAGTCATCTCAATCACTATCCAAATCATCATCTCAATCATGGATTGCACTTCCTCCACCTGTTGTAGTTGTCTTCATCTCACTTTCTAAATTCAATGCTCTATCAAATGCTTCTTGATAGGTAGTTGGCGGAACTACCTTCATCTTCTTGTACCATAGTAACAATCCATCCAAGAACCATCATTTTTGCAACCATCCGCTAGTTTTGCTTCCATCTTGTTGATAAGTTCCTTCAATCGACGATTATATGACTTGATGTTCTCATCCTTCTTTTGCTTCATTGAGTAGATCTCTCCAATGATCTTTGTATCGTCTCAAAGCAATATGAATTATTTAATCAATGCAATATTTAGTTAATTTCCTATTGTGAAGGGTTCTTGTTTTAAGTGTCAATCCATCACTATTCCATGCAACATGGTTGGAAACAACAGCCATGAACCTTCATAATCTACGCCATTAGCTTTCCATATCATTTCACACGTTTTGATATAGCATTCTAGGTCTTCCTTCCCATCACACATAAACTTTGGGCACTTCTGTTTGCTTGCAGTTGCAACAATATTAGCCATTGATGGTTGTTCGACTTCACTTGACGAAACTTTGTGCGCAAACAATCTTCGGCCATTACCTTGCATTCCTACACTTCGTGAATACACAAGCGTTGGATTCAGTCTCTTAAGCACACTCTCCTACGGTCGTCTTTGCTTGACTCTTGTATTTTGCACCTCTAGGCGCTCTCCCCCGCACTTTGTAATGACCTAATTCTGAAAAATTACCAAACCCTAGCTAGATGGCAATATTTCTTCCAAGCAGAAATAAAATCTATTCAAATAAAATTCTGATCTACAAATTTAAATCACCAAATTACTTATAATTTCAGCAAACAACACCCAACAACACTGATTTTGTATTAAATCTGAAATATAGAAACCATTACATGAATAATACTGGAAATGGCTACATTAAACAACTCACAAAATGGCAGATCTGATTGCCAATGCTCTCCAATGACATTCTCATACCCAAACACAATCAAAATGATGAAGATACATAGAACGTTTGGCTGCTAGGGCAAAATCTGGTCCAAAATAATGGGCGTCCAGCTTCTAGGAATAAGATACTTGCCAAAATGCCCTCTCAAATGCAACGCTGCCCTCCTAAATGCTGAATCTCTGATTCTGAGTGCCAAAATAGACTCCCAAGATGGGACGTCCCTCCTCCTGGTGCTCCAATGACTGAAAATAATGATAAATCTCTGCTCTTTGCCCTCAAATGGCTGAATAAAGATCTGATCTCTCAAAATGGTGCAATAATACCCTAGCTGGCTGATTACACACTGAATGCTCCACAACTAAATCCAATGAAGTCCAAATGCAAACCCTAGGTAGGTTTGCCCCAATTGAGAGTAAGGGTTTTCGTCCTGACTCTCTAGATCCAGAGGTTTTCGTCCCTGAATCAAGTCTTCTACAGGTTTTCGTCCGCAGAAGATCTCTCTTGTAGGGTTTCGTCCACAAGAAGGAGTGATATTAGCTTCTCAGCCAATTACACAAAATAGAAGAGATAAAAATGATCCAAGATGATGCAAATGAGCCCCCTTGTCCTCTTTATATAGACAAATGTTATATTTCTTCGTTGGGGTGGCACTTTATTAAATCACTTATAAAATAACCTTATAGCTCCTTAAAATAAAATATTATGTCCCTAATACACATTGGCCCCTTTTCTCTTTTTTTTATTTATTTAATTACTAAATTCCACTAAAAATACCTTCAACATAACAAAACACTCCAAAGCTTCACACCACAACTATGTACAATAAGAATATGAAAAATGGGGACATTACAATACATCCCTCCCCAAGATTGCTTGTCCTCAAGCAATCGAACAAAAACTCAATTCAAATTGAGCCAAACCATAACCATGATCAATGATAATTCCAGGATCCCAAACTAGCCTCAAAACAATTTTTATAACTGCCACTTCCATATAAAAACCAAAGCAAAAATCTGAGTGTGAGGCCAAGATGCATATCAATAATGTGTGACACCTAGGTTCCCTCAAACATTCATCCCAAAACTGATCCCAAAATTGATCTAAAACTGATCCCAAATCTTTTTCACACTGACCAAAGGTTGTCTCCATATAATCCCAGAACTGTTCCAAAGCTGCAATTATGCAAAAACTGAGTGAAAATGGGCTCAAACTCTTACAGACCAGATCTGAAGTAGTACATAGCAGCTCTGATTTTTCATGTACAGCAGTGATATATGACTGTTTAATCTCCTCAAAGATATGTAAACTCAGTCCTCCTCTATTCTTAAGGACTGTATTATGCAAAGGTGTGCTAAAAGTATCAAGGGTAATGAATGAACCAACATCAAAGAGAGTGGAAAGGAGATGAGGATCAACAAACTCTGATTCTCCCTGTGCAAGAGTGACTCTCCTTAGTTCTCCTTTACTACGAAAATCATCAACTAACACTCCAAGAGTGTAAAGAACATCCATCATACTATGAATGCTACCTGTATCACCCAGAATCCTTTTTCTGTCCACATGCCCTGCTCCTTTCAACTGTTGTTCCAACATTGGATTAGAAATACACATCAATAGCTGAACTTGGTCATTTCCCGTGCGTCCAAGTTCAAGGTTATTTATTCTCCACTGTGCTACTTTCAAAAGTGCATTTCTATCCTCATTAGGTGCCATCAAACTTAAGTGTAATGGCTGCTCAAACCTATTCCAAACTGGTAGAGTTCTTGCATTGTTTATGACGTCATGCCAAGTAAGATAGAAGCAACCACATATCTCATTGAATGCAGCCCATAGGGAATAATAAACAGTCTTTAAAATGTGACTTAAAGATACAATCACAGTCCTCATTACAATAGCAGCTAACATACCTTCAAATGCAGCCCTGAAACCCATAGGATATACAGTCCATGTGCAACATGCAGTGGACAGTCTTACAGCCTCTAATGTGTAGGTTGTAGCCTCCAAATCATGAACAACAGTTTCCTTCTTTGCAATAGTTGATGAATCATGGAGTGCAACCCTTAATTCAAGAGAAACAGCCTTCAAATTATTCTCTAAAGGGATTATAACTGTCTTTTTATGATCAGCTATCAGTACAGTCCATAAACAGTGATTGGTAGCCCTCATCATACTGTTTTCTATTAGCAT
This sequence comes from Wollemia nobilis, assembly GCA_028583015.1. Lineage (NCBI taxonomy): Eukaryota > Viridiplantae > Streptophyta > Pinopsida > Araucariales > Araucariaceae > Wollemia > Wollemia nobilis. Next base: position 1,149,613 of record JAQPPZ010007914.1, read on the forward strand.
GTTCCTTCTATTGTCAAATACAATTCTGACTTTGTGTGTCTCAACAAGCCCATTATTGATTAATCCCTTGAACCATCCTTTACTATTAGAGTCATGATCATACCTCAAGGAAGAATGCTGACTATGATCATCATGATTCGTTGAAATATTGCATCCATACTTCCCAAACTCTCTCTGGATCTGAAACCTCTCTTTGTGTTGCATGGGTAAAGAGAAACAATCAATTTTTTCCCAAAGGGACTGTATAGAACAGCCCAAGAATACTGCTGTCCCAGGCTTCATAATATCAAAATTTGCATCCGTTCTGTTAGTGTCATTACTTTCATGGAAAACACCTTGAGATTTTTCTGTACATACCTCATGTGGTAAGGGGATTTCTTGGTCAACAATTTCTGATTTGTTCCCAAGATCTAATTCAGTCACCTTCATCACATCATTTTTGCATACCTCTTCATGTGATAAGACAACAATTTCTGATTGAGATTCTTCTTTGCTAGCTTCCTCATGTGAAATTTCTGCCACGTGCTCCTCTTCTTTATCATTAAATTCTTGAACCAAATCATTCTCAGGTGGCCGTAATTCTGATTTATCTTCAAAGCTTGCCATGACATTTCCTTCATCATTTTCTTTATACATGCTTAACCTCCCAGTCTTTGAAAGCCATGTAGCAAGATTTGTCTTTCTTTTAAGCTCCAAGAATGTTTGGAAATCTACAACCTTCCTGTAATTTTCGTTCCTCTGTTTATATTCAAGGAATAAGATATCTGCATGTTCTTGGAGTTTTCTTTGATTGCTCTCCCTTATCCTTTCCATCAATTCAGCCCATGTATTTGCCATCTCACTGTCAAGTAACCCAACTCTGTTCAGGATAAAAATTTCAGATCTGAATTTTCCGCAGCAAACCCTAACTTCTGAAAAATGAAACCCTCAAATCACAAAACCATAGTGTAGAATCTTCAAATCAGCCAAATGGGTATCCAGATCTGCTATTTAATACTCAAAACCCTTTCAGAAAATCAGATCTGCAATTTATGCAGAAAATAATGCCAGAAACCCTCAAAGTTGCTAGATCTGACCATAGAATTTTTATAAAATTTTTTGAAAGTGGAAATACAAAATAGGGCTTAATGGGTACTCAAATCAACCTTTAAAAGTGCCCAGAAAAATTCTCAATACTGATCTACTCACGGCTGCTGAATTTTTTCCACACAAAACCCTCCACAGGCTGGCAAGATCACAACTCTGATACCATTGTAATGACCTAATTCTGAAAAATTACCAAACCCTAGCTAGATGGCAATATTTCTTCCAAACAGAAATAAAATCTATTCAAATAAAATTCTGATCTACAAATTTAAATCACCAAATTACTTATAATTTCAGCAAACAACACCCAACAACACTGATTTTGTATTAAATCTGAAATATAGAAACCATTACATGAATAATACTGGAAATGGCTACATTAAACAACTCACAAAATGGCAGATCTGATTGCCAATGCTCTCCAATGACATTCTCATACCCAAACACAATCAAAATGATGAAGATACATAGAACGTTTGGCTGCTAGGGCAAAATCTGGTCCAAAATAATGGGCGTCCAACTTCTAGGAATAAGATACTTGCCAAAATGCCCTCTCAAATGCAACGCTGCCCTCCTAAATGCTGAATCTCTGATTCTGAGTGCCAAAATAGACTCCCAAGATGGGACTGTTGCCACATTTTGCACAAGGTGACATGTTTTCAAAATCTATAAGTGTGCTGCTCTTCCTTCCATCCTCTTTCTTCCCTTTCTCCATTTTTCCCTTTCTCCCTTTCCTGCAGTTTCATTCCTCCCATTTTTTCCCTTGTACTTCCCCAATTCAAGTTCCCAAAACTGAGCAAGTGTTCCTTGAAAAATCCCAAGTATTAGGGCGCAACCCGACTTCGCAGCGAATTCGGGGTGCGCCCTCAAATTGGAGAGCACTAGGGAATGCGAAGTGCGAAAGTAGACAGGAGCTGATCAGAATTTGGCTAAGTGTCAGAGCGCACCCCGACTTCGCAATAGGGAATGCGAAGTGCGAAAGCAGACAAGAGCTGATCAGAATTTGGCTGAGTGTCAGAGCGCAACCTGACTTCGCAGCGAAGTCGAGATGCGCTCTTCTTCCTGTGTGCACTTGGGAAAGCAGTGTGCAGAAAATCGGCTAAGTGCTGGAGCACAACCCGACTTCGTAGCGAAATCGGAGTGCGCTCCTCTTTTTGTGCGCAGTCCGAACAGCGGTAAAATCAGCTAAGTACCGGTGCGCAGCCCGACTTCGCAGCGAAGTCGGGGTGCGCCCTTTGACCGGTGCGCAGTTGGGCAAGATTCATCAAGCAAGCCCAGAAATTGGCTAAGGCACGGAGGCCTCCCCAACTGCGTTGTTTCCCGCCTGCGCTACCCGACAACGCTCTGATTTCGGGCGAAGTTGGAAAAACTGCCTTTCAAGGAAGACATAAGTCACTCATCAGAATCCGACAAGTGTCCAGCCTCGGGATTCGAGCCGAGACGTGACGTGATAAAGGACAAGCATGGACCGCACTGCCTATGCCAACTGCCCCTATTTAAGCTGATGTGAAGTTCCATCTATCGCAGCTACCCGCATTCCTGCTGACTAGAGGTTTGACCCAACACGCTGCCACGTAGCTTTACAGCTTTCAGGGAGACCTTGCTGTAGGTATAGTCCTCGTCGACAAGAGTCAGCATCAGCAGCTCTGCTGCCACTTTTGTCAGCTATTGTCTGGTCTGGGACTTTGTGCCCGTAATTGTAATCGGGGGGAACTTGGGCTATAAATAGCCATACAATTTCATTGTAAAGGGTGGAAGGGGAATATACTGCTAGGGAACCATTGTAGCTATACGTTTGCTTCTGAATGCAAGACACATATTTGGCTCTGCTTACTGTCATCATCTTGTATGCTGCCTCTCCTTGTCATTTCTGCCTCATGTTTCTTATTTCATTACTTACTGTTGTACTGAACTCTGGACTCCGGTATTTGGTGATTATGTATTCCTAGAATGCATAGATAGAGGATACATAGGATGCATGATAGTTGTAGTTTCATTATGTGTTCTGCCTAGGACTGCTGTTAGTAGTGGTGATTGATCGTTGTCGTGCTGCTTATTCCCCCCACCCAACTCCAATCACATTTGGATTCTCTTTCCGCAATTTATCTCTTTCCTGCACTCTTAGCTTAAACACTAAAAACCCACAAGAAGCCAGCCTTCTCCGAAGGTTGGCAAGGAAGGCATTCCTTCCTTCCGGCCTTTCAATTTGGTGGGTGAATCTAGGGTGCATTATACCAAAACCTTTCCTCATGGCAGATTCGTAACCAACAGTTTCTCTAGCACGCCCGATGGGACCTAGAAGTTTCCCACCCCAAAACAGAATCGAAGCACTGGTGTTCGCTTCATTGCTGTTAGAATCTGAACACCTGGCAACTCTGCAAGTACCCGAATATTCTCTGAATCCGTGAAGACCGGTCGGAACGCCTTCATGCAAACAAGGTGGCGAGCAAGGAATCCGGGAAACCAACCTGACCTCTACGAAATCGACATTGCCGCTCCAGGAGAGCGCGTCAGGCTGGCTGATCACCAAGCTCGCGAAGAACCTGAAACTGAAATCGAAGAGGCCGAGGCCGAAGAAGAATCCACATCTTCGGACGGTACCGATACCGAGTACACTACCGGAGGAGAAGAAGACATGGCTGCCCAGCAGAATGATAATGATCTCTTCCCGGCGGTGGACTCCACGGGGCCCTTAGCCCTAGTCGGATAGCAAGCTGTGCCCCCCGCTGCCTTAAAGTCTATCCCTACATACGATGGCTACGGTAAGATGGCGTATTAACACATCCAGGACATTCTGGCCCTGGCTGTGCTACATTCCATTACAGACGAAGGTGTGAAGACCTGTCTGCTGGCGCTTTCCCTAAGGGGAAAGCTTCTCTACTAGTGGAGATCACTACCAGAGGGATCTATCACGGGGTGGCGACGGTTGGCTGGCAGGCTCGTGAAAGGATGCAACGAGTCTGCTGATCCCTCTTCTTTGTTACATCAATTCCAAAGCATCCAGTGACACCCCCAAGAGGAGGTATCGGACTTCAACATACGGTTTGCGAGGTCTTGAAAACGAGTACCTCCCGAACTGCGACCTTCAGCAGGTCAGGCTGCGCACTACTATCTGAGGTCTTTCAACTCAGACATTTGCCTGCTGCTGAAGATAGCACGAATTAGCTCATTCCCTACCCTGTACGAGGCTGCCCAACAAGCTGAAATGGATATCATCTCCATAGGCAGGCTCCCGCATAGGGTACAGCCACCCATTTACCCTGACTTTCCACAGTCCCAGTACCCATCAGCTTCCGGTGCGATGTCGTCAACTTCAGGACAGCATCCCCAGCAACAATGGAATCCGACGCCGGTTGTAAACCCCTACGGCCCGCCACATTCATTATCCTAACCCACCGCCTCCTCCTCCACATTATACAGCATTCCCAGCTCCCCCTCAGTATGCGCAGTATTCTGCACCTCCTCCATTGGCTGCATTACCTCCGCCAGCTCAGTTGCCGCCTCCAGATAATGATATTCAGAGCAAAATCCTTCAAGAAGTACGGGCTCTGGCCTCTGGATATCACACCATGTCCAATGACATGACTATACTAAAGAAGAAGCAGGCCCAGATGGACCTTGCTCCCAGGAGGCCATATCCTCCTCCGGCACTGACAAAAGATCAAGCCGCAGAATGGCGAGATCAGAGGCGCCCTCTTCCAAGGAATGTTGCCATCGAAGACCAACCTGGCACTTCTGGCCAGGATAACTGGTGCACCACGTGCAACGATCCACATTCGGAAGAAGATTGCACCCTGCACCAGCATTACCTCCAGAATCTGGCGAGCAACACCATAGAGGACGAAGAACTTTACATGATCCTGGACGATGAAGGCAACTTCACCGTTCCAGAGGAAGATCTAGTGTTGCCCCCTGCCAAAGAAGACAAAAGGCCTGTTGAAGCTGCTACCAAGCCCTTGAAAGTATACACCGGGAGAGAAAAGGCGCAGCCTGCTGGGTTGCCGCCTGACAAGAGGCTGTGGCCTTACACAGCCAAAGAAAAAGCTCCAACAATCAAGCCCCCCGCAGCAAAAGCAGCTCCTTCTCCAACAAAAACTCCCGCTGCTCAGCCTCCAACCGAAACAAAAGAACAAGCTCAGAAGAAGCTGAGATATCCGTCTCTGAAAAAGAGACAAAGAGTTGAGGCCACGTAGCAATACCGCACCAAGTATGAGCCTGTGAAGGAAACAGAGGGAGCTAGCACTTCAGGCTACAACATAGTTGATGAGCTGAAGAGGACCCCCGCAAGGATAAGCATGTATGATGCTCTTCTGCTCCCAGGTCAAGTCGATCTGCTGCAAGAATCTCTGAAGAGCATGAAAAATGGCAAGCAGATACAACCTGTTGTTCTGGTTCAACCCCTGACAGTCTCAGCCACTAGGAAGAACAGACCACCTCCCTTCTATCATTACGGATGCAAGGGTATATTGTACACAACTGTATGGTGGATTTTGGCGCCTCCACAACTGTTATGCCAAGAGCCGTCTGCGACGAAATCGGGATGGAATATACAAGGAGCAGCCAAGGTGTGCTGCAACTAGACGGCATCCCTGTCAAGACAGTCGGTGTCTCACCTTTTTCCGGCCTATGTTCGCTCCACCCGAGTCTCACACTGCCCGATTGGGCTTCTTTCTAATGGAGAAAAAAAACTCCTCCAAACTCGATTTCCAATGGAGAAAAAAAACAAAAGCTTCGCCCCTAATCATCAAAGCCTCGATCGCTACTAATCATTCAAAAATGAGAGCGGAGAGGTGGTGGCTCTGATACCATGTGAACATTGGAACTGATTCTCATTAATATGACCAAATATAAATAATACATTCGAAGCCAATAATAGTCCGGAGGTTACGGAACCACCCAGGACCAAAATAGGCGTTGTTATAACAAATAACAACGAGCCTAAAATATGTCCAACAATATAAGATTGTTAGGATCATAATAAATCAAATAAAATATTGAAATATGCTAGCAGAAGGGAGTTCCAAATTAACTAGCACTATGGACTCCTTGTTGTGGAAATGAAATTTAACATGTTTACACACAATTCCATTTCTACTTAAATAATTCTACAAATTTGCAGTCATTGTAGGACAGGAATAATAATGCATAGAACCTGTAACAGCAAAAATGACAGCAGCAATAACAGCAATAGAAGCAGCAATGGCAATAGCAGCAGCAATGGTAGATAACAGTAAATACAGGCAATTTTATATTAACAATGGCATTTACAGTACAGCATTACAGCTTCAGCATTACAATCTGCAGCCTGCAAACCATAAGCAGATTCATGGCTGCATACACGATTGGACTGCATCATTCCCTACACACATGCATCAGTCCTCTCTCACGTACCATGTTGTTCCATTAATCCACCAACCTGCATGACTGCCTTCAATGCCCTGGCTGAATGAATGAACCCCTGAACCACTTCAATGAATGAACAACTTGAATGAATGAGGGGAGGGCTTATTTATACACCCAAAAAGTAGTTACCCTCCAACTACCTCATAACTTCCCCAAATTACATTTCATATGCATTTGATCTTGCATTTACATGACATTTCCCACTACAGGACAAACTAGTTTATGACTTATGATTTAGCCGACATAAATGACTTAACATCACCTTATTATTACGTACAATATTAAATTGCACTTTATAACATTATTAAATATATGTACGCACATTTCGTCAAACACTTTGCGTACAATTACAAAATAACACATAATACCAAAACTAATTCAGCAAATAAAGACATATCAATTTGCCTGTCTACACTTGCAATAGACTAGCTTGTAGGGCAATGACCCGGTAGATGCCTTCGATGTCGCTCGTTCTGCATAGTGCTCTATGCAGTTTGGTGTGCCAGTTCCTTTGTAACTCAACAATATTCCTCTTCAGAATCCTTGCTATGTTTTTGTTTGTTGATGTGGCCAACCTAATGTTATGGGGATAATGATTGGATGACATTTTAAGTCAAAACCCATATTCCAAGGCAAATTTCATCACCCTAGCCCCATGACATAGGTGGCATTGTCCGTGACTACAATAGCAAAAGCTCCAAATCTGGTGATGATACCTTCCAAATCTGGATAAATATCTTGACTGGCCAATTTGGCTAGGACTGCTTCAACCCATAGCAAAAAATATTCCCCTCTAAACTGTTATGTTGTTTTGTGGACTTTAGAAAAGCCTTTGACACCTTTCCCTAGCATCTTTAATTTCAAAGACTATATGACAATGGCAGCTTGGACCTCCTTATCACTACCATCAAGAGACTATATGAGGTAGATGTTGGTAGTTTTCGGACCGCTTTTGGCTTCTTAGAGGATGTCCAAAGCACCATTAGAGTCAAACATGGTTATCCTCTTTCTCCTTCACTCTTTGGGATCTACATTGATGAGCTTGAAGAATATGTTTGTCCAAACACATGTTGATGATGGTTGCCTTCTACATCATGACCTAATAGCTATATTGTATTTTATAGATGATGTTCTTATTCTTGCTCATACTCCTAAGGGCCTACAAAGACAATTGGATACTCTTCCTCCCTTTTGTGACTTGAAACAGTTGGCAATCAATCCTAGCAAGACTAAAGTAATGATCTTTAGTACCCTATCTAAGTTTCAGTTCTATAAGGGTGAGTCCATTGAGATCACCACTGCTTCCACCTACTTGGGTTTTCAGTTCAGATGTCCTTCCCTTAATCTTCAGCCAAATTCACAGTCACGTCTTTGCAACAGATATGAATCTCTCTGAGTCATGAAACGCCAATGCTTTCAATACCACTTTCAAGACATACCTACAAAGATGCAACTCTTTGGTTGCATCATCAAACCCACAGTCCTTTATGGATCCAAGATTTGGGGTCTAAGCCTAGAGTTTGTTGATTGGGCTCACGTTAAGAGGGTCCAAACTATATTGCTTCAACGATTTTATCTGATGTTAAAGAACAATTCTCCGATGTATTATTCAGGCCGAGTTTGATGCTCATCCTCTTCACTTGGCAAGCATCTTTAGAATTATTTGTCACCTTCATTGCCTTTGATCCATGGGTGACCGCACCTCAAGCTGAGAGAGATACCCATATTTGGCACTTTGGTCCTCATAATACATTACCTTGAAAGGCTCTTTTGCTCGTCACTTCAATTGGTAATCAAATGTTATTTCTCTTCCTTAGTTTGTTGGCATCTCCATATATCAATCATTTCCTTTCAAATACTCTTTAAATGCTCCTCCCTACATTCTTCTTGCTGAGAGGGTAATTTACAAAGTTGTTAGAGATGATGCTTATCGACAATACATCCAAATCACTTGGGTTACTCCATCTCAACCTCTTAGTCCAAAGTTGGCCTTCTACACTAAGCATTTCACAAGGATTTACAATGGTATTATTAGTCGTCCTAATTATGTCGAGCAACATTGAACACAACTTTAGGATTCCTCTTGTTCAACTCAGAGTATGCTCACATCAGTTGCAGCTAGAGATGGACAACCATATTCCTCGAGAGGATAGGATATGTTGTCTTTGCTCTGTTCCGGAGATAAGAGACTGAAGAACATTTCATCTTTAGGTATCCGGTTTATTATAAGATTTGAGGGAGATATTATTGCTTGTATAGAGACTTAGGTGGGATGCAACTTACTAGATTCTTGTCCTCTTATTTTAGTTCCACAGCCATGGATGCTAGAAGAGTCTTGAGGGGTCAAACTCCTATCCTCCTCCTACCAGGTCGTCTTAGTCTTGGCCATTCTCTTGGGAGCATCATTAGATCTTGTGTTGGCCCTTTTAAGATAGCTGGTGACAACAACGACAGTGCTTCTACTTTACATCCCACTATAGATTAATGTTGACACTTGGATTCATAGGTGCTCCTTTCTATCATTGTTGTACCTGGACTTCTAGATCTCTCTTAATAATTACTTTTAGCATGTTAAAATTTATCCATTTTAGGTAACCCTCATGGCAATAATTTTATGCTATTCAGTTCTATTTTAGAGCAGTTTACGCTAGATTCTTTACCCTAGTTTGGCTTATTTTCGTAGTACTTTGTGATTACTCCAAAGCATTGTAATTTGTAACAGCTCTTTTCAACGAGTTCCATTGGCCTACTTTGGCCAACTCTGGAAATTAATAGAATTATCTTATCAATAAGAGAATTATCTTATCTTACCTATGGTAACGAGGATCCATCCATGTCCTACGCTTGATTGAGGCTGATTTTGCCTATGATATCCAAGCCCCATTGTTGGAAAGGTTCAATCACGATAAAGGGCTTTAGTGGCATTCGCATCCTTACTTCCAATTAGGGCTTTCAAATATGGCTTTCCTTCCATACTACCTAGCTTTTCCTCATATGAATCCATTTTGTTTTTTTAATTTGCCCAAAGATTTAGAGCAATAAAAGGTGAGGCTCTTTCCTAGCTCATGTTTGCTCCCATCTCCTTTGAAGCTTACACACGTGACTTAGTTGTATTAATGATGATGAAATTTTCTTTCTTTTATTAAGTAATTTTTAAAAAACAAAATTAAGACAAACATGAATGTAATTTTGCCTTCAATATGTATTATCAAAAAGTAGTTTGAAAGGCTTTTGAATGTCTATTTTCATGACTATGGAAAGAGTTGTTATAATTTGATGTTGTCTAGGTATTATTACTTTCTGACATTGAAGTGCCCTCTTTAGGGCAAATATTTTATATAATACAATAATAAAGAGATGTGGAACCTTTATTCTCTTCATCTTCTCTACACATTGTTGTTAAGTTGTATATTATGTTTTTCAACTAACATATAATACAGGACACATTCACCAAATAACAGACACCAGATGCAATAAAAGATGAAATTATTCACTAGTACCAGGTCCTTGCTAAGAAGTGCTCGATGATTCTCAACTTTCAGCGCCTGTTAAAACACATAAATATGAAGCACCATTAGCAGATGTAATCCACGTGGGCCCATGCTCTCCAGTTGTGTAGTTCAAACCAAAAAGCATGAGAACAGCACATGAAGCAAAGAGTTCACCTCTCGAATAGCATCTTCTGAAACCTGATCAAGATTCTGCAGTAGATTCTCCAAAGAACCTGAGAATATATGGACAATATTACTTAGAAACACTACTTATTCAAATATCAAGCATTGCAACAAGTTACATGAAAATGATTTATGCACAGGTCATTGCAAAAGGTTTCTTTTTTCAGTTTAACTATATTATATAGACAAGATAAATTCTAAAAATATATTCTTAAGCCCTTAAGAACGACATTGGCATACCATACGACATTTGAACCAAACAAATTGATAACTTTATAAATAGCAAAAAAAAAAATTGTGACGTAAAAAGAACTGATGGTCAAAATACATACAATTGTCCTGCATGAAATATTTTGAATCCAGTTCCTCTACAGCAACAAATCAATAATTTTTTACCAAGCGATAAAAATCATAGTAGCAAAATTCTTGGTTTTATAAAAGAAATGTATATAATGCCTAAAATTTTCGTTGCCAACAGATCAAAAGTACATTTTCCATTTTATTTCTTAGGTCCGAGGTGTAGACCAATTGGTTCATCCAAACCCCATAAGGGGGGCGGACATCCAAGGTTCAAATCTCGGGCCTCGCCGGACCGAACACTTGTCCCTTTTCTGGTGCTTTCAGCGGCGTAAAAGGTTTAAAATGATTGTGGCATGGTGGTTATAGGGGCGGACTGCACGAAGATCTGTGTGGCGGCTTTCGGGGCGGACAGCGCAAAATACTGTGGCGGCCATAAAAAGCTGGACAGCCTGCCCAGATTCGTGGCGGCTACCAATTCCACCATGTAAATTCTCAAAAAAAAAAAACAGATCAGAAGTACAAATGAGAGAAATAACATAGCATACCAAACTTAACGATCAGTTTCAAAGCATTCATATCACCAATACCAGCAACCCCTAAGTGATCAAAAGAAATAGACATTGTTAGCACAAATAACATTTTGCAACAATGTAGAATGCAAATGTTCCAAAATTCACAATATTTTGAAAATGTCGATAATCATATGCATTTATGCTAGGGTTCCAAACACAATCAAACCTAGCATGACCCATGATGCAACATTTCAACTTTGACATTTTTGAAACCTCAATCAAATTCACTATTGGCATGAGGTAACAGAAAATAAAATTTAAGAATATAGCACACAGGATCATAATGTACCATTTATCCATATATTGCACACATTAATTCATATTAGAACTAATTTTGGTTCTGTCGTGATGCATAGCATAATGGCAAGTTAGATTTATACATAATAAGATGGATCTTCTAATATGCTTATCTCTTCACAATTTCAAACGTATAAAATTGGTACTAACTAATCAGATGCCTAAAACTGTAAATACTTCTGATTGTAATGTAATGGGCTCACACCAACTCCTATGAAGGTTCAAAATTAGATCCCCTGCTATTATTCTCTGCATCTGTTGCATTTGTTCAGCATGGATGCATGCAGCATTACAGCACCTTAAGGAAGCAACCAGAGGTATCCTTTCTAAGCGAATAAAACATGCGTTCCTAAATTCCTTTTTCAATTCTGTACTCATAGTCCACCTCTTGTCAACAGCAGACCTTCTATCATATTTAAGCCCGCAATCTCCCATGCCTGTATTTTTCTTGTATCGTATACATAATATTTGATATGTATATGTTCCACAGCATGTGTCTACACAGACTAAGTTCCCAGATTCAGGTTCATATTCATGATAAAATCCGGGAAAAAACATCATTGAAAAAACCATCTATAATTTTTGCCATGAAATTTAACAAATAGAAATAAATATTTTTATTAATCTAGACATAACAAAACAAAATAAACATATATAGAGAACTTTATGTTTCATATGAGAATAAGATTGGCTTACATACATCTATGAATGAGTTTCCTAAGATCATTTTGCCTTGTTGAGCTCATTTTCACCTTTTCCTTTGTTGTTTTGTTTCAAACTTTAACATTTGCAGATGTAGAAGGGAATCAAGTGGACATGGAAATGAATACACAACCGGAACAAGTTTTAGGTTTACTTTTTGGCTGTTCACTGTTTTTTGTCTAATCAAGTTAATTGAATTCCTTCGTTTAAGGAGAGAAGGAGCCAAAATTCAGATATTTTACTAAAAGATTGTCGAATCTAGTAAGATGGGTTAGAGTTGTAGGCACTAGTTCTGAACATAAGCAGAAAAAAAAGTAAAATTGTCTGCAGAAATGTCCAAATGAAATGTTTTATACACTAAGCGTCGTCCAAATGAAATGTAATGCAATGAAATGAGATCTAATGAAATGTAATGCAAATGATATATTTAGCTGTCATAAGTTAAGTGTCATAATATTTGATATATTGTAAAGTTGGCATTATGTCCTAGGAACATAGGCAAGGGGGAAGTAGTTATGTGCAACGTGTCCCGGAAACCATTGACACCAATGGCCTGTACTACACTACAAGAAGAACTGTTGGTTAGGGATCTGCCAAAGGAAAGGGTTTGGTCTATCTATGCGCCCTAGACCCGCCCAACAGATTGAAAGGCCGGAAGGAAGGAATGCCTTCCATGCCAATCTCCAGAGAATGCTGGTTTCTTTACTACACTACACTTGGTTTTCTGATTAGGGAACTGTTGGTTACGAATCTGCCATGAGGAAAGGATTTTGGGTTAATGCGCCCAGATTCGCCCACCAGCATGAAAGGCCGGAAGGAAGAGATGCCTCCGAGCCAATCTCCGGAGAAGGCCGGCTCCTTTGGGGGGGTTTGATTTAAGCTAAGAGTACAGGAAAGAGATAAATGTACAGAAAGGGACAAATGTACGAGAAAGAAATTACAAATATGTCCGAGATGTTGGTGGGGGGAACTAACGATACGGGAACATACTAATTACCGCTACTTACTGCATTATAAACATAGAGCATGACAGGAACTGCAAAAACTATGTGTACTTCCGATACTCATGCAGTGTATGCACAGCTCCAATGATCCCCTAGCAAACATTCCCTACAAGGAACTAACAGCATGGCAATGCACCGGTTTACCAGATACGTACACTAACATGAGTAGAAAGCAGACTTAGAGATATCAGAGCCAGGTATATGTGTTTATGTAGAGAATTTAACCGCACAGCTTCAATGGCTCCCTAACAGACATTCCCTACAAGGAACTAACAGTACGGGATCGCATCAGTCACCAGATACGGACCAGCAACAAAACACATAAATGATGGAACTGCTACCACATCTATTCTATATATGCTTTAAATTAATGAAATACAGAGGGTGCTTTAAACAAGCAATGCTAGAGGGACCTGCTCACCAAATGCTGAAATGAATCAACAAGCCGTGACAGGTTAGCCTAAGGCATATAATGAAAGACAGCATAAAAGAATAAAGACAGCAGAACAGAACCAGGCATACAGATTATATTCATAAGCAGAAGCACGGTTACAATAAGCACAGTAGTTCCCTAACAGACATTCCCCTTTCCACCCTTTACAATGAATTCATGGTGGGCTTTTATAGCCCGAGTCCCTCCCGTTACATTAATGGGCACAAGGTCCCAGTCAAACATAAGCTGACAAAAGCGGCGAAAGAGCTGCAAATGCTGACCTTTTGTCGGACCGGACTGTACCCGCGGCATGGTCTTCTGGAAGGCTGGACGGCTACATGGCGGTGCGGCTGGCGGAACTTCAATCCAGCGATGATGCGGGTAGGCTGGAGCGAGTAGAACCTCAGGTCAGCTTTGAATGAGGCTACTGGCACAGGCAGTGCAGCCCATGCTTGTCCTTTTGCTTGGCACGTTTCGGCTCTAATCCCGAAGCTGGACACTTGTCAGATGATGGATGATGTTGTTTGACACGTGTATGCCTTAGAGGGCAGTCTGTCCATCTTCGCTTGGGATCGGAGCACCTCGGGATGCGCGGGCGGGACGCGAGTGCAGTCGGGAAGGCCTTCATGCCTTGGTCAAATTCCGGGTTTGTTCCCTCTCGCACCTGTCAAGGGCGCACTCCGACTTCGGTGTGAAGTCGGAATGCGCACAGGCGAAAACTGATGTCTGCCGCCGTACGGACTTGCTCCAGCACTTGATTTCTCTTTTGTCAGCCTGCCAGTCTGCCAGTTACAAGGTGCGCCCAGAAGAGGAGCGAAGTGCGAACTTCGCACCAAAACTGGGCGAAGTGCGTACTTCGCACCAAAACTGGGCGAAGTGCGAACTTCGCACCCGGACTTAGCCATTTTTCGGGTGACTTGCTTGGAAGTTGAAAAATTAGCTGGGGGACTCCAAGAAAGGGGGGAAAGAAAGAGAATGCGGGAAAGAAAAGGAAAGGGAGAGAAGAAGGAAGGAAAATGGAGGAAGAGGGAAAAGAAGAGCAGCATTGTTACAACACTGAAGACATTGCACCCCGTGCAAAATGTGACAACATTTCTGGCGGCTCGCGGGGTGTCGAGCTCGCCTCGGCGCAAAGAATCCATGCCTTCATCCTTTGGGTGCAGAGGAACTTACCTCCCCTGCCTTTTGCTGCTCTAGTCTGTTCTCCTTGTGGCAACTGTTCTTCAGATTCATCTTTGTCAGTTGCCCCCTCAGAGTCACCTTCCGAAAGCTCTCCATCTCCTGCTTCTGCCTCGCGAATGCGAGTGTACGCCTCCTGGGCTGGGCGCCAAGCTTCTGCTTCAAATGGCCGGTGGTCAGCTGCATCTTCTAATGCTGCGTGGAAAGCAGCGACCGCGTGCAGGTCGATGGTGAGGTATCTTTTTTCTAACTCCTGGAAGTAGGAGCTGATCTTGGAATATTTGACCACCATCTGAGTGACCTGACTGTCTTGAATTGGCTCAGTCCAGCTATCAATGTCAGCTGTATCTGCTTCGAAGGACTGCCAATTCCTTTTCACCCGATCTAGGGTGAGAAGCTCGCCATTTTCAACAAAACCTGGGCACCCAAGTTCGGAAAGAGCGTGAAAGGGGGCCAGACAAATATCTCTTTCATGCGTGAATGCGTCTAGCATTCGTCTGGCAACTCTCACCTCTTCAACTTTTTTGAAATATTTGTGCAAGGTCACCCTTGCACCTGCCCATTCTGCAGCGAATGAGGACACGGGAGAAAATTGGAGGCCGTTGCGCTCGCGCTCCTGAAGATTTACCGCCGAGGTCCGGCCATTGCTTCGCACGGCGCTCGGCCTCCTCTACCACGAGGCTTTCCACGGGCGGAAACTTCTTGAATTACGGATGCGAAATCCAGAACTGCCATCGCCTTGAAGGTGTGGGGCTTGCATTCCCGCAGCAAACCAGCCCGCATCTCCTTAACCTTTGTCTTTGAAAAGACCGTCGCTTGAGATGCTCTCTCCGCAAATTGCGACTGCGCCTGCTTCAAAGACTCCTGGAGTTGAGAAATCTGCTCCGAGGCTGCTTTCTTTTCGGTTGCGGCTTGTTGCTGAGAAGCGGCCAGCTGGGCTTTGAGTTCATCTGTTTCTTGCCGCGCCGCTTCCAGCTGCTCAGTGGACCTAGACAGGTCCTCTTCAAGCTGCCTTACTTTATCCTGCAACCCGAAAAGCTCTTCCTGCTCCTCCAGACTTTTGACAAAGAGACTGTCAGCTTTGCGCATTATCGACTGAATCTGATACTGCTTGTTAATGTCGTCAAAGCTTTTCTCCTTTGTCTGGAGCTCATAGTCCGCCCTGGTCATTTCCCGGAGAGGTTTCTTTACTTTCGGGATTATTTTCTCTGTTGTAATCACTCTCCTCCCGAAATCATACTTTGCGCGTTTTGCCGGGGCGGCTATCTCTTCATGTCTCCTCCGCTTCAGGTCCTGGAGGAAAGAGACAGAATACTCTACAGCCCTCGTTGCCAGAGGCAAGTCGTCTGTATTCTGGAGGTCGTCCATGAAATCTGGTTCCCCCAGCCTAGGGTTCTGCTGAGACGTCTCTCCTGCGGGAATGGGATCAGGGGGAACCGGACAGACCTTGGAAGAATCGGCCGCTTGTGGGGGCGACCGGGAAATGGAGATGGGAATGGTTGACACTGCAAGGGTTTGAAGCGGCTGAGACGGTGGATGTGACGGTGAATGGACGGTCTCGGCGCGACTTCGGGCGAAGGGTTTGGAGTTGTGCTCGGAGAAAGAGAGACGTTAGGGTTACGAGCAAGGCGATCGAAAGAATGGGGGCCGCTAGAAGGACGCGGAGACGGGGAGGGGGACGCGGCCATGACTTGCTCGGATTGAGCGGGAGACGGAGTGGGAGTAGGACTTGGTGAGACCAAAGAGACAGGGGCAGCAAACGTACCTGCGGGCTCCGCCTGAGCCGATGCCGGATGGATGTCTTCGCTTCTGGTCTCGGCGGCTGGCTTGGGACTGCCCAGAGGAACTGCCTCTGCGGCGGCAGGACGCGGCTGCGGCTCTGCAACTGGTTGCTGCACTATCAGGCTAGGTCGCCTGATTTTCTCAACTCTCCTCCGCTTCTTTTCTTCTGGAATAACGGTTGGATCAGGGGAAGGAGATGAAGCAGGTGCAGCAGGCGTTGAGGCTCCCACGGTGAACTTGTACCGGGGTTTGACTTGCAGAAGGTCTGCCGCAACCGGTCTGCTCTGTGGCGGCGCTGGCGCTTTTCGTGCCTGAGGGACTGCCTCGGGCGCTGCTTCGACTAACTCTTTCGCCTTCTGAGGCGCCGCCTTGGAAGCCACGGGCTGCATTGGATTTGCCTGGAAGTCTGCTGGGCCCACGCTGGTAGTTGCCGAAGTGTACAACTGTTTGGGAGGAGACCCTCCTTTATAATCTTCAAAGGGACCTCGGGGAACGTAACCTTGATATGCGAACGGCCGCCAGCTGTCATGATGCTGGTCATAGAGAACCGAAAAGTCGTCATCTACGGCCAGGTTTCTCCTTGTTGATTTGTCGTGTTGCGTGCGGCATCTCATCTTCCAGCATTCGGTAATCTTTTCTTTAGACCAGTTAAGGCCTGCTATCTTGGATAGAAATTTTTTGAATCCTGGAGATGAGAAATGGTGGTCCGGGTTTCGCTTGGGGTCATATGTCACCTCCTCGCAGTAAAAATCCTGCCAGGGAGGAGAAGCTTCCATCAATTCTATTTCCCAGTCAAGATCCACATGGACCACATCGCATCTATCCTCAGTTATATCTGCCCGGGGGCAGAGATGCGCAAACTTTCCCCTTATTCCATATGGGTCATACTTCCAGCGTTGCGGCAACAAAACCAGGCCAAATCGGGAAAGCTCTTGCTCTAGGTAGACATGCTGTCCTACCTCAAAAATCTCAACATTTGCCCAGGAAAGAGGGTATTGAAAAATCTGTCCTCTCTTCTTTCCTAGGCCGAACTCCTCTTCAACATAGTCCATTTGTCGGGCAACCTCCATCCCGAACAGGTGCTCCGAGCACCAATAGGGCAGCAAATGGGGTTTGCCCTTGAATCCGTAGATTCTGACCACAATTCCCTGCGTCAGTCTGAAAACGTCCCCGAGCTTCTGATTTATCAAAGCGCTCGTCATTTCTCTCGGGGGACGGGGGATCTCGCTTTCGGTGAAGACTGACATGACGAATCCCAGAAAGTTGATGTTGAACTTGTAGTAGGACCCTTTCCGGTATAAGTCATCCGTCCAGTTATAGACGGGCTGTGGTTCTCCCCTCTCGTTGACCTTCTTCAGGTTCAGGATCGGCATTTGGGGATGCAGATGGTACAAACAAAGCCAGGCTAGAACAGAACTGAAACGAAAGTCGGTGGACTGCTTCTTCTGAATCTTGAACAGGCTGGAATGAATGGCATATGCCAGCCAGTCTGCCCAGTCGAAGGAGATGGGACGCTTCCCACTTCTCTGTGCTGCTGGCTCGTAGGATTCTCCACATAGGAGACATTCTGCCAGCGCTAGCTGGTACGGGTGTACCAGCTCATCAGAATCGCAGCCAAGAATAGATGCCAAAATAGTGTACAAGTACTTGCTCTGAAACTGTGTCAAGGGCATGGGGCCAGTTGGCCACTGTCCAGCCGCAAGCGGGGCGTTCGGCTACGAATTGAGGAAATCCCTCATCCGTTTGGTTGGCATGAAATGTCCCGTCTGCTCGCCCAAATTTATCTTTACGAGAATGGCGTTGGAGTCATACTCCAACCCTGGGGCGAAAGCCGGTCGGACAGTCTCCTGCGCAGTGCGAACAAGGGTTTACCGCTGGAGCTGCAAATTTGCCGGGTAGGCTGGTCTGTAGTGTCTGACAATTAGGTCTACCGACTACGGGCATTGGTGGGTGGAGGGCACAAGAATTTGAACAGATTGGATTTGTACGCCGCTCCGAAATGGTGGGAGGGCGAAACTTTGTCTGCCCAGCTCTCCACATTTGCCCGCAGCTTCGCCAGGCTCATCGAAAAGGAGCCGTCCTTGTATCCCGACAAATAATTCACCGGAGGTGGTGGGGCTTGCCCACGCTGTACTTTCTTCGTCCGGGACTTTGACCTTTTTTCTGGCGGGGTTTCACTCCTCGAAACGCCCGGCCGCGGTAACTCCTTTGGTTCACCACTTTCGCTGGACTGCGCTGACACTGGCATCTTTCCTTTGTCCATTTCTCCGAATCAGCAATAATTACAAGTTCAAGGCGTCTGCAGCAGATTTAGTTGTCACGGGAATAATTTGCCTTTGTCAGAGGAATAATCTGCATAGTCCGGAATGTTTAAAAACATCTGACCCCCTTTTCTAGATAAAGACGGCGCCATAAATGTCGCGCGGGAGGGGGTAGGTCGGCTGAGTTAAGGTTCTTAGATGGCTGCGCAGGAGAATGCTTGGAAAAAGTGCGCTCCGGCAGACGTGCCAAGCCTCTTTTGTTGCACCTTCGTTGAGGAACGTGCAATCATTAATTCTGTCTCGAGCGCTGCACCATAGCTGACGTCGCTGCCACCAACCGGGCACACTGCTCAAGAAAGGACCATTGGTGCGGAAACCTATTTTGGAATGGTTGCAACGCGCCTTGGGCCCAGCTTGGGACCTTTTTTGAATATTTTATTCGTTTTTTAAACTTCACGCAAGCTGGCACGGATTACAAGGCGGGGTCGGACTTCGCCCAAAGTTGGGCGCGTCCCGACTCGCCGGCGAAGTCGGACTTCGCCGAATTTCGGGCGAAGTTCGAACTCGCGCGAAGCGTGTGCTGCATTGTTCCTCCTTTTTTCTTCGCTGTGCTCAAGGGGTGAGCGTGTTCTGGTTTCCTTGCCACCTTTGGACTTTGGCCAGCACTTAAACTCTTTTCTGCTCTTTAGACTGAACTGGGCTGCGCAGCGCGTGCGTTGAGGCGGGTTCGGACTTCGCCCGAATTTGGGGCGAAGTGCGAACTTCGCACTTCGCGCAAAAGTTGCGCGCAGTGCGTACTTCGCACGGAAAGAGTGCGCAGTGCGTACTTCGCACGGAAGCCGGCCGAAGTCGGACTTCGCGCGCGAAGTCAGTCTTCGCTCAAGGCTGAGCGGAGCTTGTCTTTTGTGTGCTTTAGCATTCTCCCTTGATCGGACTTCGCAATTTGGCTGGGCCGAAGTCCGACTTCGCTGCGAAGTCGGGCTTCGGCCAACACTTAGTCAATTTTTTCTTTTCTTTTCCCTGCATTCTTTGCTTATTTTCTTCCTTTGCACAGCCGAACTTCGCCCTTCCTGAGGGGCGACGACAGACTTCGCTGCGAAGTCTCTCTCTCTCTCCCATGCCACAGTTAAGCTCAAATAAGAATAAAAACAATTTAAAAGCTGAAAACTGGAAACTGTACATGCTGGGAAATAAAAAGCATAAGGAAAATTTTTTACAAGAAAGGGCCACTCGGGCGCCTTTAACAGCGGTAAAGTTTCAAGTGGAACCCGTTAACAGGGATAGGCAGGAGCTGACCCTCCATATCCCGCAGTATGTAGGCATTGAACTGGTTCACCCGGGCAATATGATAAGGGCCCTCCCAGAGAGCATCAAACTTCCCGTGATTACCCGGCTTTGCTTTGTATGAGTCCCACTTCAGCACCAGGTCCCCGATTTCGAAAACTCGGGCAGTGGTGCCTTTGGCAAACCAGCCTTGAGTGGCTGCAATGTGATCCGCGAAGGCCTGGTATGCACTTTCTCTGTCTTCTTCCAACCGCAGGAGTTGGCACAGTCTGTCGTCCACCGGGTCTCCGCTGCTCCTGTCTTCGTCAATCATCCACGGGGCGGGGATCTCGATGTGTGATGGCATGACGGCCTCTTTGCCATAGACGAGCGCATAGGGGGACGTTTTGAGGGATTTCTTGAACGCAACTCTGTCCGCCCATAGCGCCCGGTTCGGGGAGCAAGTGCCAAGTCCGCTTGTTTACTGTCAATGGTCCTCGGATGATTTTCAGGAGGTTCTTGTTAGTAGACTCGGCAAGGCCATTCCCCTGCGGGTAGTAATTAGAAGACATCTTGTGATAGATGCCAAGTCTGCCGGTGTACTCCGTGAGTACAGCGCCTACAAATCCCGGACCGTTGTCTGTCACAATTGACTCTGGAACCCCGAAGCGGGTAATCAGGCTCTCAATGAACCTGATGACCGTTTCTTGGTCAGCGTTTTTGGTCGGGATCGCCTCTGTCCACCGCGTGAAATAGTCGGTAGCTGTAAGAATAAACTTATGGCCGGCAGAGGAGTTAGGAGAAATCACCCCAATAAAGTCTAAACCCCATTCTTTGGAACGGAGTCTCGGCTCTGAATCGGTTGAAGGGGCAGGGGTGCTTTTATGTTTCTGCCAGCAAACCTTTGGCATTGATCACATTTAGCGCGGACCGCATGCGCGTACGCAAGAGAGTGGGCCAATAGTACCCAGCCCTTATTATTTTTAAGGCCGTTGGCCTTGAAGAATGGTGACCCCCAGGCATCCCGGAATGAAATTCTCCGAGGACCCTAGGCTGGTCGGATTTTCTGACGCACCGCAACAGGATGCCGTCAATGTTTATGAAGTAAAGCCCCTCGGGGCGAAGAGTGTACTTGAGTGCACCCAGCCGAAATCTCCTTCGTTGTGAGGCGTTCAGGTGATCGGGACATCTTCCGGTGCAGAAGAATCTCACCAGTTCATCTGTCCAATCACTCCCCTCCGATAAGGAGTCGGCTAGGTAGATGCGTGTCGTTGTGTCCTCCCACTTACAGGCGGAGATGCCGGCTACAGCGCTTCGGGCCAATTCCTGACACAAGGCTCGGCCTCTGATAAGCTTGGTGGGCCGCACTTCGATGTCGAACTCCTGGATCTTGGCAATCCATCCCGCTCTCTTGTGACCCGGTTCTCCTTGCAAGATGAAGCTTCGAACATCCGGGTGAATCACAAAGACGGTGGTCTTGCTTTGGGAGACAAAGTGCACGAACTTTCGAAGGGACTTCATGACGAGCATGAACTTGCCGCTCTATAAAATTGTACTTTTCTTCATGCGGCAAGATGACTTGGCTCGGGAACGCTATGGGGCGCTCCTCACCGTCGTCTCCCTTCTGAGTCAGGACTGCGGCGTAACTTTCGGGTTCTCCCACTGCATACAGGATGAAGTCCTTGGAGTAGTCCGGGTTGGTCAACACCGGGGCTTGTGCAATTCGGGCCTTGATCTCCTCGAAGGCTTGCTCTCTCTCATCAGTCCATTCGTAAGGTGTGTCTTTCTTGAGCAGTTCGGCCATAGGCTTGATCACCTGTGCGAAGTCCGGGATGAACTTCCGCACAAAGTTAATCTGACCGAAGAAGGACTGCAGCCCTTTTTTGTCGATGGGGGCTGGCAAGCGAACGAGGGCTTCCGCTCTGTCAGGGTCAATGGCGAGGCCTTCCTCGGAGATGACATGTCCCAGCAGCTTTCCTTCCTTTACCGCGAAGACAGACTTCTTCGGGTTGATAGAAATGCCGAATTCTCGACAACTCTCAAATATCTGCCGTAGGTGCGAAACATGATCTTCTCGTTGGTGAGAGAAAACAGTCATGTCATCAAGGTAGATGACAATGATTTTATTGAGCAGCTCTCGGAAGGCCAAGTCCATGGCCCTTTGGAACGTGGCACCAGCATTGGATAAGCCAAACGGCATGCGCTGATAGGCGAACGTCCCCCACTTCGTGGTAAACGCCGTCTTATCCCTGGTCTTCGTCTTTGACCCAAATCTGGTTGTAGCCGGAAAATCCATCTAAAAGTGAAAATCTGTGGGCTCCAGCAACGATATGTAGGATCTGGTCGATTTGGGGAAGCGGATAGTGGTCCCGGAGGGAAGCCTGGTTAAGGTTTCTGAAGTCGACACAGAGACGAATGTCGCCATTCTTTTTCCTCACGGGCACCAAATTCGCGACCCAGGATGAATGTTTGATGGGGTAGATGATCTTGGCCTCCAGCATCTTCAAGAGCTCGGTCTTCATCATGGCCTCAATCTTGGGATTCACGGCCCTTTGCTTCTGTCGGAATGGCTTGGCGCCATCCTCTAGCTCAATAGTATGTTGGATGACAGTTCTGTCATACCCCCTCAAATCCTCGTAGCACCAGGCCACGATGTCGGGGAACTCCTGGCACAGTGATCTGATCTGCTCCAGCTCCTCCGACGTGCAGTCTGTTCCGACCTTGATAGTTTTACCAGGTTCAAGTTCCAGGTCAGCATACTGCCTCGGGTCTACTTTGATCTGTGGGATATTGCTCTGTCATTACGATCAAAGAGACTCTCTAATGTAATCGGTCCTTTTGGGACGTGATTATTCCGTAGCTCGTATCAACCCCTCATATTGCTCGTCATCGGGGTCTCTACCTCCGATTACACACACTTCGTTAACCGGGAATGTGACGATTTCCTCGTCCTGGCCGAACACCTGCCGGTGGGTGTCCTTATCGAGCACAGAAGGCACATGAGACGGTACGAACCGGCTTCGGTTTCTGGACAACGTCTTCAGCCGGAACGTACCTGGCTCCAACAGACGCCAGAATATCAGCGTGCTTGTTTTTCTCACGCGATATTGCTTTGATACTCAATGAGTCGAACGACTCCATCAGGTCCCATACCCGATTGCGGTACGCTCTGAGATAGTGTTGTCTGGATGCGCACTTGTCCATCACTTGGTGACACACCAGCTCCGAATCTCCGAAAATTTGGAGATGTTTGATTCCGAGCCTCTCCGCCTTTCGCAAACCCAAGCACAGGGCTTCGTATTCTGCCGAGTTATTAGTGCAGCTCCAGGCCAGCCTGTAGGCATAGTCCTTCTGGATTCCGGTTGGAGAAACCAGGAGTACCCCTGCACCGGCGCCATTCTTGCATCGCGCGCCGTCAAAGAAAAGCTTCCACAGCTCTCCGGGTGCAGGTCCTACTTCTTTTGCCACTGACACGTCAAGCTTCTCGGGCTGTTTAATGGAGTAGCAGCCCTGCTCTGTCCCGATTACGGCATTAAAGTCCCGCAACGAGAACTCATCTTCGAGTTGCAGCACTTCGAGGGCTTGCTCGGTCAGTTCCACTGTCACCAGTTCTTCCTCTGACAACTGGACCATGCAGTCCATCTCTCCTCCGGGTATCTTCTCTACTAGGAAGGTGGAAGGCTTCTCATTAAAAATTCTCAGTCTTCTTCCTTTGAAGGGCACTTCCATATGCGAGTAGTCTAGAGACAGG
The DNA here is from genome assembly GCA_028583015.1 of Wollemia nobilis. Lineage (NCBI taxonomy): Eukaryota > Viridiplantae > Streptophyta > Pinopsida > Araucariales > Araucariaceae > Wollemia > Wollemia nobilis. Next base: position 1,173,320 of record JAQPPZ010007914.1, read on the forward strand.
TACCCGCCCAACTTCGCAGTGAACTCTCGAGAGAGACACATGCCGAAGTAAGGCTCCAGGTCGACAATCACGACCTCTTGGATGACTACGATGTCGAGGGCCTTGTGCGGTCGGATAGGGATGTCCTTTATGACACCAAGCTGTCTTGACGGGGGTGCCGTCTAATTGCAGCACGCCTTGGCTGCTACGTGTGTATTCCATCCCGATCTCATCGCAGACGGCCTTCGGCATCACGGTCGAGGAAGCACCAGAATCCACCATGCAGTTGTGAACTATGTGCCCTTGCATCCGTAATGACAGATAAAAGGGTGGCGGTCTGTTCTTCCCAGTGGCTGAGACTGTCAAAGGTTGAACCAGGACAGCAGGCTGCATCTGGCTGCCGTTCTTCATATTCTTCAGTGATTCTTGCAGCAGATCTACCTGGCCTGGGAGCAGAAGAGCATCGTACATGCTGATTCTTGCGGGAGTTCTCTTCAACTCGTCTACAATGCTGTAGCCCGAGGTACTAGCTCCTTCTGCTGGTTTTGCCGGCTCATACTTCGTCCGGTACTGCTGGGTGGCCTCAACTCGCTGTCTCTTGGTCAGAGACGGGTACTTCAGCTTCTCCTGGGCTTGTTCTTTGGTTTCAGCTGGAGGCTGAGGTACGGGAGCTTTAGCCGGAGTTGGGGCCTTTGCTGGAGGTTTGGCTGGAACAGGGGCAGCCTTTGCCGGAGAAGGCTTGGCGGGAGCTTTATCTTTGGACGCCTTTTCCTGGGCTGTGAAAGGCCACAGCCGCTTGTACGGTGGCAGCCCGCCGGGCTGCGGTTTTTCTCTTCTTGCGTAAACTTGCAAAGGCTTGGCCGCATCCGCAGCCTTCTTTTCTTCCTTGGCGGGCGGCACTAGATTCTCTTCCGGGAGGGCAAAGTTGGCCTCGCCGTCCAAGATCATGTACAGCTCGTCATCTTCTATAGCGCTGCCGGCCAATGTCTGGATGTAGTGCTGGTGCAAAGTGCAGTCTTCCTCGGAATGCGGGTCATTGCACGTAGTGCACCAGTTAACCTGGTCGGGTGGACCAGGCGGATCTTCTATAGCAGCATTTCTCGGAGGCGGACGCCTCTGCGGCTGATGCTCCGGGGCTTTGTCTTTTGTCAGTGCGGGCGGCGCATAAGGCCTCCTAGGAGCAAGGTCCATCTGGGCCTGCTTCTTCTTCATAGCGGTCATGTCATTGGACATGGCATGGTATCCGGAGGCCAAAGCCCGCACTTCTTGTAGAATCGTGTTTTGGATGCTGCTGTCAGGTGGCGGCATTTGTGCCGGTGGAGGCAATGCGGCCAATGGAGGGGGATTAGAATAGGACGCGTATTGTGGGGGAGCAGGAAGTGCTGGAAAGTGGGGGAGCGGGAGGTGGCGGATGAGGGTAATGCAACTGAGGCGGGCCGTAAGGAGTCACGACCGGCGCCGGATTCCACTGCTGCTTGGGGTTGCTGCCCTGATGTGGACGGCGAACCACCGGAAGCAGAAGGATACTGGGATCTGGGGAAGTCGGGATGAATGGGTTCCTGCACTCTGGACGGAAGCCTGCCGATGGAGATAATGTCAGCTTCAGCTTGCTGGGCCGCTTCGTACAGCGCAGGGAACTCATCAATCCGGGCGATCTTCAGCAGCAGGCATATGTCTGAGTTGAAAGACCTCAGATAGTAGTGAGCGGCCATGCCGGTTGAAGGCCGAAGTTCGCGAGGTACCCGTTTCCAGGATCTCGCAAACCTAATGTTAAAATCAGACACCTCCTCTTGAGGATGTCTCTGGATAGCTTGGAACTGATGCAGTAGAGAAGTAGGGTCAGCAGACTCGTTGCATCCTTTTACGAGTCTCCTGGCAAGCTGGGGCCACCTTGTGATGGATCCCTATGGCAGCGATCTCCACCAGTAGAGAAGCTTTCCCCTCAGGGAAAGGGCCAGCAGACGGGTCTTCACACTTTCATCGGTAATAGTATGCAGTGCGGCCAGGGCAAGGATGTCCTGGATGTGCTCGTACGCCGTCTTACCGTAGCCGTCGTATGTGGGAATAGACTTTAAAGCAGCAGGGGGAACAGCTTGCTGTCCGACCAGGGCCAAGGGCCCCGTAGAGTCCACCGCCGGGAAGAGGTCATCGTCATTTGGCTGTTGGGCAGCCATTTCTTCTTCTTCTTCTTCTTCTTCTCCGCCGTCGGTTGTGTACTCAGTGTCGGAACTTTCCGAGGATGCGGGATCTTCTTCTTCCTCGGCTTCTTCTATTTCGTACTCGGCTCCTCCGACTTCAGCTTCGGCTTCTTCTTGGATCTCGGCCTCGGCTTCGTCGAAAGCGAGCTCGCGGATCGGCCCGGCTGGGGATCTCGCCTTGAGCGTTGATGTCCAGTTCGTAGAACTCAGGCGGGCTTCTCGGATTTCTTGCTTGCCACCTTCTCGTGTGCATGAAGGTGACGGGACCGGTCTTCTAGACTCAGAGGATTTGTTCGTGCAGAGTCGCCAGGTGTTCAGATTTGGAACAGCAATGAAGCGAACACCGGTGCTTCAATTCTGTCGGGGGTGAGAAACTTCCTTGTCTCACCGAGAGCTCAGAAACTGTCAGCGCCAGGTGGAGACTGATCAGAAAATCTCTCGTCAAATGTGGGACCCGTGTCCCGCCGAGCGTAGCAGGAAAACTGTTGCGCCAGGTGAAGACCAAACGGGTACCCTTTCTTTAAAACGTGGGACAAGTGTCCCACCGGGCGTGCCAGAACTGTTGGTTACGAATCTGCCATGAGGAAAGGATTTTGGGTTAATGCGCCCAGATTCGCCCACCAGCATGAAAGGCCGGAAGGAAGAGATGCCTCCCGAGCCAATCTCCGGAGAAGGCCGGCTCCTTTGGGGGGGTTTGATTTAAGCTAAGAGTACAGGAAAGAGATAAATGTACAGAAAGGGACAAATGTACAGAAAGAAATTACAAATATGTCCAGATGTTGGTGGGGGGAACTAACAGTACGGGAACATACTAATTACCGCTACTTACTGCATTATAAACATAGAGCATGACAGGAACTGCAAAAACTATGTGTACTTCCGATACTCATGCAGTGTATGCACAGCTCCAATGATCCCCTAGCAAACATTCCCTACAAGGAACTAACAGCATGGCAATGCACCGGTTTACAGAGATACGTACACTAACATGAGTAGAAAGCAGACTTAGAGATATCAGAACCAGGTATATGTGTTTATGTAGAGAATTTAACCGCACAGCTCAATGGCTCCCTAACAGACATTCCCTACAAGGAACTAACAGTACGGGATCGCATCATTCACCAGATACGGACCAGCAACAAAACACATAACTGATGGAACTGCTACTACATTTATTCTATATATGCTTTAAAATGTTAAGTACAGAAAGTGCTTTAAACCAGCGATGCTAGAGGCACCTGCTCACCAAATGCTGAAATGAATCAACAAGCCGTGACAGGGTAGCCTAAGGCATATAATGAAAGACAGAATAAAAGAATAAAGACAGCAGAACAGAACCAGGCATACAGATTATATTCATAAGCAGAAGCACGGTTACAATAAGCACAGTAGTTCCCTAACAGACATTCCCCTTTCCACCCTTTACAATGAATTCACGATGGGCTTTTATAGCCCGAGTCCCTCCCGTTACATTAATGGGCACAAGGTCCCAGTCAAACATAAGCTGACAAAAGCGGCGAAAGAGCTGCAAATGCTGACCTTTTGTCGGACCGGACTGTACCCGCAGCATGGTCTTCCTGGAAGCTGGACAGCTACATGGCGGTGCGCTGGGCAGAACTTCAATCTGGCAGTGATGCGGGTAGCTGGAGCAGGTAGAACCTCAGATCAGCTTTGAATGAGGCTACTGGCACAGGCAGTGCAGCCCATGCTTGTCCTTTTGCTTGGCACGTTTCGGCTCTAATCCCGAAGCTGGACACTTGTCAGATGATGGATGATGTTGTTTGACACGTGTACTGCCTTGGAGGGCGATCTGTCCATCTTTGCTTGGGATCGGAGCACCTCGGGATGCGCGGGCAGGACGCAGTGCAGTCGGGAAGGCCTTCATGCCTTGGTCAAATTCCGGGTTTGTTCCCTACTGCGCACCTGTCAAGGGCGCACTCCGACTTCGGTGTGAAGTCGGAATGCGCACGGCGCCGATGTCTGCCGCCGTACGGACTTGCTCCAGCACTTGATTTCTCTTTTGTCAGCCTGCCAGTCTGCCAGTTACAAGGTGCGCCCAGAAGAGGGGCGAAGTGCGAACTTCGCACCAAAACTGGGCGAAGTGCGAACTTCGCACCCAGACTTAGCCATTTTTCGGGTGACTTGCTTGGAAGTTGAAAAATTAACTGGGGACTCCAAGAAAGGGGGAAAGAAAGAGAATGCGGGAAAGAAAAGGAAAGGGAGAGAAGAAGGAAGGAAAATGGAGGAAGAGGGAAAAGAAGAGCAGCATTGTTACAACACTGAAGACATTGCACCCCGTGCAAAATGTGACAACAGGAACAGGAAAGGAATCGGGAAATTACGGGAAGGAATAAATAACTGAAAGAAATGGGAAATGCAGATAGTTTCAAGGGGAAGAACAGGCAGCACAATTACTAACTAGCACTTAAACCAGCAGCAATCAATATTATGAATATAGCAGAAACTAAAACTAAACACATCCTGATATGTATCCTTCAACAATTCCAGATTTTGTTCCCAATCACACACTTAAATCCAGATTGCAGAATTTACTGTATGCAAATGAAGAAAAAGAATTAACAGAAATCACACAAGGCATCATACACAGGAAGAGAGTCCAGCATTAGAACCAAGAGTCTTAATATTGAGGCAAGGAGTTTAATTACAGCAGCTCTTTAGCAAAATGTTCCCCCCTTATTACATTACATTGAACTGCCTTTTATAGAAGAAAATCCCCCTGATTACATTAATGTCCAACCCCCAAAACTGTCGGGGCAGTTGAGATTTGACCCCTGTCAGTTGACAACGTACCTGCGGTGCGGCTCACCCGTGTTTAGAGTGGCTTCGGACGACTTCTGCAGTTGGGACAGCATGTCTCATTAACGCGATTGGTGCAGCATGTCCTTTGAAGTTTTCCTGGGACCTGACAAGACATCCTGAAGGGATGAGCTGAGACTTGAATTTGTGCGCCATTGATGCGCCTTAGATGTCCACCTACCACCCTTCTTTACTGTGGTCTGAAGCTAGAAAAACCGGTCGGAGGTAGCTGGAGTTGAGCCCAGGGCTTGAATTTGAAATCTTGCCTAATGGTCTGAAGATCGCTCACGTTTGGCCCGAGGCTGAGGTTCGCTCAGAATGGGGGCGATGCTGAGAATCGCTTGGAAATGGAGCGATGCTGGGAGTCGCACGAGGACGGGGCGATGCTAAGGTTCGCTAGAGAATTGGTGCGACGTCGAGAGTCACTTGGAAATGGAGCAAAGTTGAGGTCTTGGTGACTTAAGGTTTTTCTGTGCTTTAGTAGCGCCTCGCTCTGAAGCCGGAGCGAAGTTGAGGTTCGCTCATTCCTGGAGCGAACTCGAGCCGAGTCATTCCTTAGCCCCTTGTCGCCTTCCGTGCTGCGGTTCGCTCGAGAACTTGAGTGATTCCAATATTCGTTGTGTTTTGAAGCGATATTGGGGGGTCTTCTTACTTAATATTTTTCCATGTCTTGGGCTGCAGTTCGCTCCGGGGCCCTGGCGAGGCTGGGGATCGCTGGCGAAGGGGAGCGAGTTTGAGAATCGCTCGGAAACAGAGCGAACTTGAGGTGACCCTATCTTAGAATATTTTAACACCCTTTTGCACTTCGCTCCAAAATGATATCGAAGTTCACTGCGCCTTCTGCTCGAAGCTGGGCATCGCTGTCAATTTGGGTGAACCCGAGGTTCACTACTCTTGGAGGGCGAACCAGAGAACTGTTGACGATTCCGTCACATTTTGTGGGGGGGTAAAATTTTGAAGTCTGATTTGATCTTATAATGTGTTTTCTTAGTTTTCATGAATTTGTTCCCTTGCTTTTTCTGTATTTTATGGCATTAAAGCAATTTTGGTACCCACCTTTTGGCCCCTCGTATTCATTTTATGTATATAAGTAGCTTTGCCAGCGGAAAACAGTTAAGAATTGGCCACTTTGCAAAGAAGAACAGATAGGTCCACTTTGGGCTTAAAATTTACTAAGGCATGGGATGCACTTCGCTTACAAGACGGCCGAAGTTGCCACTTCGGGCAGAGAAGCTGCGAAGCTTTGGTTTTGAATCAATCATAAAATGCTTCTAAGTTAGTCGGGCTACTTCGCTAGAAACTATGCCAAAGTGCCACTCCGGCCCATTCTCCCAACGAACCATCACCTAGAAGGCGCCAGTTTGGGCCTTAATCTAGCGAAGCTACTACTTCGGCCACTCCTCCAGTGAACTTCCCACTTCGGTCACTGATTTCCGAACCACCACTTGAAAAGTGGGAAAGTTCCTAAGGCAAAAGGTGAGCTTCGGCCAAAGCTTCCCCGAAGTAGCCATTTTGAAACAAGATCGCTGCAAAGCACCCATTTTCAGCGAAGCAGCATAGCAGAGAGTGGAATCACCCTGCTTTCTTCAATGGAACAATTTTCAGCGAACTATCCTAGACAAGGGCATTTTGACTTAGGAAGACCTTGTCTCCCATCCTAACCTTCACTTCGGCCAAAGTCCATTGCGAAGCTGCTCTTAGGAGGAAAATTCAGCGAACCTACCCATTTTGATGCAATTCAGCCCAACTCCAGCGAAGCCTCACCCAGGGCGCTTCTGACAACGGTGCTTCTCCCGAGGGACACGCATTCTAAGACCGAGTATTTACCCGAGGCGTTTTTGTGGCACATAAATGCAGTTTTTTGCCGTGAAAGGCCTTGTATCTAGTTGTAGTAATCGGATGGGAGTCTTCCATTGTAAAAGGAGGCGAGCGCGATTTTTGGAGCCGCCTGAGCGTCCTTGTAGATCTAGTGCATTAATGGCTCAGAGGGAAGGGTCCTCTATAAAAACCCATGCGTTGTAATGAAAACGGGGCGGAACATATTGCTAAAGAAGTAGTTGTAGCTAAACATTTTGCATCAATACTGAAGATCCTTGGCTCTAAATTTGTGCTTTCTTTTTATGCTGTCTCTGACAAGTATTTATGATTTCATTTACTTTTCTGGTTGCTGTAATTCTGATATCTGGATTTTAGCATTGGACGATAAATGTGTTTGGAATTCTTCTAGAGGATACATGGAGAAGCATATGCAGTTTCGGTTTCTGTTACATCTTCTGTATTATTTGCTGCTGGTTTAGATATAGATTAGTTATTGTGCTGCTTGTTCTTTCCCACTGCAATATCAATCTATTTACATTTCTTTATGTACTTTTTAAGTCTCTTTCCTGCACCCTCACTCTTTTAATATCTTTCCTGCACTCTTATCTTAAAACCCCTTAGTAGTTTAGCATAGGAGCCGGCCTTCTCCGGAGATTGGCACGGAGGGCATCTCTTCCCTCCGGCATTTCAAGGTTGGTCCAGGTCTAGGGCGCATGAGAAACAAAATCCTTTCCTGTGGCAGATTTGTGACCAACAAGAACTTTTGTGCCTTAGCCGATTCTTGGGCGAATCTGGTCTTGGAGGTGTTGGCAATCGAACCGGCCTAGATACAGGTTTTCTAAGTCTGAAGCGCCCTAGGCCAGCTACCAAGTATTGAATGCCCGAAGGAAAGGAATGTCCTCCGTAGCAATCTCTAGTAGGGCTGGTTCCGAAAATAAAAATGGGGATTTTAAGATAAAGGTTGAGAAGATGCTGAAAGAGATGGGAAGTTACAAAAAGGAATGGGAAATGGCCAAAGGCCATAAATTCGGGGTGATGGACCGGAAGCACGATAGACAACTTAGCTATTTGAACCAACAACAATCAAAACAATGACTTGTAACAGAAACCAGTATAAAATCCTCAGAACTATGTAAACTCTAGCAAGTATTCTAGGGATTAGTATTCTATCAACAGCAAAATCCAGAAAACAGAATTAAACTGTATAATAGAGACTAATTTAATAGAAATCACAGAATAGAAGTCATACACAGAGATAGAGAACTTGAACCGGAGCCAGAAGCCTTTATTTTGGAAGCAGATTTCAAGTACACAGCTACTTTTCTAGCAAAAGTTATCCATCCTAGTTACAGAGAAGAAGTTGGCTTATATAGAAGAAATTTGTCGCATAAAACATCAATGCCCAACCACTCCTGTGACAGGCAGATTCGATCCCGACGATAACCGGAAACAGTCAATTTTAGCCTTACCGATAAGTTTAGCATTGAAAACAGAAGGTTCCGGCAATGACCTGAAACAGTCAATCCGGACTCACAGGTAACTTGACATTGAAGCCAGAAGCTTCTGGTAACTACCCACAATCGGATGGCGTAGCATGTAGCTTAGGAGCGGTACAACCGCAAAATGCTGAATAGGTCTGGTCTTCTTTTTCCGATTTTCTTACTTGATTCTATGTTGAGTGAAGAAGAGCTCCTATGTGGAGTGCTTTCCATTTAAGCGCTCCCACGTGGAGCGCTTTTCTCCAAAGCGCTCCCTTGTGGAGCGCTTTCCACGAAAGCGCTCCCAAGTGAAGCGCTTTTCTCCGTTCCCTCTCACACTTAGCGATTTTATCAACTTCCATTCTTCAGTTCTTGGCCCTGCTATCTGCATACACTTTTTTCCCTTTAAAAAGAATACTTATCCAAGTCAAGAAAAAATGGAAATTACAGTTATATGGGCAGAACGATTTTTGAGTGCTAAGGAAGAATTTATCAGTAGATTGCTCATGCTAAAACTTTCACAATTTTGCATGTAACAAACCAGTGAAGACATAGAAGCTTAGAAAAAGTACAGAGAGAAGAATTGGGAACCATGCAACGCATTGCATACAGCTTTTTTTTGGTACGACAACATAACAACACTTTAACCATTTTTAATAGGAAAAAGAGAAGTTTTACAATGAATGATTCCGGACTGCATACAAAACAAAAAATAGCAACAGTGTGACAAAATTGGCCAACTGTTGAGCAAACAGATAAAGGGAAAGCAGTAATTCAGGAGGGGAAACAAAAGGATGCTTGGGCTGAGGAATTTCTTGTACAAATACCTAACCTTATGGATCCATCAGACTCCATGGATCAACAAGCGGTAAACTGTTTTGTGAAATTGGGAGGCATCATGGACAGTTTACGCTTGCAGTTTGAGATGGCATGTGTAGGCCAATGGAAGAAGTGGCAAAGCATGATAGAGGACGAGTTGGACCGATTGGTGAAGTGGGCGGCACAAGGACCTTGGCGCAAGGACATTTCCAGCATTTACGGGTCCCACCCTTGGTCACTTCCCACGGGCAATTTGAAGACTATGGAGGGTGTGAAACAATTGCCTGAAAAGACACCAAGCCTCTATCTGGAGACAGGACAGGTATATGTTTGCGGCCACAGTATTCATCCCCCTCATCATCCTGTGGGGCAAGGCTCACAGGTAGAGGTAGTACCAAAATTACTGCCAATCTACACACAGTTGAACTTCCTTGCACATTTGTTGAGTTGGCTGGGAGAAGGGATCATGTATATGCACTCAGCAAAGCAGGCAGTTGAAAAAGAAGCCAAGGAAGCCTTGGAAAGGAAAGATCAGCTCTTAGAAGAAGGAATGGAACGAATGGATGAAGTTAAAAAGGAACTTCAGGAACTCGAACAGACTCTGGAGGATTTGAAAGCCCAACTGGAGGAAAAGGACCAGCAGCTGTCAGAATCAAAAGCTGAAGTCTCGCAACTTAACAATGCAAAAGATTTGCTAATCAAGCAAGCAGAGACATTTGCAGCCAATAGGAGTGCACAAGAGCATGCTTGGAAGCAGGAAAGGGACAATTGGCAAACAGAAAAGGCAGCTTTACAAGAGGAACTACGACTGGAAAAACAACAAAAACCTACCCCTTTAGTGTCAGAACAGCGTATGAAAGAAATTTTCCTGCGAAGGGAGACAAAATTGTTAACCGGTCTCAGACAAACAGAGGAGCGTGCCAATGCCTTGGGAGTTGAATGGGCCAAATATTATAAGTATTCCCAGAGGCTCAAGCAAGATCAGGAAGCCATGAAGGCCCAGCTTGAGGAGTACCAGAAATTGTTTCAGGCCGCGGTACAACAGACACAGACTTCAGAGCCTCCAGAAGCGGAAACTCCTCCAACTGAACGGAGAAATTCGTTGAGGACATCGACTTCTTCTAATTGCTTATGAACTCTAAACCAACTCGTGACGTCTACTTGACCTGCGTGACGTCAAGCACTTGTGACGTCTACCCACCCTATGACGTCTACCCACCCTATGACGTCAAGCCCCTGTGACGTCTAGTCTTAGACGTCTATCCACTACATCTAGACATTTGATCCTTTGACGTCCATAACCAGTCTATAGGAGTATACATTGTATAAGCTTGGAACCTGACTGTCCTGATTGTCATCACCCCTATCCCGGGAATGTACTCACCCTTGTCTACATTGGGAGGGACGCCAAAGTGGAAAATTCAAAGGGCATTGCGCTCCCACTTACTCTGAATTTGCTTTGTTCTCGAAACTGGAGCGAAATGACTTGATCCATACTTTGTTGGGAGTTGCACCTTGGTGGAAAAGTCAAAGGCGCTTGCGCCCCTCCTTAGGCCCGAAACTGCCTTGCGCTTGGAAAACAGAGCGAAACACCTTGTGGAAAAGTCAAAGGGCTATTCGCTCTTCCTAACTCCGAAATCAGGTTGCGCTCCAAGTTTAAGGCAAAACAAAACTGGGCCCCACACTGCAATGAAGGCGCTTTCGCCCAATCGAGCCCCGAAAAGGCATTGTGCTCTCCAGACAGGGCGAAAAGGCATTGCACTTGTTCAGCTGGGGCAAAAAACACCTTGGCCCACTTAGCATTTTCCTTTTAAAACTGCAGCTGCGCCCAGTCAAGGCCCAAAACTGCCTTGCGCTCTCATTCAGGGGCGAAACAGCCTGGGCGCTACTTACGTCTGTTTCTCCAAAGCTGGGTGTTGCTGCTCTCTGGCCCAAAATGGGCCTGCGCTCTATTTTTGCCCTGAAACCAGTTTGTGCTTGGAGGCTTAGCATGAAACTACCCTTGCCTTCGAAAAGACACAGACCCTGCCCGATCAGGAAAAACTGCAGCCAACAATTTCTGACAGCAAAAGGCAAGAAACAAAGAATTCATTCTGAAAAAAGAACAGAGTCCCAAGGAAGAAGAGATTACTGGATAGCAAAATATATACAGAGGAAATCAATGTGGCAGGAATGCCAACACTCACCTACCAATGAAATTAACATAACACTGATTTCTTCCACTAATCCAATGGCAATGCAACTATGGAAAGCTCAAGTCAGTCTATTTAGTTATACAAGTCCCCAGCTTAAAGCATATAAGGATGCATCAACGTCACATTTATATCATTACGCATAGCCTCACCTCTGAGTATTTTTCGCTTAAGGAATTTTATTTTTATTTTAAATAATAAAAGCAAGTACTTCAGTAGTTAAGTTGCTTCGTAAAGGAACTATTATAATCCATGCATAACAAAAGGCTAAAAAATTCATTTTGGAACCAGGAGAAAAATTTGTAGGCCCGCCAACTACCAGTTCCCATTACCAAGAATAATAAACGACACTATTTACTGATGCTTATGTCGTAAGTATTAGGTTTTTAATCAATTAATGGTGAGGTTTACTTGCCCCATTCAGGATAATTGGATAGTTATTCCAGTAAACTAATATTAAAATCTATTTTGGAAGTGTCTGATGTGCTTCAAAAGGGTCAATGTTTATCGATAATCATATGGAATGTAGATTTTAGGCCGGTTATATTCCAAAGATAAATGAATGTGATCAAAGGCAATCTTGCAAGCAAGCAACCTTTGGTTGTTCCAAGAACTGACCCTCAAAATCCAGTACATCCTCTGTTATCAATAAATGAATCTGTAGTTACCTTCTCAAGAACCCAAATATTCCACTCTAGTTGTCAGTCGGTACTCCTAACAGGTCTATCTGTGTACTATTGAAAATAATACATCAATTTTGAGCAACAACTGAGTTTCTCATATCAAAATTCAACAAGAAGTCATGCACTTTGCATTCATATGGCTACATTACTGGATCTCACAAATTTCAATATGCTACTACCATGCTAGACTCTCTTCTTTACCAAAAATTGTATGATTCAACAAAGGTAAAAAAACACAAAATCAAAGTAACTTTTACAAGACACAACCTGGAATGTTATCAGTGGGGTCACCAGCAAGTGCCATGACATCTACAATTTGTGCTGGTTTCAGAACTCCATATTTCTCAGCAAACTCCTCCATGCCAAATGATACAACCCTAGATATAAAACAAATCACATATCATTGAAACAAAAAAAGTAGTTGATACTGGAACAAAGATTTAAAGAAAGGCTGAAACATGCTAAACTTTACAGCAATAGCACAAAGTTGCACAAGATTTATGCAAAGCATGAAGGAGTCAAGAATCTGCAATACTAACTCAGGTCCTCGAGGAGCAATTCTTAAGAGTCGTATTGAAGGACATAAGATCTGGAAGAAGTCTTTGTCTGGTGACACAATCCGAACCTGAAGGAAAAAGTATACTTTTCAGAGGTTTGGTTATCCACATGACTTACTGAATAATGAAACCATAATAATCATTAATTTTAGTTCATTATTAACAATTCACAAAGATAATCATTTTATGCATTAAAAGAAATAAAATTTGCACAATTAAAACAGTTGAGAAAGAAAGCTATGATAAACAACAACAATGACATAGGTAAATGCACATAAATCATAACTCATAATCATAAAACAAAGCATTTAATTTTTTTTTTAAATTTAATTGGTTATATGGGATTGAAATGACCCCACCTATATCATATCATCACTATGTTACCATGGCATTTAAATGAACCACCCACTGGTATTTATGTTGACTGACATGATTTGAATCAAGGTCTCTTAGTTGGGAGCCCACATTTTTAACCACTTGATCTACTGCCATTTAAATAAACGTTAAAGTTCACCCATGGTATTCAAACCTTAGTCTACAGAGTGAAACTCTTTGTTCCTCATTGCTTCCCCCAAACTCCATCCACAAAATAAAGCATTTAATTAATGAAGTGCATCTTGAAGAATTTCACAATATAGCCATGAGACAAAGGAATGGAACCAATACAATACCAAAATTCATAGAAAAGAAAATAATTGCAATGTTAACACAAGGCAAGTGGTGGTGTCCATAGACACCAATATTTCACTGAAAATAGAAAAATGACTATTATACTTGATAATTACCATGATATATAAGAGAAGCTATTTATGCTCTTCATGATACATTCCATGGATTCCAATAATGTTAAACGCCGGCATATTATTGATCCAATAATTGATAAAAAGATTCATCTACGAAGTGGTGATAGTGACATAGTCCTGTTGCCACATTTTGCACAGGGGTGCCATGTTTTTGCTTTCTGCAAAAGAGCTGCTCTTTTCCTTCCATCCTCCTCATTTTCCCCTTCTCCTTCTCTCCCTTTCTTCCTCTCCTTCACAGCTTCATTCCCTCTTCTTCTTTCCCCCTTTCTCCCCCCCAGCAAAACTTCAACAGGTGCACCTTGAAAAGTTTCTAAGTGTTGGGGCGCAACCCGACTTCGCAGCGAAGTCGGAGTGCGCCCCTCAGCTGGAGCGCAGTAGGGAACCCAAAGTGCGCAAAATTTGACTAAGTGTTGGGGCGCAACCCGACTTCGCAGCGAAGTCGGACTGCGCCCCTCTTCCTGAGCGCACTAGGGGAGTCATTCATCAAAAAAATGGCTAAGTGCTGGGGCGCAGTCCGACTTCGCAGCTCCTGAGCGCACTAGGGGAGTCATTCATCAAAAAAACGGCTAAGTGCTAGGACGCAACCCGACTTCGCAACGAAGTCGGATAGCACCCCTTTTCCAATGCGCAGTTTGAACAAAGGGCGAAGACAGCCATGCACCGGTGTGCAACCCGGCTTCGCAGCGAAGTCGAACTGCGCCCTTTGACCGGTGCGCAGTTGGGTGAAGTCAACTCAGAAATCTGCTAAGGCAAGAAAGCCTTCCAACTGCGTTGTTTTCCTCCTGCGCAACCCGACAGCGCTCAGATCTCGGGCGAAGTTGGATAAACTGCCTTTCAAGGCAGCCGTGTGTCACTCATCATTATCTGACAAGTGTCCAACCTCGAGATCCGAGCCGAGACTTGACCCCACAAGGACGAAGCATGGGCAACCCTACCGACACCACCTTTCGTCATTTAAGCCAATGTGAAGTGCCATCTGCCGCACCTACCCGCATTCCTGTTGACTGAAGACTTGAACCGACGCACTGCCATGTAGCTGTACCGCCTTTAGAGATACCATGCTGCAAGGACAGTCCGGCCCGACAGAAGTCAGCCTCAGCAACTCTCCAGCCTCTCGTGTCAGCTGTTGTCTTGTCTGGGACTTTGTGCCCATGAATGTAATGGGGGGAAATTGGGCTATAAATACCCACCACATTTTGATTGTAAGTGGTGGAAGGGGAATATATTGCTACGGAACAATTGTAGCTGTGCGTTTGCCTCAAATACAGACATACACTTGGCTCTGCTTACTGTCTTTTATCTTGCATGCTGCCTCTCCTTGTCATTTCTGCCTCATGTTTCTTGTATCATTGCTTGCTGTTGTACTAAACTCTGGACTCCAGCATTTGGTGGCCAGGTATTCCTAGAATGCATAGATAGAGGATACATGAGATCGCTGATAGCTGTAGTTTCAATGTGTGTTTGTAGATGAATGTTGTTAGTAGTGGTGATTGATTCGTTGTCGTGCTGCTTATTCCCCCCACCCAACTCCAATCACATTTGGAATCTCTTTCCTGCACCCTTATCTCTTTTTATCTCTTTCCTGCACTCTTATCTCTTTTTTTATCTCTTTCCTGCACTCTTATCTTGATAAACCCCCCATACGAGCCGGCCTTCTCCGGATATTGGCACTGAAGGCATTCCTTCCTTCCGGCCTTTCAATCTGGTGCGCGAATCTGGGCGCATTAACAACAAATCCTTTACTCATGGCAGATTCGTAACCAACAGTTTCTCTGGCACGCCCGGAGGGACCGAGGTCCCATATTTTAGAAGAAAATTTCCAACCCATTTCCACCTGGCACCAGTAGTTGCTTGGTCTTAACCGATGGGACATGGTAGTTTCCCGCCCCCAAACAGAATCGAAGTACGAGTGCTCGCTTCATTGCTGTTCAAAATCAGAGCACTTGACGACTCTGCAAATCTGAATATTCTGAGTCCGAAAGACCGGTCCTAATGCCTTCATGCAAACAAGAAGATGGCGAGCAAGGAATCCGGGAGATCAGTCTGACCTTTACGAAATCGACATTGCCGCTCCAGGAGAGCGCGTCAGACTGGCTGATTACCAAGCTCCCGAAGAAGAAATTCGAAAAGAAGCTGAGGCTGAAATCCAAGAAGCTGAGGCTGAAATTGAAGAAGAAGAGGCCGAAGAACAATCCACATCTTCGGACAGTTCCGATACCGAGTACACTACCGGGTCAGAAGCAGACATGGCTGCTCAGCAAGATGATGATGATCTTTTCCTAGCAGTGGACTCTACGGGGCCCTTGGCCCTGGCCGGACAGCAAGCTGTGCCTCCTACTGCCTTGAAGTCTATCCCTACGTACAACGGCTACGGCAAGACGGCGTATGAACACATCCAGGACATTCTCGCCCTGGCTGCGCTACACTCCATTACTGACGAAAGTGTGAAGACCCGTCTGCTAGCCCTTTCCCTTAGGGGAAAGCTTCTCTCCTGGTGGAGATCACTGCCAGAGGGATCCATCACAGGGTGGCGACAGTTAGCCGGCAGGCTCGTGAAAGGATGCAACGAGTCTACTGACCCCTCTTCTCTGTTGCATCAGTTCCAAAGTATTCAGAGACACCCCCAAGAGGAGGTGTCGGACTTCAACATCAGGTTTGCGAGGTCTTGGAAACGAGTGCCTCTCGAACTCCGACCGTCAGCAGGACAGACCGCCTACTACTACTGGATGTCTTTCAACTCAGACATTTGCCTGCTGCTGAAGGTCGCCAGAATCAACACATTCCCTGCTCTGTACGAGGCTGCCCAACAAGCTGAAATGGATATCATTTCCATCGGCAGGCTTCCACACAGAGTACAACCGCCCATCTACCCTGATTTTCCCCAATCACAGTATTCGTCAGCTTCTGGTTCAGAGCCGTCCACTTCAAGACAGCAACCCCAGCAGCAATGGAACCCGGCGCCGGTCGTGAACCCTTATGGCCCGCCACAGATTCATTATCCTCCTCCTCGTCCTCCACGTTTTCCAGCACTTCTGCTCCTCCAGAGCATGCACGGTATTTAGCTCCTCTTCCATTGGCTGCATTGCCTCCCCCAGCTTAGTTACCGCCGCCTCCTGATCATGATATTCAGAATCAAATCCTACAGGAGGTACGGGCCCTGGCCTCTGGCTATCACACCATGTCTAACGACATGACTGTTCTGAAAAAGAAACAGGCCCAGATGGACCTGGCCCCAAGAAGGCCATATCCGCCTCCGGCGTTGACAAAGGATCGGCCCCCTGAGCAACATTTGCAACGGCGGCCTCCTCCAAGGAATGCTGCCATTGAAGAGGAACCTGATACTTCTGACCAGGTCAACTGGTGCACCACGTGCAACGACCCGCATGACGAGGATGATCGCCTGCTTGCACCAACACTACCTCCAGAATTTGGCCGGCAGCGCCATTGAGGATGAAGAGCTCTATATGATCCTAGGCGACAAAAGCAATTTCGCCGTCTCAGACGAAGTTCCAATGCCGCCTCCCGCCAAGGAAAATAAGAAGTCTGCCGAAGCTACAGCCAAACCCTTAAAGGTGTACACCAAAAGAGATAAGGCGTCAACCGAGGAGCTACCGCCCTACAAGAGACTGTGGCCGTACACGGCCAAAGACAAAGCTCCTCTGGCAAAGACTCCCGCAGTCAAGCCTCCTGCAGCCAAAGCCCTTTCGGCTAAAGACCCCGCTGCTCAGCCTCCAGCTGAAACAAAAGAACAAGCTCAGGAGAGACTAAGATACCCGTCTCTGACCAAGAGACAGAGAGTTGAGACCACTCAATAGTACCGGACGAAGTATGAGCCGGCGAAAGAAGCGGAAGGAGCAAGCACTTCGGGCTACAGCATAGTAGACAAGCTGAAGAGAATTCCCGCAAGAATCAGCATGTATGATGCTCTTCAGCTCCCAAGTCAGGTTGATCTGTTGCAAGAATCTTTGAAGATTATGAAGAACGACAAGCAGATACAGCCCGCTGTCCTGGTGCAACCCCTAACAGTCTCAACCACTGGGAAGAACAAACCACCTCCCTTCTATCTGTCATTATGGATGCAAGGGTACATAGTACACAACTGCATGGTGGATTCTGGTGCTTCCACGACCGTAATGCCGAGAGCCGTCTGCGATGAAATCGGGATGGAATATACAAGGAGCAGCCAAGGTGTGCTGCAACTAGACGACACCCCTGTCAAGACAGTCGGTGTCATAAAAGACATCCCCATTCGGCTGCACAAAGCCCTCGACATCGTGGTCATTCAGGAGGTTGTGGTCGTTGACTTGGAACCCTACTTCGGCATGTGCCTCTCCAAGGAGTTCACGGCGAAGTTGGGAGGGTATTTGTCTCTAGACTACACGCACATGGAAGTGCCCTTCAAGGGAAGGAGACTGAAGATTTTCAATGAGAAGCCTTCCACTTAGTAGAGAAGATACCCGGGGAAGAGCCTGAGGATTGCATGGTTCAGCTGTCGGAGGAAGAACTGGTAACGGTGGACATGACAGAGCAAGCTCTCGAGCAGCTGCAAGTAGAAGATGAATTCTCCTTGCGGGACTTCAACGCTGTAATTCAAACTGAGCAAGGCTGTTACACCATTGTTCAGCCTGAAAGGATCGACAAGTCAACCAGGAGGGAAGTAGGACCAGCACCTGAAAAGCTGTGGAAGCTTTTCTTTGACGGCGCACGATGCAAAAATGGCGCCAGTGCGGGAGTGCTTCTGGTTTCCCCAATCGGGATCCAGAAGGATTACACTTATAGGCTGGCCTGGAGCTGTACAAACAATGCGGCGGAGTACGAAGCCCTATGCTTGGGTTTGCGAAAGGCGGAGAGACTAGGGATCAAACATCTGCAGATCTACGGAGATTCAGAGTTGGTGTGCCACCAGGTCACGAACAAGTGCGCCTCCAAAAAGCACTATCTCAAGGCGTACCGGAATCGGGTCTGGGATCTAATGGAGTCTTTTGACTCGTTGAATGTCAAGGCTATTTCACGAGAGAAAAACAAGCATGCTGACATTCTGGCGTCTATTGGAGACAGGTACGTTCCGGCTGATGACACTGTCCAGAAGCCGAAGCCGGTTCGTACTATTTACAGGCCTTCTGTGCCTGATAAGGACACCCACTGGCAGGTGTTTAGCTGTGACGAGGAGATCGTCACATTTTTGGTAAATGAAGCCTGTTCAATCGAAGGTAGAGACCCTGATGACGAGCAATATGAGGGGTTGATACAGTTAAAAAATAATCATGTCCCAAAAGGACTGATTACTCTTGAGAGTCTATTTGATCAGAACGACAAAGCCATATCTCACCGGATCAAAGTAGACCCGAAGCAGTATGCCGACTTGGAGCTGGAACCTGGTAAATCGATCAAGGTCGGGACAGACTGCACCACAGAGGAATTTGAGCAGATCAGAGCGTTGTGTCGTGAGTTCCCTGACATAGTAGCCTGGAGCTACCAAGACTTGAAGGGGTATGACAGAGAAATAATTCAGCATACCATTGAGCTAGAAGATGGCGCAAAGCCATTCCGGCAAAAACAGAGGGCCGTCAATCCAAAAATCGAGGCCATGATGAAGGCCGAGCTCTTGAAGATGCTGGAGGCCAATATCATCTACCCCATCAAGCATTCATCCTTGGTTGCGAACTTGGTTCTTGTGAGGAAGAAGAACGAAGACATTCGTCTCTGTGTGGAACATTAACCGCTGCCCCATTATTTGAATCAGGCCTCCCTCAAGGACCATTATCCGCTGCCCCAAAATGAGGTCAAGGATGAGGACCAGCATAAGACAACGTTCACCACCAAATGGGGAACGTTCGCCTATCAACGCATGCCTTTCGGCTTATCCAATGCTGGCGCCACATTCCAGAGAGCCATGGACCTGGCCTTCCGAGAGCTGCTTAACAAAGTAATTGTCATCTACTTGGATGACATGACTGTTTTCTCTCACAAACGAGAAGATCATGTTCCCCACTTGCGGCAAATATTCGAAAGGTGTCGTGAATTCGGCATCTCCATAAACCCGAAGAAGTTTGTCTTCGCGGTGAAAGAAGGAAAGCTGTTGGGACATGTCATCTCAGAGAAAGGCCTAGCTATAGACCCTGACAGAGCAGAGGCCCTCCTCCGCTTGCCCGCCACGATTGACAAGAAAGGGCTGTAGTCCTTCTTCGGCCAAATCAACTTCGTGCGGAAGTTCATCCCGGACTTCGCACAGGTAATCAAGCCCATGGTTGAGCTGTTGAAAAAGAATACTGAGTTCTTATGGACTGAAGAAAGGGGGCAAGCCTTCGAGGAGATCAAAGCTCGCATTGCACAAGCGCCGGTGTTGATAAACCCGGACTACTCCAAGGATTTCATCCTGTACGCGGTGGGAGAACCAGAGAGTTACGCCCCATTGCGTTCCTGAGTCAAGTAATCCAACCGCACGAAGAAAAGTTCAACTTTATAGAGCGGCAGGTTCACGCTGTCATGAAATATCTCCGTTAAGTTCAGACACTTTGTCTCCCAAAGCAAGATCACTGTCTTCGTGATCCACCCGGACGTTCGAAGCTTCATCATTCAAGGAGGTCCGGGTCACAAGAGAGCAGGATGGATTGCCAAAATCCAGGAGTTCGACATCGAAGTGCAGCCAACCAAGCTAGTCAGAGGCCGAGGCTTGTTCCAGGAGCTAGCCCGAAGCGTGGCAGCCGAGATAGCCGCCTGCGAGTGGGAGGACCCGACAACACGCATCAACCTAGCCAACTCCTTACCCGAGGAGTGCGACTGGACAGATGAACTGGTGAGATACTTCTGCACCGGAAGATGTCCAGACCACATGAATGCCTCACAAAGGAGGTTTCGGTTAGGTGCTTTGAAGTACACTCTTCGCCCAGAGGGGCTTTACTTTAAAAACATCGACGGCATCTTGTTGCGGTGCTTTAGAAAAACAAACCAGTCCAAGGTCCTTGGAGAATTTCACTCCGGGATGCCCGGGGGTCATCATTCCGCAAGGCCCACGGCCTTGAAAATAATTAGAGCCGGGTACTACTGGCCCACTATGTTCACAGACGCTCATGCGGTCTGTACCAAGTGTGATCAATGCCAAAGATTTGCTGGCAGGAACAGAAAAGCACCCCTGCCCCTTCAACCGATCCAAGCCGAGGCTCCTTTTCAACAATGGGGTCTGGATTTCATCGGAGTGATTTCGCCGAACTCTGGAGCGGGCCACAAGTTTATCTTAACGGCCACCAACTACTTCACACGGTGGGCAGAAGCGATCCCCACAAAGAATGCCGACCAAGAGACGGTCATCAGATTCCTTGAGAGTCTGATTACCCGTTTCGGGGTCCCTGAGTCGATAGTGACGGACAATGGTCCGGGGTTCGCAGGCGCAGTACTCACGGAGTACACCAGCAAATTCGGCATCTATCACAAGATGTCTTCCAACTACTACCCGCAGGGCAATGGTCTCGCCGAGTCCACCAATAAGAATCTGTTGAAAATAATTCGAAGAACAGTAGAGAATAACAAGAGGACTTGGCATCTACTCCTGAACCGGGCGCTATGGGCGGACCGAATCTCATTCAAGATGTCCATCAAAACGTCCCCCTATGCGCTCGTGTACGGCAAAGAAGCTGTCTTGCCGACTCACCTTGAGATACCCGCTCTCTGGATGCTCGATGAGGAGAAAGGTAGCGGAGATCCAGTGGAAGACAGACTCTGCCAACTGCTGCAATTGGAGGAAGACAGAGAGAAAGCGTACCAGGCCTTCACAAAACACGCTGAAGCAACACAAGGCTGGTTCGCGAAAGGCGCCACTGCCCGAGTTTTCAAAATCGGGGACCTGGTGCTTAAATGGGACTCGTTCAAGGCCAAACCCGGCAACCATGGAAAGTTTGATGCCCTCTGGGAGGGCCCCTATCAGATTGCCCGGGTGAATCAGTTCAATGCATACATGCTTCGGGACATGGAGGGACATCCTCTCCCCATTCCCGTCAACGGGTTCCATCTAAAATTGTACCACCATTGAAGGCGCCCGAAGGGGCCCTTCTTTGTACAGATTTCCCCTTGTTTGTATTCCAAGTTTTTAGCATGTAAATATTTCAATTTTCAGTTTTTAATTTCCAAGTAGCCCAAGTAAGTCCGAGGCAAATGCCTGTCTTCGCAGCGCTCATCAAATGAGGCGAAGAAGGGAAGAAAGCAATTAAAAAGAGCTGAAAATGTCAAGTTTGGCTGCCCAACCCGACTTCGTAGCGAAGTCGGGCTACGCCCTCTCCAAAGGGCGCAGTTGGGTAGCAGACTACAAGGAAATGTCAAGTGTCGGACTGCGCCCCAGTTGTCGAGCGAAATCGGACTGCACCCTAATTTCGGGCGAAGTCCGAGTGTGCACTCGTGCGCACCCTGAGTAATCCGATGAAAGCCGAAAGCACCAAGTCCGAAATCCAAGTTCGCCCATGTTGGTGGGCGAAGTCGGACTGCGCCCCTTTTTCGGGCGAAGTCCGCACTGCGCCCGTTTTTCGGGCGAAACCTCTGACGGCAAAGTCCGAATGGTAAGCTGGCAAAAAACAAGTGTAAGGTCCGCGCTGCGCCCACTCTTGGGGCTAACCGCGAACTGCGCCCATTTAACGGGCGAAGTCCGACTTGCGCCCCTTTTTCGAGCGAAGTCGGACCGCGCCCCGGATTCCGGGCGAAGCACGAACCTCTCATCACAGCAATGCCAAAAGTTCACAAGTATGGGCCCGTTGCAAAGCCCGACACGTGGCGAGGTGTGGCTAATTAAAAAGCTCTTTGAAAAGTGTGCCCAATGGTGGCAGCAACGTCAGCAACGGCACAACGTCCAAGGGAGGGCTTTAAATGATTGCGCGGTAACCAAGGATAATACATGTAAAAGATAACCTTGCGCAATATCCAAGGGTGACGCATTTAAGGAAGTAAGGCACGCCCTGGGCCAACAAATCACGTTTTTCAAAGAACGGGCCCCTGCGCAGCCGCCAAGGCCATAACGGCGCCACCAACCCAGGTTTAACTGCTTTAACCTCCTCCCTCGCGCCATTAATCGGCAGTCACCATCTACAAAAGACCCTGGCGCCAGCCAGAAAATTTATATGTTCGAAGCTGACTCGCGGACTGCAGAGAATAAGCCTGACAAGCTCTGACGGATTTGTCCCGGTATCTGATTGTTTCGACGAAGATGGACAAGGGAAAAGCGCCCGAAGTGGCGCAAGCAAGTGTGGATCTGCGCGATGCTGACAAGTCCCCAGAATCCAGCGAACATGAAAGCACAGCGCCTCGGAAGGGCAGGAAAACAAAATCCAGAACAAAGAGGCACGTAGCTGGCCAGACTCCGCCGCCACCAATCCATCGTCTGTCCGGGTACAAAGATGGTTCATTTTCCATCAGTATCACGAAGCTGCGCCTAACTATCGCAAAGTGGGTGGGTAAGGTTCCGCCTTCTCACCACCTCGGGGCTGCACATAATTCGAATCTTCACTGGTTCCTGTGCCCTCCGACTCACTGGTGTCCGCAGCTGGTTGAGGTGATTGCCAAATACTATAAACCAGCTGCGCGGCAGGTCTACGATAAAAGAGGAAGGATGCTGTTCACTCTCTTCCGAGAAAGCTTCCAGCCGGCGTTTGCCCCAGGGCTTCAGTACAGCCCAGACGCAATTATCAGAAGGGTGAACATCGAAGAACAGACTGGCAGATTCTCGCAGACGAAGCGGATGAGAGAGTTTCTTAACTCAGAGCTGAAGACTCCGCTGAACCCTGGGCAATGGCCAACTGGCACCATACCACTGGACCGTTTCGAAAACAAGTACATCTACATTGTCCTGGCATGGGTCCTCGGCTGCGACTCAGACAGAGTGGTACGGCCGTTCCAGCTGGCAATGGCCGAGTGCATCTTGCACGGGGAGTTCTATGACTCCACGGCGCAAAAGAGCGGGAAGCGCCCAATCTTCTACGACTGGGCGGACTGGTTGGCTTACGCAATTCATGCAAGCCTGGTGCGACTGCAGCAGAAGCAGTCAACAAACTTCCGGTTTTGCTCATTCCTCACATGGCTATGCCTGTATCATATGCATTATCGGATGAATGTCCCTGATCTGAGGAAGGCAAACGAAAGAGGAGAACCCCTCCCCGTGTATGAATGGACCGAAGCCCTGTACCGGAAAGGTTCGTTCTACGAGTTTAATGTCAGTTTTCTGGGCTAGGCAATGGGACTGTTCAACCGTGGCGCGGCTCGACCACCAGCGGCTATGACAAAATATCTGATAGACAACGAGCTTGGTGATACCTTCAGGCTGACCCAGGGTATTGTTGTCCGAATCTACGGATTCAAGGGAAAGCCGTGTTTGCTGCCCTACTTCTGCACAGATCATCAATTCGGGATGGAGGTGGCGCGGCAAATGGACTACATCGAAGAGGAATTTGGCCAGGGAAAGAAAAGGGGTCACGTATTCAAATATCCTATGACTTGGGCCAATATTCAAGTCTTCGAAATTGGGCAGCACGTTTATCTTGAACAGGAGCTCATTGATATGGGCCTGTTAATGCTGCCCCAACGCTGGAAGTACGACCCAATCGGAGTCCGAGGAAAGTTTACGCACATCTGTCCGAGACCGGAGATCATGCAGGAAAGAAGGAACTCGACAGGTGCTGACCTCTATTGGCGCATTCATTTGATGCAGTCATGGCCTCCATGGCATGAATTTTATTGCGAAGAGGTCACTTACGATCCTGAACTGAACCCGAACCACCGAATGGAGTCAGCGGGATTCAATAAATTCCTCGCTAAGGTGGCGCCGCTTGGCTGGCATTCAATAAAATCCTCGAATGCTGGAAAATGAGGTGTCGCACACAGCACGACAAAGTCAGGCCGGAAGCATCTTGCCGTTGATGATGAATTTTCGGCACTTTAAGATCAACACGTCGACACGTGGCAACCCTTCGAATTTCGTAATTGCGTTCCCCAAGGCGCAAACATAAGGTATAAAAGAAGAGCTACCCCTCAATCATCGTCAACCCCGGCGACTTCCAGCGCGACTCCTTCCGGCAGTCAAGTGGGCCCAATGCAGCCTGTTACTTCTGCAGCAGCGCCCGAGGCGGCGCAAGGATCAGCATGGTCAACTCCTGAGTGGGCTCCTCCGTCAACAGAAAAGACATCCACGCCGCCAGCCAGTGGACCAAGTGCGGCAGGTATCCTCCCAGTGCGACCCAGGCACAAATTTACCGTGGGGACATCAGCGCCTGCCCTTTTATTGCCGCTTACTTCAGGACCAACCGCGGTGTCGGGAGAAAATAAAAGGAAAAGGGTCGAAAGGACTAAACGTCCAAAGGAGCTAGTGCAGCAGACACCTGCAGAGCAGACACAAGCAGCAGCGCCGGAGGTTGTCTCTTTAGACAGCCCCGAACCAGTAGCGGACATCCAGGCCGCAACCAGCCCTCCAGCATCGGCTCAGGCGGAGCCCGTAGGTACGTCCTCTGTGCCCGTTGCCCAAGTCCACGCCAGCCCTGCAAAAACTCCAACTCCCACTTCCTCAGGGCAAGCCATAGCCGCACCCTCCGCATCTCAAGCCACCCCGCCGTCCAGCGACTTTCACTCATTTGACCAGTTTGCTCAGGACCCCAACGCTTTTCAGTCCCTGAGTCAAACCCTAGAGCCTTCACCCGCAGTTAGTGCTGAAGCCGCTCCCTCATCTCCACATCCTTCGCCCCAGCCTACTGAAACCCTACCAACGCCATCTAGTCAAACCCCTGTCACTCCTAGGACCCGGTCGCCCTCGAAAGCTACTACCCCCTCTAGTATCCCACCGACTTCATTGTTCGCGGGAAAAATGGGGCAGAAGGCCCAGGAGCTGGAAGATCTCGATTTCATGAGCATCACTGAGGACCAGCCTCTGGCAGTAAGAGCCGCGGGGGGATCTGCCTCCTTCCTTCAAGGAGTTAAACGCAGAAGGGCTGAAGGGATAGCCGCCCCTGTCAAACGCACGAAGTTTGACATAAATCGGAGAGTGCTTACTACAAAAAAGCTGATTCCTAAGGTGAAAAAGCCTCTCCGCGACATGACCGAGGCGGACTACGAGCTTCAGACAAAGGAGAAGAACTTCGATGATATCAACGAAGAATATGAGATCCGCGGTATTCGCCGCAGAACAAACAACCTCCTTGTCAAGCATTTCGAAACCCAGGAGGCGCTTTTCCAGCTGCAGAATACCACAAGGCAGCTTGAAGAAGACTTGGCGAGGGCTACGGCCCAGTTACGGTCAGCGCAGCAAGAAGTTGAAGATCTTAAGGCTTAGCTGACCGCCGCTCAGCAGACAGTCGAACAAGAAAAGAAAGCATCGCTGGAGCCAATTTCACAACTGCAGGGTTCACTGGAACAGGCGCAGTCGCAGCTAGCAGAGCAAGCATTACAAGCGGCGGCCTTTTCAAAGAGCAAGGCGAAAGAGATGCGCGCAAGTCTGCTACAAGGTTGCAAGCCCAACCTTGTCAAGTCATTGACAGTTCTGGATTTCTTATCCAGAATTGAAGAAATATCAGCCCAGGGCAAGCCTGTGGTAGAGGAAGCCAAACACTAGGCGAGGCAATTGCTAGACCTGGCTATGGAACTTGAGAAGTTAGAGTGCGATGGCTTCCGAATCTCCCCTATGTCTCGTCTTGCCTCAGAGTGGGCAAACGCAAGGGTAACCTTGCACACTTACATCGCCCGGACAGAAAAGATCAAAACGGCCAGGCAGGCGCTGGACGCCTTAGAACAGGAAAGACAAATTCTTCTGGCTCCTTTCCGCATTCTGTCCGAGCACGGGTGTCCGAGCTATGTCAGAGATGACGAACTCCTCACCCTTGAGCAGGTTAAGAAGAACTGGCTGTCCTTCGAGGCAGATACAGCTGAGATTGATAGCTGGACAGAACCAGTTCAAGAAGTGCAGGTCGCTCAAATGGTGGTGAAGTACTGCAAAAATCAACTCTTCACTCGAGGAGTTGGGCAAAAGATTTAACACCATTGACCTGCATGCGGTCGCTACATTCCATGCAGTACTCAGAGAAATCAGCGACCCCTCTCCTTTCCAAGCCGCAGTCTGGGATCAAGCTAAGACTGTGGTCAAACGCATCAGCAAGCTAGAGGTCGAAAGCGGAGAGCCTTCTGATTCAGAAGGCGAGATTGAGGAGGCAACTGGTGAAAGTGAAAATGAAGAAGAACAATTGCCCTGAGGTAAGCAACCAGAGCAGCAGAAGACAAGGGAAGGAAGTTCCTCTGCACCGAAGGGATAAAGGCATGGTTCTTTGCGTCAAGGCGAGCTAGACACCCCGAGAGACGCCAGGAATGTTGCCACATTTTGCACAGGGGTGCCATGTTTTTAGTTTCTGCAAAAGAGCTGCTCTTTTCCTTCCCTCCTCCTCATTTTCCCCTTCTCCTTCTCTCCCTTTCTTCCTCTCCTTCACAGCTTCATTCCCTCTTCTTCTTTCCCCCTTTCTCCCCCCCAGCAAAACTTCAGCAGGTGCACCTTGAAAAGTTTCCAAGTGTTGGGGCACAACCCGACTTCGCAGTGAAGCCGGAGTGTGCCCCTCAGCTGGAGCGCAGTAGGGAACCCAAAGTGCGCAAAATTTGACTAAGTGTTGGGGGCGCAACCCGACTTCGCAGCGAAGTCGGACTGCGCCCCTCTTCCTGAGCGCACTAGGGGAGTCATTCATCAGAAAAACGGCTAAGTGCTGGGGCGCAACCCGACTTCGCAGCGAAGTCGGACTGCGCCCCTTTTCCAGTGCACAGTTTGAACAAATGGCGAAGACAGCCATGCACCGGTGCACAACCCGACTTCGCAGCGAAGTCGGACTACGCCCTTTGACCGGTGCGCAGTTGGGTGAAGTCAACTCAGAAATCTGCTAAGGCAAGAAAACCTTCCAACTGCGTTGTTTTCCTCCTACGCAACCCGACAGCGCTCAGATCTCGGGCGAAGTTGGATAAACTGCCTTTCAAGGCAGCCGTGTGTCACTCATCATTATCTGACAAGTGTCCAACCTCGGGATCCGAGCCGAGACTTGACCGCGCAAGGACAAAGCATGGGCAACCCTACCGACACCACCTGTCATCATTTAAGCCGATGTGAAGTGCCATCTACCGCATCTACCCGCATTCCTGTTGACTGAAGACTTGAACCGACGCACTGCCACGGAGCTGTACCGCCTTCAAAGATACCATGCTGCAAGGACAGTCCGGCCCGACAGAAGTCAGCCTCAGCAGCTCTTCAGCCGCTCGTGTCAGCTGCTGTCTTGTCTGGGACTTTGTGCCCATGAATGTAATGGGGGGAAATTGGGCTATAAATACCCACCACATTTTGATTGTAAGTGGTGGAAGGGGAATATATTGCTAGGGAACAATTGTAGCTGTGTGTTTGCCTCAAATACAGACATACACTTGGCTCTGCTTACTGTCTTTTATCTTGCATGCTGCCTCTCCTTGTCATGTCTGCCTCATGTTTCTTGTGTCATTGCTTGTTGTTGTGCTAAACTCTAGACTCCAACATTTGGTGGCCAGGTATTCCTGGAATGCATAGATAAAGGATACATGAGATCGCTGATAGCTGTAGTTTCAATGTGTGTTTGTAGATGAATGCTGTTAGTAGCGGTGATTGATTCGTTGTTGTGCTGCTTATTCCCCCCACCCAACTCCAATCACATTTGGAATCTCTTTCCTGCACCCTTATCTCTTTTTATCTCTTTCCTGCACTCTTATCTCTTTTTTTATCTCTTTCCTGCACTCTTATCTTGATAAACCCCCCATAGGAGCCGGCCTTCTCCGGAGATTGGCACGGAAGGCATTCCTTCCTTCCGGCCTTTCAATCTGGTGGGCGAATCTGGGCGCATTAACAACAAATCCTTTCCTCATGGCAGATTCGTAACCAACAAGTCCTTTTACAAAATATAACAAATATAAGATAAGCGTAAAAATATTGCCCATGGCCAAAGTGAAGATTATATGTATTCCAACACCCCCCCTTTATCTAAGAAAGGTCATACGAAGAAGACATCACTAAGCATCTTCCTCGATAGCAGCTCCCACAATGCAGTCATCATCTTGTGGATCCACAAGAATTTGTTTCACACACGCAAAGCCTCTAGCAATTTGTTCGAGAATATAGATCTGATTATGACAATTGCCAAACTTAAGACCTTTTCTGCAAAATCACACAAGCTTTTTCAAATTCTTTTTGAAGAACTTCTATCCACCATGGTAAGCTTCTTTGATGCAATGTTAGAGGGGGGGCTCTCCAGCAACTACTTTTGAATGAATCTAGTTCTTTGGTGGAAGTTTCTTGATGCTAAAATAGTTGATGTCATGGTTCCTACAAAAATTGACTTTGTTGATTCTAAAACAAGGCTTTACAAAGTGCACAGGTTTGTAGAGTTCAGAAAAAATGTGCAATCTGAAAAAATAAAGGGAATAAGTTCTTCCACATGCAAAATTTAAAATTAAAAATAAATTATATTACATCATTTGGGTCATGTAAATGTACCTTCCTAGGTACATACTTAGGACATTAGATTACTTTAGGGAGAAGTTATCTAGTTACTTCATGCAATGTAATAAATGCACAAGTGTCAATGTGCAAGATGTCCCTTGCACAGCTAGGTAGAGTGTTGGCCAAGGAATCTATCTTCCTATATAAGAAGGGCCTCATTGTAACAAACAGATATAGAAGCTCAGAGCATATTCGTAGGTAGAATCATAGTGTTGTGTAGATCACCATATATTGGTGATGGGTGTAATGTAGTCGATAAGCTTTGTTCATCGAGTGTTCATTTCCTCAGTCGCTACATTGTATTCATTTCCGACATTTCTATTTATAGAATATTTCAGTCATCTTGCAAATTTACTTTCTTTCATATTATTCTGCATCTTGTGATTGTTATCTCCCACTGCCCACTACATCAAAATCTAGCAGTGGTATCAGAGCCACAATAGATCTAGCCACAATAGATCAATAGAAAAACCACCATTATCATTGAGCCTAAGTTTTTTGTCAAACTGACAAGCTGCTGGACCAGCCACTGTAAAAAACTCTCAGAAGAGCCTAGGTGGTGTTGTCACATTTTGCACAGGGGTACCAATTCTGAAAATTTTGTAAAAGTTGCTGCTATACCTTCCCTCTCTCTTTCTTCCCAATCTTCTTCATGTTCGTTGTCCTTTTTCAGATGTTTATTTTCAGTTCTAAATCCTTGTTATTTAAATGTATTTCAGTGTTTTCAGCGGATGGGCAAATTGCCTTAAAATTTTCTAAGTATTGAGCCCGTCCGACTTCGCAGCGAAGTCGGGTGGTGCTCACCATTTCTTAAGCACTTGGGCGGTCAAGGGGTTAAAAATCAGCAAATTACCTAAGAGTTGAGCCCGCCCGACTTCGCAGCGAAGTCGGGTGGCGCTCATCATTTTGTGCGCCATTGGGCGGACAGATATAATAAAATCAGAAAAATGTCTAAGTGTCTAGGCTGCGCCGTCCGACGGCGCCCAATTGCGCTGCGCCGCCCCACTTCGCACCTGTTTTGGTGTGCCATTGGGCGGAAGGTAAAAGGAGTAAAAATATTCTAAGTGTTGGTCGTCCAGCTGCGCTGCGCCGCCCGACTTTGCGCTTGCTTTCATGCGCCATCGGACGGAGAAGAGCGAATGCAGATTTGGCTAAGTGTTGGCCTCCCAACTGCGTTGCGCCGGCCGACTTCGCGTCCTTATTCCAGCACACTTGGGCAGACAAAGAGGAAACAAACTCAAGTAAAATTTCCTAAGTAAAGAGCCTCCCGCCGTCGCTGATTTCAGCTCTCGCCGCCCGAATTTGCACCAGTTTTGTGCGATGTTGGGCGGAAGGAAAATTTGAAAGAAAGTTTCTAAGTCTCATCCATCGCCTCCCCCCTTCATCAACAAACTTCAAATCAAGTACAGGTGTACAGTTTCGGGATACACGTCAAGATGTGACAGAAGTTGTGCCACCAGAGTACAAAGTAGATGGACATTTAATGATAAATTGTACCGCATCTACCACCTTTAACCGGATTCCCTGCCCACCTACAAGGTCCCTACGGAGCTGTCACATTTCTAAGCAGACCTTGCTGCAAGTACACTCATGGCCCGCAGGAGTCAAATCTCAACAGCTTTTGGCCGCTTTTGTCAGGTTTGGGATTCTGTGCCTAAATGTAATCTGGGGAGAAAATTCTGCTATAAATAGCAGGCGCATTTCATTGTAAAAGGGTGGAAGGGGGATATATTGCTAAGAAACTGTTGTAGCTACACACTTGCTTTTAATTCAAAGTATACTTGGCTCCGTTAATTGTCTTTGTCTTTTATGCTGCCTTTTATAGGTATTTTTGTTTCATGTTGCTTATTTTTCTGATTGCTGTCATTCTGCATTTCTGGATCTCAGCATTGGCAATTAAGTATATCTGGAATACTGAAGGAAGGATACATAGGATAAAATTGCACTAACGGTTTCTGTTACATACATTGTTTTGATTGTTGTTGGTATAGTGATAGGTTAGTAACTGTGCTGCTTATCTTCCCCACCCTGAAACAAATGATATTTATGTTTCTTTCTGCACTTTATAATCTCTTTCCTGCACTCTAAGCTAAAACCCCCCAAGTGAGAAAAGTATAGGAGCCGGCCTTCTCCGAAGATTGGCACGGAAGGCATCCCTTCCTTCCGGTATTTCAATCTGCTAGGCGAATCTAGGGCGCAAAGACCACAAATCCTTTCCTAGTGGCAGATTCGTAACCAAAAGAATTTGAAGATGAAGTTGAAAAAGTTGAAGAGGTTGAAGTTCAAGAACAACCCACAACTTCAGACAGTACTGATACTGACTACACCACTGACCAGCTCAAAGAAGAAGAAGAGGACATGGCCAATCCTCAAGAAAATGTTAATGACCTCTTCCCAGATGTTGACTCCACGGGACCCCTCGCTCTAGCTGGACAAGATGTTGTTCCGCCTGCCGCCCTCAAGGCTATTCCTACATATGACGGCACCGGGAAGACAGCGTACGAATATATTCAAGACATTCTGGCCTTGCCCTTCATTCAATAACCAACGAAAGTGTCAAGACCCGACTGTTAGCCCTCTCTGCGAGGAAAGCTTCTCTACCGGTGGAGATCCTTTCCAGAAGGGACTATCACGAGATGGGCTCAGCTGGCTAGCAGATTAGTTAAGGGATTCAATGAATCCGCAAATCCCTCCTCATTGTTGGACCAATTCCAAAGCATTCAACCCCATCCGCAAGAGGAGATATCGGACTTCAACGTGAGGTTCGCAAGATCTTGGAAGAGCCTGCTCACTACTACCTCAAAGCTTTCAACTCTGATATCTGTCTGGTCGTCAAGTTGGCCCGTGTGAATACTTTCCCCGCATTATACGAGGCTACTCAAAGGGCAAAACTGGATATGATCGCCATAGGTAGACTCCCACACAAGATGCAACGCCCAATTTATCCAGATTTTCCTTAGTCACAGTATCCACCTACGTCTGGCGGGGCTCCTTCCTCAT
Source organism: Wollemia nobilis (assembly GCA_028583015.1). Classification (NCBI taxonomy): domain Eukaryota; kingdom Viridiplantae; phylum Streptophyta; class Pinopsida; order Araucariales; family Araucariaceae; genus Wollemia; species Wollemia nobilis. Next base: position 1,205,178 of record JAQPPZ010007914.1, read on the forward strand.
CTAATACATATCCCCATCAGTCGTGATATCCTGCGCCAATCATAGACCCGTAGGTCCGCCCCAAGTACATCGTCCCAATGCGCCTGCTCCACAAAATCCAGCACTCCCCGCTCCTCCTCAATACCCGGCATTGCTTGCTCCACCATTATTAGCCGCATTACCTCTGTCGGCCCAATCAGCGCCAACTGATACTGATATACAAACCAAGATTCTCCAAGAAGTGCGGGCTCTTACTTTTGGTTACTAGACATTATCAAATGATATGACAATCATGAAGAAGAAGCAGGCTCAACAGGAATTTGTTCTTAGGAGGTCGTACCCTCTTCCTACGCTAGCAAGAGATCAAGCGGCTCAGGCCCAAAGGCCTCCAGCAAGAAATGATGTGAAAAATGCCCAGGTTAGCACTTCAAATCGCCTGGAATGGTGTTCCACCTACAATGATCCTCATGGAGAAGACAGTTGCATGCTGCATCAACACTACATTCAGACCCTTGCAGGTAGTGCCATAGAAGATGAAGCGGACATGATCCGGGATGAAGAAAGCAATTTTGCGGTCCATGAAGAAGATCCTGCGTCACTCTTGACCAAAGAGGGAAAAAAACCAATCGAGGCCAATGCGGCCCAAATAAAGCCATTGAAGGTGTATACCAAAAGAGAGAGGACGCAGCCTGCTGCTGCAGCTCCTGATAAAGCACCTTTGCCTCCGACTGCTAAAGAGAAGCCTCCAACAATCAAAGCTTCAGCGACTCAACCCTCGGCCGAAACAAAAGAGCAAGCTCAAGAAAAGCTAAGGTACCCGTTGCTGACAAAGAGACAGAGGGTCGAGGCCACGCAGCAGTACCGCACCAAGTATGAGCCAGCGAAGGAGGCAGAAGGGGTTGGTACTTCGGCCTACAACATAGTTGATGAGCTCAAAAAGACCCCGGAAAAAATAAGCATGTATGATCCCCTCCAGCTCCCGGGTCAGGTGGATTTGCTGCAAGAATCCCTGAAGAATGTGAAAGGTGGGAAGCCACCGCAGCCTGTTGTGTTAGCTCAGCCCTTGACAACTTCAATCACCGGAAACAACAGACCGCCACCATTTTACTTGTCTTTGCAGAAGGAAGGCCACATAGTGCATAACTATATGGTTGATTCCGGTGCTTCGACCACTGTCATGCCAAGGGCTGTCTGCGAAGAAATCGGCTTGGAATACACAAGAAGCAACGAAGGTGTTTTACAGCTTGATGGCACTCCTGTGAAAATAGTAGGCGTCATCAAAGACATTCCCATCCGGTTGCATAAAGCGCTCGACATTGTGGTCATCCAAGAGGTCGTGGTTGTTGATTTGGAACCCTACTTCGACATGTGTCTCTTGAGGGAATTAACAGCCAAGCTGGGTGGTTATTTGTCACTGGACTACTCACACATGGAGGTCCCTTTCAAAGGAAGGAGATTGAAAATTTATAATGAAAAACCTTCCACTTTCTTGGTTGAGAAAATACCCGGCGAAGAGCAGCAGAATGATATGGTCCATTTGACGACCGAGGAGCTAGTAGAAGTAGACCTGGTGGGAGAAGCCATAGAACAGCTGCAAGTGGAGGATGAGTTCTCCTTGCTAGATTTCAATGCCATGATCGAAACTGAAATAGGCTCTTACTCCGTCACTCAACCTGAAAAGCCCATGGAGACGGCGAAAAAGGATATAGGACTTGCCCCCAATGAGCCATGGAAGTTGTATTTCGACGGCGCCTGATGCAAGAACAGTGCCGGGGCAGGGGTCCTAGTCTCACCATCTGGCATACACAAGGACTACTGTTACAGGCTGGCTTGGAGCTGCACCAATAATGCAGGGAAGTATGAAGCCTTGTGCTTAGGCTTGAAGAAAGCGGGGAGGCTCGGTATCAAGCACTTGCAAATATTTGGCGACTCAGAACTGGCATGCAATCAAATCACAAACAAATGCGCCTCCAAGAAGCATTACCTCAAGGCGTACCGCAACCGTCTCTGGGATCTGCTGGAGTCATTTCACTCCTTGAATGTCAAGGCCATCTCCCGAGAAAATAATAAACATGCTGACCTCTTGGCGTCTGTTGGAGCCAGGTACGTCCCGGCTATTGACACTATGCAAAAGCCGAAGCCGGTTCGTACTATTTGCAGGCCTTCTGTGCCTGATAAGGACACCCACTGGAAGGTGTTCGATTGTGACGAGGATATCGTCACCTTTTTTATACATGAAGCTAGTTCAATCAAAGGTAGAGACCCTGATGACGAGCAGTATGAGGGGTTGATACAGTTAAAGAATAATCACGTCCCAAAAGGACTGATTACCCTAGAGAGCCTATTTGATCAAAATGATAGAGCTATATCCCATAGGATCAAAGTAGACTCTAAGCAGTATAAGGACTTGGAATTGGAGCCTGAAAAAGTGATCAAGGTTGAAATAGACTACACCACCGAGGGGCTAGAACAGATCCGAGCCCTGTGCAAAGAGTACCCAAACATTGTAGCCTGGTGCTACCAAGACTTGAAGGGGTACGACAGAGAGATGATCCAACACACAATAGCGCTGGAAGAAAATGTAAAGCCCTTCAGGCAGAAGCAAAGGGTGGTCAATCCGAAGATCGAGGTTATGATGAAAGCCGAACTCATGAAGATGCTGGAAGCGAAAATCATCTATCCTATTAAGCATTCTTCTTGGGTCGCAAATCTGGTTCCTGTAAGAAAGAAGAACGGAGACATCCGCCTTTGCGTAGATATCCGCAATCTGAACCAGGCTTCGCTGAAGGAACATTATCCGCTCCCACAAATCGATCAAATCCTTCACGTGGTTGCGGGGGCTCAGAGATTCTCGCTCCTAGATGGATTTTTCGGCTATAACCAGATCTGGGTGAATGACGAGGACCAGCACAAGACAGCGTTCACCACCAAATGGGGAATGTTCGCATATCAGCGCATGCCCTTTGGACTTTCAAATGTGGGTGCTACACTCCAAAGAGCTATGGGTGACATGACTGTGTTTTCACACAGGAGAGAAGACCATACCTCCCACTTGCAGCAAGTATTTGAAAGATGCCATGAATTTGGCATATCCATCAACCCTAAGAAGTCAATTTTTGCGGTGAAGGAGGGAAAATTGTTAGGCCAGGTTATTTCTGAAAAGGGCCTTGCAGCTGACCCCGACAGAGCAGAGGCTCTTCTTCGTTTGTCCATCCCGGTCAACAAGAAAGGGCTGCAGTCGTTCTTTCGCTAGATCAACTTCGTAAGGAAGTTTGTGCCTGAATTTGCCCAAGTAATCAAGCCAATGGCCGAGCTCTTGAAGAAGGATGCTGACTTTGTCTGGACCGAAGAGAGGAAGAAAGCCTTCAAGGAGATCAAGGCCAAGATTGCTCAAGCGCCAGTGTTGATAAATCCATATTACCCTAAGGACTTCATCCTTTACGCTGTGAGGCAACCCGAAAGCTACGCTGCAGTTCTCACTCAGAAGGGAGACGACGGCGAAGAGCGACCCATAGCATTCTTAAGCCAAGTAATCCAGCCGCACGAAGAGAGGTATAATTTTATTGAGCGGCAAGTGCATGCAGTCATGAGGTCCTTAAGAAAATTTAAGCACTTCGTCTCTCAAAGCCGGATTATTGTTTTCGTGATACACCCCGATGTCAGAAATTTCATCATTCAACGGGAACCTGGTAACAAGAGAGCAGGATGGATTGCCAAAATCCAAGAGTTTGACATAGAGGTACAACCCACCAAGCTAATCCGAGGTCGGGCTCTTTTCCAGGAATCAGCCCGAAATGCTGCAGCCAAAGTCTCCACTTGCTAGTGGGAGGATCCAATGATAGAAAGTAACCTTGCCAACTCCTTATCAGAGGAAAGTGACTGGACAAATGATCTAGTGTGGTATTTCAGCACAGGGAGATGTCCAGATCAACTAGATGCCTCACAAAGAAGGAGGTTTAGGCTCAATGCCTTAAAATATGTACTACGCCCTGAGGGGCTGTATTTCAGAAACATTGATGGCATTCTATTGCGATGTGTTAAAGAATCAGATAAGCAGAAGGTCCTCGGCGTGTTCCATTCTGGGATGCCAGGACGACACCATTCGGAAAGGCCGACGGCCTTGAAAATCATTAGAGAGGGCTATTATTGGCCCACCCTCTTCGCAGATGCGCATGTGGTCTGTCAAAAATGTGAGAAATGTCAAAGGTTCGTCAGCAGAAATCGGAATGTGCCTATGCCCCTCCAACCAATTCAAGCTAAGGCTCCATTTCAGCAGTGGGGCCTAGATTTTGTTGGGACAATAATACCAAATTCATCGACAGGGCATAAGTTCATCCTGACAACCACGGATTATTTCACCCGATGGGCCGAGGCGATACCTACTAAACATGTCAACCAGGAGATAATCATTAGTTTCCTCGAAAGTCTGATCACCCGCTTCAGGATCCCTGAGGCGATAGTGACAAACAATGTTCCAGGGTTCGCAGGCGTTGCACTCACAAAGTTCACTTGCAAGTACAGGATTTACCACAAGACGTCTTCAAATTATTATCCGTAGGGGAACGGCCTAGCGGAGTCCACCAACAAGAACCTCTTGAAGATCATAAAGAAGATTGTGGAAAGGAACAAGAGGTCATGGCACCTGCTTCTAGACCGAGCGCTCTGGGAAGGCCGTATCTCTTTTAAATAATCCATCAAAACGTCGCCATATGCGCTAGTATACGGGAAAGAAGTTGTCTTGCCAACTCATATTGAGATGCCCGCACTATGGCTGTTAGAAGATGAAAAGGGCGACAAGGACCCCGTTGATGCCCGATTGGCTCAGTTGCTGCAACTGGAAGAGGAAAGAGAAAAAGCTTATCAAGCTTTTGCTAAACACGCCAAGATAACACAGAACTGGTTTTCAAAGGGAACTGTTGCCACATTTTGCATGGGATGCCATGTTTTCAAAATTTGTAAGTATGCTGCTCTTCCTTCCCTCCATCTCCTTTTCCCCTTCTCCACTGTTCCCTTTCTCCCCTTGTATCAGTTGCATTCCTCCCTTTTCCCCCGGTTCTTTCTTCGGCTAAAACAGAGCAAGCACTCCCTAAAAATTCTAAGTCTGGGAGCGCAACCCGACTTCGCTGCGAAGTCGGGGTGCGCCCCAAAGTACGAGCGCACTAGGGAATGCGAAGTGCGGAAGCAGGCTGGAATTAAGCAAAATTTGGCTAAGTATGGAAGCGCAACCCGACTTCGCAGCGAAGTCGGGTTGCGCTCCCCGTCCAGAGCGCAGTTGGGAAGCAGTGTCTCCGAAAATCAACGAAGTGTTGAGCGCACCTCGACTTCGCAGTGGGAAGCAGTGTCTCCGGAAATCAACTAAGTGCTGAGCGCAACCCGACTTCGCAGCGAAGTCGGGGTGCGCTCCCCCTCTTGCGCGCAGTCCGAGCAACAGCCAAAATTGACTAAGTGCTGGAGTGCGCAACCCGACTTCGCAGCGAAGTCGGGCTGCGCCCTCTGACCTGTGCGCAGTTGGGAAATGTCTTTCAAGCAGCCCAGAAACTAAGGCACGGAGGCCCCTCTTGAACTGCACTACCCAGTTGCACTCCATTTCCAGGCGAAGTTGGACATTAAGGAAAAACTGCCTTTCAAGGCAAACATGTGTCCCTCATCAGAATTTGACAAGTGTCCAGCCTCAGGATTCGAGACGAGATGTGATGGGAAAAAGACAAACATGGGCCAAATCACCTCCACCAGTTGCCCTCATTCAAGCTGACGCAAAGTTCCATCTACCGCAGCTACCCGCATTAATGCCGACTAAAAGTCTCATCAACGACACTGCCACGTAGCTGACAAGTCTTCAGGTGGACCTTGCTGCCAATACAGTCCTTGTCTACAGGAGTCAACATCAGCAGCTCTTTTGCCGCTTTTGTCAGCTTTTGTCAGCTCTGGGATTTTGTGCCCAAGATTGTAATTGGGGGAAAACTGCGCTATAAATAGCCGCACTACTTCATTGTAAAAGGGTGGAAGGGGGATATCCTACTAGGGAACCATTGTAGCTATACGTTTGCCTCTGAATGCAAGACACACACTTGGCTCTATTTTGCTGTTGTCATTCTTTATGCTGCCTGTACTTGTCATTTCTGCCTCATGTTTCTTATTTCATTGCTTACTGTTATTCTGAATTCTGGATTCCGGTATTTGGTGATTAAGTATTCCTGGAATGCATAGATAGAGGATACATAGGATATATGACAGCGGTAGTTTCTATTGTGTGTTCTGTTTTGGATTGTTGTTAGTAGTGGTGATTGATCGTTGTCGTGCTGCTCATCCCCCCCACCCAACACCAATCCTATTTGAATCTCTTTCCACACTTTTATCTCTTTCTTGTACTCTCAACTAAAACACTTAAGAAAACCCACAGGAAGTCGGCCTTCTCCGGAGATTGGCACGGAAGGCATTCCTTCCTCCCGGCCTTTCAATCTGGTGGGCGAATCTGGGGCGCATTTAACCAAATCCTTTCCTCATGGCAGATTCGTAACCAATAGGAACTACTTCCCGAGTCCTCAAGATTGGGGACTTAGTACTGAAGTGGGACTCGTACAAAGCAAATTGGGCAACCATGACAAGCTTGATGCCTTCTAGGAAGGCCCCTTCCAAGTTGCCCGGGTGAACCAGTTCAACGCATTCGTGTTGAGGGACATGGAGGGTCAGATCCTCCCGATACCTGTTAACGGCTTTCATCTGAAAGCCTACCACCATTAAAAAGTGTCAAAGGTCTTCCCTTGTACATATTTTATTTTCTACAGTTTCAAATTATTTTCTTTCCGAAGTGTAAATATTGCTTTCAGTAGAAATAACTTCCTGCTTTAAAGAGCCAAGTGTTTTGAAGAAGTGCCTAGTAGTGTGGAGGAAAGGCAGGATGCAAAGCAGAGGGTTAAAAAATATTTTAAGTGCTCAGAAGGCAGAAATGTCCAAGGTCGCGCATTCTTCCTGCGACTCCCGGAGGCGCGCACCAAATTCAGCGACTTCGGCAGAAAAAGGTGAAAAATGCAAAAAAAACAATGTCCAAGGCAAGTGGTGCAGCCCAAGGTTGCTCAAAAACCCCGCGAAGTCGGGCGTCGCACTCAATTTTTCGCGACCCTGGGAGGCGAGAAAGCCATCATATGCAAAAGGGAAAACTGGAAAAATTTCTAAGTATGGGAGCACCGCCCGAAGTTGCAACGCTGTCGGACGGCACGCCCTATTTTGTGCAACGACCGATGGAGTCTGAGAAAAAAGTTAGAAATTTTCTAAGTGTGCCACCCATTGTCGCAAAATTCCCCTGCCCTGCCCGACGACGCACTCCAAAATCCGCGAAGCCGGGCGTCGCATGTCCCAAAGGCGCTATGAATAGTGGGAAAATTTTCTAAATGTTGAATGCCCAAGGGCGCAAGGTTTCCATGGCAAAGCCCGACGGTGCTCAATTTCGGCGCGCACTTGGGCAGATTGATAATGAAAAAATGTTTGAATTTTTCCTAAGTCCTCCGACGCGATTTCCAAGTAATGTGCCTTGTAACGCTTGCCCAGTTGGCGGCGGATGACGTCATCAACGACACAGGTTTTAAAAGTAAAAAGTAATTGCGCACATTTCAAAGCGGGTTTAATTAAAAAAAAGTGCAACCCGGGCCAATGAAGTACGAATCGCGCTCCCCAACGAGGGTCCCACACGCGACCGCCGAGGAATAACGGCGCCACTCAACCACTTTGAGCAATAGGCTTTAAACTCTGCCATCCGCCATTAATGTTTATTTTTACCCATTTCTATAAAAGGGCTTATTCACTCAGTTAATATCAGAATTCTCTGAAGAAGTTCGAGTTGCGCTAGAAAGGAAAATTTTCAAATTGTACCGAGCTGCAGCTGTAAGTTCTGATTGTTTTCACCGTCATGGGTAAGAAACCAAGCGAAGCGAAAGGGAAAGCGCCTATGTAAGCAGAGTCCAGCGCGTCTCAACATGAATCTTAAGAGCAGGTCGTTTGAAGCACTCCCAAGAGCGCATTGTCGAAGGAGAAGAAAGGAAAGGGCAAGGCGCAAAGCGTAGAAAAGAAGGGTCTTCCTCCACCGCCTATAGACCGCCTCAGCAGGTACAGAGATGGCAAGTACTCACTCGGCATCACGCAGCTGCGACTTACCGTAAAGCAATTGTGGCACAACGTATCGCCCTCACATCATTTTGGCGCGGCCTACCTGTCGAACCTATTCTGGTTCTTGTGCCCACCCGTTCATCATTGCCCTGAGCTGATTGAGTCTATCGCGGAGTATTATAAGCCTAGAACCCGACAGGTCTGTGACTGCGAGGGAAGGGTATTGTTTTCTCTCTTCAAGGAAAGCGTTCAACCAGCTTTTGCGCAAGGGTGTGAACCAGACCCTAATTGCATAATCAGGAGAGTCAGCCTAGAAGAGCAGGCCGGCAGGTGCGTCGACATCAAGAAAATAAGGGATTTCCTCAATTCTGAATTAAAGCAGCCAATGCCCGCCTTAAAATGACCATCGCGGAGAATACCTTTGGCAAATTTTAAAAATCAGTATATTTATTCCATACTTGCCTGGGTTTTGGGTTGCGGCACTGATGAAGTGGTGCACCCATATCAAATCGCTCTTGCAAAGTGTATCTTGCACGGGGAATTCTATGAACCCGGCGCCCTGAAAACAGGAAAACGACAGAGTTCAAGCACTGGTTCATTCCTGGTATGGATGTGCCTGTACCATATGCACTACAGGATGAGGACGGTCCCAATTCAGAAGGTGGACGAAAAGGGTGCCCCGTTGCCTGTATATGAATGGACTGAACTTCTATACAGAAAGGGGTCATATTATGAGTTCAATTTCAAATTCCTTGGCATGCCCCTGGCCCTATTCAACGGCCGAGCATCACGACCTCCCCTGCATATGACGAAGAACTTGGTGCAACAAGAATTTGGAGATACATTTAGGTTGAGTCAGGGCGTCTTCATCAGGATCTACATGTTCAAGGGCAAGCCGTTTCTGCTGCCATACTTTTGTACAGAATATCACTTCGGCCTGGAAGCATCGCGGCAGATGGACTACGTGGAACAGGAGTTTGGTCACGGGCGAAAAAAGAGCCCTATCTTCACCTATCCCTTCGTCTAGGGCGACATCGAGGTTCGCGAGGTTGGGCAGCACATATATTTAACGGATACCCTCCTAAGCTTCGGCTTAGTCCAGCTTCCTCAGCGCTGGAAGTATGATCCACTTGGGTTGAGACAGAAGTTCGTGCATGTCTGCCCGCGAAAAGAGATCATGGAAGAAAGGAATAACTTGACAGGAAGCGATCTGGAATGGCATATTGAGAAAATGCAGTCATGGCCGCCATGACACAATTTTTATTGTGTAGAGGTGGAGTATGGTCCCGAGCACAACGATGATCACAAAACGGGATCGGTCGGTTTCAGGAAAATGCTCGCAAAGGTGGCGCCACTAGGCTGGAGTAAGGACAAAATAACCGAATGTTGGATAATGAGGTGTCGTACACGGCATGACAAATCAGAGAAAAAGTCACTGACCGTTGACGAGGAATTCTCCACACTCTACGACAAACACTTTAACAAGTGGCAGCCGCTCGTTTTCCGTGATATAGTGCCCCAAGGCCTCCGACCTAGGCATAAAAGGAGGCCTCCACCTCAACGATCAGTCACACAAGGGACATCCAGCAGTGAAACGTTAAAAGGCCAAGAGGTGGACCCAATGTTGCACTCGACTCCTGAAAAAACGTCGCAATCAAAAAAGGAGCCTGAGCAGTCAACTGGTGAAGCAGAAGGGAGCACAGAGCCGTCGAAGTCAAAACCTAAGTACCGGTTCAAACTATCAACCACGGCTCCCGACGCGCCGCCCATCACCGCTGCACCGAAGAAGGCGATTGTGCCCAAGGAAAGAAAAAGAAAAAGGTCTGAAAAGACCAAGGAGAAGCGGCCCAAGAAAGAGACCGTGTAGCAAACTAGGGCAACCCCACAAACAAGCGCTGTTGCAAGTGAAATCATTTCCAAACCTGAGGACAGCCCGCAGAGGGAGACAAAAATGTGGGTCGTTGAGATCATTCAAACACCAGCTCAGGCAGAGCTCGCAGGTACGCATTCTCTGCCTCTGCAACAAACCCCGGAAACACTACCTGCTACACCTTCCTCCTCCATTTCTAGGCCTATTCAAGCTGCCTCATACCAGTCCCCTTTTACGCAGCCCCTGCCTGGTCCGCAAACTTTCGGCCACTTTGCCCACAACCCCAACGTTTTTCAAGCCCTAGGTCAAACCCTAGGTCTGTCTCACGCAGCCAACGCCGATGAAAATCCATCTCCTCACCGCTCATCTCCCGCTGCAACAACCCTACAAAGTTCATTTTTGTCGCCGCAAGAGTCGCCCACTTCCCCTAAGACTCAGTCGCCTTCAAAAGCGGTTGTATCTCCCGACACGTCCCCCACTTCCCTGTTCGCAAGAAAAATGTCACAGCAAGATTTGGCCTTGGCATACCCCATGCTCGAGGAGCTGGAATTAGCAGAAAAACAGTTGCAGATCGCTAATGACCAGCCCTTAGCCGCCAAGGCTACCCAGGGTTCTTTTGCTTTTCTCTAGGGAGTATAAAAGAGGACAGAAGAAATTGTTGTTCCCGAGAAGCGTGCAAAGTACGACCTGGAGAAAAGGGTGGTCCGTACGGAGAAAAGAGTGCCCAAGGTCAAGAAGCCTGTCCAGGATATGATAGAAGAAGACTATGATTACATCTCCAAGGATAAAAGTTTTGACGACATAGTCGAAGAGTATGAGATAGGTAGAATCCGTAGAAGGGTTGACAATCTCCTTGTTAAGCGGCTCGAGACAAAGCAGAAGCTGTAACAGCTCAAGGATGACAAGAGGCAGCTGGAAGAAGATTTAGCCAAGGCACAAGCGCAGCTGGAGACGGCCCAGGAGGAGGTAAAGAAACTGAAAGATCAACTCACGGCCTCTCGGCAGGAGACAGCTGACCAGAAAGCGGCCGTTGATAGGTTGACAGAGAATAAGAAAGCAGCACTGACGCACGTTGCCCAATTGCAGAATCAGCTTCGGCGGACTCAAGTGCTACTAGAGGAAAAGGCATCCTAGGCTGTCGCTTTCTCAAAGGACAGAATCAAAGAAATAAGAGTCGGCCAGCTGAAGGGTTGTAGAACCAATGTTTCCAAGTCTCTATCGGTCCTCAACTTCATTTCGAGGATCCAAGAAGTATCTGTCGAGGGAAAGCCTGCGGTAGAGGAGGCCGAACGCCAAGCACAGCAATGGCTGGACTTGGCGATCAAACTTGAGAGGTATGAGCGCAAAGGCCTCCAATTTCCACTCATGTCACATATTGCCCTACACTGCGCCGATGCAAGGGTAACCTTCCAAGCTTATGTTGAAAAATATGAAAGGATCAGGACAGCCAGAAAGATGTTATATGCATTGCTTCATGAAAAGAACATCTGCCTGGTCCTCTTTCACACCCTCTCTACGCTCGGATTTCCGAGTTTTGTAAAAGATGGAAAATATTTGCCCCTAGAGCAGTTGAAGCAGATCTAGCAGGCCTTTGAGGTAGATACTTCTGAAATTGATAGCTGGAGTGACCCAGTTCAGGAAGCGCAGTTGACGCAAATGGTGTCTAAATTCTGCAAAATCAACACCTGCCTTCATGAACTGGAAGAAAGGTACAACACCATCAACGTGCACCAGGTTCCGGCATTTAAGAAAACGCTGAAGGACATCAACGATTTAGGACCCTTCCAGGAAGCAGTCTGGGCTCAGGCTCAAACTGCATATGACCATGTCCGCGATCGTGTTGATCCCAATGAACAGGAAGAAGAAAAAGACGCAAAACAATTTGGTTCAGAGAGAGTAGAAGAAGAAGGTTCAGGAGAGGAGACCGCTGGGAGCAACACGGAAGAAGAACAGCTACCGAAGCGGGAAGCTTAGCAGCAGCAACAACAGCAGCAGAAAGAGGCAGGGGTCGGGAAGGACTCTCTGCCCAAAGGATAAAGGCTAGGTTCCTTGCATCGAGGCGAGCTCGATACCCCGCGAGCCGCTAAGAATGTTGTCACATTTTGCACAGGGGTACCAATTCTGAAAATTTTGTAAAAGTTGCTGCTATACCTTCCCTCTCTCTTTCTTCCCATTCTTCTTCATGTTCTTTGTACTTTTCAGCTGTTAATTTTCAATTCTGCATCCATGTTATTTCAATGTATTTCAGTGTTTTCAGCGGATGGGCAAATTGCCTTAAAATTTTCTAAGTATTGAGCCCGTCCTACTTCGCAGCGAAGTCGGGCGGTGCTCATCATTTCTTGCGCACTTGGGCGGTCAAGGGGTTAAAAATCAGCAAATTTCCTAAGTGTTGCGCCCGCCCGACTTCGCAACGAAGTAGGGCGGCGCTCATCATTTTGTGCGCTATTGGGCGGACAGATATGATAAAATCAGAAAAATGTCTAAGTGTCTAGGTTGCGCCGTCCGACGGCGCCCGATTGCGCTGCGCCGCCCGACTTCGCACCTGCTTTGGTGCGCCATAGGGCGGAAGGTAAAAGGAGCAAAAATATTCTAAGTGTTGGTCGTCCAATTGTGCTGCCGCCCGACTTCGCGCTTGCTTTCATGCGCCATCGGACGGAGAAGAGCGAATGCAGATTTGGCTAAGTGTTGGCCTCCCAACTGCGTTGCGCCGTCCGAATTCGCATCCTTCTTCCAGAGCACTTGGGCAGACAAAGAAGAAACAAACTCAAGTAAAATTTCCTAAGTAAAGAGCCTCCCGCCGTCGCTGATTTCAGCTTGTGCCGCCCGACTTCGCGCCAGTTTTGTGCACTGTTGGGCGAAAGGAAGATTCTAAGTCTCATCCATCACCTCCCCCCTTCATCAGCAAACTTCAGATCAAGGATAGGTGTGCAGTTTCGGGATACACATCAAGATGTGACAGAAGGTGTGCCACCAGAGTACAGAGTAGATGGACATTTAATGATAAATTGTACCGCATCTACCACCTTTAACCGGATTCAACTGCCCACCTACAAGGTCCCAACAGAGTAGTCACATTTCTAAACAGACCTTGCTGCAAGTACATTGATGGCCCGCAAGAGTCAAATCTCAGCAGCTTTTCGCCGCTTTTGGCCGCTTTTGAAAGGTCTGGGATCCTGTGCCCAAATGTAATCTGAGAGGAAAATTCTGCTATAAGTAGCAGGCGCATTTCATTGTAAAAGGGTGGAAGGGGGATATATTGCTAAGAAACTGTTGTAGCTGCACACTTGCCTTTAATTCAAAGTATACTTGGCTCCGTTAATTATCTTTGTCTTTTATGCTGCCTTTTATAGGTATTTTTGTTTCATGTTGCTTATTTTTCTAATTGTTGTCATTCTGCATTTCTGGATCTCAGCATTGGCAATTAAGTATATCTGGAATACTGAAGGAAGGATACATAGGATAAAATTGCACTAACGGTTTTTGTTACATACATTGTTTTGATTGTTGTTGGTATAGTGATAGGTTAGTAACTGTGTTGCTTATCTTCCCCACCCTGAAACAAATGATATTTATGTTTCTTTCTGCACTTTTTAATCTTTTTCCTACACTCTAAGCTAAAACCCCCCCAAGTGAGAAAAATATAGGAGCCGGCCTTCTCTTGAGATTGGCACGGAAGGCATCCCTTCCTTCTGACCTTTCAATCTGCTAGGCGAATCTAGGGCGCAAAGACCACAAATCCTTTCCTAGTGGCAGATTCGTAACCAACAGGTGGTAGAATGAGGGAGAGCCATGAGTGAGGACTAACAGAAATCTCAGTTCCAGAAATATTGAGATTACATTTGGCTAAAGTCTTTCCACAGAGTTGCAGGAAAAAATCGTGAACACTAGGACTCAGCATTCAATCCACTAGATTGACAAATCAACTAGTGAAGATCATTCAGGATATCTAGAATTTGTTAACTATTGCCCAAATTTTCTTTTGTTGCAGAAAATTAATTCTCAGATGATTGGGACTCCAACAACAGAAAGCTAGGAGACTTCAACTTCGCTGCCCAAAGGTTGATATGCCTTCATAGTGCAAAGATTAGTTTCTTGTGCAAGAAAAGAATACTGCAGAGGAAGACTTCTAGAAATCTCCATTGCTAGATTGAGAACTTCACAAAAGAAGAAAGGGCCATAGAAGCCCTGATCCTAAAAAAATGCCACAGAAGCCTTGTTCTAGAAGAAAAGGCCACACAAGCCTTGTTCCAGAAGAAAAGGCCATAGAAGCCTTGATTTTTAAGAAAAGGCCACAAAAGCTTTGATATTGAAGAAAAGGCCACAAAAGCCTTGATATTGAAAAATAGGCCACAGAAGCCTTGATATTGAAAAAAAAAGCCACAAAAGGCTTGAACTTGAATAAAACTCAAGAAGAGAGTATCGGATTCAGAAGCAGATTAATATTTCAATGCTAATATTTTGTTGCAAGAAAAGAAGATTCAAAGAGTTGGGAAAATTCATACATGAAAGTCAGGAAGAGTATCTTCTTCATAATCGATCCATCACCTGATGCAAAATTGAAGGTAAGGAGATCAAGAGAAGATCTCATTGAAGAAATTTCAATCTTGGAAGAAGAATAAGGACTAGGAGAGTCCTGCTCGAATCCAGAATCAGAGATCCAGAAGATTGCACAACCAACACTTCCGAGAGCAGAAGGTTGAAGAAAAGGTCTCAAGGAAGACCAAAAGAAGCTACAAGATCAAAGACCTTGGGGAGGTCTCAACGAGCATCAAATAAAAGGCTTGGAGAGCCTTACTGAAGAAATCATCAAAGAAAACTCATTGGTGAAATTCACTACAGAAGATAGTGAAAGCTTTGGGACGATTGTTCCCATCCGACAACAAGCCCAAAAGAAGAAGAATTTGGCAAGGAGTACCAAATCTCAGAAGACCTCAAGACAATCAAAATCTTGAGAAAAAGATCCTGCTTGAAGTCAGAATTCAACAAGAAGACTTGAAGACAGAAGTCAAAATATTAATAAAGTGCAACTACAAGTGAATTATTGAATTAATGAGGAATTAATGAGTATTTATTCATTAAAGTGAATATTTAATATTTTCTCTCTCCTTCCGGAAAGTTCCTGAGGTTATTATAAAAAAGGGTTTGAGAGAGTCATTTGGATTCATTCTGGATATTGTATTTTTCTCTTCACGAGATTTGTGCCTGTGGCCAAATTTCCACCAGCGGGACGAAAACCCCGAAGGATTTTCCCGACGGACGAAACCCCGGAGGGCAGATCGATTCCACTCAGGGATTGACAAAGTGTTGAAGGTTTGGGCGAGGACGAAAACCCTCGTTCGTGCAGTCTCAGAGGCGGATCCAGGCAGGGTTCGCAGGAGAACAAATTCGTGAAGTCTCCTTCGGAGACAAAATTGCAGGACGGAATTTATGGGTATTTGTTTACAAATCATATTGTTCATTTTGATTTAAGGAAGTTGCAGAATTAAGAGAACATTGTATTCGGAGGCATTATCAGGGTTTGCAGTTTGTTTGATCTGAATTACAAAAAAAAGAGTTCAGTTTATTAGCCGCGTATCATCTTACCACCGCTGTATGAGTTAATGTTGGATGCTTGGGCAAAGATACGGGAGTCTGGAAGCTGACGTGGGAAGATATTGTGGGCTCCGTCGACCTGGCCTCACACACCACAAGTATCATCGCACCTTATGAAAGTGTGTCGAAGGCTATAAATCCCAGTGCCGCCGCCGAACTAAGTATATCGGGTTTTCCTTGGAGTTGACCGTGTCTATTGGCCGACACATTTCCAACAGATTACCGTGACAAATCAAAGGTGTTGGCATGGCTAGGAGTTTGCAGCGAAATAAAGGAAGAAGGCAGCGTAAGAGGGAAATAGGGGTATCAGCCATACAATAGTCACGAAATGCTTGGAGTTGGCACCATTCAACGCCAATGTGATATCGTGCCTTACCCAAGCCCTGCGTATATCGGTGAATGATAGACATAAATACCACGTCCTGCACAAAGAGTTGTTATGAATGCTTCCTGTTTTCAAAGAAGTCAAAAATATATGATCATTGTTGGTTATCCTTTATGCATGTATGAACTTGTATGAATATATGAGAATTCACTTTGCTGCAAAACAATATTCGAGCAAAAACTCTGCATATCATAACCTGGACAAATACAAACAAATTATCAATACATTCAGAGGTAACAGGAAGTTGGGAAAAAATTGGGCTCTATTCCAACCCAGGATATTACAAAAAAGAATGTCATACAATGAATGTGAAATTTGCTCCAACAGGAATCAGTCTACAAAACATGAAAACATGTGGTACATTGACTCAAGAGCTAGTCATCATATGACAGGAAATATACAATGGTTTGATTTCCTTGAAGGTGCTAAAGGCTACAGACTAAGAATTGCAGATAGCCAAACTTATCCCATACATGGATATGGATGTGTAACACCTACCAAATCATTTCCAAATCTTCTACTACAAAAAGTATTGTATGTTCCTAGATTAACATTCAATCTCATTTCAATAACCAAGTTAGTAGAAGACAACCATATGATCAACATTGGATATATGGATGGAATCAATACATGTCTCATCATGAATCAAGGTGAAATAAAAGCAACAGGATCAATCCATGGAAATACATATATCCTAGACTCAATGGAAATCTCACAAGATATTGTGGTGTTTCAAAATGATGCTAACATATTTTCAGAGGAACAGGTTGAAGAAAATGAAGAACCAGTACACCACAAAAACAAGCATAGAAGAATCAAAATCAAGAAGATGAGAGGACAATTACACCATGCTCTACTCAGTCATCAACAATCAGAACCAAATGAAGATACTCGCAAAGAGAACAATAAAGGTGGCTGGATAGAAGACAAGGATGATGAACTTGAACAAGCCAAAGATCATTCATTGGAAGAAGATCCACATTGAAGACTAAAGTCTTCAATACCCAAATAATGTAATACAAAGGGGTGTTAGAAATACATTATATTACATCATTTGGGTCATGTAAATGTACCTTCCTATGTAAATACTTAGGACATTAGATTAATTTAGGGAGAAGTTATCTAGTTACTTGCAATGTAATAAATGCACTAGTGTCAATGTGCAAATTGTATATGTGCAAGATGTCCCTTGCACAGCTAGGTAGAGTGTTGCCCAAGGAATCTATCTTCTTATATAAGAAGTGCCTCATTGTAACAAGCAGATATAGAAACTCAAAGCATATTCGTAGGTAGTAGCATAGTGTTGTGTAGATCACCATATATTGGTGATGGGTGCAATGTAGTCCAGTAGCTTTGTTCATGGAGTGTCCATTTCCTCCATAGCTACATTGTATTCATTTCTGTCATTTCTATTTATAGCATATTTCAGTCATCTCGCAGATTTACTTTCTTTCATATTATTCTGCATCTTGTGATTGCTATCTCCCATTGACCACTGCATCAAAAGCTAACAGTTAATGCCTTTGGAAGTTAGCCCTTCAATGTCTCCAAAAAGAGTTTTCCCACCTGCCCATGCACTAGGGAAGGCATTGATTTCTTGTGTTGTCACATATACACCTCACCATTTCTCCTGTTGAAAGCACACATGTATCGTAATGAATGGAAATTGAACACTTGGTGCCTCTTCACTAGACATAGGCATCTGTAAATAAAGTGGGTCATGAGCTGAAAAATAATAACTATATGGGTTGCCACCTCAATTGTATCAATGCACAACGATATACTGATATTTGGCTAAAGAATATCATACGTACATATGTGGATATGACCCTTTCTCACCTACAAAAAATTGACTTACAAATTTCGTGACCAAAACAACCTAATCAGAAAACATGCAAAAGAGGGAGACCCCTCTAATTTTCACATAAAATACAAAACATTTGACAGTTTTCCAAGAGTGTGATGGTTCACCTTCCATGAGTTACAAGATCACCCATGTGGTGATTCACCTACCACGAGTTACAAAGTTCATAATGATATGACAATATTCCTTGCAGTTACATATGATAATATTCTACCAACAATTACATATATGACTCTATGACATACCTATTTCTATTTTGACAAGTGGCCTTCCTTAATAATTAATTTATGGCTCTTACCATTATACAATACAATATTAAATTATTAAATACTTATCTTGGATACCTAACATCCAATTTAATTACACCGATGCAGACGCTTTTACCTCACAAAGAACAAATGGAGACCATTTGTACTTAATAACATGTCCTTGGGTGTCTAAGACAAAATTACAAATGACCTAAGGACCTCTTGTTTCACTGTTGTGCACAAGATGGTATGAAAAGAACAAGTTTCCTAATGCAGCAAAAACCTGAGTGGGGGCAAAAATTACTTATCTAGATTTTAAGAAATCCTAGATTGCAAACTAAAGGATAGACATGATTGAGTATATTGCCCAAAAAGAATAACATCGTTCTAAAAGGCCATTGTTATGAAGTGCTATTAGTAATTGCAAACAAATATGCAGAGAAATCAGCAAGCCAATCCAACAGTCTTTGTAAACCCCTGTGAGAGCAAGCAAGGAGAACCATATCATTAGCAAAGAGTAATATAGCAATCAAGACATGGTGTAAAATACACTCATCCTCTACATTAGAGTGTCTTCAAATGAAGACATTAAGCTAATCAATATATATACCAAAGAAAGCTCGCAACAGCAGGAAGACCTGCTTAACATGAATGGCACTCCTAAACTCATCAAATAACCCAAAGTTTATTTGGAATTGACCTGCCACTATCTGATAAAGCCTCATGATAATTGTGATGAGGAACTCTACGATGCCCATATCACACAATATTTTGACTTGAAAGTTTTGGACATTGTATCAAAGGCCTTTCTAAAGTCTACATAATAACAAAAAAAACATTTAAAGAACTAATTCAAGCTTTCTCAACGATAGCACAAACAGTGCAGATATGTTTCACGGTTTGAGAACCTTTTCAAAAATCTGCTTTCCCTCAAAATGGCAATTGCTGCTCCCAAATTGCTCAAACAGCTCCATGTCTATGGTCGTAGCATATGCCTTGGCAAACATATCTCCAATCATAATGGCCCTATGAATGTTTGGCTTTGAATTGTCTCCAACTTTATGAATGGGCCGAATATTACACAAGAAACAAGGGAGAAACCACAGCAAGTGACCTTAACATATACAATAGAATTTCAATCCCATATTTGCAGAATTTAGCCTAATACCCTTCATAGTCCTTTATTGCCAGTGCAAAATCACTCTTGATAACACCAATTTAGGAAATATAAGAAGAAATAGTAGACAATGTAACTTGGATGATAGGTTGGGACGAGATGTTAGATATACATGTGGTATGCATAACTCAGTTAAAGGTGTCAAAACGAAATGAATGGGATTTCCTTGGAAGAAGGTTATGCCAAAAGAGAACAGACCCAATACAGCCATATCAATTAAAGTTATTTGATTGGTTGATGCCTATACATTAGGATGAGTCAGCCTTTGAGCATTTGGGTTAGGGTTCGTTACTTTGGAAGTTTATAAATAGAACAAGATATGTTATAGTTGATCAATCTTCATATAATCTTATCTTCCATCACCTTTAATGTGCATATGAGACATATTGCCCTCTCTATGTGGCTTGAACTTGCTTTCTGATTGTTGACTTCATATTGGATTTGCTATTGTGGATATCTTTGCTTTTGTATTGTTGCAAATTATGGAATTGTTGTTTTGGATTTGCTAGATTCACTAGTTGTTTTGTTACAAGTGGTATTAGACCATCAACCTTGGCTTTCTGTGGAGCTCAAAATTGGAACAACAAGAATGTCTGCACCTCCAACTAACCTTTGCCAACAAAGAAACATCTGTCTCTGATAATATGTCTGAAATTTTTTGTTTCCAAATATTTGATACACTATTCTTGCATGATCTTACGACAAAAGATAGTTGAACCTAGGGAAAAAAATGCCAGGTGTGCCAAGATCCTCACAAGAGACCTATCCCATTATGATCGTCTTGTCAAAACAATATGAAGAAGGTATATCTCTAATACCTTTCAGGAAAAGTCTGCTTCAAGATTTGAAGGTTGTGATCACGATGGTTAGTAGATTGCCGTTCCATTTACATCTAAAGGTTGAGAATGGGTCCAAGGCATTTGGATCAACAGTTATAATTGCCACATCCATCCCCATGCCATCATGATTTCCTCACACAATCAGTCCAATGGAAGGTCATCCTTTGAGGATCCTATTCAGCATTAGATGGATGAGATCACCACGAGGACGGTTGGAATCAACATTGTACACAATGTGCCTACCATGCTTGACTATGTTGATGAGACTATGGACAATTTTGAAAGGACACTGAATACAATCATGAAACAAGTGCATGGGAGTTTTCAAAGATTGAACATAATCTGGATTATCACTTTTACTGACTGGTAGGCCAACCAGCTGAAAAGAATAACAAGCAGAAGATCGAGAACATTCAACCAAGGCACATTTTGCGATGTTGTATAATCATCATATCAGGCATGCTGATTATGATTCTGATATCAAGGCTTATTTGGATGTAAATGTAGGAGGAGCAATTACAACTACAAGTTCCAAATCTTAATCAACCAACATTCATGGGCAAAGACCCTATTACATAGAATTCCTAAAATGGAGTACTTATTGCAATTGCATATGTTATGTGGGAAATGAGGGACAAGGTCATGCTCCTATGACTAATATTGAAGAAATTTGATGCGGGATTTTCACCTTCCTATACCTTCAGGCTACTACAAACAAATATCGTAACAAATTCATCACCACACTCAGTTACCCCAATAATTTGCATCTAGCAATGATAGATAGCTTCAACATTTAGAAATGGGTTGAACGAGGAGATCCAAAACAAAATTGATACGCATGATCTTCGATCTATGACGTTAAAAGATTGGCCAAGCAACAAAAAACAAACTCAAGCTGTCCAGGCTTCAGCGAAGAAGAGATTGCCATACAAGAAGGGCATATTTCTGCCCATGAGAGGATGATTGATATGCAGGATTCTTTTCTTTTGAGTGAAAACCCAAACATCCTCGTGATAAGGTATGACACAAAAGAAGCTTTTCCACATGGTCATGGAGGAGGAAGATTGTGCAAGAAAGCCTACTCTTGAAGTCTAACATGAAATGAGGTGGCTAATTTAACAAGGTACGTTCAGGAGGATGACCAGTTTGGCCTATTATTCTTTGCACTCATGGGGTGTTCAAAACCATCAAACCTTCAACATACAAAGCTTTATTAAAAAACTAGAGAATATGAATATTAGGGGATTCTAGTAGCACTCACACTTCCATCTATAGATAAGATAAGATAATTCAATTAATATCCAAAAATAGCAAAAGTAGGCCAATGGGACTCATTGAAAGGAGTTGTTACAAATAACAATGCACTGCAGTAACCAAAAACTACTACAAAAATAAGATAAACTAAAAAATTTAGTGTACACTATTCTAAAGAGGAATAAATGTATAACATAAAAATACAGCCTCACAAGTTACCCAAAATGGATAAACCCTAACATGCTAACAATAATGATTAACATTTCGTGACTGTTGGCACCGCTGCGGAGGAGTCGGGGTTGACTGTCGCGATCTCGCGACATGTCGCGATTTCGCGACATGTCGCTTTTTCGCGCCCAGTTGACTTCTTTGCTTTGTGTTGTGCTGGGTTGACTTTGTGCTCTACTCTTGTAGTGTTGTTTGTTGTTCTTGGTTGGGATGTGTTCTCTCCCGCTTGTAATTGCTCTTTGTATTAATACAAGTTTTTCATTTTTTCAAAAAAGACAATAATGATTAACAGAGAGCTAGAATTCGAGATACAACAAAAATAGAAAGGAGTTCCAATGGATCCAAGCACCAACATAAATCTATAGTGGTGTGTAAAGTAGAAACATGGTTGTCAACATCACCAACTGTCCCAAATGGGCCAGCACAAGATCTCCTGATGCTCCTAAGAGAACGGCCAAGACGTAGACAATCCAGTCTGATAATCCTAGAAGGACATGGAGTTAGATGCTTCAAAACTCTTATGGCACCCATGGTTGTCGAACCAATGGAAAAGGACAAGAAACTGGTAAATTGGTTCTGTCTATTACTCCTCGATAGAGATTGTAAAGAATTCCGACTTTTGAACACTTCAGATAAATTCAATGTATTGATTGTCAATAGAGGTAATGCTTCTTCTGAGGGAAGTCTGCAATTTTTATCTTACTATCAGTAGCCACACTTAGACTGGGAACTTGTATATGATGGATATGGAAAGTGTTATAGTCCTAGAAGACTAATGGTTGTCTCAGTAGGGGGATGTCACTTTGAATGTCCAAAAAATATATGCACAATGGACATAAAATGGGAAGTTCTTTAAACATCAAGGTATGCAATCACCACCTTCCAAAGTAATCAACTCTCATTAGATGGATTCGTTAGCTCTCCCTCTTGACATGTAGTCACTCATCAACAAACATGAGAAGCTTTTTGAAGAACACAAAGGTCTCCCTCCCAAGTGAACAGATGATCATGTTATTCATTTGGTTCTCAACAATCATCCACCCATGGTCAAGTCCACAACTTCAAACAACTGAAAGATAGAAGTTGGTCAATTACACATGTAGACAAGGGTAAGTACCTTCCTGAGATGAGGGAATGACAATAAACTAGGAGGGAGTGATAAGCCAAGATACACCAATCGTCATGTTCTACAATTAAGGGTAACAAGTCTTTATAGATGCTTAGAACAGTAGATGTTTAAGGCAGAAGGCCTATACGTCTGGGATGGACAGCTAGACGTCTAAACTGGACGTCAGGGACAGACGGCCAGACATCTAGGATGGACGTCTGGACTAGATGACTAGACATCTAGGACGGACGGTTGGATGTCTAGACTGGATGGCTGGACGGTGCGGCTAGACGCCTAGTCACGGCGATTGGACGTCTGGACTAGGAGGTTGGATGTCTGGACGTCTAGACTAGATGGCTAGATGTCTGGACTGGACGATCAGCTAGACGTCTGCAACAGTTCTGCCGACAAGGCAAGACGGCTAGACTACTACGTGCAAGGGAGTAATCTGCCAGGGTCTAGACGTCTCCAACTGTGCTATCAATCTCCAATCCTCAATGCTCCTTAGCACGCCTTGCAACATAAAAACAACACAACAATACATGCTCTCGTACCAAGCTATGATCAATACCTGCAACACAACACTATAACACAGGTGCAATCACGTACAATACTCATTCCAAAATAACAGTTGTTGCACAACAGTTCTGCATTATAGATAAGTATGGATACATTACAAAATGATATAGGGGGGTATTTATAGGTAAGCCCAAGAAGTTACTGCAACTAACCCGTCTCAACCGTCCCAATCGCCTATTGCCTTAACAATGCATTTACTGCCTAACTGACAGTTTTAGACGTCTAACACAGCAACCAAACGTCAAATTAGTTAGGTTTGACGTCTGACTATTCCAGACATCTAACTAATCAGGACATCTTAACACAAAGACGGCTGCGTTTGTCCTTTTGTGCACATTTATTAATCAAGCCATATTCATTTGATTGGCTGATTTTACATTGTCAACTTGTCATTTTCATGATTCATACATTACCAAAATTGTTGTACATAGTCAAAATTGTGAATCTTCATAGGACATTCTTTGTCAGATATCTTCATGATTTATTTGTGCTTGGAACTGCGGTGTACAACACAATGCAGCTAGGAATTTGTAACCAAACAGTTGACACATAAATGAATATCATGTCTGCATGAATGAATGAATGCATGCACTATCAAACATAGTCATGTTGCATCTCATATGACAAATAGTTTTGTCAAATGAGTGTTGTCATGTAGTGTTGTCTTCTGTGTATGTGACAAGTGCTTGTAATAAATATTGTGTAATGTGTTATAGGGTGTA
The DNA here is from genome assembly GCA_028583015.1 of Wollemia nobilis. Lineage (NCBI taxonomy): Eukaryota > Viridiplantae > Streptophyta > Pinopsida > Araucariales > Araucariaceae > Wollemia > Wollemia nobilis. The sequence goes on from JAQPPZ010007914.1 coordinate 1,229,123, forward strand.
TGGTAATGTTTCATATATACAGATAATTCAGTGGAATTCAAACATTTGCCAACTGCTTAGTGGTCCCATAGTACCTTACACATGCATCTATGTGCGTAGAGATGGTGTTGCTCATCAAAGTATGAAGTTGGGCGATAACGGCCATGGTAGCTTGTGCGTTGTGTGCATGAATAAACCATGATGTATTGCAGTTAACTAGATTGTCAAGCATAGATGTTATGTGTGTACTGTATATATGTATCTATGACTTTTTCCCATCAGGTACCTTTGTGCACCAGCCTTTACTCATTGCCCATGATCACGGTCAAGCAATAGATGAATCTAGGCAGATGTGCGTTGATTTTCATCCTCTCAATAAGCTTACCATGAAATACAAGTTTCACATTCCTATTACTGATGATCTGTTGAATGCGTTGCATGGCGCTCAGTTTTTCATCAAGTTGGATTTCAAATCAGGCTTTCATCAAATAAGAATAAAGGAAGAACATATACCTAAAACAACTCTTCCAAATCATGAGGTTCATTATGAGCTTTTGGCTATGTCGTTTGGTCTAACTAATACACATACATGTTTCAAAGCCTCAAAAATTCAGTGTTCAATCCCCTTTTAAGTGAAAATTTGCCTCTTTTGAAGACTGTGATGACTTTTGGGACACTGAAACATTTTTTTGATACGGACTCCAAATTGCAGATGTATCTGTTGGCAATTTTGCCACATTAAATCTTTTGATAAATTTTGGCCTAAGTATGGAGCTTTAAAGCGGTAAAGAGCATGCTGAGGTTTTCGGGTTTTCGCGGGCCATTAACAGGGGCGATAAAATGGACAAAATGAGCTCTGGATATCTTATCATTACAGGTCTTCTCGCCAGCTTTGCGACGATATATTATAATAGGCGATCGGGTTAGCGGATCAAAAGTTATGGTCCCGGGAAGCAGAACCAAGAAACCCAGTTTTTGTGCGAAGTCCGACTGCACCCAGTTTTTGTGCGAAGTCCGATTGCGCCCAGTTTTTTGTGCGAAGTCCGACTGCGCCCAGTTTTTGTGCAAAGTCCGAGTGCGCCCTTCTTCCTGAGCGCACTTGGAAACAGTCTGGCAAAGAAATTGACTAAGTGTTGGAGCGCAACCCGACTTCGCAGCGAAGTTGGACTGCGCTCCCTTGTCCGTGCGAAGTCCGAACAGCGGTGAGAATCAGCAAGTGCCGGTGCGCAACCCGACTTCGCAGCGAAGTCGGACTGCACCCTTTGATCGATGCGCAATAGGGAAATAGGCCAACCCGATCGCTACTGCTTTTCACTGTGCTACCCGATTGCGCTCTAATCCCGGGAGAAGTTGGATAGACAGCCTTTCAAGGCAGACACGTGTCAAGCATTATCATCCGACAAGTGTCCAACTTTGGGATCCGAGCCAAGACATGCCGAGTAAAAGGACAAGCATGGACCGCACTACTTATGCCAACTGCCTCATTTAAGGCTGATGTGAGTTTCCACCTGCCTCAACTACCCGCATTCTTGTCAATGTGAAGTTCTACCTAGCGCGCTGCCACGTAGTTGTTCAACCTTCAGCGAGACCATGCCGAGAGTACAGTCCAGCCCGACAGAAGTCAGCATCAGCAGTTCCGCGGCCGCTTTTGTCAGCTAATGTTTGACTGGGACTTTGTGCCCATTAATGTAACGAGGGGGACTTTGGGCTATAAATACCCACCACATTTTCATTGTAAAGCGGTGGAAGGGGAATGTCTGTTAGGGAACCATTGTAGCTGTGCTTCTGCTTCTTAATATAAAGTATATACCTGGCTCTGTTCTACTACTTTTATTTTTTATGTTGCCTCTCTTTGTCATATTTCTTGTGTCATTGCTCGTTGTTGTGCTGAACTCTGAACTCCAGCATTTGATGGCCAAGTACTCCTGGACTTCATAGATCAGAGGATACATAGAAAAAATTAGGTAGCAATTCCTTCAGTTGTGTGTTATGTTTATGTTGCTGTCCGTAGTGGTGATTGATGCGTTGCCGTACTGTTAGTTCCTTGGAGGGAATGTCTGTTAGGGAACCATTGTAGCTGTGTATACACTTATTTATATAAAAAGTATACTTAGATTTGGCAGTTTCTGGTTATGCTTTGTATTTATGTTGCAGTAAGTAGTGGTGACTGATGCGTTGCCGTACTGTTAGTTTCCCCCACCCAACTCCAATCATATTTGTAAATTCTTTCCGCATTTTTATCTCTTTCCTGCACTCTTATCCTAAACCATAAAACCCCCACAGGAAGCCGGCCTTCTCCGGAGATTGGCACGAAAGGCATTCCTTCCTTCCAGCATTTCAATGTTGGTTTGCGGGTCTAGGGCGTAATAACAACAAATCCTTTCCTCATGGCGGATTCGTAACCAACAGTTTTTGGCACGCCCGATGGGACAAAGGGTCCCACATTTGGAAGATCTCAAGCTCGTCCTCACTTGGGCTGACAGTTTCTTTCCGAATACCCGGTGGGACAAGGAAGTTTCCCACTCCCAAACAGAATCGAAGCACTGGTGTTCGCTTCATTGTTCGTTCAAAATCGAAGCACTCGGCGACTCTGCACGTTCATATTCTCTGAGTCCGAAAGACCGGTCCTGACGCCTTCATTCAAACGAGAGGGTAGTGAGCGAGGAACCAGGGAAACCAGCCTGACTTTACGAAATTAATACCAACGCTCCAGGCGAGTGCGTCGGGCTGGCTGATTACCAAGCTCACATAGACGTATCCGTGAGGTGAGAAGATCAGTCTCCATATTTTAAGGAAGCCCGAGTTGGTGAATCTTTGGCTTGCCTTCATCTGGCAAAATCACCTGGCGACTCTAACTGAGCTGAAGATCCAGATTTCTTGATTGCAGGCGCCCTTTTTTTTAAGCTAATAGAAGACACCTCGGAGGAATCAAGGTTTGGTGAGCAGCCTTGACCTCACAAGCGGAGAAATGAATGTTCACCTACAGTCTCCACCGTGGTGGTATTGGCTCCAACCATCACCGCAACCGGTACCCGAAGAGGGCTCCCGTATGACAAATCTCCTAGTCACATTGTTCATCAATTGTACGGGTACCGGCATGAATGACAATCTGCCACGTTACACCATGTTCGCGACCTGGCAAACTTTGGGAGGCCAGCCGGACTTCAAATATCATCTAAAGTACAATCAGATCTGGTCCGAACACTGCAGGTTCACCGGATAGACAACCAAAGCTAGATTTGTGTTGGCGGCATGCCAATAATGCCGCAAAATTTTGTATAAATAGGCCGGCTAGTATTCAAAGTTTTAGTTGTTTCCTTATTTCAGTCTGTGCAGTGTTTTCTTTTTAAGTGTTCCAAGAGGGCATCAAAAAGAGGTTGCTGCTGGCAATGAGTATCAAGAGTACAGCGAGGGTGACTCTGTTGCCCAATGGATAAAGGCCTGGGTCCTAACATCGAGGCGAGATCAATGCCCCGCAAGCCGCCAGGAATGTTGGCAATTTTGCCACATTAAATCTTTTGATAAATTTTGGGCTAAGTATGGAGATTTAAAGCGGTAAACAGCATGCTGAGGTGTTCGGGTTTTCGCGGGCCATAAACAAGGGCGATAAAATGGACAAAATGAGCTCTGGATATTTAATCATTGCAGATCTTCTTGCCAGCTTTCCGACGATATATTATAATAGGCGATCGGGTTAACGGATCAAAAGTTATGGTCCCGGGAAGCAGAACCAGGAAACCCAGTTTTTGTGCGAGGTCCGACTGCAGCCAGTTTTTTGTGCGAAGTCCGACTGCGCCCTTCTTCCTGAGCGCACTTGGAAATGTTGTCACATTTTGCATGGGGTGCATTGTTTTCAATTTTTGTAAGAGAGTTGCTCTTCCTTCTACCCCTTTCTCTCTCTTCCCTACATTCTCATTATTCCCTCTTTCTTCTGAGCCCCTCAGTCAGATCTCAAAATTGACAGTAGTTGCCCTGAAAAATGGCTAAGTGTCAGGGCATGCTGAGGTTTTCGGGTTTTCGCGGGCCATAAACAGGAGCGATAAAATGGACAAAATGAGCTTTGGATATTTTACCATTGCAGATCTTCTCGCAAGCTTTCCAACGATATATTATAATAGGCGATCGGGTCAGCGGATCAAAAGTTATGGCCCCGGGAAGCTGAACCAGGAAACCCAGTTTTTTGTGCGAAGTCGGTCCGACTTCGCCCAGTTTTGGTGCGAAGTCCGACTTCGCCCAGTTTTGGTGCGAAGTTCGTACTTCGCCCAGTTTTGGTGCGAAGTCGTACTTCGCCCAGTTTTGGTGCGAAGTCCGACTTCGCCCTTCTTTCTGGGCGCACCTTGTAGCAGGCTGGCAGGAAAATTGACTAAGTGTTAGAGCGCAACCCGACTTCGTAGCGAAGTCGGACTGCGCTCCCTTGTCTGTGCGAAGTCCGAACGGCGGTGAGAATCAACAAGTGCCGGTGTGTAACCCGACTTCGCAGCGAAGTCGGATTACACCCTTTGACCGCTGCGCAGTAGGGAAATAGTGCTACCCGACTGCGTTGTTTTTCACCTGTGCTACCCAATTGCGCTCTAATCCCGGGCGAAGTTAGATAGGCTGCCTTTCAAGGCAGACACGTGTCAAGCATTATCATCCGACAAGTGTCCAACTTTGGGATCCGAGCCAAGACATGCCGAGCAAAAGGACAAGCATGGGCCGCACTACTTACGCCAGTTGCCTCATTTAATGCTGATGTGAGTTTCCACCTACCTCAGCTACCCGCATTCCTGTCAATATAAAGTTCTACCCAACACGTTGCCACGTGGCTGTTCAACCTTCAGGGAGACCATGCCGAGAGTACGATCCGGCCCGACGAAGTCGGCATCAGCAGTTCCGTGGCTGCTTTTGTCAGCTAATGTTTGACTGGGACTTTGTGCCCATTAATGTAACGGGGGGACTCGGGCTATAAATACCCACCACGTTTTCATTGTAAAGGGGTGGAAGGGGAATGTCTGTTAGGGAACCATTGTAACCGTGCTTCTGCTTATAAATATAATTTGTATGCCTGGTTCTGTTCTGCTGCTTTTATTTCTTTATGCTTATGCTTTACGCTTCCCGTGTCACGGCTCGTTGATTCGTTTCAGCATTTGGTGATCAGGCGCCTTTAGCATTGTTTGTGCCATGGCTTGTTGATTTATTTTAGCATTTGGTGGTCAAGCACTTTTGAACTTCATAGACTAGATGTGGTAGCAGTTCCATCAATTGTGCGTTACGTTGTTGTCCGTAGCGGTGATTGATGCGTTGCCGTCTTTGTTAGTTCTCCTTGTAGGGAAAATGTTTGCTAGGGGACCATTGTAGCTGTGCGGTTAAATTCTCTGCATAACACACATACCTGGTTCTGACATCTCTTAGTTACTTTCTGTTTTGAGTTTCCGTACGTAGTGGTGATTGATGCATTGTCGTGTTGTTAGTTCTCCTTGTAGGGAGAATGTTTGCTAGGGGACCATTGTAGCTGTGCGTATATTGCTTAGTACAGAAAGTACACTTAGATTTTGCAGTTCTCAGTCATGCTTTGTATTTATGATGCAGTAAGTATTGGTGATTGCTGGTTGCCGTACTGTTAGTTCCCCCCACCCAACTCCACTCTCATTTGTAAATTCTTTCCGCATTTTTATCTCTTTCCTGCACTCTCATCTTACTAACCCCCGCAAGGAGCCGGCCTTCTCCGGAGACTGGCCCGGAAGGCATCCCTTCCTTCCGGCCTTTCAATGTTGGTTCGCGGGTCCAGGGCGCAATAACGACAAAACCCTTTCCTCGTGGCGGATCCGTGACCAACAGGAAACAGTCTGGCAGAGAAATTGACAAAGTGTTGGAGCGCAACCTGACTTCGCAGCGAAGTTGGACTGCGCTCCCTTGTCCGTGCGAAGTCCGAACAACGGTGAGAATCAGCAAGTGTCGATGCGCAACCCGACTTCGCAGCGAAGTCGGACTGCGCCCTTTGACCGCTGCACAATAGGGAAATAGGCCAACCCGACTGCGCTGTTTTTCACCTGTGCTACCCGATTGCGCTCTAATCCTGGGCGAAGTTAGATAAACTGCCTTTCAAGGCAGACACGTGTCAAGCATTATCATCCGACAAGTGTCCAACTTTGGGATCCGAGCCAAGACATGCCGAGCAAAAGGACAAGCATGGGCCGTACTACTTATGCCAGTTGCCTCATTTAAGGCTGATGTGAGTTTCCACCTGCCTCAGCTGCCTCTTTTAAGGCTGATGTGAGTTTCCACCTGCCTCAGCTACCCGCATTCCTATCAATGTGAAGTTCTACCTAGCACGCTGCCACGTAGCTGTTCAACCTTGAGCGAGACCATGCAAAGAGTACAGTCCAGCCCGACAGAAGTCAGCATCAGCAGTTCCGCGGCTGCTTTTGTCAGCTAATGTTTGACTGGGACTTTGTGCCCATTAATGTAACGGGGGGGACTTTGGGCTATAAATACCCACCACATTTTCGTTGTAAAGCGGTGGAAGGGGAATGTCTGTTAGGGAACCATTGTAGCTGTGCTTCTGCTTCTTAATATAAAGTATATACCTGGCTCTGTTCTACTAATTTTATTTTTTATGCTGCCTCTCTTTGTCATATTTCTTGTGTCATTGCTCGCTGTTGTGCTGAACTCTGAACTCCAACATTTGATGGCCAAGTACTCCTGGACTTCATAGATCAGAGGATACATAGAATAAATTAGGTAGCAGTTCCTTCAGTTGTGTGTTATGTTTATGTTGTTGTCCGTAGTGGTGATTGATGCGTTGTCGTACTGTTAGTTCCTTGGAGGGAATGTCTGTTAAGGAACCATTGTAGCTGTGCGTACACTTCTTTATATAAAAAGTATACTTATATTTGGCAGTTTCTAGTTATGCTTTGTATTTACGTTGCAGTAAGTAGTGGTGATTGATGCGTTGCCGTACTGTTAGTTTCCCCCACCCAACTCCAATCACCTTTGTAAATTCTTTCCGTATTTTTATCTCTTTCCTGCACTCTTATCCTAAACCATAAAACCCCCACAGGAAGCCGGCCTTCCCCGGAGATTGGCACGGAAGGCATTCTTTCCTTCCGGCCTTTCAATGTTGGTTTGCGGGTCTAGGGTGCAATAACAACAAATCCTTTCCTCATGGCGGATTCGTAACCAACAGATATCGACATAGAATATAGGTAAATTCAAACATCAAATACAAATGTTAATGCATATGTGACTAAAAGTTTGTCAAGAGTGAATAGAGTGCACCAATCAAGTTCCTGTTTGTGAAAACCATGTCAAATTCAATGACAACTAAATCAGACTCAATTGAGTTCAGAGGTGGGAATTATTGTTGCAGTTGCTGCACCTTACCCTAGTGACAGCAAATCAGGAATGTTGCGTTCCTGTTTTGATATCAGCTATGTTTTGTTATATCTACAGTTGCACTTCATTGGTTTTATATTTAGAACTGAGCCCAAACTTTGAAAGAAGCTCCACCCTTTGTTAGGTACCTGAGTAAATGCTTGTGGGGATATTATATTGTAAAAAGCTGCCCTGATTTAGTTTGGATTTTTGGCAAAGTCTGATTTGGTTTTTTCCTTTTTCTGATGTGTGATTTTGGTTTGCTGCAGTTTTGTATTTTGAAATGCCAGATATGGGAAATGCAGGAATGAAAGCAAAGCATAAACCTACTCTACTTTCTTGAATCTCACAAAACTCGAAATATGGACAATGGATAGCATATATTTAAACCCACTATATAGAGTAAGAGAAATACAAAGTACCAGGGTTACTTGTAATTCTGAGTAAGACTGATTTCTCAGCTACAGCCAATCTGGACATAAGTAAATTGTTTGCAGATCCTCTAAACTTCACTTCTCCACGCCACAAATCAATGTTGAGTGTTGTATTAATGATGTCGCCCCTATCTGAGGTGTTTGCAGGCCTAGCAAGGGGGCGATTCACCCCAGAAACTACACGCCAGCTCTCTGCAGATGTAAGGTTAGCAACTGTACGGCCAGCAGCAATTAATAACTTGTACGACACCCCTGGAATTGCTTGCAAAATACCTTCAACTGTACGGCAGGGCAGATTTAATAAAGTTCTTCAATGATAAGCAAATCCCTCACTATATTTGATGACCAATTCTCAGAATATGACAGCAATGGTACGGATGGAAGAGAAATAGAAGATATATCAACAGCCACAATATTCCTTAAATGATTTGACAATAATTATCCAATCAGCAATTCGAAACCCTTGGAAAACCAATTCTTGAAGCCCAATTGTGAATGTTGGATGCACACACCTCGAATCCACTAGGATTGATCTCTCACAATCGAAATGGATGTCCTTGCTGTAGATGATCGTCTCCAGCAAGCTTGAAAACCCTTGCAATTCCTTGCAAAATGTCTTCTCCAAAGCCAAAGCTCTCCAAATTCCCAAAACATGAATGCCAAAATGATTCTCAATTTGCACTTTAATACCTTTTCCCAGTGGGTCGATTCGTTTGGCCAAAATAAACATTTAATAGCATTAAATACTCCACTTTATAATTGTCCTTTTGGGCATCCCACTTAGTATAATAAAATATGTCACTTTAAATATTTTAAAAGTGACAATTACCCATTATAATATAAAGTCATAAACTTTATGAATATAATTAATATTTGACTTAATTTAAATAAACTGCGGGTATTAAAATATTTGCAACCGTTCGACCGAAGAAACATCTGATAGCGGATTTGGATACCCATTTGGCCAAAGTATTTGCCTGTAAAACTTGCTCTAGGAAAAACACTGACTTACTAAAAATAGTAAGTCCTGTTGGTCACAAATCTGCCACAGGAAAGGATTTTGCATGTATGCGCGCCCTAGACCTGGACCAACATTGAAAGGCCGGAGGGAAGAGATGCCCTCCGTGCCAATCTCCGGAGAAAGGCCGGCTCCTATACTAAACTACTTGATGTTTTAAGATAAGAGTGCAGGAAAGAAATAAAAGGATAGGGTAAGAAGTGTTAACAATTAGGTGGGAAAGAACCAACAACACGATTATCAACTAATAACTTGGAAAAGCAGCAATAAATACCAAGAATAATGCATAAATGAACATCACGCAAAGTTCCCTATGTATCCTCTGGAAGAGTTCCAGAATTCAACTATTCTCCCACGCCTAAATCCAGATTTCAGAATTACAGCGATTGAGAAAATAAATGAACGTAACAGAAACCACTAACCACAGGCGGCATAAAAGGAGTTTAACGCAATATTATCTCCCCTATGTATCCTTCAGGAGAATTCCAGGGTTCTGTCCCCAATTACACACCTAAATTCAGGATTCAGAATTACGGTATACAAACGAAGACAGAATAGCAGAAATAATCACAGGAAGGCAGCATACAAGAGAGAAATAAGCCCAAAGTCTTTAATATCAATTGCAGGAACCAAGTTACAACAATTTTCTAGCAAGAGTTCCCCCCCTTTTCTCATTACAATTCATGGGTTTTTATAGAGGACCCGACCCTCTAAGCCATCAATGCACAACATATGGAAGTACGCCCTCGAAAACCTGAGAAATCTGCTCTTGCTCCTCCCGTGACCGAGCTCTCACATCCTTTTCTACAATTAGCAGCTACGGCCGCATTAACCGGGGAAATTTGCATTTATGGGCCGCCTGACTCGTCCTGACTTCTCCGGGTGCGGTGCTCGAGTTGCTGCTAGGTCCGTCGGGCTCTCCTCCTGCGACTGATATCTCTTTTCTGATTGCCAAAAATGGGCCCCGGGTCTTTCGGGCAAGTAAAACTTCATTTATGAAACACTTGATTGCCTCGAAAAGATACCCAGCCTTGGTGTGTGTGCCCTTGAAGAGGGTGCCCTTGAAGAGCTTCGCTGAATTCCAGTTCGGGACCTTACTTCGCAACGGATGTGAGCCGAAGCGGGTCTGATTTCCTTGGATGGGTACTTCGCGCGAAGGGACTTCCAAAAACAGCTTCGCGAAGACCTTGTGCCGAAGCAGATATTCCTTCTCAAAACATGGCTCTCAATCTTTCATTGCTTCGCCGGAAAAATGGGTTGAAGGCTGCTTCGCAAGAGTCTTTGCCCGAAGTGGATGCTTCGTTGATGGGCTGCAAAAATGCTTCGCTGCGAACCTTCTTCAAAATGGCCGTTCGGGGGGTTTTCGGCCGAAGTACAATTTTGCCTTAGAATATTTCTCCGATTTTCAAAGGACAACTAGGCTTCTAGTGAGGGAGCTTCGCACAAAAGTTGGCCGAAGCGGGTACTTCGCAGCGTTTCGAGGCGAAGCAAATCTTGCTGGGAGAAGCGGTTCGCCAGGGAAAGGGGCCGAAGCGGATGCTTCGCTTATGTTTCGGCGAAGCATTTTTCACACTTAGAGATTTCTTCATCGTTGCTCTGCCGCTTCGCAAAAACTGGGCCCGAAGCGAGTATCTTGGAAGCTTCGCTTGCGAAGCTCTCTCTAGGCCTTAGAAACTTTTGGGTATGCATTTTCATGTTCTTGTTTTCTCCCTGCGAAGCCTATAACTCCTGCTGATGCTGTGGGCGAAGCTTCTACATATGTAGCTTATTTACAAAGGGGGCAAAAATGATAGCCAAAATTGCTAAGATGTTGTTTACAACAATAACAAGAAAGAAAACAAACCAAGAAACCATTACAGAAATTTCAATTTTACTACCCCTCCAAGCAATGTGACAAAATTGTCAACATTCCTGGCGGCTCGCGGGGCAACGAGCTCGCCTCGGTGTGAGGACCCTTCAACTTTCATCCATTGGGCCAGAGTTACCTCCAGACCCTTCTCCTTTTTGCTTCTCCTGTTCTGAGAATGCCTCATCAACTACCTCTTTTCCTCTTTCCTCCTCTTCACCGGGTGTCTGTTCAAGTGGCGGCGGTGGAAGGCGATCGCAGATTCTCTCCATGGTTCGGCGAACATGGGCCCATGCTCCCTTCTGAAAAGGTTCCCGGTCTTGTAGTGCCTTAACCAGAACATGGAACCGATCAATCTGCCCAATATCAACATACTTGGCTCTTGCGCTTAGGTCGTTCAAACAAGCCGCGATCCTGCAATACCTGAGAATAAAATCCGTAACCTGCCCTTCCGTGACTGGCTCCTTCCATTCATCAATTTCAGAAACATCACTTTCAAAGCTGAGCCAGGCTGGTTTCAATTCTTCTTTTGCCAAAAGATTTCCGTCATCGTCGGTGAAACTCGGGAAACCCAATTCTGAAAGGTTCTGGAAATATCCCAGAGAGGTACGCTGCTCCTGCTCAAACACATCCAAAAGTTGCTTCGCCTTCTGAGTTTTCCTCACCTTGGAGAAGAAGGCGCGTACCGTGGCTTGGGCAGTGGACCAATCTCGGGTTGTCCGACTCATAGCTGTAACCTGCAAATCTTGGTACTTAATGCTTTGTACCTCAAAAGCTAAATCGAGCCGGCTTCTTATCTCCTGGATTACCTCATCCACTATTGGTCCCTTTTGCGCAGCAGCGTTCTGGGCTTCGGTGATGTACGACAATATTGAGAGGGCACTGGAGGCCCGGGATCTGAAATTTTTGAGCAAATGCGAGCGGATGTCTTTGATTCTGTTTTTGTCAAACAGCTCTACACTTTCCTTTTCATGCAACTGCAGTTGCATCTGCAAGATTCTCTCTTCAAACCCTTTGGCCCTTATTTCAGCTTCGGCCTGAATCTTGCTCTGATTTTCTACTTCGTTCTGCAGTTGTTCCATCTGCTGTTTCAAGGCATCCCTTTCCTGCTTCATTTGCTCGCATTGCTTCTGAGCATCTTCTAACAATGAGCGGGTTCTAGCTAGATCTTCTTCTAGCTTTACATTGGCGTTTTCTGCCTCACAACGGCGCTGGTTGGCAATTCTTGCATGTGTGCGGAATGTTTCTATCCTTATATGCATGGATTCAGACTCATTATCAACGTCCATATATTCCAGGTCCTTGACCTTTTCTTGATACTCATAATCAGCAGAGGTCATTTCATCTAGGGGTTTTTGGACCTTGGGAATCTTCTTCACTTTATGCAATTTTCCACTTTTCAAATCAAATACCGCGCACTTCTCTTCTTTCGCCAAGGAACGTCCCCTCTTTCTCCTCGCCTCCTTGAGCATCTTGTCGGTGTTTTGCCGGGCTCGGATCAATTTCTCTGCTAGAGGGCTCTCCTTGATCATAGCTAATTCATTTTCTAATGAGGTTGGGTTAACAACCAAAGGGGTAAACAAGTATAATGACTGTATGGGTGAAACGTCGTCAGTGGATTCGGCGGCGGGTGTGGTGGGAGTTTTGGCTAGCGAAGCGATGGCATGAGTGGCTGTGGAGCGGGAGTCGGGGTTCGGAGGTGAGGTGTCACCTCCGGTCTGACCAAGTATTAACGGGATGGTGGCGTGGGCGAGCGAAGTGGTGGCTGCTGACACGTCCCGGCCTGACGACTCAGACGGAAGGGAAACACCCATGGGATTGGCGGAATCATGAGACAAATCGGTGACAGCAAAGGAAACTACACGGGAGGGCGATTGCTCAACTGGACAAGTATTTTTGGGAGAAGGCCCCGAGGGAACTTCGGTCGGGACTATTGTTGACACAACTTGAGAAACCAGAGTGGAAGAAGAGGAATGCGTACCTGCGTGCTCTAGTGATAGAGCAGAAGCGGCGAATTCCTGCGTGCTGGGTTCACTACCCTTCTCAGCTTCTACATTCTCAACATTTTCAACTTCTCCACCAACGTTTCCTTCATCTTGGAGGAATTCCTCCACATTAATAATGTCTACCTCGGCACTCTCCTCTGTCCTTTGGGACACTGTTTTTCCAACATCGATCTCCACCGAGCCTACTGCGGACTGTTCATTGGAAGCACCGGAAGGTCTGGTGCGAGGCCGCTTTGGATGAGGAGGAGGCATCTGGACCTGTTCAGGTCTCTTTCTCTTCTTTTTCTCCTCTCTCCTGCTGCTGCAATGGCCTTCCAACATCAACATTGGAACCTCCAACAGGCTCCTTAGGCGGCTCCTGGTGTGTCGCTATTGCTTCGTCTTCTTCTTCCTGTTCAGAATCATCAGCGATTCTCCTTGGGCTTTCGCCCGAACCTGGGGCACTGGGAGGAATGAAATCAGCAAAGGAGAGGGGTTGCCAAGATCCGGCATTAGCTACATAGAAAATAGCAAAGTCCTTATCCATTTCCAAGAGTCCATATGACCTTTGCTTCCGACGATGAACCCTCATCACCCACCATTCTTTCAATTGTGCCTCGCCCCAACTTCTTATTTCTCCCCTTAAATCATCTTTCATTTTCCTCCAAAACGCAGAATCTGGACTCGGGAAGGGGTGCCGAACGGGATCATACTCAACTTCTATAGTGTAAAACTCATGCCATGGGGGCAATGTCTTCATCCTTTCTAAGTGCCACTCTAAATCTCTGCCGGTGGGATTATTCCTCTGTTCCACTATCTCCGGCCGAGGGCAAACATGAAAGTTTTTGAATCTAAGATGGTCTCTCATTACTCCCAAGGGGTCATAGCACCATCGCTGCGGAATCTGCAGCAGACCGAAGTCGGCGAGTTTATCCTCCAGGTAGACATGTTTCAGGGCGAAGACTTCTACGACTCCCATTTTGAAGGGGAAATCGCAAGTCGGAGCCCACTTTCGGCCGTGGCCGTAGATGACGTTTGTTGCGTCGCTCTGACGAGCAACCTCCAAAGCGAACTGGTATTCAGAAGGAAATACTGGTAGCAGGAAGGGTTTCCCCGTGAACCCAAACAGGCGGACGACAAGTCCCTGGGTCAATTGAAAAACATCTCCCTTCCTTTCATTAACTACCTTATCTCTAAGGTCCACAGGTACTCGAGGGCAAGAACCATGCAATAATTGAAGAGCAGGTCCTAAAAATTGTTGGTTAAACGCATAATACGACTCCGTCCTCGCTAGGAGGGGAGTCCATTGATATACCGGCAGCGGTGCTCCATCCTTGCCGCTCGGAGTAATAGCAATATGAGGAAAATGCCTGTGGGTATGATAGAAAAAGAGCCAAACCAAGAAAGAGCAAGGTCCAAAATATTGGCCCGTTCCAGCATTTTTTATACTAGCCAGCCGCGTATGCAAAGTCTGGGCCACCCATTCTGCCCGATCAAAGAAAACCGGGTTCGTGTTTGGCCTTGATGGGTCTGGAGCATAAAACTCTCCTCGTGAAATGCATTCAGCCAGTGACACTTGCCAGGGATACACATCAGCATCTGTGGACAGGCCCGCGACCCACGCAATGATGGAAAAGATGTCCGTACTCTTAAAATCCTTTAGAGGGCGAGGCATCTGCGGTAGCTTGCCGGAAGGGAGCCCATCCTTGAGACTTTCACTTAGGAATTTTACCATGTGGCTGGAAGTGTTGAATCTGTCCATTTGTTCGCTTAGAATGACATTGCGAACAGAATAACCTTTAGGCGGCCCTTGCAAGGGAGCGAAGGCAACCTGCACATCCTCCTTAAAAATTGTGAATAATTTATTGCCCGCAGCATCCAGAACTTGTCTGGTGGAGGGTTGATAATTTCTGGCGATAGCACAGATCAACTCAGGACAGTGATGCGTCGGCGGAGTCAGGTACCAATATATCTGTGAGTAATATGCGGCAGCCCTCTTGTTTTCTGCAGATAATAGACTTTTCATGTAGTCGATGGTATACCGCAGCTCCGCGATGCTCGTTGAAAGTTCAGTGTCCTTTATTCTCTCCCACCCGTCAATGGGCGGTTCTGCAAGTTGCTCCTCCTCTGACTCCTCTCCTTCTTCCATGGGTTGTTTCTCAGGACGCAGGTTAAGATCAACTTTCTTTGGTCTATGCTTTTTCTCTTCCTTACCCTTTTTAACCTTCTCTGGGCCGACTGCTTCGGGCTCCTTCCTTTTCTCCTTTGAATTCTTCTTTCCCATCTTGATTTTCAAGAGTAGCAGAAATTCGAGGCGGAGAACGAGAAGAACGCAGAATTCTGGCGAGAGCTCCTACACTGTGCTTATCGACGGGTAAACAGTTTTTTTGTTGCTAAAGCCTGGGTTTTATAGCCGCGAGTTAAACCCACCACCATTTATGGCACCTGCCAAAATTAAATTCAAAAATCGAACCGAAGAGATTGCCTTGTTTTTTGATTGGCTTTGCGGCGCGGGTGCACGCGGGCCGATGTACTTTGAGAACCTAGCCCGGCTTCGAAAATCTCATCTCCCTGCCACCTCGTACTTGGGCACGACTTTTAATCGTAACTACATTCTCTTGGGATGCGCTCCGCCACCTTTGCATTAATCCCGCACGTTTTGGACGTTCTCCTAGGCTGTCGCTGGCACACGTCTCAAGGCACGTTTTAAATGCTTCTTGTTTTGCGACTTATGGTTTGGCGAAGCTGATTTTGGCGCAAAATACTTCGCAGCGAACCTCAAACCACCCCCGGTCTTCTACACTTCGGACCCGAAGTTGTTTTCTCATGGGATCCAGGCTACCTTGCTGCCTCATCGGCCGCTTCGCGAAAGACTAGCCCCGAAGTGGGGATTGAGCTACCTTGGGAGTGAAGCGCGTCCCTTTGTTTCTATTACTCAAGCAAAGCAATGGTTCGCAGATTTTTCCTTTTGAAGTTGCTTCGCTTAGCTTCCTTTTGCGAAGCATTTTCCATGCCTTTGTCGATTAGGGACTTTGGGGAAATATTTCCTCTTTCTCCTTCAGCGAAGCTTGCTGCCAAGCGCAGCAGTTTATATCGGGTTTCTCCCTTAGGATTCGGGCACTATGAGCCATTCTCCCTTAGGATTAGGTTTTTTTTTTTTTTTTTAACATCTTGGCAACGAAAGTGCTTCGCGGCGATCTGACTCACATCAGCCACTTCGCGTGAAAAATTTCCGAAGGAGGTTTCCTTTTGACTTGACAAAGCCGAACTTTTAGCCGTGAGGTGAAACCTCATCGTTACAACGGCATGAGAATACAGTCTCTATCTAACTACATACTTAGCTTCTAGAAAGTCTTAAAACAAGGTATGTACAAGTATGAACAACGAGTATATACAAGGATAGAAATTTTTATAGAACCTTTTACCGATGGAAGGTCTTCAAGTGAAGACCGTTTACGAGAATTGGCAGAGTCTGGCCAATTGCGTCTTTGAGAATGAAGGAGTTGGCCGAATTTACTTTGGCGATCTCGAACGGTCCTTCCCAGAACGCGTCCACCTTATCATGATTGCCCGGCTTAACTTTCCACGAATCCCATTTCCACACCAAGTCTCCCACCTTAAATGTCCGGACGGAGGACTTTTTCCTGAACCAGTTTTGGGTGATCTGGGCATGCTTTGCGAAGTTTTGGTATGCCTTATCCCGATCTTCTTCTAACTGTAGTAATTGGGCTAGCCTGACTTCCATAGGACCGGATTCTGCTTCTTCATCATTTAACATCTTCAACGCAGGAATTTCTATATGGGTTGGCAGGACAGCCTCTTTGCCGTATACTAGGGCATACGGGGAGGTTTTGATCGACTTTTTGATAGATATCCGGTCAGCCCACAAGGCTTGATCTAAGAGAAGGTGCCAAGTCCTTTTGTTCTTGTCAATGAGCTTTCTCAACACCCTCAACAGGGTCTTATTCGTTGATTCTGCTAATCCATTACCTTGTGGATAGTAATTGGAGGTGACCTTGCGGTATATCCCATATTTGCAGGCGAATTCATTGATTTTGGCGCCTATGAACCCAGGACCGTTATCCGTGACTATTGCTTCGGGAATGCCAAACCGGGTGATCAAGCCTTCTAGGAAAGTAATCACCGTTTCTTGGTCAGCGTGTTTTGTGGGCACTGCTTCAGCCCATCCGGTGAAGTAATCAGTTGCTGTTAAGATGAATTTATGCCCTGCAGAGGAATTCGGAGAGATGACCCCCACGAAGTCCAATCCCCACTGTTGAAACGATGCTTCCACCTATACCGGCTGGAGAGGCATGGGAGCGTTTTTGCTTCGGCCAGCGAACTTCTGACATTGTTCGCATTTTCGGCAAACCGCAAAGGCGTCGGCGAAGAGCGTAGGCCAGTAGTAGCCAGCCCTGATTATCTTTAAAGCAGTTGTTCTTCCTGCGAAGTGGCCCCCTGATAACCCTGAGTGGAATTCACCAAGGACCCTTTTCTTATCATCTTCCCTTATGCATCTTAGGAGAACACCATCAATATTTCGGTAGAACAGGCCTTCGGGGCGTAAAACGTAACGAAGGGACCGCAGCCTGAAGTGTCTTCGCTGCGAAGCATTCAAATGTGGAGGACACCTTCCAGTGTTGAAATATTCGACTATTTCACTGACCCAGTCCTTTTCATCTTCTTCTTGATTTGCGAAGCTTTCTTCTGCTGTTAAGTCATCCCATTGACAGGCTGTCACTTCGGCCGCGACACTCTTCGCAAGCTCTTGGCAAAGCGCACGACCGCGAACTAATTTTGTGGGTCGAATTTCAATATCAAATTCCTATATTTTGTTGACCCAACCAGCCCTTTTGCTGCCCAACTCTCCTTGGATAATGAAGTTCCTCACGTCTGGATGGATAACAAACACTGTAACCCGACTTTGGGAGACAAAATGTTTGAACTTCCTCAGAGATTTCATGACAGCATGCACTTGTCGTTCTATGAAGTTGTATTTCTCCTCATGGGGTTGTATTACCTGACTTAAAAATGCGATGGGATGTTCTTCGCCGTTTTCTCCTTTTTGCGTCAGGACTGCGGTGTAACTCTTAGGTTCCCCTACAGCATACAAGACGAAATCCTTACTATAGTCAGGGTTAGTTAGAACGAGTGCCTGAGCGATTCGGGCCTTGATTTCCTCAAATGCTTCCCTTCTATTACCGGTCCAGATGAATTTTGCATCCTTTTTTAAAAGCTCAGACATCGGCTTGATGATTTGAGCGAAGTCTAGGACAAACTTCCTCACAAAACTTATTTGGCCAAAGAAGGACTGCAGCCCTTTCTTATTCATCGGTAGCGGGAGCTTTAAGAGAGCCTCAGCTCTATCGGAGTCTATTGCGAGCCCTTTCTCAGATATAAGATGTCCCAATAATTTCCCTTCATTTACTGCAAATATGGACTTCTTCGGATTGATTGAGATACCAAATTCTCGGCATTTTTCAAATATTTGTTGTAAATGTGAGGGATGGTCTTCTCTCTTTCAGGAAAAGACAGTCATGTCATCTAAATAAATGACGATAACCTTATTCAGCTGTTCGTCGAATGCTAGGTACATAGCCCTCTGGAAGGTAGCTCCTGCGTTTGAAAGGCCGAACGGCATTCGCTGGTAAGCGAATGTCCCCCACTTAGTAGTAAATGTTGTTTTATGTTGATCCCCATCTCTAACCCAAATCTGGTTATAGCCTGAAAAACCATCGAGTAGGGAAAAACGCTGGGCTCCAGCTACTGAGTGCAAGATTTGCTCAATCTGCGGGAGAGGGTAGTGATCTTTTAGCGAAGCTTGATTTAGGTTGCGAAAGTCTACACACAGCAGAATGTCACCATTTTTCTTCTTGACGAGGACTAGATTGGCTACCCAGGAAGAATACTTTATGGGATAAATGATCTTAGCTTCAAGCATTTTCAGAAGTTCGGCTTTCATCAGGGCTTCGATCTTCGGGTTGATAGGTCTTTGCCTCTGTCTAAAAGGTTTGACCCCTTCTTGCAGCTCGATTGTATGTTGAACCAATCGTCGGTCATAGCCTTTCAGATCTTGATAAGACCATGCCACTATATCGGGGTACTTTCTGCACAATGATCGGATTTGTTCTAATTCAACCATGGTACAATATGTTCCAACTTTTATCACTTTCCCGGATTCAAGCTCTAGATTTTGATATTGCCTAGCGTCAACTTTGATTCTGTGAGAAACCTCTCATTAGTTGTCCAGCTAATTGGTCCCAACTCGTTATAGTGCCCGAAGGTAAGGACCTATACCAAT
Organism: Wollemia nobilis; assembly: GCA_028583015.1. NCBI lineage: Eukaryota > Viridiplantae > Streptophyta > Pinopsida > Araucariales > Araucariaceae > Wollemia > Wollemia nobilis. The sequence continues at coordinate 1,248,039 of JAQPPZ010007914.1, forward strand.
AGAGGAGCTTTCCTCGGAGATACAAAACCAGAAGCTTTACCATCACCCTTTCTTCTGTGATGTCGTGTATCGCTGCCAGAAAAACTATATCTTGGATATGTTCCAGAGTTGTTTTCCTCATGCAATCAAAGGTAGGGATCTTCATTGCAGCAGGCGGAACCTGCCCTTGTCCCGCTAGTTTTAATGGTCCGAAAGAGTTCCATGCCGGGAACAATCTGGGCGGATGTTGCTGCGGCGACAGATGCTGCTGCTGCTGTTGTTGTTGTTGATGGCTAACTGAAACGGAGGCACTCGGATGATCGGGGGAGTTAGGAGGGTTTGGAAATAGACTAGCCGCTGTACTATCTGAAGTTGGACCTTGTTCGTCAAAGACAGCCTCTTGCGAGGATGTTCCACGTAAAAGTGAATCGGGTGTGACTAGTCTAGATTGTTCCCCGAAGGCATCAATATCAAGTTCAAAGAACTCGATTTCTTCTCCACTATTCCTAACTCTCCATCTCGTTTGCATGAAGGCACGGATATTTTAGTACCGGTCTCTACGACTTTGAGATTCCCAGGTTGAACAGAGTCGCCAGATGCTAGAGTCTTTTGGTAACGAGATAAGCATCAGTTCTCACTACCACTCACAAGATGAGACTGACCGGGTCCCACCGGGCGTGCCAGAAACTGTTGGTAACAAATCTGCCACAAGAAAGGATTTTGCACGTATGCGCGCCCTAGACCTGGACCAACATTGAAAGGCCGGAGGGAAGAGATGCCCTCCGTGCCAATCTCCGGAGAATGGCCAGCTCGTATACTAAACTACTTGATGTTTTAAGATAAGAGTGCAGGAAAGAAATAAAAGGATAGGGTAAGAAGTATTAACAATTCGGTGGGAAAGAACCAACGGCACGATTATCAACTAATAACTTGGAAAAGCAACAATAAATACCAAGAATAATGCATAAATGAACATCACGCAAAGTTTCCTAGGTATCCTCTGGAAGAGTTCAAGAATTCAACTATTCTCCCACGCCTAAATCCAAATTTCAGAATTACAGCGATTGAGAAAATAAATGAACGTAACAGAAACCACTAACCACAGGCGGCATAAAAGGAGTTTAACGCAATATTATCTCCCCTATGTATCCTTCAAGAGAATTCCAGGGTTCTGTCCCCAATTACACACCTAAATTCAGGATTCAGAATTACGGTATACAAACGAAAACAGAATAGCAGAAATAATCACAGAAGGCAGCATACAAGAGAGAAATAAGCCCAAAGTCTTTAATATCAATTCCAAGAGCCAAGTTACAAAAATTTTCTAGCAAGAGTTCACCCCCTTTTCTCATTACAATTCATGGGTTTTTATAGAGGACCCGACCCTCTAAGCCATCAATGCACAACATATGGAAGTACGCCCTCGAAAACCTGAGAAATCTGCTCTTGCTCCTCCCGTGATCGAGCTCTCACATCCTTTTCTACAATTAGCAGCTACGGCCGCATTAACAGGGGAAATTTGCATTTATGGGCCACCTGACTCGTCCTGACTTCTCCGGGTGCGGTGCTCGAGTTGTTGCTAGGTCCGTCGGGCTCTCCTCCTGCGACAGATATCTCTTTTTTGATTACCACAAATGGGCCCCGAGTCTTTCGGGCAAGTAAAACTTCATTTATGAAACACTTGATTGCCTCAAAAAGATACCCAACCTTGGTGTGTGTGCCCTTGAAGAGGGCGCCCTTGAAGAGCTTCGCTGAATTCCAGTTCGGAACCTTACTTCGCAACGGATGTGAGCCGAAGCGGGTCTGACTTCCTTAGATGGGTACTTCGCGCGAAGGAACTTCCAGAAACAGCTTCACGAAGACCTTTTGCCGAAGCAGATATTCCTTCTCAAAACATGGCTCTCAATCTTTCATTGCTTCGCCGGAAAAATGGGTTGAAGACTGCTTCGCAAGAGTCTTTGCCCGAAGTGGATGCTTCGTTGATGGGCTGCAAAAAATGCTTCGCTGCGAACCTTCTTCAAAATGGTTGTTCGGGGGTTTTCGGCCGAAGTACAATTTTGCCTTAGAATATTTCTCCGATTTTCAAAGGACAACTAGGCTTCTAGTGAGGGAGCTTCGCACAAAAGTTGGCCGAAGCGGGTACTTCGCAACGTTTCGAGGTGAAGCAGATCTTGTTGGGAGAAGCGGTTCGCCAGAGAAAAGGACCGAAGCGGATGCTTCGCTTATGTTTCGGCGAAGCATTTTTCACACTTAGAGATTTCTTCATCGCTGCTCTGCCGCTTCGCAAAAACTAGGCCCGAAGCGAGTATCTTGGAAGCTTCGCTTGCGAAGCTCTCTCTAGGCCTTAGAAACTTTTGGGTATGCATTTTCATGTTCTTGTTTTCTCCTGCGAAGCCTATAACTCCTGCTGATGCTGTGGGCGAAGTTCCTACATATGTGGCTTATTTACAAAGGGGGCAAAAATGATAGCCAAAATTGCTAAAATGTTGTTTACAACAATAACAAGAAAGAAAACAAACCAAGAAACCATTACAAAAATTTCAATTTTACTACCCCTCCAAGCAATGTGACAAAATTGTCAACAATTCCTAGCACCACTGCCCAAAATAGCCTCCAGAACTGGCCACTGAAAGATGAACTGGATACCCAATTCGGCGAAGAAGAATACTGGACTGTCTGCCCAACCAAAACCCCAATAAACTGACTTACTATAAATAGTAAGTATTGCTAAAAATAGCCAATAACTGCTCTGAGTTCCAAACGCTCTAAATTGGTCACCAAGGACTAGAAACTTAACTCAAAGCACAAACTCTGATCCCACACACACACACTTACTAAAAATAGTAAGCGTCCAAATATAGCAAGTGACAACCCGAAACACCAAGATAAAAAAAGCTCATCTCGTCGAACAAAAAACCCAGAAAAACCCAAAAACTGTCTGGCCAAACCCTAACTTACTAAAAATAGTAAGTTAATAAAACTAGCAATGACGACCAAACTGCTCCGAAAGGCCACTGGAAAAGGGCAACTGAAAGCATGCAACATCACCAACGGCCCCTACACACTGGAATTAGCCTACGGGACCTCGTGCATAGGCTAACCACTGCATAAAAGCTATCTTGCTAGAAAGGGGACATTACATATATTATATTGTATTATGGCATGGGTCACACAAAATTATAATAATATATAACATAGTGCCATATTATATTATTATACACTTTGAACTCATGGAAGGTGAATCACCACTTTGTTGTCCCATTTATAATGAGATCTGAGGTAGGTTTCGTTACCTTTTCAAGGACAACTCTCGATCTGTTTCTACCTTCTATACCTGGACCAGCGTTGTCTCACCCTCTTTCTTAGGGAGATAACTCAGCTTCGACGACATAAAAGTTCTCCAAATGGATCTCACCCTCCTCAACATCAGCTCATCACAACATACTTCACCAACTCCGATGGACGAGGTGATTTCGATCAAAAACGCCCCACATCATCCAGTTCGAACAGAAGCAGTGTCACTAGACAGCGCACCAACAGTTTTTCAGGGTTCCGAACTAGCAATCGGCAGAGACATATCATGGACTTCTTCAGCTTCGATACTTCGGCCTCGACTGTTTGGAGATATTAGTTTTTGGGGGGTTCTCGGAGCTTGCCCCTCCTAGTCTGCTCCCTCCCCCCTCCTCTCTCTCTGTTCTTCTTGGCATACACTCCTCTTTGTTGGACTGCAGCCCTCCCCCCCCCTTTGCTCTCCATTTTCTTTTCCTTTCCCTTTCTCTTTGGCCCGTGTGTCATATGAAGTATTCTTGGTAGGAGTCTTGGCTCGTGGAGCTGGAGATATTATGGAGGGATTTCTTCCTGAAGGAGTATTCTTGGTGTTGCCCTACCTCAAGGGTATTATCTAGCTCTATGTTATTGTGTGGATTGTTATTGTGAAATTTATTGAGGATGCAAGTTTGATATTTCTGCATATTGGTGAATGATTTCTGTTAATGAGAAGTAGAGGTTCACAACACCCTTCCCTTAAAATTTAAAGCAGAACATTATAGGCCCACCCCTAGTTTTATGCATCCATGTTTTGCCTCCTTTGGTGCCCTAATTGTTTATTACAAACATTAGGTTGGACCAAAGACCTGCAAATTGTACCTAGGAAAATTATTTATACTGGAAAGATCCTACTTATTTTCCATAAAACATATAAACAATTAACAATTTTATTTTTATTGCTTGATATACTATAAGATTGAAAGTTACTGGCATACTTTATTGAAAGAGCCAAGGGTATCAACCACCACCATCTTTTCACATGGAGATTAAAGACTCACCTTCATTGTTGAAGAGCCATTTGTAATAGGATAACTTCGTTAGATGTTCAATTTGAAAGACATGTTGTAATGTTGATATACTTCACTTATACCTAAAACTTTGAAACAAATATATTTATCTCTCGATGGATAATTAGAAATCTAGGTATGTAACATGA